>OX422218.1:237625894-238883978 GCA_949130495.1 Sambucus nigra | reverse complement strand
TGTTTCGATCCGTTTGGTTGGATGCGATCCCGATCCTCGCTTTACTTTATTTAGCGTTAACTTATTATTCTCTTTATTCACGATAACCACCCTTTCACCTTTTCGTTTATTTATTTTACACCCTTTTATTCCTGAAGTAACTAAAACAATTAAAGTCTAAAATTCAATCACTCCCTGTGGATTCTCGATACCCGACTTACCGCTCTACTTGCTTGTCAAGTGTAGCCATAGCTTAGGTTCTTTTGCATGTCGAGCGGGAGCCGAAATCAACGATAGTGTCCCTACACGAACACTCGGTTTCCCTCGCATCACTTTATCATTTTCACCCTTGTGTGGTGAGCATGTGTGGAGAGGAGATTAATACATAAATATTCCAACTACATCTAAGTTTTGTTTATACTAATACATGAATATACTCTTCTTACCTTTAATAGGTGATTAGTACATAGTTATTTGGGGTGTCCTATTTGTGGAGAGGAGACTGAATCTCTTCGTCTATCCTAACACTAAGAAATGTCATAATCCTATGGAGTTATGCTCTACAAATTCCTCCCAACCGTTATGTAGCCAAACATCACCAGTTGAAGTTGTCAATTCCACTTTCCATACCCCACCACTTGGAACCTCTAGCAAAACATGGAAGACCATTGAAAGGTGGAATTGACAACTTCAACTGCTGATTTTTGGCTACACAACGGTTGGAAGGAATTTGCAGCGCATAACTCCATAGGATTATGGAATTTCTTAGTGTTTAGATATGGAGAGAATTATATTTGACACGATGGCCCGGGGTACATTAGTTGGAAGGAGGTGCCATATGAGCACAAGTTAGCTATTTGTGTGACACTACAGGTAATGTATTTATATTTATATGTCAATTTCGATTTCGATTTCAATTTTGATTTATATTTATTTATATTTGCGGGGCGGATACTAATTTTAATTTATTTCAATTCAGGGGACAGGGAGTGGTCCTGAGGGTAGGCCACATATGCTCGATACTTATGTGGCTATTCGAACGAGAAGGGAAGGATAAGGAGGTATCCCCGAGCGTCGCAGTACAAAATCTCTTTTCCAGCTAAATAGTTTGTAGATTTGAGATAATTGATGGTGATGTTGTTTCTTCTTAAATAGTTTCTATTTTGAATATATATTTACATTATCTTTAGTTTGTTTGGATATATGATGTTTGAACAGGTACAACGTTGCTATAATAGGTACAAATATACTGCTGGGCAGTGGCAGTGGCCATACTGCCCAGCAGATTTTTTTAAAATTCTGCCCAGAATTGTCACGATCATTGACCGTGACAATTTTTTTAAAAAGGGTCAAGGCTTTGTCACGATTTTTAACCGTGACTAAACGTGTCATGGTCATGGCCCGTGACACGACCGTGGTAATAATGTTGGACTTGTCAATAATCGTGACACATCCATGAAAAAAACATTTTTCTCACCCCGAATTGTCACGGTCATTGACCTTAACAAGTCCAACTTGTCAAGGTCAATGACCGTGTCAATAGTGCAGATTTGGTGTAGTGTTATTATGCTTCCAGCGTAGCTTTCTTTGATATAGAGCCCTATGTTTAGGATTGTTGATTTCTTTAGTGAAATTTCGTTCTCCTGCTTCGATATATATATGATAGAGAATCTTATTTACAATCGGGTGTGTTCGTGCGCTGAACAATGTAGTACGCAAGGCGAAGACAGTTGGGTGAACAGCAGGAGGCAAAAGATCAGTTGAGGTTATTTAATTTATTAAAGAAGGATGACCGTAGTTGAAATCACCCGTATTATGGCACGGGAGTCCAGGATGGTACAGATGACCAAGGCGCGACTTGTGACTTCCAGGCACAACTATAGTAGAAAGGGGGGGTCAAATGAGACTCACCAAACAAGGTTGGATTGGGAGAGAGAGAGTTAGGTGAAACATTAAAGAGGACCAGCAGTGTAAATACTCGCAATTCGGAGATGGCGTGTTCTAGACAAACGAACGTAATATATCCAAAGGCTTGGACATATGTCGGGGTATGGCCAATTGAGAGTGAAAATTTAAGGCAAAATTTTCTTGGATCTTAAGAGTGGAGTTTCAATGGTGAGAGGCAATCACCACACTTAGAAGAGGAATGTGATGTCGAGAGAAGGCGTACACGTATGGTTTGACCATATGTTCCTTAGCCAGGTGTTCTGGTGAAAGGTCAATGTTATTCTGAAATCACACAAGAGGGTCGGACAGAGGTCACTTTGTGAGGAGAAATTTAATTATTTAGTGAACCTTACACCAGGTGAAGTAGGTGACATGGAGAAGAGGATATTAAAGGGAGAATTTACATACAAGAAAAAATGTTAGATCTTTTGGGAAATTATGCTTGGACGGTCAATGCAGATAGTAATAATGTCGCGTAGTGTTAATTTGGAGGTAAACGTTTCCATGGGAGGGGAGACGTAAGAATCGAGAAATTTCTATAGAGAAAGACTGGGAAAATAGTGTTAGAAAAGCACCACAAGGGGAAGACCCGACGGGGAACCCGCTAAATGATTCGGATAGCTGAATTATTACAGAGCGATGGTGATTTCAGTAAGAGATGTGGAAACGAGTAGCGTGTTCCTCAGGACCATCAATCTAAGGGAACAATGGAGATAGTCGTCAGAGCCGAGACTACCAACGTTCGAGAGAAGGTCCACCTTAACATGGTCAAAGTGACCGAAGATAAGTGGAGTATGAGTAGAGGTATTTTGTGGGGAGTGAAACCGTATGTTATAATGTTTTTCGATGCAAGTGTAGGGATAAAAGTATTGTGCCTGGCAAGGGCAACAGTTATTGAAATATTCGTCTTGGTATGGACAGGTGTGTTAAGTCCAGGAACCATTTGAGCAGCCGTGATGATTGTCAGGATAAAAGTATGGGCTATATCCACAGATGATGTTGCATGTTGTTTGTGGCATGAACGAGTTGCTACAATTGTTATTTTTGCTTGAGAGTCGATTTTAGTGAGTATCGGCAATTTTATTATTTATGTGAATATTTTTCCCTAATAGTGTGGGGTTAATTTTATTGTCATCCGCGGGGGATGAATGGGTATATTGATAGCGATATATATACTTTATTGATATTACTCATTTTAGTGTTGTTTTATACGAGTATGATATTATCCTAATTGTGGTTTTATATATAATGGTACCGATAATGTGCTGGTATTGTAACTTTATGAGAGTTACTACCTTGGGGTAGAATGTTTTGATTCTGGCGAGGTCCCATCTGTGAGATGGCCGGACTCGTAATTGTACTTTTGTATATATGTATATATATATATATGTATTGTCGAGATTTCAAAAACGTATAATGGTTTCATATATTTAATCCCATTATGCGTAGGGATTTAATTAATATGATTCGTATGTAATTGGTTTACTAGTAAGCGAAAAGGTTTAGCTGGTTATCATAATTGACGCTCAGGATGTCGTAATAAGTAGAGTGCATTTTTTTATCTCCCTTTAGAGATTTGGGAGTTTATACTCATAGTTGTGTGTCTGGGGACGGGATTTTGAGAGCCCCGATTATATTTTCATGATGTATATGAAATGTGATTATCATTAATGTCAAGAGAAAGTGTCTTTCGAAAGGAGTTCCTTATTTAAGTGTCATTGCGGAAGGAGATGTAACATTGTGGTTAAGAGACGGGAATATAGGGGTACATGTTATGGACTGAGGGCTTAACGGATCCCAATGGCCGATAATGTTAAGTAGTAGTGTAGAGGGGGGGTTGCTTGTTTGGATTTTGCTTTGCGAGACACCCCACGCATGAAACTTAGCGTAAGGTTGGTAGTAAGGAGATGTGTGGCCATTCGTTCATGATTTGGATACCTCGATCGTTATGGAAGTAAGTAGTTGTAATGGGAATTAACAAGGTAAATTACAATGTAAGGCTAGTAGAGCTAGTTGTTAGTGAAAGAGTACTGATAATTTTTGTTTTTGTTCGGATTGAAGGACGCATTGAGGTTAAAGAGGATTTAAGATTTCAAAATTCAGGGGTGATTGAGGACGCCCAAGTGGTAAATCCGTGTTACAAATGTAAGGGGCAACGAAGAGTTTGGAGTACTTATGAAGCGTATATGATGTTTAAACCCGTATGCATGGGTTATAAGGGTGTAGACACCCTGGTTTGCTTACGTGTTAATCTCCGAAAGAAGAGACATAGGTGGGTGAAATTTTTACTTGTGAGACTAATACGATGCAGTGGGAGTGGTAGAGTGGATTAAGCGTCATGGTAAGGTGACAATCTATTGATCTTGTGCAAACAGAGTAGCATGTCAGAATTTGGTGAAAAGGCAGTGGAAAGACATTTAATAAAGGGATATCTCTTGAGAAGGCAATTATTTAATTATTATGGGCAATTTGGAGTAGAGTATCGACCAATCGAATGTTGAGGGTGACTTACGAGTAAATAGAGTGAGGATGTTGATAAGGTATGAGAGTCCAGATGTGCACAATGTGGTGAAAGGTGCCAAGTAGTAATTTTTGGTATACGTCAAGAGGAGAAGAAGGTTAGTGAATATCACTTAACAGGAAGAAAATATACGTGAAAGTCGGCATTGGAAGGAGTGTAGTAAGTAGCAGAACGGTTGGGGTTAGATGATCAACCAGATAATTTTGTTTCAAGCGGACGATTCCAGGGATGGAAGAGTCAAGTTGGTAACCTTCCTTGAGGGGTTGCCAACTTATAAATAAGTAACGAGTTCCTTCGAATAGGTGGGACCGATTGTCCAGAAGGAGAGAAACAATTATATTGGGTGATTTACACTATTAGATAGTGAACACGCCGGTACGTGGTCCTACGCAGTATTGTTCAGAACCAATAGGAGATCCCCGAAAGCCACCTTTAATGTGGGGTAGTAAGAAGTAGTGGAAATAACGCTTCGTTCTGAGGGTTGTATCACCTATAGCACGAGGTGTAGGTGCAAGGTGATTGACAACTGGTGTATTGTATAAAAGAAATTTTGGATTTATTGTGATCTTTTCAATTCCAGATCGGGTATAACTTGTAAGTGAGGTACATTGTGGTAATGGGGAGAGGATATTACCTAATGGTATAATTGGGTGAAAGCACCCATATCTATTTATAGTGGACAAGGTGCTTACAAATGTTTTGTGTAACACCAACCGACTGATGTGGATTTCCCTTGTGTAAAGGTCACAACGCCGAGAAAAGAGATTCAAAGAATGGAAAAGAGTAGTCAAATGTGTAATTGATTTCTTTCAGGATAGGAGTTTGGTGTGTTGTTAAAAGCGGGAGTTAATGCGTAGTGAGCTGCGGACGCACAATAGTATTGAGATAATGCGGCCAATGATGTATAGGCTATATTTTATTCGAATGTTGTTTAGTAAAAGCACAACGTGAGGTCATTTTATTGAAGTGTAATCTGATAAAGTATCAAAACTGTTAAACAAGCTTGTTGTGAAGCGAGGGCTTTAGTGATTGGACCTTTCTATATATCTTGTTTTGAGTACTGGAGGATACCTAATTTTCCAGGTGTGCCTTACTTTTTCGAATTTCGGGACGAAATTCCGTTATTAGGGGGGAGTATGTAATACCCCGTATTTTTATGGCTTTTAATTATGAGGTTAATTAAATGGAATTGCTTTTAATTATGGGATGTCCTAAAAATTAATTTGGGATAATTAATTAGAAAATTAATTCGGATTTAAATGCTAGCGAGACGAGAGTTAGTATTTGGTTATTATTATGATGTTGAATATTAGTGAGTGATTATGGTAATATGTGATCATTGAATTTCTTAAAAATGTCGTGAGTTCAAAATACGACATTTTCGATAATTTAGTTGGGACGCCCGTGTCAGGACCCAATTTAATGGTTTTAAAAGTATTTTATTTTTATGTCATCCGTATGAGTTTTTGAGTGCGCCAACATTTCCGGAAGGTCTGAGATAGTCAGAAAACACTAGTCGGGAGTTTTGTTTGGGTCCCGGTGCATTTTTAGGCCTGACCGGCAACCCGGAAGGGTATTTTGGTGATTTTAAAATTTTAGGAGTTAAGACCCACGAATTTTAGAGTTTAATTATATATTATTAGAGAGGCCACTAAGGACATTATGAGCCAAAAATAATAGAAGTGGGCTACGAGAGTTTGAGAGAGGTTACAAGAGGTTCCAAACCAAAACCACCACCCACCACCATCTTTTTGGAAGGAATTGTGACCAGAAAGAAGAGAGAATCAACCCTCGATCACCAGCAATGATTCAGCACAGCAAACCTAAGGCAATTGATTTGGTTTCATTACTTACATTGAATATTTCCTCCATGCTTAGTGTAGAAATTTACGTATGTCTTGAAGGATTGATGAAACCCCAATGGAATTGTTAGGGATTGCATGTAGAATTGTTCCGGACGAATTTAGTAGCCAAAGACATAGCATTTGATAATGTAAAAACGGATTTAAAAAGGATTTTTCATGTTCAATTAAATTTTGGGCTCATGTTGTTAGGGTTTATGGCAAAATTTGGGTATTTATGGATTTTACATGTTGATTTGAAGGAATTGACCCAAAAACTATGTTAGGAAGTGATCTAGGGTGGTTTAGAATAATTTAATAACCTTAAAATATGATTAGTATGAATTTAGGATTATTTTGGAGAGTAGAAAAGTTGAGAAAAACGAAATGGGTGAAATCTGGGAACTTTTGGAAATTTCGTTAGAAGACCAACCCAGGTCGTTCGAACGAGCTTGTAACGAGATTCCAGTAGCCCTTCTAACGAGTTCGTTCGAAGCCCTTTGTTCGAACGACACTCGTTCGAACGATATTTCTAACGAGTTGACAGAATGACCTTTTACGACCGATTTTTATTTCGAACTTCACATAGGTTTATTTATGAGAATTATTTTTGGTTAAATTTTAATAATTTCGTTCCTAGAGAATTAATGTTGGGAACTCATGAACACTTAGACTTGAGGAAGACCAGTAGGTATGTTTGTGAGACCGGAGTATAATTATGATTAAATTTAGAGAAGTATATAAAAGACTTAGTAACCTTTATGAGTTAGGTTTTAAGTACTTGGAGCTACGGCGTGAGAAGTGTCGGCGATCTATATTGTATATTATCCGGAGACTTGTAAATGTACAAAAATTTAATGACGGTATAGCTATGTAAAATATACCTCTATTAATATTATAAGATATCTAAGATGTGTGAATGATTAGTATATGGACTTATATGTGTATACCATACCTACCATACTTGCTATCACGGGAGGTCGATTTTCGATCAGGGCCATCTAATCTTTGTGTGCCTACGGGGGGGATTTAGATTGGTACCTCTAGGACATATATCTGTGAATGACTTATTGGTGAGTTAATAAGTCAACAGACCATGGGAATGTAGGTATGTGCGTGACCCATGGGTATGTGAACTATGTTCGCCTCCATTATGTGTGATTGTCGTTTATTGAAATGGTTCCTGAGAGATTCGGAACACGTGGTCCTTATGTACGGGATGTACCGGGATCCGATAACAGAGTATGTGTGCACCGCAGCTTAGCCTAGGGGTGCCCTTATTGTATATTTATGATGAGATTAATATAATGGTATTTGAAATGGACTTTTAGTAAAGTATGAATGTGAATACTTGTAACATTGTGAATAGAGTTAAAAATGGGTGAATCGCATAATGACAATTATAATTAAATCTAAGAAATAAAACGGGAGACTCACAGCACTACACCAAAATGACAAAATTATCACCTTTCAGGCGGCCACCCTTGTCAAGGTCATTGACCGTGACAAAAAACATGCGTTTTGTGTCACGGTCATTGACCTTGACACGACCGTGACAAAGAATTATCACGGTCCTTGACTGTGACAAGTCCGTGTCAAATTTAATTGTCACGAACTGATACGATCATTGACCGTGACAATTCTTTAAATAATTGTCACGATCAAGGACCTTGACACGACCGTGACAACTTCTGCAGCAAAAACCCTTTCCCCTTCTTTTTTTCCCCCGTCGTTCCCTCCTTTTTCCAACTCTCTCTCTCTCTCTCTCTCTGCCATTTATATATATATGTTTGTGTGTATATATATATGTGTGTATATATATGTGTGTGTGTGTATATATATGTGCGTGTGTGTGTGCATGTGTGGGGGGTGGGGCAGGGAGTTGTTGGGTCTGTGTGTGTATGTGTGGTGGGTGGGGGGTGGGGCAGGGTGGGGGTAGGGGCGGGGCAGGGGGCTTTTGTGTGTGTGTGAATATGTGTGGTTGGTGGGGTGGTGGGGAGGGGGGTGGTGCAAGGTGGGGGGATGTTGTGTGTGTGTATGTGTGTGGTGGGTGGGGGTGGGGAGGGGGGTAAGGCAAGGTACCATTGTAATTCTCTTAATATCATGTTTTGATGATTCTATGAGATAATATATATTGTTTCAAGGTTAACTCATTGTAGATAAAAACATTCACATAGTAAGATTAAATTGAATCCATCCATAGATTCTATAATTACATCCACTAAAATATAATTAATAAATGAAACAGTTTTAGATGAAAGTAAATTAATAATTAGTGCACATTTCATGTGAAAGTAGGATTTTCCCTTAGTGTAAATTAGTAAATTAATAATTGTATACGTTAATTGTTAGTTTAATTGATGAAAGGAATTAATTGAGTAGATGAATTAGAAGGAGTACGGGATACACATTTGTTGTTGACATTGCTGTTGGATTATTTTGATTAGTAAATGTTTGGTTGGTTAGTTTTAAAAGTGGCATGACCACTGGATTATTGTCCATATGGGGGTGGGATTTTTCAACTTTTTTTTAAAATTACTTTGTATATCGAACAATATATATATAGTATGATAATTAAATGAAACATACTTGAAATTAAATATAGTGCGCATAGATACTAGCCTTCTAGTTCTTATGCATACGCATTCAATAGCCCTTAGACCTGTTCGAGAGTCATTACCCCTGTAATGAGATCTCTCGAATTGTCCCCTTCGGATAGTTTGAGACTGTATAATTTCTGTATAATATTCTTAGTGGCTTAAAGTTGTTACTTTTGGAGGAAGTTCTGCAGTCGTATCTTAATGTTCTCTGGGTACACAGTAGATTGACAAGTGTGACTGTTATTTCAATTGATCGATTGAAATAACACTCACACCTGCCAATCTACGTCGTGTACTTGGAGAACTACGGGGATATGATGTCCAGTGTTTTTAAAATCGTAACAATGTGCATGAGCTGTTAAGTATATTAAAGAAAAATGCGGTCTTGAATGGGATAGGACCACTCACCCTTTAATAGGATAATTAAATGATGGGATGATTAAATAAAACATACTATAAATCTAAGTTTTGTTTACCTTTAATAGGTGTTTAGTTGTGGTAGCTGTGATGGGATATCCTAAATACAAAGAGTGGATGGGTGAGACTAATAGAATGGGGGATGTGTTTTGCAGAGGTGCAACGAATTTGTGAAATATGCAAAGAGATGTCATAATGATGAGGATTTTTCGTGTCCGTGTGCTAGGTGTAAGAATGGTAAGATGTTTGAGTGGAAAACAGTTGAACTATATTTGTTAAGATCAGGTATGCAAGATAGTTATCGATTTTGGAGTTTTCACGGTGAATTGAAAGTTCCTTTTGTCCCCGACCAACCTTCACAACAACCTTCAACACGTAGAATAGATTTAGAAGGGGACGACGTACATCATAATATGTTAGAGGATCTAGTTGATGATGCGTACGGAGTTTATGAAGCAGAGGAGAATGAGGTTACTGATGATGTAGAAGATTCAAGTACTCATGAAGATAACACGATAAACTTGACGATGACTACCAAAGTTTAAAATTTAAGGTGACCCAACCGTTATACTCTGGCTGTGAGAAAGATCAAACAACTTTACATGCCATGGTTGGTTTCCACAGTTTGAAGACGCAGTATGGTTTGTCTGGCAATAGCGTGACGGGAATTCTGAAATGGGAGAAGGGCTTACTACCGAAGGTGAATACACTTCCAAATAGCTATCCTGTTATGAAGAACAGTTTGAAAGGTTTTGGAATGAAGTATAAATCGATTCATGCTTGTGTGTATAACTGCATACTATACCGAAAGGAGTATGAAAATATCGATCGTTGTCCGGTATGTGATGAACCTAGATATGTCCAACCTACTAGTAAGGAAGGCACAAGCTCAAAAGTGACTCAAAAAGTATTGAAATATTTTCCCGTTGGGCCTAGATTAAAGCAATTTTTCACAGTACCATGGATTTCAGAGGCAATGACTTAGCATGATACGACAGAAGTAGGGGGTAATATCATGCGTCATCCTATTGATTCTACTGCCTGGCGGAGGATGAATTTTGAGTATCCCGATTTTGCTCGAGAACAACGCAACATTCGTTTGGCTATATCAACATATGGTTTCAATCCATTTGGAAATCTAAGCACCAATCAGAGTGTATGGCCAGTGATCCTATCCCCACTTAACGTCCCTCCTTGACAGTGTATGAGACCTGAATTTTCGATGATGACTTTGTTGATACCTCGGCCAAAGGCACCAAGTGATGACATTGACGTCTACCTGGTTCCTTTGGTATAATAATTAAATGAGTTGTGGGAAGAGCGTGTGCAATCATTTGACTCTTTTAGAAAAGAAGAGTTTACGCTGAAAGCTATGTTGATGTGGGCAATTCATGATTTTCCAACTTATGGGACATTATCAGGTTGTGTAGTACATAGTTATTTAGGGTACCCTATTTGTGGAGAGGAGACTGAATCTCTTCGTCTATCCTCTAGCTTAAAAAATGTATACCATCGCTATAGGAGGTTTTTACCCATAGCTCATAGTTTCATATCTGAGAAAGGTTCAAAATTTTTATTGGGTGGAGTTGAACATAGGCTACCGCCGAGACAACTTTTGGGTTCAGAAATTGAAAGTAAATCTTTTGAATGTGGCCCTAATATGCCAGGTAAGAATCCCAAATTTAAGAACGTCAAGCATAAGAAGACCCTAACTGGGAATGAAACTGAGATAAGAAAGGCATGGTCTCGGAGGTCAATTTTATTTGACTTGCCTTATTGGAAGAATAACCCGGTGCGCCATGTATTGGATGTTATGCATGCAGAGAAGAACTTCACTGAACATATTGTGGGTACTTGCCTTGGGGGGAGTCATTCGAAGGATGGAGAAAATGCACGAAAAGACCTTAAATCGTTAAAACTTAAGCCACAACTATGGTGGAAAGAATATAGTAGGGGAATGACAATAATTGCCCCTGGTGCGTTTACTTTGACGAGTGGGGAAAGGAAGGTGCTTCTAGACACAATATATTTGACACACATGAAGATGTCGAAGAATGGAAAAAGTAAGTTTCGATTATTATAATGTTTAGCATTATTTTAGATTGTTTTATACATGATTAATTTTGTAATATGCAGAAAATATGAAACCTGTGAGAACAAAAAAGATGAAAAATAATGGTACAGTCAGACAACGAATTTAGGCTGTGGTTGACACAAGAGGTAATTATAATGAAAATAGTCGTTATATAACGTTACATTACACTCAAATTTTACCACTAATATAATTAATTCATCTATATTCTCAGCTCCTAAAGACGGGTGATGCGACATCAAGGCTTGCTCGTCTAGCCACCGAACCCTTGTTCGTGGTACAAGAGCACAAAAAGTATCGATTGAACGATTACATTTTCGGCGCTAAAGTGTACGAGGAAAGTACAAATGTATAGAACTCGAGAATTTCATACAAGGCTCTTACTATCTTTCGAGCGAGCGCAAAAGATAAAAACCTCGTTGAAGTTGAAATGATTTACTATGGTGTAATCCAAAATATATTTGAATTGGATTATATAAGCTTCAAAGAGGTTGTATTTTACTGTGACTGGGTAAGAGTTGAGGATAAAAATGCTTGTAAAGTTGATCCTGTTACCAATTTGATCATGGTTGACTTGTCCAAGTTAAAGAGCAACGACCACGTGAGCGATGAGCCATTTGTTTGTGCATTTCAAAAGGTTAAGCAAGTGTTTTATTCGGAGTATATCAACAACGAGTCGTGGTCAATTGTCCAACACGCTCTAAGGCGTCTAAATAGTAGTGTGGATGACTTGGCTGCTCCTACCGAATATCAATCCATTTTTTTATGATAACACGAATTTGAAACAATTTTAAAATTTGTAATAAATATTTCAATTTGTACCGAAACATCCATTTTTAATGCTTTTAATTGATTTGCAATTTATCATTGTCACTCTTGTGTAGTGTGCGTGTGTGGAGAGGAGATTAATACATAAATATTCCAACTACATCTAAGTTTTGTTTATACTAATCCATGAATATACGCTACTTACCTTTAATAGGTGATTAGTACATAGTTATTTGGGGTGTCCTATTTATGGAGAGGAGACTGAATCTCTTAGTCTATCCGAACACTAAGAAATGCTATAATCCTATGGAGTTATGCTCTACAAATTCCTCCCAACCGTTATGTAGCCAAACATCACCAGTTGAAGTTGTCAATTCCACTTTCCATACCCCACCACTTGTAACCTCTAGAGAAACATGGGAGACCATTGGAAGGTGGAATTGACAACTTCAACTGCTGATTTTTGTCTACACAACGGTTGAAAGGAATTTGCAGCGCATAACACCATAGGATTATGGCATTTCTTAGTGTTCAAATATGAAGGGAATTATATTTGACACGATTGTCCGGGGTACATTAGTTGGAAGGAGGTGCCATATGAGCTCAAGTTAGCTGTTTGGGTGACACTACAGGTAATGTATTTATATTTATATGTCAATTTTGATTTCGATTTCAATTTCAATTTATATTTATCTATATTTGCGGGGGGGGATATTAATTTAACTTTAGTTTATTTCAGGGGACATGGAGTGGACCTGAGGGTAGGCCACATATGCTCGATACTTATGTGGCTCTTCAGACGAGAAGGGATGGATAAGGAGGTGTCCCCGAGCGTCGTGGTACAAAATCTCTTTTCCAGCTAAATAGTTTGTAGATTTGAGATAATTGATGGTGATGTTGTTTCTTCTTAACTAGTATCTATTTTGTATGTATATTTGCGTTATCTCTAGTTCATTTCGATATATGATGTTTGAACAGGTACAACGTTACTATAATAAGTACAAATATACTGCTCGGCAGTGGTAGTGGCCATACTACCCAGCAGATTTTTTTTAAATTCTGCCCAGAATTATCACGGTCATTGACCGTGACAAGTCCTTGACAAATAAGGTTTTCACGGACTTGTCACGGTCAATGACCATAATAATTTTTTAAAAAGGGTCAAGGCTTTGTCACAGTTATTAACCGTGACTAAACTTGTCAAGGTCATGGCCCGTGACACGACCGTGACAATTCTAACGAACTTGTCACGGTCAATGACCGTGACACGTCTGTGACAAAAAAGTTGTCTCGCCCCGAATTATCACGGTCATTGACCTTGACAAGTTGAACTTGTCAAGGGCAATGACCGTGACAATTAGGCAGATTTGGTGTAGTTCAGTTTAGTTGGAAATGTTTAGTATTAACCCTTATATTATAAAGTAAGGTTAGTTTGTGGGTTGGACTAGTTAGATAGTGGTATAACTAGAATGGGTATGGGTACGTTAGGCGTGCATAATTAGTTGAGAGGTGAGGAACTCATGTGAGTGCACGCACTATCATGTATTTTATATTCACTGTTTAATGATATTAAACACTTGCTAAATTTTAAACTGTTTTCACAATTGGGCTCTGACCCGTTTTCTTTCAAATCTATTTCTTGTAAAAACCTTTTAGGTCCCCAACCACAAGGACACCAAGCTTACAAGTTCCATTCCAGTGACGTGCTGTAGCTGCTGTGGAAGTTACAGGATCTCGATAATAGACGTTTCCACTTTCTGCTTTGACTCCATCTCAAATTTATTCATCTGTAGGGCATGTCGCCCCTTTTTTCTTAGAGACAGATTAATTATTCAGTTCTATTTCAGTTTTGGATTAAATTAATTAGTGTTTCAGACTTGGTATTTGTTTTATTCAGTATTCGGATTATTTGGAGGAGTGTTCCTCCAGATTCATTTTTATTCCATTATTATTCTATTGTTATTGTGATGTGACCATGGTATAATTATTTCATAATTTAACTTGTTGCATGTTGATCTAATTTAATTAAAATTGACAACTCACTTTTTTAAATATTAGGTGGCTAGTAATTGTTAAAATATTTTCGTTAGTGATGCTATGAACTGAACCAACTTGACATTTTGTATTAATTTGAATAAAGGAGTAGCTACCCGGTATTTACTTAGACGGGGTATCACAGTTTTTAGACACGTGGGGTGAAGACCGAGCTGAGTCGATCGAGGCGAGATTTCGCTTATCTCAGTCGTCCCCAGGAATCCTACTGACCCAAAGTAGAGAGGATTCAAAAATCCTCACCGTCGGACGTGCTCTCTCTACCTTGTCCGGTTTCCCTATTCGCTTTTTGATTTTTATGAATAATTATTATAATAAATCAGTGTCAAAATGCACCAAAATAAATACAAAGCTTCAAAAGTCCTAAAAAACCAGTCTAGGGAGGGAGAAGAAGGAAGAAATACACTAATTTTTTTTTTACAAGTCTTCAACTTTGTTTCCATGTCAAGAAAGCGGCAACGACGCCATTTGATAAGTGTCTTTTTGCGTATGGTCGTTGTCTTCAAAATTCAATCTCAAAATCACTTGAATTACCTATAATAATTGTCTAAAAAAACTCGTATTGCGGTAAGTACGGGTATCAATCCAACTTCCAAGGTGAAAAATTTATTGCGAAAACTTCCAATTCAATTTTTTTTTTAAGTATTTTTTTATTTTTTTTATTTAAAACAACTTCAAGGGAAAATTTAACTACTAAATGTTAAAAATTATGAAATGACTAAATAATAAAAAATAATGTACGATCGAGTGTGAAAAATGTGAGAATGTTAAGAGATGGAATTACACCGCATTATCAAATATTTTAATTTCTCAATTTATTAATTTGAAATATTTCGAGATAATATTAAATCGATAATCTAACTCTCGTTAAATTTAATAATATCTTTTTCATAAAACTAATTTAAAAATGTCACACGATGAAAAATTAAGAACTATACTATTTTCAACAAAAGTACCCGCTAGGATCAATTTAATAAAAACAGTATGAATTCCCAAATTTCAACACATAATTAATATTTAAATTTCGAAAAACCTATCTCTAGTTCGATTCCTAAATTCAAACATTAATTTGTAAAATTAATTTACTAACTCTCATTACATAAATTAATTGGTGACATTTAAAAATTATTTTTCCTAGAATTATAACAATTAATGAATTTAATTAATTAATATAATATCCTACACAATGGATCCCATCCCTTGAATAGGGTTTAGCCAAACATTCTCTTGTGTGCATAAACAACAATCAATAATATGTCAAGAAGGATATAAATTGAAAAGATAATGAAAAAACACGATACACAATTTTTTCCACAAATATGTTTTGAAACGCGACTTCATATGCATCCAACTTCTTCACAATTTTCAGCACTTGCTTACACAAATAAAAATAAAAACTAGACATAAAATTTATTTTAACACTAAACTATTTTTTTTTATTTTTTTGGAATTTTTTTATGTACATAATATACACAGAACTTCTCTCTTATTTGCAATCTCGTCTGATATCCTCTGTGTGAGTCCTTTCTTCCCTTTTATATGAGACGCCTTGCTTTTGTTTTAGAGTCCCACAATTGTTTGTTTTGTTGGAGATTTTTTTGGGATTTTAAAATCAGATCTAACACATGTGGGTTTTGTTTGATTGTGGAGATATGGTTTCGATTTTAGTGGAGATAATTGCAGGTGGCTTGGGTTGGTTCCGGGTTACGGCTGCTGATTTTCTGGTTGAACCCGTGGGCGGAAATGGGTTTCGGTTCTGGGCATGGCAGATGGGTTGCGAATTCGATCGCCAATAGGGGTCGGAGTCTCGGATTAAAGAGTTCGCCAGAGGTGGAGATGGTTTATGGAAGGAGTTGGGCTGGAATGATTTTAGTTTCGTGTTGTACGAATTGAGTTTTGGGAGGTATAGGGACTGCTGGGTCAAAGCTTCGGGTTCGAGTTTGAGAGATGATTTTAGCCGGGTTGAGAGGGTTTAACAGCGGGTAGGCTCGGGCGTGGGGGCTGACGGGTTTGGGGTAGTAACATGGGTTGAATAGAGGGCGGAGCAGGTGCGGTTAAAGGTTTGAGGATCGGGTCATGGGGTTGACGGGTTTAGGGTAGGAACATGGGTGTTTTTTTTTAACAAATCCACCACCTGCAGGTGGTGGCAGGTGGTTATCGGAATGGGGCTACTAGTATTGGAGGGGTAATGGGTTTAGGTGGTAAGGTGTTTTTGGTAATGGAGGTTTTGGGTTATGGTGGTGAGAGGAGAGAGAGAAAGTGGTATAGGGAAGAAGAAGAAGGGTAGGGGGTTTGTTGGGGTGTCTGAGGGTGTAGGGTATGTTGGGTATGAGTGAGTTAGGTGTATATAATTGTGTGGTAATTGGATGTAAGTGAGTGTGTTGTGTGTGTTTAAATTTGTGACCCTAAAACAATAAAAATAAAAATGTTTAAAATAAAAACTAAATAAAAATAAAATCCTACAAAAAATAATTCAAACTAAATAAAATAAAAACAATAAACCTATTGAACTAAAAATACCCTAAAAATAAGTAGAAATAAAAATAAGGAAAATTAAAATTAAATCTAATAAAACTAAAATCCTAAAAAAAACTCTATAAAAACTAAAAAAATAAAATCTAATAAAACTAGAAAATAAGTTCCTAAAAACTAATCATAATAAAAATAAAATAAATTAAAATAAAGATTAAAGATTAAAAATGAATAAAAATCAAAATAAAATAAAAATACAATAATAAAAAGGAAATAGAAAAATTGCAAATAAATCTAAAATAAATCCAAAAAATAAAACGACTCAAATAAAAATCTAAAAAAAAATTAAAAAGAACAATTTAAACACACACAGGCTCAGGGAATGGTCTGAGCTCTGTGTAGGATTTCGGGGCTAGGTTCGGAACATCGGAACTCTTCGGTGCAAGATCAAATGGGACTTCTGACTTCACGGTCTCTTTTTTCTTCGATGCACTCTTTTAACCGCTATTGTGTCGCAATTATAGTGATTTAGCATTATTTGTATCGCAACTGCATATTGATATGAGAAATAAACAAATACGAACATAAGGCCATTTTTATTAAAAACGAGCGACTAAAATTTATCTATTCGGGGCATAAATTATAGACTTTTAGGTGTTAATCACCTCTACATTCTCTTTGTTCCATTTTGTTTCAGTTTCTCATTTTCGCATGCATTCCCGTTTATTTGATAAATTTCCACGTCTACTGATCGTGAATGATACTGAAAATCTCACCTAACTAGGGCGGCCATACACCCTATGTCTTTCTGCAAAATTCCACTAAACGTAATAGTCTTCTGTTAATCTAATTCTCGCATACTTTGTATGACTATACAGTAAAATTATACCCGACCAACATACTAATCATAACTTAATTGTTATCTAGGTTGTCCCACCAATATACTCGTGGTATAAACGTTTTATACTAGTTTACACACCATAATTATTAGATTCTACCGTTCTCAAATGGTAATATAACTATCAACTCCCAGTTATAATCACATATACGTACAATAACTAGGGTACTAAACCCAATTCCTAAGGATCAAACATCTCTTAACCTCCAACGTTCGCTAAGTTTCATGCGTGGAATGTCTCGTAAAGAGAAATTCAAATAAGGAACCCCCTGATACACTACTACCTAATCCTGTCGATTGTCGAGATCTGTTAGGCCCTTAATCCGTAACATGTACCCCTAAAGTCCCGTTTGCTGACATAAAAAGTCTACTTGTCCACTCTCATGTAAGTAAAGATGATATACAACGCGATGCTCTTACTATCACAAGTTTTTAATGCTATATAAATAACGATCTATATCTATCCGCTCGCACTGGGATCAAATATAATAAGACAACATACTTACAAAAGTCTACGATGCAACACAATTTATATATATATATATATATATAGGCCCCATCCTCTTTCAGGTGATTCCTCGTAAAACCATGTAACTCATCCTGAATAATAAGCCAAATAGTCTTATCACACAATCTACTACCACTCAAGCCCTCGGTATATTGCCATTATACATTTATTTGATAAGTCCTACTTTCCTAACCCGCAAGATTAGTAAACCATAACATAAAAATTATCTTAGTGACCACACCCGCTCCCCTACAGGTGACACTAAAAAGTCCCGCTACCCAACGGTAAATATATTCATCACAGAGCTGATAACGCCAGCGCACCCCCTAAATTCGACTTTTACTCGAATTGTAGTGTTAACAATCATATGTTCTGACACACTCACGTCACCCAAACTAATCTCGTACTCACAAGGATGGAAAAAAATATTAACTCCATTTGCCATCTGCCTCACCTGATTGTCGGGTCCCTGAACGTAACTCTCGCACTGTAACTGACCTACGATCTGTTGCAATGGTTGTACATCCATGATCTTACCCTATAGTTTTCGCCTAATTTTTTGGGCAATACTTCTAACTGTGGTCCATCTCACCATAACCGTAATAGATTCCGGAGAAACTCCCTTGCTTGTGGCCCTGGCCATACTAACCTCCCCGCCACTCCTTTAGCCCTGGCGATTCTGAGGGGCGGATATGTCGTTGTTGCTTTTGAGGACTTTGTTGGTCTTACCTGAACTTGCCATTCTGGAGTTAGTAATCTTTCGACCCAAATTTCTTAGTCCCATTCTCCTTACAGGAGTCTCGCTCTTGTCACTGTTGTGCCCCACTGGCACCATTTCCACCTACTTTCCTAATTCGACCAGTCTCACATTCTCACTATGGATATGTTCAGTACAGGTGGCCCTATTCTCCACCCATAGGACACTTTCTGTTCGATCCCCCCTATCTATGGTTCCCCTAACCATGTTGGGGTGTCATTCTCTCAGACTTGGTAGTCTTGTCTCTAATTTGCTACCCCCCATCGTTCCTTGGGCTCTACTGGACCTAGGGATCTTATTATTAGTTTTGGTGGCCCTGACTAGATCCATCATCATTTGGTAGGAGTTAGATTTTACTGAATCACTTAAATGGGTCCCCTACTGGTTATACCCTCCTGTGGTGCTTCAATAGCACTATTTACTTTAGTCTTACTTTTAGGCTAGATACGCAACACTCTTGTCTCCCTTCTAATGAAATCATTGATATAGGCTTGTAAGCATACATTCTTGACGACATCAACACTAGTTATCCTAGCTGAATTTTCCACCAATGCTTGTGTATTCTACCCATGAATCCATTATCAACTTACGGACCTCTTTAATATTCTTTATACCCCCTTCGTCGAGTACAAAGTTTGCTAAATAGGGAAACTCCCTCTCATGATTGGTCTCTATCTTGACCACTTATGATATGTTTTAAAAATCCATTCGCATCTCTGTTTTGAACAGCATGTGGAAGATCTTACGATCAAATCGTATCCAAATTTCTCATTTAATTCCATATAGACTTCTTTGTATGTGGTGACTAAATCTCATCACTCCGCGCTGCTCCTATGAGCTAAACATTTTTCCCGAAGTTTAATCCTAGGTGTCGCTGTGTTCCACCCTTTACATTTGCCTTTGGATTATCTCCCTCCCTTGGACCATTACACTTCTTCCCTATCCCTAATCGTTATAGACGACTCTTTCAAAGAGTCCCTCCGCCTCTCCTACTACCTACTATGCTGGGTGAGTATGAGTTTATACCACCATCATCTACATCAATGTTTGCGAAAGCTACTGCCCCCGAGTGATTATCCAATTGTCATCTGTCAGAACAAAAATCATGGTGACTTCTATCGTGATCATCGTTCCTCGAATACTCCATGGCGTATGCTGACCCTTTTCTCTTGCAGTCTTTCTAACAACCCTTGCTGGTCGTCCAATATTGTTCGATGTACGAAACCCAATCGAACTTTCATATGAATTATATCGTTAAATTTAATAGCACAAGAACTCAAGTCT
Organism: Sambucus nigra; assembly: GCA_949130495.1. Taxonomy (NCBI): domain Eukaryota; kingdom Viridiplantae; phylum Streptophyta; class Magnoliopsida; order Dipsacales; family Adoxaceae; genus Sambucus; species Sambucus nigra. The sequence continues at coordinate 238,863,842 of OX422218.1, read as the reverse complement.
CATACATATAAGAATACAACAATCCAATAAGGCTATATATCAAAGAATGCTAGGCTAAAACGTGAAAAGTCGCACAGACCCTAGGGACTCTGGAACCTGATTCTCTCATACCATCTGTGACACCCCGCCTAATTAAATACCGGGTGATCAGGACTTTATTAAATTAAAACAAAATATCTAGTTGCTCCATTCATAGAATCGCTATCGAAAACTTTTTAATATATAGTAACCACTTAGTATTTGAAAAGTTGGTGTCAAATTTTATCTTTTTATTAAGAGGAAAACACTATACAATTTAATAATAAACCACTCCCATACATACATCAACCATATGGTGGATAAAATAATAGATTAAATAAGGGTGCTTGAAATACATAAATCCAGCCTGAAATAATAATACAGTCATCCATAATAAAACCAATCTATGATCTAATAAACAAAATAAAATCCAACATCTCTGAAAATGTCTACAGGGAAATGGACAACATGCCTCACTAAATGAAATAACTACTGAACATTATGAAATGAGAAATACTGAGGCGTCTAATATCAAGGACCTATAACTTCCACAATAGCTGTAACACGCCAAAAAATAGAACCTACTAAGCCTAGTGTCCCTATGGCTGGGCACCTAAAATGTTTTAAAAAAAGAATAGAGATTTGGAGGAAACTGGTCAGAGACAAAGTAAAATAGTTTAAAATTTTAGCAAGTGTTTAAATGAAAAATTAGCAAATATTATACACATGTTAGGTTTATGTGCCCTCACTAGAGATGCTCACCTCTCATCCAATGTGCACGCATAACGTATATATCTAACCCATCCTGATTATACTACCTCGACGAACTAGTCAAACCCAAATTTATTAATAAATACGGTAACTCATAACATTCACCCGTATCGCCCATACAATAAGTTATAGCATTTCTCCTATCCATTCGTTAATTATAAATTTCTCATTTCAGATAATAGAGTTATCTTGAATATTATTATCTTTATCTTCTACTAGGCACACACAGTAGAATAAGTCATCAATCTATATATTTATCATTATATATATATATATATATATATATATATATAAAACCCTTAGGCTGAGACCTCCGGGTGCATGCATACTCTGCTATCATGTCCCAGTACCTTACGTACGAAATAAAGGACAATTGAATCAATATCTCACTTGAACCTTAAATTCAATCCACATATATTGGAAGCGAACATAGTTCCCATCCAAATGAGTCACGCACATACCTTCGCCCCATTCAATCTTCGAAACTATCATACTCTCAGATAACACGTATCCAAGGTTCTATGTTCTGGGTACAAGTCTAAAATTCCCCCAATGGGCTCATCAGGATAAGACCGTCCACGTCACGAAACCTCTTCTCGATATCAAGCAGCATAGGTATGTCATACACATAATATATCATAAAGTAGGTATACACACATCCTATTAAAATAAGAAGGTATACACACAACCAAGTAATAGAATACAGTGGCTAAGCCAAGTATAAGGACTTCACCCGAGAGCAAGGTGTGCAACGGGGGGAGATTCGAGAGGAAAGATCAGAGTCGGATTACTGAATCTCCTCTGCTAAACAAGTAGCTGGAGGGAGAAAGTACATTTCTTTCTAATAGTCACGGTCCTTTGTAACTCATGGTTGTTTCCCTTATCGTGTTTAACTCAATAAGATTCACCAATCTAAGGCCTCTGATAATACCTTAAACATTCCAACTTTTTAACCACTCTGACACGGCTAGTCCATATAATAAAGTCACTCAAAATTGTCATCAGTTATTCTCCTTCTCTTGAATGTACTACGTCAGATTTAAACAAGTCCGGAAAAAATTTCCTTTTTCTAAAATCTCGTTCGAACAGACCTGGGATCTCGTTGGAACAAAATCTCAAGATCGTTCGAACGAACTTCGAACAATATCCTCCCTAACTTTTCTTTGGAATCCTCATTTGTATTCTCATTCGAACATAGTCATTCGAACGACTTTCCAGGTCGTTCGAACGAGAGAAACCCAATTCATCCCTTTCCTCTAAACACTGCATTTTTCACAATTGTTGTTCACCCAAAACTCTTCAAACTTCAACAAGCCCAAAATTAAGAGTCCCCAAGACTTTTCCACAAGTAATTGGATAATCATTAAGAAACTTTAACATCAACACCTTAAAATTCTCATGTAATGATAAATTAAATCATTAAATCCTCAAAACCCCTATGTATATCTATTCACCATTAGAGTCCAACCTAATACCAAATTTAAATTTCGTGACTATTATGCATAAGTATCAAGTTTAATATTCTCTACATATGATTACTCAAACTACATGCAATTCCAACCTAAAGACTTGATTTAACATTCAATTTCACTATAAAATTAGTGATATCACGAGAATTTCTTCAAATCTACCCTAACATGGATAACATGTGCATATAATTGAGAAAGATAAACACTTGCCTCTTTTGGTAGATCTGATCCATTGAGGAAGAAGGGTGTTGTTGTGGTCCTCTCTTCCCGATCTACAATTTGGTGGTGGTTTTGGTGCAAGATGATGACGCTTAGCCTTAAAACTCCCAGGAACTCTCTCCTTCTCCCTCCTGTGCTCTCTCTTTGTTTTGGTAACTATAAACTCTAAAGTCTCTTACGTGATCGCATATATAACTTCTCAAATTTCGTTTGTTCCTCTTACTCAAAATTTAAAAGACCAAAATACCCCTCTGGTGTGCCCGTTTGGCCGAAAAGTGCCCCGGGACCCAAACTAAACCCTTGAGTAGACATTTCTGACTATCCCGACCCTTCTGGATACAGTGGAACACTAGAAATAATCATATAAAGTACTAAAAGTGAATTCCATTTTGTTTCTCAAATTAAGTCCTGACACACACGTCCCGACTAAATTTACCGTGACTGCCGTATTTCTCACTCACGACAATCATAATATTTTCTTCTCATTATTATTACTCCTTTACTACATAATATTCAATATAAACAAATATTAACGCTTATATCACTAATTAATATTTATTTAACCCGAATTAATTATTCCAATTTAATTTAATTTATCACAATTTAATCCACATTTAATCCAAATATAGAAATCATAAAAATACGGGGTGTTACAAATGAAAGATTCTATGCAAGCAATCATAAATGACAGAAATTAAATGAAATCACATGCACAACAACGATTTACATGGTTCGGCAACTTGCCTACGTCCACGAAGAGGTTGCTTGTTCGTATTAAGTGTCTCTCAAAGGTTCTAGTTTTCTGTCCCTTTGCTTTAGGTCAGGGTGTACAATCAATTTGAATATCTCATCCGAGATTTTTCGCACCTGATTTGACCATATCTATAAGTGTTAATATTCTACTAAAATACTCTTGTGGAGATTGAGTCGTGATTTGGGCCAGGCCAAGTGTTTAATTTTTCAGGACTAGGTCAGTTACTATCGTCAACATGGGCTCCCACAATTGCCCCTAAAATACTTGGGCCATCAATTTTGGGCCAATAGATTTCAATTGAGCTAATAGGCCCAAGGTTTGAAATAGCAAAATGACACTTTTGGTATTTGGGAGAGCTGGTGAGGACGCGCTTGTCTCTGAGTAGAAATTTGAAGAGTTGGGATAATCTTAGGGAAGCGTGACTCATGATTTAAGATGCTTTGAAAATCATTCATGTGTAACTTAACCGCCAGTTTTGTGTCTTCTGTTGTTTTTCGCTCGTACTTAGTCTCAAATCTTCCTCTCTTTGTCTTCTACTTCAAAATCACAGAGTCCTTTCTTCAGTGATATCTCAAGGCTTCATTAACACTTGTAAGTTTTAGATCTAACTCTGCTCTAGTTCTTCTCTCCTATAAAGTTTATGTAGCTGTAGCTAGCGGTTTTGTTTCAAAATGGCGATGCTTGATAATAAATCTCTTTTTGACTTTAAAAAGTTCTATAATATCCCTAATTGGGTTTATCTTGAGTGTGTCCCCAATCCTTATAATGTTCGTACCATAGACAACAGTCATTGGATACATGCTTTGTTGGTCTCTCAAGGAGGTTTGACATTTCCCCTAAATCCCTTATTTTTACATTTCTTCAAATATTTTGACATTGTTCCTGTCGAATGTACTCCAAACATTTAGAAAATTATGAATATAGTACATAGAATAAACGAGTTATATGGGACCAACTTAGGGCTTGCAGAAATTTGTTTTTCTATGTCTTTTCTCGTACAAAGGTTGGACTCCTGCACTTGAAGGCTAGGAGTTCTGATCGAGTTCTAGTTATGAAATTGCCTTATTCTCATAAAGATTACTATAATGAAGTATATATTTCTAGGAAATGGAAATATCCTCCCTAACCAGAGGGCGTAAGGTATAGGGGATATCAAATCCCTACCTTCAGGGAGGAGTATATAGGTTTCTACCAGTGTCTCTCTTTTCTATTCCTTGCTCGCTATTTCCACTTCACGCTTTTTCTGATGTGTTTTATTTTTCTACTCTGGTTATTTTTCCAGCTAAGGCAAAGAACCAAGAACATGGACCCAGTGAGTTTAGTGCCACTAAACTTCTAAAAGCTTTGAGGATTAGGGATACTCTTGCTAACGATGAGCATCCCCGATCGGCTATTTATCAACACGAGAATAAGAATACTACCTATAGTTTCACTGCAAGCCTGTGGACACTATTACTAATTTGGATGTTCCAGGGGAAGATGTTGGTGGCCCTTCTAAACCAATTCAGCTTGAAGTAAAAAGCGATGAAGAGGAAAGAGGGGAGGAAGGAGGTAAAAAAGAGGGATCAAAAGAAGATAGTGAGGAAGGAATCGGTGAAGAAGAAGGAGAAGAAGAAGAAGAAGAAGAAGAAGAAGAAGAAGAAGAAGAAGAAGAAGAAGAAGCAATGATGCCACTGAAGAGAATGTGTCTAATTCTTCGCGATGATGATAGTGAGATGTTATCTGATCAGATGAAGTCCGTGAAAAGAAAAAATAGGGACTCTCCTAATACTGGTAGCTCCATTTTAGAACTAGGCAGAGCGTGGTGGAGAGAAAAAAAAGAGTATAAAAAGAGAGAGAATAAAAGAGAGGATGAGAGAAAGAAATAATAAAGTAAGAGGGCATAGTCCCTAAAGGACTCTACTATGCCTTCTCCTATTCTGATTTATAGGAGGAAGAGTGTGGTTAACTCCCCCCGTCTTGCTCCTGCACTGTTAGAGGGGGCTGTACTTTCTCCCAACCATGAGCAGTCGATGAAGATGGGTGGAAACTAGTTAGTCATGAAATCAAACCAAGGGCTCTCTTTGGTACGTCACGTTTATCTGAGATTTCCTAATTTTTTCTTTTTCAGCAATTTGATTTATATTCCTTTTCTTTCTGCAGTTTGTTTCTAATTTTACCACGTTGCTCTGTGGTCAGGATGATTAGACTAAGAAGAATGCCGAGATGGAGGAGTCCTTGGGGAGCTCCCGGGAGGTCCTAGCTAATGATAAGGCCACTTTTGACTAATAAAAGCAGAGGTCTTTGGATGCCCTTAAGGAGTATTCGACAAAAGATCTCACCGACCTCCAGGTTTCTTATGCCCAAGTGGTCGCTGAAAAGTTGAAGGTGGTAGAGGCCAACAAGGAGCGGTCTTCTAAGGTGTACAAGTTAGAGGGAGGGGCTACTACTGCTCGGGGTAATGCATATAACGAAGGTTGGGACGTGGCGTATGATGATGTTGAGTGGCTAATTGCGTATATTCCATAGTTGGGCTTCAAGAAGGGCTGGGATTAAGCTTTGGTCGTAGCTGAAGTTCCAGCAGACTCCCTTATCTTTTCTCAACACGAGGCAGGTCCAAATCCGATGGACATCGGGGAGACTTTGACCGACAAGCCTCTGATTCAATCTAGGATAGAATAACTGGTCCTACTATTCAAGACCTTTCTGCAGACCAAGTTATAGGCGGTCATGGTGAGATCGTGGTTGTTGGTGATCAAACTGCCTCAACTGCTGATAAGGGAAAAGGGGCCAACATCTTCGGAATAGGTGTCACCCTTTATCGCTGGTCTAGGAATTTTACTTATTTGTTCTCTGTTTGTTGTATTTTGTATTTTCCAAACTTTGTACTTGGAATTTGACCCCACTAATATTTGAATGACAAAAAACTTCTCATTGCTGATCGTGTGTTGGTACTGATGTTCATTGAATCTATTTCTTATTTTATTATTTCTATCCCATTGATATAGATGAATATATACCTATAAACTCTCCCATGGGAAAAATTCTTAGGCCAAATGTCGATTCAAAGGTTCACAAGGCCATTATAAAGATCTATAAATCTCTGATCGAGAATCCAGTAGTATAAGTACCAATATAAATTGGTCACGAAGCTGAAAGATAATCTCAAAGAGATAGAATATGTTGGGGCCTCGGTCCAAGAGAAGGTAAATGACCTGATGGCCAAACTTCTGGATTACAGCGAAGTAAACCAAGTGGGTGAGCAGATCCATAAGGTTAATGATGATTTGAAGAGGGAGATTGCTCGTCGAAAGGAGAACACCTTATCGGGGTCCTCCTTGGTCTTGCAAGGATCTTTATCATCATCCAGGGGGTCTCTCGAGCTGAGACGCAAGATCTAGAAAGGAGGTTATTGAGATGAAATGGGATATTCGATGGGCATATGTAATTATTGTTGGGCTTCAAAGGGATGTTACGAGGTTCAGGCATTTGTTTAAAAGGGGTACTAAATAGGTTTGGGTAGATGGTTATGACCAGGGATGGACTGATGCCCCCAACGAGGCTAAAGGAGGCAGAGGGACTTACCTTTGATCGGGGATGGCTCAGTTCCCTTAGAGGGCTAAAGAAGCCTAAGGACTCTCCCTTGTGGTACAAGTATCAAAGCGATTGTTGAGACTGTCACCATAATCCATTTTTGAAGGATGATCATGGACCTAATTGATTCTCTTCCCGCTCAGCTTGTGGAACATCACTTATAAGATACAGGAGAATAACTATTGCCTCATCCAGATGATGGTCAAAGATCACATGTAGTAGATTACCTTGCTTGCCATCTCGAGTCATTGTAAATTCTTTGCATATTCCAATTTTAATTGTAAATGTAACCTTTCATTCTAATGGAAAATTGTTGTTTTCTACTTCTCGATGTTTATGTTTTATGCTCATGTTGACTAAACATTTGGTTTAATATATAATTGCTTCAACCAAGCATCTCCTTGACTCTAACTTTATCATTTTGAGCATCACCTCTGACTAAATGATATTGAGAGATATTAATGGTAACATGTTATTTGTGTTTATCCATTCCCCCAATCCAACAAGCCTTAGCTATGTCATTCCATATACTATACCTCTTAGGTCCTGTCGTCACACTTTTTTAGGCCTAAGTAAGATTATGAAGAGAATTCACTTGGTTACTAGGCCATCCGCCTGAGTAGGTTTTTGCGACCATCAATGTTGGTGACCACAATAAGCGGGTTTTTGTTGCCTAAGGATCCCCTGTAGTGCTTTCGTGGTTGACATGGCAACCCATGTGTTCCCTTTTATTCACAACAAGAACCTAAGGGACGTAATAATTGAAACAAATATGTTCAGGCTATAATTGCTATGAACCCTACTCGACCTGTTAACTTTCCTTATTTTAAAAATAAGTTGAATAACTTGCAGTAATCTCAAAAGTTTAGCCATGCATGATGGAGGCATCACCTGGAAAGGGTGCGCATTAATGAGATGTTACTGATAAGAGTTAATCAACCAATGGAAAGATACGAAAGAAAAGGGGCCAATCGGCCTTTATTCATTGGATACGATCTTAGCAGCATAATGTTCAAAAAGTAAAAATTTGCATAAACCAACGAAAAATAATGGAGCAAATCTAAAAGTAGAACTTCTTGAGATTGGCTGAATTCCATGCTCTTGGTATCTCCCTGGCCTCTAACGTTTCCAAGTGATATGATCCTTAAAGATTATATTTGATTTCTTTGAAGGGTCCTTCCCCGTTTGGTCCCAATTTACCGTCTGATGGTTTTACAGCACTATCGAGGAGTTTTCTTAGGACATAGTCCAAAACTCCCTCGGATTGACCCTCTTGTTGTACTGCTTAACCAGTTATTGTTGGTAGTAGGTCAACTTTATTAAATCCATCTATCGTCGCTCATCTGATAGGTTAAGCTCAGTGTGCAGTGCTTTATCATTGAGGCCTTGGTTGACTAAGGTGGTTCTCATAGTGGGGAGACCTGCTTCCAAGGGTATGACAACCACTATTCTATAAGTTAGTGTGAAGAGTGTTTCCACAATTGGTTTCCTGCATGTGGTATGATAAGCCCATAGAACATGAGGTAATTCATCCACCCAGGAACCTTTGGCTATTTCCAAAATTTTTTTAAGTCCATCTATCACAAATTTATTGGAAGCCGCTTCTTGCCCATTGCTTTAGGGATATGCCATAGAGCTGAAATAATGCTTGATGTTGTGCTCATCACAAAAAGCTTAAAAGACGCAACTTTCAAATGTGTACCATTATCAATGACGATATCACTTAATATCCAAAAGTGAGTTATGATTTTCCTCCATATGAACCTTGTCATGTTAAAATCTCGAACGTTTGCCCATGGTTTTGCTTCTACCCATTTTGTGAAGTAATCTGTGGTGACCAAAAGATACTTGCAAATTCTAGGCACAATATGTAGTGGTCCCACAATGTCTAGTCCCCATTGAGAGAAAATCCATCGGCTATTGAGTGATTTTAGGTTTCTTGCGGGCTTGTGAATCATAGGTGAGTGCTTTTGGCACTTTTTGCATTTACGTACGTAGGTACCAACATCTTTTTTCATGAAAGTCCACTAATACCCTTCCTTGAATGAGCGAAAGGATAACGATCTTCCACCTGCGTGACTCACACAAATAGCCTCATGGAGTTCACTAAGTACTTATTCGGCATCTTGTGGGTGAATGCACTGGAGGTAAGGGTCGATAAATAATTTCTTGTAAAGATTCCCATCAGTGTTGAGGTATAAAGGAACATCCTTGACCCTAATTTGATGGGTCGACCTCCTGTCATCTAGAAGTATGTCATGTCGTAAATAATTAACGATGGGATCCATCTAACTTAGGGCCTCTGTCATCAATATGACTATTCTATCCTTGAGGGAACTGTTGTATTTCAACCTTTTAAAAGTCTGCCATGAGTCCTCTTACTATATTGAGGTACGCTGCCACTTGATCAACTTTGGCATTGATTTCCCAACTTATCGACTTGGAGACCAGTTTGGAATCATCGAATACGAGGAGATGCTTTGCCCTAAGTAGTTTGGTTTTTTGCAAACCGACGATCGGTGGTTCGTACACAGATTCGTTGCTGGAGGCCTTAAGTCCCAATCTAATTCCTTGCTCAATTCTAGTGTTTTTTGGGGGTGATGAGAACAATCCATACTCTTTTCCCCTTGGAACTTGAGGCTCCATCAATATACAAGGTCCAATCTTTGGACTGTGATTCTTGTGCCATTGAGTACTCACTTTTCAGCTAGTCTACTGGTTGATCTCTTGTGAACTCAGCAATGAAGTCTATTAGTTACTATCCCTTAATCGTCATTCTAGGTTGGAAGTGGACATTAAATCTTCCTAGTTCGACCGATCACTTTGAGAATCGTCCAGAAAGGTCAAATTTTCATAGAACCGCCTTGATTGGATAAAAGTTGACTAGGATTATGGAGTGGGCCTCGATGTAATGCTTCAAATTCCTTGAAGTAACCACCAGTGCATAAGTGAGATTTTCTAGAGGCAAGTACCGTTGTTCAGCATCTAAGAGTATCTTAATGGTGTAGTACATCAGGTGTTGTCCCCCATCCGTTTCACATACTAAGGCAGAGCTCACAACATGGTCTGATACTGCCAGGTAAATATGCAGATGGTCTACGTTATTTAGAATAATCAGTAATGGAGGATTGCTAAGGTAGGACTTGATTTTTTTCAGAGCTCGCGAATAATCATCTTCCCATATGAGGTCTTTGCCTTTTTTCAAAAGCGGAAAGAATGGTTGACAACATTTCGAAGACTTGGAGATGAGGCGATTAAGCACCGCGAGCCATCCAGTAAGCTTTTAAACATCTCTCAACATCTGAGGGGGGATTTACTCTAGTGATAGCGTCAATTTGGTCTGGGTTGGCCTCGATTACCCTCTTCCATACTATATGACCTAAGAATTTTCCTGACTGGACACCGAATGAACACATACTTGCATTAAGATTCATCCGATACTTCCTGAGGATATCAAAGGTTATTACTAAATTTGAGAGGTGATCGACCTTGTCCTTTCTTTTAACAATCATATCGTTGATGTGTACTTCCATTGTACCTCCCATATGTCTGTTGAACATCTTGGTTACCCATCTTTGGTAAGTTTCCCCTGTGCACTTGAGGCCAAACAACATTACCTTGTAATAGTACAACCCGATTAAGGTTATAAAGAAGGTCTTATCCTGGTCGAGCTCGTATAGGGGAATATGGTGATAAGATGAGTAGGCATCTAGGAATATCATCCTCTCATGTGTCACTGTGGTGTCAACCAACTAATCTTTTTTGGGAGAGGGAAGCTATACTTTGGGCATTCCTTGTTGAGGCCAGTGAAATCGAAGCAAACTCTTCAACTGCCATTGCTTTTGGGTACCAGCATTGGGTTGGATAACCATTAAGGGAACTAAATTTTTCTAATGGATCCTTCATCTAGTAGATTCCCTACTTCTTTCTACACTGCCTTAGCCTTCTCAGGGGATGTTCGGCGAGCCTTTTGAGTGATAGGCTTGAAGGTGGGATCGACTTGCAGGCAGTGGCACGCCACATTGGGGTCAATCCCTAGTAACTCGTAACGCTCCCAAGAGAAAACATCTATGTTGATTTTGAGAAGTGCAACTAACTCCCTTTTCTTTTGATCAGTGAGAATATCTCCGATCAGGAATTTCCTCCATGTTAAGTTATCATCATCTATAACTTCTTGCAAACTTTCTATAACCCTATCGGCAGGGTTGACCCAAGTCTCTTCCACCATTAGTTGAACATACCGTAGTTTCTATTTGGAGAGAACAACCCCCTCCTGGGCTTTCTCCTGGGCATTTTGTAATTCCTTCTCATTTTCTTTCTTTTGGCGAATATCTACAATAAATCACTTTCGGGTCGTAGTCTAGTCACCACGAATCTCGATCTGTAATGTATTTTAGCTTTTGATGATAAGTGGTTGGCATTACAATCATGTCATGTATCCATCATATTCCCCCAATAGCATGGTATGGGGACTCGATGTCCACTACTAAAAACTTAATTAGCTTTTAGATGCTTCCTGCCCTAACCGATAAGATTATCTTCCCTAAGGACATCGTGATCCTTCCTGCAAAGCCGACCAGTGGAATGGTGGATTCTTTAAGTTCGACGACATTCATCTTGAGTTTATGGAATAATTCTATGTACATCACTTCAAATGAACCTCCATGGTCCACAAGTAGCTTGTTAACATCCCAATTAGCAATTCTGAGTGTGGTCACCAAAGCATCATGATGTTGGGTTCTTACCCCAACCAAGTCTTCTTTGGTGAACACGATGTTCTTGGTGTAATCAACGTCTTATGTTCTCCATGCTTTCCTACCTAGGATTTGATAGGATCAATCTAAAAAGCTTTTATTATGGCAGTTACCTTTTTGAGTTCCATTCGAACAACGTTGCCCTGGATCTGATTAAGGTGTGATTCCCTATGGATTACTGCAAACTCATGTCATGTATCATCGTCAAGGATGTTATCTGGCTTCTGGTTGCCTTTGGTTGTGACCTTATCCTCTTTATTCTGGACATACTCACTGAGGTTCCCTACTTGAACTATCTCTTCCAAGTGTAACTTCAGAGATTTAAAGTTCTCAGTTCGGTGATCGCCCTCCTTGTGGAATGCACACCTCAATTCATTGTTCCTTTTTGTTGGGACGTCCCCAATATTTTAGGACATTTGATGAAAGGTTCATCCTTGATATTGCTGAGAATTTTGTAAATAGGTTCCTTAAAGACTGTGTTGACTACCTGGAATGCTTTGGAGGGATCAACCTTGTTTCCATTCTTGAATCCATTCCTTCGCCCATTCTTTCTTTTGTTCTTTTGGGTATCATTCTTCTCCATTCCTTTATTCTCCTATGCTCGACCGTTGTCTCCCCTATTAGGATGAACCATGTCATCCAACTTAGCTTTCTTATTGATACGAGACATAAAATCATCGACAGTGATGGCCTCCTTCTTAGTGAGCGATTGGTGCAGCAAAGAGGTGGTTGGCAAGCTAATTTTAAAGGATGCTATGGCAACCTACTTCGAGCAATTATCAATCTCATTAAAAACTTCCCAATACCTTTTGGCGTAGTCTTAGAAGTTCTCTTAAGGCTTCTTCTTCATAGTGATCAGTTTATCCATCCATTTGGGATGGGATCTGCTAGTTATGAATCACGCCATGAAAGCCTCTATCAGTGTTATAAAATTCCTGATCAACTTGTGAGGAAGCCTTTCAAACAAATTTTGTGTTATGTCATGTAGGATATAGGGGAAGATTTTTCACATAAGTGAATCATTGTGTCTCCATAAGGTCATTGGTTGATGGTATTGCCTGAGATAGTCTATAAGGTATGCTTTCCCGCATAGGCTTCGAACCCGGGGACAACGAATTTTTTTGGGGGTCCTCCTGCTCGATTGCCCTTGAAAAAGGGGACCGCATTCGAGTATTGAGATATTTTCTGGATAGTTATCTTGTGGATCTAGCTTCTCGGTGAGTTGGGTGTTGATCCCTCTCCCTATATACCAGTATCCTCAAATCTTCGTTTTGTCGATCGTCGCTTTAGTGGCACCTCTCTTGCTGGACACGCTATGATCGTGCTTGCTCTAACCTTTCATATTCAGTCCTTTCCTGATCATTCCTAGAGATCCTTCCTCTACTACGAGTGTTACTCTTTTGAGGGATAAGAGTCCTCGCACAACGTTTCCTAGTGGCCCTTTGGAGGTATCTCTCAGTTCTTTCGAGTCGCCTCTATAGGCAAACGTTTTCTTCCCCTTGGAAGTGTGCTGCCTCCTCTTGCTCATGAAATCTGGCTTCATAAGCATCGACCAACCTAGAGATCTGAGAAGACCTAGGTGGCGCATGGATTTCATCAGAGGGTTTCCTATCCTGGCGATCATGATGGTTGATAGTGATCAACTCAATGTATATGGCATAGGCTGTACAATAGTAGATAGGGCAGCGCACCATAGTTTTTTTTTTTTAACCTTAGGAGACAAACTGTTATTTTATATTATTGAAGTTTTATATTTTTGTTTTGACTTGTGTAATATTATATCATTATTTCATTTTTATAAATTTCTTTTTTCTAGGTTCTATTTTTTTTTTAAATTTGTAAATTTTATAAGAAATACATTCAAATGGCGATTAAACAAAAATTATAGTTAAAGTCAATAAAAAAAATGAACTTAGGCAAAATTTAAATTAGAAATAGAATTAACCAAATATGAAAAAATAATGAAGCTTTCTACGGTATACCGGTTGTCGTGCCTAACTTTGTCGTGACAATTGGTTTAAGGCCAACCTTTTTTATGGTGGTTTTGTAAACAAATGTTAGATAAGGCTAGGTGTAAACTCGCGCGATGCATGAGTTAGATGATTGCAGTTATAATAAGTCGAATAAATGTTGGATTAATGTAAAAAAAATGTATATAATATATAATAAACTTGTGTAAAATAGAGTGTTTGGACATTTACACACACACACACACACACACACACACACACATATATATATATATATATATATATATATATATATATATATATATATATATTATGTACTACACGCATAAACATTAATTAGAATAAATGAATCAGGTATTGCATTCATTATATTATATCATATAATACTCCAATTGATATTTTTCCTGTAAACACTGAAATGATGAGAGGGGCATTGCTATCTCGGTCCCTCATGATTAAAAAATAAAAATATTTTTCAAGAGATTTTTGGGGTTAAAATAATGCTTAAACCATTTGACTACGCACTTAACAAATTAAAAATTATAATTTTAAATTATAATTAGTCATAACTGATCAAAATTTTTACCATTAGTATTTTTCAATTGAAAAAAATTATAAGAGAGCAAAATCTATTTATCGAAAATTACGTGAAGATGAATATAATCAAAATTATAAAATTTAGAAAATAGTAATTGATCACATTTAAAAATTTACATAATTTGTTATAACATACTATTTTTATTGCAACAGTGAACTAAAATCATTTCTTAATGATATAAAAAAAATAGAGCAATTTGAAACAAAAATATATTACCATCTTCGTTGAAGTTGTTCATCAAACACTGCATATACAACATGGAATAAAAAGGTCTAATCACTTTTATGCCTATTTATAATTATATACATTTAATTATACTATAAGAAAGTTCTTATAATCAAATATACAAAAGCAGGGGACACAATAAGATGTACATTGAACAAATGAAAAAAATTATCACGAGCATTACTAAAGGAGTCCAATGCCGACACAGTTATGCTACACATTTAGTGCGACAAAGTGACGTGTCGCACATGTATTAGCTAGTGCCGCTGATACGGACCCACATCCATAAGGCAAAAGCTAATATTGGTGTGACATGTCAATGCGTCGCACCAATATGTGTCACAAATTTGTGTCGGCGTAGCATTTTTGTTACTAAATTGAATGTCTTATAGTGAATAAAAAGAAAAAGCTATAGCTAAATATTATATATATATATATGTGTGTGTGTGTGTGTGTGTGTGTGTGTGTGTGTGTGTGTCGGGTAAAAAAATAATAATTTCCATATCCATTTTAAATAATAATCGAATTGAAAAAAACATATACAAAGCATCAAGTGATCCTATGAATATAAAAAAAAATCCTGAAACAACAAAGGAATAAATTTTCTTATCCAGAAAAATAAGTAAGGATGTTTTTGGTACGGAAAAAGTACCTTTAGAAAAGCGGCATGACCCAACTCAAAAGGTTTTATTCTAAATTGATCTTGCTTTTAAGTCGGGCATTATTTTTTACAACATCAATGTGTAAACATTTTAGAAAATATTAGAACAATAAAATAGTGTCGTATACCTCATAGAAATAACACCAATTAAGTGTTAAATATAATTTAATTAACTGTAATAATTTTAAAAAATCGGGCAAAATTTCCTTTATTTATAGGCCTAACCACCATGTTTTGAGAATAAAACAATAGTCCACCAACAATACTAATATCAATTAAGTAGTTTAAAACTAAAATTAGATAACATCAACAACTAAGGTTAATCTCTTTGTACATATCAGTAAAAAGACATCATAATTATGTTAATAGAAAAAAAACACATTTTTTTGGCACAAACCACCATGTGTCAAAAGCAAAATAGTTAACAGCAGTTTAGTATAGAAACCCTAAAAAGAGACTTAAAAATGTTTTAGATTTAGTCAACTTCATCCATCGTTCTACCATGATTATCAATATATGTTGCCTGTAATGTTGGCACGTCCTCATTAGCCTCACTTACGGCTTCATCAGTGCTATGACCAGGATTTAGAATCTTATGGATTCGGTTACCAATAGTGATTATCTTGTCGAGGCTAAAACCAAACGTGAGCATTAACTGGGATTGAACCTGCGAATGAAGACCCATATAGAATAATGCAAACAACCAAAGAAAAAAATAACAATCTATATTTACTCGGCCCCAACCAACTTAATATTTTTTCTCGAAATTCACATAATTGAAGGAGGGGGATGTAAACATAATAAATTAGTACATGCATGTGCCTTGGCACACTAGCTATTAGACATTAGTTAATACAGTTGTTAACGATGTACACAACTGAATCATTATGGGCGCATATGTTACCTCTAATTGCAATTTGAATGTCAGAGACTGTTACCTCTACTCTTTAGACTTGGATTCACTTCCCAATCTCATAGAACTTAAACATC
Source organism: Sambucus nigra (assembly GCA_949130495.1). Lineage (NCBI taxonomy): Eukaryota > Viridiplantae > Streptophyta > Magnoliopsida > Dipsacales > Adoxaceae > Sambucus > Sambucus nigra. The sequence continues at coordinate 238,847,840 of OX422218.1, read as the reverse complement.
CACTGAAATACGATGAACTCCAGACTGATGATTAGATGTGCAAAATCGATCTGAAATAAAACATTTCAAATCCATAAAATAAAAACCCATTTTGAACCCTAGGAAAACCTAATTGTTGAACCTAAAAGAGGAACATGTCAATTGTAGGAGGTGGTATTTTGTGTGTAGAGAGAGATCATTTTTAGAGAATCTAGTAAAATGGGGGTTTTGTAGAGTTGTATAGAGAGAGAAGTCATTTGAGTTTATTTGAGAGAATTTGAATCATCAGAAGATATTAAAATGGAGGAGATAAAAACTTAAAGAGTCACTTCTACTTTTATTAAGAAAAAAGAGGCGTTACAGAAAAAATTTAGAATATGCCACGTGGACATATTAGTAAAGAGAGAGAGAGAGAGAGATTTAACTCACTCTTGTATATCATTTTATAGTATATAGAGATAGAGGTTCGGATACCTCATTTGGAGAGTCGGAACGGTGCCAAGATATCTTCAATGGATTTTAAATCTCCAACATTTTGAACCTGTAAAATGTCTCCCCTTAATGGATTAGTTGATAGTAGGACCGAGCGATTATCGTTATGAAGTTTATATGAATTTAATAGTAAATGTTAAAAGTTAGTGTAAATGATTGGTGATGAAATTGAGCATGTAAGAGAAGGTAAAAATGTTATGTCAGAAAAATGTGAGGAAGAGGATAAAAAATAATGTGAGATATAGTTTATAGATTCTCCCACAAATTCATATTAAACATGAAGAATTAATAGAGAAAACATCGCACACACACACACACACACACACAGATATATATATATATATATATATATATATATATATCAAAGATCGTGAAACGTATTACGGTAACAAGGAATTAATCATAGATAGAAATATAAATTGAAATAGGTAAGTGGGTACTAAGAATTGTCACTAAATGATTTATATGAAATTTAATTGAAAATTATGGAATAATTGATGTTTTTAAAGTAAAGAAACAGAAATAAAATTGCAATTAAAATTCGTGATGATATATTTCTTAAAAATGTGATGGTTGCAAACCACCCATTGATAGGTTCAATAAGTGACAATAATATCACAATGGACGTAATAGAATTTGTACATAAAGATTTAGTAATGTTCAAAGATGTGTGCACATAAAAAGGAAAAAAAAGTGAGAATGTGGAAATGGATCACGATTGCAGGGGTAGCATTAGATATGAAGATATGGAGATGAAAATCATTTCGTTAGATTTGATTCAGTAGAAGCAATAAATGTCAGGTAGATGAGTACTTATACCTGGTCGAAGCAAGTGGTACATCCCAAATTTATGTTAGAAGTCTGAAGATTGAACTGTCGTTACTATACTGTATTCATGTGGGTATATTTGTTGTCTCCATCATCAAACCAGAGGAGAAATTCTGGAGCTTCAATGGAAGAAGAGAAGGAGAATATTGGTCACACAATTGAAGTGGAAGAAAATTTGGGAAGAGTATGCAGTACATTTTCGCCTAATAGTATTTCAGAAAAGGTTGGCAAAGAGGGCACGACATTTTCGCCCAACCGTATTTTAGAGAAAGCGGTTAGTAGTAGGAGTCCCCGAGAGAAGAAAAAGATCGATAATGTCAGTGTCGTTGTTAAAACTGATGATGATGCGGTTGTTATTGATCCAACACATATTGTACAAAATACTTTTGGTGACGTCAATGAACATACAATGAGAGATTCAAGCGTTAAACCTCCTGGGAATTATTACTCTAGAAGTTTAGAAGTTGCAATGAATCAAGACTCTATTTCAATATCTTCATCTGAGAATCCATGTTCATCTATTGTTACCCTATATAACATATACATAAATAAGGGTGGAAGTCAACTTATTTCAACTACATGCATATAAGTTGCTCCTTCATCAGTTTCTTTGGAGATTATTGCTGAAAATTCTGAAAATGATGCTTGCGCTGAAAACATAAGCATGTTTGGCGAGACTCCCTTGAAACAAAGTTTTGAATCCCCTTAGGCATGGAAATCCCTTTGGTTTATCAACCATTTTCTTTTGGGTCCCAGAGTTGATACTAATATAAGAATCAAGGATATTGGTTATTTTATGAGCCCGAGAGAGAGAAAGCTATGATGCTCTTGGGTTAATGAAATAATTAAGTGAGCATACTGCACCTGCGTTTGCTGAGGCCCATGAGGTTTTGGGAGATGAAACTCCTGATATGTTATTAAAGAAAAGATTCTCCAAAAATTAGGATGAGATTAAATAGGACATGCAGACTCAACAAGAATGTTGCGCATATTCAGCTTCAAGCATGCATGTGGCGGAGGCACGTGGTATGGATGCGGAGATCCCCCAACCTATGACATATTCAAAGATAGTTAATTGAAACCTTAATCAATTCCCTTGTAAAAATGAAAATTAGTTACATGTACATATATAAATATTTAAATCCATAAGAAAATCTACATTGACCACCCCAATGTAAATAGCCAATAACATTTCAATACATAAGAAACTAATACTACTTCAAAAATAAATCGAACAAAGTCACATTGTACCTAAGAACCAAATGAAATACTGAGATCTAAAACCACAAAATGAAATTCAGTAGTGACATGTACACGTATAAACATTGAAATTCGTAAGAAAAACAACATTAACTTCCCCAATTCAAATAGCCAATAACATATAAAAATTTTAGAAATGACCTTGCACCTACACCTCATGATATAGGTGATACAACCCTTAGAACGAAGCGTTATTTCCACTACTTCTTACTACCCCACATTGAAGGTGGCTTTCGGGGATCTCCTATTGGTTCTGAATAGCTTAGGACCACGTACCAGCGTGTTCACTATCTAATAGTGTAAATCACCCAATATAATTGTTTCTCTCCTTCTGGACAACCTGTCCCACCTATTCGAAGGAACTCGTTACTTATTTATAAGCTGGCACCCCCAAGGAAGGTTTCCAACTTGACTCTTCCATCCCTGGAATCGTCCGCTTAATACAAAATTATCTGGTTGATCATCTAACCCCAACCGTTCTACTACTTACTACACTCCTTCCAATGCCGACTTTCACGTATATTTTCTTCCTGTTAAGTGATACTCACTAACCCTCTTCTCCTCTCGACGTATACCAAAAATTACTACTTGTCACCTTTCACCATGTTGTGCACATCTGGACTCTCATACCTTATCAACATCCTCACTCTAGTTACTCGTAAGTCACCCTCAACATTCGATTGGTCGGAACTCTACTCCAAATTGCCCATAATAATTAAATAATTGCCTTCTCAAGAGATATCCCTTTATTAAATGGCTTTCCACTGCCTTTTCACCAAATTTGGACGTGCTACTCTGTTTGCACAAGAATCAATAGATTGTCACCTTCCCATGACGCTTAATCCACTCTACCACTCCCATTGCATCATATTAGTCTCACAAGTAAAAATTTCACCCACCTATGTCTCTTCTTTCGGCGATTAACACGTAAGCAAACCAGGGTGTCTACACCCTTATAACCCATGCATACAGGTTTAAACATCATATACGCTTCATAAGTACTCCAAACTCTTCGTTGCCCCTTACATTTGTAACATGGCTTTACCACTTGGGCGTCCTCAATCAACCCTGAATTTTGAAATCTTAAATCCTCTTTAACCTCAATGCGTCCTTCAATCCGAACAAAAACAAAAATTATTAGTACTCTTTCACTAACATCTAGCTCTACTAGCCTTACATCGTAATTTACCTTGTTAATTCCCATTACAACTACTTACTTCCATAACGATTGAGGTATCCAAATCATGAACGAATGGCCACACATCTCCTTACTACCAACCTTGTGCTAAGTTTCATGCGTGGGGTGTCTCGCAAAGCAAAATCCAAACAAGCAACCCCTCCGATACACTACTACTTAACATTATCGGTCATCGGGATCCGTTAAGCCCTCAGTCCATAACATGTACCCCTGTATTCCCATCTCTTAACAACAATGTTACATCTCCTTCCGCAATGACACTTAAACAAGGAACTCCTTTCGAAAGACACTTTCTCTTGACATTGATGGTAATCACATTTCATATACATCATGAAAATATAATCGGGGCTCTCGAAATCCCATCCCCAGACACACAACTATGAGTATAAACTCCCAAATCTCTAAAGGGCGATAAAAGAATGCACTCTACTTATTACGACATCCTGAGCATCAATTATGATAACCAGCTAAACCTTTTCGCTTACTAGTAAACCAATTACATACGAATCATATTAATTAAATCCCTACGCATACTGGGATTAAATATATGAGACCATTATACGTTTTTGAAATCTCGACAATACATATATATATATATATACATATATACAAAAGTACAATTACGAGTCCGTCCATCTCACAGATGGGACCTCGCCAGAATCAAAACATTCTACCCCAAGGTAGTAACTCCGATAAACTTATAATACCAGCACACTATCGGTACCATTATATATAAAACCACAATTAGGATAATATCATACTCGTATAAAATAGCACTAAAACGAGTAATATCAATAAAGTATATATATCGCTATCAATATACCCATTCATCCCCCGCGGATGACAATAAAAGTAACCCCACACTATCAGGGAAAAATATTCACATAAATAATAAAATTGCCGATACTCACTAAAATCAACTCTCAAGCAAAAATAACAATTGTAGCAACTCGTTTATGCCACAAACAACATGCAACATCATCTGTGAATATAGCCCATACTTTTATCCTGACAATCATCCCGGCTGCTCAAATGGTTCCTGGACTTAACACACCTGTCCATACCAAGCCGAATATTTCAATAACTGTTGCCCTTGCCAGGCATAATACTTTTATCCCTACACTTGCATTGGAAAACATTATAACATACGGTTTCACTCCCCAAAAAATACCTCTACTCATACTCCACTTATCTTCGGTCACTCTAACCATGTTAAGGTGTTCCTTCTCTCGAACGTTGGTAGTCTCGGCTCTGACGACTATCTCCATTGTTCCCTTAGATTGATGGTCCTGAGGAACACGCTACTAGTTTCCACATCTCTTACTGAAATCACCATCGCTCTCTAATAATTCAACTATCCGAATCATTTTAACGGGTTCCCCATCGGGTCTTCCCCTTGTGGTGCTTTTCTAACACTATTTTCCCAGTCTTTCTCTATAGAAATTTCTCGATTCTTACATCTCCCCTCCCAAGGAAACGTTTACCTCCAAATTAACACTACGCGACATTATTACTATCTACATTGATCGTCCAAGCATAATTTCCCAAAAGATCTAACAATTTTTCTTGTATGTAAATTCTCCCTTTAATATCCTCTTCTCCATTTCACCTAGTTCACCTGGTGTAAGGTTCACTAAATAATTAAATTTCTCCTCACAAAGTGACCTCTGTCCGACCCTCTTGTGTGATTTCAGAATAACATTCTCCTTTCACCAGAACACCTGGCTAAGGAACATATGGTCAAACCATACATGTACGCCTTCTCTCGACATCACATTCCGCTTCTAAGTATGGTGATTGCCTCTCACCATTGAAACTCCACTCTTACGAGCCAAGAAAAATTTGCCCCAAATTTTCACTATCGATTGGCCATACCCCGACATATGTCCAAGCCTTTGGATATATTACGTTCGTTTGTCTATCACACTCCATCTCTGAATTGCAAGTATTTCCACTGCTGGTCCTCTTTAATGTTTCACCTAACTCTCTCTCTCTCCCAATCCAACCTTGTTCGGTGAGTCTCATTTGACCCCCCCTTTCTACTATAGTTGTGCCTGGAAGTCACAAGTCGCGCCTTGGTCATCTGTACCGTCCTGGAATCCCGTGCCATAATACGAGTGACTTCAACTACTATCATCCTTCTTTAATAAATTAAATAGCCTCAATTGATCTTTTGCCTCCTGCAGTTCACCCAACTGTCTTCGCCTTGCATACTACATTGTTCTGTGCACGAACACACCCAATTGTAAATAAGATTATCTATCATATATATATCAAAGCAGGAGAACGAAATTTCACTAAAGAAATCAACAATCCTAAACATAGGGCTCTATATCAAAGAAAGCTACGCTGGAAGCATAATAACACTACACCAAATCTGCACTATTGACACGGTCATTGGCCTTGACAAGTTGGACTTGTCAAGGTCAATGATCGTGACAATTCGGGGCGAGACAAATTTTTTTATCACCGACGTGTCACGGTTATTGACCTTGACAAGTCCAACAGAATTGCCACGATCATGTCACGGGCCATGACCGTGACACGTTTAGTCACGGTTAAAAATCGTGACAAAGCCTTACCCTTTTTAAAAAAATTGTCACGGTCAATGACCGTGACAATTCTGGGCAGAATTTAAAAAAAATATGTTGGGCAGTATGGCCACTGCCACTGCCCAGCAGTATATTTGTACCTGTTATAGCAACGTTGTACCTGTTCAAACATCATATATCCAAACAAACTAAAGATAATGCAAATATATATTCAAAATAGAAACTATTTAAGAAGAAACAACATCACCATCAATTATCTCAAATCTATAAACTATTTAGCTGGAAAAGAGATTTTGTACTGCGACGCTTGGGGACACCTCCTTATCCTTCCCTTCTCGTCTGAATACCCACATAAGTATCGAGCATATGTGGCCTACCCTCAGGGCCACTCCATGTCCCCTGAATTAAAATAAAGTAAAATTAGTATCCACCCCGCAAATATAAATAAATATAAATCAAAATTGAAATTGAAATCGAAATTGACATACACATATAAATATAAATACATTACCTGTAGTGTCACACAAATAGCTAACTTGAGCTCATATGGTACCTCCTTCCAACTAATGTACCCCGGGCCATCGTGTCAAATATAATTCTCTTCATATCTAAACACTAAGAAATGTCATAATTCTATGGAGTTATGCGCTGCAAATTCCTTCCAACCGTTGTGTAGCCAAAAATCAGCAGTTGAAGTTGTCAATTCCACATTTCAATGGTCTCCCATGTTTTGCTAGAGGTTCCAAGTGGTGGGGTATGGAAAGTGGAATTGACAACTTCAACTGGTGATGTTTGGCTACATAACGGTTGGGAGGAATTTGCAGAGCATAACTCCATAGGATTATGACATTTCTTAGTGTTCGGATAGACGAAGAGATTCAGTCTCCTCTCCACAAATAGGACACCCCAAATAACTATGTACTAATCACCTATTAAAGGTAAGAAGAGTATATTCATGTATTAGTATAAACTAAACTTATATGTAGTTGGAATATTTATGTATTAATCTCCTCTCCACACACGCACACCATACAAGAGTGAAAATGATAAAGTGCAAATCAATTAAAAGCATTAAAAAATGGATGTTTCAGTACGAATTGCAATTTTTATTACAAATTGAAAAATTATTTCAAATTAGGGTTATCATAAAAAATGGATTGATATTCGGTAGGAGCAGCCAAGTCATCCACACTACTATTTAGACGCCTTGGAGCTTGTTGGACAATTGACCACGACTCGTTGTTGATATACTCCGAATAAAACACTTGCTTAACCTTTTTAAATGCACAAACAAACAGCTCATCGCTCACGTGGTCGTTGATCTTCAACTTGGACAAGTCAACCATGATCAAATTGGTGACAGGATCAAGTTTACAAGCATTTTTATCCTCAACTCTTACCCAGTCACAGTAAAATACAACCTCTTTGAAGCTTATATAATCCAATTCAAATATATTTTGGATTACACCATAGTAAGTCATTTCAGCTTCAACGAGATTTTTATCTTTTGCGCTCGCTCGAAAGATAGTAAGAGCTTTGTATGAAATTCCCGAGTTCTATACATTTGTACTTTCCACGTACACTTTAGCGCCAAAAATGTAACCGTTCAATCGATATTTTTTGTACTCTTGTACCACGAACAAGGGTCCATGGCTAGACGAGCAAGCCTTGATGTCGCATCACCCGTCTTTAGGAGCTGAGAATATAGATAAATTAATTATATTAGTGGTAAAATTTGAGTGTAATGTAACGTTATATAACGACTGTTTTCATTATAATTACCTCTTGTGTCAGCCACAGCCTAAATTCGCTGTCTGATTGTACCATTATTTTTCGTCTTTTATTGTTCTTACGGGCTTCATATTTTCTGCATATTACAAAATTAATCATGTATAAAATTATCTAAATTAATGTTAAACATTATAATAATCGAAACTTACTTTTTCCATTTTTCGACATCTTCATGTGTGTCAAATAGATAACGAGCTACTTGTTCATGTGGCAAACTCGTTAATTTCACTCGTTTTCCCATCACATGACCACCATCATCGATGAATTCATCAGTGCCATCAAAGCTGGTCGAGTCAGGCATATATTCCCGAGTATATATTGATGACTCCAAGGTGATGTATTCCTTTGCAATTGATCCTGCAATGTATCGTGTATTCTTGACGTAATATTTAAAAACTTTCATCAATCTTTAAAACGAATACATCCACCGATATCTAACTGGACCACAAAGAAGTGCCTCGTCACATAGGTGTACCAACAAGTGAACACTTATGTCAAAGAATGCTGGGAGAAAGTACTTCTCCAATACACAAATCACTTCGATCACAGCTAATTTTGCGACCACTATGTGTTCTCAATTCACTACCTTCTCACACAAGAGGGATAAGGTAATACTAATTTGAATAATAGCCCTACGCAAATCCTTGTGCTTGGAGAAACAGTGCTTAAACAATAGAGGAACCAATTGCATGATCACATGCCAATCGTGGGACTTATACTTATGTAAATCATGAGTAGCATAATTCACAATCCTTTGCAAGTTGGACGAAAAAGTAGATGGGCCCTTCAAATTATATATTGTGTCTAGAAGCACCTTCCTTTCCCCACTCGTCAAAGTAAACGCACCAGGGGGAATTATTGTCATTCCCCTACTATATTCTTTCAACCATAGTTGTGGCTTAAGTTTTAACGTTTTAAGGTATTTTCGTGCATTTTATCCATCCTTCGAATGACTCCCCCCAAGGCAAGTACCACAATATGTTCAACGAAGTTCTTCTCTGCATGCATCACATCCAATACATGGCGCACCGGGTTATTCTTCCAATAAGGCAAGTCAAATAAAATTGACCTCCGAGACCATGCCTTTCTTATCTCAGTTTCATTCCAAGTTGGGGTCTTCTTATGCTTGACATTATTAAATTTGGGATTCTTACCTGGCATATTAGGGCCACATTTAGAAGATTTACTTTCAATTTCTGAACCCGAAAGTTGTCTTGGCGGTATCCTATGTTCAACTCCGCCCAATAAAAAATTGGAACCTTTCTCAGATCTGAAACTATGAGCTGGGGGTAAAAGCCTCCTGTGGAGATGGTATACATTTTTTAAGCTAGAGGATAGACGAAGAGATTCATTCTCCTCTCCACAAATAGGACACCCCAAATAACCATGTACTACACAACCGGATAATGTCCCATAAGCTGGAAAATCATGAATTGCCCACATCAACATAGCTTTCAGCGTAAACTCTTCTTTTCTAAAAGAGTCAATTATTGCACAACCTCTTCCCACAACTCATTTAATTCTTCTACCAAAGGATCCAAGAAGACGTCAATGTCATCACTTGGTGCCTTTGGCCCAGGTATCAACAAAGCCATCATCCAAAATTCAGGTCTCATACACTGTCAAGGAGGGAGGTTAAGTGGGGCTAGGATCACTGTCCATACACTTTGATTGGTGCTTAGATTTCCAAATGGATTGAAATCATCTCTTGATATAGACAAATGAATGTTGCGTTGTTCTCGAGCAAAATCGGGATACTCAAAATTCATCCCCCACCAGGAAGTAGAATCAATAGGATGAGGCATGATATTGCCCCCTACTTCTGCCCTAGCATGCCAAGTCATTGGCTCTACAATCCATGGTACTGTGAAAAATCGCTTTAATATAGGCCCAATGGGAAAATATTTCAATACTTTTTGAGGCACTTTTGAGCTTGTGCCTTCCTTACTAGTAGATTGGACATATCTAGGTTCATCGCATACCGGACAACAATCGAGATTTTCATACTCCTTTCGGTATAGTCTGCAGTCATACACACAAGCATGTATCGATTTATACTTCATTCCCAAACCTTTCAAACTTTTATTCCTAACAGTATAGCTATTTGGAAGTGTATTCACCTTGGGTAATAAGCCCTTCACCCATTTCAGAATTCTCGTCACGCTATTGCCAGACAAACCGTACTGCATTTTCAAACTGTGCAAACCAACCATGGCATGTAAAGTTGTTTGCTCTTTCTCATAGCCAGAGTATAACGGTTGGGTCGCCTTAAATTTTAAACTTTGGTAGTCATCATCCAGTTTTGTCGTGTTATCTTCACAAGCACTTGAATCTTCTACATCATCAGTAACCTCATTCTCCTCTGCTTCATAAAATCTGTACGCATCATCAATTAAATCCTCTAACACATTATGATCTACGTCACCCCCTTTTACATCTATTCTACTTGTTGAAGGTTGTTGTGAAGGTTGGTAGGGGACAAAAGGAACTTTCAATTCACCGTGAGAACTCCAAAATCGATACTATCTTGCATACCCGATCTTAACAAATGTAGTTCAACTGTTTTCCACTCAAACACCTTACCATTCTTACACCTAGCACACGGACACGAAAAATCTTCATCATTATGACATATCTTTGCATATATAACAAATTCGTTAGCACCTCTGTGAAACACATCCCCCATTCTATTAGTCTCACCCATCCACTCTTTGTATTTCGGATATCCCATCACTGCTACCATAACTAAACCTATTAAAGGTAAACAAAAATTAGATTTATAGTATGTTTTATTTAATTATCCCATCATTTAATTATCCTATTAAAGGGTGAGTGGTCCTATCCCATTCAAGACTGTATTTTTCTGTAATATACTTAACAGCTCATGCACAGTGTTACGATTTGAAAAAAAATCGACAGCATATCCCCGTAGTTCTCCAAGTACACGACGTAGATTGGCAGGTGTGAGTGTTATTTCAATTGATCAATTGAAATAACAGTCACACTTGTCAATCTAGTATGTACCCAGAGAACATTAAGATACGACTGCAGAACTTCCTCCAAAAGTAACAACTTTAAGCCAATAAGAATATTATACAGAAATTATATAGTCTCAAACTGTCCAAACGGGACAATTCAAGAGATCTCATTACAGGGGTAATGACTCTCGAATGGGTCTAAGGGCTATTGAATGCATACACAGAATAATTAGAAGGCTAGTATCTATGCGCGCTATATTTAATTTCAAGTATGTTTCATTTAATTATCATACTATATATATATTGTTCGATATACAGAGTAATTTTCAAAAAAAAGTTGAAAAATCCCACCCCCATATGGACAATAATCCAGTGGTCATGCCACTTTTAAAACTAGCCAACCAAAAATTTACTAAACAAAATAATCCAACAGCAATGTCAACAACAAATGTGTATCCCATACTCCTTCTAATTCATCTACTCAATTAATTCATTTCATCAATTAAACTAACAATTAACGTATATAATTATTAATTTACTAATTTACACTGAGGGGCAATCCTACTTTCATATGAAATGGGCACTAATTATTAATTTACTTTCATCTAAAACTGTTTCATTTATTAATTATATTTTAGTTGATGTAGTTATAGAATCTATGGATGGATTCAATTTAATTTTACTATGTGAATGTTTTTATCTACGATGAGTTAACCTTGAAACAATATATATTATCTCATAGAATCATCAAAACACGATATTAAGAGAATTACAATGGTACCTTGACTTACCCCGCCTCCCCACCCCCACCCCCCCACCCCCACCCCCCACAAACAAATTGACAAATTCATGGGTTAATTCAAATACAAAAATACAAATTCATGGTTAATTTAAATACACGCACACACCCAGACCCATCCCCACCTCCTTCAACACCCCCACTCACCACATTCACACACACACACACACACCCACCACATACACACACACACACTCACACAATAGCCCCCCACCTTGCCCCACCTCCCTCCACACCCCGCACCCAGCACACATACACACACACACACACAATAGCCCCCCTGCCCCACCTCCTACACCTACCCTGCCCCAAATTTTCACTATCGATTGGCCATATCCCGACATATGTCCAAGCCTTTGGATATATTACGTTCGTTTGTCTATCACACTCCATCTCTGAATTGCGAGTATTTCCACTGCTGGTCCTCTTTAATGTTTCACCTAACTCTCTCTCTCTCCCAATCCAACCTTGTTCGGTGAGTCTCATTTGACCCCCCTTTCTACTATAGTTGTGCCTGGAAGTCACAAGTCCCGCCTTGGTCATCTGTACCATCCTGGAATCCCGTGCCATAATACGAGTGACTTCAACTACTGTCATCCTTCTTTAATAAATTAAATAGCCTCAACAGATCTTTTGCCTCCTGCTGTTCACCCAACTGTCTTCGCCTTGCGTACTACATTGTTCTGCGCACGAACACACCCAATTGTAAATAAGATTATCTATCATATATATATCAAAGCAGGAGAACGAAATTTCACTAAAGAAATCAACAATCCTAAACATAGGGCTCTATATCAAAGAAAGCTACGCTGGAAGCATAATAACACTACACCAAATCTGCACTATTGACACGGTCATTGGCCTTGACAAGTTGGACTTGTCAAGGTCAATGATCGTGACAATTCGGGGCGAGACAAATTTTTTTATCACCGACGTGTCACGGTTATTGACCTTGACAAGTCCAACAGAATTGCCACGATCATGTCACGGGCCATGACCGTGACACGTTTAGTCACGGTTAAAAACCGTGACAAAGCCTTACCCTTTTTAAAAAAATTATCACGGTCAATGACCGTGACAATTCTGGGCAGAATTTAAAAAAAATATGCTGGGCAGTATGGCCACTGCCACTGCCCAGCAGTATATTTGTACCTGTTATAGCAACGTTGTACCTGTTCAAACATCATATATCCAAACAAACTAAAGATAATGCAAATATATATTCAAAATAGAAACTATTTAAGAAGAAACAACATCACCATCAATTATCTCAAATCTACAAACTATTTAGCTGGAAAAGAGATTTTGTACTGCGACGCTTGGGGACACCTCCTTATCCTTCCCTTCTCGTCTGAATACCCACATAAGTATCGAGCATATGTGGCCTACCCTCAGGGCCACTCCATGTCCCCTGAATTGAAATAAAGTAAAATTAGTATCACTACAAAAAAAACTGCTTTTTACTACGGTGCTCTAGCCGTCTCAAAAGCCTTTTGTGACGCCTTTTAAGACAGAAAATGGGCGTAGTATTAGACCCCCGTTTTAAAATCTTTTTGAGACGGCAGAAGCAGTCTCAAAAAGTTTTTTTGAGACGGAAAATACACCGTCTCAAAAGGTCACTTCTTATAGGACCCTTTTGAGACGCAAAAAAACCGTATTTTGAAGTTATTTTTAGAGGCGCCAATAAACGTCCTAAAAGTGTTTTTGAGACGATAACTTAGCCGTCTCAAAAAGTCCACATTTATGAAATCCTTTTGAGACGGGAAAGGAGCCGTCTTTAATAAGTTTTGCGCCAAAATTAAAATTTCATCCATTCGGTAATATGCTCAATATACTTTAAAGCAAAAACTCTTAAAAATAATATATAACATATTTGACATCCCATTTCAACAAATATAACATATAATCTTCCATTCAACTTAAATTATAGTCCATACAAAGAAAAAATAGACAAATTCAACATTGTGACCATCACACTAAATATCTATACAAAATTTCACTTGTCTCATGAGCACAAATACATAAAAACCAATGTATTCCTAACATAAACTAATGCAAGTAAACTTGCAATCTTGAAGCAACGATCTCCATCAAAACGTGTCTTGCCTTGTCCACAATAGATTTCGATCTGCAATAAAATTTATTCAGTGTCAGTTATCGTAAACAAAGAAGTAATCTTTTTTAATAATTCCTATTAATGATAATCTTTAAAAACCTAATCAAATTTGTATACCTTCATTTTATTTACTTTTAAACACTAAATATTTTTTTAAAAATTCGCCAGAGTCTCCTCTAGTTATTCATGAAAACCAACCTGTTTAAACATAAAAATTAACTCAAAAACAGCTTTAGAAACACCCACAACATTATAAACAACTAAGAGTGAAATAGCCACTAACATATATCCTACCTAATACTCCACCAAACTAAATATCTCTATAAGATTTAATTTGTCTCATTAGAATACGTACTCACAATCTTGAAGCAAACGATCTCCATCAAAACGTGTCTTGCCTTGTTCACAAAAAATTTCGACCTGCAATAAAATTTATTCGGTGTAAGTTACCATAAACAAATAAGTAATCTTTTTTAATAATTCCTCTTGATGACAATCTTTAAAAAACTTCTCAAATTTGTATATCTTCATTTTATTTACTTTTAAACACTTAATATTTTTTTTAAAATTCGACAGAGTCTCCTTTATTTATTCATGAAAACCCACTTATTTAAACATATAAATTAACTCAAAAGCAACTATAGAAACAACCACAACATTGTAAACAACTAAGAGCGAAATATCCACAACATATATCATGCTACCTAACACTTCATCCCATACATATATAAAAATAAAATAAAGATGTGTCATTACCTAGTCGATATGGGTCGTTGAGGTAATGGAAGCATGATTAGGGATAATACTCTCAAACAAACTCTGCATTTCACTTCTCATGTCCGTTTTCATCTGTAGGAGTGCTTCTTGGTGGCGAAATTCTAATTCTTCGAGCTCGTGTCGATGTCTAGCCTCTCGATCTTCAGCGACTTGTCTAGCTCTACCTTCTCGATCTTCCGCGTCTTTCTTAAGTTGACTAATATCCTCCAATAATGCAAAAGAGGAACTTGTTCGTGTAGATGTTGGCCTAATGCCTACTCCCTTTAGTAAAGTATAACCATGGCCTCCTTGTCCTACAACATCATTAAAAATCTCATTCCTCGCTTCAGAATCATTTCGCTTCTCTTCTGGTAGGTCATTTAGTCGTCTCTCGAGCATTGTCTACCAATCAAACATATATTAAAAACTAATGAATTTAATTTAAACATATATTAGAAATTAATGAATGGTTTTAGTTAGCATATATACATACCGCTCTATCTGATGACCCATCTTCCACATTGAAAGGTTTATTATTCGGAGCCCGAGTGGCTTGCCACATGCTGATTTCGTCAACGGGCATTCCTGCCTCTACCCTCTAATAAAAATAATGTATATATATTAATATTTATTAAACTAAAAATTATAAGTGTTAATAATTCCAGAATTCTAACCTCCTTGGTAATTTTTGCATGTGGCTTTCGCCCAGTCCTTGAGTAAGCACATTCACCTTCACGGTTCTTCGAGTTTCGCTTCGCTATATCCTATAAAAAAAAGTTAAAGAGAAATTAATAAATTTGATGTTACTAATGAAGTAAATGTAAATAGACTCATCTTAAACTTAATGAGTTTCCATACAATTATCTTCTTTAGACCCCAATACTTCACTAAAGTATGCCATTGAACTTTGTCGACTCGAGGGGGCGTATTTTTCAATCGCTCTTCATCGGTTTGAAACTTTTCATAGTGATCTATCTTCAATCGGTACTTCCATTGCCTCCAAGCATCTCCAATCCTTGCAAAGAAAATTGGTTTAAAGCCTTCTGGTGCATTTGTGTTTTCCTTAAAATTTAAAATGAAACAAATAAATATTGAATTAATAAATTGGTTAGAAATTTAACAAACTCATATATAAAAAAAATAAATAAATCAAATTGAATTAATGAAATACCTTCACTTCATTCCAAATACCCTCAAGAGTGTCATTTTTTGCCTCGGTCCAATATAACATTGTCAATGGAAACAAATTTCCACTCCTAGCGTAGTAGCCTAATTGCGACATCAATTTTCATTCAAGCCTACAAACTGGCTGACAAAGCTCATTCCATTCTAGTATCTTCTTTTTCTTATTATTCCATTCAATCCAAGGCCTAGAAGCTTTTCTAACATTTTTCGCATTAGTCGGGGTACTCTCTGTACATAAACAAATAATCAATAAACTATTATTATGTGATATATAATATCAAACGAGTGTGATAAAAAAGTGCATTGCTAACATATGATATACCTGCGGGCTCCTCAACATCTAAAGTCGAGTCATTGTATGAAGGATAAACATTTTCTTGTAGATCATTAATTTGCTCGATATATTGGGTTTGTTGGCATGTAGGGCTCTGAAATAAATAAACATGAACCCTTGAGTTGCGATGTGACGTGTCTGACTTGGGTGTCTCTAGGGTAGTTTGTTGGGGTTGCAACACCTCACTCGGGTGGGATATCAATATATGCGCCTCTAAATCGTCTTCCACTGGTGTTGTGAATGGTTGTTTCTCAAGTGATCTTTCCTCGGCAATGATATCGCACATATTCATATGACGCCGACGCTTTCCTACCATGTATCTGTATATGTACATATAACATACATAATCAATTGAATTATGCAATAATAAAATTGAGAGAGGGAGTAATCTCGATAATTCTACATGAAACAAACATGAATTTGTAATTGGGTTATTGATCCATACCTCTTTAAATCATCTTACACTGGGGTTGTGAGTGGTTGTCTTTCCTCACCTATGAGATCACATATATTCAATCGACGTCGACGCTTCGTTGTCATGGATCTGCATATGTACATAATAGGTGTAGTAAGACACGAAATCATTGATATTTAGCATTTTAAAATTAGGATTCATGAAAAGAATAAATTAAACTACACAATTTCACATAAAAGATCATCCAAATAAAATGCTGATTAAATGATGAGGCACATTCGGTGTGTTTTATGTGGAAATGTAGTAGTAATAATAGTTGCAGGCCCCTGTATATACATGGCAAAAATTTATACTGAAGATAATCAACAATTTTATTCTCAAACCCCCCTTATCAAACACCTCCAATTGTCATCAAAGAGACTTGAGAACAAGATAAGACTCAGCAAAATAAAGAACTGTTTTGACAAGCAAAGATGGTAGTAGTAGATAAGACCAACAGCAACCAGTTACCAGAGAAGACTGAAATAATGGGATAAAGTTATTCGCAGATGTCTTACAATGCAATATCTCCTCCCAATCAATAGTTATTCAGCCTTTAAATAAATATCTAGGTGAAGCCTCCATTACTTTCAGTCAAGATCAGATAGCAGCCTTCAGAATGAACCCCCCATTTGGATTGAAAACTGGTGTGGAACTAGGACATTTGGTCCATTCTGAAGAAGATTACAGTAGATCTTCCTCTATGCGTGATCAGTGGGTGATCAGTGGTATATCGGAAGAATCCCAATGAGGGCAAAAACCATTAGAATAAAATTGATTAGAAGAGACAAATGGAGCAGAAAAATAAGGAAAGGATGGGACTATTTGAGCCGAGAAGGTGATAGTTCCGCTCATTATGACCATATCCATCATATCACATTTGTTTAAGCTGTTTCATCATGTCACAGAAATAGTTATACTTCTATTATGAAGGCTGTAATCTTCTGACATTGATGTAAACGAGAAAAATCTGATGGTGAAAGGCAATGTCGTGCCAGAAGCAGTTTTTCACAGTGTTGAAACACTGCTATGCAATTGCTGCTGAAACGACGCGGCACCATGAAACGATTAACATCATATTGCTTATATCAAATTATAGGAAGACCATTTGTTTCACTAAGGTTGTTTTAGTAGTTCTGCAACAGAAAAAAATGTATGCAAAAAGAAGCCATTGTGTGATTGGGAAAAATCAAAAGTACCTTGTAAAGACATATCTATTGACTCAGCACAAATCAGAATGGTGATACAGCCTATTGGTGGTTTGCTATAAACCAATGATGTGGTCCAACTAGATGTCATTTTAATGTTTAAAATTACCACAACTAAATTAATTTAATCTAATTGGATCTCACACATTAAATTATGCAAGAGATCGTGAGTTTTAAAAAATAAGGTTGTGGCAAAGAACTGTTGGGTTGGGTTGTCTTAATAGAAATGGGATATGGCGTTGGTTATGTAAAGAGTGGCTGTACTCGATGGCGGACTCCAGAGTTGGACAATGTGAGGGTGTGGGGCAAACAACATATAATTAATTTTATGGGCACCAAACCTATAAAAAATAGAGAATTTTAATTTCTCACATTTTTTTAGGGAGACCAGGGCTACCCCTCCATCCCCCTCTGACTGTGGAGCTAGTGATGCGGAGTCATAGTGACGTGAAAAATGGAATCTGGGAACTGTGAGGCAATAGTGGTGTTTATGGTGATTTTACAGAGAAAGGAGGGAAGGGGAAAAAGGGAAATATTTAGAACCAATAACAGGTTTTTGACACCAGATGAAAGAATATATAGATTATCTGGCACTATATTAACTAGTTATTAAATGCCTAGTGTTAGATTGATTGGTATATTCACATGTATCTAAGGTACTATATATGAAATGGTAGGATACACCTGCCTGAACTAAGAATCCAAACAATTGTTTTAAGAGAATCTCCATAGTGGTGTGCAGATAGATAAAATAAAACAACTATAACAGTGGTCATCAAGTAAATGGCCAAAAAATCTCGTTTGTTTAAACCAAATCTGTTTAACATTATGCACAACTATAACAGTGGTCATCAACTAAATGTATATTGGCCTTTGTATAGTTGTATGCACATTTAGCCTTTGTATAAATTCATTTTATAGTTGTATAACATTATGCACATTTGACAGTATGCACATTAGGCCTTTCTATAGCAGTATGCACCATATATATCAATAGTTGTATACTCAGGGGCCCTAAATATGAGTTCAGGGGAAATATAATATCTTAAAAAAATGTAGGAAACAATATCTCCAGTCTCTCTGCATTTTTCGTGGAAAACAAAAAATGAGTCGGTTCCAACCACATGTTCTGCTATATAACTAATGATCTGATTCGATTGACCATTTTGATCACCAATAGTCGTTCTTATCACATGTACTACTTCGGTTCCCACACTGGTAACTATATCTGGTTCATTATCTCTATCATCATTATGATTACTGAATTATCCATATATGATTACTGAATAATTTAAATCTCGTGTTTATAGTTGTAGAAGAAACTGTGAAACACCTCCATGTACACATTCTGCAACATGAATTTTTAACATTCTTTTTTTTCGGTTTTGGTTTTATTCTCTTAATTTTTCATTCTTTGTGACAGTTTTATTTATCGTAATTCTTTTTTGGTTGTGTATTAGCTCTCATATTAGCCCTTGTTTTGATTATACGCACTCGGAATATCATGCCTAATAGAGTCATGGATCCGTACATGAGAACACCCTTTCCCCTTTACAGGTAACTATAATATGGTCCTATTAGTGATTATTCTCCTGTACTAAATCCTACTTGTCTTTCTCCATTTGGTCAAGTATTAAAGAATCTCTAACTTCCATTCATATTCATAGAAGATGGATTATTGGGAATAGAAAATCAATTTCTCCATTAAATGATGTTTGGTTAAACACAGTTATTTCTCAGATCATGAACGGTAACAAACGTTATAAAAATGATTCCAAAGTCAGTGATTCCAATAATGTTTGGACAAAATAATATTTAATACCAAGTCATCAGGTATTAGTATTATGCCCCCAAGCAGTATTAGGTATAGGCTCTTCATTCAGTCTGTGTAATGTTGGTGATGTCGATGTTTATGTACGTTGGATATGGCTTTAGTTGGATACATTGTCGATGTTTATGTACGTTGGATTTTGCAAACATATGCACGTGTTAAAGCCCAAATGTCACTGGCCATCCTGGATAATGCCAAAGAGCCAACATCTGTTGCATTTTAATGCTTTGGTTGTGGTCAGGTCGGGCATCAGGCAGTAGTGGATGCCAATTTTCCTTAACAATTTTGGACTTCACAGTGATGTTCAAAGGAACAAGATTGAGCAAAATGTTCCAAGCAAAGGCATATATTTTTACAGGAATTTTAGTGTCCCAAATGAATTTGAAGTATACTAAAATCAGACCATAGTATTGGCAGAGCAAATACAGAAGCAGCAGGCACTGCTGCAACATCGCAACAAGAATCAAAAAATGTGCACAGGTTTTGCATTTGATTTTGTAACGAGAATCAAGAATCAAGAAATTTTAATCACTTTATTTTGTTTTCATTATTTTGTTACGTTGTTATTTCTTTATAGGTTCATATTGTATACATGTTCATATTGTATATAGGAAGATAATAATCATAATAGAAATATCCAATTCAGTAATGTAGTTGGTATTTCTAGAAGGATCAGAGGGGCTTTAATGTGGGACACATACATACTGAAAATATATGCACAAGATAACATCAAGTTTTAAAATATAAATAAATGGAAAACATGCATAATAATGTCTTCACATTGTTCCAATCTTTGACATCAAACAAATCAAAAACAAAAGGTAGCTAATTTAGGATTACATTCCCCTCAAGCATTGCCCCTCCCAATTTCATCATCATCATCATCATCATCATCATCATCATCATCATCATCATCATCATCATCATCATCATCATTATCATCATCATCGTCATCTTCATTATCATCATCATCATCATCATCATCATCATCATCATCATCATCCTCTGGGATACTTGGGTCAACTATTATTCCATTTGCTCCTTGCCTCACCCACCTTACAGTTTCATCTTCATCCAAATTTTGCATGTTAAATGGAACATCTCCATTGACCAATGATTCTTCTTCGGTCATCGTGTACCTATCAAATTGATCTCTTGGTGACATATGGACAACAACGTGCCAATCTTGTTCTACAGGATCTTGCACATAAAATACTTGTTCTGCTTGAGATGCGAAGATGAAGGGTTCATCGCTCTCTCGACCCTCCTTATATTTCAAATGCTTGAAGTTCACTAGTGTAAAGTTGAACTCATCCACTTTTGTGCCCATGCGATTTTCAACCCAATCACACTTGAATAACACAAACTTCATGCCATTAACATATTGAACTTCAATGATGTCTGTCAGCTCCCCGTAGTATGTAATATCGCCTGCAGTAGGATTTTTATCTTTTCGACTTGAATAACTCATTTTTTCTGCTTTTATAACAACGCCTCTATTTTGAGGGTTTTTTTCGCACGTCAACTTTCTTCGTTCGAAATCGAAAACCTCCAATAATATAAGATTTGAATCTAACTGCATCTTTGAGGGGTCCTAAAGACAAGAATTTGATTTCATTGGATAGTTCAATGTCATCGACTACCATTCTACTCACCTATAGTATTTTAAAGTAAATGTCAATAAACAAATATAATCGTTATTTATGATTCAAGTATTTGTTATGATGTTTTTACTTACATGATCCTTAAACCATATGTGGAACTCTTCGTTCTGAAGACGATTAACATGATGCTTTTGTGAATGTTGAGGGTAAATTGATGAAAGCTCTGCGAGATGTTTTCTACAAAATACAAGAGGAGTCATATATCTATTTCATACAAAACTATAAGAAAAGTTTTTACAAAATCCAACTAGGTATAATGAAACTTACTGAATGAATGGTGTCACTAACTCTGTGTTGGTAAGAATGTACCGATGAGCTTGTGTATACATTACTTGATCAACTTCAAATGGAACTTTTTTCCCAAGTGCACGACCATTCATATCCCCCTTATCGTCATTTCTAGACGGTCGGTTAGACTTGGTTTCCACACCAATGTACCGCGAGCAAAAAGTCATGCATTCCTCCAAAAGAATAGAGTTAGCGATCGAGGCCTCTGGATGAGCTCGATTACGAACGTATAGTTTTAACGTGTGGACATACCTTTCAATTGGATACATCCAACGGTAAAGGACACAACCAGCAATTAGGAGTTCATTGGGCAAATGTATAGGCAAGTGTTCCATCACATCAAAAAAACTCGGCGGGAATATCTTCTCAAGGCTACAAAGTGTAAGAGCGATCTGATCTTCAAACTTTTCCAAATCATCTGGGGTAACTGCACTTGAGCACAATATCACGAAGCAATTGCTTAATTCAATTAAGGCTTTGACAATATGCTTTGGCAATACCCTTCGCGCTGCTATAGGAAGTAATTTTTGCAATAAAATGTGATTATCATGGCTTTTTAATCCTGAAATTTTCCTTTCTTTCATGTTCACGCATCGTGAAATGTTCAATGAATAACCATCGGGAGTTTTAATATCCCGCAACACTTTCAAAAAAATGGCCTTCTCCTTGTTACTCATCGTGAACTCTATTGGGGGAATGTACTCTAAATTTGACCCTCGTGGTTGAGGATGTAACTCAGATCTAATATTCAATTTTTTGAGGTATTTTCGAGACTTTAAATTGTCCTTTGTCTTACCTTTACTACCCAACAGTGTAAATAGGACATTATCACACACGTTCTTCTCAATATGCATGACATTGAGATTGTGGCGAATAAGATTATCCTTCCAGTACGACAAATAAAAAAAAATACTTTTCTTCTTCCAACCCATTCTAGGCTTCAACACTTTCTTTGTTTTCTTTTCTAGCGCCTCTCTTGCCCTCCTTCTAAAGAAATCTTCCTTCTTATATTCAGTTTCAATGTCAAGAACATTTAACTGTTGCAACACTTACAAGCCCGAAAGTTTTAATGGGGTCGGTCGTAATGCTACCCTTCCATTAAATGGTGTCTTCTGTCGACGAAACCTATGGCGGGGGTCTAAGAATCGACGATGACCCCAATAACAGAACTTCTTACCATACTTTAATCGCATTTCCTGATGGTCTTCGTTACAATAAGGACAAGCAAATGTACCTTTTGTGCTCCATCCTGATAGCATGGCATATGCGGGGAAATCATTAATAGTCCACATCAAAGATGCATGCAACTGAAAGAACTCCTTACTAGATGCATCGTAAGTGCGTACACCATCATTCCATAGCTCAATCAACTCATCAATCAATGGCTGTAAAAATACATCAATCTTATCTCCGGGTCCATTTGGTCCATCTATAAGTATAGACAAAATCAAATTAGGTTGCTTCATGCACAACCACGGAGCTAAATTGTAAATAATGAGGATAACAGGCCATGTACTGTGCTTAATGCTCATATTACCAAATGGATTAAATCCATCAGAAGCTAACCCAGGTCTAATATTGCGACTGTCTCTCGCAAAAGATGGGTTTTGCTCATCAAATGTTTTCCAAGCACGAGAGTCTGCTGGATGCCTCAAGACACCATCATCAATTCGTTCCTCGGCATGCCATTTCATTAGAGGAGTTGAATGGGATGACCAAAATAGTTTCTGCAATCTAGGTTTTAAAGGGAAATACCTTACTTTCTTTAAGGCTAACTTCGGGCCTTGGACACCCACACTTGAATCATCATCTTTATATCGAGAAGATCCGCATATGTCACACTTTTCATGATTCTCAGCTTGATTTCGAAACAGCATACAGTTGTTTGGGCACGCATCCCACGTCTCGTACTTGAATCCCAAGTCCTTCGTTAGCTTGTTGGCTTGGTAGTAAGACTTAGGAATTCTAGCACTCGGAAATACCCTCCCCAAAAAACCCAACAACTTAGTGAAAGAACAATTTGTCCATCCATTAAGTTGCTTCATGTGCAAGAGTTCAACAGCAAATGACAATTCCGTAACCCCCTCTGGAAAATTTTCATACAAATCGCACTGCGCTTCTTTTGAAAGTCTAGAACACTCTGGAACATTTTCATCCGATTCGAAGACTTCTTCGGTTCTACATTCCTCATCATTACTCATATTGTCATATGTGTGAGGAATACCCCTTCCCTCTTGAACCATTGTAACCATGGCATCTCGAGCATTCAATTCAACGGGAATATCATCAACTAACATTTCATCCCGTAAAGAATTCATATTGCTTCCTACACCACCAAAAGTCTCTCCATGGAAAACCCAAACCTTATAAGTCTTGTCAAAACCATACATCTCAAGGTGATTTCTCACCATTTGTCGGGGGTGGTATACTCGATTTGTGCATCTCTTACACGGGCAATAGATTTCTGTGGTCCCAATGTTCTTGTTTTTGTAGGCATAGTTAAGAAATCCTTCAATCCCGTCAATGTATTCTTTTGAACACCGACTATGTAAATTAATCCAACTCTTATCCATGATACCTAAAAATGAAAAAACAAATGATTCCCAACAATTTGATACATAAATTCAAAAAATTTAATAGCAAACTTATTTAAATAATAATAATAATAATAATAATAATAATAATAATAATAATAATAATAATAATAATAATAATATAACCCAACAATTCAATGCATCAATTTTAATATCTACATCATTAAAAAGTCACACAGTCAATATAAAAAGTCAAGAAAGGAAAGAATGTTACGCAATTAAAAATTCACACAATCTTAAGAAATGGCAGCATCTAATGCAATTAAAAAGTCACACAATCAACATTTTAGCATCTACATCATTAAACATTTATACATAAAAAAATCGACCAACATACCCATTTTCATTCCCGCTCAAATCACTACGTTCATCTTCTCCTTTGTATGGCACGTACACTTCATCGTCAACCAATTTTTGATTACTCTTTGATTTACTTTTCTTACTTTTAGCGCGATCCCGCATTACCGAATACAATTTATGGACTCCCAATTCTATCAATTTTTTTCTATTCTCTTCTATTTTATTCAACCTCTTCCTCTCGTACTCCTTCAATGTTGTAAACATTTTCTGATAAAAGATATGTAATTAGATAATAAATTAGGCAGAGAGAATGAAAAATCTAGTTTTCTTTTTAGATTCTTTAAAGATTGTGATATTACTTTTTTGTGTGTACTAATTTTTTTTTTAAACTACAATTTTAACTAATGCTTACTTTCGAGTACCACCTCATATGTTGGAGCTTGTGTCCCCATACTTAAGGTCCGTTTGATTGGCGTTGAATTATTTTCCATGGAAATACTCATTTTTTTACTTTTGAGGTGCTTGATTTCATATGCATTCTAATACTACTTATAAATATAAAAATTGTTCCATGTTTTTATCAATTTCACGAAAAACAATTCTCACCCACTACCCAAAGAACTGATTTCCATGGAAAACTTCCAAAGTAAGACCAAATCCCTCTTATCTTTTCCACACATATTCTTGCATGTATTAAAAATGAACTATACCTCAACCATTTTCCAACTTTGTAATCAAACACAACCTTAGTAATTTTTAACAGGACCAATGCCAAAATACCTAAAAAAATATATGGTATTGGATAACATTGGTGATTTTTTCAACGGTGGTGCATTTTGAATTGATTTGGGTCCATCACATATATCCTCAAATAAAATCATAATCAAATAGTAAATCAAATTAATAGCATGAACTACTTGCAAATGCCATGAATTAATTAACACAAACAAACATATCAATAATTCCAACTAAAATTTACACAAACATGCACACAAATATTTTCATAAATTAGTCCTAAAAATATACTACAACAACCAATTGACAATCCGGGTTTTCAATTGGCTCACCCTCAACCTCCTATCACCACTACAAATAGACAAAAATAATCAAAATTTGCATCCAACACAGATCTATATGTAACTCGAGTAGTAAAACAACACATATAAAGCCATATACAGACCAAAAATACACATAGACTGATGAAAAAAACCATATGTAACTCGAGTAGAAACAAACTAGCGTCTTACCTAGGGTGATGGTGATAGGACCCCGAGGCTAGGGCGAGCGACTATGCTAAGATGGAGTTGTGCAGCCGATGGGACGATGCCTGACCTAGGGCCGACGTGTGCATCGGGTGAAGGAGAGAAAAGAATCAGACGTGGGTTTGTTTTTAGGGTCTTTCTTGCTTAGTGTCTTTATTGTTTTTTAAGTGTATTTTTACTTTCTTTTTACTTGGGAATAAAAGAAGCGGGAACCCAATTTTTTTGTGGCTGTCTCAAAAAGTATATTTTTTGAGACGGCTACTAATTTGCCGTCTTTTTAGCTACTACTTTATGAGACGGGGAATAAAAGCTGTCTTAAAAAGAATATTTTTTAAGACGGTTAATTTTAGCCGTCTCAAAAGGTTAGTTTTAAAGACCAAAATTTTAACCGTCTCAAAAGCCTCTGTAGTAAAAAGCAATTTTTTTTGTAGTGTATCCACCCCGCAAATATAAATAAATATAAATCAAAATTGAAATTGAAATCGAAATTGACATACACATATAAATATAAATACATTACCTGTAGTGTCACACAAATAGCTAACTTGAGCTCATATGGTACCTCCTTCCAACTAATGTACCCCGGGCCATCGTGTCAAATATAATTCTCTTCATATCTAAACACTAAGAAATGTCATAATTCTATGGAGTTATGCGCTGCAAATTCCTTCCAACCGTTGTGTAGCCAAAAATCAGCAGTTGAAGTTGTCAATTCACATTTCAATGGTCTCCCATGTTTTGCTAGAGGTTCCAAGTGGTGGGGTATGGAAAGTGGAATTGACAACTTCAACTGGTGATGTTTGGCTACATAACGGTTGGGAGGAATTTGCAGAGCATAACTCCATAGGATTATGACATTTCTTAGTGTTCGGATAGACGAAGAGATTCAGTCTCCTCTCCACAAATAGGACACCCCAAATAACTATGTACTAATCACCTATTAAAGGTAAGAAGAGTATATTCATGTATTAGTATAAACTAAACTTATATGTAGTTGGAATATTTATGTATTAATCTCCTCTCCACACACGCACACCATACAAGAGTGAAAATGATAAAGTGCAAATCAATTAAAAGCATTAAAAAATGGATGTTTCAGTACGAATTGCAATTTTTATTACAAATTGAAAAATTATTTCAAATTAGGGTTATCATAAAAAATGGATTGATATTCGGTAGGAGCAGCCAAGTCATCCACACTACTATTTAGACGCCTTGGAGCTTGTTGGACAATTGACCACGACTCGTTGTTGATATACTCCGAATAAAACACTTGCTTAACCTTTTTAAATGCACAAACAAACAGCTCATCGCTCACGTGGTCGTTGATCTTCAACTTGGACAAGTCAACCATGATCAAATTGGTGACAGGATCAAGTTTACAAGCATTTTTATCCTCAACTCTTACCCAGTCACAGTAAAATACAACCTCTTTGAAGCTTATATAATCCAATTCAAATATATTTTGGATTACACCATAGTAAGTCATTTCAGCTTCAACGAGATTTTTATCTTTTGCGCTCGCTCGAAAGATAGTAAGAGCTTTGTATGAAATTCCCGAGTTCTATACATTTGTACTTTCCACGTACACTTTAGCGCCAAAAATGTAACCGTTCAATCGATATTTTTTGTACTCTTGTACCACGAACAAGGGTCCATGGCTAGACGAGCAAGCCTTGATGTCGCATCACCCGTCTTTAGGAGCTGAGAATATAGATAAATTAATTATATTAGTGGTAAAATTTGAGTGTAATGTAACGTTATATAACGACTGTTTTCATTATAATTACCTCTTGTGTCAGCCACAGCCTAAATTCGCTGTCTGATTGTACCATTATTTTTCGTCTTTTATTGTTCTTACGGGCTTCATATTTTCTGCATATTACAAAATTAATCATGTATAAAATTATCTAAATTAATGTTAAACATTATAATAATCGAAACTTACTTTTTCCATTTTTCGACATCTTCATGTGTGTCAAATAGATAACGAGCTACTTGTTCATGTGGCAAACTCGTTAATTTCACTCGTTTTCCCATCACATGACCACCATCATCGATGAATTCATCAGTGCCATCAAAGCTGGTCGAGTCAGGCATATATTCCCGAGTATATATTGATGACTCCAAGGTGATGTATTCCTTTGCAATTGATCCTGCAATGTATCGTGTATTCTTGACGTAATATTTAAAAACTTTCATCAATCTTTAAAACGAATACATCCACCGATATCTAACTGGACCACAAAGAAGTGCCTCGTCACATAGGTGTACCAACAAGTGAACACTTATGTCAAAGAATGCTGGGAGAAAGTACTTCTCCAATACACAAATCACTTCGATCACAGCTAATTTTGCGGCCACTATGTGTTCTCAATTCACTACCTTCTCACACAAGAGGGATAAGGTAATACTAATTTGAATAATAGCCCTACGCAAATCCTTGTGCTTGGAGAAACAGTGCTTAAACAATAGAGGAACCAATTGCATGATCACATGCCAATCGTGGGACTTATACTTATGTAAATCATGAGTAGCATAATTCACAATCCTTTGCAAGTTGGACGAAAAAGTAGATGGGCCCTTCAAATTATATATTGTGTCTAGAAGCACCTTTCTTTCCCCACTCGTCAAAGTAAACGCACCAGGGGGAATTATGTCATTCCCCTACTATATTCTTTCAACCATAGTTGTGGCTTAAGTTTTAACGTTTTAAGGTATTTTCGTGCATTTTATCCATCCTTCGAATGACTCCCCCCAAGGCAAGTACCACAATATGTTCAACGAAGTT
This sequence comes from Sambucus nigra, assembly GCA_949130495.1. Taxonomy (NCBI): domain Eukaryota; kingdom Viridiplantae; phylum Streptophyta; class Magnoliopsida; order Dipsacales; family Adoxaceae; genus Sambucus; species Sambucus nigra. The sequence goes on along the minus strand of OX422218.1, from coordinate 238,819,180 downwards.
CTTCTCTGCATGCATCACATCCAATACATGGCGCACCGGGTTATTCTTCCAATAAGGCAAGTCAAATAAAATTGACCTCCGAGACCATGCCTTTCTTATCTCAGTTTCATTCCAAGTTGGGGTCTTCTTATGCTTGACATTATTAAATTTGGGATTCTTACCTGGCATATTAGGGCCACATTTAGAAGATTTACTTTTAATTTCTGAACCCGAAAGTTGTCTTGGCGGTAGCCTATGTTCAACTCCGCCCAATAAAAAATTGGAACCTTTCTCAGATCTGAAACTATGAGCTGGGGGTAAAAGCCTCCTGTGGCGATGGTATACATTTTTTAAGCTAGAGGATAGACGAAGAGATTCATTCTCCTCTCCACAAATAGGACACCCCAAATAACCATGTACTACACAACCGGATAATGTCCCATAAGCTGGAAAATCATGAATTGCCCACATCAACATAGCTTTCAGCGTAAACTCTTCTTTTCTAAAAGAGTCAAATTATTGCACAACCTCTTCCCACAACTCATTTAATTCTTCTACCAAAGGATCCAAGTAGACGTCAATGTCATCACTTGGTGCCTTTGGCCCAGGTATCAACAAAGCCATCATCCAAAATTCAGATCTCATACACTGTCAAGGAGGGAGGTTAAGTGGGGCTAGGATCACTGGCCATACACTCTGATTGGTGCTTAGATTTCCAAATGGATTGAAATCATCTCTTGATATAGCCAAATGAATGTTGCGTTGTTCTCGATCAAAATCGGGATACTCAAAATTCATCCCCCACCAGGAAGTAGAATCAATAGGATGAGGCATGATATTACCCCCTACTTCTGCCCTAGCATGCCAAGTCATTGGCTCTGCAATCCATGGTACTGTGAAAAATCGCTTTAATATAGGCCCAATGGGAAAATATTTCAATACTTTTTTAGGCACTTTTGAGCTTGTGCCTTCCTTACTAGTAGATTGGACATATCTAGGTTCATCGCATACCGGACAACGATCGAGATTTTCATACTCCTTTCGGTATAGTCTGCAGTCATACACACAAGCATGAATCGATTTATACTTCATTCCCAAACCTTTCAAACTTTTATTCCTAACAGTATAGCTATTTGGAAGTGTATTCACCTTGGGTAATAAGCCCTTCACCCATTTCAGAATTCTCGTCACGCTATTGCCAGACAAACTGTACTGCATTTTCAAACTGTGCAAACCAACCATGGCATGTAAAGTTGTTTGCTCTTTCTCATAGCCTGAGTATAACGGTTGGGTCGCCTTAAATTTTAAACTTTGGTAGTCATCATCCAGTTTTATCGTGTTATCTTCACTAGCACTTGAATCTTCTACATCATCAGTAACCTCATTCTCCTCTGCTTCATAAACTCTGTACGCATCATCAACTAAATCCTCTAACATATTATGATCTACGTCGCCCCCTTCTACATCTATTCTACTTGTTGAAGGTTGTTGTGAAGGTTGGTAGGGGACAAAAGGAACTTTCAATTCACCGTGAGAACTCCAAAATCGATAACTATCTTGCATACCCGATCTTAACAAATGTAGTTCAACTGTTTTCCACTCAAATACCTTACCATTCTTACACCTAGCACACAGACACGAAAAATCTTCATCATTATGACATATCTTTGCATATTTAACAAATTCGTTAGCACCTCTGTGAAACACATCCCCCATTCTATTAGTCTCACCCATCCACTCTTTGTATTTCGAATATCCCATCACTGCTACCATAACTAAACACCTATTAAAGGTAAACAAAAATTAGATTTATAGTATGTTTTATTTAATTATCCCATCATTTAATTATCCTATTAAAGGGTGAGTGGTCCTATCCCATTCAAGACTGTATTTTTCTGTAATATACTTAACAGCTCATGCACAGTGTTACGATTTGAAAAAAAATCGACAGCATATCCCCGTAGTTCTCCAAGTACACGACGTAGATTGGCAGGTGTGAGTGTTATTTCAATTGATCAATTGAAATAACAGCCACACTTGTCAATCTAGTATGTACCCGGAGAACATTAAGATACGACTGCAGAACTTCCTCCAAAAGTAACAACTTTAAGCCAATAAGAATATTATACAGAAATTATACAGTCTCAAACTGTCCAAACAGGACAATTCAAGAGATCTCATTACAGGGGTAATGACTCTCGAATGGGTCTAAGGGCTATTGAATGCATACACAGAAGAACTAGAAGGCTAGTATCTATGCGCGCTATATTTAATTTCAAGTATATTTCATTTAATTATCATACTATATATATATTGTTTGATATACAGAGTAATTTTCAAAAAAAAGTTGAAAAATCCCACCCCCATATGGACAATAATCCAGTGGTCATGCCACTTTTAAAACTAGCCAACCAAAAATTTACTAAACAAAATAATCCAACAGCAATGTCAACAACAAATGTGTATCCCATACTCCTTCTAATTCATCTACTCAATTAATTTATTTCATCAATTAAACTAACAATTAACGTATATAATTATTAATTTACTAATTTACACTGAGGGGCAATCCTACTTTCATATGAAATGGGCACTAATTATTAATTTACTTTCATCTAAAACTGTTTCATTTATTAATTATATTTTAGTTGATGTAGTTATAGAATCTATGGATGGATTCAATTTAATTTTACTATGTGAATGTTTTTATCTACAATGAGTTAACCTTGAAACAATATATATTATCTCATATAATCATCAAAACACAATATTAAGAGAATGACAATGGTACCTTGACTTACCCCGCCTCCCCCCCCCCCCCCCCCCCCCCCCACAAACAAATTGACAAATTCATGGGTTAATTCATGGGTTAATTCAAATACAAAAATACAAATTCATGGTTAATTTAAATACACACACACACCCAGACCCATCCCCACCTCCCTCAACACCCCCACTCACCACATTCACACACACACACACACACACCACATACACACACACACACTCACACAATAGCCCCCCACCCTTCCCCACCTCCCTCCACACCCCGCACCCAGCACACATATACACACACACACACACACAATAGCCCCCCTGCCCCACCTCATACCCCCACCCTGCCCCACCCCCCACACACGCACACACACACACACATATATATACACATAAACATATATATAAATGGAAGAGAGAGAGAGAGAGAGAAATAAACCTAAAAGTATAGAGAGAGAGAGAGAGAGAGAGAGAGCAGCGTTGAGAGAGAGAGGGAGGGAACGACGGGAGGGAAAAAACAAGGGGTAAGGGTTTTTGCTGTAGAAGTTGTCACAGTCGGGTCAAGGTCATTGACCGTGACAATTATTTAAAGAATTATCACGGTCAATAACCGTGACAATTATTTGTCAAGGTCGTGTCAAGGTCAATGACCGTGACACAAAACGCGTGTTTTTTGTCACGGTCAATGACCTTGACAAGGGTGGCCAGATGAAAGGTGAAAATTTTGTCATTTTGGAGTAGTGTAAGGCGCACAGATCCTAAAGGACACTAGAACTTGATGCTCTAATACCACTTGTGACACCCCGTATAATTAAATACCGGGTAGCTACTCCTTTATTCAAATTAATACAAAATGTCAAGTTGGTTCAGTTCATAGCATCACTAGCGAAAACATTTTAACAATTACTAGCCACCTAATATTTAAAAAAGTGAGTTGTCAATTTTAATTAAATTAGATCAACATGCAACAAGTTAAATTATGAAATAATGATACCACGGTCATATCACAATCACAATAGAATAATAATGGAATAAAAATGAATCTGGAGGAACACTCCTCTGAATAATCTGAATACTGAATAAAACAAATACCAATTCTAAAACACTAATTAATTTAATCCAAAACTGAAATAGAACTGAGTAATTAAGTTGTCTCTAAGAAAAAAGGGGCGACATGCCCTACAGATGAATAGATCTAAGATGGAGTCAAAGCAGAAAGTGGAAGCGTCTATTATCGAGATCATGTAACTTCCACAGAAGCTACATCACGTCACTGGAATGGAACTTGTAAGCTTGGTGTCCTTGTGGCTGGGCACCTAAAAGGTTTTTTCAAGAAATAGATTTGAAAGCAAACGGGTCAGAGCCTGATTGTGAAAACAGTTTAAAATTTAGCAAGTGTTTAATATCATTAAACAGTGAATATAAAATACATGATAGTGCGTGCACTCACATGAGTTCCTCACCTCTCAACTAATTGTGCACGCCTAACGTACCCGTACCCATTCTAGTTATACCACTATCTAACTAGTCCAATCCACAAACTAACCTTACTTTATAATATAAGGGTTAATACCTGACATTTTCAACTAAACTGTGAGTCTCCCGTTTTATTTCTCAGATTTAATTATAATAGTCATTATGCGATTCACCCATGTTTAACTCTATTCACAATGTTACAAGTACTCACCTTAATACTTTACTAAAAGTCCATTTCAATTACCAGTATATTAATCTCATCATAAATATACAATAAGGTCACCCCTAGGCTAAGCTGCAGTGCACACATACTCTGTTATCGGATCCCGGTACATCTCGTACATAAGGACCACGTGTTTCGAATCTCTCTGGAACCGTTTCAATAAACAACAATCACACATAATGGAGGCGAACATAGTTCACATACACATGGGTCACGCACATACCTACGCTCCCATGGTCAGCTGACTTATTAACTCACCAATAAGTCATTCACAGACATATGTCCTTAAGGTACCAATCTAAATCCCCCCCCCCCCCCCGTAGGCACACAAAGATTAGATGGCCCTGATCGAAAGCCGACCTCCCCTGATAGCAAGTATGGTAGGTATGTTATACACATATAAGTCCATATACTAAATATTCACACTTCTTATATATCTTATAATTTTAATAAAGGTATATTTTACATAGCTATACCGTCATTCAATTTTTGTACATTTACAAGTCTCCAGATAATATACAATATAGACCGCCGACACTTCTCACGTCGTAGCTCCAAGTACGTAAAACCTAACTCATAAAGGTTACTAAGTCTTTTATATACTTCTCCAAATTTAATCTTAATTATACTCCGGTCTCACAAACATACCTATTGGTCTTCCTCAAATATAAGTGTTCATGAGTTCCCAACATTAATTCTCTAGGGACGAAATTATTAAAATTTAACCAAAAATAATACTCGTAATAAACCTACGTGAAGTTCGAAACAAAAATCGGTAGTAAAAGGTCATTCTGTCAACTCGTTCGAACGAGGTAGTTCAAACGAGTGTCGTTCGAACGAAGGGCTTCGAACGAACTCGTTAGAAGGGCTACTGGAATCTCGTTAGAAGCTCGTTCGAACGAGGTCGTTCGAACGACCTGCGTTGGTCTTCTAACGAAATTTTCGAAAGTGCCCAGATTTCACCCATTTCGTTTTTCTCAACTTTTCTCCTCTCCAAAATAATCTAAATTCATACTAATAAGATTTTAAGGTTATCAAATTATTCTAAACCACCCTCGATCACTTCCTAACATAGTTTTTGGGTCAATTCTTTCAAATCAACATGTAAAATCCATAAATCCCCAAATTTTGCCATAAACCCTAACAACATGAGCCCAAAATTTAATTGAACATGAAAACTCCTTTTTAAATCCGTTTTTACATTATCAAATGCTATGTCTTTGGCTACTAAATTCGTCCGGAATAATTCTACATGCAATCCCTAACAATTCCATTAGGTTTTCATCAATCCTTCAAGACATACATAAATTTCTACACTAAGCATGGAGGAAATATTCAATGCAAATAATGAAACCAAATCACTTGCCTTAGGTTTGCTGTGATGAATCATTGTTGGTGATCGAGGGTTGATTCTCTCTTCTTTACGGTCACAATTCCTTCCAAAAAGATGGTGGTGGGTGGTGGTTTTGGTTTGGAATCTCTTGTAACCTCTCTCAAACTCCCTGTAGCCCACTTCTATTGTTTTTGGCTGATAATTTCCTTAGTGGCCTCTCTAATAATATATAATTAAACTCTAAAAATCATGGGTCTTAACTCCTAAATTTTTAATATTACCAAAATACCCTTCCGGATTGCCGATTTGGCCTAAAAAGGCCCCGGGACCCAAACTAAACCCCCGGCTAGTGTTTTCTGACTATCTTAAACCTTTCGAACACATTGGCACACTCAAAAAGCTCATACGGATGACATAAAAATAAAATACTTTTAAATCCATTAAATTGGGTCCTAACATGACTAACACGCGCGTCCCAACTAAATTACCGAAAATGCCATATTTTCAACTCACGACATTTTTAATAAATTCAATGATCACATATTACAATAATCACTCAGTAATATTCAACATCATAATAATAACCAAATACTAACTCTCATCTCGCTAGCATTTAAATCCGAATTAATTTTCCAATTAATTATCCCAAATTAATTTTTAAGACATCCCATAATTAAAAGCAATTCCATTTAATTAACCTCATAATTAAAAGCCATAAAAATACGGGGTATTACAAAAACCATAGGAGGTACATTTCTTTATCCCTCGCAAATCTCCTGCAAGCAAGTTCAATTTTTTTGTGCTTACTTGCTCCTTTGCGCTTTTAATTTCTTCATCGCACTTAAATTGAATGGTTTGACGAATTAATTTACCTAAGACTTGGACCCGGTCATTGAAACGAGATGGGGTTTCATCACCCGACTCACTCGCTTATCCATTGTGTGCTACCCTAGCTGTCATTAAATTTAAAAGCAATCAACTAGGTAGCCCCGTAGGAACACATTTTTGCAATAGGCGATCACAAAGATAAAGTTCTTGATTTTTGTTGCCCGTGGATGCAACACCCCGTGTTTTTATTAACTATTTTTTATTAATTAATTGGAATTTTCGAGAAAAATAAAATTTTGAATTTAATAATTTTTATTCTCTAAATATGTTGGTTATGATTTTAGAAGATTAGAACTTCAAGCGGAATTAAAATCGGAGTTAAAACGGATTTTATATTGATTTTATAATATTTTGCCTTATAGGCATTTTTTAGGCAAACTGTCAGTTTTTCGGGGTGATCGATCGATCGAACCCTGGGGGTAGATCGATCGAACCTCCCAGAAAACGTGCGATGTGAGCTGTTTTTAGAGTTTTTGTAGGATTAGGACTCCTAATCAATATATAACCTTGTTAATCCGTAGGAGGGTCTCTCATAATCACTTTTTCTCCAGTTTTTCACCAGAGAACACTTCCAAATATTTTCCTCTCACTCATAATCATCAACCTTCAACAAAATCAAGTTTTTGTCACAAGTTTTTGAAGGCTTAATTGGAGTTTAATCAAGATCGTTCAAGAACACTCTTTTGTTAATTTTTCGAGAGGAATCCAAATTTCTAATCAGATTTTCAACACGATCTTCACAGGCATGAATACTCTATTCTTTTCCTTTAGTATTATGCGTTTTAAGTGTCGCCTAAACACTAAATTACATGTTTTCTTAAAAATAATTAGTAACTTAATTAGAAAAAGTGGACACTAACTATGGGGCTGTTTTTATAAAATCTTTTAATCTGAATAATATTCATAACCCTTTGGGTACGTAGGATTCATGAGTGATTTTGGGTTTTATTGGTGTGGGTTGCATGTATTAAAATCCTAGTTTTAAAATAAATAATTTTTGGGTGCGTATAACTCATGAAATACATGTAGAGATAATAAAATTTGGCTTTTGATAAATATATGACGAAAACTTGGTATATTTAATTTAAAATAATTAAATGAGATTATTTGGGTATCGTTGACGAGGTGATAATTAAATTAAAGATTTAATTGAATTGGACTATCATGCGTAGTTTTTTATATTGATTAATTATGCTTGTTTGTGTGACTTGTTGGTATTATGATGTTGCCTTTGTGACGACGGGTTGTTGGGTATTTTGCTCTCCCTATATTTTAGAATGCCTTCTAGGTATGAGACTAGTGGGTATGCCGTTTGATGATTTACGCCTTTTAGGTATGGGACTAGTGCGGGTAGAATATCGCGTTTTTATCATCTTGTGGGTGGGCTGATTTTTATTACTTTATCGTCGTTACGGTAGTCTAAGTACGAGACTAAGTTAAGATTTATGTTAGAAAATCCTCCTATACATAGGATAGGACGTATTGATAACTTGGGGACCCTTAGGTATGGGACTAAGGGGTATTTTGAGGATCTCACATCGATTAAAAGGGTGGTGTGATTATAAATTGAGAACTTGAGAATTAATGCCTAAGATAAAAATGGGTATTAAAATTTATGGCGACATAATGTGTCGGGGCCGACAGTTTAAACGGGTCAGAGGACGATTTATGTCGTGTCGTGTGTGGAACCTTGTCATGTGTCGGGGCCGGCAGTTAAACGGGTCAGAGGACGATTGACAAGGGGAACCTTGTCATGTGTCGGGGCCGACAGTTAACAGGTCAGAGGACGATTGACAAGGGGAAGTGTGACACTTGAATAAAAAGTGAGAACTATAATTAAAGTTGGTTAATTTAATTAAATTAACATCGTGGGACTTGGTAATTTAAAATCATATTGGTGTGCCTTTATAAATGGGAATTTTCGCGGGTAGTTAGTAGATTATAATTATCGCGTTTAATTATCCCGTTTAATTTAAAATATTCTATTGTGATATTTATTGCGTATAATGATACTGTCTGGATTCAAGGATCCTATTTGAGGGGAGTAGTGTGTATTCTTGCTTGGGGCTTTGGCTCTGACCCATGCGTTGACTAATCTTTTTCAGGATTTAATTTGGAGAATTTGCATAAGTTTATCGGTGTTATCATTGGAGGTGCAGCTAGAGTTATTTACTTTATGGCATAGTTTAGTTAGACTTTCTTTTCTAGTCATATTATGAGACTTCATTGGAGTTTTATTGGGCCATTCGGTTCCAAAGTTGTTTAGAGGATTTCTGTTGGGGTTATTTCAGATTTTATTTAATCATTATTGGAGAATAAATTTTTGGAGTTAGCATGTGATGGATCTTTTATCGCTTAGTTATTGATGATCATTTGAGATTGATTCAATTATTTATCTTATGGACTGATTTATTTATGTCTCATATATGTCTCATGCTAAGAATGGTATTTATTTAGTTCACCCCCGGCTTGGTTTTGGTGGCGGCCGATGCCAGAATTAGGCGGGGTGTGACAGTGGACTTAATTTAAATTTGACTACCCCTTTCACTAAATTTGTAGACAATAATTGGCTACGTGCTCATTAGGATTTTTTCTTGACCCGTGTATGTCCAATTCAATTCTTTAGGTTGTCGGTTTTAATTAGTTCCTCCAATTCAAGAGTCCATTTTCACCCCTTTTTCAAATAATCCCAAAAATATTTTCCTTTTTTAAAATATTTCCAAAAATCATAAACAATTTTCTTTCTTTTTTTTTCAAAATACCAAAAAGATTTTCCTTTTCTTATTTTCAAAAATGCCAAAAATATTTTTTTTCCTTTTTTAAAAATTTAAGAAAAATCCAACAAAATATTTCTCTCCACATGGCCGAAAAACGTCCCTTACGGGACTACTTTGGTCATTTTCCATCATTATGCGACACGTGTGAGAGTGATCCCGAGCCGTCTCTTTATGATATACTTTGTGGTCTCAGCTGTCTCACGAGTACGGTTAATATTCTTGCACCATCTATGCACGCACCTCCTATTCCATCACCTTCGGTTTCAAGTGTTATGTGTCAAGTGTCGCATACTTTGTTGTGCACCCATTTTTCTTATGCCGATCACATGTCCTATCAGTTCCCTTACTTTTCATATCCCTACAAACCCACCATAAAACATGTGTATCCATATGGCATTGTTTCGAAACCCACCTCGGTCTTTTATCATGACGGATCTACTCCCGAGTGGTGTGAGTACCCATGCTATTCGTGGAGGCCTGATCACCCTCCATGCAATATGAATCCCAACCCGATGTTGTGGACCCTTACACCTTCCAACAGTCATCATGACAACCTTTTGCACCTTATCCCGATCAGTTCCCTCACTATGCTACCCATAATTATCAACCATTTGTCTCTCACAGATATGCTTCTCCTGTGTATGACACACTTGACCCAATTCCATACACTTCATATGAGAAGTCTCCTCCTCTTCGTGTCTATAGTGAGTTGTGTCCACCTCAACCACCACCTTCCACATCCGCTCTCGAGAGCCTCTTGAAAAAATTTGCGCACACTCTTCACTTTCAAAATGAATCCCTTCAAAGTCTTGAACAATGATTAAATGATTTTGAGTGTGCAAATGAGTCGGACTTCACCCAAGTCCACCCCCGTGTGGTACGATGATGTATCATCTTCTTCCACTGATTTTGAGTTGCGACTAACCCTATCCTCCTGAGAATCTTGAAGTTGAGACCACCCCATGGTTCGAGACCCAAGTTGACAATTATGTTGACATATCCATTGACTGTGTGACTGATCCCACACCGCCCTATCCTCTCGAACCCACCATTGAGGTTTTCATTTCCCCTTATATAGAATCCTTCATTATGTCCAAGTTTACACCTATCGAGCCAATCATGTGTGTTCCTTAGGAACAAATTAATTATAGGTTACCTTCAGCTACGAGTGCTCCCCGATATCATGTAATTGAATCTGAGATGGTTTCTACCTCTCTGGATATGGATCATGCCCCACCATGCCTGGCTCCCGTAGAGTCATATTTTAATGTTGAATCTTCTATCTCGAATTTGTATGCCTCGTTATATTATTCCACCACTTATGATGGTGACTTTCGGGTGGATAAGTTGGTCACTCCCTCGTTCACTTTAACACCTCCTCCTATGTGTGCACTTGAGGATAACGTCGAGACTCATGAGTAGTGTGTATTCCCTACTCTCGAGTTACATCATCTTTCCCCACCGTTTGTCCCACCCGACCCACCCCCTGTTCATACCACACCACTATTTGATTCGGACCTTGTTATTGCACCTCACCTGCTCATATCTAAGCATTTAGGCACTCACCTACACCCACCCTCCACCCTAGTGCTCCATGATACCCTTTTTGCACTTTTCATTGACCCCACCATCCGTGTGAGTATGCATTCTACTCTCTCCATACGTGACACCAAGCTTGTTACTCTATGTACACCACTTCCTTGTGGTGTTGATTTTTTTTATCGACAGCTCCCTGGCGTGTCACGGCGCGATCATTATCATCTTCCATTTATAGAATGGTTATGCACTTTATCTGAGGCCCATACCATCACTATTTCCAAACCATTTTTCCTCCCTAACCAATTGGAGAACCATTCTTATAGGTCCCTTGTCGCCCTCACCTTTTGGCTCAATAAGGCTCGTGATCGATGTTTATTCTACCCTGCCTTTCTCATCCTTTCACTGATACTCGCCTAGCCTTGGTCCACTGATAGTTTGTATCGTGTGATGCACATTGCCATATAAGTGCCTTGACCCGTTTTTGCCTTTATCAAACAAGATTGACGCTTCAGTCTTGTTTGGGGGTGATGTTCATCACCTAATTTTTCTATCGCCCTGTGCTTTCCTAGATCCTATCTTTAGGGTGAGAATGGTTCGGTCTGGCTGAAGACATTAAACTTAGCGCTATCGGGAGTAACCCATCATATATTATTTTTGAGTATGAGTGTTATCCTGTTTGGGGGTGGTGTTTCACATCACCCACTGATTTTCACATTCTTTATATACTTGTACATATTTTTGTGTCGCATTTGTTCCTCATGTTTCTTCTCTTCTCCATCATGTGGTACATTTTCATTAGCGATTCATTGTGGTAATATCTTTCCTACCTTGTTCTTTTTATTTTATATATGTAGTTTTAAACATCGAGGACAATGTTCTCTTTTGTTGGGGAGTGGTAAATTTATCAAACTCGTACCTCTTTTGAAAAAAATTCAGAAACAAATCATTTTAAACTTATGTGGAGTTAAAAATAAATTTTTATGACATGAATTGTCTATCATCCCTCTTTTAGAAATCTCGGAATACATGAGCTCGGCCCTAAAATTACACTTTTTATCATGAAATTAATTAATACCTCTAAAAGCATTGTTGATGTAAAAACTAAATTTGATCTACTTAATTAATCACAGATAAACATCAAATAAGACAAAAGATTTTTAAAGTGGTTTGGCCTTATGAAAATGGCCTACGTCCACTGTTTGTATTGTCGAGATTTGCCTTAATCTCGATGATGATTACAAGAGATTGATTACCCCGTTGTGGAGGGTGTTATAATGTATTTATAGCCTTGGGGCTATCAGTATGAATAGGCGATATGCCGTTGTTTAATATACACATACATCTCTACAAAAAGAATGTTCATTGAATGTGCAATCATCATTTGATCTTCCCAGCCAGGTGCTCTGCACGCTGAGTAGGTCGTCACACTATGTAGCTCGGCATGCTATGTAGCTCGGTGAGCATATGTATTTGCCACATAGGATGCTACATGTCTTTATATAATTGGTCCACGTCAGCTGACTAATTTTCGTATCAACAGAAGCCCCCAATGTTTCACAATTAAGTTTTGATACGAGAGTGTGGACTATTTTACTCGAAAGTTGCTCGAGCACCTTTGTACGTATTGATTACTAAGGAATTTTACCTCTAGTCTCTTTGTTTGAGCGCGAAATGGCAAACTTGTAAATATTTTAAATCCGCAACAGACGCTTGGGTATTTGCGTCTTTTTCATCATTTAACCGCCCAAAACACGATCTTCTTTTCTAGTAATAATTTCTCTTCCTACTTCCCGATGTAAGGAATTCAAAAGCGATAGAAAAAGATCACCATCTACTTTCTACCTCCAGATTTCTAAACTCTCTGTTTTCTCACTTTATTTTTATACTATCGTTCTTTCCATCGTCCGCCTTAGTAGATTTCTCAATTTTCTGTAAGAATTTCTTCCTTCTTCTTTTTTTGCTTTAGTCATCATGGTTTATCTTGTCGAATCTTTGGATAAATTTCGAGCTGATTTTGCAATTCCCTCTTGGGTTATTCTAGAAGATCCTTCTTCTCCATCTAATTTATTTTCTTTAGCTGACGGACACTGGTTTCCCTCACTCTTCATAGCGGGGTGTGGCTTTTCTTTTCCGCCTAATCCCCTATGTTTGGAGTTTTACCAATATTTCGATATTATTCCTGCAAGAGTAGATCCAAATACATATAGGGTAGTTAATGGCGTACATAGGTTAAACAAAATTTATGGGACTCATTTAGGGATCCCTGAAATTATGTTTTGTTGTAAATGGGTTACTAGTGACACCACATTTATTTAAAAACTAGGTTTTCCAATAGATCTTTAGTGGTCAATATTCCCAATGCTAACAGGGACTATTTTGATCATGGAGTTGTGATGAATAATTGGCAACACCTCCCATTAAAAGGAAATGATGTTTACCAAGGTCCCAGATGTCCACTTTATGGAAATGGGATAGGTTGTTTTTAATTTTTCAATTTTTCTGTGGTTATGTTTGATGAAATGCATCACTGATATTTATTTCACTTTTTGTAGTTGATAACAAAAGAAAGCCCCCAAAAGAAAGAGACATTAATATAAAATATTTGAAACTCATCTGGAGTTTGCATCAATCAGTGTATAGGGAGAATGCTAGAGCTGCATCTTATTTGCTTAGATACAAAAATACCACATCTTCTTTCATTGCACGTCCTCTTGTCCCTCCTGTGGTAATTGATCTTGATTAAGTATCGATATCTAGAGTAGGTGACAAAGACTCTTCTTCTGATTTGGGTACATCTATTGTTGATTTGATGATGAGGAAGAGGAGAATGCCTGAATTCTTCGCCAAGGATGCTCCTGGCACTAATGGGGCAAAAAAGAGTAAAGGGGATGTCCAAGCTGAAGGGACAAAGAAAATGGATAGTACTCCATCCAAAGGAACAGTTTATGCTATCAAGGAGGTCGGCAGGAAACCACCTGTTGTCCCAAAAAAGGCAGCACCTTTGATTGAAGGTGTTGCTATTACGCAAGAAGAGGTAACACCTTTGATTGAAGGTACTCCTTTAAGGATATTGAGGTGAGGTCTTGCAGAAAAACCTGTAGAAACTGCTACTCGACCTTCTGATATTGGGGGTCCTTCCTCGGGGACTAGTGCTCCAACTTTTATTGCCCCGAGTTCAGCCAGGGGCTTGATCAAGTCTTGGACCATTCTGGAGTATCGAGCAGCTGGGGGTTTCCTTTCTTGGGAGAAGGTCAATGATTTAGCGGCCCAATATACTGCGTTAGTAAGTATCATCATCCCTACCACTTTATTTCTTCCTACTGTATTCATACAATAATTTGAGCTTCTTTTCTTTTTTCAGTTTATGACGTTCTTTAATAGTATACTGGAGAGAGATAAGGCTATCAAGGCTTTAACTTCGTCCAGCGGGATTGAAGAGGCTTTTGTTGGGTTGTCTCAATCCTTGAAGGAGTCCCAGAAGAAATACAAGGAAGATAAAGATTCTTGGGAGAAGAAACTTCTATCTACAGAGTCAACTCGTGACCAAGCCATAAGTGCCTCCAAGGAGTTGGAGGAAAAATTGAAGGTCATCGTTTCCAGTAAGAAAGAGGTTGATGGCAAGCTTGAAGAGGCTGAACGGCATAAGAAAGACCTTGAGGAGAAGGTGAAGCTTGCTGAGCAACATGCCTCTTTTGAGAAGATGAAGAGAAAGGCTGCGGTGAAGAAATCTTTCATCTCTGGTTGGTACAAGGGATGGAACAGAGCCTTAACCTCTATTACTTTCCAGATGGAGTATGCAAGTCTGAAGTACTTCAGGGACGGATGGGTCACAGCATTAAAAGAGTTGAGTGTTGAGCGTGATTCTGAGTTATTTCAAAAACACACTCATGGCCCTCCCCTTACTATTGAAGAAGAAGAAGAGGATGAAGCTGCACCTGATGAGTCTTCCATGATGATAGTAGAATCAGTCCCTATTTCTACTACTCCTCAACCCTTCGAGCAAGTTCAGCAAGCATCAGTTTCTATCGAGCAACACCAACTGCCTCCCGAGCAACCAACCCCTTCGTCCAAACTTGTTAATGGTGTTATAGGAAACAAGGAGAAGGTGTAGTGTTGCTCGTCTCTTTACTGATGTTGTTCTTCTGCTTTTCCTTTCTTTCTTATAACTTTGGTTGTACTCTCTCCTCTTATGATCAATTTAATGAGTTATTGTCGTCTAATCTAAATTTCTCCTTGACTCGCTCTTGTCTGTATCATTGTTGATGTGCATTTACTTTTCCTTGCTAGTTTGTTGCTAGGATGGAACTCTTATCAGCTCATCACATTGAGTTGATGAAAAAATGTAATGATTACTTCAAAATGAGTCATGCAGATTTTACTGAGGCCTAAATAATTGATATCTTTGGACCCAATACTTTAGAGCGAGCAGTTTATGCGTACCAATACTTGAAGTGTTTACTTAATCATGTTGTGGCCAATAACGTGGCTTATTATGAAATAATTGAAGACCTTCAAGGGATGATCGAGGAACTCCAACTTCAGCACAAAGAAACCATTGCACTCTTACACAAAGGTTATGAGAAAAAATACCAACAATTGATTGCTAACAGGGGCTATGACAAGTTCATCTCTGCCCATGAGAAAAAGGAAAGTGTGTTGAAACTTGAGATTGAAGAGCACAGGAATATTGTCAAGCTAATAGAGCAAGAGAATATTGCATTATAAGAGGAAGTGAAGTAACTCAGATCTGCAGCCTCGTCTTCTTCAGGAGCCTTGGTTCCAGCTAATGATGAAGGTTTTTCCTTTTTAGAAACTCAAAATGCTGCCTTGAGAGAAGAGTTGGAGATTTTTAAATGAACCGGACCTACCCTATCTTCACGTGGAAGAGCAAGGCCTTCTACCCGTGGCCAACCAAGGGCTGGTCGAATTAATATTGAAGAGACGAGGACCCAACTAGCTTTAGAAAATTAGGTCATTCAATTAACGGCAAAAAATCAAGCCCTGGCAGAAATGTCTAGAAAAATTCAGAGTCTTACCGACCAACTCCACAATCAGAGCTCTGCACTGGAAAGTAAAGGAATTTTGGTGAAGAAGTTCCATGAGCAACTTGAGAGATTGACTTATCAATTTCACAAACAGCCTAGATAATTTTGGATGGTTGAATACAATGAAGCTCTATGCCATCTCGATGCTCGTCTGCAATAATCGAATAATGACGGATACAAATAAGGATTAGTGAATGCCGTATGTGTGATGAAATTTGATCGAGGACTATCCATGTGGGATTGGTGTGAGCCTGGATTACTTGATTTTCCTATTCCTCCCTTTAAACTCGATGCCAGCTGAATTCCAACTCATGCCATTCCTCACAATTTGATCTCCACGTATCTTGGTGATTACCAACTTCATTCAGAGTTTGAGATATCTCGTCCTCAACATTTTCTTGATCGACAATGTCTAAGCAACGTCAGAATGCTACAAGATATGAATTTATCAATTCTCCCTATGCGTTAGATGACCCTCTAGCTGGGGTGGAACCTGTATCAAAAGCAGAGGGAAAGAAACCAATATAATAGGAAATTTGTATTTAATGAATCAAAATTCATGTTTATGTAATCTACTTGTGTTTAATGAATACAAATTGGTCTTTGTGCAAATTTTATTTCTTTGGAAATACTTTATGAGAATACTCTGTGAGATGTGTTTCTCATTTTTTATTGATGGATGTATATATATATAGAGGGACAACTTGTCCTGTTTTGCCTAGACAATGGAGCTTGCCCCAGTTGCTGCCTAGTTGTAGTGACTTATCACCCGTTAGTGCCTAAGCAATGGAATGAGTTTCATCCCATATTTATGCTTAGTTATAGCAATCTTATTTAGATTACCTTGGTGCCTAGACAGTGGATACCCCGGGAGGTCACCCATCTTTTTGCCTAGTTTGGGATATCTCTTGGGATGATTTGTGATCAAACAGGAATTTCCTTGTATGATTGTTATGCCAACATTGTTGGTTAAATTTATTGGTGCCGACCAACCGGAGTTGGTGGTTGTTGAATACTGACCAACCTTAGTTGGTGGTTGCTGAGGTTGACCCATCAGAATTAGTGTAGTGTGTAGCACTAGTACACCGACAAAAATTGAACCAAAAAAGAGAAAATATGGAAAAATCAACACTTTTATTCCTGTAAAGATAAATTTTTACATGTAAATATGTATCACAGATAATACTTGCGCAAATGCTCCGCATTCCAAGCATTTTTAAATTCTTCTCCCTCTAAGGTTTCTATTATGTAAGTCCCTGGGCGAACAATTGTGGTTACTCGGTAGGGCCCATGCCAGTTGGCCTCTAGCCTATTATGCTTCTGAATCACCTTCTTGAGCACATAATCCCCCTCTTTAAGTTTACAATTCTTCACTCTTTTGTTGTAGAACATAGTTATTCTTTATTGGTATGCTGCGTTCCTGATTGTCGCGTCTTTTCTAACTTCCTCGAGCATGTCCAGGTCTAAGCATCTCATCAAATCGCTTAGACAAGAGTTGAAATTAAATACCCTGTGTGTAGGTAGGCCAAATTCTACTGGTATAACTGCATCGCTTCCAAAGGCTAGCATGTAGGGCGATTCCCCAATGGCTATTCGGGGTGTTGTGAGATATGCCCATATCACAAAGTGTAGCTCGTTCATCCAATTTCCCTTTGCATCATCCAGTCGTTTCTTCAAGCCGTTCAACAGAGTCCTGTTGATTACTTCAGTTTGCCCGTTGCTCTGGGGATGGCCTGGTGCAGAATGGATTTTCTGGACATTGGATTGATGACAATATGCAACGAACTCCTCGTTATCAAATTAGGTACCATGATTAGTAATGAAAGCATGTGACAGACCATACCTACAAATAATATTCTTCTAGATAAATTGGTAAACTCTTTCATAAGAAATGTCAATGAGAGGTTCATCCTCGACCCACTTGGTGAAATAATCGAACGCGACTACCAAATATTTGAACCTCCCTTTGGTGGTCGGCAAGGGCCCGACCAAGTCCATGCCCCACATAACAAATGGCTAGGAGGAAGTAATGGGAGTTAACAATGCCTGGGGAGTTCTTCGAACAGGGGAGAAACGTTGGCATTTATCGCACTTCTTCACATAGGCTATGCAGTCAGCTCTCATCGTCGGCCAATAATATCCCTGCATCGTTAAGCTCTGTAGGAGAGTCCGACCTGCCACATGAGCACCACGAGAGCCTTCGTGAACCTCTTTAATCAGGTTTTTAACTTGTGAGGGATGCACACATCTCTGTAGACCTGCGATGATAGCCTTTCTATATAAAACGCCATTATTCAGTACATATCAAGCAGCTTTGAACCTCAGCCTCTTGGCTTCAAGTTGGTCAGTTGGCACAACCCCTTCCTCGATGTATGCCCTAATTGAGTCCATCCATGATGGTTCCATATCCAGGGTAACAAATTTCACCATTAGATCATCATCTATGCTTCCTCCTGCCCGTATCTCAATAGGAATTATTCTTCGTAGCTCGGTGCGAGTAGCTGAAGCTAACCGAGCTAGTGAGTCAGCTCTCGCATTCTACAATCTTAGTATTCTAATCAACTGAACTTCTGCAAAGGTGGACACAATCTCCATAGCTTTAGCGTGATATTGTGACATCAAGTCTCCATTCGCCGCATACAACCCCAGAATATAATGTACTATTAGTTGTGAATCACTAAACACGGTGACTTGCTCTGCATGCATTATTTTTGCTAAACTGATGCCCATAATCATAGTTTCATATTCGGCCACATTATTAGAAGTTTTAAATTGAAAACGCAGCGTGTATTCGACATCTAATCCGTCAGGGCTGTTAAGAATTATTCTAGCTCCACTTCCTATTGCACATGAAGAGCCATCAACATACAAATTCCATAGGGGATGTCATTATCAAACTGTTGGTTTAACAAAATTCCCTGATGAAATATTTGATACTTCCTTTTACCATCCTCCGCTGCTGGGCTATTGTCTGATGGTTCTTACTGCTCGATGTTTGTCCCCTTCGTTACATCTGTTGATAGGAGTTGATCGGGAGTAGTCTTTGATGATTCCCTAGTATTCACTAGTTGTTCTGCATTAGACCCTTGTTCGTTGGAGGTATCTGGGTAAGTGAATTCTGCAATGAAATTTTTAACCGCCTACCCTTTGAGTGAGGAACTTGGCTCATAAACAATATCGTACTCACCCAGTTCGACCGCCCAGTACATTAGGCTTCTAGATTTTTCTGGCTTGTGCAAGGCCTGTCTAAGTGGAATATCATTGTATACCACTATGGTATGGGACTGGAAATAAGGTTTCATACTCCTGCTTGCCTCTATGAGAGCTAATACTAGTTTTTCTAGCCTCGAATATCTAATCTATGCTCCTCGAAAGGCTTTGCTGGTGTAATACATCGGTTTTTGAACTCCATCTTCCACCCTTATTAATGTTGAACTGACTGTGCTCTCCGAGACAGCCAGATACAAGTATAATCTTTTTCCCATCACCGGTTTGGATAACAATGGAGGTGTCCCTAAATATTTCTTCAATTCTTAAAATGCCTTCTCACACTCATTGTTCCACTCAAAAGTTGTTCTGAGAATCTTAAAGAATGGGAGACATCTGTCCATTGCTCTCGACACAAACCTATTAAGAGCTGCAACGCAGCCTGTGAGGCTTTGCACTTCCTTCTTCGTAGTGGGAGATTATAATTCCAGTAAGGCTTTGATCTTCTCTGGATTCACCTCAATGCCTCGTTGATTCACAATATATCCTAGGAACATGCCCTCTCGTACACCAAATATGCATTTCGTCAGGTTCAGCTTCATCTGATATTTGTCCAACTGATCATGGCTGATGTCAACTAGATGGTCGGCGGCTTTCTTGCTTTTAGTTAGCATATCGTTGACGTAAACCTCCATGTTCTTGCCAATTTGCTTTGCAAAAACTTTATTCATCAATCTCTGATACGTAGCACCTGTATTTGTAAGTCCGAAAGGCATAACATTATAACAGTATGTGCCCCTTGGGGTAATAAATGAACTATTTTCCCTATCTTTTGGTTTGAACTTAATCTGTTTGTAGACGGAGTAAGCATCCATGAAGTTCAATAACTCGTGCCTCGAGGTAGAATCCACTAACTGATCAATTCGGGGCAATGGAAAGTGATCTTTCGGGAAGGCTTTATTTAGATCCATGAAATCTACACACATCCTCCACTTGTTATTATTTTTCTTCACCATCACGACATTGTCTAGCCATTCAGTATATTTGACATCTTCAATGAAAAAGTCCTTTTGTAGCTTCTCAACTTCCTCCTGGATGGCTTGGTTCTTCTCTGGGATAAAGACCCTTCTTCGCTGCTTCACTGGCTTGACCTCCTTGTTAACATTGAGCTCATGGCATAGGAAGGCTGGGTCTATTACTTGCATGTCTTCGTGACTACATGCGAAAGCTTGCTTTCTTTGCCATGAAAATGCCACTAGTTCATGTTTTATTGATAGATCCAGTGAAGCGCTGATTTAAATTGTCCGTTCTGGTCGTTCATCGTCCAGAACGACATTCTTCGTAACTTTGACGACCCGGCCCTTCATAAGCTGGGACTCATCCCTAGGATCCAAAGTCTCAACTTTTGCATCTTCAGACTCATCCACCTTGTAGGTGGCGATTTTCTTCCTAGCCTCCTCCAGTTCCTCCTACTCGGTAGATGAATAGTAGCATTATCGAGCTACTTTCTGGCCGCCTTTCATAATTCCAACCCCGAAATTAGTCATAAATTTCAAGCATTGGTGTACCGTGGATGGCACTGCCGTCAATTCTTCAAACCTACTCTCCTTATGATTATGTTGTAGGCTAATTTGACGTTCTTCTCCATTACAAAAAAATGTACTTTTTCTATTTTGTAAGTAGGCCAGGTGCCATTGAGCATGTCCAACTTGATCGTCCCAAGTGGAAAAACTTTTTCACTGGTAAAGCCGAGGAGGGGCCTGTGATAAGGCTCCAACTGGGCTAGCTTCAAATTCAAACTATCGAACCAAGGGTAGAACATGATGTCTGCACAGCTACCATTATCTACCAGTACACGTGAAATCACTACATTCTTCATTCTCATCTTGACCACCAAGGGGTCATTATGAGGATACAATACGCCTGTAAGATCATTTTTGGAAAAACAAATAACTAGTTTATCCTTGTTCACTATCCTTGTGTGACCGTCTTCGGCCAAATTTATGCGCTATATATAAGAACAAGCTTGAGCCTCATTATGGTAAGCTTTCTGATCAGCATTATGATCTCTTCCTCCAGCATCGCCACCTGTAATCACATTACATTCAAATGATCTAAAGTGGACTAAAAATATCTCACGCTCTGGTTGCCTTGGCTTTTGGGAGAGGTCGGGGTCATCCTCTGGATCGTCTTCGGGGTCTCTCTTTTTGTCGTCTTTTGTTCGGCGACGATATTTGAACCTTTGTCTTCCTCTCTCATTAGTCTTCCCACCATTCTGGCGATCAACGAATTTATTCAATTTTCTAAGCATAATGAGTTCTTCAATTTTATTTTGGAGAGGTATGCAACACTTGGTCGTATGGCCATGATCTTTATGGAATTCACAGTATTTGGACTTATCCTTCTTATCGGGGTCTGTCTTCATTTTCTTCGACCAAGTTAGCTCCTCGCTATTCTTAATCTCCTCCAGAATGTGATTTATGTCCACCTTTAAAGGAGTGTAATTCACATACTTCTTAATATCCTCGAATGCCTCCTTGCCTTTTGATCGCTTGCCATTCCCATTGTACTTTTGATCCTTCTTCTCTGTTGTACCTTCAGCCTTGATCTCTAATTTAGTATTAACATTCTTCTTCGCAGCCATGGCCTCTTCGGCATTTATGATCTTAGTTGCTTTTGCTATCAGTTATGCCATGGATTTAGGGGGATCTTTGGCTAAAGTATAATATAACTTGTCAGGTAAGAGACCACTCATCAAAGCTATTATTGTTGTCTTCTCCTCGTAGTCAATCACCTCAAGTTTCTCATTGTTAAAATGAGTAATATAATCCCTGGTACTTTCTCCTCGTTTCTGCCTCACACTTAGTAAGTGTGCTACTCTCTTAATCGGTTTCGCACCGAAGCAGAAATTACATATGAAGTGCTCTGCCAACTGATGGAAAGTAGTAATATTTCCCTAAGGAAGGCTGTTGTACCATATCTAGGCTGACACAGTGATAGTTCCTGAGAATGCTCTACACCTCATCTCATCGGGAACTGCATAGATATCAGTGGCATCTTGGTACTGCTCTATGTGGAGGACAAGATCAGTTTTTCCATCATATTTAGGCGTCACTACCGAAGCTTTAAATTTCGATGGTGTGGGAAAATCCATAATTGCCTCGACAATGGGTGATCCCTGGATAAAAGTTTTTTGAAGAGGGTTCTTGGCCTTAGACATTTCCCCTAACCGATCTTCCAATCTCTAAATGGTCCCCTTCCACGCATTATTCCCAGTCTCACGCCTATTTTCCCGAGCATCAGAGCACGTTTAATTTTCCTCTTGGGATCTTTCACCATGAGTTGTTGGGTGTGATTGGGCAGAACCTTCCCTTAGATCGGTTGGTCGTTGAGAATTCCTCGATGCAATCCTAGGGGGATTTTTATTCCTCCTAGGACCCAAACGCTCAAAGGGAGAGACTCTACTCAACCTTTCCAAAGCGCTCGTTCTCTCAGGAGTTAAAGTAACATTTTATCGAGAATTTATAGATCTTATAGATGAAGTCCTTCCAGGCAGATATAAAGGATTGTTGGACCTCTCAGTATGTTGAGAATCACTATGCTTGGGCTGTGAAACGTACGAGAATAATGTTTGTCTGGTTCTTAATGATGGCAGATGGGTGTTTCTCTGAACTCTCCGTTGACCTGACTGGGCAGGTGATCCATTACGAATAGTCTGAATGAGTTGACGCATGGTTTCTTGCATAGTCATTTGCCCTTGGGCTAAATTGGCTACTATTCCCATAAGTTCATCGATAGTTGGGGGAACAGAGTGGTTTTGAGGAACCCCGGTATTGTTCCTATTACTGGATTCTGCCATCTCAGCCATTGGTGATAAGTTTTTAGTGAAAAGTGCTTAGTTACAGTCGCTTCCCACCGACGACGCCAATCTGTTGATGTAAAAAACTAGATTTGATCTAATTAATTAATCACAAATAAATATCAAATAAGACAAAAGATTTTTAAAGTGGTTCAGCTTTATGAAAATGGCCTACGTCCATTGTTTGTATTGCCAAGGTTTGCCTTAATCTCGATGATGATTATAAGAGATTGATTACCCCGTTGTGGAGGGTGTTACAATTTATTTATATCCTTGGGGATATCAGTATGAATAGACGATACGCCGTTGTTTAATAGACACATACATATGTACAATAAGAATGTTCATTAAATCCAATATTCATTGAATGTGCAATCATCGCTTGATCTTCCCAGCCAGGTGTTCTACACGATGAGTAGGTCGTCACGCTATGTAGCTCGACACGCTATGTAGCTCGGTGATCATATGTATTTGCCACATAGGATGGTATGTGTCTTTATATAATTGGTCCACGTCAGCTGACTAATTTTCGTATCAATAAGCGTACTTGCACTATGAATTCCTAAACTGAACAATTTGCACTATCACTTTTACAATCAAAAGTTAAAGAGTAATTATATTCTCTAGAAAGCCTTAAAAGATCACTAGTGGAGACTTAAACCTGTGAGATTTGAGCTTTTCACCTTTTTGAGGGTTTTTACGTATCTCAGTGTCACGAGTTGACTCAAGTTTCTTTGGGTACTACATTTAATCATTGCATGATCTCATTCTTTTTCAAATTCGTCTTAATCGCTGAGAATGACATCATTTTCGAGTTGTAAGACCTATGTCTTGTAGTTTGTCCCGAGCACTAAACCATCTTTACCATACATTTACCATTTATGTCACCCATTATCATTACATGTTTTCCTTATCCATATGTATCCCAGATACCTTCCACATATCATTTTCCAATCACCACCATAATTTTTTAGAAAAAGAGTGTTTGAAATTCTCAATGTAAATGGTCTTCATTTTTGTTATGAAAAGAAAAACGCATCGCAATAAAAAAAAGAAAAAAAATTGAGCAAAGAAAAAAAATACGATCATAAATTCAAAAGATGAAGACATTAGTCAATCAACATCTGTTACTGTCACATAATAATATTATGTTCATTATGCACATTATGTAGGAAAATATTGATGAATGAATCGTATTTCCAATGGGCCCAAGATTATGAATGAATCAACATATGTTACTATCACACCACAAACCCAATATCCATATTAATAATTTATTATTGGAATAATTAGATCATAATCTTGGGCCCATTGGAAATATGATTCATTCATCAATATTTTCCTACATAATGTGCATAATGAACATAATATTATTCTTATACCATAAAAATCAATATCAGAGTCATAATTAAGCGGACATATAATACTGTGATTAACTATGATCAACTCAATCCATACTAAATCAATATATACAATGTGTCAGTATATTAAAATATTCAGTGTGATAACGATAAAATTCCCATTTTTAAACCCCGGCTCTCTCCAACGGTGCAACTCTCAAAGTTACCGGTCATATGGTATCCTAGCTCGCAGCGTACGAACCAGAAATTATAAAAATATAAACCGTAAGCATTAAGCTTAGTGAGGTACTCCTTCCCTATAATGGAATAACAATTCTATATCGAATATGTGGATATAAGATCCGAACAATCTTGCCCGTTGGCAATAACAAATCCTGGATCATAAGACCTAAATAATTCTGCCCGTTGGGAATAACAAATCCTGGATAATAAGACCCAAATAATTCTGCCCATTGGCAATAACAAATCTTGGATCATAAGACCCAAACAATCCTGGATATTTTAATATCCAAACAAATCCTGAATACCGAAGTATTCAAACAAATCCTGCTCTTAGAGCTATATTCATATATTTGTATATATCAAACAATCATAAGTATACTCACCTTGACAGTTTAACTGGCTTCTCCCTTGCATTTATCCAGTATTTGTTCAATCAGCTCTTCTTCCCTTCCTATCATTCTTACAATATTAGTATCATCATAAGAATATCAAAAATCCAAAGAATGATTTAAACATAATTCAATCCATAAGCATCACATGATTCCATTCAAATCATTTATCACAAGTGAAGTTCCATCCAAATTCATGTTAATATATTTAACATATCCAAATCATAGACCAAATATAAATTAATTTAATCTTGGTAATTCAATCCTTGTCATATTATTATTCCAATACAAAAGACGGTACATCATTTCAAGTCTCCTAGAGCAAGATATGCCCATTTCTTTACCACATAACAAATCTGCCCTATAGGCTCTTTTATCGTTCATTCAACTTCCAGGAATTTTCATAATTTTTATACAACATAAATTTCTATGATATTTTACCCAACATTAGTAAACATATTGGAAAGTACAAAATTAAAGTTTCATAATTTTTAAGGTTCGTTTACTATGTCAAACAAAACATCGAAAACATGGCGGGCATAGTTTCACCCTTAGGGAAGATTTCATACCCGAACTTCAAACTCTCACCAAAGACTCATTTCTTGGTATTTTCACATGATTTTCGGATATGTCATACATATATGAGTCCAGGTTAATCTCCAATTTGAATAAATCAATTCCAGTATGTATACAACAATATATGGAAGTTTGAATAAACAAAGTTTCTAAACAAAGAAATTTTAGGGTTTTGTACATTCAACTTAACTTAAACTTGCATATATCGATAGATATGCACCCAAGCATTAAAGGTCAATAAAAAATAAAGGATTTATGTCAAATAAATCATAAATTCAAGAAAAATAACAAGATTCATGGTTGGAATTACCTTAGGGGCTTTTACGTAATTTTCTATGAATTTTTTTGAATGTTTCTCCTCACTTTCTTCTTCCTAACCCTCACAATTGTTCTTCCTCTACTTAAAACTCTCCCAAACTGAGTTTTCTTATGAAAGGGTGATATCTAAAGGGTTTAAGTTGGCCAAACCAACCTCCACCTCCAACCAATCAATTTATAACATGTGGCATCATATAAAATAAAATATCATTTAAGGCTAAATGACTACTTTACCCTTTGTTCGTAAAAAAGACAATATCTTCCTCCTCGGATGTCCATTCTATGAACCGTTTGTTGTGTTAAAAACCTAACTCATATATCTACAAACACCTAGTTTTCACCTCAAGTCAATTGTTATGTCATAAAGGTCAAAACTAGTCTTAAGCATGAACATTCCTACCGAAAACTTCAAAATTTCACATTTTTAACTAATTCAATATTTCATGTTTTATGAAGGTAGGATTAGGCTAAACATAATGAATTAACAATATATATTAATAACATATTATCCATATCACACAAGCTAGTCATGATTTAAATATAATTTATCATAATTATATTCGTGTTGTCATAATTCTCCCAGTTAAGAAATTTCGTCCTCGAAATTGACATACCTTGGTTCTCTGAATCAAACAAATACGGATAACGTATCTTCATGCTATCCTCACTCTCCCATGTAGCTTATTCCCTGGAATGCCTTCTCCACACAACTTTCACAAGTGGGATCACTTTTGATCTCAATATTTGTTCTTTCCTATCGACGATTGCAAGTGGTTCTTCCACATAGCTCAAATGTTCCTTCAACTCAATAGGTTGTTCCACCAATACATGTGAAAGGTCCGCTACATACTTTCTCAACATGGAAACATGGAAAAATCATGTAATCGAGCTAACTCTTGTGGTAATGCTAACTTGTAGGCAACCATCCCGATATTCTCAAGAATTTCATAAGGTCCAATGTAGCGTGGACTTAATTTCCCTTTCTTTCCAAATCTCGTAACTCCTTTCCATGGTGATATCCGAAGAAACACATAATCCCCTTTATGGAATTTCAAATCTTTTTGCCATTTATCTGCATAACTCTTTTGTCTGCTTTGAGCCGTTCTCATTCTATCTTGAATAATCCTCACTTTTTCAGTGGTGACTTCAATCAACTCTGGACCCTCTATCTTCCTTTCACCAACTTCACCCCAGAATATGGGTGTACGACACCGTCTACCATACAATGCTTCATATGGTGCCATACCAATAGAAGATTAAAAACTATTGTTATATGCAAATTCTATCAAAGGCAAATATTCATCCCAATTTCCTTTAAAATCAAGCACACAAACTCTAAGCATATCTTCCTAAATCTGTATTGTCCTTTCAAACTTCCCATCTGTCTGAGGATGAAAATCCGTACTAAACTTCAAGTTAGTACCCATAGCATACTGCAAGCTATCCTAAAACCTGGATGTAAAAGTAGGGCCCCTATCTGAAACAATAGATACTGGTGATCCATGTAATCGAATAATCTCATTAACATACAATCTAGCATACCTATAAACTGTATATGTAGTCTTGACTGCTAAAAAATGAGAGGACTTGGTCAATCTATCCACCACAACCCAAATCGAATCTGACCCCTTTTGAGATCGAGGAAGTCCAACTACAAAATCTATCGATGCGTGATCCCATTTCCATTCTGGTATTGTCAATGGATGAAGCAGACCATTAGATTTATGATGCTCCACTTTCACTTGCTGACATATAAGGCACGTGGAAACAAAATCAGCTATTTCCTTCTTCATATTATTCCACTAATAATGTTCCTTTAAATCTCTATACAATTTAGTACTACCATGATACATAGTATAAATTGAATTATGAGCCTCATCTAAAATTTCCTCTTTTAATCCACACACATTAGGCACGCATAACCGTTGCTTATACAATAAGGTGCCATCATTCACAATACAAAAATCTCCAGACTTACCATCTCGGACATCTTGCTATTTCTTCTCAAGAAAAGGATCTTGACTTTGCAAATCACGAATATGGGTGGCTAACAAAGGCCTCACGCTTATATGAGCAAAGAACCTGTCCCCATCTGCTAGCTTCAATTCTACTCCCATCAATTTCAACTCCATGATGTGGGCAACTCTACCACACTGAATACAAGATAACCTGCCTGAAGCCTTTCTACTCAGAGCATTTGCAACTACATTGGCCTTCCCTGGGTGGTAGTGAATTGTACAATCATAATCTTTAATTAACTCCATCCATCGCCTCTGCCTCAAATTCAACTCCTTCGGAGTAAATAAATAATTAAGGCTTTGATGGTCATTACAAATTTCACATACCTCACCATATAGATAATGACACCATAATTTCAAAGCAAACACAATAGCAGCAAGTTCCAAATAATGTGTAGGATAATTACGTTCATGTGTATGCAACTTCCTAGAAGCATAAGCAATAACTCTACCATGCTGCATAAAAACAAACCCAACCCCTGGTGTGAAGCATCAATATAAATAACAAAACCATCTCCACCATGTGGAATAGTAAGAATAGGTGCAGTTACCAACCTCTTTTTAAATTCATCAAAACTATTTTCGCAATCAGAATTCCATTCAAACTTAACATCTTTTTGGGTTAGTTTAGTCATTGGCAAGGTAATTGAAGAAAATCCCTTAATAAACCTTCTATAATACCCATCTAAACCCAGAAAACTCCTCACCTCAGTCACGTTATTAGGCCTCTCCCATTTTACAATAGCTTCTACCTTTCTAGGATCAACACATATACCATCTCCGAAAACAGCATGGCCTAAAAATACAACTTATGATAGCCAAAATTCACACTTGCTAAACTTGGCATACAACTTCTTATCTTTCAACAGATTCAAAATAGTTGTGAAACGATTTTCATGTTCAACCATAACAGTTGAATAAATCATAATATCATCGATAAAAACTATCACAAATGAATCAACAAAAGGATGAAGTACCCGGTTCATAAGATCCATAAATACAGCTGGAGCATTAGTCACCCCAGAAGGTATCACCAAAAATTCAAAATGACCATACCGAGTACGAAAAGAAGTTTTAGAAATATCACTCTCCTTGACCCTCAACTGATGATAACCCGACCGTAAGTCTATTTTTTAAAACACTTTAGCACCCTGTAACTGATTAAACAAATCATCTATACGAGGTAAACGATATTTGTTCTTAATTGTAGCTTTATTCAGTTGCCTATAATATATACACAAACGCATGGTACCATCTTTCTTCTTCACAAATAAAACTGGTGCACCCCTTGGAGATACACTAGGCTGTATGAACACCCTATCAAGTAAATCCTGTAACTAAATCTTGAGTTCTTTCAACTCAGTAGGTGCCATTTTATACGATGCCATAGAAATAGGGGTTGTCCCCGGTGCTAATTCAATGCTAAATTCAACTTCTTTTTCTGGAGGTAATCCTGGCAACTCACTAGGAAACACTTCAGGAAAATCACGTACAATAGGAACATCGACTAATTGTAAAGCCCCCTTCCTAGTGTCAAGAACATATGCAATAAAACCCTCACAACCCTTACTCAATAATTTCCTCGTCTGAATAGCAGAAATGATGCAACTGGGAACAATTTTCCATTCCCCCACAAATTTAAATTCAGGCTCACCAAGCATATTAAAAACAACTTCCTTAGCGAAACAATTTATAGATGCATGATATTTCGATAACCAATCCATTCCCAGAATTATATCAAAATCAGAAATATCCAATGGAAGTAGATCTATAACTGTATCTCTAGACCCCACAGTCAAAACACAATCATGAAAAGCATATTCAGCTACAACCATATTCCTCATTGGCATATAAATACCCAACCCCACATCTAAATGAGTACATGGTCTATTCAGGTATACAGCAAAATCATAGGACACAAAAGAATGTGTGGAACCAGGATCAATCAAAACATAAGCACTTCTATTAGTACAGAAAGTGTACCTGTCACCACATCTGGAGTAATCTGAGCTTCTTTCATTGTAAAAACTCGTCCACCTGGCCTGGAACTACTAGCTTGTCCTCTACCCATACTTTTCACTACATTACATGGAGATAACACTCTGCTTGCTACTTCACTATGTGTTGCTAGAGTCTCTGCCAACTGGGGACAATTCTTCTTAATATGCCCCACTTGATGACAATAATAGCATTACAATCCCTTAAGGTTAGGACACTCAGATTTATAATGCCCTTCCTCTTTACAAAAGAAATATGTAACAACTCTCGTTGGTGCCTCACCCTTTCCTGACCTCCTAACCAGACTAGAAGATTCTCCACCCCTAGTATCTCTGCCAAATCTCCCCAGACCTCTACCACTATCTCCACCACCTCTCTGAAATTTATGAGGTTTTATCTTAACACTTACACTCTCACCACCCTTAGACTGAAATGCGTCAAATCTACTTTTCTTAAAACTCTCTCTACTCGCCACCCCTTAGCTTATTTATTTTTCTGCTATCGTGTCTTTGTTTACCAGAGAAGCATAATCTTCTAACTCATAAGTGGCCAATCTATTCTGAATAGGCCAAATCAATCCATCTTGAAACTTACTACATTTATCTTCTTCATTATCCCCATACTTAATAGCAAATCTAGACAAAGCAGTAAATTTAGCCTCATACTCCCTCACAGACATTTTCCCTTGGGTCAAATTTATAAATTCCCTCAGCTTCTCCCTCCTATAAACTTTAGGGAAATACTTAACATACAAATCTTTAATAAATTCAGCCTAAGTAATAACATCAATACCTTCCATCTTGGGCACCAAATGGTTGCTGGCTTCCCACCAATATTTGGCCTCTCCTTTCAGCTTAAACACAGCTATATTCATTTTCTGGTTATCTGGAACCTTCATAACTGCAAAGATAATTTCTAGATCCCTGACCCACATCTTAGCTTCTGTAGGTTCAACTGACACTAAATATTCTGGAGGATTTAACTTCAAAAACTTCTTATGCATGAAATCTTTCATTTCCTTCCTTGCTTCTTTCTCAATCCTGGCCATAGTCTTTGATTCTAGATATCTAGCCTGTTGTTCTTCCATTTGCGCCACATTTCTTTGTTGTTGCTCTTCCATCCTCATCATTATCTGTGCTATTATCTGAATCTCTGTAGGTTGTTCATTCTCTCTGGTCCTTCCAGCAACACTTTGCTCTTCTTCAGTATTGTTTGTACGAGAAGCTACTCCCTCTTCTCTATGTTGTCCATTCCTAGGTTCCATCTGGAATTATCTATAATACACAAAGTTCTAACAACCAATATAAACAATTTATAATACTAAACCATTGGTTAGTACATAAACAATTCATAAATATCAAATCAACTCAATAACTGCCATGTAAACGTCACACACGTCTAGAATTAATAACCACGCTCTGATACCACTAATTATCACACCCCAAACCCAATATCCATACTAATAATTTTTTATTGGAATAATTAGATCATAATCTTGGGCCCATTGGAAATATGATTCATTCATCAATATTTTCCTACATAATGTGCATAATGAACATAATATTATTCTTATACCATAAAAATCAATATCAGAGTCATAATTAAGAGGACATATAATACTATGATTAACTATGATCAACTCAATCCATACTAAATCAATATATACAATGTGTGAGTATATTAAAATCTTCAGTGTGACAACGCTAAAATCCCCATTTTTAAACCCCCGCTCTCTCCAACGGTGCAACTCTCAAAGTTACCGGTCATATGGTATCCTAGCTGGCAGTGTACGAACCTGAAATTGTAAAACTATAAACCATAAGCATTAAGCTTAGTGAGGTACTCCTTCCCAGCAATGGAATAATAATTCTATATCGAATATGTGGATATAAAATCCGAACAATCCTGCCCATTGTCAATAACAAATCATGGATCATAAGATCCAAATAATTTTACCCGTTGGAGATAACAAATCCTGGATCATAAGATCCAAATAATTCTGCCCATTGGCAATAACAAATCCTGGATCATAAGACCCAGATAATTCTGCCCGTTGGCAGTAACAAATCCTGGATAATAAGACCCAAATAATTCTGCCCATTGGCAATAACAAATCCTAGATAATAAGATCCAAACAATCCTGGATATTTTAATATCCAAAAAAATCCTAAATACCAAAGTATTCAAACAAATCCTGCTCTTAGAGCTATATTCATATATCTATATATATGAAACAATCATAAGTACACTCACCTTAACGGTTTAACTAGCTTTTCACTTGCCTTTATCCGTTATTTGTTCAATCAGCTCTTCTTCCCTTCCTATCATTCATACAATATTAGTATCATCATAAGAATATCAATAATCCAAATAATTATTTAAACATAATTCAATCCATAAGCATCACATGATTCCATTCAAATCATTTATCACAAGTGAAGTTCCATCCAAATCCATGTTAATATATTTAACATATCCAAATCGTAGACCAAATATAAATTAATTTATTATTGGTAATTCAATCCTTGTCATATTAGTATTCCAATACAAAAGACGGTACATTTTTTCAAGTCTCCTAGAGCAAGATATGCCCATTTCTTTACCACATAACAAATCTTCCCTATAGGCTCTTTTATCGTTCATTCAACTTCCAGGAATTTTCATAATTTTTTTATAGCATAAACTTCTATGATATTTTACCCAACATTATTAAACATATTGGAAAATACAAAATTAAAGTTTCATAATTTTTAAGGTTCGTTTGCTATGTCAAACAAAACATCGAACACATGGCGGACATACTTTCACCCTTAGGGCAGATTTCATACTCGAACTTCAAACTCTCACAAAAGACTCATTTCTTGGTATTTTCACATTATTTTTGGATATGTCATACATATATGAGTCCAGGTTAATATCCAATTGGAATCAATCAATTCCAGTAAGTATACAAAAATATATGGAAGTTTGAATAAACAAAGTTTCTAAACAAAAAAAAATTCGGGTTTTGTACATTCAATTTAACTTAAACTTGCATATATCCCTACATATGCACCAAGCATTAAAGGTCAATAAAAAATCAAGAATTTATGTCATATAAATCATAAATGCAAGAAAAATAACAAGATTCATGGTTGGAATTACCTTAGGGGTTTTTACATAATTTTCTATGATTTGTTTTTAATGTTTCTCCTCACTTTCTTCTTCCTAACCCTCACAATTGTTCTTCCTCAACTTAAAACTCTCCCAAACTGAGTTTTCTTATGAAAGGGGTATATCTCAAGGGTTTAAGTCGGCCAAACCAACCTCCACCTCCAACCAATCAATTTATAACATGTGGCATCATATAAAACAAAATATCATTTAAGGCTAAATGACTACTTTGCCTTCTTTTCATAAAAAGACAATATCTTCCTACTCGGATGTCCGTTCGATAAACCGTTTGTTGTGTTACAAACTTAACTCATATATATACAAACACCTAGTTTTCACCTCAAGTCAATTGTTATGTCATAAAGGTCAAAACTAGTCTTAAGCATGAACATTCCTACCGAAAACTTCAAAATTTCACATTTTTAACTAATTCGATATTTCATGTTTTATGAAGGTAGGATTAGGCTAAACATAATGAATTAACATTATATATACTAATAACATATTATCCATATCACACAAGCTAGTCATGATTTAAATATAATTTATCATAATCATATTCGGGTTGTCACGGTTACACTCTTCTCAGAACACCCCATCATATCATTCATCTTCTTCATTTTTCCCTCATAACTTATATAAACCCCATTTTCCCCATTAGTGATGTGTTCGAGAAAATAAGAAGATTATATGGTGAATAACTCAACATTCTCAACATAGTGGTTAGCATTCGTTCATGAGATCAAATTTGTTTTC
Organism: Sambucus nigra; assembly: GCA_949130495.1. Classification (NCBI taxonomy): domain Eukaryota; kingdom Viridiplantae; phylum Streptophyta; class Magnoliopsida; order Dipsacales; family Adoxaceae; genus Sambucus; species Sambucus nigra. Next base: position 238,785,288 of record OX422218.1, on the reverse strand, counting down.
ATGTATCCGTCATTTTCTATAAAGTGTGTGAGATGTTTGAACTTGCTTACATTTACTCACCTCCTCACACACTAGAGAGATACACTTATCCAATTCTCAAAGAGTTCGATTCAAAGAGATATATCCAGTGAGAATTGAAGTCAGCTTTGATTCTATAAAGGCAATCTAAGAATTACTCTAATGATACGTAGGAGTGTTTCACATTAACACATGTTGTGTTTTAGGAAGGATTATGCTTTTTGGTATTACGTAATTTTATATCTTATTTTTATAGTTGAATATGGTGTTCCTTGACGTCCTTTTTAGTTGGGTTGTATAGCTTTTCATCATCAAATCGTAAGCTGCATCTAAAAAAAATTGAATTTTGTGCTTTTAATTTATTTTTAGATTTTTATTTTGAGTCGTTTTATTTTTAGGATTTATTTTAGATTTATTTTTAATTTTTGTATTTTCTTTTTATTAGTGTATTTTTATTTTTATTAGTTTTTAATCTTTAATCTTCTTTTTATTTTAGTTTATTTTATTTTTATTAGGATTAGTTTTTAAGAACTTATTTTCTAGTTTTAGTAATTTTTTTTCTACTTTCTCTAGAGTCTTTTTTAGTATTTTAGTTTTATTAGATTTTAATTTTTATTTTCCTTATTTTTATTTCTACTTATTTTTAGGGTCTTTTTAGTTTAATAGGTTTATTGTTTTTTTTTAACTTTAGTTTGAATTATTTTTAGTAGGATTTTATTTTTATTTAGTTTTTATTTTAAACATTTTTATTTTTATTATTTTAGGGTCACAAATTCAATCACACACAACACACTTATGTACACCCAATTACCACACAATCACGTACACCTAACTCACTCACACCCAACATACGCTACACCCTCGTACACCCAACAAACCCCTTGCCCTTCTCCTTCCCTACACCACTTTCTCTCTCTCCTCTCACCACCATAACCCAAAAACTCCATTACTAAAAACACCTTACCACCTAAACCCATTACCCCTCCAATACTAGTAGCCCCATTCCGGCGACCACTTGCCACCACCATCAGGTGGTGGCTTTGTTCCAAAAAAAAAGAAAAAAAGAAACAACACCCATGTTCCTACCCCAAACCCGTCAGCCCCCATGCCCGAGCCTACCCACTGTCAAACCCTCTCAACCCAGATGAAATCATCTCTCAAACTCGAACCCGAAGATTTGACCCAGCAGTCCTTATACCTCCCAAAACCCAGTTCGTACAACACCAAACCAAAATCATTCCAGCCCAACTCCGGCCATAACCCATCTCCACCTCTAGCGAACCCTTTAACCCGAGACTCCGACCCCTATTGGAGATCCATTTCGCAACCCACTTTCCATGCCCAGAACTGAAACCCATTTTCGGCCAGCGGTTCAACTAGAAAATTAGCATTCATAACCCGGAACCAACCCAAGACACCTGTCATTATCTCCACTAAAATCAGAACCATATCTCCACAATCAAACAATACCCACATGTTTTAGATCTGATTTTAAAATCCCAAAAAAAAATCTCCAACAAAATAAACAATCATGGGACTCTAAAACAAAAGCAAGGCATCTCATATAAAAGGGAAGAAAGGACTCACAGAGAGGATATCAGACGAGACTGCAAATAAGAGAGAAGTTTTGTGTATATTATATAGATAAAAAAAACCCAAAAAAATTAGTTTAGTGTTAGTATAAGTTCTAGGTTTAGTTTTTATTTTTATTTTTGTAATCAATTGCTGAAAATTGTGAAGAAGTTGGACGCATGTCAAGATATATTTGTGGAAAAAGTTGCGTATCATATTTCTTCGTTCTCTTTTTAATTTATATCATTCTTGACATATTATTGATTGTTGTTTATGCACACATGGGAATGTTTGGTTAAACACCATGTTCAAGGCGTGCAATGAACTGTGTAGGATCTTATATTAATTCATTAAATTCATTAATTGTTATAATTGTAGAAAAATTAATTTCTAACTGTCACCAATTAATTTTTATGTAACGAGAGTTAGTAAATTAATTGTACAAATTAATGTTTGAATTTAGGAATCGAACTAGAGATTGGTTTTTTTGAAATTTGAATATTAATTATGTATTGAAATTTTGGAATTCATACTGTTTTTATTAAATTGATCCTAGCAGGTAATTTTGTTGAAAATAGAATAGTTCTTAATTTTTCACCGTGTGACATTTTTAAATTAGTTTTTTGAAAAAGATATTATTAAATTTATAATTGCAACGAGAGTTAGATTATCAATTTAATATTATCTCGAAATATTTCAAATTAATAAATTGAGAAATGAAAATAATTGATAATGAGTCGTAATCCTATTTCTTGACATTCTCACATTTTTCACACTCGGCCGCACATTATTTTTCATTATTTAGTCATTTCATAATTTTTAGCATTTTGTAGTTAAATTTTCCCTTGAAGTTGTTTTAAATAAAAAAATAAAAAGTAAAAAAATATTTTAAGAAAAAAAATTAAATTGCAAGTTTTCACAATAATTGTTTCACCATGGAAGTTGGATTGATACCCGTACTTACCGCAATACAAGTTGTTTTGGGCAAGTTTTGTAGGTAATTCAAAGGACTTTGAGATTAGCTTTTGAAGACAACGACTATACGTAAAAAGGCACTTATCAAGAGGCATTGAAAGCGAGGCGAGTCACCAGGAACTGAAGAGTGGACAGAAAGGGGTAATTACAGTAATGAAAAGTACACAGAATGTATATTTTAGATTTTTGAGGATAATTAGGATCTACTTTGTGCAAAAGAGTAATATGACGAGAGTTACGTTAGAACCAACTGAAGACGTAATATTCTGAGGTGAATAGTCAGGTATGATTGCAGATATCTTACACGAACGGATTGATCACTAGTTCGAATGGTAGAGTACAAATCATGGGACTAAAGAATACCATTAGTGAAGGGGTGCTGAGAATAGCGTAATGTTCCAAACTTCAGAACGATGTGGAACTATATGTGTAATAAGAGAAAATGAATAAGGGAGTTGACACATGGGGATGTTGGAGTTTTCCCTAGTAGAGGAAATACTTTAGCCGTGCATAGAGAGGCTCTTGATAGTGACAAAAAGGGAACGAAATCGCGAAGTGTTGGGTAGGAACCAAGGTGAATTGGTAGAGTTAATGATGAAATATTTTTATATGTGATGGCTGAAGTGAATTAGTCACTAGATGGGACGATAGGGGAAGATCGTTGGCCTGAAGGATACCGTTAGTAGAGATATAGCGGGAACAATAGAACAACATAACTAAAATAACTAGATTACATGGGGTTCCACTCGGATGATATATTCAACTACCTTATGGCAAATCTGCACGCTACTTTGAGTTCCTTGAACAACTCAAACTCTGTAACAACATATCAATAAATTGTACACCCAGACCTGGGGAAAATGGATTGAAAACTAAAACCTTTGAGAGATACTCAATAAGAACAAGTAACCTCTCTGTAGACGTAGGCCACTTGTATAACCACATAAATCATTATTTGCGTGTGATTTCATTTACTTTCTACCATTCGTGATTGTTTTCGTTGAATCTTTCATTTGTAACACCCCGTATTTTTATGATTTCTATATTTGGATTAAATTGGGATTAAACTGGGATTAATTAAATTAAATTGGAATAATTAATTTGGGTTAAATAAATATTAATTAGCGAGATAAGGGTTAATAATTTTTATATTGAATATTACTTAGTAAAGGAGTAATAATAATGATAAGAAAATATTATGATTATCATGAGTGAGAAATACGGCGGTCACGGTAAATTTAGCCGGGATGTGTGTGTCAGTCGTGTCGGGACTTAATTTGAGAAATGAAATGAAATTCACCTTTGGTACTTTATATGGTCACTTCTAGTGTGCCAGTGTATCTGGAAGGGTCGGGATAGTCAAAAATGTCTACTCAGGGGGGTTTAGTTTGGGTCCTGGGGCACTTTTAGGCTAAACTGGCACCCCATAGGGGTATTTTGATCTTTTTAAATTTTGGGGAACAGGGAAAAACGAAAATTGAGAGGTTATATCTGTGATCACATAAGATACTTTAGAGTTTACATTTACCAAAACAAAGAGAGGGCACATGAGGGAGAAGTAGAGAGTTCCGGGGAGTCTTAAGGCCAAAAGTCATCATCTTGCACCAAAACCACCACCTTATTGTAGATAGGGGAGAGAGGATAATAACCTTACCCTTTTTCTTCAATGGATCAGACCTACCTTAAGAGGCAAGTGTTTATCTTGATCAATTATGTGCATATGTTATCCATATAAGGGTAGATTTGAAGAAATACTCATGATATTATAAATTTTGTCGTGAAATTGAATGTTAAATCAAGTCTTTGGGTAAGAATTGCATGTAATTTGAGTAATCATATGTAGATAATATGAAACTTGAGACTCGTGCATAATAATCACGAAATTTAAACTTGGGATTAGGTTGAACTTTAATGGTGAAAAGATATACCTAGGTTTTTTGTGGATTTAATGATTTGATTTATCCTTACATGGGTTGAACTTTAATAATGAAAAACATAGTTTTTAGTGGAAAGGAACGAACTGGGTTTTTCTCGTTCAAACGACCTGGAAAATCGTTTGAACAACTATGTTCGAACGAGAATAGAACCTTGAGGGGATTTTAGACATGTACCCAAAGCATAGAACCTTGGATATGTGCTATTCGAGAGTATGATACTTTCGACGATTGAATGGGAGTGTAGGTATGTGCATGACCCATTTGGATGGGAACTATGTTCGCCTCCAATATATATGGATTGAATTTATGGTTCAAGTGAGATACTGAACAAATAGTCCTTTATTTCGTACATGAGGTATTAGGAGCGGATAGCAGAGTATGCATACACTAACAGGTCTCAGCCAAAGGGTGCAGTGTATATATATATATATATATATATATATATATATATATATATATATATATATATATATATATATATATATATATATATATACTGATGACCTATTCTACTGTATGTGCCTAGTAGAAGAGAAAGATAACTCTAGTATATGAAAAGAGAAAGATAACTCTAGTATATTCAAGATAACTCTAGTATATGAAATGATAAATTTATAGTTGACGAAGAGATAAGAAAAATGATATATTGTATTGTATGGGCGATACGGGTGAATGTTACGAGTTACCCTGTGTAGTAATAAATTTGAGTTAGAGTAGTTTGACGGGGTAGTATAAGTTGGACGAGTTAGATATATACGTTAGGCATGCATATTAGATGAGAGGTGACCATCTCAAGTGCGAGTACGTGAACCTAACATGCATATAATATTTGCTAATTCATTGTGTTTAAACACTTGCTAAAATTTTAAACTGTTTTACTCGGCTCTGGCCTGTTTTCCTAAAATCTCTATTCTTCTTATAAAATATTTTAGGTGCCTAGCCACAGTGTAACCAGGCTTAGCAGGTTCTAAATTTTGGCGTGCTGCATCTGTCATGGAAGTTGCAGATTCTTGATATTAGATGCCTCAGTATTCCTTATTTCTTCATTATAAGAAGTTATTTCATTCACTCTCACATGTTGTCTATTTCCATTTAGACATTTTCAGAGATGTTGGATTTTATTCTATTTAGCAGATCGTAGGCTGGTTTTATTATGGATGACTGTATTATTATTTCAGAGTGGATTTGTGTATTTCAGACACCCTTATTTATTCTATTGTTTTATCCATCATATGGTTGATGTATGCATGGGAATGGTTTATTATTAAATTGTATAGTGCTTTCCTATTAAAAAAAGGATAAAATTTGACACCAGCTTTCAAATATTATGTGATTAGTATATATTAAAAAGTTTTCGACAGTAATGCTAAGAATGGACCAACTGGATATTCTGTTTTAATTTAATAAAGGCTTGATCACCCGGTATTTAATTAGGCGGGGTGTCACATCATTGTGATATTTTCTGCACTCACAATATATATACATATATATGTATGTATGTATGTATATATATATATATATATATATATATATATATATATATATATATATATATTATATCATAAATAGTAGAGAAGAGTAGATAGCTATTAATAGTTGGAGTCACAAACGTCCAGAAGGTTCGTTCTCCCTTAAAGATGCACGCTGGGTCTAATGTCTAAAACAAAAACTTTCACAACAACCTATAAAATAAGAAAAATTGTAACCTATAAAATGTCAAATGCACAGGGCCCAGTACTTAAATGTTGATGAAGTGGTGAAACTTTCATATGAATTGGAAGAACATTTTTTTGTATAAATTAATAACAGTTTATTGTAAGAAATCATGTCTATTTAGACTGCTTGACAACTTTGAATACTAGAGGCATATTTTACTAGACGCATATTTGATGACCTATCGATTTAGTGAAGAGGCTATGCCATAAATTCTATAAGAGTCTACCACTCCTCGTGTTAGACTATAAACTAATGTATGCTCTAATATTTATGTGTTAAATCTGAGTAAATCTTCGAAATGCGAAGAAACCCTTCATCTAGGTCCTCTGATAAACTGATTCGTCCACCAATGAATTATATAAGAAAATAAATGAGATTTATATATGAGAATAAAATATTAGGGTTTAATGGTTATAAAAAGATATAAACGAATATAAATATAATATATAATTATAATATACAAGCTTACACTTCAAAACTTATAAACAAATATATTAAAATCTCTCTCTTTCTCTCTCTCTCTCTCTCTCTCTCTCTCTCTCTCTCTCTATATATATATATATATATATATATATATATATATATATATATATATATATATATATATATATATATATATATATATAGAGAGAGAGAGAGAGAGAGAGTAAGGATTATATATATAACCAATATAAGAAAGTAAGATGTATACTAATAAAGTAATAATAATATTAATATTTAGATTTAGATTTAAATGTACATAACTAAAATTGACATATATACATAAAAGAATCAATTACATTAATATATTTAGCCTCTGAATAAATGTACAAAGCACTAAAATAACTACAACTATATACTATATATTATATACTATGACACATATTAGAACTAATTAAATGATATTTACATTATACTAATGAGATATTTTTTTGTGGTCATCAAAACAATATATAGTGTTAAACTAAAATGTACAATAATTATAATAATATTAATTACGAGATAATAACATTGTATTTAACATTCTCCCATTTTTTTGTGATTAAAAACAATGACTCACATAATTCGTAAAATTGAATAAATTCAAACTCCATTAGAGAATCATAAATATTTCACCTCCATTTGACATTATGAAAAACATTTTTTGTATATTTAAAATGTCAAATGTAATAAGAAAATCTCCTCCTATGAAAATCAATATAAGCACGGGTAGCCCAATACAAATCATAATAAGTATATAACATCCTCATAAATAAAAAAATTCAAACCATATATATTTGATTCTTTGGATAGACATGGATAAAGTCAAATGCTACATACGTCATCAACATACTAAATGATTAAATTTTCAAGCACATAATGGTTATAATTCACAACTCAATGTTTTTAAATAGGTTAAATGAAGAACATGGCATGGGTTTTATTTAACAACCCTCATTTTTCACGTAAAGGTTGGCTAGACACAATACGCCAAAGATGGGGCTTCTCAAACAATCTATATCATTCTCAGCAACAAAACCATAATATGACATTTATAAATTCTAAATAAGCACGCACAATAAACCATTTAAACAATAACTGATAAAAAAAAGTCCAACACCCAACTAGTTATAAAACATCCACTCAAGTATAACAAATATCCCAAAATACTGAATAATAAACTGGGGCTTATGCCCAAACAAGATCTGAAATAATAAACTCACTAGAATGGAAATAGCAACGTATGCTAGAGTCAAACGAACTGAAGCATAAAGATAGCAATCCTACAACATGGATTATAAGGTTCAATTTCTAATAAATACAATTCCAATTCCAAGTTGTCTCTAGATCAATAAATCCTTAAAACCATTATTATCAGATTTGTTCTAAGAACCATATAATTTATTCCAATTAATCAAAATCATCAATTTATTCAATTAACCCATAATTGTTATGATAAAATGTATAGATGAATAAAGAAACATATTGTAATTGAGTTATCAAGAGAATTCTTGCCTTAAACTTTGGATTTGAGTCTCCCTTTCTTGAATCCAAGTTATCCCTTACTTATTTGGCCTTCATAACCTCTCCTATGGGTGTGTGTATTCTAAGGTCGTATTGTGGTCAATGGGAATGACTTCTCAAGTTGTTAACTACCCACTTATTATTATTAATCCCATGTTTCCAATAAACCCCCAACTTCGAGTCCCCAAATAAGCCTGAAATCGTACCCAGATTGGCTCAATACTCCCGTACTGGTATACCTATGACCAAGGCTCAATCTTAGATATATAAAACACCTAAACGAGTCCCCAAATCATCTCGATTTGATTCCAAAATATACCTACCTGAATTACACATTTTATTAGTTTAATCACAACATAACAATAATTTAATTAACCGTACTGTATTTTTTACGATTGAACACGTTATCTACAATTGAATCAAATAAGAAGGCAATTACCATGAAGCAAATCATTCTCAAATTAAATTCCACCAATTTAATTTATTTTTGAATTTATTTAATTAAATTCTACACCAATAATTTATTATGAAAACATTGGGTATTACATTCCTCCCTCTTAATAAGAGACTTATGTCCTCGAAATTTGATTAAGCATAACATAAAAACATATCCGCACAAATATCATTTGTTTATACTCAATTAGTCTGTACTTGTATCCCATGTTATAACAAAAAAGGCCCATATCACCTACCATAGTGTGATCGTGCCACATACTACATGTACTCATGCACAAACATCACATACGAATGACACATATACATAAAAAATAAACTATATATACCACGCACATCTATAAGGCAAAAACAGACTCAAATATCCTACTGACCGTGACTTAGTTCTTTGAGATTGTCCCACTTATTATACTAGTTGCTCTCATCACTGCACTCCTTGGCCTCACTTCCCTTAACCCATATAATAGAACATTGCCCGATGCACTATATCTCCACACATATATAATGTATTAGTAAAACATCATAGAATCCAAACGTGACTCAACTCTCTACATTTGCTAAATTTCTTACGTGGGACATCTCGCAACTGAAATCTGATAAAAGAACCCTCCCTATACACTACAACATGGCTTAGTCAGTTATTGAGATCCATTGGTCCAAGACTGAACACGAAACAATATGCTAGCAAAATAATTTTAAATTTCTCCCAATCTTAACAAAAGGCTCATCACTTCCAAGAGTTACACTAAACCTCGCTAAATTAATTGATTCAATAATACCAATAACATCGTGTTCCTTTTCACACATACGATAGGACACCCTGTGTCCATCCTTCAATCTATTATATCGCTTAGTCACTTCTAAGCCGTTAGAGATTTACCCATCCCAATAAAGTTTTCTATCTCCCATTTTTAATGACACGCCACTACATTAACACTTTTCATGACAATACCCATCTTCATGAAACCTAGGCCATCTCTAGCCTTAAGCTCTCATTGTACTCCCAAACCTTTTCACTACAAATGATTCTCATAATGCATATCCTTATCTACTAAAATTAATCCATCCTTAGATAACCATCGCATTTATAAATCCTTTAAAGTATGCCTTCATTAGTATCTAGTCTATATCCATACCCCGAGTCAAAAATTCATTGTAACCCTAATTCAAGAAATACATCAATAACCAATCCTAAATTCTTCCCATTATTGTGCCTACTCTTGATAAGGCAACACTTTTCAATTTGTACGAAATCTGTGGCTAAAATCCCAATACCTGAATAAACTCCCACTATATAGGGTTTATAAAACTCCATCGATCCATCATTGGTCCTATGCTACTACCACCCGAATTTATATTTGGACACCTGTTTGTCCATAAACCTTATTCATCATTTGTACATCAATAATACACACATATATGACACACGTCACATCGCCCTCATACAAATTTTCCAATTGAGTCGTTTCTCCTCATATTTTGAAATCACATGGTGACCCTACTCCAACATACAAACTCTTGCACAATATTCTCACCAAAATCACAAATGGGTTAAAAACATAATGAAGCTTGGCCAATATGAGCACAACACCAATCTAACTCTCTTTAAACGAAATTTATCCTCACCCAACTCTTTCCTCAAAATTGTCCCAATTGCCGAGATGTCTCAATATACCGCTTTCTCTTAAGTGCACCAATTTTTACAAGGTCATCATATTAACCTAAGTTTACATCGCAATCCATTTTACCATAACTAAACCCAAACATGATAATTCCCATAACAGTTCTCACAACTATGATGAACACTATTGTCCAACCATTCACTCCACATTTGACCATTAATTCTTAACGGCTCCATATATATTAACACAAGCCATGTAAGTGGCTTGTTGAATCATACCTAGTATAACATCATACTCTGATATATCTAATACAAATAGGTCTTCCCCAGAATAACTCGCCCTGGGTCAATCCCAATACCTCTACATAAGAAACATATAGGTGCCCATATACTCATGGGTGAATCCCTATACCTCTACTGTGATGACAAACTCCCACCACTGTAAGGCTACCCCTACAAGTCTAAATGAGGCTAACATCTTCTTGTGCATTAGCATGCACTTAACCATCCTCAAGTGTGGCTAAATGCCCTTCTTCCACTGGATGGCCACCAATATATCAAGACTCCCAACAAACTCTGGTGGGTGTCCCTTAGTGAAAGCCTCCCTAACTCTCTTCCATACCGATCCGTGTGACTGAACGGGTAGCACCACCGGCTGTGTTAGTGGTGGTGGTGGTTGGTACTGCTTTGGCTAAAAGTATTGTAGCATAGAGTCTATTATTGTAGAGACTTCCTGCATCACTATCGTTGTAATGTATAATGGAGTAACTAAGGGTGGGGTTGGTATTAGCCGTTGGTGTGGTTGAGACTCTTGATGAGCTCTCCCCTCTGTTTCCTCGGTAGTAACATGTTGTGGCATAGCTCTCCTGCCGTTTTCCATTTGAAAGCAAAAGAGGGTTGTATTAGTAACAGATCACAAAGAGTAAATGATTTCAAATCACAGGGCTCTAGACATCAAACCACGCAATGCGGAACTTAATAAATGCAACATATATACTAAGGACACTAAAACCTAGATGCTCGGATACTAACTTTAACAACACCCATTTTCCACGTAAAGGTTAAACAGACATAATATGCTGCATATAGGGATTGTCTAATAACCTATATCATTCTCAACATCAAAACCATAATATGACATCTAAAAGTTCTAAATCAACATGCATAATACACAATTTAAATAATAAGTGATAAAAAATAAGTCCAACACCCAATTAGTAATAAAGCATCCACTCAAGTACAACAAATATCCCAAAAGACTGAATAATAAAGTCGATTCTATGCCCATACAATACCCAAAATGATAAAGTGGTTGGAATGGAAATAGAAACCTATGCTAAAGTCAAACAAACTAAAGTAATGGATGTGCAAATACGATCTCAAGTCTGATCTCCTATCAGCCCTGTTGCCCCTGTTTATGTAAACCTGGGGGAAATATTTATAATTTGCATCAACGCCCTAGAGTTGAAATAATTAACATACTAAAAAATGTAAAATAATGCAGTTAATTCACACTACACACCTCCCATCAATACTCGCATGCAATAAATATCTCACCCCTCATCTAAGTTCAATACTGTACGCATACCAAGTCTTAATTATGAAGCCCGATAATTACAATAATAATGTAATATTCAAAGAGTCTAACACATTTTAGACACTGAAGCTAAGCATCTATACATGTGCTTCTAGTTTTTAGTGTAATACCTACAATACTACCCATAAGAAAAAATATATAATTCTTTATGTATTTTATGTAGTATTAGGTTCATTATCAATTGTCTACATCATTAGACTATAGGAATTTAATCTTAATTAATTTATATAATTATATATGTCTGTACATATGTACAACACATAAAGGCATATAACTTTAGTATCTCATTCGTGCTCTATTGGTAAGTCCAGAGGAGTCCCTCATCTAAACGAACTTCACAAAACAGAGAAAAGCGAGGCGATCCCTACGTAGTACACCATTGCATGGTCCATGCCCCCGACAATGATAATGGATCTCAGCCACTACACCTACCTCCTCACAAGAGGCATTGCTATGTAGAACCTAAAATAATGACCTGCGCAATCCCTAGCTCACCTGGGATAATGCCTGCTCTAGTCCCGAGACGCACGCAACCCCAATCAATAGGTCATCCACAAACAAGGGTATGTTCACACACAAATAAGTACATATTTTTATCACACATTATGTATAGGTAATTAACCCTATAATTACCCCCAAGCAATCTCATAAATCTCCAATCATTATTCTTACTTTAAAAATTAACCATCTAGCTAATTGTTAATTTCCCCAGTAATAGAGTAGTGACACAAATCCATTTTTAATAAATTACCCACTCACTTAGATGACCTCCCACATACTCGCCTAAGTTCGTAACAATTCCTTGAACCATTCTCCGGTCCTACCCTGACCCAGACCCAAAGGACAAATTGATTTGACTCCAGGGAGGAATCGTTTTGTCCCCAGACCGAGTCGAGTCACTTTGAAGGCCGAATCAATTCACAAACAAGCAGTAGCCCAGAACAACTACAATTATCCTTTATGGTATTCGTTCTCCCAAAATCAATTTTTATCACCATGAGTGACACCTTTACCGAACAATAATTCTAGATTCCTCATGATCTAATAACACAATTTAGATGTTTTCCTTACCAAAATTACCCAATATCATGTCCCCAAAACCCCAAAGTTTAAGTCTAACACTAGAGTTCATCTAACGCAATTTTGATCATACATTCTATCTAATCATTTTCTGATTTCAATGAGATTAATACATGAATTTTAATCATCAAGATAATAATCCTACAATACGGATTCTAAGGTTAAATTTCTAATAAATACGATACCAATTCCGAGTTTATCTCCAAATTAATTCATCTTTAAAACAATTATTTTCAGATTTGTTCGAAGAATCATAGGAATTTTTCAATTAATCAAAATCATCAATTTATTAATTTAACCCAGAATTATTATGAGAAAATGCATAGATGAATTAAGAAACCTATTATAATTTAGTTTGCAACAAAATTATTACATTAAACTGTGGATTGGAGTCTCCCTATCTTGAATCCTTGTTCTTCCTTCCCTTTCTATCCTTTGTAACCCTTCTTATAAGTGTGGGGCTACTAGGGTTCAATTGTGGTGGATGGGAATGACTTATCAAGTTATTAATTAACCTCTTATAATCATTAATCCCTATTTACCCATAAACTCCTAACTTTGGGCTTCCAAACAAGCCCCAAACAATACCCGGATTGGTCTAATAACTCCCTTATTGGTATACCTAAGCCCCGTCCCTAATCATAGACGTGTAAAACACCTAAACGAGTCCCCAAATCATCCTGGTTCATGAGGAAACCATATTTACCCAACTTACACACTTTTATTATGGTTAAGCACCAAATAACAATAATTTAATTAACGACTAATGTATTTTCTACGAGTGAACACATTATGTACAATTTAATCTAATAAGCATTCAATTATCATTCAGAAATTTATTCCCAAATTAAATTCTAACAATCTAATTTAATTTCTACCAATTTATTTTATTCTCGAATTTATTTAATGAAATTCTACCACCAATAATTTATTACCAAAACACAGTGTATCACATTTTATGCATGAGATAAAGATATAAAATGTGTAGCAATTTACACAAAAACTTTCTCAAACAAATAATATCATTCTTTAACATAAAAGATAAGTCAATGCCATTAAATTTTATTATTATTAACCACGTCACAACCAACTTTGGAATGACCTTCAATGGTTATTTTCTTCCCTTTACCTTACATAACAACTTTAACAAAGTCTTCAATTATATTTTCAAAAGACTAACATGATGCATTTTCACTAAAAGATGTAAGAACATTAGAGGGCATATCATGTGGCAAAACAATGGGTCAAGATGGCGGTTTCATCCATGGAGCATGAGGCGGAGATAAGTGAATAGCATTAAGAGAGTCACTAAGACATGCATATTCTTAGAATTATGGACACCTCATGCCTTTGATTTGAAATTCGCACTTAACCCATGAGGTATAAATTTTGAGAAACTTTACAACCCAAACAACATAGAAACTTTGAGCCACCTGAAGAAGTAGATAGGTAATAAATATGTGGTGCACAAATGAGCTAAAAGATATATATATATATATATATATATATATATATATATATATATATATATATATATATATATATATATAGTTAAAACTATTTGTCATGTATTGTAGCTTTTCATGCCTCGATATTTAAGAAAGAGGATTCCAAAATATTTAAATAATGCACGATGATATAGAAAATTTATAAATCACGGAGATGAGTCATACCTAGTTCATAGCGAATATAGCCAAAGTGGTTTTTGGGAATAACTTTTGTGAAAATGTCCGCTAATTTATGTTCGGTGATAACAAATTCATGTTTAACATCCCATTTTTGTACATGATCTCAAAGAAAGTGATGTCTAATTTTAATATGTTCAGTTCTCTAATGTTGAATAGGATTCTTTGTGAAGAAAATAACACTTGTATTATCACGCATTATAGGAATATTTGAAAATAAAATATTAAAATCTTCCAATATGTTTAGTTCTAATGAGATTCTTTTAGGTTAGCTTGAAAGCGAGCACACAAAAAACACTAAACATGATATCCAGTCTACTAGACGTTAAATATAATAACTACCAAACATGCCACAACATAAAGTCATATTAATTTATTTTCCATTTTCAACCTTGTCATGTTTAAGAGATGTTGTCATAAGAGTTCCAAGAGATTTTGCATTATCTTATGTATATTTCTTAAGAAGTTCTTTAATATATTTGGATTGATTTATGAAAATTCCATCTTTGTATTGTTTAATTTTTAAGCCTAAGAAGAAATTTAATTCACCTGTCATGTTCATTTCAAATTCTTTTTGGTTGAATGAAATAAGGTCTTTAAACATATTTTCATATGTGGAACCAAATATGATATCATTAACATATATTTGCACAATAAGCATGTGTTTTAATAAATAAGGTAGTATCAATTTTATCTCTAATAAAATCATTGTCTAATAGAAAATCACTTAGTCTTTCATACCATACTGTAAGCGTTTTCTTCAATCTATATAAATATTTACTTATTATATAAACATGATTAGGGAATTCACGATTTTCAAAGATGGGAGGTTGTTTAACACAAACTTCTTTGGAAATTTACTCATTTAAGAATGCACTTTTTACATCCATTTGAAGTAATAAAAAAATTCTATAACATTCAAAAGCAAGCTACATGTGAATGGCTTCTAATTTAGTGATATGAGCATAAGTTTCTTAATAATCAGTTCCATCTTATTGATTGTAATCTTCTACTACTAATCTACATCTATATCTAATAATTATTTCGAATTCTTATGAAGCCATGTTGTTCCAATAATCGTATGATATTTTGGTTTACGCAATAAGTTCCACACATTATTTCTTTCAAATTAAGTTAGTTCTTCTTGCATAGACATTAACCAAGATTCATTATTTTCGACCCCATTAATATTTTAGGGGCAATTTCAGAAACAAAAGCAATGTTTTTACAACTATTTCTAAGAGATGATCTTGTTAGCACATTACTAGAGGGTTCGCTCATAATTTGAACAAAACGATGATTATTTATAAATTTCCAACTTTTAGCATTATCATTATTTTTAACTTCATCCTTAGTGGATATGTCATCATTAGGTGTTTGCAATCTAGAAGAGGTTTCATATTTATTTTTCTTGTTCAAATTAATTTTATCTACATTTTCTCCTAAATTATCAATTTCTTCATAATCAAAATTTTTATTTTTACATTATAAGAGAATTGATTCATCAAAAGTGACATGAATAGATTCTTTAACAACCATTTTTTTTATTAAAAACTATATAAGATTTAATATTCAAGGTTCATCATTATTTTTATCTCTGTCATTTAATATAAAACATTTACACCCAAAGACTTTAAAATAACTAATATTAGGGATTTTTTCCTAAGTTCATAATGGGTTTTATCTAGTCCTTTTCTAATGATGACAAGATTAATTAGACAACATGATGTGTTAATGGCTTCGGCCAAAAATATTCCTTCAATTTATTTTTATTAAGCATTGGTCTTGCCATCTCATGAAGTGCCTATTTTTCCTTTCAACCAACCCATTTTGTTGAGGGATTTTAGATGTTGAAAAATTATTCTCATAATCGTTTTCATTTCAAAGACTTTCAACATATTTATTATCAAAATCTCCATCTCTATCACTTCTCAAAACTGTAATATAATGGCCCTTTTTGTTTTCAACTTTTGTACAAAACTTAGCTAAGACAAGATGAGTTTCACTTTTATAACAAAGCATGATATTTACCACCTAAGCTAGCAACATCATTAGGTCTAAACAAATCCTAGTGTAATAACTCAAAAGGTCTGTGTAAGGTAATATCCTTTCTTTCAAAAGAGGTTTTAATTTTTTTTCCAAGTTGGTATGCATCACATATTTTATCCTTCACAAACTTTGTTTTAGGTAAGCATGTTACTAACTCATGCTTAGACAGTTTATTAATTAATTTCATATTGGCATCTCCTAGTCTTCTATACCATAGACAACTAGTTTCATTCAAAGAAGATAGATATTTCACATTTTGCTGAACTCAGTCATTAAAATCAAGTGTGTATACATTTTCATTTCTTGATGTAATAGATAATACATAATTATCTTTAATGTCCTTAACTATGCAATGATCCACTTCAAACATGACTGCATACCCTTTATCAAAAAGTTGGCTAATACAAATTAAGTTATGTTTCAAACCATTAACTAGTAAGATATTATCAATGCAACAATATTCTTCCTTACCCATCTTACCAACTCTAATGATTTTTCCTTTGGAATTTTCTCTAAACGTGTCGTTTCCACAATCTTCAGCACATTTGAATAACTTCACTCTTGGAACCTAAAATGTGTTGGGTCTATATGGATTAGCATGAAAATTGTTCCTTTAGGAATCAAAGCCCTTTTGTTCTTAGAAATCTATATAGATAGTAATCTAAAAAGTGCATGTGTCTACCACAATAGGTGCAAAGGTAACTAGGTTGACTTGAATTTTTATGATTATAATTCCAAAAAAATATTCTCACTCTTATTAAAGTCAAAACCTATTTCGGTTCTACTAGTAGTCCATCTTTGATCATCTAAAAGTTAGGTTAGACTATCTATTCATTTCACCAACTCTGATAATTCATGCAATAATTCATCATCTTTCTTTTTCAAATCAATATTTTCATTTTCAAGTAAGTTAGAAAAGTCACAAGTTTTCTTCTTTTTCAAAGTTTCCACTTCATTTTTAAAAAATTCATTTTCCAACTTGAAGTTATCACTTTCTTTTGAGTTGAAATCACATTTTGAATGAAACTTTTTAAGTATTGGATATTTCTTCTTGAGTTGATCAAAGTTTTCATACAACTCATTAAATGCATCTTTAATTCCTCATAATCATTAATATTATCGTTATTATTACAATATTCAAAGTTAGCGAGTACCTCCTCCTCTTTAGCTATTAAACTAAGGTTGATAACTTCATTTTCACTGGATGATCCATTGGAGTCACTACTATCAAATTCACTCCATGTGGTGGCCTTCATTACTTTACTTTCTTTGTTCTTTTCTCTTCTTATGTCTTTATTGTTCACTTTGTTGTCTTTGGATTTTGGACAAATTCGTTTAATGTGACAAACTTCATTGCAATTGTAACATCTAAGTTCTGATTTTGAAGAGAACTTTCCTTCGCGGAGTTTTTATGAAGAAAAATTTTCCATCCTTCCTCCACGGGTTCCTTTATTTATAGCAATAAATTTCTTTAAACTCCTTGTCAACAAGGTGATATACTCATGATCCTCTTCATCTTCATCCTCAGATTCATCATTATGGTTTGAGGATTTGAAGGTAAGAGTTTTTTTCTTTGCAGGCGTCTCTTATTCTTTACATTCTTCCTGCTCCATTTCATAAATTATTAGAGAACCAAGGGTTTCATCAAGAGGAATGGGTCTATCTCTTAAGGATTCATTAACAATAAGCTTCTTTGGCATCCAACTGCTAGGAGGAGACCTAAGAATTTTGCTCACATTTTCTTTCTCGGTAAAGATTTTTCCACGACACTTCAAAACATTAATAATGTTTGTGAGTCTAGTAAACATATCAAACATTGATTTATCAATCTTCATTTTAAATAACTCATAATCATGGACAAGCATACTATTTTTTTCTTCTTTAACTTTATTTTTTCTTTTATGTGTATTTTCTAATCGTTTTTAAATTTCTTTTGCGGATTCACAACAAGAAATTCTATTATATTTATTTACATCCAAAGCATAGTGTAAGATATTCATAGCTCTTACATTGATTTGAATTTTTTTAATATCTAATTCATCCCATTCATTTTCTTCTTAGGAGTTCAAACTTGATTAACAATTTTCATATGAATATTTGGACAATTTTGAATAACTCTCCAAACATCCCCGTCATGAGATTGAATAGAAAACATTCATTATGTTTTTCCAATAACTATAGTCTTTTCTAGAAAATAAAGAAAGTTTAAAATGGATTGACCTTCATCAAGAGATGTAACAGAAAATTTTACCCTATTCTTTAGAGTATAAGATTGTTAAACCAAAATCAAATATATAACCCTTGCATTTAAACAAATTGTTCCCTAGAAAAATACCAAAGAGGGGATGAATTGGTACTTTGTAAACTTCTTGGGTCAAATTAAAATTTAAAAAATATTTAATTTAGATCACTTAACAAATTTGAAATTGATAAATCTATATGGATAACAAAATAATTTCTGAATTCGAACAATACTAAACAATTAAACTAATTTAATCATAGATAATATCTTCTTAAAAAATTAGATAAATAATTTTCGTATATAAGATAAAGAAAATTTTGACTTTAATTATTTACATAACATTATTATGATTTAGAAAATTTTACCTATTTTTGGATTTTAAAAAAATTTGTACATATAAGTCTAGAAATAAGTATTGTCAAGCAAGCATAAAAAATAATGTAAATGAACTGCATAAAATTTAATGTGGTTCAGCCAAAACCCGACCTATGCCCACGCACCTAGATCTTTCATTTCCTCGCACTTCAATACCGTGATCCTATTGCGAGTAGGATCAAATCACCTTTTTACAATCGAGTAGATTAAAACAAGCTATTAAATACAACCGGAAGCTTCTAAGAAAGATTCAAATAAATCTGAGTTTGAATACAAAGTTTGGATGATGAAAACTCTCCAAAAATATAAATGGAGTATGAGTTTACTTCTTAATGAGACTTGGAATATATATGATATTTAGCACTAGTCTTCTCATGAACAAAATGCAGAATTTAATTTCCTTGCTCTTTATTTTCCGATGGCTTGAATGGCAGAAAAATAACTTCAGATGCACTTTTTTAATTTTCTGGTGTCTCTACTTCTTTAATACAACATTTGAATGGTTAAATAATATCTAAATGGAGACTCAAAAATATAAATATTGGGCACATATCTTGAGAGCATTAAATGCATAAGATTTTTGAAGAGAGAAGGTGTATGAAACTTCCCCACAAATTTAATTTTTGTTTTTTCAATAAAATATGGCTGATGGAGAGAATTTAATGACATTGCATAAAATAGGTTGAACTTATTCTTATATTCAGATTTTAGATGGAGAAAGCACTCTTGATAAGTAGTGTTAATTAGAAATATATTTGATGCATTATCTATAAAATAGATTTAGATAACACAAAAAATATCCAATGAACAAAGGTATTGTATTTTAAAAAGAATTTTTTGATTTCATAAATATTTTTGATAAATTGAAAAACATAAACAAACATTGGACTGTATAAAAATCTTAAGATAGACATATATGACAAATGTTTATAAACATTAATGTTGGAAAAAAATTGTCTCTCACAGGACAAAGAATAAAATAACCAAACTCGTGTCATCACCAATAGGTTAATTAACTGGACTTCCAAGCTGGTACAGATCTAATAATCAGATTTATCTTCGCTGAATCTCAAATATTTGGGCATGTCCAAGCCTCAAGTCAATCAAACTGTCCAAGGCTTCTAATTATTAGAAGAAAATAAAGTAGCAAACTTATGTATGTCATAAGTTTGCTTGATGATGTCATCAATATAAATTTTTCCTACACTACCTAATTTACCCCTCTATCATTTGAGTTCCCCTTTTTTTCTACACTCAATTTTATTTCCTACTCTTCCTCAAAATTCAAAAAAAGGCTAAAAGTGTAATTGACCTTATTCTGTCATTTCACACATACCTTGGGTTACTCCCTCTCTCTCTCTGCGATTTTTCATTCCGATGTGGTTCACTGGTAGTGTGGTTCACATGTATGCCTCTCTTTGTTTCCAACGCCAGAGATTAGGTAATATCTCTTTATTTCACCCTCTCTCTCACACACACATACGCATACACATACACAGGTAATCTCTTTATCTCACCCTCTCATGCACACACACGCGCATATAAAGATTTGAAGGGTTATATAAATATTTGGGGTTGATGATAAATATTTGGGGTTTTAGGATTTGGGGTTATTCTTATCTTTTTCGATTTCGATTTGGGGTTGTAAGATTTGGGGTTATATAAATATTTGGGGTTGATGATAAACAGATCTGATCGTTCTTTTTGAGATTTGGGGTTAATGATAAACACACAGATCTAATGTGTTTTATTGTTCTTTGTGGTCCCATATTGTTGAGAGCATAGGACGTGCCTTGGTCCCTGAACTAGCGATGACACAGACACATGGGGTAGACTTTATGCCCGACACTAGACATGTTGTAGACACATGATGCATGCCTTTGAGCTAACATTGGATATGGTAATGATGTAGAGGCCTTTTTTAGGGTACAAGTTCATGTGATGGGTTGTGTTAGAAGGATTGAGCTTTGGGATGACCTCTAGCCAACTCAAACAAAAGAATGAGTAATTTTATGTTACCTTCTTATATTGGAAGTTTGGTTATTCATAAATCTTAATACGTTGGGGGTGATCATTTCTGATCCCAAGTCACCTTATATGCGTGAAGTGTTGTGAGCATTATTAGTTTCTGAAGTGTCTATTTGTCAAATGGCACATTTTCTTTTCCTCGCGTGACTACTTCAGATATCCAATAAAATTTAATAAGGGAATACTCTGATTATTTTGGTAATAAATTAAAACTGTTGGAATATTTCCAAATGGTAAATGATTTTGGATCAAAATTGATCAAATCTCAAGTTAGTGGGAAATACACTTTGTTTGACCTCCTTGCCCCTACCTCAACCTTGATTTGAGTGGTTTTTAAGTTTCTTATTAAAAATTGTACACGGCGCAATAACAAAAAAGTATGCAATATATGTATTTGTAGATTCCCATTGAAAATTTATTATGTAGATGACTCTAATCCGATATTAAGTCTCGAGTTGTACGAGATAATTGATTGACTTTTACCTATATGCAAATTCAAATGTGATTAGTTCATTTCATCTGCGAGTCCTTTTGTCTATTATATTGGAATAGTTTCCTATTCCATATATTATGTTAGAATTAATATTTGTTTCTATAAAAATCCCATATAAGCTAATTAACTATATTAGAATCCTTTGTATGCCAGTCTTATTTAGATAGGTTAGTGTAGCACTTTGTAAAAAGGGTCGTAATATAGTATTACCTCTCATCTATATTGGTAAACAAAGATGATTCATCAAGTGTATATTTGTGTATTCTTCAATAACAATTGCTTTTAGAATGACATAGGTAGCATTTTGAGTATGGTTATTGGTTTATTCACATCTTATGCGCGCAGATGGATAAAATTGCTACATATGATAAGTTAATACTACTTTTTATATGTTTATTACTCTCTTTTCAAATATACTTTACATGTAAATTTCAATTTTTTTATGTACATTTGTGCATTTAAAATTTCTATACAATACATTCAAATGACAACATTAAAGTTAGAAAAGTATTATAGGCATGAGCATTTGTTTATAGTTAATATTAGGTAGTTAAATTGTAGGTGAAATGATGCTGAAACTTCGATATTGCAGTGTACCACATATGTGTGGTTGGCAGTACGCAAGCGACATGTCATAGGCATTGGTGTATCCTGAATAGAACCTTTGTTTAGGGATTGGGGGGATTATTATCTTTGCGATGTTGCGATTGTGTTCAATGACAACATACTGATTTCTTTACTATGAATAGTGATTCAAGTGTTCTCTCTTCTCGAGTTAGTATAATTTGTATGGGTATGCAATCTTTAAGTGAAATAAACATGGCATTGGGGTCTGCTCAGAAATAAGTATGTTTTTTTCATGTTTAAGATTTACTGAATTATGGAAATCATCCTCAACTACGAATTGTAACTCACACTTTGTGATTCATTTAGGGGACATGCAATGCTACTTTGGTAAATTACCTATTGCGAAGGCTGCATCCGCTTCTTTTGAACGGAGTATGTTTTATGATTTTCCCTATTTGTTTGCTTTTTTGTTTATGATTTTTAGGTATTCTTAATTCCCCCTATCTTCGTCGTTGTTCTGTTTCATTATTTTAGTTTAGTTCGACATTTAGAAAATAGTCTCCCCGCCTTCATCCATTTATAGTTTGTTAAACATTTTCGTACTCATATATGTTTGAGGTTTACTATATCTTAAAAAAAATTAAATGCCCTTATTTTGATCGTGTAGGCATGTTATTCTATGGAGATTGGAGATTGAGTAATGCAACATCCATTGTATTGGATTCTTCTCCTTAGATGTGATAATCATATATATCATTAAGAAGAACAATCAAAATTCTTAAAATTAGCATTGGGGGAAAAAAATGGCTTGGGTACTTCACTCATCAACCTATTATTGATCAAGGTTTCAATCAGTGAATGTTGATTAATAATCAGGTAATTGCATATCCTTTACAATACTCAGTAGTCATATTATATCAAAATAGATATGATTATGATATTCCAACTTCGAGTATGTTGTGTTAGATTTGGCAAAATTAAAGAGGGAATGCAGTGAAAACCAACCCCTGCGTTTTTACATCATATCAAAATACAACTCTCCCACTACCATAATTCCACCAACGACAGCCAAGTTTGATTGATCTAACACAACTCGCTATGGCATGGTTTTTAACCTATAAACCCATCGCACCCAAAATCAATTAAAATCATAGGTATTTTCTTATTTGTTCACTTTTCTTTTCTTTGTACAATCAACTGAAATCACGTCCATTGTGTTCCATCTTACAAATCACAGGTATTTTTTTTTTATAGTTCTCTCAATTTCCCTATCCTCATTGTACATGTTATGGTTTAATCTATTAGAAACTCAATTCTCCATATCCTCATTCTCCAGATCATGGTTGTATAATATGAAATGTCTTGACAATTTTTCCTCATGAAAGAAGTCATAACATCTACATCCCACAATAGTATCACCACCTGTGTCATAACATCTACATCCCATAATTTTTCCTCATGAAAGCAGTCAACCCTGAGCTTGAATTCACAGAAAATGAACTTCACATATTTATTACTACTATTTCCTCATCAAAGCAGTCAGCCCTGCGAAGTTTCTATTACTGTCCAATTTTTGTGAAGTTTCTACAAATGAATGTATATTTCGTACTTCCACTCAAACGTCATCTTTTATATGCCCAAACCTAATTTAATATATATTTCGTACTTCCAAACATTTGATATATATTGAGAACCAGTACTTCCTTGGTTCATCCTATAGTTGGACTAATAAAAAAATTTAGCTTCCTACTGTGCGTATGTGAAAGAAAATGAGAGATTTTGTGAGACATTAATTTTGAACACTGATAGTTTTTCCCATTGTCTTTGGATCGTTCTGCAGAACATTGACATCCCATTTGGACATGTACAGTTGATTGGTTACACTCAAACTTCCTATTTGTTAGTGGCTTGGAACACATCTATGAGCTGATAACTATATTTTACGTTGATGTTGTGTTGACGCGGTGTTTAGGTAGCCCTCTAATTCTGCTTATACTATTTTATTTTTGACTTTCAATTTGGTTAATAAAGGATCATATGCTTATTGATCAGCTATTCTTTCAATTTTAGTTTCGTTCAGTAGCAGCTTTAGATGTCCCAACTGAAAGCTATAGCCCTCCATTATAGAAAGGGCTGGGTGCAATTGCGTCATCCCTTAATTTTATTGGCGATACCATTGGCAATGCTCTTGAGGAGGGCCTTACAATTTTGGAGAATCGGATTGCAAACATTATTCAAGAAACTCGCAAGCTGCAAGTTAGAAAAAAGGGTAGCAGGTCTGAGGCACAAAATCAGGCTTCGACTGTTGGCAATACATAGTAACAAACCCCATTGGAAACCCATATTCA
Source organism: Sambucus nigra (assembly GCA_949130495.1). Classification (NCBI taxonomy): domain Eukaryota; kingdom Viridiplantae; phylum Streptophyta; class Magnoliopsida; order Dipsacales; family Adoxaceae; genus Sambucus; species Sambucus nigra. Next base: position 238,760,549 of record OX422218.1, on the reverse strand, counting down.
ACCCTCAACACAAACTGATTTGTAAATCCAACTGAAGGCATCTTCGTCCGTAAGGTTGCAATGACAATGGCTGCCAAAGCAAAGCTTCTTCTGCGGGAGATGAAGATAGTTAAAGAAGATCTGGCTTTTGCAAAAGAGCATTGTGCTCAGATCGAAGAGGAAAATATAATCCTTAGAGAGCGTCGTGACAAAGGAGACAATCTGGAAGATGATTATTTGATAAGGCTTCAACTAGATGTTTGCGCGGGAGAATTGTTTTCTAAGGGAGATAGTCGAATACCACCAGCTCACGATGCAAGATGTTGTATACTTGGATGAGGGTAGTGAAGAGTTCACTGAAGTTTACCCTATTAAGGTACCACCTACAGTAACTAATCTTCCATCACTCACCACAAATCCCCACTTGGCCCAACATTCTGTCTTTCCCCTCTCCCCAAATCCACAAGTGACCCAGAATCGATCTCCTCTTCACATTCCATCTTCTAAGTCTGTGGAGCTTTACCAAACTATTACACCTTCAAGCCCCTATATAAACATCCCAGTGGTCGAAGAACATCAAGAAAGACATTAATTTCCTTTTTCATGGATGCTCTGCCTTGGTTAAACCCCTTTTTGACATACCATCCATTTTCCTCTTCTTTTCAATATTTGTTTGTTATATGTCGTTGTATCATTGCTTGGCAAATATATAATTAATATGTATCATCAATTTATGTATCATCAATTGTTTAAATTTAAGCCTCCATGAGGTTGTTAGTTCCACAAAAAAAATGTAATTTTAATTTTTGATGGGGAAGCTGAAATATTTGAATTAAAATTTCAAAACCACTGAAATATTTGAATTAAAATTTTTACTCAATATTTGAATTACAATGGTGTGCATCCCATCCAAAAATGTTGTTTCACAGTTGAGCAGAAGTTTTTAGCTTTACTATGAGTACACTGCTCTGATTAGCTTTGCATTTCTATGTAATAGCATCTGGGTTTGGGATTAACAACATTCTTAGTCATTCGTGACTTGATTAGTTTGATTTTTACAATATACCGTTCAGGTCAATCTGTGACTGAATTTTTTGTTCCATTGTTCGCAACTGAATATTAAGATTTGAAAGTATATGTGGCTATGTTCAGTTGTTAAAAAATGTAATAAATCCATTTTGCCATCCTGTTTATGTACAGGAGGTTCGGAGTGGAAAATTACATGTAAAGGGACCCGAACTCTTTATGTTTCTGCCCAGGGGACTACTGTGATCTCACTCCTCCAGCCCGCATCCGATTTGAGCCTAGGTATTATTATTATTATTATTATTATTATTATTATTATTATTATTATTATTATTATTATTATTATTATTATTATTATTATTATTATTATTATTATTATTATTATTATTATTATTATTATTATTATTATTATTATTATGTATCTCATTTTATGCACATGGACAATTTACGTGTTCAATAGTATGTATATTACAGGAGGTTTGCCTTGAAATGGACTTTTGTATGTCGATGAAGATGGAGATGGCAATCAATATTGATATAAAAAAGAGTAAAAAAGAATTGGTAGGTATACTTAGAACTTTTGTGAGCTGCTTTAATAAGGTGTTGTTTGTATATTTATTATGGATGTGAATTAACACGTCTATTTTTTGTTGTTTGGTTTTCAGATTATGACAAATATGAGAACGTGTCAATTATAAGCTTGAGTTTGGGATCACGTTCAACATTAAGCCCTATCCCACCCCATTACAAATGTGCCACGAGTTATTTGATTGATCCACCATTTATGTTTTTTATTAGATTGAAAATCTATTATTGTGTTTAAGTATTATTTTTATCATCATTTTGTTGTTTAAATTGCCAATAATGATTTTTTTGTGTAATCATATCTGAAGTTTATTGTTGTCATAAATTGATGATTTGGTTTATATAATGTTTGGGATGGACTATTTGTATACTTGAATAGTTTTGGTTTCTTAAACAAGTAGATAGTCTTATAAAAAGAGTAAATTTTACCCATTTTTTTAAAATCGTGTACACATTTGTGTTTTATAATAAATTATATGATTACAAGTCTTAGTCGACGCAGTTTTTTGGAAGCATTTGTCATTGCTTTAAGCACGATCATACTATTTGAATTTTATTGAACTATTTGTTATTTGTTAAGAATGGTAGATAGTATTATAAACAAAAGATATTTTGGTTAATTTTTTTAAATTAAACTTTGTTTAACTGGGGAATGAAATTTTTTTCATTTTGCAATTACGTACTTTGACTTTTTTGTCGTTTTGCAATTATCAGCGTGCCTTCAGGCACGGGCATAATCTAGTATATATATATATATATATATATATATATATATATATATATATATATATATATATATATATATATATATATATATATATATATATATATATTGGGCATGTCCAATCTTTAAGTCAGTCAAACTGACTTGAAAAATGAGAGAATAGGCTTCCAATTTTTAGAAGAAATACATTGTCCAAGGCAGTTTATGATTCGCGTATATTGTGTCATGAATATATATATATATATATATATATATATATATATATATATAAGCAACGAGTATGTTAAACAATCTTTGAGTCTTTCAAACAGCATAGGGATATCTTTCTATTTTCGATTCCATACTTTTTATCTACTATTCTTTTAGTCATTTTTTTATTATTTGCTTCAAAGTGGGGTTTCTTTCGTATTTTCAAATCCTACTTTCCAAAGTAGGGTTCTTTTTTGGGGGGCGCACCCTCTCTTTTTTTTCCAAAAAATGGATTGCACTAGGGGCTTGGAGATTATATATATATATTATATATTGTATAATATAGTAGGTAGCTATGAACAGGAATCACAACCCACCAAAAGGACTGTTCTATATCAAAGACGCGTGCGGGGGCCCCAATAATAAAAACGCGCACAACAACCCAAAAAATAATAAAAGTAGTAACCTATAAAATTTCATATGCATAGGGCCCAATACTTAGATGTTGATGAAGCAATGCAACTTTTGTATGAATTGGAAGGACAATTTCTTGTACAAATGGATGGCAGGTTTATTATAAGAAATCACGGACAGTTTCTTGTAGTTAAATTGCTCGACGACATTGAATACTAGAGGCATATTTTATGACCTCTCGGTTTAGTGAAGATGGTTTTTGCCATAATTTCTATAAGAATCTAAAACTCCTAGTTTCAGATTATAAACTAATGTCTTTTTCTCATCTTGATGTGTCAAATCTGAGTAAATCTTCTACTTGGTAAGTAGCCCATTTATTTAGGAGTTTGATAAACTCACACGTCCACTAATGAATTATAGAAGAGAAGAAATCATATTTATATATGAGAATTGAATGTTAGTGTTTAAGGGTTGTAAACAGATACAAATGAATATACTAAAAGCTTATAAACGAATATAAATATAATATATAAGTATACACCGCAAATCTTATAAAGAAATATATTAAAAAAAGATATATATATATATATATATATATATATATATATATATATATATATATAGACACACACACACACACACACACACACACACACACACACACACACACACACACTATATGTATAACGTAATATTCATATAAACAAAAAAAAATATATTATTCAAATAATTAATTACTTTGACTAACAAACTAATATATATAAATAAATTGTAAGGATTACCTAAACAACCTATACAAGGAAACAAGATATATACAAATAAAGTAATAACTATTCTAAAATTTAGATTTAAAACTACATAACTAATTTTGACATATATACATAAAAGAATCAGTTATACTAATATATTTGGCCTCTAAACAAATATATAAAGCACTAAAAACAACTAAAACTATATATTATATACTGTAACAAATAATAGAACTAATTAAAAGATAATACATTAAGCAAATGAGATACTTGTTTGTAATTGTCAAAGTCACTATATAATATTGAACTAAAAATACAATAATAATAATAATAATAATATTAATAATAATAATAATAATAATAATAATAATAATAATTAATTATGATATAATAACATTTTCGTTTAACAATAAGAATAATAATAGAATGACATATATACCTCATTATTCAAAGCTAGCAACGAGAAAAGCGTGTCTAAACATGACCACATGCGGGGAGCATTCATAATATTCGTGTCATCTAGGAATCTAAAATCAGTGATGACATGATGGGTTGCACGCGATGAACACACACCGTGCAAGTGGTGCGTCGGCCACCAATAAACCTCCTCAACATCGTGACTAGGTCTAGAAGAGTATTATTTACAAAGATAATTTTTAGCGATAATTATGGGCGGCTGAAATGTTGTTTGACCAGTAAATAGGATAATTTTATGGATCATTATCACAGCATTGCAATTGTCATGCGCTAAAGGATGTTGATATTTGCAATTGACATAAAAGCAGAAGAGTTTCAAAATCTACAAACCTTGATTGTTCATGCATTGGAAAATAAAAAAATGACATAGGTTTAAAGCATAAAAATACGATTTTGAATTACTAGACCTTAGCGGGTCTTGATGGTGATCCAAATGAGTATAAATATGTTAATGAAGATGACGATCGTGTGAACCTCCTAAGCTCTCCAAAAACATTGCAATAATCCCCTAAAGCCTCAAATTTTCTAGGATATGATCCACTAAAAGAAATCCTAGTGTGTGAGAACTCTAAGGGATGAAAATATCATGATATATGAGAGAAATCCCTTTATATCTCCTCACCCTTTCACAAAAATATGAATAGTGGTTTCCCTCTCACTTTGTAACTCTTCATAACAGATATTCAAATTAAAATCCCATCGTATACCAATATGTATATGCATTAGTCAAGGTTTCGAGAGAGTCCAAACATCAGGGGAAATTAAAATAAATAAACACTAACTAATGAACATGAAGGAAAATTGAAGTAATGGAATAACGAACATCACGAAAAACTAAAAATATATACAGACAAACTAATGATTTTAAGTAGTCCACTCCTCAATTATAGAACTATAAGTGATTTTGTGTTTTTGAAGAGTAAGTGAATGTAAATTCTAACATTTATGGAAAATATTACACAACAACTTAAAGACCATTCAAAGAAAATTGATCACAAGCCATGCATTTAACACAATTTTCACAAAATAGATTTGTACCATCATTGGTTACCATGATTTTATGAGTGTATCTCTCCCAAGATAAATGATATCTTTGCATTTATGCAAGCGACACTTCGATCTATATAGCTTTGACAAGCCAAATTATATGTTTTGCTCTCTCACCTATTGACTCGATGAGAAGGGACAAAAAAATGACTCAAACTCAAATCTTTGAACATTTTGTATTTTATAATAAAGGATGGTGATCTATTTATAGAATGTTAGACACCTTTTCGAACAGACACGTTATTTCCAATTGGTCACAACATTTAATGAATGAATACAACCTTTAACGAATGGACACAATCATTCATAAAAGGACTCGACTTTTCATAACCCACAAGCCTTCTAAAAATATCTATATAATAATTATGTATAATTTCTAATCAATTGGTGTTATCCAATTATGATTAATAATTTCCAATGGCTACGTACACAGCCGTTATAGGCAAGGGTCTCACTATTTTGAATTTTAGTAAATTTGATCTCATAATCTCAACTAAAAATGCACCCACTTTCCTTTATATACTATAAATATTATGTCACTTACATTTATTAAATATCCAAAAACATAAAAAGAAATCCCGAGGTAAACCTAATATCGTAAATTAGGCTTCACACACTCTAAAATGGTCCCCGTAACGAGAACATCTTTGAAAATCGTTCAACATAAAATTCAATAGAAAAGTGGGTTCCATTGAAACATTTTATTGTATCATCCACTCGATTTTGAATCTCAATTAATAATTTTTTTTATTTAGATGATTAGTTGGGATTAGGATTATACTTTACTGTTACTGTTCTCATTCTAATTGAAAATAAACATAGATTAAACTTTTAAGTGTGGCATAATCATTTACTACAAATATATTGCTAAACTAAGATGATGGGGAGTTTTTATAACAAACCTTTCTATTTGGGAAACACCTATAATTTTTATAACAATTAAGAAGTTTTGTGTATAATTCATACATCATGGGAACTAAATGTAATATGACATGTCTATTATATAAGAAATTCAGTTGTGACATACAAAACTTCAGTTTTGTTTATTTTCACTAATTCTGTATGTAAGGGTAAATTTTCGAATCGAGTAAATTTTTATGCTTAGTATTATTCCATGTCGGGACAAAACTTTAGAGTCATAGGTTAGGTCTTGAGTGTGTTTAACTTTCAAGCCTGTGATATATTTGATTGAAGATGTAGCGTCCAAGTTATAGATCCTAGATCATTGTGTCATGTTTCGTGCCACATTTCATCTTCAATGCTCAAGGAACTCTTGTATATATACTAGAAGAATACCCGTTCCTAAAGGCACAGTGAAAATTTTCAAAGTTCATAATTGAAAAATGAAAAAAAAATCATTCCCTAGAATAACAATGTTTAATTTTAATAAAATGGCCATAATATTCTTTCTTTATAGAACTATTCACCCTACTTAACAAATAACAAATAATTCAACAACATTTAAACAGTCTAAATTTACCCCCCAATATTTTCCAACATATTGAATTTAAAAACAATTTGCATAATAAATATTGTTTTACAACACAAATAAGTGTAAACAATATAAAAAAAATTAGAATACAAAAGTGTAAACATTTTTAAAAAAATGGACAGAATTTTCTTTGTTTATAGGACTATACACCCTGTTGAAAAATAAAATAATAATCCAACAAAAGCAATACTATCATAATTTCTTCCAACGTTTTTTACGGAGTTTTCGTTGTGAGACAATATCAAGTATTGCAAGTCCTACCACAGCTGGGGCACTGCACAAAAAAACAAACAATCAAATAATTGATAACATATTGTGTATGTTTGATAGACACGTGTATGCTTAAAAAATCCTACGAGAAGCTTCATTTAAGTATAAACAATTAAATTTGGTCAAGTTGCATGGTCAAGTTGGATTTCTGGTACTTCCAGTACATTTATTTTCTACAACACTCCAGTATATATTACATCGATAGTCAACAAAATTTTATGAACCTTTTAACTTTGAAAAGAAAATTGTTGAATACCTTCCAGGGTAGCATCATGCTTCCTCTCATCTTTGGCTTCAATAACTATAAAAAAAGTAAAAAACGAATGATAAATAATATCATATTGTATTTAACAAATCACATTACGCATTAAAAAACAATTTTAGAAAAAATTGCATTATACGACACAAAGGTGTTGGGCTTGAGATTCCAAAATAGCATAAATGCCACTCACATTTACTAATGAATAGCACGTGCATTAATTTTCATATAAACACTGGAGCAAAATATATATATATTTAGGCGAACCAATAAAATTACGTTGAAACTCAAAAGTGAGACTTCTTATGGAGTAATGCCTCATTATACTCACTCCCGAACAAACTCAGTGTGCTACTAAAAAACGTGACAACCAAATTAATATTCCACCATCGAACACAACCGAATTAATGCTTTGCAAAGTGAGAACTTCTTGAGGAATCGTCTGCTAAATGGGGAGAAGCAAAGCCTACTCATTGGTGACGTACAGTACAAAACCAAAATAAACATAGAAAATAATAATCAAACCGGTTCAGTGTAATACCCCGCATTTTTATCGATATTTATTTATGGGATTAATTAGATTAAATGTGAATTAATTGAGAATTAATCCGGATAAAATACTAACGAGATGTGAGTTGGTATTTGATTATAATGTGTATATATGGCAATATATGAATATTGATAATATTGAATTTGTCGTGAGATAGAAATACGGCAATTTGGAAAATTTTGTTGGGACGCGCGTGACAGTCGCGTCAGGAATGTAATTATTTGGATTAAAAAGTGAATTTTATTTTTATCAACCGTATGGTCATTTTGAGTGCGCCAACGTGTCCGGAAGGGTCGAAATAGTCAGAAAACACTAGCCGGGGGTTAAGTTTGGGTCCCGGGGCATTATTGGGCCATACCGGTAACTTAAAAGGGCATTTTGGTAATTTCGGAAATTTGGGAATTAAAACCCACGAAAATCAGAAATAAAAATCTGACTTATTATTTATCCACTAAACCCACTAACTACACTAAGGGACTTAATGGGCTACGGGAGAAGTTAACTTGCCAAAAACCAAACCCACCTCCATTGTCATCTTGTGAGAAGAGCTTGGAGAGAGAGAGAGAGAGAGAGAGAGAGAGAGGAGAATTCTGCAAAGAGAGAAAGGATAATTCTGCAGAGAGAGAGAGAACAATTCAACCTTCAAGATTCAACATCAAATTCAGAGAAAGATTAGAGGTAAGTGGTTTAATTACAATTGATTCAATGCTATGCTTTTCCATGTTTAGGAATTATCAAATTTATCTTGGAAGATTGATTAGACCCATGAATTTGAGGATTAAAACTATGAACTATGTTAGGAAATTGCATGTAGAAACATTCTGGACGAATTATGAATTCAAAATTTAACCATTGATGATCTAAAAACGGATTTTAGAAGAAGTTTATTAATGTTCTTGAAAGAATTAGAAAACTGGAATTCTTGATGAAGATTTTAATCCAAACAAAGCCCTTGGATGATGAATTATTGGTTTTAGAACGTTAACAATGTAGTAGGATGGATGTATGATGATATTATAACGTTATCTTAGAGTTTCATGCTTGTTAATGGTGTTTTGAGAGGATTTGAAAACTGCAAAATGAAGCAGTCCATAGCCTACCTGGTGTGTTCGATCGATCGACATTCATCAGTCGATCGATCGACCACCATCGATCGATCGAAGGTCAAGGTCGATAGATCGACCTTCCCAGAAAGAATAAAATTTCCCCTAGTTAAATTTTAATGATGTTGACCCTTGGAAAATATTATTGGAGACCTTATGAATATCCTTAAACTTAAGGAAGACCAGTAGGTATGGTTATAAAGTTTGGACCTTAATTAGATTTTAATTTGAGGAATTATTCTAAAAGCTAATGAAGCTCGATGAGTGAGATGATATTGGGATTAAAAGAGTAATTTTGAATAAATTGATGAATTGAGATTTGGGGCAGAAGTAAGGACCTTAAGAATAATGATGTAACACGTGGGAATAATAGGAAACTTAATAACCCCTTTGAGATAGGTTTTAAGTATAAGAATTTATGACGTGAGATGTGTCGATAGTCTACGTTATATATTATCAGAAGACTTAAAATGTATACAATTGGAATAATTTTATAAGGATATAGAAAATACCTTTATTAATATTGAGATATCTAAGATGTGTGCATGCTTAGTATATAATCTTATGTGTATGACATACCTACCATACTTGCTATCACGGGAGGTTTACGTTCGCTTAGGGCCTTCTAATCCTTGTGTGCCCGGATTTAGTTTGGTACCTAGAGGACATAGTTCAAGGGAATGACTTAATTGTGAGTTATTAAGCCAGCTGACTATGGAGCGTAGGTATGTACGTGACGATGGATATGTTGAATTATGTTCGCCTCCATTTTTGTGTGTGGTGTTTATTCTAACAATTCCTGAGAGATTCGTAATTTGTAATCCTTATGTACGTGATGTACCGGGATGGATAGCGGAGTATGCGTGCACCGCAGCTTAGCCTCGGGGTGCTTGTATTGTATATTTATGATGTGAATAATATACGGTTAAATGAACAGAATTGTCATGTTTAATTATGAGAATAATTTATAGTAACTCATTGAGAAGATAAATAAGGGGATAACCTCCAGTAAACGGTAATGCTAATAATTGAGAATCCGAGTTCAAGTAAAACTATCTATTTAAGTAATAACATTGGGAATTCATATTGTGAATCGAGTAGTTGGGTTAGAACTTATGATGGTTTAGTTAGATGAATAAAACATGAATGGGTACCGGAACGTTAGGAGTGCACAGTTAGACGAGAGGTGAGTATTTAATGTGAGAGCACGTCCTAACATATACCTTGCATTCATTGTTTTAATTGTTATTAAAGCACTTGCTGTTTTTAAAATACTCTCCACATTCGGGCTCTGACCCGTTTGCTTTCAAATCTATCTTTTGTAAAAACCATTTTTAGGTGCCCAGCCACAAGGACACCATGCTTAGTATTTCCAGTCAGGTGACGAGCTGTAGCTGTTGTGGAAGTTACAGGGCCTTGCTAGTAGACGCTTCATTTACCTTAACTCTATATTCAGATTTCATCAGTTGTAGGGCATGTCGCCCATTTCCTTTAGAGACATTTCATTTTATATTTCAGTTATTCAGACTTTGGTTTGTAATTAATTCAGGATGCAGACTTGTTTCATTTCTTTTCATATTGGGATTGTTGTGAGGAGTACTTCCTCTAGACTCATTTTTAATTGTTGATTCATTATAGTTGGACTTTATCGTGAATGGATGTGTTATATTTCTATATTTCATTTATTGCATGTTAATCAGATTTAATTTAAAATTTGACAACTCACTTTTTGAATACTAGGTGGTTAGTAATTATTAAAAATGCTTTCGACAGTGATGCTATTAACTGGACCAACTTGGCATTTTGTATTGATTTAATAAAGGTGTAGCTACCCGGTATTTAATTAGTCGGGGTGTCACAGGTGGTATCAGAGCATCAGGTTCTAGTGTCCTTTAGGATCTGTACGGCTTATTATGTTTCCGCTGAGCTTTCTTTGATATAGAGCCCTATGCTTAGGATTGTTGATATCTTTGGTGAAATTTCGTTCTCCTGCTTTAATACATATGGTAGTGAATCTTATTTACGATCGGGTGTATTCGTGTGCCGAACAATATAGTGCATCAGGCGAAGACAGTTGAGTGAACAACAGGAGGCAAATATATATAATAAGGTTAGTTAATTTATTTAAAGAAAGACGACCGTAGTTGAAGTCACCGATGTTATGGCACGGAAGTCCTGGATGATATAGAAGGCTAAGGCGAGACTTGAGACTTCCGGGTACGGCTATAGTAGGAATGGGGTCAAATTAGACACATCCAACAAGGTTGGAATGGGAGAGAAAGAGTTAGGTGTAACATTGAAGAGAACCAGCAGTAGCAATACTCGAAAGGCGAAGACGGCATGTGCTAGCCAAACGAACGCAATGTATCTAAAGGCTTGGACTTGTGTCGGAGTATGGCCAATCGAGAGTGAAAATTTGGGGAAAATTTTTCTTGTCTTGTGAGAGCGGAGTTTCAATGGGGAGAAACAATCACCACACTTATAAGTGGAATGGGACGTCGAGAGAAGGCGTACACGAATGGTTTGACCATAAGTTCTTTCATCAGATGTTCAGGTTGAAAGGCGAATGTTATTCTGAACTCACATAAGAGGGACAAACAGGGGTCAATTTGTGAGGAGAAATTTAATGTTGTAGCGAACCCTACACCGGCTGGAGAAGGTGGTATGGAGAAGAGAATGTTAAAGGGAGAATCTACATACAAGAAGAATTGTTAGCTCTTATGGGGAATTCTGCTTGGATGATAAATACAGATAGTAATTATATCGCGTGGTGTAAATTTGGAGGTAAATGTTCCCTTGGGTAGGGAGATACAAAATTCGAATTTTTTTTTTTACAGAATAAGACTGGGAAAATGGTGTTGGAGAGACACCACAAGGAGGAAGACCCAATGGAGAAATCGTTAAAATAATTCGATAGCGAAATTACTATCGAGCAATGGTAATTTCAGTAAGAGAGGTGGAAAACTAGTAGTGTGTTCCTTAGGTACATCAAGCTAAGGGAACAATGGAGATACTCTTCAGAGCTGAGACTACCAACGTCCGAGGAAAGGACCAATTTAACATGGTCAGGGTGATCGGAAATAAGTGGAGTATGTGTAGAGGTACTTTGTGGGAGTGAAATCCGTGCGTTATAAAAATTTTCCCGATACAAGAGTAGGGATCAAGGTATTGTGCCTGGCAAGGGCAACAGTTAATAAAATATTTGGGTTTGTACGGACATGTGTGGTAAGTCCAGGAACCATTTGAGCAGCCGGGACGATTTATAAGATAGAAGGATGAGTTACATCCTCAGATGATGATGCATGTTATTGGTGGCATGAATGAGTTGCTACATTTGTCATAATTGTTATTCTCGCTTAAGAGTCGAATTTAGTGAGTATACCGGTAATTTTATTATTTATAAGAACATTTTTCCCTGATAGTGTGGGGGTTACTTTTATTGTCATCCGCGGAGGATGAATGGGTATATTGATAGCGGTTTATAATTTATTGAAATTACTCATTTTAGTGCTGCATTATACGAGTATGATATGATATTATTTATGGTTTTATATATATGATTATACCGATAGTGTGCTGGTATCGTAAGTTTATTGGGATTGCTACCTTGGGGTAGAATGTTTTGGTTCTAGAGAGGCCCCATTTGTGAGAGGGTCGGGCTCAGAATTGTACTATTGTATATATGTATAAATATATAAATATTGCTGTGATTTCAAAGGCATAATGGTCTCGGATATTTAATCCCAGTATGCGTAGGGATTTCATTATTATGAGTCGGATGTAATTGATTTACTAGTCAACAAAGAGTTAGTTGGTTTTTATAATTAACGATAGAGAGGTCGTAACAAAAAGAGTGCATTGTTTTATCACCCATTAGAGATTTGGAAGTTTATACTCATAGTTGTGTGTCTGGGGACGGGAATTTGAGAGACTCGATTTTATTCGCATGTGTATATGAAAGGTGATTTCCACCACTGTCAAGAGAAAGTGTCTTTCGAAAGGAGTTCCTTGTTTATGTATAATTACGATCGGAGATGAAACTTTGTTATTAAGAGACGGGAACATAGGGGTACGTGTTAGGGACTGAGGGCTTAATAAATCTCGATGACCGACAAGGTTAGGTAGTAGTGTATCGGGGGGGTTCCTTGTTTGGATTTCTCTTTGCGAGACACCCCACGCATGAAACTTAGTGTAAGATTGGTAGTAAGGAAATGTGTGGCCCTTCGTTCATGATTTGGATACCTCTATAGTTATGGAGTACGTAGTTATAATGGGAAGTTACAAGGAGTAAATTATGATGTACGGCGATTAGAGCCAGTTGTTAGTGAATTACGATATAAGTATTAATAATGTTTGTTTTGTCACGGCATGTTGACGGACGCGTTGAGGATAAGGAGGATTTAGGATTTCTAATTCAGAAGCGATTGAGAACGCCCAAGTGATATAGCACCGTTGTATTTGCAATGACAATAAAGAGTTTGGGATTTGTATGAAGCGTATATAATGTTTAAAAACCGTATGGTTGGGTTGTAAAGGGAGTAGACATCTTGATTTGGTAAAGTGTAAATCAAAGGAAGAGGGAACATAGACGGGTGAGATTATTACTTATGAGATTAAACGTCATAAGAAAAAGTGTAAGTGAATATCATGTATAGTAAGTGTAGCACGTTCAAATTTGGAGAAAAGGAAGTAGAAAGCCATTTAATAAAAGGATATCTCGTGAGAAGGCGAATGAATTATTATGAGCAATTTTGAGTAGAGTTCCGAACAATCGAACGTTGAGGGTGACTCAAGAGTAAATAGAATGAGGATGTCAATCAGGTATAAAGTCCAAATATTCACAAAGTGGTGAAAAGTGTAAAGGTCCAAACTTTTGGTATTCGTCGGGAGAATAAGATCATTAAGTATCTTTTAACGGGGAAAATTTTATGTGAATATCGGAATTAAAAGAGTTATAGTAAGTAGTAGAACAGTTGGGGTTAGATGATCAACCCAATAATTTTGTATCAAGACGAGGATTCCAAGAATGGGAGGGTCAAGTTGGATAATTTTCTTGCGACGTAGCCAAACTATGGATAAGTAATGAGTTCCTTCGATTATGTGGGACATGTTGTCCAGAAGGAGAGAAATTATTATATACTTGGGGTGATTTACACTATTAGATAGTGAACACGCCGGTACGTGGTTCGACGTAGTATTATTTAGAACTGGGATGAAATCCCCGAAATCCACATTTAGGTGGGGTGACAATAAGTAGTGGGAAATAACGATTCAAACTGAGGGTTGTATCACCTATAACCCGAGGTGCAGGCGCAAGGTGACTAACGACTGATGGATTGTATGAAAGAAATTTTGAATTCATTGCGATATTTTCAATTCCAAATCGGGTATAACTAGTGAGATATATTGTAGTCATGAGAAGCAGATATTACCTAATGGTAAAGTTGGGGGAAAAGCACCCGTATGTATTTATGATAAACAAGGTACTTATAAAGGTTTGTGTGACACCAACAGGCTGAAGTAGTTTTCCTTGGCGTAAAAGTCACAACGTCGGGATATTTCAGGGAATGGACAAGCGTAGTCAGATGTGTTATTGATTCATCCCAAGATGGGAGTTTGGAGTTTTGATAAACGCGGGAGTTAGTAGTGAGGTGCGGACCCACAATACTAATAAAAAAATTAATGCGGCTAATAAGGTATGGGCTATTTTAGTCGAAGGTTGTTTAATAAGAGCACAACATGAGGTGCATTTATCGAAGATTATTCTGAAAAGGTATCAAGTATGTTAAACAAGCTTATTGTGAAGCGAGGGTTTTAGTAATTTGGGCTTTTCTTTATAATTGTTTTGAATACTGGAGGATACCTAATTTTTCCAAGCGTGCCTTATTTTTTCGAATTTCGGGACGAAATTCTGTTATTAGGGGGGAAGTATGTAATACCCCGCATTTTTATCGATATTTATTTATGGGATTAATTAGATTAAATGTGAATTAATTGAGAATTAATCCGGATAAAATACTAACGAGATGTGAGTTGGTATTTGATTATAATGTGTATATATGTCAATATATGAATATTGAGAATATTGAATTTGTCGTGAGATAGAAATACGGCAATTTGAGAAATTTTGTTGGGACGCGCGTGACAGTCGCGTCAGGAATGTAATTATTTGGATTAAAAAGTAAATTTTATTCTTATCAACCGTATGGACATTTTGAGTGCGCCAACGTGTCCGGAAGGGTCGAAATAGTCAGAAAACACTAGCCGGGGGTTAAGTTTGGGTCCCGGGGCATTATTGGGCCATACCGGTAACTTAAAAGGGCACTTTGATAATTTCTGAAATTTGGGAATTAAAACCCACGAAAATCAGAAATAAAAATCTGACTTATTATTTATCCACTAAACCCACTAACTACACTAAGGGACTTAATGGGCTACGAGAGAAGTTAACTTGCCAAAAACCAACCCCCACCTCCATTGTCATCTTGTGAGAAGAGCTTGGAGAGAGAGAGAGAGAGAGAGAGAGAGGAGAATTCTGCAAAGAGAGAAAGGAGAATTCTGCAGAGAGAGAGAGAGAACAATTCAACCTTCAAGATTCAACATCAAATTCAGAGAAAGATGAGAAGCAAGTGGTTTAATTACAATTGATTCAATGCTATGCTTTTCCATGTTTAGGAATTATCAAATTTATCTTGGAAGATTGATTAGACCCATGAATTTGAGGATTAAAACTATGAACTATGTTAGGAAATTGCATGTAGAAACATTCTGGACGAATTATGAATTCAAAATTTAACCATTGATGATCTAAAAACGGATT
The DNA here is from genome assembly GCA_949130495.1 of Sambucus nigra. NCBI lineage: Eukaryota > Viridiplantae > Streptophyta > Magnoliopsida > Dipsacales > Adoxaceae > Sambucus > Sambucus nigra. The sequence continues at coordinate 238,744,865 of OX422218.1, read as the reverse complement.
TTAGAAGAAGTTTATTAATGTTCTTGAAAGAATTAGAAAACTGGAATTCTTGATGAAGATTTAATCCAAACAAAGCCCTTGGATGATGAATTATTGGTTTTAGAACGTTAACAATGTTGTAGAATGGATGTATAATGATATTATAACGTTATCTTAGAGTTTCATGCTTGTTAATGGTGTTTTGAGAGGATTTGAAAACTGCAAAACGAAGCAGTCCGTAGCCTACCTGGTGCGTTCGATCGATCGACATTCATCAGTCGATCGATCGACCACCATCGATCGATCGAAGGTCAAGGTCGATCGATCGACCTTCCCAGAAAGAGTAAAATTTCCCCTAGTTAAATTTTAATGATGTTGACCCTTGGAAAATATTATTGGAGACCTTATGAATATCCTTAAACTTAAGGAAGACCAGTAGGTATGGTTATAAAGTTTGGACCTTAATTAGAATTTAATTTGACGAATTATTCTAAAAGCTAATGAAGCTCGATGAGTGAGATGATATTGCGATTAAAAGAGTAATTTTGAATAAATTGATGAATTGAGATTTGGGGCAGAAGTAAGGACCTTAAGAATAATGATGTAACACGTGGGAATAATAGGAAACTTAATAACCCCTTTGAGATAGGTTTTAAGTATAAGAATTTATGACGTGAGATGTGTCGATAGTCTACGTTATATATTATCGAAAGACTTAAAATGTATACAATTGGAATAATGGTATAAGGATATAGAAAATACCTTTATTAATATTGAGATATCTAAGATGTGTGCATGCTTAGTATATAATCTTATGTGTACGACATACCTACCATACTTGCTATCACGGGAGGTTTACGTTCGCTTAGGGCCTTCTAATCCTTGTGTGCCCGGATTTAGTTTGGTACCTAGAGGACATAGTTCAAGGGAATGACTTAATTGTGAGTTATTAAGCCAGCTGACTATGGAGCGTAGGTATGTACGTGACCATGGATATGTTGAATTATGTTCGCCTCCATTTTTGTGTGTGGTGTTTATTCTAACAATTCCTGAGATATTCGGAATTTGTAATCCTTATGTACGTGATGTACCGGGATGGATAGCAGAGTATGCGTGCACCGCAGCTTAGCCTCGGGGTGCTTGTATTGTATATTTATGATGTGAATAATATACGGTTAAATGAACAGAATTATCATGTTTAATTATGAGAATAATTTATAGTAACTCCTTGAGAAGATAAATAAGGGGATAACCTCCAGTAAACGGTAATACTAATAATTGAGAATTCGAGTTCAAGTAAAACTATTTATTTAAGTAATAACATTGGGAATTCATATTGTGAATCGAGTAGTTGGGTTAGAACTTATGATGGTTTAGTTAGATGAATAACACATGAATGGGTACAGGAACGTTAGGAGTGCATAGTTAGACGAGAGATGAGTATTTAATGTGAGAGCACGTCCTAACATATACCTTGCATTCATTGTTTTAATTGTTATTAAAGCACTTGCTGTTTTTAAAATATTCTCCACATTCGGGCTCTGACCCGTTTGCTTTCAAATCTATCTTTTGTAAAAACCATTTTTAGGTGCCCAGCCACAAGGACACCATGCTTAGTATTTCCAGTCAGGTGACGAGCTGTAGCTGTTGTGGAAGTTACAGGGCCTTGCTAGTAGACGCTTCATTTACCTTGACTCTATATTCAGATTTCATCAGTTGTAGGGCATGTCGCCCATTTCCTTTAGAGACATTTCATTTTATATTTCAGTTATTCAGACTTTGGTTTGTAATTAATTCAGGATGCAGACTTGTTTCATTTCTTTTCATATTGGTGTTGTTGTGAGGAGTATTTCCTCTAGACTCATTTTTAATTGTTGATTCATTATAGTTGGACTTTATCGTGAATGGTTGTGTTATATTTCTATATTTCATTTATTGCATGTTAATCAGATTTAATTTAAAATTTGACAACTCACTTTTTGAATACTAGGTGGTTAGTAATTATTAAAAATGCTTTCGACAGTGATGCTATTAACTGGACCAACTTGGCATTTTGTATTGATTTAATAAAGGAGTAGCTACCCGGTATTTAATTAGTCGGGGTGTCACAGTCAGTCCCTAAATTTACATTATACACGTGCACTAAAACTCATGGAACTTGCACAAAACTGATCTTACACAAGTATCGGGTCAACTCCATTCACAGATGGAATTAAAATCTCAAGGGAAACATGTAATTTCATAATAAAAAGCAAGAAAATAGTATTCCCATTGTATAAAATATGAAATTTAATAGAGAATAATTATGTCGGTACAACCCCTGATGCCCCTGTTTCAGAGATGGGGCTATTTCCACTAACACAATGTATCAACCTCTATTCCACCTTATTATAAAACATGTTCTAAAACCTAAAAGAAATAAAGTTAAATATTACAATAAAGTAATAGAGTTTAAAGTAATTTTAGAAATTTAATAAATTTTAAATTTCATCAATTAATTTAAAACTTCTTAATCAGTAAATGCTAAAACACAAAACCTTAAAGAAATAAAAAAACGTTATTATGGTTCACTAAAGTTATTGCAGAAATATGCACTCGTAATTGAATCGTATAAATATAATGTCTATAACAACACTTTATGGCAGAGTCCTAATGGACGACAAAGTAATCAAAGTTCGGAAATATTGAATCAATTACTCAATGCAAACATAAAAAAGAACAATGTATGATCCAGTTAAGAAACATCGAATTGAACAGAAATCAAATACACATAATCCAATCTTAAAAAATGCATTGAACAAAATACTTACTTTGAAAATCATTTTTAGCAGTTGGTCTCTCACTTTTTATGAGGGCACTTAGGATTGAAGAAGATGGTCTCTTAATAATTCAGAATCCTTTTTTCTCTTTGGTTCCATCTTCATTGATAAAAAAATGTCCACCAGGAACATCATTATTCTGATGCAGAATTTTCAAAGCAGAGCAATCAGAAACACCAATTATGACATAAATGAATATTGTCGAACAGAAGTTCATTTGAAAGAATTAGATGCATTTAATCTGTGTGAATGACATTAATCGCGATTGGATGAAATATTTTCACAAATATTAAAATGTTTAAATCCTGCACGCAATGACAATTTCGTATTGACTTATACTAATTGAAAGGAAAAAATGAGTCAGGGTATAAAACCATTGCCCATTTCGTGTCATGGGTCTCACAGATAGGAACATGTCTTCTTTTCCCATAAAAGGACTTGCAGGACTCCTTCCCTTGTCTAATTTCTGTACAAAAATAATACAATACTTTTAATGTCAAAATCAAATATAAAGAAAACTTACCTAACCCCCTTCACATTCACCACAATCCCTTCACATCCTCCCCAACCTACCTCTGATCTAAAACAATATAAGTGGAACTAACGTAAGAATATAAGTTAAACATGGAGTTAATGAATTCCACTGCCTAACCTCTTTGAAAGACTTATTCATAAGTCACACTAACTTATTATTATATCTAATTAATCGGTTTACTTTTATGACATAATACTCTATGGTTGTTTCCATCTTTTGGGTTGTTACACAGTATTTTTTCATTAGGAAAACTCGAGGATAAAAGTAGTCTCTAGAGAAACTACAACCATATTAAATCAATTCTAAGCATATTGAAAACTTATACATATGAAGAAGGATTGTATACCTTTAACATTCCCATAGAAGAGGAAACATTTACAATCCTCAGCAAATCAGACAACTGGATGAGGGGAATAAATGCTTCAAACATTTTTTTGGAACCATAGTAATTTGTTTGAAGATGTTATACTAGCAAGTCAGAATATTGTGTCATTCTTTCGTTCCAATTGGTTTTTTCCCCTGCTGACAAAATATCAAGCCTTCCAAATTGGGTCTTGATAAATTCAGCAAGAGAAGTTATAATAGATGAGTCCACCACATCAACCTAATGAAAGACAACATGATCAGAGAGCCCATACCATTTTAATGTTTGAATAACTTCAATTCCCCTCTGCTCATCTCTAGATGTCAAAACCACCATGACCCCATGATAAGCTAACTTCTTACAAATCTCCAATCCTATTCCTTTAGTTGACTCTGTAACAAAAGCATACCTTTATGTTTCTTTTTTGATGACTACTTCTGCTTCTGCCATTCTTGATGATATGAAAATTTCAATGTTAACTGCTCTGGGGTTCTTATGCAGTTACAGTGCCTTAGATGAAAAAATACATCAAATTCTAATTCAGAACATACCTTTCAGATGGCGAGTCATCCATGATAAAGCATGAATAGCTTTTACACTTAAAGGATATTTTTCAAAACACCTTTTTAGTATAACGGTTTAGAGGTCTCTATTTCCACAGACCTATAATAAATTATAAAATAAAATATCTAATAATAATATCAATATGACATAACACCCAGCATAGAACATAGATGTCTTCTTATGAAAGAGTACCTTAAAGTGTAAAATAAATGTTTCAAGGACATGGAAATCTTAGATAGCATTTTACGAAAGGTCGTCTACAATGTCGTGTCAAACAATTTTCAAATTAATAAAAATCATAGAATAATCCATACAACACTTACCCATAAAATTAACCATTTATCTATGAGAGTTAATTGGTTTGGTTATGTTTATTCAGACAGTTCCCTCTATATATACCCAGTCCATTCATTCATCTCAAATGAAAACCACACATGCTATAGAGAGTAGGGACCATTATCGAGAATAATATGTGCACCCGAAGTAGGTGACTAATTAGAGCTCTCACCATGACATGTAAGGACAAAGTATGTCATTACTTAAGCACAAAGTAGGTGAACTTAAAAATTAAAACTAACGCATAATATTTTTTTGTACTGCTGATCCACATCCAACAACGAATGCCAGCCCTCGGTCAAATATTATTTGTCTCAAGAATCCCTCGACACTAGCTACAATATTACGTGCTCTCTAATCAGCTATTTTACTGACTTTCACATCATTAATCGACCAAAGGAATGCACGTGCATGGCATAACATTTCACTGCCAAACAATGCTAAATCAATCGGGAGAATTCTTTCTAGAGAAGGGGCAGCTGATTAATTCATAAACCTCAACCATCAAAGTTAATAAATTCGGGCATAACATTTCATTTGATGGTTCATAAAAAAACTCAACCATTCTGGCATAACATATCATTCGATGGTTCAGAACTCAACCATCTATGCTCATAAACTCACAAAATAAAATCAAAACGATCATAATGGAATTATGACAAAGAACTTTTGTGCAATTGTGGAAAATATAAAATTTTCAACCTATATCGTTAGAAAGAGTTCTATTAAATGTTCTTATTCAATGTTTTGAAATTAAAATCTAAAGTATCTTTAAAAAAGAGTAACAAATTAATAAAGGATTGTTGTTATGTGATGATGGAAATATTAAAACAAAGAAAAATTAAAGGACTGGTGTCTTTGGGGGACTTACCCTGATGGATTGGGATCCTAATTACTGTCTGCGGCAATCTAGTTTCACAATTGCAATGTCATCTAAAACAAACTCAAGAATAGCAATATGCATTCAATGCACCTAATCGTACAAAATTCCTGTTCTTGCATTTGAAAATTGGATTTGGTATCAGAATTATTATTAGTGTCATTGTCTAGTACAGATTTAAATTGAGTTTCTCCCTCACTAGACATTTCAACACCTTTAGCCATACACATTATAATTACAAACAAAACCCCATAGCCAAACAATAGTATCAACATATCATATGTAATAATGAACACAATTTTAGATGTATGTAAATCACAAAGAGAGAATATATTAAACATTCGAACCAAGTAGCTACAAAAAGTTTCAAACCTTGAAGATCTGAGGCATTTGTTAGAGCACGTAGCTTTGATCCACTTCACTCCATCCGTGATAGGTATGTTGTCCTGGTTGTCCCTCTCATGCTTCTTAATGTTACTAAGAACACGAAGACTGCAAGACTAACAAAATGGTCTCACTGCTTTGGAAAATTGAATAAGCAATTTCATACATCAAAGCACAACATGTGTATAATCATATGACCTAGTAGGGCTAGGGAAATGATGAATATATGTGATCATGTGTTCGCTAACTTACTTTGATATGTGTAATTTATCATTATGGGATCATTAAATTCTAAACCTATAAGGAAACAAATAGGAAAATAATTTGAAAACATTGGTTAACAAAAGAAGATTGAGCGAAAGAGTGCTAACAATTGTATTTCTTTTCTGAAATAAGTATCCACTAATAAACCTTATAAATATAAAGAGAAACCGTAAAGGGCAAGCACAAAATAACCATATTGCATTGGAAACTGGAATTATACCTCATCTGAAGTTTCAAGAGAATATGAACTCAAATGACCTGAAACGCACAAAAAAAATCAGAAATGGTAATGATACTTTTGACTATCTTTATGTTATTGTTCAACACACACGTCAGAAAAAAGTTATATCAGTCAACATATAAGCTTAACTTCAAATCTATTGCATAAGCATACACTGATATTAAAGAATCGTATGTCGACATATATGTACTTTCAATGTCATTGGCTTCGGTATACATGTCACAAAAAATATAAACAAAGATAATGACTAACCAAATCACAATTCATAACCATGAAGAATCCCCAAACAAACAGTAATGCTTTTTAATTAAACAAAACGAACTCATACCTGAAGCATTAATGAATGGGGCAAAGCATTTAACTATAAGAAATCTGCAACTGAGAATTTTACTTATGTACAAACATAAGTAATGCAAAGTTAAAACCAATAAGATATGGGCAAAGGTTCACCTGTAATAAATAAAATTATATAAATAATGTATGACCCTATATATCACATTGTATAAATATAATAATAATAATTTTATGTTAAAGTTATATACCTGAAACAGTTAGATCAACCACTCCCAGGCTTGAACTTAGGTTTCCACCTATTTTGAACATTGTATGAATCAATCTCTCCTCGTAGTTCATTTGTTAAATTCTCAATATCATGTATAAAGATATCATATAAGCCATTTAAATTCATTATATGTGTTCATAATATGGAGAAACAAAAAGGAAGAATAAATTGTAGTTGTACCCATACAAAAATATTTTTCATTTGGGTTGGATGATTTACAGTATCCAAGATTGGTAATATAGGAAATATAAGGTTTGAAATCAGAAATCAACATCTAAATACAAAGACCACTACAAACCATGTAATATGATGAAAAAATAATAGTTTTTAATCATCAAATACAAAGATGTAAAAGTGTCAACACCACCAAGCTTGAAAGCCTAGTAATTGGAAATAGGGAACAATCGAATATACCCCCACAATCGAAACCACCTTAATCCCCATAAAATGCGAAAACTTCACCGTAGGCGCGCCTATGCCTCATTCTCCTAACTCATTAGAGGCAACCTATCCAAATACGTCAACATCGGGAAAACAAATGATGTCGTTTTACCCGAAATCGTCACAACCCCAAAGGAATAACAGCCATTTAAATAGGGTGGGGTTTTTTATACCCATCTCTCTACACGACCTTTAGGAGCTCAAAACTTAATTTACTCATAACACACCTTTCTTTTTTCCTATACTTTTTGCCCTCATGTTCTTCATCAAACACATATTGAGTTATATGCATAAAAAAGATAAAGAAATAAATTCGAATTTCCATATTAAATCAATTCAAGATCCTAACAAATGAATAACAGACCTCACAAAGGTCATATGTTTCCACTAATCTCGGCAGAGAAACCATCTTGTAGAAATCTCCTTTAAAACTTAAAATCCAACAACATAATAACACAATCAAAATCAGTTGTAAAAAAAATACCAAAATCGCATTAGAAACCTAAATGCAATAAAGAATTGAAATCCCTAATCGAAATGCAACAAAGAATCAAAAAATAAAATCGAAAAAAAAGAAAGTATGCATTTGAAACCTAAATGCAACAAAGAATTGAAAAAAAAAGCAACAAAGAAAGAAAGCCCTAATCGAAGGATACCAGTACCTGAGAAGAATAAATAACAACAATAAAGATCTCTTCTAAGATACCTGATGGTGTAGTTCGTGGCTTGCGGTGAGAGCTATTGTGGATTCAACACGAGTTTGTTGAACGACATGACAAATGAGTAGAGGAAGGAAGAGAAAGAGAAACGGGGGTTCAAAAAAATGAGCTGGATAAAGTGAAATCCCCCAGCACAATGGTCTTCTCCTTTGTTTTTCAAAGATGATCTCAACCATTTAATTTTTTCTTAGGTGGCATAATATATATATATATATATATATATATATATATATATATGTATGTGTGTGTGTGTGTGTGAAATATTTATCATGATAAATGATAAAGAAATCAATATCAAGATGAAAGCAATTAATCACACACACAACAACAAATATACATGGTTCGACAACTTGCCTATATAAACGGAGAGGTTACTATGTTATTATTAGTGTCTTTCAATGCTCGAGGTTACATCCCATTACCCTGAGCCAGGGTTTACAATTTATAGATGTGAAAATAAGAGATTGAATTTTACAAATAACTGAATTAGATCGTTAATAACTCGTGGTGTCCCTAAATATCCCCTCCGAGATTGATGGTAATTAATTTGATTATATTATTATGTATTTAAGTGAATATTAAATTCAGAGTCATTAATAAATGACTGATTTGGGTCGGGCAGTCCACTGTCCATGCTACGATGTTCGGATACTCTCCTTAGCTGAAAATAAATGATCCACCACAATTTCCCCTAAAAATTTTGGGCTAAACATTTAGGCCAACAGATTTTAACTGAGTCCAAGGCCCATGGTCTTAAACTATTTATAAAACCGCAATGGCAATCTTGTAATATTTGTGAACATAAGAGTGTACGCCCATCCGGGTCAAACACCAAGGCAAATTTATGGTTTCATTGAAGAAGTGGGGGTATGTTGGTCCGAGCAACCCTTTTTCAAACACTTCTTATCCCAAAACTTCCAACATTTTCTTTTTCTGTACTTCGTATTTTATAGATATTCATTCATTTTTGTAAGTTCCTCTCACCTTCTTTTTGCTTTCACTTTTTCGACTATTCCTCTTCTATTTCTTGATCTTTTTTTATCATCCACCGAGCTGTTAGATAACAAATCAATAGCATAATTTAGGAAGTCTTACAATATTTTTGATTTGGCGGAAATCTATTGTGCCCCCATCCTTAGAGATGTCTATGACATAGAAGGGGGACACTAGATTCATACCCTCTTGATCACATAGGGGGTATGAAATTTCCCTTAATCCCTATTTTTCGAAAGTTCTTGAGGTACTTTGATATTGCCCCTACTCAACGTGCCCCAAATTTTTGGAAAATTATAAATGAGGTCTATATAATAAATGAGTTCTATGGAACCACTTTTAGACTTGCTGAGCTCTACTACTGCTATATATGGTCAAACACCAATTACGATATTTTGTGCTTAAAAATGAGAAAATTTGATAGTGTTTTAGCTGTGAATCTCCCTGACTCTCATAAGGATCATTGGGGTCATGTTTTTATTGCAAAAAATTGGCAATATCCTCCCTTACTAGAGGGTGAGAGGTACTGACGACCTTAGATCTCTGATTTGGTGGATGAACATATAGGTCACATTCTCTTTACTTCTCTTCGCTTTCTAATTCTTTTAGTTATATTTTTTGCTCGTTACTTCTATTTCTTATCCTCTTATTTATATTTTCTTCCTTTGTTTTGCATCTCGCGATAAAATTCTAGAGTGTGATTTGAGCGATTTGAACATTGCTAATCTCGTCAAAACTTGGACAATAAAAAAAAGACTTCTTGACAGCAAGCATCCTCATTTTGTATCCCACCTGCTAGAGTACAAGAATACCACTAGTAGTTCTATTACTCGGTCAATTGATAAAGTCCTTAACTTGGAAGTTCCTAAAAAGGGTCCCTCTAAACCAATTGTGTTAGAAAAAGAGGAAAAAGAAGAGGAGGAGGAAGAAGAAGAAGAAGAAGAAGAAAAAGAAGAAGAAGAAGATGGCACGCCTGTAAATAGGAAAGTTCCTAATATATGGATGACGATTAGGCTATATTATGTGATTGAATAAAAAATTTGAAGAAAAAAGGGGGGGCTCCCCTAGTGTTAGTGGCTCTAGCCCAGGAGTCAAGGGGTAGGAGAGTATTGAGAAAAATAAGAGAGAAAAAGAAGATAAGAGGGGAGAGAGAAAGAGAGAGAAATAGATGAAGAGAAGAAGAAAGATGAGGCCCAGAAGTTGCTGGCCTTGAAGGCCCATGGAGTCCTTTTTTTTACTATGAATGCTAAGGGGTCTAGTGTGGCCAATGCTCCTATCCTTGCCCATGACCTACTAAAGGGTTCGTGCTAATGGTTAATCACGATCTCTCCGTAGGTTTGGGGTCAGCAAAGCTTATGCTCTAGTAATTTCTTCATATTGACCTTGATCTTTCTATTTTGTGCAATTTTTGCTCAATTTCACTACCTTCCTAGATGGTTATGTCGACCAATCCAAGAATAACCAGGAGCTGAAAGAATTTATAAAGAAGTCTGATAAAGACCTAGCTGATGCATGCGCTGCTCTAGAGTAGGAAAAGTAGAGTTCGGTGAAGGCTTAAACCGATCTGCAGGGGTTCAAGGACTTGGTGGTCATCGAGAATAAGAAACTCGCTCAAGAGAACATGGGCCTGGCTGGGAAGGTTTAGAAATTATAGAAGGATATCTCAAGCGAGAGAGACAACACTATACCGAAGGATGGAATACGACTAATAATGATGTTGAGCTCTAAATTGCATATGATAAGAAGCTATGGGAGTAGCAGGAGTCTCCTTAGATTTTGACCTTTACAGATTCATTATCCTGGACCCAACCCACTTGCAGAGGCCTCCTGTTGGTCAGCCTTCTGACAATACTAGGAATGAATCTACTGAGGTCAGGACAGCTACCGACCAAGAAAGGAGGGTTGTCGAGAAAGGGAAGGCAACATGCAACTCTGTGCAGGATAAGGAATGGAGTCTTTTAGCTATTGAACTTTTCATTTTTTTCACTTGTGCTTTGTGATCTTCTTTTCCTCCAGTTACACTGTCTTTTAGCCTCCCTTTGTTAATTAATGAAAAGTACTTTGGTTTTATTGATGCATTCTTCCCTTTTCAATTATGCTGATATTAGTTGCATTTATTATTTGTTGTGTTATTTATAGCCCATTATCCTAGAGGAATACATCCCAATACCTCAAGGTTAGGAAGGATTTTGGGACCGACATTAGCATCCATTCTCGTAAGGATTTTATAAGGATCTACAGGTTAATGAAGGTGAGGATTGAGAAGTAAAAGGAACAGTTTCAGGTGGTCGCTAAGCTGAAGGATGATATTCAAGTCATGGAGGACATCGGTTCCTTAGTGAAGGAGGCGATAAATGGTTTGAGTAAAAAGCTCTTGGATGATAGGGATAGGAGATAAGTATGCAAGGTGACTCAATCCGAGAATGATGCTCTGAGGAAGGAGGTCACCGAGCTAAAAAAGGACTTTCAAAGGGGATATTTTATTACATTCGAACTCCAAAGAGACATTATAAGGTTTAGACACTTGATTAGAACGAGCCCTCGAGAAGCATGGGTGGCAGATTATGATGAAGGCTGGACTATTACACCAGCAAGGCTGAAGGAGGTTGAGGATGTCACGTTCAAGTGAGGGTGGTTGACTGCCCTCAGAGAAGTGAAAGCCCTTAAGGAATCAAACCTACGGTATAAGTATCAGGTAGATTGTCATGCTTATCATCACAATCCCTTCTTAAATGATGATAAATGGATCCCCATCGATGCCATTCCAACCCAACTTCTAAACCATTACCTTAAAAACAATGAGGAGGTGTTATGTCCTATAACCCAAATGATGATCGAAGAGCATGGATAGCAGATTATCTTTCTCTCCATACATAGTTAGTCTAGGTCCTTTTTTGGTCTTTATGTATTTTGTCTTCTTGTAATTCTACTCTCCAATTTTTGTCAATATATAAAGTTTAATTATCAACTTGTTCCATATTTTGAGCATGTGCTAACTAAATATGAGTTAATAACTACCTTTGTATTTTGACTGCTAATTGGAAAGAGTTGACGTTTATCGACCACTTTGGAACTTTGCCTACCACGTAATACAATTGAACATTTTAGGCTTCTCGTCGATTAAATGAGTTGGTATTCAAGAATAACAATTTTGGCTCTTAACCGACTAAATGAATCTAGAAAAAGTGTAAACCATCTTGGGCCTTTGTCGACTAAATGAGTTAGCTAACTTGTGTTCAAACATTCTCCCAATACAATATGCCTTAGAAATATCATTCCATCTGCATTACCTATAAGGTCATGTAGTCACACTCCCTTAGGACTAGGTGAGATGATGGCGAGAATGTACCTGGTTAATGGGCCTTCATCCCGATCAGGTTTTTTGAGACCAATATAGTTGGCGACCAACCTAAGCTTGATTTTTTTTCTAAGGATCCCCTATAGGTCTTTTTCTATTATCAAGGCAACTCGTGAGGTCTATTGTGTTTTTGACAAGGACCTGAGGATAGTATCAATTCAAATACTTGAATAACATATTATAATTACTGTGAACCATGATCGACATAATGAAATCCTTTTATTTAAATAAGTTGAAAAACTTATTATAATCCACATGAGTTTTGTTATACATGAGTAAGTTCTTTGGCTAAGACGAGCTGAGAAACTTATTGTAACTAAAAGTAACCTCTTATTATGGTTGAGGGAGTTATCATTTGGAAAGGTTGCATAATACTAAGATACATAACAAAAAATTTAAAGTAGCCAATATACGAGATCAAAATACAAGTGTCAATAGGCCTTTATTCATTTAATAATAACTTGCAACCAACATAAGTTTGAAATAAAAATTTGCATAAACTAAATGTGCTGATAAAAGATAAAAAAGATTAACACTAGAATTTCTTGAGATTGGTTGCATTCCATGACCTTGGTATCTCCCTACCCTCAAGCGTTTCCAAGTGATATGTTCTTTGAAGTTCGCCCATGGTTACCTTAAAATTTCCTTCCTAGTTTGGTCCTATCTTGCTATCTGACGGTTTTATGGCACTATCGAGGACTTTCATTAGGACATAGTCCCCCACTTGGAATTCCCTCAGATTGACTTATTGTTGTACTTATTGGCCAGCTGCTGGTGGTAGGAAGCCAACTTGATCATGTCATGTTCTTTTAACTCATCTACTAAGTCAAGTTCAGTACCTAATGCATCATCGTTCAGCCCTTGGTCGACCAAATTGGTTTTCATGGTAGGGATTTTAACTTCAAGTTGTATAATAGCTTCCATTCCATAATCGAGCATGAAGGGTGTTTCCCCAGTTAGTTTCCTAGGAGTAGTACAGTAGGACCACCAAACATAAAAGGATCTCGTACACCCACAAACCTTTTACTCTTTCTAGCCTATTCTTTAGGTCGTCGATCATGGTTCTGTTAGATTCTTGTACCTAACCATTGATTTAGGGATATGCCATAAAACTAAAATACTGCTTGATGCCATGCTCATCACAAAAAACATGAAAGAATATAATTTGAAATTGGGTGCCATTATCAGTGATGATAGTAATTGGTACGCCAAAGCGTGTCGTGATGATCTTCCAGATGAACCTATTCATGTCGAAATCATGAATGTTTTCCAGTGGTTCTACCTCTACCCACTTGGTAAAGTAGTCTTTTTCGACCAATAAATTCTTGTGATTTCCAGATGTGATGTGATACCATAATATCTAGACCCCATTATGCAAACGACCAAGGACTTGTTAAGGATTTTAAGTCATTGGATTGCTGGTAGACCATTAGAGAGAATTTCTATCACTTTTCACATTTACGAACCTTTTCCAAGTGAGGCCACCATCAAAAGGCCAATGAACTCCCTCCTATATAACTCCCACAAATACCATCATGAAGATCGCTGAGAACTTGCTCCATGTCTTGCAAGTGGATGCACTAGAAATAAGGTCCTGTGAATAATCTCTTATAGAGATTTTCCCCTGGGGAGAGGTAAAATTGGTCTTCTTTCACCCTTACATTATGAGTCAATCTCTTATCATCAAGCAACATGTCACTCTATAGATAGGAAATGATGTGATTCATTCAACTAGAGGACCTTTCTAAGAGGAGGACTTGCTTGGCGACCACCGTCTAGTTAATGCTTGGCTGCGTGAGGAACTCTATCTAAATGATTCTTCTGAGATCAAAGTCCACCGCTATCTATAGGGTAGCTAAGGCATCAATGTGACTGCTCTGCCTACAGGGAACTGCTGAATATCAAACTTCTTAAACCCTACCATAAGACCTCTTACTATGGCGAGGTATATTGCCATCCTATTGTATTTTACGTTAAAATCTCCACTTACTTACTTAGAGACCATATTAGATTCGTCGAATACGTTGAGGAGCCTTGACTCCAACATTTGGTTCTTACGCAAGACAGTGATAATTATTTTGTATTCAACTTAATTGTTGGAGGATTAAAATCCCAACCTGATTCTTTGTTCGATGATAACATCTTTTACTGTGATAAGGATAATTCTTACTCCTGCTCCCTTAGAATTGGAGGCTCCATTGATGTATAGGTCCCAGTCCTTAGATTGTGCTTCCTTATTTGTTGACTCCTTCATTTCCTATTGGTCGACAGACTGATTTCCTATGAACTCGACAAAACATCATCCACGACTTGTCTCTTAATTATTATTCTTAGCTAAAAGTTAATATCAAAGCTCCCGAGCTCGACTGGCCACTCTGAGAGTCGTCTAAATAGTTCATCTTTTTGAAGAATAGATTTGAGGGGATATAAAGTGATCAATGTTATTGAGTAATCTTGAAAGTAATGTTTTAGTTTCCTCGAGGCAACCACTAAGGCATAGACAAGATTTTCTAAGGGCAAGTAGCATTATTACATGGTACTCTACGCCTTCCTGGTCAAATACCAGAGATGAGTTAACAATGTGGTATGATACTACAAGATATAGATATAATGGATCTCCGTTATTGAGAATTACCAATAGGGGTAATTTATGGAGGTGAGACTTGACCTTCTCCAAATCTCTTGAGCAGTCATCTTTCTACACGAGGCCTTTCTCCATTTTTAAAAGCTGAAAGAATGGTCGAAAGTGTTTCGAGGACTTAGAGATGAAGTGATAGAGTGATGCATGCGTATGAGTATGATTTTTAACATCTCTTAATGCCTGTGGAGGCCATACCTTGGTGATCGTGTCAATCTGATCTATATTGGCCTTAATTCCTCTTTTACTGACCAAATATCCTAGAAACTTAAATGATTAGATGCGGAATGAACACTTACTTGAATTTAGTTTCATTTTGTACCTCCTGAGGATTTCAAAGGTTATGGATAAGTCCATAAAATGGTTGTTTATGTTCTTTCTCTTGACTAACATTTCATCGATGCAGACCTCCATTGTGACTCCCATCTGTGTCTTGAATATCTTTGTGACTAGCCTCTAATAAGTTGACCCTGATTCTTTAGGGCAAATGACATGACCTTGTAATACTATAAACTAATTAAGATAATGAAGGATGTTTTATCCTGATCAAGGATGAACAACAGAATTTAATGGTACCCTTCCTATGCGTCCAAAAAACTCATCCTTTTATATACTGTTGTGGCATCAACCAGCTGATCAATTTTAGGCAATGTGAAACTGTCTTTAGGACAGGCCCTGTTGAGGTTTATGAAATCAATGTAGACCATATAACTGTCATTTATCTTTTGTACTACCACTAGGTTGGATAGACACTTACGGAACTGAACTTCCCTAATGGATCCTATATCCAGAAAAGCTTCCCTATTTCATTCTCCACCGCTTTAGCCTTCTTGAGTGTTGTTCGGTGAGCCCTTTGAGTGATCGACTTGAAGGTTGTGTCAAAATGAATATGATGGTAGGATACATGGGGATCAATCCTGGGAAGATCATATTGATCCTAGGGAAAAACATCCAGATTACTTCTCAAGAAGGTAATAAACTATTTCTTTTCATGATCGACGAGTGTAGTTCCTATCAGAAACTTTCTCTCTAGCAAGATTTCAACACATCTAACTTCCTCTAGGCTTTCAATGACCCTATTAGTGGGGTGGACCTTAGTCTCCTCCGCCCCTAGTCAGTCGTAACATGATTTATATTTAGAGGGTGTATCCCTATCCTAGGCTTCCTCTCGAGCATATTTTGGTTCTTTTTTCTTTTCCTTCTTGGGGAGAATGGCCGTGATGTAACACTTCCTTGTTATGGCTTGGTCACCATGAATCTCGACCACTTCCCGATCATTAATACACTTTAGCTTCTAGTGGTAAGTAGATGGTAAGGCCCTCATAGCGTACAATGAGCCTCTACCTAGGATGACATGATATGTTGACTATATGTCCACCACCAAGAACTCAATCAGCTTCAAGATATTGCTTTCCCTGACTGGTAGGACTATCTTTCCCAATACTATTATAATTATTACTGCGAAGAGGACCAACGAAACTGTGGCTTCCTTGAGGTCGGCTAGTTTAAGCTTCAGCTTGTGGAACAACTTTAGGCACATCACCTCTGACAAGCTTCCCTGATCAACCAGCCGCTTGTTGATGTCCGAATTTGTAATTTTGAGAGTTATCAAGATTGCATTGCGATTCGGAGTCCTCAATATGATCAAACCTTCTTCAATCAAGACGATGGGTTTGGTGTAGTCAACATCCTCTAGTCATCGATGCTTGCCATCTTGGCTTTCTATAGGGTCAATCGGTAATGAATCCATGAGAGTAGTGACCGTTTTCATCTTTATTCGAACATTATTCCCTTGGATCTACTTTAGGTCAGACACTCCATGGATGATCACAAACTCCTTTCCCATGTCATCATCAAGGACATTATTTGGTTTCTATTCGCCATTGGCTACGATCTTATCATATTTTTTCTATGTATTCATTTAGATACCCAACTTAGGATAAATTTTCCAAGTGTGACTTCAAATCCTTGCAATTCTATGTTGTGTGGATGCCCTCCTTGTGTAATTCTCATCTCAATGCGTCATTCCTCTTTTTTGGGTCTCCGCCCATCTTCTAGGGCCACTAGATGAATAGTTAAGCCTTGATCTTGTTGATGATACTGTAGATTGGTCCTTTAAATAAAGTGTTAATATCCTGGAATGCCTTTGAAGGATTAATCTTACTCCCATTCTTAGAGTCATTCTTGCCCCCGTTCTTGTTCTTTTTCTTTGGAGTGTCACTCTTATGTCTTCCTTTGTTTACCATTTCTCAATCGTTGTCCCCTACATTACAGTGAACCACGTCCTTAACCTTAGCATATTTCTCAATACAGCCCATAAGGTCATCGATAGTGATGGCTTCTTTCTTTGTCGGGGACTGGTGCAGTAAAGATCTATTCAGCATAACAATCTTAAAGGATACAATGACAACTTTCTCTGAGTAGTCCTCCACCTCACTGAAGTCCTCCCAGTTTCTCTTGGTATAATGATGAAGGCTTTGTTGTGGCTTTTTCTTCATCGTGAGCATTGAATACTTCCTCTTAGGGTGGGAGTTACTAGTTATGAAGTGAGTAGTAAAGGCCACTTCTAGGGCCTTGAATCTCTTGATCGACCTGTGGGGAAGCTTCTCGAACCACTTATGTAGGATAGAAGGAAAAATTTGATACATCAAGGAATTATTGTGGATCCACATGGCCATTGCCTGCCTATACTATCGAACATGGTCTATGGGATCTGTCTTCCCGTCATAAATCTTAACTTGGGAATGATAAAATTTTTAGGGGGTTCTTCTTCTTTAATTGCCATTGAGAAAGAGGATTTCATGTGAGTGTTGAGAGATCTCCTAGTTATATCCCTAGTAGACTTGGATCCCTGATGGGTTTAATGTTTATCGATCCCTATCTGGACAAAACTTCTAATGTTCTAATCCTGACGATCATTTATTCTATGGTACCTCTTTGATTGGCCTCGTTCTGATCAATCATGCTCTAACCTTCCACGTTTAGATATGTCTTGGTCCCTCCTAGAGCTCATCCCTCTATTGTGAGTATTGCTCTCCTGAGGACAAAGAGTTCTATCACGATGCCACCTGGTATCTCTGTGGAGATCTCCCTCCATTCTTTCAAGTCGCCTTTAGAGGCGAGCATTTTCTTCCACCTGGAGGCATGTGGCCTCCTCTTATTCTCGAAGCTTGGATTCGTAAGCGTCGATAAACCTGAAGATCTGGGTAGACCTCGTTGGTTCCAGAATTTCTTCAAAAGGCTACCTTTCTTGGTGAAACCTGGAATTTGGTTGCTGGAAATTTTTTTACCTGACCCTAGGTCATACGACATCATCCTTCAAATCTCCAAATCGAGGAATATTGTTTCTGTGGTGAGACATCACAGTATTTCTATTGATGAATGCTTTCGTACGAAAAAAGAAACGATTCCCACAAAGGGCACCAATTGTGAGTGCAAGAATTCTAACAATAAATGATCAACAAAGTAATATTAAGATGAAAGCAATTAATCACAAACGTAACAACAAATATACATGGTTCGACAACTTTCCTGAATCCACAAAGAGGTTAATATGTTCTAGTTAGTGCCTTTCATTACTCGAGGTTATATCACATTGGCCCAAACTAGGGTTTACAATTTATAGATGCGTAAAATAAGTGATTTAGTTGTATAAGTAAATCAATCAGATCGTGGATTACTCGCGTTGTCCCTGAATATCTCCTCCGATATTGTTGGTAACCGATTTGAGTATATCCTTATATATTTAAGTGAATATTAAATACAAAGTCTTTCATAAATGACTGATTTGGGTCGGGCAGTCTACTATCCATGCTGGGTTGGTCGGCTACTCTCTTTGGCTAAAAATAAATGAGCCCCCATAATATATATCAATAATTAGATTTTAGTTTTCAGTGTTTATTTTTATAAAATTTTATTTTAGGGGTTTTTTAAAGAGATTTTAAAATAAAAAATATTTTATGTTTTTAAGTCCTTTGAACGATTTTATATTTTTTGTTTGAACAAGATGCGAATTTCGTTAGAATGACCTTCAAACGAATATAAAATGAAATTTTTTTATTTCTTAAAAAATACATCATTCGAAGATCGTTTGAAGTGTGTTCAAAGGAGATGGGGATGTTCATTCGAATGAGTTCTTATTTGGTTCTAACGAGCCCTAAAAAATGTGCCTCCTCAAAAACCATGTTGTATATATATAAGGGTCTTTGCATATTCTTTATTAGAGAGTTTTTAGCAAAATTGATTTCCTTTACGTACCCAAAGGTCTCTAAACCCCTAGTTTCACCCATCTTGTTTAAGATCCAAGTTTTAATACATATATTCTTTAAGATATTTCTTTAGCTACTAAAGTTTAATACTCTTCACATTTTAGTATTCGTTTCCCATAAGGGAATTCACACACTTGTTGCTGTTTACATTGATTGGAGTCCGTATTGTTGTGTTGCACTGAACAAGAGGTGGACTCCGTGTTCAAGATCTCTAGAAGATTTGTAATTTTTATTGGTAGATATAGAGGTGTGTACGGACTCACACATTGTGGTTGCAGAATTAATGGGCTCCTATGTGTCACTATATGGAGGTTGAGGAATGAAGAGCATTAAGGTTTGAGAGGGCATCGGGTCTGTGTTGTATGTTTGTTGTTGGGTCATTTGTAATTCCATACATAGTGAATTTACATGGTTAGGCGATTCGAGTTTCTTTTCGTTAGGGATTTTCTTTTACATCATTCATTGTGGTTTAATTCACTTATTCAATCCTACACTCACCAAGATGCATGTGTAAGTTAAGATAAAATTGATAAATATATTTATCCCAATAATTGATTTAAATTTTGTTCTAATTTTAATTTGGGTTAATCTGTTTAATTAAACTTAGAATTTTAAACTTTAAATAGTGGTTTATTACTTGGTATATGTACCATTTGCCATCATAGAACCCTATAGACTTTCACTGTATCTTATCAAAGTGATAAGAATATGTATTATAATTTGTTTATACTCATTTTTGGATTCGACAAAATTAATAATTTAGTTATATATCAATTTAGTAAGTTACATGAATAACTAATCATATAAATTAAAATGTTCCATTGACTAATCTTTTTTATAATGTATATTTAAGCTTGAAAGAGATCTCTTATTTTCATTTAAACTTGAAAACAAATTTGCACAGATTTATGAATGTCTAAATGTTGTACATATATGTACCAAAGAAAATTAAAAAGTTAGTCAACCCAATTCCGACATAACATGATATTCTTAAAACGATATGATTAGAGCAGTGGAGAATTACAAAATTTAGCACGTCTTGACTCCATTATCAAATTTAGGGATCTGTAAATGATCGATTTTACTAGCTCCAAGTTTTATAAAGACTTGAGATTGCATATTTCATCTAATTAGGCACTAATTGTGTATGTGTTGTCGTTATTTAAGTTAGTTTTGTAGGAAATGTAAAGAGAAAATAAATCTTAAATAAAGTGTTCAGCTACAAACTTGCACTTGACAATTAACTCCCTCCTAACATATAACGTCAACTAAAGAAAAAGACTTCTAGTCAACCAGGAATGGAGCTAACTAGAATAGTAATGTTTTAAATTAGTTATTATCACCCACTTGATGAAAATATGGACACATTGAGTGAGGATCGAAACTTCATGAACTTCGGATATAATAATGACTTTCCAAATCCATTTACAACTTGCTAATTTAATGGATAATATTTCATTATGATAATTCTTTTTGAAATGTTTTTGATGAAGTGATCACGAAGCTTGTTGTGTTTGGATATTTTATGAGAAATCATGTTCTTGGTTATTAAAATAATATCTTTGCTATCATAATATCTCCCAATTGGTGTGGATTAATATTCGTATAACTCCTGAAAATTCCTTCATATCCAAATAGCTTGAGTCGGTGTTGACCATATACTCAATTTTAGACAATGATAATTCAACAATCTTTTATTTGTTGAAGAGCCATGATAGACATATTTATCTCAGGCAAACAACAAAGCCACTTTTTCTTTTTTGGTAGTTCACAAAACCTTCCCACTAAGTTGTAATACCACGTATTTTTATGACTTTTAAATTTTGGGGATTTATTAAATTTAATTAAAGATATTAATTTAATATTAATCCAAAAAATCATTTAAATACTTACTAGCGTGATGAGAGTTAGTAATTATTGGAATTTTGTTGTAAGTTACTTTATGGGTAAAGTAAGATGTGTAATTGAATTTAGTAAAATTATCACGAGAATCTAATTTGATAATTTTGGAAATTTATCGGGACGCGCTGTGTCGTGTCGGGATTAAATTCGAATCATTAAAAGTGAATAAATTATAAGTCACCCATATGGTCATTTTGAGTGTGTTAATGTCTCCGGAACGATCGAGATAGTCAAAATAATGTACCCGGGGGTTTAGTTTGGTTGCCGGGGCATTTTTAGGCCTAATTAACATCCCGTGTGGGCGTTTTAGACATTTTGTATTTTTGGGCATGGAAACCCATGAATTTTCTAAGGTTATATCAGATGGTAGGAGTTGTCTTCTAGGGTTAGAATAGCCAAAAACCAAAGATGGCCATTGGAGAGGAAGAGGATAAGCTTTCTAATGAGTTCTAGGCCAAGAACTCCATTGTTTGCACCGCCTTCGCCGCCAAATTGTAGATCGCGCAACGAGGATCACAACCACACCAATCTTTTCAACAAATCTGAGCCAAATATTTTCAGGCAAGTATCTTTCTTGCTCTATTTTAGTTAATGCTTCAATGATATTAGTCTCGGGTTGATTATAACTAGTTTTTGTGAAAGAAAGTATATTTTAGAGACTCGAATTTGCATGATGTATAGGTAAAAGACGTATTATGGAAATCTAATTCATATGTAGAGGTTGAACCACGAATTTGCATTGAGTTAGGAGTAGAAAATCTGGTAAAAGAATGGGAAGAACTAAGTTAAAGAAACTATTAGGGTTCTTGATATTTTTATGGATTTTGGCCCTTTTAATTCATTATACTTGATGAAAACTCGCTTGTCTTACGTAGAATATTAATTATTTGGGAATATAACACTTGTAGTATCATTAGTTGGAAGTTTGGAAATCAAATATGATGATTTGAATGATTTTGGAATAGGATTCCCGTAACTGGTATTTCTGCAGTTTCGCCATAACTGCTCGATCGATCGATCAACCCAAGAGCATCGATCGAATGATGAATCGATCGATCGAGCCCCTGCCATCGATCGATCGACCCCTCCTGGAAAACTCACATTCCCCTTTTTAAATAGGTTGTTCCAACTTAAATGAATAGAAATCCTTGGACATTATTGTTAGAACATTTTGGGATATAAAGAAGACCAGTAGGACTTTATAAAAATGGAACCTTTAATGTAAGACGAGATTAACATTTAACGGAGGTGTTTTACACTTAAGGAATAATGGGAACGTGTGTCGAACGGGTGAGACTCATAAGGAAGTTACGTCGTAAATTAAAAGAGTACCTACTGAAATTACACTAAGGGAGATAGGATTTCACGAGTGTTACGAAGTAAGTTTAGAATAATCCCATAAATAAGAATAAAAGAGACGAACCGTTATACGGGATAATCTAGTAATGCGCAATAAGATAAATATCATAAGTATGGGTCGTGGGTGTACCTAAATTAGAAATGGGAATGATAGTATGCATATATGACTATGTTTGTACATATACTATATACGTGTAAAAATCATGCATGTGTTACTTGCTATCACTGAGGTTACCGCGCCGAGACAGTCTTATCTCGATGGGATCTTTATGGGGGATATTAACTTGTACCCTAGAACACAGGAATCCTTGGTACAGGCTATCGGATAGATAGTCAGACGGTCCTAAGACACGTGAGGGTATGTGCTAACCTCTTAGTGACTTGGAACTATGCTTCGCCTCATTTTTTATGTGTTTTGTGTTAATAAAGTTCGAGAGTGATTCCAAACTAGTATTTCCCTTAGTACGAGTGATACGGGGTCTTGATAGCAGAGTATGCCAGCACCATAAATTTATGTGGGGTGCCGATAGTGTGTGTGTGTGTGTGTGTATATATATATATAGAATTTAAATAGGGAAACTTTCTACTGTGATTAAAAGTAGTTGAGTAATGAATAAATATTCCGATATTTAAAAGTGTGTGAAAAGTTTGAGGCAACACTGAGAAATTTTATAATAAAATGAGATTTATGTGAAAACTTTGCTTTTAGAAATTAAATATCTTAGCACTAGTAATTGTCGGCATGAACCCTTATGAATTTTAAGAAAAGCTAAACTGGTGGGATAAATAGTGCGGTTGGTGTGCACATTAGAAAAGAGGTGAGAATTTCTCAAGAGAGTGTCGCATACTATTATGATTGGTGCATTAGCCGGTAAGCATTTTAAATACTTACTAAACTAATTTTTAAATTATTTTACAATCGGGCTCTGACCCGTTTCCTTTTATCTCTTCTCTCTCTCTCTCTCTCTTTATATATATATATATATATATATATATATATATATATATATATATATATATATTACAGGTGCCCAGCCACAAGGGCGTCATGCATAGGATCCTTTGGAAGGAACGTGCTGCAGCTTAGGTTGGAGTTGCAGGCTTCTTGCTTAGACGACCTCATTATTGATTCCACTTCTGGTTCTATTTTATCCAGTTGGGCATGTGTCGGCCTTTTTCCATTATTCAGTTGCTTTTATCATAGATTGTGATTCGTTTACTTCCAGTATTTATAATTTGGGATTGTTACTGTTAGGATGTTTTTCCTTTGAAGTTTTAAAGTTGGAATTAATTAGTTGAATGCTTAAATTGCTTGGATTATCTTGTCCAGTCTAGTTATTGTGTGACTCTTACACTATGGATTATGAAAGGTTTTAAATGTTGGTTCTAAATTAAATATGGAATTGATGTCTAAAAAATGGTTTTGTCACTTAGCTTAATTATTTAGGTTGTTTACTATTAAAAGTTATTTTGCGATAGTGATGCTAAGAATGAACCAACCGTTCACCTTGGTTATAATTTAATAAAGGACTGATCACCCAGTATTTAATTAGGTGGGGTGTCACAGGTGGTATCAGAGCATTAGGTTCTAGTGTCCTTTAGGATCTGTACGGCTTATTTCGCTTTCAGCTTATCGTTCTTGCTATAGAGCCCTATTTTTAGGATTGTTTTATTCTTGCTTTTATGCTTACATCTTTAGCTATTTGAGATTTGATAATAACTGTAAACTAATAAATTTCTTTATGTTTTAGATACCTCCGAGATGCGCACCCAAGGACAGATGTGCCCAGGCCAAGCAGCCAGCAGTTCCGGTTCAGGGAACGATGAATGCAGTAGAGGTAGCCACTATCGTTGCTCAGGCGGTGAATGCCGCATTGGTAGTAGTGTAGCAGGCTCCACCCCAGGTTCACGCAGTGGCGCAAGTACCAGTACAGCTTCCTTCTGCTTGGGATCGAGTTAGGGATGCCTTCCAGAAGGCGTATTCCCCAGAGTTTGCGGGTAGTTCAGATATCATTATAGCCAGCCAATGGAATAAGGATATCTAGAGGCATCTGCGCATGTACGAGTGCACTGACGTGCAAAAACAGCTGTTGGCCTCCTTCAAGCTAGTGGGGGCCGCTTTGCAGTGGTGGGAATCCACCACCACCTTGGAGGATAAGGACATCATCACTATTTAGTAATTTTGGGTGCAGTTTGACCGCAAATACTTTCCATCCGCTGTACAGACTGAGATGAGGCAGAAGTTATTGAATCTAAAACAGGAGAATACGACTGTTGCTGAGTACAAGGAGGAGTTCACTATACTTCTCACTATAGTGCCAGATGAGGCACCCACTGAGGGAAATAAGATACTATTGCTTGTGGACGGGTTGGCCTGGAGGATCTGCCAACACCTCATAGGCAATCTATCACTGAGTACCTACACGAATGTACTCAATGTTGCTTTGTTACACTGCCAGGATCACCGCTTCCATCTGCGGGGATGTAAGCGAGCGAGAGAGTCCAGCCAGCAGGGCAGTACAGGGGGTATTGGTACTAGTGGAGCACCGACATCCCAGGGGAAGACTCGTCAGCATGGGCAGAGTTCCCATCGGGGGGACCCTACCAAGCGGTTCCAATTAGGTGACTCCAGACAGGGATTTGGGGGATTTAAGCAAGGCCAGCAGGGCCAGTCTAATCAATAGGGCCAGCAGGGCCAACATCGTCAGTCGCAGGGTCAGCAGTAGGGCCAACAGCATTTTCAGTAGGGCCAGTACGGCCAATGGCGGGGAAGTAACGACTAGTAGGGCCGTAATCAGTAGGGATAGAGGGGAGGAAATTTCAGGGATCGATGCTTCGGGTGTGGTAAAAATGGCCATAGGCGCTATGATTGTCTAGAGGGAGATAGGGCCCCATAATAGCAGGGTTCCCGTAATGAGCCATAGAGGCCACTTTTTCCAACCGCCCTCCCAGCACCATCTCAGGCACCAGCCCTACCAGCCATCCCAGCAGCTCTAGTGCAATAGGGGCAGTTACAGTACGGATGTGTCTATAACGTCCACCAGGCAATAGCTCCTCAGGCACCACCCGTAACTGAGGGTACGTTTCCTATCAATGGTACTATGGGTCGAGTTTTATTTGATACTAGGGTGACACACTGTTTTATAGCTACTCATTTTGCAAAGGCCTTAGGATTATTAGGCACAGCAGAGAGCACTGTGGCATATGTAGACTCACCACTGGGAAATGGGTCATTAATTTTCTTTATATGTCGAGGTGAGGGAGTAGAGATTGGTAGCTTAATCTTACCAGCAGACATGTTAGTCTTAGATATGCATGAGCACGATGTTATTATTGGCATGGATTGGCTCGCCACATACAGAGCCATGATAGATTGTTTTGGTGGGAGTATTGTCTTTGCCATTCCGGAGCATGAGATGTTTCTAGTGGTGATGCCTCGCCCAGAGGGAGGCTCTTCCTATCATTTGTATTACATGGAGGAGGATACCTCTAAGGAGGTCGTGATCCACTTAGACTCGATCCCAGTTGTTCATGAGTATTCTGATGTATTTCAGGAAATACCAGGCCTACCCCCTAGTCAAGAGATAGATTTCGTCATAGACTTGTTACCAGATACTAGATCGATAGCACGAGATCCGTACCGTATGGCTCCAGTGGAAATGAGGGAGTAACGAGATCAGATAGAGGAGCTATTAGGTCAAGGCTTTATTCGTAGGAGTACCTCACCTTGGGGCGCTCCAGTTTTGTTTGTGAAGAAGAGATATGGTTCACTTAGGCTGTACATGGACTACCGGGAGCTGAACAAGGTCACGATACGGAACAAATACCCGTTGCCTCAAATCGATGTTCTGTTCGACCAGCTGAGGGGAGCGACTTTCTTTTTGAAGATAGATTTGAGGTCAGGATACCATCAGCTACGGATTAGGGAGCTGGACGTTTCAAAGACTTCTTTCTTGACGAGATATGGGTCCTATGAGTTCAGAGTGATGCCATTTGGACTCAAAAATGCTCCAGCCATATTCATGGATTTGATGAATCGAGTGTTTAGAGAGTTCTTGGATCATTTTGTCATCGTCTTCATAGATGACATCCTGATATATTCACACACTGAGGAAGAGCATGCTGAGCACTTAAGGTAGGTTCTTCAGACTCTACGGGAGCATCAGCTATATACTAAGTAAGAGAAGTGCGGATTCTAGTTTCGGGAGGTGCAGTTTTTGGTACATGTTATTTCTGAACTAGGGATAGCGGTTGACCCAAGTAAAGTGTTAGCAATAAGGGAATAGGGACAGCCCACGAAACCGACGTAAGTGCTTAGTTTCTTGGGGTTAACCGGGTACTATAGGAGATTCATCCGAGGTTTCTCCAAGATAGCGGGTCCATTGACGAACCTGACTCATAAGGGGGTACCATATGTTTGGGACGATGCTTGTCAATTGTCTTTCGATGAGCTGAAAGATAAGCTAATTTTGGCACCAGTTCTTGCTTTACCCAAGCCGGGCGTGGAGTATCTGGTTTACACCGACGCCTCCTTACGAGGACTCGGGGGAGTACTTTAGCAGGAGGAGAAGGCTATAGTTTTTTCCTCCCGCAATCTTAAGCCACATGAGAGAAATTACCCCACTCACGACCTAGAGTTAACAGCGGTCGTCTTTACATTGAGGATATGGAGACATTATTTATCGGGGGAGAAGTTTAACTTGTTCAGAGACCATAAGTCACTGCAGTACCTGTTCACTCAGTGAGAGATGAATATGTGTCAGCCCAAGTGGTTAAAGTTTGTGAAAGACTATCAGTTCGACATATAGTACCATCCGGGGAAAGCCAATGTAGTTGCTGATGCGTTGATCCGTAGACTGGTAGACGACGTAGCGGACGTTTGGAGAGCAAAGTGAAAAGAGTTGAGTCACCAGGACGTGGTAGCCCGTTCCTTCATATCTGTCATACAGTGACACCCGAGATTGTTATGAGGGTAATACAGGCACAGGCAGCGAACTCATTTTTCCAGGAGAAGATTGTACAGCTTTTAGCCGAGGTTGCTGAGTCCTATTCTGTTGGTTCGGATGGAGGTTTGAGGTTTAATGGGAGATTGGTGGTCCCAGAAGGAGCAGACTTACGTCATGAAGTGATGACACAATCTCACGGGTCCAGATTTGTGGTGCATCCTGGGGGAGATAAGATGTACCAGGATATGAGGCGTCAATACTGGTGGAGTGGGATGAAGAAGGACATTGTTGAGTTTGTGTCCAAGTGTTCTACTTGCCAGATGGTAAAAGTAGACATCCAGAAACTGTCAGGGTTGCTTTAACCGTTGGAAATACCCATGTGGAAGTGGTAGAGTATCTCCATGGATTTTATTACTGAGTTGCCTACATCACAGCGGGGTCACGACTCCATCTCGGTGATTGTGGACCGTTTGACCAAGGTCGATCATTTTCTCCTAGTACGGACAGACTATACCATGAGCTAGTATGCTCAGTTGTTCATTGTCGAGATCGTTAGACTACATGGGGTGCCCCTGGATATTGTGTCAGACAGAGATAAGATTTTTGTGTCACGTTTCTGGGAGAGCTTTCAGGAGGTCATGGGTACAGAGTTGAGGATGAGTTCAGCTTACCACCCACAAACAAATGGAAAAATAGAGCGTACCAATCATATGTTGGAAGATATGCTACGCATGTGTGTCCTTGATTTTGGGGGAGGTTGGGAGCCACATATTCCACTGGTAGAGTTTGCTTATAATAACTCTTATCAATTCATGATTGGCATGGCTCCATTTGAGGCAGTATATGGCAGGCCTTGTCATTCTCCAACTTGTTGGTTAGAGGTGGGGGACAACAAGTTGCTCGGACCAGAGGTAATTCAGGAAACCTCTTCTAGGATTGAGCTTATCAGGAGTCGCATTCGGGTAGCCCAGGACAGGTAGAAAATCTATGCCGATGCAAAATGGTTTTTTTGAGAATTTAATGTGGGGGACCAAGTATTACTATGTGTATCTACTATGAAAGGAGTGATGAGGTTTGGGAAAAAAGGGAAACTGGCCCCGAGGTACGTGGGACCATTTCTCATTATCGAGAGGATTGGGCCGGTAACATATAGATTGGGACTGCCAGAGCATTTACACCGCATTCACAATGTATTCCACATCTTGTCATTGAGACGATACCTTCGGGATGACATGGCCCACACCCACATCTTGATTGAGGAGATTGACTTACATCCCGATAGCTCTTACGAGGAGAGGCCAGTGGCTATTCTAGACCATAGCGAAAGGAGATTGAGGTTGAAAGTAGTACAACTTGTACGGGTCCAGTGGGAGCATCATAATGTGGAGGAATCCACTTGGGAGCGTGAGGCTAACATGCGTGAGAAATACCCAGAGTTATTCTTACAAGGTATACTTTATTTTTTGAATTTCAGGACAAAATTCCATTATTAGGGGGGAGTATGTAATACCCCGTATTTTTATGACTTTTAAATTTTGGGGATTTATGAAATTTAATTAGAGATATTAATTTAATATTAATCCGGAAAATCATTTAAATACTTACTAGCGCGATGAGAGTTAGTAATTATAGGAATTTTGTTGTAAGTTACTTTATGGAGAAAGTAAGATGTGTAATTGAATTTAGAAAAATTATCACGAGAATCTAATTTGATAATTTTAGAAATTTATCGAGACGCGCCTCTGTCGTGTCGGGATTAAATTCGAATTATTAAAAGTGAATAAATTATAAGTCACCTGTATGGTCATTTTGAGTGTGTCAATGTGCCCGGAAGGATCGAGATAGTCAAAATAATGTACTCGGGGATTTAGTTTGGGTCCCGGGGAGTTTTTAGGCCTAATTAACATCTCGGGTGGGCATTTTAGACATTTTGTATTTTTGGGCATGGAAACCCACGAATTTTCTAAGGTTATATCAGATGGTAGGAGTTGTCTTCTAGGGCTAGAATAACCAAAAACGAAAGACGGACATTGGAGAGGAAGAGGAGAAGCTTTCCAAGGAGTTCTAGGCCAACAACTCTATCGTTTGTACCGTCGTCGCTGCCAAATTGTAGATCGCGCAATGAGGATCACAACCACACCAATATTTTCCACAAATCTGAGCCAAATATTTCCATGCAAGTATCAATCTTGCTCTATTTTAGTTAATGCTTCAATGATATTAGTCTAGGTTGATTATAACTAGTTTTTGTGAAAGAAAGCATATTTTGGAGACTCGAATTTGCATGATGTATAAGTAAAAGACGTATTCTATAAATCTAATTCATATGTAGAGGTTGAACCACGAATTTGCATTGAGTTAGGAGTAGAAAATCTGGGAAAATAATGGGAAGAACTAAGTTAAAGAAAATATTAGGGTTCTTGATATTTTTATGGATTTTGTCCCTTTTAATTGATTATACTTGATGAAAACTCTCATGTCTTATGTTATATATTAATTATTTGGGAATATAACACTTGTAGTATCATTCGTTGGAAGTTTGGAAATCAAATATGATGAATTGGATTATTTTGGAATAGGATTCCCGTAACTGGTATTTCTACAGTTTCGCCATAACTGCTTGATCGATCGATCGACCCAAGAGCATCGATCGAACGATGAATCCATCGATCGAGCCCCTGCCATCGATCGATCGACCCCTCCTGGAAAACTCACATTTCCCTTTTTAAATAGGTTGTTCCAACTTAAATGAATAGAAATCCTTGGACATTATTGTTAGAACATTTTGGGATATAATGAAAGACCAGTAGGACTTTATAAAAATGGAACCTTTAATGTAAGATGAGATTAACATTTAACGGAGGTGTTTTACACTTAAGGAATAATGAGAACGTGTGTCTAAAGGGTGAGACTCGTAAGGAAGTTACGTCATAAAATAAAAGAGTACCTACTGAAATTACACTTGGAGAGATAGGATTTCACGAGTGTTACGAAGTAAGTTTGGAATAATCCCACAAATAAGAATAAAAGAGATGAACCGTTACACGGGATAATCCAGTAATGTGCAATAAGAATAAATATCATATGTATGGGTCGTGAGTGTACCTAAATTAGAAATGGGAATGGTAGTATACATATCTGACTGTGTTTGTGCATATACTATATACGTGTAAAAATCATGCACGTGCTACTTGCTATCACTGAGGTTACCGCGTCGGGATAGTCTTATCTCGAATGGATCTTTATGGGGGATATTGACTTGTACCCTAGAACATAGGAATCCTTGGTACAGGCTATCGAATAGATAGTCAAATGGTCCTAAGAGAGGTGAGGGTATGTGTTAACCTCTTAGTGACTTGGAACTATGCTTCGCGTTAATTTGTATGTGTTTTGTGTCAATACAGTGCGAGAGTGTTTCCGAACTTGTATTTCCCTTTGTACGAGTGATACGGGAACTTGATAGTAGATTATGTCAGCACCATAAATTTATGTGGGTGTCGATAGTGTGTATATATATATATATATATATATAATTTAAATTGGGAAACTTTCTACTGTGATTAAAAGTAGTTGAGTAATGAATAAATATTCCGATATTTAAAAGTGTGTGAAAAGTTTGAGGCAACACTCAGAAATTTTATAATAAAATGAGATTTATGTGAAAACTTTGCTTTTAGAAATTAACTATCTTAGCACTAGTAATTGTCGGTATGAAACCTTATGAAGATTTTAAGAAAAGCTAAACTGTTGGGATAAATAGTGCGGTAGGTGTGCACATTAGAAGAGAGGTGAGAATTTCTCAAGAGAGTGCCGCATTCTAATATGATTGTTGCATTAGCCGGTAAGCATTTTAGAGACTTGCTAAACTAATTTTTAAGTTGTTTTACAATCGGACTCTGGCTCGTTTCCTTTTGTCTCTTCTCTCTTGTATATATATATATATATATATATATATGTATGTATATATTACAGGTGCCCATCCACAAGGGCGTCATGCATAGGATCCTTTGGAAGGAACGTGATGTAGCTTAGGTGGGAGTTGCAGGCCTCTTGCTTAGACGACCTCATTATTGATTCCACTTCTAGTTCTATTTTATCCAATTGGGCATGTGTCACCCTTTTTCCATTATTCCGTTGGTTTTATCAGAGATTGTGATTCGTTTACATCCAGTATTTATACTTTGGGATTGTTACTGTCACGATGTTTTTCCTTTGAAGTTTTTTAAGTTGGAATTAATTAGTTAAATGCTTAAATTGCTTGGATTATCTTTTCCAGTCTAGTTATTGTGTGACTCTTAAACTATGGATTATGAAAGGTTTTAAATGTTGGTTTTAAATTAAATATGGATCCAATTGATGTCTAAAAAAATGGTTTTGTCACTTAGACTAATTATCTAGGGTGTTTAATATGAAAAGTTATTTTGTGACAGTAATGCTAAGAATGAACAAACCGTTCACCTTGGTTATAATTTAATAAAGGACTGATCACCCGGTATTTAATTAGGTGGGGTGTCACATAAGTGTCAATAAAACAAACTAAATTGAAGTTTAGGGTTGGCTTATATCAAATCTCATAGTTATTGGTTGCCCATGCATGATAAAGAGTTATGGTAATGGATCTAAGATGATGCATAAAGAGATTGTGTACTAACCTTGAGACTAACTGACATCATAGATTATACCCAAGCAAGAAATAGTGAGATATATCAATCCACTAACCATGCTTCTGAGAAATCTTTCCGCAGAAGCAGTTCCATCTTCGAATGAAAATTTTGAAGAAATCCTTTTGGGTTAAAAGCTTGTTTATAAGATTAATAAAAAACTATTATAAGTTGTATAAACTCCGAATAAACTTTTTTGGAAAAAACTCTTTTCGAAAAAACACAAGATGTTTTATAAAAGACTTTCTGAATGTATGGCTTGAATTTGATAGTTGGTTACCTCCTTTTTAATTTTTAATAAAAATCTACTAAAGCTACTATGCAGTACCAATCACAACAGCAGTTAAGAATATTCAAAGAAATAGACACAGGAATTTTAACGTGGTAAAACCATTAAACAAGGGAAATATCCACAGTGCCCTCTACGGAACAAAACAAAAATTCACTAGAATAAAGAATCAAATTATAACACTTAAGAAAATCATAAAGATCCTAACCTAAGTTCAGAATATACCTACTTGAGATTCTCCACTCCAAAGGTAATCTAAATTGGACTAATATTTTCTTGTTGCTTCTTTGCTTTTTCCTTGATCTCCTTCTCTTTGAATTCTGATTCCAGCAAATCTACCAAAATCCTAGATTCTCAGACAGAACCATAGTGTCTAAGTGTTCATGTGAGATAGTGTTTGTGATGTTCTACTACATGCAAACATGTTACTCACCCTCTCAATATTATACAAACAATCCTAACAAATTACAATAGTTCTAAAATGATAGGATATTTCTGAATCTTGATTTTTCAAGCCAAGAGTTCTTGATCTTTTATTTATCCACAAATCTCAAGGATACCTTGCTCAAAAGACGGTTCAAGGTCTTAAACAATATCAGTATTTTGAAAATACTTTTGAAATTATAAACCTCCAATTGAGATCCAAATTATACTAGAAGTCTACTTTATTAGAGCAGATTCAGAAACATACAAAGACTGATTCAACATATTTTGACATAAAACTTCTTTTCAGATCTGCGGTTACACCTTAAAATTTTAGCAAGAGTTCTTTGTGTTTTTTTATTTTTATACACATGTATTTCATAAAATATGAAATAGAAAACTAGAAACACAAATAACTCACTAGATCAGAAAAATACTTTGAAACTTAAAAGTTTCTATTTCAAAATTTGTTGAAACAGAATAGATCTAAAATACCAAATCTAAAAAGTGAAATGAAAAACAAATCATGTGATGTTCTCTTTTAGAAAAACTCAGTTTCAACAATGAAACTTATGTCTCTATTAGAGATGAGTTCTGAGAGAATCAAAGATTTGAAGAGGTCTTCAAACGAAAACTCAACAATAAAAACACAGAAACCCTAGAAGAATCTAACTCTAAAAAATATGGGTTTTCTGGTGTATGGAACTATTAGGTTTTGGTTTTTGGATTGGGAGAAATTACTTAGAGGTTTGAACTACGAAGAAACTATGGTTTCTTCTTTCTAATCTCTCTTTATTCTTTCTCTCTCCTATCCCTTCTCTTTCTTCTCTCTCTACTCTCTCTTTCTCTCAGATTTCACGAAATGGCAAAACTCTCAAAATTCTGAGGCTTAGGTCCTTTTTATACTAATCGAAGAATGATCAAGAACCTTGAACTCAATCCAATGGCTGGGATTGAATCTTGACTGATTGACTTTAATCTTACGATTTCTCACAAGTGGTGGGTTAAACGTTTGGTGATTGGTTTAGACTGGGTTCACGAGGATTGACTCTCATCACATCCAGTACGTTGATAAGGTTGATCCAAGGGCTGAAAATGTGTACGCTTTTTGTGTCTAACAGAAAACACAATCTAAGTCGTCAGGAATGTAACACGTGTACGAACCAGATGCAAGGCAAAACGCGTGTTTGAAAATAATTACAAAACCTACCTTGAATTCTCTAGCGCTTTTGGATTCTACCCAGTCAAAAAATCAACAAAGAAAATCATTTTCTGATATTGAACGTTTACCCACAATACTTTTAAAAATATTTTTTAAATAATTCAAATATCATTTGAAAATTATTAAAAAATATATAAAATGATTTGAGTTGAATTTAATTGATTTTAAAATGGCTTGAAGTGTTGAAGAACCATTAGTGCAAATAGGTGATATGAATAATGCATAATGTGCGTCCTATTTATGGTTATAAGGATAGAAATAACTTCCCTTTGAAGATTCTCTTGGACAGGATTTCTTTTTTGAGCTTGAACCTTTGAGGAGATGGAGTTCTCATAAAATCTAACTATTTTATCTAGATATCCAAACTAGTTGGAACTCCTATATATGTAGACTCAAGGAAGTTAATATATAGTGTGTTCTCAGTCTCCCCCTTTGGATATTAGAGACAAAATTCCCTTGAACATTCAGAACTCGTGGGTTAAAATAAAAAGAAATCATATTTGTCCTATACAAAAATTCTAACTATCCATTCCCATCCTAGAATCGAAAATAAGAAAAAAAAAATACATCACTCAACTATATACAGACCAATACCCTACAAAATAGTAACAAGATATACAACGGGTCTGAAATGCTTGTAACAAGATAAACACTAAATTGGCATTTTAGTTGAGTTAGAATCAGGAATAGATAGAAAAATGCTAAGCAATACTTAAGATCTTCTCCCCCATTTTTTCTCAAATATACAAGGGATATAAATCACAAAAAAAATAGAGATTAATTGAGAGTTATCATGCCTATATCTGTGCGCAAATACTCAAATTGTATGTTATCTAAAGGTTTTGTAAAGAGGTCTGCGAGATGCTTTTAGGTGTTCAGATATTCAATAATGAGATCTTTGGATTCGATAAGGTCATGGATAAAGTGATGTCTAATCTTAATATGCTTAGTTCGTGAGTGCGTTAGAGGATTTTTGGAACTATTAATGGCACTTTGGTTATCAAAAAACATGGTTAATTATTTTTCTGTGAGACCATAATTACTAAGCATATGTCTAATCCATAGTAATTGAGCACAATAAATATCAGTTGCTATATATTCAGATTCGGCGCTAAACAATGAAATACAATTATGTTTCTTACACGACCAACCTACGAGATTATTGCCTACGTAGTAGCAAGCTCCAGCAGTGCTCTTACTATCATCCGAACACCCAGCCCAATTGACATCGGTGTATCCTATAATAGAACCAGTCGTATCATTTGTGTACCAAATACCAAATTTTAGAGTACCCATAATATATTTAATAATTATTTTTACACTTAATAAGTGAGATTCTTTAGGTTTACTTTGATATCTAGCACAAATACACACGGTAAAGGATATGTCAGGTTGAGACGCGGTAAGATATAGCAAACTCCCTATCATACTTCTATAAAGAGTGGGATCAATACTTTTCTCATTATCATCCTTAGATAGTTTAGTTAAAGTACTCATGGGGATTCTAGAAGTTTTGGAATTTTCTAAGCCGAATTTTTTAACTAAATCTGCAGCATACTTGGATTGAGAAATAAAAAGACCATTACTGCATTGTTTGACTTGTAAACCCAAAAAATATTGTAGTTCACCCATTAGAGACATCTGAAATTCAGTATGCATGATATCAAAAAAGTTCTCAACTTGTTTAGGAGAGGTGGAACCAAAACTAATATCGTCCACATATACTTGTGCGATTAAGACATTTTGATTTTACTTTCTAACAAACAACATTTGGTCATTTCCTCCACGGTCAAAATTTTGAGACACTAAAAAGGTAGATAGTCTCCCATACCAAGCTTTAGGAGCTTGTTTCAAACCGTATAAGGCTTTCTTAAGTCTAAAGATGTGGTCCGGGTGTACAGGATCAACAAACCCTTTGGGTTGTTCTACGTGTACTTCTTCAGACATAATTCCATTTAAAAAGGCAGATTTGACGTCCATTTGAAACAATTTGAATTGCACATGACAAGAAATTGTAAGAAGAGGACGAACTGGTTCTAGACAAGTAACAGGTGCAAAGGTTTTGTCAAAATCAATTCCCTCAATCTAGGAGTATCCCTGCGCAACCAACCTAGCTTTATTTCTAATTACTTCCCCATGTTCATCAGTTTTGTTTTTAAAAATCCACCTAGTGCCAATAACCTTCGAATCTTTTGGTATATGAACCAGACTCCAAACATCGGGACTCTTAAATTGGATTAGCTCTTCTTGCATATAATTTATCCAAAATGAGTCAGTAAGGGCATCATTAACATTTTTAGGTTCCTCAAGAGAAACAAAATAAGAAATTTATGCCACTTGTCGAATTTGGGATCTAGTTTTAATAGGTTCTGAAGGATTACCGATAATGGTTTCAGTGGGATGATTTTTAGAAACGTAAGTGGGTAGAGAGGGACTATCAGGTGGCAATCAATCAGTATCATCTTGAGGATCAGTGGGTAAAACAGGTTCGTCCTCAACAAATGTTACTGGTTGACTATCACTTTTCCTAACACTCATGTCATCTATAATTACATTAATTGATTCCATAATAGTTTTGGTTCTATAGTTGAAAACACGCAAATCCCTACTATTTTGCGAATAACCAAGAAAAATTCCCTTTTCTCCTCGTGTATCAAATTTTGAAAGTTGCTCTCTATCTTTGCAAATGAAGCAGATATTACCGAAGGTTTTAAAATATTTCAAGTTTGGATTTTTGTATAACCATAACTCATAAGAGGTTTCTTTGAAATTTTTTCTGAGGTAGATACGATTAATAATGTGACACGCGGTTTGGACAACTTCTACCCAAAAATATCTAGGGAGATTCTTAGCATGTATCATAACCCTAGACATTTCTTGTAAAGTTTGATTCTTACGTTCAGCTATACCATTCTGTTACGGTGTTTTGGGAACGCTAAACTCATGTTTATAGCCATTAGCTATGCAATACTCAGAAATTCCAGAGTCCTTGAACTCTTCACCTCTATCACTCATAATTCAACATATCTGGGTATCCTTCTCATTCTCAATTTTTAAGATGATTCTTAAGGATTGATTGAAGGTATCTGATTTTTGTTTCATAAAGGCTACCCATGTATATCTCGTATAATCGTCCACTATAACTAGGATGTAAGAGTTTCCACAGAAACTGACAGTTCTTGAAGTACCCATGAGGTCCATATGGATCAGTTCTAGAGTCTTAATGGTCAGGACATTTTTAACTTTCTTGTGAGGGTATTTACTTATTTTTCCTTCCTGACAAGGTCCACATAAAAGATTAAAAGAATTTTTAATTTTAGATAAACCTCTAACTATCTCTTGGGAACTCAATCTTCTAAGGTTATCATAATTTGTGTGTCCCAATTTATTGTGCCATAGAACAGAATCCTATAATCTGGCAACATTACAAGATTCAGAATTGGGCATTATCATGTAACAGTTTTTCGGGGTTATGTTTCCTGTTAAAATACAATTACCTTTTTCATTAATAATTTTGCAATCATTTTTTGAAAAAGTAACTGAGTGATTGGAGTCACAAAATTGTGATATACTTAATAGATTGGCTTTAAAACCTTTAACTAAGAGAACATCATTCAGTTCAGGAAGACCATGCTCACTCAATGTTCCCTTACCTATGATCTGAGATGAAACACCATCTCCAAACATGACACTACCTCCAAGGAAGTCTGTCTTGTTTTTCAATTTGGTTTCGTCCCCGGTCATATGTTTTGAACATTCGGAGTCCAAATACCAACCAGTTGAAGTGCTTTGTGCCTTTAAAGAAAAAATTATAATGTTGCACTCAAGTTGGGGTAGTAGATCATCTTTTATAATCCAAATAGGCCTAGTTTTGAAATTTTTGGGGCCTTTTGACTAAGAAAAGGTTTGAGGTTTCTCTCTAAATGAATTTTTCTTAGTCTTGGACTCTCCCTTTTTCTTTTTAGAGTTAGAGTTATTTATGGCCTATATAGAAAGTACATAAGTATTTCTTGATTTCCTAGAGTTATTAAAGTTTTGGTAGGTTGAGGTGTATAACCTTTTCTGGAAACACTCATCAAAAGTATGGCCAACAATATTGCAGTAGGAACAGTACTGATGAGTATAGGACTTGACTTTCTTGCTAAAGTCTTTAAAAATTGGCTTGGATCTATTGGGTATAGTAGTCCAGTTGTCATTAGGTTTAGGTTTCTGCCTTTGGTCTCTGTCATAAGGACAAACATATTCGGTCTGACTATTTGGTTTCAACTGTTGATTATACTGACTATGTGTTGTCTGAGAGACATTGAGACTAGATTCACTTTTTTGAACATTTTGACAAGTCTGGCCTTGTTTTATAAAAGTAACATTTTCAGGAGAAACCTTGGTCTTACTTGTGTGCAGTATTTCTCCAAAAACTAAGCCAGATTTATCTTCAGAGTCAAATTTGCTTCCAGTAACAATTTTTTCATAAGTTTTAGTTTGTGTTTCAAAGTGTTGGCATTTTTTAAACACATTTGAAACCTTTTGCTTTGACTCTTCTAGTTCAACAAGGGTTACCTTGTATTTTTGTTCAAATTCATTCTTTTGAATCAAAGTATTTATTCTCAAGGTATAATTCTCAATCTCAGTCTCATGAGCAACACATTGGGCAATATAATCTTCAGTGTTCTTCTTAATGGTCTGGTTAAGTAAATCGATATGCTCACTTAAGGTTTTTATCATTTTTTCTAGGTGAGCATTCTTCTTAACCGTTTTAGTGTATAACTCATGTAAATTAGGCAGGTCATCATAAGACTCACTATGTGCATCGTGTGAAGTGTCCCCTATGTTTTTGATTGGTTCTTTACTCACACATACATTTAATTCGTCATCAACATTATCACTTTGACTCACACACAATCTTTCAGCTGTAATAGGAACACAATTATCAGCAAGATCATTAACAACATCAACCGTCATATAAAGTTCATGAGCAGGAAAGCATGCATCATCATTATATGTTATCTTAGCAAAGAAAGCTATGCAGTACTCATTTATATGGGTTGACTCAGTTTCATATTCATCAGAATCACTGTAGTCGTCCCATGTCTTACACATATTGGCCTTATTATTGTTATTAAAACTAGTTGGGAATTTACTAGCATAGTGACCAAGTTTACCACAACGGTGACATTTAACATCTTTTATGTCAGGTTTAGGTCTGTTGGGATCATAATTCCTCGTATTGTCGTAAGTGTTCTTGGTAATGTCTCTGTCATGAGGTCTATGAGATTGATTACCTTGATAATTTGATTTTCCTTATTTAGAGGCTACAAAATTTCAAAATTTCAAAATCCTTTTGAAATTCTTACACATAAGAGTTATTTCATTGTCAAGGTTTTCCAAATCACAGTTTTCAAGACAGTCAGTGTCAAAATCTATAGTGTTCAATTTAGGCAATAGAAATTTAGAAGAAAACACAACATTAGAACTAGAGGATTTATTAGTTTGTCTGGTCAATTTCTTTTTGAAGTCTAGTTCCAATTGTAATGTCCTCGGTTTACTGCTAAGTAATTCAGGAGTCATATTAGGGTCATTCATTTCGTCAATACCATGTTTTTTGTTGTCAAATTTAGATGGCCATGGCCTAAGAATCTTAGAAAGAATTTCCTTTCTACTATATGTTATACCATTTGCATGAAGTTTTGTAAAAATATCAGTTAACCTTATGACAAATCATCAAAATATTCATTGTCATTCATAATCAGGGTGTTATATTGATGAATGAGCATTTGAGTTTTTTCAGCTTTGACACGTTCATCACCCTCATGAGCAATGACTAAAGTGTCCCATGACTCTTTAGAAGTAGAACATAAGGATATTCTTTTGAATTCATGTTCGTTTATGGACATAAAGATGGCATTCTTTCATTTGTTATTATCTAGAGACAATTTTTCTCTTCCTTTGTAAATTCACTGAGAAGTTTCTTAATCCTTATTGGATTAGTGGTTGAAGTAAGTTTAGTAGGATGTTCAAACCCTATTTCAATCATTTCCCAAACATCATCACCCAGGGTTACTTGAATTAAAGCAATCATTCACACTTTCAAGTACGAAAAATTATTTCCATCAAAGAGTGGTGGTCCGGATTGGTTACCTAACTTCTCAAATTTTTCTTCCATATTCAAAAAAAGTTTCAGAAAGAAGTTTTTAAAACAATTTCTCAAGTTTTAGGATCACAAAAGGTTTTCCCGCTCTGATACCTATTGAAGAAATGCTTTAGGTTTAGAAGCTTGTTTACAAGATTAATAATAAACAGTTATAAGTTGTGTAAACTCGGAATAAACTTTTTGGGCAAAAATCTTTTCAAAAAACACAAGATGTGTTATAAAAGACTTTCTGAATGTATGGTTTGAATTTGATAGTTGGTTACCTCCTTTTTAATTTTTAATAAACATCTAATT
Organism: Sambucus nigra; assembly: GCA_949130495.1. Classification (NCBI taxonomy): domain Eukaryota; kingdom Viridiplantae; phylum Streptophyta; class Magnoliopsida; order Dipsacales; family Adoxaceae; genus Sambucus; species Sambucus nigra. The sequence continues at coordinate 238,704,276 of OX422218.1, read as the reverse complement.
AAGTTATCATGTAGTCCCAATCACAACAGCTGTTAAGAACATTCAAAGAAATAGACACTGGAATTTTAACGTGGTAAAAACCTTAAATAAGGGAAACATCCACGGTGCCCTCTATGGCACAAAACAAAAATTTACAACAATAAAGAATCAAGTTACAACAATTAAGAAAACCACAACGATCCTAACCTAAGTTCAGAATATACCTACTTGAGATTCTCCACTCCGAAGGTAATCTGAATTGGATCAATCTTCTCTTGCTGCTTCTTTGTTTTTTCTTTGATCTCATTCTCTTTGAATTCTGATTCCAGCAACTCTATCAAAATACAAAATAATCAGAGTGTCTAAGTGTTCGTGTGAGATAGTGTTTCTGATGTGCTACTACATGCAAACATGCTACTCACCCTCTCAAGACTATACAAATAATCCTAACAAATTACAACATTCCTAAAATGATAGGTTATTCCCGAATCTTGATTTTTCAAGCCAAGACTTCTTGATATTTTATTTATCCAAATATCTCAAGGATACCTTGCTCAGAAGACAGTTCAAGGTCTTAAACAATTTCAGTATTTTGAAAATATTTTTGAAATTGTAAACCTCCAATTAAGATCCAAACTAGACTAGAAGTCTACTTTATTATAAAAAATTCAGACTTACCATGTAGAGATCGATTCGACATATTTTGACATAAAAGTTCTTTTCAGATCTATGGTTACACCTTAAAACTTTATCAAGAGTTCTTCGTGTTCTTTTTATTTTTGTACACACATATTTCATAAAATATGAAATAGAAAACTAGAAACACAAATAACTCACTAGATCTGAAAAATACTTTGAAACTTAAAAGTTTATATTTCAAAATTTGTTGAAACAAAATAGATCTAAAAATACCAAATCTAAAAAGAGAAAGAGAAAATAAATCATGTGATGTTCTCTTTTAGAAAAACTCAGTTTCAACAATGAAACTTAAGTCTCTCTTAGAGATGAGCTCTGAGAGAATCAAAGATTTGAATAGGTCTTCAAACGAAAACTCAACAACCAAAACTCAAAAAACCCAGAAGAATCTAACGCTCAAAAAGATGGGTTTTCTGGTGTATGGAAATTTTAGGTTTTGGTGTTTGGCTTGGGAGAAATTACTCCGAGGTTTGAACTATGAAGAAACTAGGGTTTCTTCTTTCTAATCTCTCTTTATTCTTTTCCTATCTTCTCCCTTCTCTCTCTTATCTCTCTACTCTATCTTTTCTCTCATATTTTACGAAATGGCAAAAGTCTCATAATGCTGATGTTTGGGTCCTTTTTATACTATTCGAAGAAGGATCCAGAACCTTGAACTCAATCCAATGGCTGGGATTGAATCTTGACTGGTTGACTTTAATCCTACAGTTCCTCACAGGAGGTGGGTTAAACGTTTGGTGATTGGTTTAGACTGGGTTCACGAGGATTGACTCTCATCACATGCAGTACGTTGATAAGGTTGATCCAAGGAATGAAAATGTATACGCGTTTGGTGTCTAGCAGAAAACACAATCTAAGCCATCAGGAATGCAACACGTGTACGAACTAGATGCAAGGCAAAATGCGTGTTTGAAAATAATTTCAAAGCCTACCTTGAATTCTCTAGCTCTTTTGGATTCTACCCAGGCAAACAATCAATAAAGAAAATGACTTTTTGAAATTCAACTTTTACCCACAATACTTTTAAAAACATTTTTTAATTAATTCAAGAATCATTTAAAAATTATTTTAAAATATATAAAAGATTTGAGTTGAATTAAATTGATTTTAAAATGACTTGATGTGTTGAAGAACCATTAGTGAAAATAGGTGATATGAATAATGCATAATGTGTGTCATATTTGTGGTTTTAAGGATAGAAATAACTTCCCTTTGAAGATTCTCTTGGACATGATTTCTTCTTTGAGCTTGAACCTTTGAGGAGATGGAGTTCTCATAAAATTTAACTATTTTGTCTAGATATAAACTAGTTGGAACTCCTATATATGTAGACTCAAGTAAGTCAATATATAGTGCGTTCTCAAATTTAGCATATGTGTTCATGGGAATAGAATTTTTTTTGCAATTCATCATTATAAACTTCTGCAAAAAAATCAATGCATATTTTCTTGGTAAATAAAAATACACTCATTTGTTTTCTTTACTAGAAGATCATAAAAAATGCCAAAGTCCTTAATAATACATTAAAAATTCATGCATCATATGCTCCACTAATTAATAAATTAGAGTGTTAAAAAATAATTAAGTAATATATCATCATAACTGCACTGATACGCGACACATTAACATATAACTTTGTCTCACTACCGCTCCGGTTGAAGCCATTAGAATGAATATGTGTGTGTAGTGTGTCATATCAAGCCTTGGAGATCACTTTTGTATGTACAACACTTTCTTGAGTTAGTACAATATTCCTCTTATCCATATATGTAGAACCCGGGTGGTTATACCTCCTCCTCCAAAAAACCATTTAGAAATGTTAAACACTACACCAAAATGGGTAAATTGGCACCCTTCCAGCGGCTAGCTTTGTCACGATCAATGACTGTGACAAAAAAAATGTGTTTTTTGTCACTTTCACTGACAGTGACAAGTTCATGACAAAGACTTGTCACGGTCATTGATCGTGACAAGTCCGTGACAAATTTCGCAGCAAAAAATCCTTGCCCTTGCTTTTTTTCCCCACCGATTTCTTCCCTCCTTTTTTATCTCTCTCTCTATGCTGCTCTCTCTCTCTCTCTCTCTCTCTCTCTCTCAGATTAGTTTCTCTCTCTCTCTCTCTTGTGACAACCCGCAATTCGAAATAAGGGGTGGCCAGCCCGATACTCCACCATAACGGAATCATGGATGGAAATCATTCTCAGCATCACAACAATAAAATAAGTATACAGGAAAACCACCCCATAATTCAGAAAACGGGTTGCCAAAAATTTTAATTTAGTTTTATTACAAGTTAAGAAAATAGCTTAAACAACCAAATCTGAAGAGAAAGTGTAATTCCAAAAGAACTTATATTACATCAACAACAAATATACAATAAAGGACCGAATATGTTGTCGGTCAACAGGTACATACAATGGGTTACAACAATTTAATAGTTTACATAATACATCCATTAAACCATTACAAAAGTGTGGGCCACATGCCTGAGTGAAAGAACCGATCATAACTAGAATACAAAAGAAGAAAGCATCTAACAACATATCCTATAATATCCGTAAAATCTTACATCTCCTCAAAAGCATAGGAGTAGGAATATCATAACGGGCGGACTTGCGGCGGAGCACCTGAGCGGATACAATTTCATGCACAACAAGGAAATTGAACGGGTCAGGGACCGGTTTTATGTAATCACCATATGAATAAGAAGCATGACAGTTATGAAATATTAATCATGAATGATAAGGATAAGAGTTTAACAACGTAATCCCAAAGCATAATAAAGCAGTTTAAATGATTATGTCTTTTATTAAATTATGCAAGAGAATATAATTAGACATCATAAATTTAAAAGACTCCATCATTATTTACCATTCCATTCCTTAACAAGAATATAATACCATCATATGTTCTGATGGCATTTTACATATCTCAAGTCCCACTTGATTTAGAATGGTTATATTATTATACGTATAACGATTCTAAGATCGCCCCTCCGAGTTTTCCCACTGGGCGCGCCCCTAAATGACTATCATCTTCCAGGGCCCATCAAACAAGACAACCTGGGTACCTAACGCACGTCGAGAAGTGGCCATATGCATGCGAGTGAGTCATAACCACACCCAGAATTACCTCACTAGCGCAGAATAAAACATATAACAACCCCGTATATGTCCGAGGACTATAGTCTCCCTGCATTCACTAGTCAGGGGAAATCACCTCATGCGCGAGCTTCCCTTATGATAGCATTTAGAGAGGTGTGTTTAAGTAAATTATCATTTACCATTTAAATCTCATTTTCATTTTCATTATTCATGTTTATTTCATTTTATTCGAAACCACAATCATTGAATATTCTCATTAATATTCATCATATTTTAAGTCCCGAATTAATCTCCAAGTGATCATAATAATGCTACAAGTACCAAGGTCTTATATACCTCCAATGATCCCCTAAATTCTCCAATTATGGGCTTACAACTCCTAACCTCTTAATAAAGTACTAAAGGAAAGAAAAGCCCTAACCTCATTTTGTACACCTCGAAAATAAGCCCCGTTTAACCCAATTTTAAAGTGGGGTAGTGACTCAACTCAACTAAAACTCTAGGACTTTAAGTTTACTTCATTCAATAATGTTCTTAGGTCCTAAGCCTAAAGAAAAAGGATAAAAATTGAGTTGAAAAAAATCAACTCAAAACAGCAGGGTCCGAATAGATTCGCCCTAGGGCCGAATCGATTCGCCCACAAAGCGAATCGATTATCCCAAAAAGCGAATTGATTCGGAAGATGAACCCAAATTTCTTCTTCAGCCGAATCAATTCGGTCTTAACCCGAATCGATTCGAGTTTGTAGACCTGGAAACTGCCCCTTGGGTGAATCGATTCGGACATAGCCGAATCGATTCGTCCTTGCGAATTTGCCAAGTTTGGCTATGGAGTCTTGGACTCCTAAATTCACCGAACACCAATCTACCCAAACCAAGATAATTTATTACCACTAACTGATTATAAATGAATCCAACAACATTGATCTAAACTAATAAATATCCAAATCACTTCCAAAGATTCAAAACCCATAAATCCAATAAAACCCTAACATTGATAAACCATAATTAATACCCAACTATCAATAGTAATCATTCATCTTAAATCACATAATAGCAAGTAGAAAACTTTCCTTAAGCTTGCAAATTCAGATTTGAGGAAGATGAATGCAAGATCAATCTCCAAATCTTCAATCTCTCTCTTTCTCCACAAGTTCTCTTCTTCTCTCTCTCACTCTAGGTTAAAAAATGCACTTAAGAGAAATAAAAGGGCTTAACAAGACTAAATCGTGGCATTAGTCTAAAATCTCCAACTTAAATGATAAATACCACATTAAAATGGCTCCCAATACGCGTTATGCTAAAATCAGTCAAAAGTGCCCAAAACACCAAAATACAATATGGCACTTATTTCGACTATCTCGCACCATTCGGGACTAACTACGCCCTCCAAATTATCATTTGGAAATCTTATAACTCATTTCAAGTTCCGGTTTCATTTTAAATCATAATGTCATTTTAAATCATATGACACAATAAACTGCAACATGGTGATATTTACTTACATATACAGTAAATATGCAACATTTTAGTAAATATTAACTTTAACTTATTCAATTAATATTTACTCTACATTCTAACATTTTATATATAATTACTTCACATAGTAAATAAATATAAAATAGGTTCTCAAAAGCGAGGGTTGTTACATCTCTCTCTCTTCCATTATATATATATATATATATATATATATATATATATATATATATATATATATATGTGTGTGTGTGTGTGTGTGTGCGTGTGTGTGTGTGTGTGTGTGTGTGTGTGTGTGTGTGTGTGGGTGGGGGGGGGGGGTGGGTCTCTGTGTGTGTGTGATGGGGGAAGTGAGTGGGGCAGGGTGTGTGTGTGTGGTGTGGGAAAAGGGTGGGGCAGGGTGTGTGTGTGGTGGGGGGGAGGGGGGTGTTGTTTGTGTGTTTGGAACCTCTAGGGAAACATGGTAAAATATGGAAAGTGGAATTGACAACTTCAACTGGTGATGTTTGGCTACACAACGGTTGGAAGGAATTTGCAGAGCATAACTCCATAGGATTATGGCATTTCTTAGTGTTCAGATATGAAAGGAATTATATTTGACACGATTTCCCGGGGTACATTAGTTGGAAGGAGGTGCCATATGAGCTCAAGTTAGCTATTTGGGTGGCACTACAGGTAATGTATTTATATTATATTTATATGAATATTTCAATTTCAATTTCGATTTCGATTTTGATTTAGATTTCATTTTTTATTTACATTATATTATTCTGATTTCAATTTCATTTATTAAATTTTATTTATGATTGTGTTTGGTTAGGAATTTATTAAATCGAATCGCAACTCAATGCAAAATGAATTTCTTGCCGAATTCTTGTCTCTCTTTCTCTAATGGTAACTTACTTTGACTATGGATTTAGATTCTGTAATCGATGGATATGAATCATTAAAGACTCGTCTGCATAATTTTGGTAGAAGTTTTTTGCACTCGATGAATTTGAATTCTTTTAAGATTAGTCATGCACAATTTCGATACATTTTAATTTTTATTGTGAATGAATTATAATATTAAACTATGCTTTGTAAAAAAAAAATTCTTGTTTTAGCTTAATTCTATTATTATGAATATTTTCTTGTTGGTAGCCCACCCCTTATGATAATACTGGATCCGCCCTTAGTTATGCCACATGTTTATTTAAGCTTCTTCGAAGGATTTCCAACGTAAAGTCTCTTTAGTTATCATGTTCTACCATGTTGGTAAGCTATAATATCTTTGCTATTGTTGCTTGCATAAATGACTATATTTTTTAGATTTATTACTTTTCAATTCATTTATTAATCTCTCTTGTTTAGTGTCTTGCAATGGATGATTCTTATAGTGGAACTGGATCTGGAAATTGGTGCTGAATTTTCTCAAAAGTTGTCCTCTTCTAGAGGTTCTTATCTTTGAGGTACATCAAGGGTTCATAACATCACGTCCAGCTAAATAGTTTGTAGATTTGAGATAATTGATGGTGATGTTGTTTCTTCTTATATTAGGGTTTTTCATTTTGTTGTGAACAAATTGGGACATCATGGTTGGAATGGTATGTACCTGATTGTTTGAGATCACACCTAAAGATAATCGAAATTACGGGATTGGGGTCGAACAATGGAGTTGAACAGTTGAGGTACTTTGTGGAGAATTCCAAAGTTTTAGAGAAGAATATAATAAAGATGAAGGGTGGTGTTATTAAATCTTCCAAAGTGTTCAAAGCACATGATTAGTAAAATAAGTAAATTAATAAGAACATTGAAACGACAAAAATATAGCATGACGCGAAGTTGTCCCGCTTGCATATTATTTCTATTTTGAATGTATATTTGTATTATATCTAGTTTATTTGGATATATGATGTTTGATAACGTACAACGTTGCTATAACGGGTACAAATATACTGTTGGTCAGTGGCAGTGGCCATATTGGCCAGCATATTTTTTTTAATTCTGCCCATAATTGTCACGGTCAATGACCGTGACAAGTTCGTGACAAATGATAATTGTTACGGACTTGTCACGGTCATTGACCATGACAATTATTATAAACTATCATGGTCATAAACCGTGACAAAACTTATCACGATCAGGGATCGTGACATGACCGTGACAATTCTAACGAGCTTGTCACGGTCCATGACCGTGACAAAAAAAGTTTTCTCACCCAGAATTATCACGGTCATTGACCTTAACAAGTTGAACTTGTCAAGGTCAATGGTCGTGACAATTGGGCAGATTTGGTGTAGTGAAATATCAAATTAGTGTACATTTTTTTATTTTAAGCAGCTACTACAAAACTATTCAAAAGATTTCAAACCTTCAAACAAAACCCAAAGTATTGAGGACGTTATTACCTTATTTTTCTATATTATTTGGATTGCATGTACCCTTCTATACCCATTTAGACTAACCACTTTCTTCTCAAATCACAAATTTATTAAGTCCCGAGTGCCATTTGTTTCAACTACATTAGTTTACTCTTGTATAGACCGCTCTTATTCTTTTTTACCTCGTTCTTCAAAGTATTTAATATGTGTTTCACTTACAAGATTAAAATTTCATAATTCATACATCTTTTCTAATCATCAATACTTTCAAGGATGACTATAACAAGAAAGTGTAAAAAATGAGTAGTTATTCCCTACATTATTTACATCCTTTAAAATAGATCTCCCAGATGATATTTAATCCCTTTATGATGACATATTAGATGATACTTATGACATAAAAGTTGGAGGTTATACTTTATTCTTCGTTAGAACATGTTCAATTTGTTATACTTCCTAATTCCAAATACTATTTTAATTGAATAAACTATGTCGACGAATAGCGAGTTTCCTATTTTTCTTTATTATATAATTGATAACCTTGATTTTAACATTATACCAAATAATTGTTTATTTCTCTCTATTAATATCAAGGTTATAACAGTCACTATAATCACTCAAAGAAAAATGAAAGCCATCAAAACCTTTAAATTGCTTATATTGGGCTTTCAGTTCACCGAAGCTTAATATGAAGTCATGTTCTAAGACACGTTCATTGGAGATATGTTGGAAGAAATATGAATGTTTCCACTAGTTCAACCCAAATTTCATTATGTAATCACTTCAAATTTAACATACTTATATCCATTTCCACCACCATTTGGGTCTTGTTTTAGCCACACCATTATGTTGTAGGTTTTTTTTTCTTATTGTGAATTTCTTATGAATCCCATTTTTCTTGAAAAAAGAAATAAACCTATAGCTAAAAATGTTCCCCTCTATTAATGTGAAGAAATTTCAGTAAAAATATATGAGAAAGTATGTGTGTAACCTATATTTTAACCTAATAGGGATAAATAGGTTTTAATGTAATTTATCTCAAATTTAAAAATTGATTACCAACTATAAACCTAGATTTATGTAACCTTTAATGTTAACAAGTAGATGTAGGTTAACCATGTGATAAACTACCTAAATAAAGTAAACAAACCACCAAAACACCCTCTTAACACCAATTTATGAAGAAAAAATCCTACCTAGTGATAAGAAAAACCCATTCATCTTATTCCGTCATTATATATGAAAAGGTAATTTTACACTAATCATGAAAGTATCTCTCTTTTGTTTCCTAATAAGAAGTTACCTATGGAAGTTAAAAATCTCCCTCGTTCCAATGAGAAACCCGTTCAAAGATCCATTCATCGGATATGGTAGTCACATTCTCTACCCTTGGATTGCAGCATGCTTGAACTCTCCAATATCTTAAACACCTCTTTTTATATATCAGAGTGTAAATATTTTGAAATTTAAATAAATCAAATGTAAATAATAGCTACATTGATTTAAAAATACTCAAGATTCCTCATAATTCTAACTCTAGAAGTAATATAAAAATCAATGAATTTGAAATGAAACACTAGAGATTTGCAAAAGGAGAAGCAAAGGAATTATTTCAACCTAAAAAAATCCTCAAAGTATATTTGTTTTAAAATGAAGATTAGTGTTTGTTTATTTTGGAGGGAAATAAGGTCTATATATAGGTCGTGCGCATTGGGGAAAGTAGACGTCATGTGGACATTATTTGATAGAGAATAGCCCATGCAAAAGAATGTGTACCCGTATGCACAGTCCTCAAAACCATCCATGTGGATGAATATAGGTAGAAATAAAATAAGGCAAAAATTGTAGAGTCGTGAGCATGAGGACAAAAATCCCATATGAGCACATGATTTGAGGTAGAAAAATCCTATGCCTAAAATCCATGCACTAAAAATCCTAAATAAAAACTATGTGAGTGTCTTCATAGCTAAATAATAATTAAAAAAAAGCAGACAGTATAAAGGATACACTTTTGTTGAGCTACAACAAAATACTTTGATATAAAGGAGACGCGTGATCTTCTAGTTTGATTGTCTATATGCTATAATGAACGACATTCTCTCTACCAATCTCCAAAATGCATCAAGATTTTCGACTTGACATGAAAATAAGCAACCTAAACTATATATAAATGATTACATTTTCAATATCTCCCTCTGATTATTCTCTGGAAGAAAAACAAACCCTAAAAACTCTTATTTATGACAAGTAAAACTCAGCCCACATTAGCCATATAGTAACAAAATTTTATCACAATATCTAAAGCATCTAATAGACCGACACAATTGATCAATGAAGAATCTAGGTCTTATGAGATATGATGATTCATGTAAAAATATTAAAAACAAAAAATAATTACACGGGAGCTTGCACAAGAAGAAAATCCACCTTCTCGATAATACTAAAAAATAACAATATGGATGATAAACCAAGGGATTATGATATAGCGATGTAAATCAACATAAAACTCCTTTTAAGTCAAAACAAATATACCATTGAATAGTGGAAATAAAAAAAATATCTTTAGAGCACAAAAAATCTCTTTTTTTGTCCTCCAAGAACACAAATCAACTCTTCCTTTCATATCTTGTTATTACTTCTAAATGTATCCCCCTTATTGTCGTGGAAAAGACAAATGACACGAGAATGATGCAGGATCATAATAGATTAAAAACATTGTAAGTTTAGCAGGTTCTAATGTGAGAAACGTACATAAATACAAGTAAATGATCCTAAAATCTAACTAAAAAAAATAGGGGAACCTTGCGAACGGGTACAAACTAAATTTTTGTGAACGACTTTGCGAAGATATCCTTACAAACTAAGCTATCAAGATCATATGATTGGGAAAAATATGGATCCGCACTCATAGTTTTCAATATTATTCTCGAGACAACATTGGAAATATCGTGGCTCAACCACAAAACAACTTCATAAATCGATTTTCTCAAATCTCAGAAACAAAATTAGGATAAGTATGCATATCAAAATGGTCAAAATTAATGACCAATGAGTATTGACTGGCATAACCAAAAATAATAATATATACATGAACACAATAACAAATCTCAAATTTATATAAGAACGAAAATAACAATTTCATTATTAAAGAGCATGTCAAATCATTTAAAATCATCATATCAATATTATTTACATATGATAAATAACTTAAACACATTGAATTCAAATTCTTAATACAACATTATTATGAGATGAATCAATTAAGAGAGATGAAAACACACAAAATTCAACAAACGGTTGTATTTGTTAACACATTTGCAATTTTTTATAGGAAAAATACAACTCAATGATGAGTTTTACATTAAAAATAACTCCAACTTCCAAAAACTTCTAGGGCACAATGTTGGCGGAAATTAGAGTTTCGATCTGAAGTAGTTCTTTCTTTCGAAATTAAGTGATGACCCTCTCTTATTCTAAATTTCTCTTAAGCACTTGGCTTCTAACTCTTTTCAATAATAAGTATTTTTTTTCACACAAGATTTAGATAAAACCTCCCCAATTAATTCTTAAATTCAAATCAGGCATTATCACTCTAATGCTAGTTATATGAATGCATAAAAATAGTCATTTATTAACTCTATCAATAATAAACTCACACTTCCTTATGTGTAGACCATGCAGATCTTTTGAAAACTCATGCAAGAACGATATTTTCCTTAAAATGACAAATCCTTATATAAATAAAAATTGGTAAAATATTGTGGATTCATGTGGTATAGTGGAAAAAATATTTTAAATCATCAAACATAAATATATTTTATCCTTTTCCTTTGTCAGGGATCTTCTCCATGGAATAAAATTTCTTCTCAATATTTTTTTTATAATGATATGTCCATCTTAGCATCTTGACTCAAAAGAAAACGCATTAATTCATTAAGGCAACATGGGATCTAAACTACTACCTTTTGATTCGATACTCGTTCACCAAATGTCTTCTTTTAACTCAATATCACAAAGAATAAGGAAATAAATCTTGAAAAATTCATTTTCATTCAAAATTAAAGTCTTGGACTCCTTACCTAATGTTTCAAGTTTTACAATTGTTACCTTGTTATCACAATGAAACTCCAGCTTCAAAACAATTCATGCTTCCATAAGTTCAGTTGCTTTTGTAAGGTAGTGAAAAATGGACATGCTCAAAACTTGGTGTAAACCAAATAAAGCCTTCTCATTATTCTTAGGATTTTTTATCACATTATTTATTGTCTAAAGATAACCAGACTAAATCAACTCCACAAGTCTTGTGATACTTAAAAAATTCTTCACTTCAATGCTCTAGAAATCATAATTTCCTTCATTGAAAGTTATCACAAAGGATCGAGGCTCTAATACTACGATAGAATTCATGATTCCTCTTTAAAGCTTTTCAACAAATACATAATCTCCAAAATAAATTTTATGCTACAATACTTGATCTCCACATAAAGGCACAATGACCAACTTAAAATGAATACAACTCTAGTTAGAAAAATTATTGGGAATAGAGTATGCAAAGGTAACAACCTTATTAAAGCAAAGAAGAAAGTCTACTACTTTAATTTGTTAGAGGAATAAATTTTATGCTATTCTCTATTTATAAAAGACCGAGTTCACATTTTTTTATAGAGTAAAACCACAACCACCATACCAATAAACCAACAACTAAACTCCTATAGGTACATCTACAGACTTAGACTTCACAATAAATTACCTCCTAACTATTTTATTGGATATAATTTTTCTAATTCTAACATGATTTACTTAATAAATAATTTTAGACGATTGAATACTATACTAACTAGTTTAGTACATTTCTTAGGCTCCCTTGGTCTGAGTATTGAGTTCACTACTCTTATTTGAATTGTCACAAATTAAGAGTTCATTGTTATTCAATGGACATAATAAACTTTATTTAGATTTCATGATTTTATCAATCTCTGAAAAACAAAGGGTGTTGGTTAAATAATGTTTTTGGATTAAAGATGCTAATATTTTTTTAATACCCCGTATTTCTGTGTATTTTTATTTAATTAATTTGAGGAATTAATTAGGAAAAATATGTTTTAATTAAATTACGCGAGTGAAGTAATTTAATGCGAGTAAATTATGATTGTGGCTATTATATATTAATCGAGAGATAAATACTGATTAATATTGCATTATGATATTTACTAACTGCGTAGAGTAAATAATTGATTATTGTGGTTATACGGCATAACGAGTGATATGTGCGTATTTTATTTTATCTCACCGGGAGTCGCGTGTAGACTATTTTAAGGTGAGAAATGAGAAATATTTCTTAAGTAACTCAAATGATAATTTAGAGGTCACAAATGATTCCATATGGGTCAAAATAGTCGGAATAGGTTACCCGGGGGTATAGTTTGGGTCCCGAGTCAATTTGGGACCAAACCGGCACCTATTGGGGGCGTTTTCGCTCATTTTACAAAAAGAGGTGAAGGGACCTACGAAATTTAGAGCCATATATCTGATATTTAGATATTGAGTTTAGGTCTCATAACACAAAAAGGTTAGAGAGGCTCCATTAAAGAGAAGAGAGAGAGGTTATTTTTAAAGCTTAAAGAGGGATTTTGAAGATGGTGAAGAAATCTTGTATTCTAAGGAAATTGGAAAGGAAGATTGGAGAAGGAAACAATCAATCATCAATAAAGAACCAAGAAATCAGATCAATTAATCTAAGGCTCAGTGCTTATTATAAATTAAATGGATGTTATAATACCTATGTGTAGGGTTTTCATGAATAGATTGATTTTATTGAAAAACCTTTGATGAAAAGTATCAATTGATCACATGTCTGGGTACAATTGCATGTAGTTAGTGTTTAGATATGTAGAGAATCATAAATCAAAGGTGTTTTGATTACTACTAAGGATTTTAATATGGGATTTAAATTGAATGATATGGATGAACACAAAACTAGATTTATAAAAGACTTTTGGGGGTTGATTTATTCTTGATTGATTTCGGTGAAGTTTTAATGTGTTTAAAACATTAAAAATGATCCTAAATCATGTAGAAATAGTTAGGAGTATTCAGATGTGAATTTGATGGCTAATGTGAGTAGTGTGGGCTAATGTGAGTAGTGTGGGCGGTGCCTTGTAGGGTAATTGAGGGAAGAAGTTACCGTTGGTAGAGTTATGTGTAATAACTTGTACCGGTTTATCAGGCATGACGTACCTATTAAGGTTTTGTGTGGAAATCCTTGACATTCACCCTTTGGTTGATTAGAGGGGAGAGGATAACTAGATTTTTGGACTGACCGTGATTTGGAGTCCGTTGTTAATAGTGGATTGAACCACAAACTATTTTGGGTTGCTTTTAAATGTCATAAGAGTTACGTCACCATGAAAGAAAGTTATAAATACTGACATGAGTGGTCAGATGTTATAGTGATTTCTCCCATTAAGGGAGTTTTGAGTAGTGTGAATAAGGGGAATTGCATTTAAAATTGTGCGACCTTTTCTCAATATGATGACGAAAGAGCCAGTATTGAGATCACATGACTAATAGAGCATATCAGTATGTAGTGAATTGAGAAAGTGTTGATAAACTTGGTCTAGAGTGATTAAGCCTTTTGATAGGTGGGTACCACTAACAGGTGTATAGTGGAGTGACCCTTATGTTGTTATGATTTGAATTTGGGTACCAGAGGATATAGTGATGTCAAAGATCCTAAGTTTTAGTACCGGTCTTGCCCTAATTTCGAGGATAAAATTCCTTTGTAAGGGAGGAAGTGTGTAATACCCCGTATTTCTATGTATTTTTATTTAATTAAATTAAGGAATTAATTAGGAAAAATGCGTTTTAATTCAAATATGCGAGTGAAGTAATTTAATGTGAGTAAATAATAATTGGGGCTATTATATATTAATAGAGAGATAGATACTGATTAATAATGCATTATGATATTTACTATGTACGTATAATAAATAATTGATAATTGTAGTTGTGCGGCATAACGAGTGATATGTGCGTATTTTATTTTATCTCACCGGGAGTCGCGTGTAGACTATTTTGAGGTGAGAAATGAAAAATCTATTTTAAGTTACTCGGACGAAAATTTATAGGTCACGAATGATTCCGGATGGGTCAAAAGAGTCGAAATAGGGAACCCGAGGGTATAGTTTGTGTCCCGAGTCAATTTGGGACCAAATCGACACCTACTGAGGGAGTTTCGGTCATTTTACAAAAATAGGTGAAGGGACCTATGAAATATAGAGCCATATATCTGATATCTAGAGATTGGGTTTAGGGCTCATAACACAAAAAGGTTAGAGAGGCAATCAGAGAGAAGAGAGAGAATCTATTTTCATAGCTTAAAAGGGGATTTTAAAGATGGTGAAGAAATATTGTATCCTAAGGGAATTGGAAAGGAAGATTGGAGAAGGAAATAATCAATCATCAACAAAGAACCAATAAATCAGATCAATCAATCTAAGTCAAATGTTTATTGCAAATTAAATTGATTTTATAATGCCTATGTGTAGGGTTTTCATGAATAGATTGATTTTATTGAAAAACCTTTTATGAAAAGTATCAATTGATCACATGTCCGGGTACAATTGCATGCAGTTAGTGTTTAGATTTGTAGAGAATCATAAATCATAGGAGTTTTGATTATTACTACGAATTTTAATCTTGGGTTTTCATTGAATGATATGGATGAACAAAAAACTAGATTTATAAAAGAGTTTGGGGTGTTGATTCATTCTTGATTGATTTCGATGAAGTTTTAATGTGTTTGAAACATTATAAATCATCCTAACTCATGTAGAAATAGCTAGGAGTATTCAGATGTGAATTTGGTGAAGGATTATGTAGCTTGGGTGAATCATATGGTGTAAACGTTGCTACAAAACAGAGGGCAAAAGTTACAAAAAAAAGGACAAGTCCGGTCCTGGGAAGCGGATCGGTCTGATGCTCTGAATTTCTAAAAGTTTCCTTTTTCTCTTGTATTCCAATAAAGACGTGGTGGAAACTCGTTAGGCACTTGTGAAAATAATATTGGGAGACTTATTATGATTATAATAAGCCTACGATGGGAGTACGACTTCGTCTTAGAGAGAGAGTTAAGACGGGAATGGGGTTAGTTATAGTAATTCGTAATTAATTTTAGAGATGGATAAAGAATTATGGGAATCTATTGAAACTATGTATATTAGTAGGTTAAAGTTGGTAACTACTGAATTTATATAACAAAGGTGTAACTAGGACCCTAGAGTTGTGGGAACACTCCTATATATACGATAGTGGGATAAATCGTAAAATAAATAGTATGGCGATTATGCGAGAGATATATACAACACACTAACATGTATAATCGGGTTGTGTGAATACCTATTGGTGCATATTACTACTTAGGTTGTGTGAATACCTAAAGTATACTATATATAGATATTGGTGATCGAGGTATGATACCGAGCCAAGGGATATAAACCACTATTGGTGATCGAGAGAGGATTCTGAGCCAATCACCCCTAAAATGTGATATAGGGAAGTGATTATATAGTGTGTTTTTATAGTATATATATTGTGTGCGAGATATATATATCCATAAAGTGTGCTTAATTATGTATTGGGGTCGATGATTATCCGGACCAATACATGAAAGCTCGATTTGGGGTCGATGAGTATCCGGACCAAATCGAAGATGAAAAATATTGATATCGAGGGGATTCGGACCAATATACATATCCATAACATTTATACATATGCATAGCATATACCTTGGGGTCGGGGATATCCGGACCAATGTAAATGATTGGATGATTGGGGTCAATGATTATCTCGACAAATATCCTCATAGTATATATTGTGTGTGAAATATATACTTCATGATATTCTACTTACGTGCAATAGTAGACATGTAGATGATATATATATACACACATATAAATGATAAATTAAGTAGAGAGAAACTTAATTTCAAGATTTAAAATAGATTGGGAATATCTATAATGAATTAAGTAGTGAAACTTAATTTTGGAAGTTGAATGATAATTTTGAAATGATTTATGAATTAAGTAGTGAAGCTTAATTATGGAGGTTGAATTCTGATTAGATGTGAAATTCTATATGAACTAAGTAGTGAGACTTAATTTTGATGAGCAAACATAACATATGTGAATGTTATATCAGAACTGAATAATATGCGAGAAATGTTAATAATGAAGCGTGTTGTAGGGGTGGTACGGGAGAGTAGACTTGATAAGATCGGTTATATACTTTAGTCGAGATATCTTGGGTATGATAGCTATGTGGGCTAAGTATAAGAACATTAGGGGTTCACATTAGATGATAGGTGAGGAAACTCAAGCGAGTGTGCGTGAACCTAACATGTGTAATCAATAACTAATTTTAATTGCGATAAATTACTTGTTAAATGTTTTCAACTATTTTGAGTACTAACTCTTTCTATAAAAATATTTTTAAAAAACTTTTAGGTGTCTAGCCACAAGGACGCCATACTTGATGGTTTCATTCCAATGACTCGGAGTTGTAGCACTGTGGATGCTGACAAGATTTTGAGTAACTGATTCTTTTATTCGGATCTAGCATAGGATCTCACTCTTATATATCATTTTAGGACATGTGGTCCATTGTCAGTATTATAGTTTTAGTTTTTGTATCAGTTTTAGTTTGTAGTTTAGACTTGGATGATTACTTGGTTTAGTTGTTTCTGGCCGATAGTTTATTTGTCATGACTTTGATTCATTTACATATTATGATGGTTTGGACTCTAGTATATTGTTAATGTTTTTTTAGTTTTTGAACTAGTTATTTATCCTATTTAATTGAAAGACAAAATTTTGGTACCGTGACTTTTGAATACTAGGTGGTTAGTAAGTTTTAAAAAGTTTTCGACAGTGATGCTAAAAATGAACCAGATGAGATTCATGTTTAAGTTGATAGGACTGATCACCCAGTATTTTATTAGGCGGGGTATCACAATTTTGACATGAATTCTAGGATTACATCTCTTCTCTCTTAAGTACGCTTAATACTCATGAATCGTCTAGAAACTCAAGACTCGTTGATTTTAAAAGACAATTCACATTTAAGGTTGTGATCTTATTATTTATGGTTATAAGACATGTGACTACTTATAAACTTCATGTAGGTTTGAGATATTTATTGTTATGTTCGATTTATCTTATACACTTAGCGCGTGATTGGATCTTTTTATCGTCGGGATATCTATTTATACTCAGTTATGGTTTATTAATATATGCATCATATGATATTAATGCCAAGAAAGATATTAATTGACAAACAAGACCCATCTTCGGTGTATCGCGTATGCCCAACATTTACGTGAAAAAATGAGGGTTGGTACATCCCCCGATTCGAAAAAATAGAGTTTTCACCGAAAAAAATGGAGTTTTCGTTGGAAAAAATTGAGGTTTTATAAAAATAGTAAATTTATTTGTTTCGATTTTTGTGTTAAAAAATATCGAATATATGTATTGTTTGATAGATCTTGATGAGTAAATTCCATATATATATATATATATATATATATATATATATATATATTTATAAATTTTTGGATTTGTAGATTTGAAGTTATTGACTTTTAAAGATTTGATGATTTTTTTTTTTTGCAAAAAATAAGTTCTCAAAGTTATTTTGGGAATGTATTTGTCCTTTTCAATAGGGTGGATAATCCTATAAACAAAAGAGACTATGATCAAATTTTTTAAAGTTACACTTTGTTTTATTGGGGAACAAATGCGCAATTATGTACTTTGGAAATTTTTGTCGTTTCGTGATTACGCAATTTGGAAATTTTTGTCGTGCCTTTAGGCATCGGCATTCCGCAAGTATATATATAAATACACACACACACACACTATTGCTCTTGTGCAGATCGGTTCAATTTTTAATAATGCGACTGGCAATAATTTAACCGATAATTTCTAGGCTCATCGCTAGATGAATCATGTACGGTCCTCGCTCTTAAAATGCTGCACAGTCGGTGTTGATGTAAAAAATTAGATTGCTTCTAATTATTTAATCATAGATAAATATAAAATGAGACAAATAATTTTAAAGTGGTTCAGCCTTATAAGAATGGCCTACGTCCACTGTTTTCTGTTATTGCCAAGTATTTTGGAGTTCTCGATATGTAATTCTATCAAGAAAATTCGGTCTCCTTGAATGAGGGTGATACAATGTATTTATAGCCCTTAGGCTGTACATGTGAAAGGGTAAACAATTAATGCCCTTTAAGAGTATACGTATGTATGATAAGCATTCAATGAATAGTTGAACTGTTGATTATCTAGCAATCAATGTTGTGGTCGAGATGCAGCTCGGACCGCCTTAGTTGCTCGTCGTTCAGGAGTTCCTCGGAGCGTTGGAGTTCCTCGGAGTACACTTGATGCTCGGAGTGAGTATGACTTGGTCGGGGAAATAAACTTCCTCGTTGCTATTATGCCACGTAGATCGACACGTGTCTTCTTATTATTCGTCTATATTAGCATACTAATTTTGGTATCAACAGAATCCCCCAATGTTTCATATTTCGAACTTTGAGGAGTATGGAACATTCTTTCTCGGTATATGGCAATATTAAATGATCTTCCTGGTTTTTAGGAGCATTTTCTCCGTATTCGAATTTCCTTCCAAATTCGCAGAATTCGCCTTTTTGAATTTTTATAAGCGCTTCGATCTTCGCGCACTTTTTGTCCTTTTAGCCCCGGTAGCGTAATAGTTTCTTTTTTGTAATAATTTCTTTCGCCGTTTCCCAAAGCAAAGTATTTAAGCTTCATAGGCAATCCCACCGTCTTCTACCTTTTCCAATTTCTGCTTTCGAGTTTTCCATAGTCTTTCTCTCTCTTGTGCATTCATCCTTTTCTTCGTTCGTTGTCAACAGATCTCCCTTTTTCCTGTAAGATCTTCTTCCTTCTTCTTCATTTCTTTTATTCACCATGTTTTATGTTATTGAATCTCTTGAGAAATTCCGTTCTGATTTTTCCATTCCATCTTGGGTAACTCTGGAGGATCTTTCTGAGCCTTCAAATTATTTTCGTTTGGCTGAGGGACATTGGTTCCCCAGCCTCTTTATTGCTGAATGTGGATTTTCTTTTCCACCAAACCCTTTGTGCTTAGAGTTCTATCATTATTTCGATGTTGTTCCTGCAAAAATAGCCCCCAACACATGGAGAATAGTTAATGGGGTGTATAGGTTAAATCAAACTCACGGAACCCGTATTGGAATTCCTGAGATTATGTATTGTTATAGATGGGCTGTTCTAGATAATATTTTTTATTTAAAAACTAGATTTTTGAATAGGGCTTTAGTAGTCAACCTCCCTGATGCCAATAGGGATTATTTTGAACATGGGGTAGTTATCAAAAACTGGCAACATGCTCCTTTGATTGGAGATGAAGTATATCAAGGTCCCAGATGCCCTCCATATGGCAATGGGATAGGTTATTCTCATTTTATTTTATTTATGAAATTATGATTTCATTATGTTTGAATAAATGTATGATTGACATTTCAATATGTATTTGTTTGCAGTTGACAGCAAAAGAAAGACTCCAAAAGAATCAGAAGTTAATATTAAGCATTTGAAACTTATCTGGAGTTTGCATCGGAAAGTTGCAGACGAACATATTAGGTCTGCTTCATACTTGTTGCAGTACAGGAGCTATACATCATCCTTTACTGCTCGTCCTGTGGTCAGCACTAGTGAACCAGTGCCAGCTCCTGAGGATTCTTCACCAGACTCTCATATTCCTTTGAGTCAGAAAATGGGCAAAAGAAGAGTTCCTGCTATCTTTGAGGAGACTACCTCTGCTGGAGATGGAAAAAGAAACAAAACTGACGTCCAAAAGGGAACAAAGAAGACAGATATTGCACCTCAAAAAGCTGTCGAGAAGCCCCCAGTGGCTCCTAATAAGAAGGATGCACCTGTGGAAGTGGTCACCATCTCCCCAACCAAAAGCTCTTCTTTGGTTGAAACTGTTGAAATGCCACCGAGGAAACTGAAGAAATCCTCCTCGGTTAATTTGGCTGAAACCATTCCCCAGCTACAAGTTAGTGGAGCTGGTGTTCCAACTATTATTCCTCCGAGTTCAGCTATGGGCTCGGTGAAGACTTGGATCATTCCCAAGGTCCGAGGAATTGAGGAGAATATGTCTAGGGATATGCTTACATCCCTGGCTACTCGTCACATTGCTTCAGTAAGTTTCTCTCATTCTGAATTTTCTTTCTTTCCATCAATACATGTATCTCTGTGCTGACTTATCATTATCTCCCTTTTTCAGCTGGTGAGTTGCTTTAACACCATTGTGAAGAAGGATGAAGTGATCAAGGCTTCTAGCTCCTCATCCGGAGTGGAGGATGCTTTATTGGGATTGACCAAATCTTTGAAGGATTCCCGTCAAAAGTATGACGAGGATAGGGCTGATTGGGAGAAAAAGTTGGCTGCAGTTGAGGCAGAGAAGGTGCAGCTCGTTGAAGTTTCCAAGGGTTTGGAAAATAAAGTGAAGGATTTGGAGAAAGAGAACAAGAAGTATGCCGAGAAGCTCAAGAGTTTTGGGGAGCTTGAAAACAAGATGAAAATGGCAGAAGAAGAATTGTCCCTTCTGCGAGAAGTGAATCGCCAGAAGGAGGAGGTGGAAGCTAAGTTGAAGGCCATCGAGGATATTCTATCCGAGAAGCTCTCCTCGGAGAAAATAAAAAGAAAAGTGGCGGTGAAAAAATCTTTCTGCACTGGTTGGGACAAAGGGTGGAACAGGGGGTAGCAGCCATGATGACCCAAGTGCAATATGGGAGTCTTAAATACTTCCGAGATGGTTGGGTTGCTGCCCTGTAAGAATTTAAGGTTAATGAGGACTCAGAACTGTTTCAACAGCATCTCCCTGGTCCTCCCCCAAATATTGAAGATGAAGAAGAGGACGAAGCTGCCTCCGAAGAATCTTCAATGGTAGTAGGTTATCCAATCCTTACTCAGCCTGCCGACGAGGAGCTTTCATCTCTGCCTGCTCCTCCTGAACAAGTTCCAGCTCTAGCCGACCAACTCATTGTTCCCACCGAGCAACCGAGCTCCCCGTCCCATCCTCCCGAGAAAGTCTTGGGAGACAAGGAAAAGGTGTGAAGTTGTTCGGTATTTGTTTTATTTTCTTTTGTCACTTGTACTCTGTACTCTGAACACTGTACTCCTTTCTATGATGTAATAAAAAATCACCTTTTTTGTCCCTCTATGTTGTTGATGTTCTGTCTACTTTTTTATTAAATATTGCCTTCTCTTCTTTACTAGTTTATGGCTAGAATGGAATTGATGTCTTCCCATGACACAACTCTGCTTCGACAATGTAATGAATATTTTAAGGCTGGCCACACTGACTTGGACAATTCCCAGATTGTAGAGATTCTTGGTCAAGATGCTTCAGACCAAGCAGTGGAGGCATATCAATACTTAAAATGTCTTCTTGATCGTGCTGTAGAGAACAATGTGGCTTATTACGAAATGATTGAAGACTTGCAAGGTACTCTCGATGAACTTCAGCAGCAGTATAAAGAGTCTTCAGCTCTTTTGCATGAAGGGTATGAGAAGAAAAACAAACAACTTAGTGCTGAAAAAGGCTATGACAAGATGCTTGCTGGCTATGAAGTGAGAGAGAGAACATTGAAAGCAGATGTCGAAGGGCACAGGAAAATCGCTGAGCTATTGGAACAAGAAAACAACAATATGCAAAAAGAACTAGCTCAGCTGAGGTCTGCTGCTTCATCTTCCACTGCCTTGGTACTGGTCACCGATGAAGGATTCTCATTTTTAGAAGTGGAAAATGCCAAGTTGCGAGAAGAGTTAGAGGCTTTAAGAAGAGCTGGGCCTTCTACTACTATTCGGGGTCGAGGAAGAGGTTCTCGTGGACGAGGAAGAGTTGCTCAGAATGTTGTCGAGGAACAAAGTACTCAACCTGCTCGGGGACGACCAAGAACTCTTCATCCTACTATTGAAGAAGCTCGTACTCAATCAGCGTTGGAAAACCAAGCATTTCAATTGATGGGAAAAAATTAAGCCTTGTCTGAACTGTCCAAGAAAGTCGAAACTTTGGAGGATCAACTTGCTGCTACGAAGTCTGCTTTGGATCATAAGGATATTTTTTCCAGAAACCTTCATGAGCAGTTAGAGAGACTAATTTTCCAATTCCATAAACAACCTCGTGAATTTTGGATGTCAGGCTACAATGAGGCCCTTGGTCACTTGAATGATCGTATTGAAAATGCTAATAATGAAGGCTACAAACAGGGATGGTTGAACGCCCTGGGTGTATTGAAACTAGAGCAAGGTCACTATTTATGGGATTACCATGCTCCTGGGCTTCTCGATCTACCAATTCCACCCTTCAAGCTTGACATGAGCTGGATCCCTGCTCGGGCCATTCCTCGTTGTTTGATCTCCAAGTATCTTGGTGACTATGCCCTTCATTCACAGGCAGAATTATCTCGCCCTGAGCATTTACTGGATACACCTTCAATAATGAACGTCAGAATGCTTCGAGATCTTAACTTTATTAATTCTCCCCTTTGCCTGGAAGATCCTCCTGCTGGCGAAGAGCCTATTTCAAAAGCAGAAGGGAAAAGACCAGTAGAATAGGAAATTCTGATGTAATAATTAGTACACAATTTAATATCAATGTAATAAATTTGTGTAATTTATTTTGAATTTTATGAAAGACTTTTATTTTTGTTT
Organism: Sambucus nigra; assembly: GCA_949130495.1. Lineage (NCBI taxonomy): Eukaryota > Viridiplantae > Streptophyta > Magnoliopsida > Dipsacales > Adoxaceae > Sambucus > Sambucus nigra. The sequence goes on along the minus strand of OX422218.1, from coordinate 238,680,889 downwards.
GCAAATCTGTATTGCTATTGTCTTGTACTTGTCAAACACTTTATATTTGTGCTTGCAAAACAATATTGTGTGGTTCATCGACCAACTTAGTAATAAAAAGTTACAAGTATTAGTAATGTTGCTCGATCACTTAATAATGAGTATAAAAATGTTTAAAATTTTTCCAACCAACCAAGGTTGTTAAATTGTGCTCGTCGACCAATTATAGTTAGTGGGTTTTTATCCCCGACCAACCATACTTGGTTCAGTTTGGAATATTTTGTTCTTCTAGGAACTTTTGTATTTTCTGTAATAATCTTACCTCCCGACCAACATAAGTTGGCATTTGAGAGCATATCTTGTTTCCTAACCAATCGAGATTGGCATTTTTAGGAGTATTTTGCTTCCTAGCCAAACACGTTGGCATTTTTAGGAATGTTGTTCTCTCCCTTTTACCAACCGGAGTTGGTCTGAGTTCGAACTATCATGTCCACTTGCCCTTTTACCAAAATTGGTCTGAGCCAGTGTCAGCCTCCTAACCAAAGGAGTATGGTTTCCTAACCAACCGGAGCTGGTATTTTTAGGCTTGTCGTGTTCTCGCCCTTTTACCAACCGGAGTTGGTCTGAGTTCGAACTATCATGTCCACTTGCCCTTTTACCAAAATTGGTCTGAGCCAGTGTCAGCCTCCTAACCAAAGGAGTATGGTTTGTTCTCGCCCTTTTACCAATCGGAGTTGGTCTGAGCTTGAACTATCGTGTTCTTTTTACTGCCGAGCAGCGTAGTGTTACACACTAGTATTCCCCGAAAAACTTTCAATAAAAGAGAGAAGATGGCGAAATATCATCGTTTTATTCATATTAATGGAACTGCTTTACATTTTACATCACTGATAATACTTGCGTAGGTGTTCAGCATTCCATGCATTCTTAAATTCCTCTCCTTCTAGAGTTGCTATTCGGTAAGTTCCTGGTCAAACAACTTCTGTAACTCGGTAAGGTCCATGCCAGTTTGCTTCCAACTTATTATGCTTCTGAATGACCTTCTTTAGCACGTAATCTCCTTCTTTTAAGTCGCATTTCTTTACCCTCTTGTTGTAGAACAGGGTTGTTCGTTGTTGGTAAGTAGCATTTCTAATGGCTGCCTCTTCTCTAACCTCCTCGAGCATGTCCAAATCTAATCTCCTCATTAAGTCGCTGACTGGGGAATTGAAATTCAGCACTCTGTGTGTTGGAAGACCCAACTCGGCAGGTACTACTGCCTCACTTCCAAACGCCAGCATATATGGTGATTCTCTAGTTGCTGCTCGGGGAGTTGTTCGGTAAGCCCACAATACTGACTGTAGCTCATTAATCCAATTAGCTTTAGCCTCACTTAGCCTCTTCTTCAAACCATTTAGTAATGTTCTGTTCGTCACTTCAGTCTGTCCATTGCTTTGAGGATGGCCTGGTGCTGAATGAACCTTCAAAATGTTTGACTGATGACAATAGGCGGCAAACTCCTCGTTATCAAATTGTGTTCCATGGTCTGTGATGAAGGCATGAGGGAGACCATATCGACAGATGATGTTCTTCCAAATGAATTGGTACACCTTCTCGTATGTCATATCAATCAGAGGTTCAGCTTCTACCCACTTAGTAAAATAATCCACTGCGACAACGAGGTACTTGAATCTTCCTCGGGTCGTTGGCAGTGGTCCAACCAAATCAATTCCCCACATGGAAAATGGACAAGGGTTATGGGTGTCAACAATGCTTGTGGAGTTCGTCTGATGGAAGAAAAACGTTGGCATTTATCACATCTCTTAGCATAGGCTATACAATCAGCCCTCATCGTTGGCCAGTAGTATCCTTGCGTCATCACCCTTTGCAAAAGAGTCCGCCCTGCTACATGGGCTCCACAGGACCCTTCATGGATCTCTTCAATCAATTCTTTCACCTCGGAGGGATGTACACATCTTTGCAAACCTGCCATAATTCCTCGTTTATACAAAACACCATTAATTAGTACATACCGAGCAGCTTTAAACTTCAATTTCTTGGCAGCGATCTTATCCTCCGGTAATTCTCCCTCCTCAATATATGCCCTGATGGGATTCATCCAAGATGGTCCTAAATCAAGGGTAATAATATTCATCGTCAGGTCTTCATCTATGCTCCGACTCTCTAATACTTCAATTGGTATCGTTCTTCGCAGCTCGGTACGAGTAGCTGATGCTAGTCGGGCCAGTGCGTCTGCTTGTGCATTTTCCATTCTTGGTATTCTGATCAACTGAATGGCATCAAATTCTGCCAACAACTCCATCACCTTTGAATGATACTTGACCATTAATTCTCCTTTAACTGCATATGTTCCCATCATCTGATTCACAATTAATTGAGAATCACTGAATACCATCACTTGTTGCGCTTCTATAATCTTTGCTAAATTAAGACCTGTTATCATGGCCTCATACTCAGCCTCATTATTGGAGGCTTTGAATTGGAATCGCAGGGCATATTCCATGTCAATCTCGTCTGGGGTGTTCAAAACAATCCCTGCTCCACAACCTGTTGTGCAAGATGACCCATCTACATATAATCTCCATGTAGGTAACTCGTCTTCAAATTTCTTATCTGATGGGGTTCCTCGGTGAAATATTTGTTGTTTCCTTTCATCCTCCCCTTGTATTTTTCACCCTTCATCGACCATCTCTTCTCGCCCTTTTACCAACTGGAGTTGGTCTGAGTTCGAATTTGATGATCTTTCTACATCCACAAGCCCTTTTACCAACCGGGGTTGGTCTGAGCTTATGTCTGTTGATCCTGTAACATCCACAGGTTGGTCAGCGAGCAACTTTTGTTCCTCGGGGGTATCAGGATATGTAAACTCTACTATAAAGTCTGCTACAGCCTGCCCTTTTAGTGATGATCTGGGTTCATACACAATATCATATTCACCGAGCTATATTGCCCAGTACATCAGTCTCCCTAATTTTTCTGGCTTATGAAGGGCTTGTCTTAATGGCATGTCGGTATACACGACGATGGTATGGGCCTAGAAATATGGCCTCATTCTTCTACTTGCCTCAATTAATGCCAATGCCAATTTTTCCAGCTTTGGGTTCCTGATCTCTGCACCTCGGAAAGCCTTACTTGTGTAATAAATTGGCTTCTGGACTCCATTCTGATCAATGCCGAGCTGACGGCATTCTCTGATACTGCTAGGTACAAGTACAACTTTTCTCCCATTACTGGCCTGGACAACAGTGGAGGTGCTCCCAAATATTTCTTCAAGTCTCGAAAGGCTTTTTCACATTCATCATTCCACTCGAAAGTTTTTCGAAGTGTTTTGAAGAATGGGAGGCATCTATCAGTTGCTCGGGATACAAATCTGTTGAGCGCTGCAACTCGTCCTGTAAGAATCTGCACTTCTTTCTTCGTCGTTGGAGATCGCAACCCTAAAAGAGCTTTGATCTTTCCTGGATTTGCCTCAATGCCTCGCTGGTTGACGATGTATCCGAGGAACATTCCTTCTCGTACTCCAAATGTGCACTTCGTCGGGTTGAGATTCATTTGGTATTTGTCCAGTTGATCAAAGGTCTGACCTAAGTCAACTAGATGATCAGCAGCTTTCATGCTCTTTGTCAGCATATCATCGACATAGACTTCCATATTGCAACTGATTTGTTCGGCAAAAACCTTATTCATCAGCCACTGGTATGTCGCACCTGCATTTTTCAAACCAAAAGGCATAACATTATAACAATAAGTTCCCCTAGGGGTAATAAAAGAAGTACTTTCCCTGTCTTCAGGTTTCATTTTGATCTGGTTGTAGCCAGAGTAAGCATCCATGAAGCTGAGCAGCTCGTGTCCCGAGGTAGCATCCACTAGTTGATCAATTCTGGGCAATGGAAAGTGATCCTTTGGGCATGCCTTGTTGAGATCAGTGAAATCAACACACATTCTCCATTTATTATTTTTTTTCTTTACCATCACCACATTTGCTAACCAGTCTCGATATTTCACATCTTCAATGAATCGAGCTTTCTGGAGCTTCTCGACCTCCTCTTGTATAGCTTGATTCTTTTCGGAACTAAATACTCTTCTTCTCTGCTTTACGGGTTTGATCTCCTTATTCTCATTGAGCTCATGACATAAGAACTTTGGATCTATTCCTGGCATGTCTTCATGACTCCATGCAAAAGTTTTCTTTCTGTTTCTCAAGAAAGTTATCAACTCCTGTTTTATTGAAGCATCCAATGTCGAACCTATCTGGGTTATTCGTTCAGGGTGCTCGTCGTCCAGAATAACATTTTCTGTTGATTCCACCACCTGTCCTTTTACAAGTTGGGATTCATCTCTGGGATCCAGTGTTTCAATTTCTGTACCTTCATCCACCTAGTAGGTAGTAGTCTTTTTCCTTGACTCTTCAAACTCCTCTTGCTCGGAAGATGAATAATAGCATTCCCGAGCTACTTTTTGATCACCTTTCACAACTCCTACTCCAAAATTTATTGGAAATTTTAAGCACTGATGTACTGTAGATGGAACTGCTTCGAACTTCTTCAAACCAACTCTTCCCATGATGATGTTATAAGCTGATTGCACATTCTTATCCATCACAAAGAAGCGTATTCTTTCTGTTCGACAAGCAGGCCAAGTTCCAATGAATATATCCAACTTGATCGTCCCAAGTGGAAAAACTTTCTCGCCAGCAAAACCCAGGAGAGGTCTGTGATAAGGTTCCAATTGAGATAATTTTAAATTTAAACTGTCAAAGCATGAGTAGAACACGATGTCTCCCGAACTACCATTATCTACCAGAACCCTTGAAATCACTACTTCTTTCATTCTCATTTTGATCACCAAAGGGTCGTCGTGAGGGTAAAGAACACCTGCAAGGTCATTTTTTGAAAAACCAATGACCAGCTTCTCTTTGTTTATCTTCCTCGGGCGATTCTCCTCAGCCAAATTTATTCGCTGAATGTACGAGCAAGCTTGAGCCTCTCCAAGGTAAGCTTTTCTTTCTGCAGTAAGGTCTCCTCCTCCTGCATCTCCTCCTGTAATGACATTACAATCAAATGACCCAAAGCGTATTGAAAATACCTCTCGTTCTGGATGCCTTGGTTTCTTAGGAAGATCGGGGTCATCATCTGGATCATCTTCATGGTTTCTCTTCTTTTTCTCCTGTGCTTGACGTGGAGACCTAGACCTCTCTCTAGTTCGGTCATTATTTCTTCTTTCACCTCCCCGATCAACATACTTTGCTAGCTTTCCTCTTCGGATGAGTGTTTCAATCTCGTTCTGAAGAGCTATGCAATTTTTGGTCATATGGCCATGATCCTTATGGAACTCGCAATATTTCTCCCTATTCCTCGTGTCAGGGTCTGACCTCAGCTTCTTTGGCCACCTTACTTCCTTGTTATTCTTGATTTCTTCCAAGACATGATTAATACCCATTTTCAAAGGAGTATAATTATCGAATTTCTTCAGGACTTCCCATGACGACTTATTATTCTTGGAATGCTTGTCACCGCCATTGCCCTTATGCTCTTTCTTCTTAGATTTGTCGATTTCCACCTTGGTTTCTTTATCCATATTCTTCTTCACAGCCATAGCCTCCTCGGCATTCATGATTTTGGCTGCTTTTGCCATCAACTCTGACATAGTTGTAGGTGGATCTTTGGCCAAAGTGTAATACAACTTGTTAGGCAACAACCCACTCATCAAGGCGGTGATTGTTGTCTTTTCTTCATAATCTATGACTTCCAGCTTCTCGTTATTGAAGCGGGTTATGTAATCTCTAGTACTCTCACCAGATTTTTGTCTAACACTTAATAAGTGTGCTACTCGTTTTACTGGCTTTGCTCCAAAATATAAATTGCCGATGAACAACTCGGCCAATTGAAAGAAAGTTGAAATCTTACCCCGAGGAAGATTGTTGTACCATATCTGGGCAGATCTAGTAAGAGTTCCTGAGAATGCTCTGCATCTCATCTCGTCAGGGACAACATAGATGTCGGCAGCAGCTTGATATTGCTCTATGTGAAGAACAAGATCTGTCTTTCCATCATATTTGGGGGTCACCACAGGTGCTTTAAATTTCAACAGTGTAGGAAAATCCACAATGGCCTATACAAAAGGTGTCCCTTGAACAAAAGTTCGTTGTAGGGGGTTCTTCGCCTTAGCCATTTCTCTCAATCTATCCTCCAACCGCTGAATGGAACCTTTCCACGCATCATTTCCTTCCTCGGGCCTATTAGTTCGAACAATTGATTGATCTGACGTGGCCTCCTGAGATCTATCTTGACGAGCAACTGGTCGTGATTGTGTTGATCCTTCTCTTAGATCTGATGGTTATCGAAAACTCCTCGACATGGTTTTAGGTGGACTCCTATTCCTCCTAGGGCCTAATCGACTAAAAGGAGACACCCTGCTCAGTATTTCCAAGGCACTGGTCCTCTCTGGAGAGAGAGTAATACGTTGCTCAGTATATGTGGCCCGTATTGATGAAGTTTTCCCAGGTTGATAAGAGAAATCATCAGATTCTTCATTACGATACGCATCTGTACGCCTGGATCGTGAAGAAAGTAAATAGGTTTGCCTCTGACCACTTCGCTGTCCCGAATGTGCAGGTGCACCGCCATGAAGGGTTTGTATGAGTTGCTGCATTATCTCTTGCATGGAAGTTTGTCCTTGAGCCAAATTCGTCATAATTCCAGCCAAATCTGGAGGTGCAGAAGGATTTGGAAGATTTCCCGCATTTCCAGCGTCTCGATTGCTGGATTTCGGATTATCTGCCATTGATGATGAATGATTTTTGGTGAAAAACGATAACAACAGTCGTTTCCCACAGACGGCGCCAATCTGTTGATGTAAAAAATTATATTGCTTCTAATTATTTAATCACAGATAAATATAAAATGAGACAAAGAATTTTAAAGTGGTTCAGCCTTATAAGAATGGCCTACGTCCACTGTTTTCTGTTATTGCCAAGTATTTTGGAGTTCTCGATATGTAATTCTATCAAGAAAATCCGGTCCCCTTGAATGAGGGTGATACAATGTATTTATAGCCCTTAGGCTGTACATGTGAAAGGGTAAACAATTAATGCCCTTTAAGAGTATACGTCTGTATGATAAGCATTCAATGAATAGTTGAACTGTTGATTATGTGGCAATCAATGCTATGGTCGAGATGCAGCTCGGACCGCCTTAGTTGCTCGTCGTTCAGGAGTTCCTCGGAGCGTTGGAGTTCCTCGGAGTACACTTGCTGCTCGGAGTGAGTATGACTTGTTCGGGGAAATAAACTTCCTCGTTGCTATTATGCCACGTAGATCGACACGTGTCTTCTTATTATTCGTCTATATTAGCATAGTAATTTTGGTATCAACAGTCGGCATAAGAGCATGGCTCTCTCTTTCTTTCTCCCAGAGAGAGAGACTTTTCAAAAATGGCAAAAACTATGTGCAGAAAAATGAATATACATATAGTTCTTGCGGCTTTTGAAAAGTCTTTTAGTTAGTCTCAAACATGCAAGTTTTTCGATTAGCAAAGGTGGTGACATTCAAAAAGTAATTTTAAAACATTGACACCCATAAATTACAAACGAAATTATCATTCGAAACGGCCAAATCTATTATACGATGTGGGTTCAAGTACACATGATGATACGTTGAAGATCTAAAAAAATTACATCTCCAATCCACTTTACCTAGAATAAGATCAAAGGGGTACTAATACTATTATATACATAGCCTGAAACGTAGGAGAAATTATTCTCACTTTCTTTGGCGGAGGATTCGATATCCCCATGACATAATATTCCCTTTTGAATCTTTCTTTGTGCTTTTTCTCTTCAAATCGTTCAATTGAGACTCCCATCGATCCGTCCAATCTTCACCTTTCTCCATGGGTTTTTGTTTTCTATCCAAGAAAGCAAAGTGGATACCATTAGACAAATCCATGTCATACAAAGCTCTACTACGCTCGTCTGATAGTGTCTCATAAGCCTCTTGTACCCTAAGAGAATACTTAGTGGTGGAAGAAAAATCCAAAGATATCTGTAAATATGCAAAATGGTAACCCTCCAATGGTGTAAACGAGGGAACAAAATTTGTAGTTGTATTTGTAGCGGTTATTCAAATTTAGAGAATGGGTACAAATTCTGTAAAGGTTTCCTACGAACTTTATTTATTAGTATCAATTCTTATGAACAAATAAAGTTCGTAACAAATATATTTTAGGGATAGTGTCTCGTAAAACTCTTGTACGCTTATGAACATCCTCATGTACTCCTCTATTTGGTCAGGGGGTGCCACATCAGGATGGTACTTGAGGGCTAATTACTTGATGGCTCTCTTTATTTCAGGTAGGCACAGACATTCTGATATACCCAACAACTGATAGAAACTCTGTGTGGTCTCTATTTTTGTTGCATTCATGTTGTTAACTTCGGCTTTTGTTATTGTTCTATATGATCGAGCGAAGGTAGTGATTGAACTGACTTGTCTTGGGAGATGGTATTGAAAGGCAGGATTGGATGATAAGCATGAAGTTCTGATTTTTTTATTGTTGTTGTGTAAAAGGGTTTGGGACAAATATTGACGGCAGTTTCGCTTCCTAGGATCGAGTTACAGCTCATTTTTTTTTTTGCTTTTATCTTTGCACTCGAGGTTCTGAGTTTGAGTATATTTGGGTGTACAAGACTATATATACAAACATATCCTAATATCTATTGGATTATGACATCTATAGGTGCGCATACAACAGGATATTCATTTATTTTATTCTTTCAACAATAAGGTTTTTTTCTATAATTTTATTTTCACACAGGCATTAGATAAAACAACCAGAATTGATACTTAAATTCAAACCAGTCATTATCACTCTAATGGTAGTGATATCAGTACATATAAATAGTTCTTTGTTAACTCCATCAAAAATAAGCTCACACTTCCTTAAAAACACAAATTCTTATATAAATAGAAATTTGTAAAATCTTGTGGATTCATGTGGTGTAGTGAAAAAAACATTTAAATCATCAAACACAAACATATTTTATCCTTTTTATTTGTTAGGGATATTTGTCATGGAATAAAATCTCTTCTCAACTTCTTTTAATAATGGCCTATCCATCCTAGCATCTTGACCCAAAAGAAAATCCTTTAATTCATTAAGACATTAAGAATATATGTCATTTTATTCCTCTATGTAAGTAACGACATGTTCCCACTTAGAAAAAAGACTTCATGAAATCTAAACTACTACCTTTTGAGTCGATACTCGTTCACCAAATGTCTTCTTTTAAATCAATATCACCAACACCAGGGAAATAAATGTTGGAAAATTCATTTTCTTTCATTAGTAAAGTCTTGGACTACTTATGTAACATTTCAAGTTTAACGGTTGTTACCGATTCGTGCTTCCTTCAGTTCGAGGAAATGAAAAATGGTTACACTTAACACTTGTTGTAAAAAAAAAAAGCCTTCTCATCCTTCTTATGAATTTTTCACACATTCTTTGTTGTTTTAACATAACCATATAAAATAAACTCCACAACACTTGTGATAATGAAACAAATCTTCACCTTAATCCTCTTGAGTTCCTAATTTCCTTTATTGAAAGTTAGTACATAGAGACTCTAAGACTTTGAGAGAATTCATGATTCCTCTTTAAAGCTTTTCAACATATACATGATCTCGAAAATAAATCGCATGCTACAATACATCATCTCTGCAGAAAGGCATAATGACCAACTTAAAATGAATGGGTATCTAGTTCCACAAATCGTTGGGAATAGAATACGCAAAGGTAATAACCCTTATTAAAGAAAATACGGAAATCTATTACTTTAGTTTGTGAGAGGAATAAATTTTATGCAAATCTTTATTAACAAACAATCAATTACATGTTTTTATAGAATAAACCCACAACCATCATGCCAATAAACCAACAACTAAACTCCTAGAGGTATATCTATAGACTTGGACTTCACAAGCATTTGCCACCTAACATTTAATTACATACAATCTTACTAATTCTAACATGATTTACTTAATAAATCATATTAGAAGATCCAATATTATCCCAACTCGTTTTTACACTTATCAGGTTCCCTTTGATTCGAGATTTGAGTTCACTCTTCTTATTTGGATTGTCACAAATTAGTACCTATTTTTTATTTAAACAATTTTCTAATAATTTTGATTCTATTTGGAATTTTGGAATTACTGTTTACTAAAAATTGTTGTTACATGTGTGATTCAGGCTTCCGATTGAACATTTAGTAGAGTTTTTTACAACGGCATTGAGGCCGATTTTTATTAGTTGCATTTGAAAGATTGGAATAGTAGAAATGTTTGTTGCATGTGTTCTTATGAAAAAGATAATGTATGGTAACAAACTCACATTTGCCATTATTATTTTTTATCCAAATATAAAAAACAAATTTAGGGTAAAAAATATGGGTGCAGCTATTGGCACTCCAACCAAATCTTCTAACACTCCAAAAATTGCCCTAATGACTCTACTACCCTTTAAACCCATAACTCCTTTTCTTCAAATGTAAAAAAGAAACATTTCATCTCTTTTTGTTAAAAAAACATTTCAACATTTTTTTTTAAATCAACTGCTATTTTTTCAAACTGTTTATAAAAACTAAAACAGTGTTATTTATAATAGAAAAAAATGTTTTTACAAAAATAAATTGTTTTAAAATGAGAAATATTATTTTATAAAAATTATTTTTTAATAAGAATCAGTTTTAAAAATATTTTTTTTACTTTTCGTAACTGTTTTAAAAATACATTTCAATTGTTTAAAAAAAATTGTTAAATGTTGTTTTTTTATTAAAAAAAACAGTTTGTAAAACATAAAAATTGCTTTAGATAACATAAAAACTGTGTCTACAAAATAAACCGTTTTAACTGTCAAAAAATGTTTTGAAAAAGTACCGGAAACATAAAAAATTACACAATGCAATTATGAATCTTTTATTTTTTGAATAACACGATCACGACCCAAATAAAACGCAATGTGGCATTGAGGTGTATTTTATATTCATACCGTTAGCGTGGACCATTTTTTACTATTATGAAAATAATCTTTTCACTATTTAGAAGAAAATGATCTATGTCAGCGATATGTATTGGCGGCCGACAACCTATACATACCGCTGGCACCTTTTTTCTAATATGTTGGTCCGCGCCAGTGGTATGTATAGACGATATTATAAAACAATTGTAAATCAAATGTAATTTTTTTTATATAAAATATAGACTTTTTAAGAATTAAAACTATGAATTTTTTAAAAACTATTTTTTATATTATATATAACATTTTTATATGACATTTTTAAAAATTAGACTGCGCAAAATGACGCACGACACGAACCGACACGAAGTTATACGTTAATGGATGGACTCTTAATGCGTTTGGGTCATATCAGTGCCAACCCAATAAGACACGATAGTTAACGGGTCGGGTTAGGGTTGAACCCCTTCACCCGTTAATACCCGATAAAAGTTGTTATGACCCATTAATTTAAGTAAATAATATATACTTTTGAAACTTATAAATAATTTATATAGCATAATGTTAATTTAATCATAATGAATTTTTCTAAATAAGAGATTTAGTAATGTCAATGAATTAATGGTCTATTTGGGTTCAAAACTGAGATAATATGTCAACTTGTATACAATTCAAAATAACTGATTATCCTAATGGATATTAACGAGTGAACATGACACGACACCATAATATAACGGATCGGGTTTGGATATGATTTTTTCACATGATAAAAAAGTCACCCATTTAGACACGAACCCAATAAGATCCGAACACGATAAAAATGACACGAACACGAACACGACTCGACACGACCCATTGATAGGGCTATTAAAAATAGCAGGTGATTTAAAAAAAACAGTCGAAATATTTATTTAACAAATAGATGAAATGTTTTTTTAACATTTGAAGAACAAGATTTTGTGGATTTTAAGGTAATAGAGTCATTGGGATAATTTTTAGAGTGTTAGAAGATTTGTTGGAATGCCAATAGGTGCACCCAAAAATATTTGTGCATGTAGTTTTTATGTGTAAACATATATATATGTATCTATGGGGTTATGCTCTCCTACATATCTTTTATTAACACAACTATGATTATACTCATCAAAAACAAATTCTATTGTCAATCAAATTTGATATACAAGATCTTCAGAACCAGTAAATTATCCATAAAAAAATGCATAAAAAAATGTGATTCAAAATGGAAGTTTTGAAAATTGGATGAATTTATTATATATTTTCAACTTTTGAAACTTGTGATAATCATCTCGCTAACTCTCTAATTGAATTTTTTAATAAATTTTTTATAAATAATCCTCTCATCATACTTGCAATTTGATTAAAACATATAATTTGTCACTATTTCTTATGGTCTTTAGTTGGTCGGAAACAAGGCAAGTTTTCTGAGTAGAGAAGGTGGTGACATTCAAATAGTAATTTTGAAACATTCACACCCATAAATTACAAACAAAATTGTCATTCGAAAAGGCCGATTCCATCATACGATCTAGGTTTAAGTACAGGTGATGATATGTTGAAGATCTAAAAAATTTACATCTTCAATCCACTTAACCTAGAACAAGATCAAAGGGGTACTAATACTACTATATACATAGCCTGAAACGTAGGAGAAATTATTTTCTCACTTTCTTTGGCCCCGGATTCGATCTCCCCATGACATAGTATTCCCTCTTGAATATTTCTTTGTGCTTCTTCTCTTCAAATCGTTCAATTGATACTCCCATCGATCCGTCCAATCTTTACCTTTCTCCGTATCAATTCTTATGAACATCTAAAGTTCGTAACAAATACATTTTAGGGATAGTGTCTCGTAAGACTCTTGTACCCTTATGAACATCCTCGTTTACTCCTCTGTTTAGTCAAGGGGTGCCACGCCAGGATGGTACTTGAGGGCTAATTGCTTGTTGGCTCTCTTTATTTCAGGTAGGCTCACACTTTCTGATATACCCAACAACTGATAGAAACTCTTCGTGGTCTCTGTTCTTATTGCGTACATGTTGTTAACTTCGGCTTTTGTTGTTGTTCTATATGGTCGAGCGAAGGTAGTGATTGAACTGACTTGTCTTGGGAGATGGTATTAAAAGGAAGGTTTGGATGATAAGCATGAAGTTATGATTTTGTTGATGTTTTTGTTGTTGTGAAGAAGGGTTTGGCACAAAAATTGAAGCTAGTTTCGCTTTTTGGGATCGAGTTGCGGCTCATTTTTTTTGCCTTTATCTTTGCACTAGAGGTTCTGAGTTTAAGTATATTTGGGTGTACAACACTATATATACAAACATATCCTAATATCTATTGGGTTATGACGTCTATAGGTGCACATGTAATAGGATATTCATTTATTTTATTTTTTCAACAATAAGGTTTTTTTCTATAATTTAATTTTCACACAGGCGTTAGATAAAACCTACATAATTGATACTTAAATTCAAACTAGGCATTATCACTCTAATGGTAGTTATATAAATACATATAAATAGTTATTTGTTAACTCCATCAATAATAAGCTCACACTTCCTTAAAAACATAAATCCTTATATAAATAGAAATTTATAAAATATTGGGGATTCATGTGGTGTAGTGAAAAAAACATTTAAATCATCAAACACAAACATATTTTATCCTTTTTATTTGTTAGGGATATTTGTCATGGAATAAAATCTCTTCTCAACTTTATTTAATAATGACATATCCATCCTAGCATCTTGACCCAAAAGAAAATCCTTTAATTCATTAAGACATTAAGAATGTATGTCATTTTATTCCTCTATGTAACTAACGACATGTTCCCACTTAGAAAAAAGACTTCATAGAATCTAAACTACTACCTTTTGAGTCGATACTCGTTCACTAAATGTCTTCTTTTAACTCAATATCACCAAGACTAGGGAAATAAATGTTGGAAAATTCATTTTCTTTCATTAGTAAAGTCTTGGACTACATACGTAACGTTTCAAGTTTAACGGTTGTTACCGTGTTATCCCAATGAAAGTCCAGCTTCTAAAAAATTCGTGCTACCTTCAGTTTGGTTGGTTTTGTAAGGCAATGAAAAATGGTTACACTTAACACTTGTTGTAAAACAATAAAAAGCCTTCTTATCTTTCTTACGAATTTTTCACACATTCTTTGTTGTCTCAACATTACCATATAAAATAAACTCCACAACACTTGTGATAGTAAAAAAAATCTTCACCTTAATCCTCTTGAGTTCGTAATTTACTTTATTGAAAGTTAGTACATAGATACTCTAAGACTTTAAGAGAATTCATGATTCCACTTTAAAGCTTTTCAACAAATACATGATCTCGAAAATAAATCCCATGCTACAATACATCATCTCTGCAGAAAGGCATAATGACCAACTAAAAATGAATGTGTCTCTAGTTCCACAAATTGTTGGGAATAGAGTACGCAAAAGTAATAACCCTTATTAAAGAAAATAAGGAAATCTAATACTTTAGTTTGTTAGAGGAATAAATTTTATGCAAATCTCTATTAATAAACAATCGATTACACGTTTTGTATAGAATAAAACCACAACCATCATGCTAATAAACCAACAACTAAACTCCTAGAGGTATATCTATAGACTTGGACTTCACAAGCAATTGCCACCTAACATTTAATTGCATAAAATCTTACTAATTCTAACATGATTTACTTAATAAATCATATTAGACGATCCAATACTATCCCAACTCGTTTTTGCACTTATTAGGTTCCCTTTGATTCGAGATTTGAGTTCATTCTTCTTATTTGGATTTTCACAAATTAGTACCTATTTTTTATTTAAACAATTTTCTAATAATTTTGATTCTATTTGGAATTTTGGAATTACCTTTTACTAAAAAATGTTGTTACATGTGTTATTCAGGCTTCCGATTGAACATTTAGCAGAGTTTTTTGCAACGTCATTGAGGCCGATTTTTTTTAGTTGCATTTCAAAGATTAGAATAGTAGAAATGTTTGTTGCATGTGCTCTTAAGAAAAAGATAATGTATGGCAACAAATTCTCATTTGCAATTTTTATTTTTTATCCAAATATAAAAACAAATTTAGGGTAAAAAATATGGGTGCAACTATTGGCACTCCAACCAAATCTTCTAACACTCCAAAAATTGCCCCAATGACTCTATTACACTTTAAACCCACAACTCCTTCTCTTCAAATGTAAAAAAGAAACATTTCATCTCTTTTTGTTAAAAAATATTTTAACGTTTTTTTTAAATCAACTGCTATTTTTTCAAACTATTTATAAAAACTAAAACAGTGTTATTTATAATAGAATTTTTTTTTTACAAAAATAAATTGTTTTAAAACGAGAATTATTATTTTATAAAATTTCTTTTTAATAAGTATCAATTTTAATTTTTTTTTTACTTTTCGTAACTGTTTTAAAAATACATTTCAATTGTTCAAAAAAATTTGTTAACTTCTGTTTTTTATTTTTAAAAAAAATTGTTTGTAAACCATAAAAAAATGCTTTATATAAGATAAAAATTGTTTCTACAAAATAAACCGTTTTAACTGTCAAAAACGTTTTTAAAAATTACCAGTAGTATTAAAAACTACACAATGCGATTATGAATCTTTTATTTTGTAAGTAACACGATCACGACCCGAATAAAACGCGATGTGGCATTGAGGTGTATTTTTTATTCATACCGCTGGCGTGGACAATTTTTTACTATTATAAAAATAATCTTTTCACTATTTAGAATAAAATGATCTATGCCAGCGGTATGTATTGGCGGTGCGACCACCTATACATACCACTGGCACCTTTTTTCTATTATGTTGGTCCGCACCAGCGGTATGTATAGACGATATTATAAAACCATTTTAAATAAAATGTGAAACTTTTTATATAAAATACAGACTTTTAAGAATTAAAACAATTTATTTTTGTAAAAATTATTTTTTATATTATATATAGCATTTCTATAAACAATTTTTAAAAATTAGACCGGGCAAAATGAGGCACGACACGAACCGATACGAAGTTATAAGTTAATGAGTGAACCTTAATTGGTTTGGGTCGTATAAGTGTCAACCAAATAAGACACGATAGTTAACGGATCGGGTTAGGGTTGAACCCCTTCACCCGTTAATACACGATTAAACTCATTATGACCCATTAATTTAAATAAATAATATATACTTTTGAAACTTATAAATAATTTATATAGCATTATGTTAATTTAATCATAATAAATTTTTCTAAATGAGAGATTTGGTAATGTCAATGAATTAATGGGCTATTTCGGTTAAAAAATGAGATAATATGTGAACTTGTATACAATTCAAAATAATTGATTATCTTAATGGGTATTAACGAGTGAACACGACATGATAACATAATGGATCGGGTTTGGATATGATTTTTTCACAGGATAAAAAAGACACCCATTTAGATACGAACCCAATAAGATCCGAACACGATAAAAACGACACGAATACGATTCGACACGACTCATTGACAAGTCTATTAAAAATAGCAGTTGATTTTAAAAAAAAAAGTCGAAATATTTATTTAACAAATAGAAGAAATGTTTTTTAACATTTGAAGAAAAAGATTTTGTGGATTTAAAGGTAATAGAGTCATTCGAACAATTTTTAGAGTGTTAGAAGATTTATTGGAGTGCCAATAGGTGCACCCAAAAATATTTGTGCATGTCGTTTTTATTGGTAAACATATTTATGTATCTATGGGGTTATCCTCTCCTACATATCTTTTAATAACACACCTATGATTATACTCATTAAAAAAAATCTATTGTATCAAATTTGATATACAAGATATTAAGAACGAGTAGATTATCTATAAAAAAAATGCATCAACAAATGCGATTTCAAAATGGATGTTTTGAAAATTGGATGAATTTATAATATATTTTTAACTTTTGAAACTTGTGATAATCATCTCCCTATCTCTCTAATTGAATTTTTAAAATAAATTTTTTATAAAAAATCTTCTCATCATACTTGCAATTTGATTGAAAAATATAAGTTGTCACTATTTATTATAGTCTTTAGTTAGTTGGAAACAAGGGAAGTTTTCCGAGTAGAGAAGGTGGTGACATTCAAATAGTAATTTTAAAACATTGACACCCATAAATTACAAACAAAATTGTCATTCGAAAAGGCCGATTCCATCGTACGATCTAGGTTTAAGTACATGTGATGATATGTTGAAGATCTCAAAATTTTACATCTTCAACCCACTTAACTTAGAATAAGATCAAAGGGGTACTAAACTATTACTACTATATACATAGGCTGAAACGTAGGATGGTACTTGAGGGCTAATTTCTTGTTGGCTCTCTTTATTTCAGGTAGGCTCACACTTTCTGATATACCCAACAATTGATAGAAACTCTGCGTGGTATCTATTTTTGTTGTGCACATGTTGTTAACTTCGACTTTTGTTGTTGATCTTAATGACCGAGCGAAGGTAGTGATTGAACTGACTTGTCTTGAGAGATGGTATTGAAAGGAAGGTTTGGATCATGAAATTCTGATTTTGTTGTTGTTGTTGTGTAGAGGGGCTAGTTTCGCTTCGTGCGATCGAGTTGTAGCTCATTTTTTTTGCTTTTATCATTGCACTCGAGGTTTTGAGTTTGAGTATATTTGGGTGTACAAGACTATATATACAAACATATCTTGATATCTATTGGGTTATGACGTCTATAGGTGTGCATACAATAGGATATTCATTTATTTTATTTTTTCAACAATAAGGTTTTTTTCTATAATTTTATTTTCACACAGGCGTTAGATAAAACCTACAGAATTGATACTTAAATTCAAACCAAGCATTATCACTCTAATGGTAGTTATATCAGTACATATAAATAGTTCTTTGTTAACTCTATCAATAATAAGCTCACACTTCCTTAAAAACACAAATCCTGATATAAATAGAAATTCGTAAAATATTGTAGATTCATGTGGTGTAGTGAAAAAAACATTTAAATCGTCAAACACAAATATATTTTATCCTTTTTTTTTGTTAGGGATATTTGTCATGGAATGAAATCTCTTCTCAACCTTATTTAATAATGACCTATCCATCCTAGCATCTTGACCCAAAAGAAAATCCATTAATTCATTAATACAGTAAAAATATATGTCATTTTATTCCTCTATGTAAGTGACGACATGTTCCCACTTAGAAAAACGACTTCAAAGAATCTAAACTACTACCTTTTGAGTCGATACTCGTTCACCAAATGTCTTCTTTAACTCAATATCACCAAGACTAGGGAAATAAATGTTGAAAAATTCATTTTCTTTCATTAGTAAAGTCTTGGACTACTTACGTAACGTTTAAAGTTTAACGGTTGTTACCGTGTTATCCCAATGAAAGTCCCGCTCCTAAACAATTCGTGCTTCGTTCAGTTCGATTAGTTTTGTAAGGCAATGAAAAATGATTACACTTAAGACTTGTTGTAAAACAAAAAAAGCCTTTTTATCCTTCTTACGAATTTTTCACTCATTCTTTGTTGTCTCAACATTACCATATAAAATAAACTCCACAACACTTGTGATAATAAAAAAATCTTCACCTTAATCCTCTTGAGTTCATAATTTCCTTTATTGAAAGTTAGTACATAGAGACTCTAAGACTTTGAGAGAATTCATGATTCCCCTTTAAAGTTTTTCAACAAATATATGATATCGAAAATAAATCTCATGCTACAATACATCATCTCTACACAAAGGCACAATGACCAACTAAAAATGAATTTGTCTCTAGTTCCACAAATTGTTGGGAATAGAGTACGCAAAGGTAATCACTCTTATTAAAGCAAATAAGGAAATCTATTACTTTAGTTTGTGAGAGGAATAAATTTTATGCAAATCTCTATTAATAAACGATCGATTACATGTTTTTTTATAGAATAAAATTATAACCATCATGCCAATAATCCAACAACTAAACTCCTAAAGGTATATCTATAGACTTGGACTTCACAAGCAATTGCCATCTAACATTTAATTGCATACAATCTTACTAATTCTAACATGATTTACTTAATAAATCATATTAGAAGATCCAATACTATCCCAACTCGTTTTTACACTTATCAGGTTCCCTTTGATTCGAGATTTGAGTTCACTCTTCTTATTTGGATTGTCACAAATTAGTACCTATTTTTTATTTAAACAATTTTCTAATAATTTTGATTCTATTTGGAATTTTGGAATTACCTTTTACTAAAAATTGTTGGTACGTGTGTGATTCAGGCTTCCGATTGAACATTTAGTAGAGTTTTTTGCAACGGCATTGAGGCCGATTTTTTTTAGTTGCATTTGAAAGATTGGAATACTAGAAATGTTTGTTGCATGTGTTCTTAAGAAAAAGATAATGTATGGTAACAAACTCACATTTGCCATTATTATTTTTTATCCAAATATAAAAACAAATTTAGGGTAAAAAATATGGGTGCAGCTATTGGCACTCCATCCAAATCTTCTAACACTCCAAAAATTTCCCCAATGACTCTATTACACTTTAAAACCACAATTCCTTTTCTTCAAATGTAAAAAAGAAACATTTCATCTCTTTTTATTAAAAAAACATTTCAACATTTTTTTTAAATCAACTGTTATTTTTTCAAACTATTTATAAAAAGTAAAACATTGTTATTTATAATAGAAAAAAATATTTTTACAAAAATAAATTGTTTTAAAACGAGAATTATTATTTTATAAAATTTAATCAGAATCAGTTTTAAAAATATATTTTTTTACTTTTCATTACTGTTTTAAAAATACATTTCAATTGTTCAGAAATATTTGTTAACTGTTGTTTTTTTATTAAAAAAAATTTGTTTGTAAAACATAAAAAATTGCTTTATATAATGATGATGCTTAGATTTAGCACCACCAGATAAGTGATGATGAGCTCAAACAGTAGTAACCATGGCAGCCATAGAGATGTATATGTGTAAGTGTGTAGAAGGAGATGAGTATAAGAGGAACAAGACAATGATGTATAGTGGTTCAGTCAATTTGGCCGAATTTGGCCTACATCCACTGTGAGTGTGTGATCCACTAAGTATGGGCACTAATGGCCTTGGATACAATGCACATAAGCTCACTTTCTCTCTCTACTGTGTGTACAAGCAGAGTTTTAGTTAGGGTTGCAATTATCGATTGATCCCCCCCTTTGTAGGGTTGTAGATGACAAGTATATATAGGTCTTGGGGGGTGTAGTGTACCCCCCAAGTATGCATGGTGCATGTGAATGATAATCTAGTCAATCCCCTGTTGACACCTGTAGATGCCAAATGATGACATAATATTCATTCACGTGAGTGTGTGATTTTGTTATAACGGTCTTCCACGTGCCATGTGAGCCTCACGTGCACTGTTCCACGCATCTCCCAAACCACGCGCTGTGATGATGTCACCCTCGGCCTTTGATATGAGGCCGAGGGCAAAGTTCCTCCCGGCAATGAGTCTGGCCTAATTTAGGCCTCGTACTGTCGTACCCTCATGGCGGGGGGTCGTCCGGAGCCTGATGAAGGGTCGGCCCGCCTAGGGGTCGTCTGGGCCTGATGAGGCGCAGGGCGCCCTCGGCATGGCCGAGGGTATATATGGGTATATCATAAAAGATAAATACTGTGTCTACAAAATAAACCGTTTTCACTATCAAAAAACGTTTTGAAAAATTATCGGTAGTATAAAAAATTACACAATACGATTATCAATCTTTTATTTTTTAAGTAACACGATCACGACCCAAATAAAACGCGATGTGGAATTGGGGTGTATTTTTTATTCATACCGCTGGCGTGGACCATTTTTTACTATTATGAAAATAATCTTTTGACTATTTAGAAGAAAATGATCTCTGCCAGCGGTATGTATTGGCGGTTCGACCACCTATACATACCGCTGACACCTTTTTTCTAATATGTTGGTCCACGCCAGCGGTATATATAGAGGATACTATAACACAATTTTAAGTAAAATGTACAAATTTTTTTATATAAAATACAGACTTTTAAGAATTAAAATAATTTATTTTTTTAAAACTATTTTTTATATTATATATAACATTTTTATAAATAATTTTTAAAAATTAGACCGGGCAAAATGAGGCACGACATGATAACACGACACGAACCGACACGAAGTTATAAGTTAATGGGTGGACCCTTAATGGGTTCGGGTCATATCAGTGCCAACCCAATAAGACACGATTGTTAACGGGTCGGGTTAGGGTTGAAACCCTTCAGCCGTTAATACCCGATAAAACCCGTTATGTCGCATTAATTTAAATAAATAATATATACTTTTGAAACTTATAAATAATTTATATAGCATAATGTTAATTTAATCTTAATGAATTTTACTAAATGAGAGATTTGGTAATGTCAATGAATTAATGGGTATTTGGGTTAAAAAATGAGATAATTTGTGAACTTGTATACAATTCAAAATAATTGATTATCTTAATGGGTATTAACGAGTGAACACGATACGACACGATAACATAACGGATCGGGTTTGAATATGATTTTTTCACAGGGTAAAAAAGTCACCCGTTTAGACACGAACCCAATAAGATCCGAAGACGATAAAAACGACTCGAACACGACTCGACACGACCCATTGACAGGTCTATTAAAAATAGCAGTTGATTTAAAAAAAACAATCGAAATATTTATTTAACAAATTGATGAAATGTTTTTTTAACAGTTGAAGAAAAAGATTTTGTGATTTTAAGGTAATAGAGTCATTGGGACAATTTTTAAGAGTGTTAGAAGATTTGTTAGAGTGCCAAATAGGTGCACCCAAAAATATTTGTGCATGCTATTTTTATTGGTAAACATATATATATATATATATATATATATATATATATGGGGTTATGCTCTTTTACATATCTTTTAATAACACATCTATGATTATACTCATTAAAAACAAAATATATTGTCAATCAAATTTAATATACAAGATCTTAAAACGAGTAGATTATCTTTAAAAAAGAACGCATCAAAAAATGCGATTTCAAAATGGATGTTTTGAAAATTGGATGAATTTATAATATATTTTTAAATTTTGAAACATGTTATAATCATCTTGCTACTTCTCTAATAGAATTTTTAAATTTTTTTTTTATAAATAATCTTCTCATCTTACTCGCAATTTGATTGAAAAATATAATTTGTCACTATTTCTTATAGTCTTTAGTTGGTCGGAAACAAGGCAAGTTTTCCGAGTAGAGAAGGTGGTGACATTCAAATAGTAATTTTATAACATTGACACCCACAAATTACAAACAAAATTGTCATTCGAAAAGGCCGATTCCATCGTACGATCTAGGTTTAAGTACAGGTGATGATATGTTGAAGATCTCAAAAATTTACATCTTCAATCCACTTAACCTAGAAAAAGATCAAAGGGGTACTAAACTAATACTACTATATACATAGCCTGAAACGTAGGAGAAATTATTTTCTCACTTTCTTTGGCCGCGGATTCGATCTCCCCATGACATAGTATTCCCTCTTGAATCTTTCTTTGTGCTTCTTCTCTTCAAATCGTTCAATTGAGACTCCCATCGATCCGTCCAATCTTCACCTTTCTCCATGGGTTTTTGTTTTCTAGCCGAGAAAGCAAAGTGGAGACCATTAGACAAATCCATGTCATACAAAGCTCTACTACGCTCGTCTGATAGTGTCTCGTAAGCCTCTTGTACCCTTATGAACGTCCTCGTGTACTCCTCTGTCTGGTCAGGGGGTGACACGTCAGGATGGTACTTGAGGGCTAATTGCTTGTAGGCCCTCTTTATTTCTGGTAGGCTCACACTTTCTGATATACCCAACAACTGATAGAAACTCTGCGTGGTCTCTGTTTTTGTTGCGTACATGTTGTTAACTGCGGCTTTTGTTGCTGTTCTATATGACCGAGCTGATGTTTTGATGGAACTGATTTGTCTTGGGAGATGGGTATTGAAGGGAAGGTTTGGATGATAAGCATGAAGTGCTGATTTTGTTGTTTTTGTGTCCAAGGGTTTTGGGCAAATGTTGAAGCTAGTTTCGCTTCCTGGGATTAATTTGCAGCTCATTTTTTTTTTCTGTTTATCTTTACACTCGAGGTTCTGAGTTTCTGAGTATATGCGGCTGTACAAGACTATATATAGAAATAGTACCCATTTATCTTTTGTCAAGTCGACATATTTATTTAAACATGCACCGACTTAGCTGTTTTATTGACAACTCGTCCTTCATTGTCCATCTATCTTTCCCGACTGACACCTAACCTTTATTGTCGGTACATCCAGCTGGGTTGGGTTAGAGTGGATTAAAATATGTTTGCAAAACCAGAAACCAAATTGAAATGGGTGGCCGCATTGACTTTTGGCCTTCTCCTAATCTTATCTAGTAGGTTGGCCTTAAACCTATTGTGACGACAAAGTTAGGCGCGACAACTGGTATACCGTAGAAAGCTTCGTTGTTTTTTCATATTTGGTTAATTCTATTTTTAATTCAAATTTTGCCTAAGTTCAATTTTTTTTGTTAACTTTAACTATAATTTTTGTTTAATCACCATTTGAACGTATTTCTTATTAAATTTACAAATTCATAAAAAAATAGCACCTAGAAAAAGGAAATTCATAAAAATGAAATAATGATATAATATTACACAAGTCAAAACAAAAATATAAAATAACGGTTTGTCTCGCAACGATAAAAAAAAAAAAATATGGTGCCCTGCCCTATCTACTACTATGCGGTCTATGCCATCTAAATTGAGTTGATCATTGTGATCGTCGATTTTTGCACTGTCGAACATTTCTTTCAAGATGTCAAGCTTCATCTTGGTCGATTCTATTAATACACATGGCAGCACAATTTAGCATAGTCTGCCATAGTTTGTCTGCATGTATCATATGTGTAGTTTTGATCTTGTGTTTGGGTGTACCTCCCCCTATCGAGTTATGCTCACGTAGGACTTGGTCGTGCATATGCTTTTTGTACTCTTGAGTTACAGAATTAAGTTAATAAACATTAAAATAATAAATTTAATAGAAATAAAATATGATCAATCATAATTTATACAATATTAACATCAAAATTTGGTAAAGGTCGTGCATAAGGCCAAGGGCTACCTCTGGAGGTTACTATTTCAAAGAAAAGTAAACCCCTTGAGTTCTCACCACACGCGCGATCCAGAGATCGTCGTCATCATTATGTTGCTTTGGCAAGGTATTAAGCTATCCTATCGGGGCGTGGCGAGACTCGTCGACATACAAGATCTGAAGCTCATTACGTATGATGTCGGTACACATGACATCAACATTACACGCTTCGTATACCTCCAACACCAACGAACTCCATCTATATTCCCCCCACCATTTATCATAGTTCAGTTGAATATCCATGTAATTAAGAGCAAGGGGAAAATTAAGGGTATTTATGTGTTATACAATCTCTTATGGCCATACGTGTTGGCATTTGATGTCGATCGGATGGGAAAATATGACTACTGAAAAACTAATGTTCTCACGTCCATAGAGATCCCTTAAAAACCATATGTGTATACCATCTACAATTGATAAAAGATCTTTTTCCCATACGTGATGTGGAAATATACTACCTCATCCCTTTCTACGTGGTGGATACTCAACCATGGTTGCCACACCATTATCTTGGCACCCTGAATCTCCAGCTGATAATATGCCATCACGGTGGCACTATTGTCGGTCATAGATAACGAATGATCGACAATATAAAATAAAAATCCATCGAGGTATCCCATAGGGTTTAATACCGTCCTACGTCCACATGTCTAAAGCTTATGTCTCCTTGTGGTTCCTATTGTGATCTACTTGCAGGTAGGATCAAATCACCGTTTAATACCGTGGAGCTTAAACCGAGCTACTAAATACAACCGAAAGCTTCTAACAAAGTTTCAAATAAATCTGAGTTTGAATACAAAGTTTGGATGATAAAATCTCTCTAAAATACAAATGGAGTCTTAGTTTCCTTGTTAATGAGACTGGGAATAAATTTGATGTTTAGTAATAGTCTTCTGATGAACAAAATGCAGAATATAACTTGTTTGCTCTTCATTTTCAGATGGCTTAGATAATGGCAGAAGATGAATTTCAGATGCTCTTTTTTTAATTTGCTAGTGTCTTTACTTCTTTAATGCAACATTTGAATGCTTAAATAATATTTGAATAGAGACTATAAAAATATAGTTGTTGTGTACATATCTTGAAAGTATTAATTGTTTTTTTATTTATGGTGAGATAAGGTGTATGAAATTTGCACACAAATCTGATTATAGTTTTCTTAATAATATACGATTATTGGAGATAAATTAATGCCATAGCTTAAAATAGGTTGGCCTTGTTATGATATTTATATTGTAGGGGAGAAAGCACTCTGAATAGGGAGAGCTGATTAGAAATATACTTGATGCAATATTTGCAAAACAAATAACGCATAAAATATATAATGAACAAAGGTATTGTAGTTTAAAAAGAATTTTCTAATTTTGTTAATTAGTTTTAATAAATTGAAAAACACAAAAAAAAATTGGACCGTATAAAAATCTTAAGATAGACATATATGATAAAGGTTTGGAAGATTAATGCCGAAAAAAATAGGCTCTCACAACTCAAAGAACAAGAGAACCAAACTCATGCTATCACAGGTAAATTAACTGAACTTCTAGGCAGGTACAAATCTTTTAATCAAATATATCTTCACAGTATCCCAAGCCTTAGATAAAACTGACTTGATAAGGGAGAGTATAAGCTACTGATTTTTAGAAGAAATACACTGCCCAAGGTATTCTATGATTTGAGCATATTAAATCATG
This sequence comes from Sambucus nigra, assembly GCA_949130495.1. Lineage (NCBI taxonomy): Eukaryota > Viridiplantae > Streptophyta > Magnoliopsida > Dipsacales > Adoxaceae > Sambucus > Sambucus nigra. The sequence continues at coordinate 238,654,991 of OX422218.1, read as the reverse complement.
AATATATCTATGTGGGAGCCCATTTTTATAAGTCCATGAGAGTAGTCGACAAAGTGTTGATAAAGTAAACACTTGGCCCGACTCGAATCATGAATCAATCTCCGTACGAGTATTTTAGTAGAATAATAGCACTTATGGATATGGTCAAATCAATTACCAAAAATCTCGAATGAGATATTCAAGTACCTCATGGAAAATCCACACTCTACTTTGAGTTCCTTGAACAACTCAAACTCTATAATAGCATATCTATAAGTTATACACCCTGACCCGGGGCAAATGGATTAAAAACTAGAACCTTTGAGAGACACTTAATAAGAACAAGTAACCTCTCCGTGGACATAGGCAAGTTGCCGAACCACGTATATCATTGTTGTGCGTGTGATTTCATTTACTTTCCGTCATTTGTGATTATTTTGGTAAAATCTTTCATTGTGATATTTTTTGCACTCACAATTGGCTCCGTCTGTAGGAAGTGACTTGTATTCATTCAAAACATTCATCACCAGAAAGTCCGCAATGTCTCACCACAGCAGCAACATCCCCCAAGCCGACGATGTTCAAGATGACCCAACTCCTCTTAGGATCAGGTCTGAAATTCGCCAACTTATAAACTATAGGTTTCGCCAGGATAGGCAAACCTATGAATAAAGCCATGGGCCACCTAGGTCTACTTAGATCTCTAGGTTGGTCGATTCTTATGCAGCCAGGCTTTATGAACAAGAGGAAGCTGCACACCTCCAAGTGGTAGAAAACGTTCGCCTACAGAGGCGACTCGAAAGAGTGGAGAGAGACCTCCAAAGGGCCACTAGGAATCGTCGTGCGAGGACTCTTATCCCTCAAGAGAGTAACACTCGAAGATGAGGAAGGATCTCTGGGCATGACTAGAAAAGGACTGAACGTGATAGGTCAGAGCGAGCGCGATCAAAGCGTGGCCAGCAGGAGAGGCACCATAGAAGCAATTATCGACAGAACGAAGATTTGAGGATACTGGTACGTAGGGAGATGGACCAATACCCATCTCACCGAGGAGCTAGATCCACTAGAGAACTATCCCAAAAAGCTCTCAATACCTAAATGAGGTCTCCTTTTTCCAGGGCAATTGAGCAGGAGGACCCCTGAAAAAATTCGTTATCCCCAAGTTCAAGGTCTATGATGGGAAAATAGACCCTATAAACCATGTCAGCCAATATCATCAAGCAATGACCTTATGGATCCACAATGATGCACTTATGTGCAAAATCTTCAATTCTAGCCTACATGATGTAGCACAAAAGTGGTTTGAGAGGCTTCCTCACATGTCAATCGGGAATTTTACAGCACTGACAGAGGCTTTCACGACGTGATTCATAACTAGAAGATCCCATCCCAAGCGGATATATGCATTTCTCACTATGAAGAAGAAGCCACAAGAGAACCTCCAAGACTACGCCAAAAGATGTTAGAATTTTTTTAATGAGATTGAGAATTGCTTTGAGAATGTTGTTGTAGCATCCTTTAAAATCTTCTTGCCAACCACCTGTTTGCTGCCCCAATCCCTCACTAAGAAGGAGGCCATCATCGTCGTTGATCTTATGTCCCGTATCAATAAGAACGCTAAGTTGGATGACGTGGTTAATCCTAGTAGGGGAGAGAACGGTCGATCAAAGGAGAATAAAGGAATGGAGAAGAATGATAACCAGAAGAAGGAAAGTAAGAATGGGGAAAGGAATGGATCTAAGAATGGAAATAAGGTTGATCCCTCCAAAATGTTCTAGGTGGTCAACACAGTCTTTAAGGAACCTATTTTAAAATTCTCAGCAATATCAAGGATGATCCTTTCATCAAATGTCCCAAGAATATGGGCGACGACCCAACAAAAAGGAACACTGCATTGAGATGCGCATTCCACAAGGAGGGCGATAACCGAACTAAGAATTTCAAAGCTCTGAAGTCACACTTGTAAGAGATAGTTCAAGTAGGGAACCTCAGCGAGTATATCGAGAAGAAATAGGATAAGGCCACTACCAAAAGCACCAAGAATCTAGATAACATCCTCGATGATGAAACATGACATGAGTTTACAGTAATCCATGGGGCATCACACGCCAAGCAGATCCAGGGAAACGCCGTTCGAATGGAACTCAAGAAGGTGACTATCGTAACAAAAGCTTTTTAGATTGATCCTGCTAAATCCATGGCAGGAAAGCATGGTGACCAGAAGACGTTGATTACACCAAGCACATCACGTTCACCAAAGAAGACTTGGTTGGGGTAAGAACCCCACATCATTGCGCATTGGTGATCACACTCATAATTGCTAACTGGGATGTTGACAAGCTACTTGTGGACCAGGGAAGTTCGTTCGAAGTGATGTAATTAGAACTATTCATAAACTAAAGCTGAATGTCATTGACCTCAAAGAAGCCACCGTTCCACTCGTCGACTTTGCAGGAAGGATCACGATGCCCTTAGGGAAGATAATCTTATGGGTCAGGGCAGGTAACATATCAAATCTAATTGAGTTTTTATTGGTGGACATCGAGTTCCCATACCATGATGTTTTGGGCATAGGATGGCTCCATGCTATGAAGGTATTATTTTTATTTTTTAGAAATTGGCAACATCCTCCTCTACCAGAGGGCAAGAGGTACTAAGGACCTTAGATTTCTTATTTGGTGGAGGATCATATAGGTCTCATTCTCTTTACTTGTCTCTGCTTTCTATTTCTTTTCCTTATATTTTTTACATGCTACTTCTTCTTCCTATCCTCTGATTTATATTTTCTTCCTATATTTTTAACTCGCGAAAAAAAGACTTATTGACGGAAAGCATCCTCATTTTGTAGCCTACCTGCTATAGTATAAGAATACCACTAGTAGTTTTATTTCTCAATCGGTTGATAAATTCCCTAACTTAGAAGTTCCTAAAAAGGGGCCCTCTGAACTAATTATGTTAGAAGAAGAGGAAGAAGAAGAAGAAGAGGAGGAAGATGAGGAGGAGGAGGAGGAGGAGGAGGAAGAAGAAGAAGAAGAAGAAGAAGAAGAAGAAGAAGAAGAAGAAGAAGAAGAAGAAGAAGAGGAGGAGGAGGAGGCGGATGAGGCGGATGAGGAGGAGGATATGACACCCATGTAAAGAGGAAAGTGCTTAATGTTAATGATGACAATCAGGCTATATTATCTGATTGGATAAAATATTTAAAGAGAACAAGGGGAATTCCCCTAGGGCGAGTGGCTTTGGTCCAGGAGCTAAGGGGAAGGAGAAAGATATTGATAAAAAAAAATAGAGAAAAAGAAGATGAGAGAGAGAGATGAAGAGAAGAAGAAGGAAGATGTTAAGAAGTGGCTGGCCTTGAAGGCCCTTGGAGTCCTTTTTTTTACTATGAATGATGAGGGGTCTAGTGTGGCCAACAATCCTATCTTTTCCCTTGACCTGTTAAACGAGTCGTGCTAATGGCTGATCGCGAGCGCTCCCCACGATTGGGGTCAACAAAGCTTACGCTCAAGTACTTACTTTGGTGAGTTTCCTCTTTCTTCCCTGTATTCGTCTTCTTCGTATTGATCTTGCTCTTTATATTTTGTACATTTTTTAATTGATTTCACTACCCTCCTAGATGGATATGTCGACCAATTCGAGAATAATCAGGAGCTAAAAGATGTCTTGAAGAAGTTTGAAAAATACTTAGCTAATTCCCGCGCTACTCTAGAGTAGGAAAAGGAGAGTTCGATGAAGGCCTATGCTATCTGCTGGGGCCAAGGACTTGGTGGTCACCGAGAAGAAGAAGCTCGCTCAAGAGAACATAGGTATGGCTAGGAAGGTTTAGAAATTAAAGAAGGAACTCCCGAGAGAGAGGGGCAATAGCTATACTGAAGGTTAGAATATGACTAATAATAAGTTGAGCTCCAAATCGCGTATACCACGAAGTTGCCCTTCAAAAAAAGGATGGTATCAAGATGTGGGAGTAGAAGGAGTCCCCTTAGATTTTGACCTTTCCATCTTCATTCACTTTGAACCAACCCACTTGCATATGCCTCCTGTTGGTCATCCTTTCGATAATATTAAGAATTAATCTACTAAGGGCAGGACAGGTACCAACCTAGAAAGGAGGGCTGTCGAGAAATGGAAGTCAACAGGGAACTCTGTGCAGGATACGGAATAGAGTCTTTTAGCTGTAGAAATTTACCTTTTTCTTTGCTTATGCGTCGTGTTCTTCTTTTCTTCCAGTTGTACTGTCCTTTAGTTTCCCTTTGTTAATTAATGAAAAGTACTCTGGGTTTTTTGATGCGTTCTTCCCTTTTTAATTATGCTGATATTAGTTGCATTTATTATTTATTGTGCTATTTATAGGCCATTGTCCGAGATGAATACATCCCCCTACCTCAATTATAGGGAGGATTTTGCGACAGGACATTAGCATCCAAGCTCATAAGTCTTTTATAAGGATCTGCAGGTAGTTGAAGGCGAGGACTGAGAAGTACAAGGAATATTCTGAGTTGGTCGCTAAGTTGAAGGATGCTATTCAAGTCATAGAGGACATCGGTTCCTCATTGAAAGAGGAGGTAAATGGTTTGAGTAACAAGCTCTTGGAGAATATGGACATGAGCCAAGTATGCGAGGTGATTCAAGCTGAGAATGATGATCTGAGGAAGGAGGTCATCGAGTTGAAAAAGAACTTTCAAAGGGGTTATGTTATTACAGTCGAACTCCAAAGAGACATTACAAGTTTGAGACACTTGCTTAGAGTGATCCTTCGAGAAGCATGGGCAGTAGGTTATGACGAAGGCTGAACTATTGCACCAACAAGGCTGCAGGAGGTTGATGATGTCACATTCAAGTGTGGGTGGTTGACTGCCCTTAGAGAAGTCAAGACCCTTAAGGAATCAAACCTATGGTATAAGTATCACGTAGATTTCCATGCTTATCATCATAATCCCTTCTTAAACGATGATAAATGGATACCCATAGATTCCATTCTAGCCCAGCTCCTAAACCATTACCTTAAAAATGATGAGGAGGTGTTCGCACCTACCCCAAATAATGGACAAAGGGCATGGGTAGCCGATTATCTTGCTCGCCATCCATAGTGGGTCTAGGTCCTTTTTTAGTCTTTGTATATTTTGTCTTCTTGTAATTATACTCTCCAATTTTTGTCAATATATAAAGTTTAATTATCAACTTGTTCTATATTTTGAACATGTACGAGATCAATACTGAGATACATAATAAAAAACTTAAAGCAACCAATATACGAGATCAAAATACAAGTGTCAATAGGCCTTTATTCATTTAATAATAACTTGCAAGCGACATAAGTTTGAAATAAAAATTTGCATAAAATAAATGTGCTGATAAAGGATAAAAAGGATTAACAGTAAAATTTCTTGAGATTGGTTGCGTTTCATGATCTTGGTATCTCCCTACCCTCTAGCGTTTCCAAGTGATATGCTCTTTGAAGGTCATCCATGATTACCTTAAAATTTCCTTCCCAGTTTCTTCATAGCTTTACATCTGACAGTTTTATGGCACTGTCGAGGAATTTCCTTAGAACATAGACCCTCACTTGGAATATCCTCGGATTAACATTTTTTTGTACTACTTGGCCAACTGTTGCTGATTTGAAGCCAACTTGACTATGTCATGTTCTTTTCGCTTATCTACTAAGTCAAGTTCAGTACGTAATGCATCATCGTTCAGCCATTAGTTGACCAAGTTGGTTCTCATGGTAGGGAGACTAGTTTCAAGCGGTATAATAGCTTCCATTCCATAGGCGAGCATAAAGGGTGTTTCCCCAGGTGGTTTCATAGGAGTAGTACGGTAGGACCACAGAACATGGGGGAGCTCGTACACCCATAAACCTTTTACTCTTTCCAGCCTATTCTTTAGGCCGTCGAGCATGGTTATGTTATAATCTTGTACCTAACCATTACTCTGGGGACATGACACATAACTAAAATACTGCTGGATGCCATGCTCATTACAAAAACCTTGAAAGACACTACTTTTAAGCTACGTTCCATTATCGGTGATGATAGTTATTGGTACCCCAAAGTGTGTCATGATGCTCTTCCAAATAAACCTATAAATGTCGACGTCATGAATGTTTTCCAGTGGTTCTACCTTTTACCACTTGGTGAAGTAGTCTTTGCCGACCAATAGATACTTGATTTCCAGATGTGGTGTGATACCATAATATCTAGACCCCATTGCACTAACGACCAAGGACTTGTTAAGGATTTTAATTCATTGGCTTGCTGGTGGACCATAAGAGAGAATTTTCGTCACTTTTCACATTTACAAACATAGGTACTTGTGTCTTTTTCCATGTGAGGCCACCATCAAAAGGCTAATGACCCCCCTCCTACATGACTCCCATAAATACCATCATGAAGTTTGTTGAGAACTTGATTGATGTTGTGCGAGAGGATGCACTAGAGATAAGGGTCTGTGAATAATCTCTTATAGAGCTTTTCCCCTTGGGATAGGTAAAATTGGGCTTCTTTCAACCTTATTTGATGAGCCAGTCTCTTATCATCAAGCAGCATGTCACTTTGTAGATAGGAAATGATGTGATTCATTAAACTAGAGAACCTTTCTAAGAGGATGACGTGTTTGGTGACCACCATCTAGTTAATGCTTAGCTACGGGAGGAGCTCTATCTGAATGGTTCTTCTGAGATCGGAGTCCACTGCTAAGTATAGGGTAGCTAAGGCATCAATGTGACTGCTTTGCCTATAGGGGAACTACTTAATATCAACCTTCTTAAACTCTACCATAAGACCTCTTACTACGGTGAGGTATGTTTCCATCCTGTTGTATTTTACATTAAAATCTCCACTTACTTGCTTAGAGACCAGATTAGAATCGCCGAATACGTTGAGGAGCCTTGACCCTAACATTTGGTTCTTGCGCAAGATAGCGATAAATTCTTTGTATTCAACTTCGTTTTTAGAGGCTTCAAATCCCAACCTAATTCTTTGTTCGATGATAACATCTTCTAGTGTGTTGAGGATGATTCCTACTCCCGCTCCCTTGGAATTGGAGGCTCCATCAATATATAGGTCCAGTCCTTATATTGTGCTTCCTTATATGTTGTCTACCCCATTTCCTTTTTGTCGATAGACTGGCTTCCTCTGAACTCTAAAAAATATCATCCACGACTTGTCTCTTAATTGTTATTCTTAGCTAAAAGTGGATATCGAACCTCCCGAGCTCGATTGACCACTCCAAGGGTTGTCTAGGGAGTTCAACTTTTCGAAGAATAAATCTGAGGGGATATGAAGTGATCATTTTTATTGAGTGATATTAAAAGAAATGTTTTGTCTTCCTTGAGGCAACCACTTATGCACAGACAAGCTTTTCCAAGGGAAAATAGCGTTGTTCCGCATCCAAAAGTGTCTTGTTGGCATAATAGACCGGGTACTATCCGCCTTCCTGAGTATTTCAAAGGTTCTAGATAAGTCCATAAGGTGGTTGTCTCTGTCCTTTCTCTTGACTAACATGTCATTGATGTAGACCTCCATTATGTCTCCCATCTGTTGCTTGAACATCTTCGTGACTAGCCGCTAATAAGTTGCCCCTGCATTCTTTAGGCCAAACGGCATGACCTTGTAATAGTATAAACTAATCAGGGTAATGAAGGATGTTTTATCCTGATCGAGGACGAACAAGGTAATTTAATGGTACCCTGCCTATGTGTAAAAAAACTCATCCTTTCATATGCTGTCATGGCATTAACTACCTGATCAATCTTAGGTAGTGAGAAACTATCTTTAGGACAGGCCCTATTGAGGTCTGCGAAATCAATGTAAACCTGCTAACTGTTGTTTCTCTTTCATATTACCACTAGGTTGGTTAGTCACTTAGGGAACTGAACTTCCCTAATGGATCCTGCATCCAGAAAAGCTTCCCAATTTCATTCTCCACCGCTTTAGCCTTCTCGAGGGCTTTTCGGTGAGCCCTTTGAGTGATAGACTTGAAGTTTGGGTCAACATTAATATGATGGCTGGCTACATGGGGATCAATCCCAGGAAGATCATATCAATCCTAGGCAAAAACATCTAGATTGCTACTCAAGAATAAAATCAACTCTTTCTTTTCATGATCGGCGAATAGAGTTCCTATTAAAAACTTTCTTTCTAAAAATCTTTCAACACCTCTAACTTCCTCTAGGCTTTCAACCCTATTAGCGGGGTGGACCCTGGTCTCCTTCACCCCTGTTTGGTCGTAACACAATCTATATTTAGAGGGTGTATCCCTATCCTAGGTGATGATGCTGTAAACAGCTACACCAGTATGAGGTGTTGATAAGCTCAAACTAGCAATAAAAATGGAAACTAAGAGTAAATATCTAGTAGAGGGAGGTGAGGAGAAGAGGAGAAACACTTGTATATAAGTGGTTCAGCCAATCTGTCCTACATCCACTATGAGTGTGTGAGTAATTTCACTATAATGAGGGCACTAATGGCGTGTGATACAATCTCTCACTTTCTCTCTGTACTATGTATACCAATAGAGTTTTAGCTAGGGTTATAATTCTTGATCCCCCTCTAAGGTAGGAGAAGGCATCGATTTATAGTGCTTGGGGGGTGTAATTTACCCCCTAAGCATGCATAGCATGTATGAGTTGAATACACTAATCATAAGTGTACACCTGGTTGTGCCACATGTAAGGAATGATGACCAGATATTCCCCCACATGAGGGGAATGATTCGGATATAACTAAATTGCCACGTGCTCCAAGTCTTCCATGTTCTTGTGTACGCTCGGACCTGTAATATCACTTGTTGTAACCTCGACCTGGGTGAGTACGAGGTTAGAGGAGTCTGGTATTTTCCTTTTCCTATCAATCATCATATGGCTTCGTCCAGGGAGACTGGATGAGGTTATGTATGAGGTAGGATGTAACGTCGGTTGAGGCAAAGTATGATATTAGCAATAGCTTGAGCCCATGAGACGATGTTACCTCGGATAATGGACAACCGAGGTTGGTAAATGAGGGGTTGACTATCCATAAGATGAAATTTCTAATGGCTGTTGTGGCCATCCCCGATCGGATTCCTCGTGGCGAGCAAACATGCGATGGAGGGATCCCAGGTTCCGCGCATCCCTCTCGGGAGCGCTTTGGCCGGTGTCATTTGGGTGAGGTGAAAAATGAAGAGAGATTAGAGTCGCCATCCTATTTTACTCAAAACAGACAAAAGAAAAGGGGAATCCATCCCTAAGGACATCATACAAAGACATACTGATGCATATGAAACAAAAATGATTCAAAAAGGGTCCGAAGGATAAGTTACGAAATGGGAAGGTGTTAGGCATCCATTCTGCCCTTTCGGTCTCTCATGGATTTTTGTTATTTTCCTTTTATTTCCCCCATGATCTGTGTGCATGTGTATATATAGTGGAAATAGGAATCATCTACTTGTACCATGGAAGAGTTAAAGCGAGTAATCCGTAAGAAGGTATAAAAATAATATTAGAAAATAGGATTTACATGATTATCCTTACGTTAACCGTTATGATGGAACGATAACGCATGTGGAATAATATGCCACTAAGAACAAATATATGTATATATATAATATAAGAGAGTGGAGTTTAGAGAAAATAGAAAATGAGAGAAAAAGTAAAAATAGGACTCGAGTCTCGGGTTTTACCCCGAGATGCCTACGTAGCCTATAGAGGCATCAAAGTCCACGTAGTTCGCATGAAAAATGAGGGGTGGAGTTTATCCCATAAATCCAACCGTGGGATTATCTTATTTGTGTGTGTGTGTGTGTGTGTAGAAAAAGTGTTTTAGTTGTGAGAAAAGTGTAGGAAAAGTACGAGAATTCCCGTTTGGAATTTATGAGCAAACCCCTTTTTTTTGGGGGGGGGGGGGGTCATTTATATGAAAATAAGAGATGTGCAATAATAATAAATAAAAAGTATATTAGGATGTGTGAGATGAGATAATAAATGTGCTAAATAATAAAACAAGTTATTGCGAATTTATGAGAATTTTAAGGGAGAATTGAGAAATTGGACCTTCTTGAAGATCTTGAGCCTGATCTTACCGTAGACTTGGATCATGATGAAGGGTAGTGAATTAACCAAGTTTGATGAAAAGGATGATGAAAAGTGAAGATTGGAAAGGGATTTGGATGTGGAAATCGTACTAACATCGAGAGAGGTTTTTTCGGATTTGCTAAGAGTGATATGTTTCTGATCTGGGCTCTCTTTGCAAGTGAGGTCAGGCCTCCTTTTTATAGGCCCATGAAATTGCCAATTGGCATAGCCCCGTTGCTACCAATCGACAAGTGCGTTTAGGCACACTGCCGATAGGCAAGGTCTTAGACCTTCCATTTGGCAGTGTCTTTTAGGCCTTTTCAGAAAATCGGTCGTAGAACGCAAATCGTTAATCAGAATCGTGCATGGGGTGGACCGTTGGAAAGGTAATTTAGAGACCTTCAAAATTTCTTTGGACTGCTCCCGGGTTCGGGAGTTGACTTTGGGTAAAATATGGCTCAGAAGCATTCGTTAGTCCATTAGACGGGGAATCGTCGGACTCAAACGGATGATTCGTCCGCATGGTAAGTCTGAATCGTGCATGGGGGAGGACCATTGGAAAGTTTAGGAGAATTACTTTGACGTTCCAAATAGTTTGATCCAGTTTGGGGAGCTGACTTCGATCAACCGAGCCCTGGAAGCATTCGGTGACCTTTCAGAGTAAAATGGATCGTTCGTCCGCATGGTAAGTCCGAATGGCACACAGAATGGACCATTATAAAGGGGTTTCAGTGAACTTTGAAGATTCATTCAGCCTCGATTGATTTGAAAAGTTGACTTAGGTCAAACAGAGACCAGGAGCGACCGATGGCCTCCTGATTGAGTTTCGGGGGAAAATAGGTTGTTCGTCCGCATGGTAAGTCAGAATCGCGCATGAGTTGGAACGTTGGAAAGGGGTTTGAGTGCCCTTTGAAGATTCATTCAGTCTCAATCGAGCTGAAGACTTTGAATTTTGCTCAAACGGAGCATGGGTGTGCCCGATGGCTTCTAGGTTAGTACTCGGGGTATGACCTGGGTTTGTAGTGATAAAGGGAGGTGCTATGGTCCTAAGGAGAGTTTAGGGGGTAACAGAATGGGGTGTCTATAGAGCTCCTCAATGGGTGAGTTTGGAACAAACGATAGCCGTCGAATAGACACCGCATGATGCTTTAAAATAGGATGACCAATTCAGAGGGTCGAGGCCGATTTTGAGGACCTAAGGGAGAGAGGATGAACAATTTAGAGGCTCGAGGCTAATTCTGAGGACCTACGGAGTGTGCTAGGGATAACCAATTCTATGAGTAAAAGCCGATTCTGCGGGCTTAAGTTGAGATGACCAATTCTGCAGGTCGAAGATAATTCTTCGGGCTTGAAGGTGAGGGTGACCTAATTTTTTGGGTCGAAGCCAATTCTGAGGTCTTAAAGGTATGACCAATTTTTCGAGTCGAAGACAATTCTGCAGGCTTAAGTAAGGATGACCAATTCTGCGGGTCGAAGCCAATTCTGAGGGGTTGAAGGGATGACCAAGTCTGTGGATCAAATCCAATTCTGCGAGCTTGAAGGGATGACCAGTTCTATGGGTCAAAGCCAATTCTACAGGCTTAAATTGAGATGACCAATTTTATTGGTCGAAGCCAATTCTGTGAGCTTAAGTTGACGATATAAGACCGAGGTCAATTTTGACCTAAGAGAGGTGAGGATCGAGGACCGAGGTCAATTTTAACCTAACTAAGGTGACGATATAAGACTAAGGTCAATTTTAACCTAAGAGAGGTAACGATTGAGGATCAAGGTCAATTTTGACCTAACTAAGGTGACGATCCAAGACCGAGGTCAATTATGACCTAAGAGAGGTGACGATCGAGGACCGATGTCAATTTTGACCTAACTAAGGTGACGATCCAAAACTGAGGTCAATTATGACCTAAAAGAGGTGACGACCGAGGACGAAGGTCAATTATGACCTAACTAAGGTGAAGATCCAAGATCGAGGTCAATTCTAACCTAAGAGAGGTGATGATCGAGGACCGAGGTCAATTCTGACCTAACTAAGGTGACGATCCAAGATCGAGGTCAATTCTGACCTAAGAGAGGTGACGATCGAGGATCGAGGTCAATTCTGACCTAACTAAGGTGATGATCCAAGATCAAGGTTAATTCTGACCTAAAAGAGGTGATGACCGAGGACCGAGGTCAATTCTGACCTAACTAAGGTGACGATCCAAGATCGAGGTCAATTCTGACCTAAGAGAGGTGACGACCGAGGACCGAGGTCAATTCTGACCTAACTAAGATGATGATCCAGGACCGAGGTCAATTCTGACCTAAGAGAGGATAAAGATTGGATTTCGGGTTTCGCTGGGGAATGAGATGGGGAAATTTTTAGAGCGTCCTATAGAGACATTGAAAATGACTTTCTGGAGTTCCGCTGGGGAAATTACCTCATGATGTTGTTTTGAGCCGAGGAACCGATTGCTGGGGAAATCCTTGTGATTTGGGATTTCGAGGAGGAAAGGCAAGTTTGATGCCGTAAACTCCACTGGGGAAGTGATTAGGTGGTCCAAGTATTGGACGTATTGCTCGAGGAGGTTTGAGACCTTTGGGGTATAGGAGGTGATCCTTATAGATCCTCCGGGGATGTTACCGGGAGGAATTTTGCTTGGTTTTTGAGAGTTCCGCTGGGGAAATGGGGGTTCTGCTGGAGGGAGTGAAATTTTTTGGTGAAAATGTTCTAAATCCTTCCTGGGATTTTTAGGAATTTTCTGAGGATTTTTCAGGATTTTTTGGTATTTTATGGGAATTTTTGTACGAAATTTTAATGGGGGGTGCCGGTCGGCATGGTGCAGAGGGTGCCATTCGGCAGTGGCACGGACTTTGGGACTTCCTCGGGAAGGTAAGGCGTTAGTGCCGATCGGTGGGTGGGGGGTTAATGTCGATCGTCATGACCCTTGGCATCCTATATAAAGGGGGCGAATTCCCCTTATTTTTCACAGCTTCTTGCCTTCTTTCTTTCTGCAATCTTCCTCTGCAAATCGTTCTAGTATTTCGATCTTTAAGAAATGGTCGCCTTTGTGAGCACTGCAGCGCATAGGGAATGGTTGACTGTTGATGACCGGGCGAACGTGGAGTGAAGGGATAGGCGCCTCTTGCTTTGGGGAGTGAGAACTCCTTTGACGCATTCGAGACGGTTGCGGATGAGCGGACTTTGCTGCAGGAGCCGTCGTGTCATCACTCTTCTAAGGTGGTGAGCCCTGACTGTTATGTAAGCAACCCGACTTTTGATATTCTTCTCTTTTTTGTGATTTTTCCTTCCTTCTTTAATTTTGACAAGGTTTTTTCTTTTAATAGTCTGATATATCTTTGAAGAACATGCGTGCCCGTGGGACGACGGGGCTTAAGGATGTCTGGGAGCACCTTCCACCTATGGTGCGTTGGGTGGTATCCTCAACGGGTTTTGGGAGGTTGGCGTCTGCGCTGGATGAGACGCCTCTTTCGACAGTGGTCTTATGCGCTTTGGGGGAGAGATGGTGGGATACTACCCACACCTTCCATTTCGATTTTTAGGAGATGACCGTGACTCCCATAGATGTGCAGCAGCTGCTGGGGCTGGATTATGATGGAGAGCAGATAGAGGTGGATCGCTCTTTGAGGGTGAGGCCGGAGGCGGTGATGGCGGTGCTTGGTGATGTAGGGAGGATAGTCTCTTGGGATTCCATCCGACTATCCTTGTTGAAGGATGTTCTGCTGAGTAGGGTAGTTGATGTGGAGGACGGGCTGCAGGTGAGGCAGATGGCTCGGTTGTTCATTTTGCCGGTGCTGGGAGGTTTTATGGTGGCATCGAGTGGTGACATTGTCCATTTGTGATTCTTGTCGTATTTGAGGATTTTTTGAACACCCCTCTCTATGATTGGGGGAGAATGACTTTGGTGACCCTCTATTTTTCTTTGGATGCATTCAGCCGGTGCTATCGGCAAACTTTTACTAGAGTCACATATCTTGATTAGGCATAAATTCTTCACATTTATCTCTTTAATTTCGATATTTTTATGATCCCGTGCATTGTAAATAGCTTGAATTTATCTTATATTTATACTACTAACCCTTTTTAGCAAGTATTTCATATTTTGTGTATCTCTTATGTATTTTACAAGTATTTCATGCAAATTAGTGCTAAAGAGAACTCAAAATAGTGAAAGAAAGCAAGAAATGGGGAGTTCAAGGGCATTTTTGTAATTTTACAGCCATATTTCGGATGTGGGGGAGACTATAAATTTGAATATATCTAAATTAAAAGAACATTGGAAAAAACCGCACCCCAATCCGAGCTACGGTGAAGAAGTTATGCCCATTTGAAGTTGGAGATAGAAAGCCAAAGTTGAAATTAATTCTGGAAGCTGAAGAGTTTCAACTCTTGAAATTTCTTGTATAATTCCTTTTTATTAGTTGTAAAACGTGGAGAGGCATGGAAAAATTCATATTTGGCATATAATAAAAGAGAGGAAGAGAGAGAGAGAGTTCTTTTTTTTGGCATATAATTTCATATTTTTCTTTCCTTAGGATTTAGAAACCCTAGTTTGTAAGTTGAACAAGAGTTATTCAAGATTCAAGTTTCATGTTCAGATATCCTTCTTCCATTCAAGTATTGCTAAGTTCTACTTTCAATTTCTTTTGTATTGTAAGTTTAAATTACTGTTGTAGTTTAATTTTGTTTCTCAATTCAAGTTCCTTTTTAATGCATAATAGACCTATGACTTCCTGCACATCTAGAATTTTATTTTCATTTAATAAAATCATGCCTAGCTAAGTTTTTAAGGGTTGGGATGCATGAACCCATCCCAATGTAAATTACTTATGTAGAAAATAAAATTTAAATTAAAAATTTGAAAGAGTCGTGCGAGATAATTTTACAACCATTGTAGATCTTTTAATCTCTCTTGCCCTAGGTACTTGGGATGTTTAAGAATCCGATGTGCATATAATTATTTAGCACCGCTTTATATTTACCTTTGATTTCGTATGGTGCGGGCTTGAACCTCATATACGTAATGCTTTGGATCTATAAAGATTGGATTCATTCAAGTTTATAATTTACAATTCTAGTATTCCACACGGTAGATTACTAGGGTTAGGGGATTGTATTCCAACCTACTTTCCTTTCTCATTCATCTTAATTAGTTTTCTCATGCATAGTTAAATTTTTTATTTTTTCCCTTTTCAACCATCATAATCTTTTTCAGTTTTATTTTAGAAGTAATAAATCAACTAAATTATATCAAACATTCCCTATGGATTCGATACTCAAACTCACCACTATACTCCTTAAGAGTGTAGTTACAAGTTTAGGTTTTTTGTATTGAGGTTGGAAGCCGAAAACAATGACTAGCGTATTACACGGACGCTCGGTTTTTTGACTCGATGCCGTTGTCGGGTAATGTTTGTGATAGATTATAATTGACTTACTATTTCGGGGAAAAAAATACATATAATAATAAAATAAATAAATAAAAATATGCGTGTCACCTTTTTGAATTGCCCACCTTGAAATGTCTTATTTTAACTCTTTTGGTGGATTTAATTGTTATGCTAATAGTGAGGAGGAGGCGCTCAAGACTTATGAACATTGGATCAATATCATTAAAGATGAGTTTCATAAATACAAGCCCAGTGCTAAGGCCATCCAAATTTATCAAAATTAATTGATTGAAGAAGAAAGACTTGAAAAAGAATATCAGGAAAAAAAATCATTATTGGGAGCAAGAGTTAGATGCATTATTTGAACCCAATGAAGATTTTTCTTACAATATTTTTGAAGTTGAAGAATGTTTTCAACCAAATGAGGAATCCGAGGTGCTAGAACCAAGGAAGCCTACTTTGGAAGAACTATTGATTATTATCAAAAAGAAATCTGATGACCTTGCTGCTACAGAGTTGGAAATTAGAGCAACTTTCAAGGAGTTTAATAATTGTTTGGACAACTTAGAGAAGGTCGAGACTTGCGCTTCACCTAACCTTTTTGAGGATGAAATCATTGAGAGTGATCCAAGTTCTTTTGAATATCAACCTCTTATAAATATTGCAAAATCTACTGAGATTGAAGATCATTTGTCTCCTTATGTACCCACTGTTATCGAACCATTAAATCTATCACAAGAACTATATGAATGTCTTAAGGATGTTGATTCGATTATTATATGGGGATGTTTTTTTTTAGATGCCTGATCTTACGGTCCATACACTTAGACGTGTCCCTACACCAGATCCAGTTGAAAATTTGGGGAGATATGATTTTGAGGAGAAGGACTCCTTGCTTAAATTATTTTCCAAGATGGATTCTTTCTATTTGCGTGATCCACTTCCCATACTACTTAAAAAATCTTTGGAACGTGATTCTATTTTTGTTGGATCCCAATGGTACTTGTCCCCCTATGCACCCATATCCTTCATTATCCCCCTAAATTTTTTAATAGGTGGGGATTCATTTCTTCCGCTTTGCATATGCCATCCGTTGTTCAAACGGAATTATTATTTTCCGGACGTCATGCTTTCTAGTGGGGGCAAATCATTAATCCCTCAAAGTCAAATTGTATTTTGGGTGGACCCTCAAATTTTTCGACTTCTAGTGTATGATTTATTAGCCATTCAAATTTTAGGTTGTAAATAATTAGTTTTTTTATTATTACTTTTTCTATTTTATTATAGTCTAGTTTCGATGGTAGAGTCTTAGTTATTCTTTTTGTTATGCTTGGTTCTAACATGTTTTGTAGATTCAATGGACTCGCACTCATCGGGGATCGCTCCATTTGGGTAATATCTTTCTTTTCCTCTCTTTATGTTGTGTTCTTGATTCGCATTGAGGACAATGCAACATTTAAGTTAGGGGGTGTGGGATATTCTTCCCGTTTATTGTTTATATTCATTGATTCGATCACATGTTCTTTCAAAGTGTGTTTTTTTAGAAAATTTAAAAAAAAAATTGAAATTTTTTGGAAAAAGCCAAAAATTTCTTCAAAATAAATAAAAATTGGAATTTAAATTTTTCAAAAATATCACCTTTATTCTATTTAAAGTTTCAAATTGTTAACAATCAAAATGCACTAAGCCAAAATTGACCGAAGATGGAAATTGAAAGAAAATTGACGACTTAACGAATAAGTGTGGAGATTGATCAAACCCGGTGAGATTTCGAGCCTTTTAATTTTTATGAGTTTTTAAATCAATCCAAGTTTATGATTAACTCAAAGTTCTTTTCAGCGTTATAATAAGTCGTTGATGATCTCAATCCTTTGTTTTGATTGGTTATGGGAAATGTGTGAAATGTTGTCTCGAAATTCGTGCTAAATATATATCTAAACTTAATTAATCTCGAGATGCATATGATAATGTGATTAGCAATTTGGACAATGAAGTAGGCCCTCGTTTATTTAACAAAAAAACATTAGCCATAAAAAACGTTGTGAAAAATTATCCCTTTGCAACCCAATTTGAAGCCTAATAAAATATTTCCCTTTCGTTTGATAACTCGAAAAACCCAAATAGTCCGAAATTGAGAAAATTGAGAAAATTCATCAAGTCCAAATTGTGCAATAAAAAGGGGCAAGAGAAAAACAGAAAAAAAATGCTCAACAAAAAACTAGCAAAAAAAAAAGAAAAGAAAAAAATGAAAATAGAAAAAGAAAGAGAAAAATGAACAAATGCCCGAAAAGCACTAATGGACGTCATAAGGACATTTTCCAATTATGAATATCCCGTCCTTTCCAATTTTTACCCTTTACACTTTTTAACCTGAAAAGTCCTAACTGAGTCCGAATGGCAAAATTAATTACTGCATGGAGAGCTAAGACATGAAAAGATAATAAAAGAGATTAAAATGGTGTGATTAAGAGATGATGTTTCCCGTTTCCTAATAACTGTATTCTAATGATGAGATCTTTTCACCATATATTTCCTTCTTTTCAATTTTGTATACATGAATTTGTGTCCATTATATTTACTCTTTATATCATGCATACCGAGAGAAAACAACCACAATCCGAGTGATTCGTTTGTGATTGCATTCGTAAGAATTTGAATCAAAACAAATTTTCGAAAAGTAACGTAATGCTCAATCGGTGGAAATTTGAGTTTTAATTTCTGGCTTTGCACACACACACTATGGTTTGAGACATTTAAATATGAATTTATGGTGATTATTTTTCGAAAAGTTTAAATTGTACAATTTTTAAGTATTTTGATATTTATTTGAGTTAATAAAGAATTTTGTGGGTGTATTCACTGCAAACCCTCACGAGACAAAACTCGTCCTAGTAGGGTAACCTAGGGGTTTAAAGGCTTATTGCATATGCTCAATGCAATCGCTTCCCTGCGAAAGTGGAATGTTATTTTAATAAAAGGAATTTCAAAAGTCAACTCATTTCTCTTACATTGCACGGGACGCGCAAAGTTCTAAGTTAGGGGGATATCTCAAAAGTCAACTCATTTCTCGAGGTATCCATTAATTTTACTCATTTTCTTTTCATGCATTCGCATTTTCCTTATGCTTTGCTTTTTGATTGTGAATTCTTGTCCTTAACAGACGTGGTTTTATGAGGTGATTGGGTGCAATACCCCACTGATCGCCTTGAAGGACGATATTATTGGGGACTTTTGCCGATTGTATAGATGGCGAAAGGCTAATCGGCAGTCGAAGGGATTTCTCTCCTTAGAGGCGATGCATCAGGTCTCGAATGGCCTGACCAGTGGTAGGGTAAAACTCTTTCCTTTTCATTCTTGGTTTTTGGCATGTTCTGATTTTTTATTGACTTATGCCTGCTGGGGATTTTCAGGTGACATTTTACCCTTGGGGGACAGCCATTCATGATACGGGGGTGACTGGGGTTAAGCGCAGATGAGGCATTTGCTAGCACATGAGTTTGGCCATTCTTGGTATCTCGGGGAGAGAATTATTCGACAGATTACTGAGGAGGAGATGGTGGTGCCACCTGCGAAGCCTCCTACGTCTATGAGGCGGGAGTGGCTATTGTTGGAGGATGAGAGGATAGCGGCAATGATCGGTGAGTCCTACTTATTGTACACTGATACGACTGCACCATATGACTATATGGACTTTGTGATGAGCTGGTTGATGGCGCCCAGCATATATGATGCCTTGCATTTTCCTCCTGTGAGCTTGAGCCGGGTAGTGGGGTCTTCCCACAACGACGGTGGTCCGTCGGCGTCTACGGTGGCGAAAACTTCAGAGGTTCCCTTTGTGCGATTACATACCCCTTCGTACAAAATTCGGTGGGCTGATGGAGGGATGGTGCCTATGTTGCACTGTCCTCATGCGATGGATCCGGAGGAGTTGGGTTTGACAGAGGAGGTTTTTCATCCTGTGGAATACCTTCTTCCTCTTCTTGGTTCCTTTTTTATTTTGATCCCTCTTTGATACTGATTTTTGCCTTTTCTTTACAGCAAGTCCGGGTGTTGACCACTTGGCTGAGGGACATCAGAGACTAGATATATTCGGCGACTGCCCATATTCGGGATGCGGTCCCAGTTCCTTCTTATTTGGTGTCGTCTGCTTCATCTGAGGAGGACTCTGGCTCGGGTAACGGTGGTGCGTCGTCTCGCCGTAGGGGAAAGGGAGAAAGTCCCAGGGGTGGAAGCTCTTAGGGGTGAAGGGTGAGTGAGAGAGAGAGAAAGTGTGGGTTCGGGCTGAGTCCCGTTATTTTTTTGCTTTTCTTTTATTTCCTGCAAAATTTGATGTAACACAGAAGAATATATATATGCAATGAAATGGAGTTTTTTATTATCTTTTGTTAATGGTGAATGAGTGATTGCATGCACATGCGCTTTTGACTTTGCTGCTGAGACCATAAAAAGAGATATTTTTAGGATTTTTTTTAAAGGAAAGTTTTAAAAATGAGAAATTATATAGGGGTAGAAGAGGATTTTTGAAATTCTATTTGAGAATATAAATTTATTTTTTATTGGGTTTTTCTGATTTTGACAAAAAAGAAAAAAGGAAAATTTCCAAAAATGGGAGGTTACTGATCGGTAAGCCCCTTGCCCTGCCTATCGGCAGTCAAGTCCAGTCCCATCAATTCAAAGATTTTGATTAGTGCCCTCTTCAGCTTTCTGGTAGTTTATGGGGTAGGATTCCCTACGATTTTTGCAGGGATTATATCTTTTGTGAGGGTTCTCAAGTATAAAAAGAGGTAGGGGTGGAGTGTTTTCATCACACCTTCACATTCTTACTTACCTGCCTACAATTTCTTAGTCCTACAAGATGGCTCTCCCTGGTAGCATTGAGTTTGCTAACTACCTCAAAGCCTTGGAATCAATGTACTCTTATAATGTCGACTACGATGCTTTCAACATGCGTCGAGTCTCTTTGTGGCACAACCGACCCATTAAGTGGAACATGCTGATGGCGGTGGTACAATTTTGGTACCCCGAAGACCATGTATTCCGCTTTGGGTTGGATGAAGTTTGTCCTACCAACGAGGAATTTTTTGCCATGCTGGGGATAAATCTCAGTGTTGCTGTGGCTTTACCCGAATTTTCCCATTCTCCCAGGGATTTATTGGTTGGGCTTTTTCGTATTTCGCCTTTGGTGACTAGATCACTGGTTGCTGGAGGGATGATATCCCTCCCGTTGGTGTTGTAGTTCGTTCATTTGCGGGAAGTAGGTGATGCTGGCTATGCTAGAGACGTTGCTTTGGGCCTGGTTTCAAAATTCCTGCTGGTGACTGGGGAACTGCTGATGGATCTGCAACTTGCAGCCATTGCTTCATGGATGTCATACCGTCGCAATCCTGCGGTGGCGATACTGGCGGAGACCCTGAACGATCTGGAAGCCTGGCGAGAAGGTCGTTCTGACTTCCTGCGGGGTAGCCCCGTGATGCTATTCATGTGGTTGTTTGAAAGACTTCGCCTCGAGACTCTTCTAGAATATCCTTTGTTGGCTGTACCCAACTTCTTTTCACGTCACTTCTTCAGCGTTGGCCTGGATATTGAGAGATGGGAGAATTGGATTGTGGAGCATGGGGCTGGAATCTGTACTGGTCAGTGCCTTGGTGGGGAGAGTTGTTGCCTGTTCTGGAGCTAGGAGAATACCCGTATGTGCGGTTGGTTGGTCTCAGACAGACCACTTTTTATCTCCCTTGGCAGATTTTGCGCCAATTTGGTTGGGCACAGGTCGTGCCACCTCAGACACTAAATTTCTTTTTGGTAGAGGATTTGACCGAGCGTCTGTGCCTGCGGCTTCTCTTTATGGGAGAGTCGGCGTCCGTCGACCCGTCCCTCTTAGTCTGTTGGGAGAGTTTGTCATATCCCTGGGGATTATATGAAGTGGTTGTGGAGGAGAGTAGTTAGCAAGATGTTGGCAGTGGATACTGGACAAAAGTGGCTTATCTCTTTTGACACCATGGAAGGAGGTGTTGTGGTTTTTTCAAAGCTGGTTCGAGCTTATCGGTCCATGGAGTGTCTACGACACTCTGTTCAGGCAGGGGAAACTTGGGGACCCCAGGATGCAGATGATGATGATGGAGCAGGCTCTTCTGGTAGCTGTGGATAGGACCCCTGGGGAGTTTATTGTGTAATGGGGGATAAATGTGGGGATTTTATTTGTCTTTTTTAGGAGGATAGGGGGAAGGGAGTTATTCGTTCCTTTCTTATATAATCTGTACTGTAATTTGTTATTAGTGAAATAAATAAGTTTCTGATCATCCAGCTGTGCCTTTCGATGAATTTTGTGTTGTTTGAATTATCTATACCGATCGCTAAGGCATACATAATCCTTTTGTTCAAGTATATGTTAAAATGGACTATCCTTTTCGGAGATAAGAAAAGAATAATATTTTGTGAAAAAGAAAGGGTCGTGCTCACGTAAGGTGTATGATATGCCTATGTACCTCTGGGGATTTTGAAATTTTTAATTTTTTTGAAAAATGGTTTTTGCAGAGGATCAGGCCCACGTAGTTCTGGGTAGAGGGAAATGAAGAGATTTTTTTATTTTTTTATTTTTAGAATAGAAAGGAGATGAGAAGAGTCGTAGCGCATCGAGATTTTGGACTAGGGGTAGAATTTCTTGAGACGGTCCGGTTGACTGGACGAGCCATCTCCTCCCTATCTAAGTCAGTAAGCATGGCGACACCGCCGAACAAGATCTTATTGACAATGTAGGGGCCGCACCAATTCGGCTTGAACTTCCTTCTGGTGTCCCAGATGGGTTCTATGATTTCTTTGAGGGCTAGGTCCCCTTCTCGGACACCGTAATCCTTGACCCTCTTATTTAAAGAACGTGCTATTCAATGATGGTACCCTTGCATATGGTTTAGTTCTTTTAATCTCCTTTAATATAGGAGGGTCAGCTCGTCAAGATGGCTTTGGCACCAGTCTTCTTCGTTGACCTTACTTTCAAGCATGACGCACATCGAGGGTACTTCCAGCTCCGCGGGTAGGACTGCTTCGATATCGTAAACTAGAGAGTAAGGGGTAGCCCCAGTAGAGGTTCAAATTGAGGTTCGGTAGCCCCATAGGGGGTACGGGATCCGGTCGGCCCAATCCCAATAGCTTTCGGTCATCAGACTGATGATGGCTTTGAGGTTCTTGTTGGTGGCTTCAACTGCACCGTTGGTCTAAGGTCGGTGGGGAGAAGATTTGTGTCTCTGAATCCCATATTCATCGACCACCTTTGTTACTTCTGCCTCGAAATGTAACCCGTTATCTGATACCATCTCGTGCGGGACACCATATCGACAGATAATGTTTTTCTTGATGAATTTGGCCACTTTCTTGGCGTTAAGCACTGCGTATGACTCAACTTCGACCCATTTGGTGAAGTAATCAATGGAAACTAGGATGAACTCATGCCTGTTGGAAGCCTTCGGTGTAACCTTCCCTATGATGTCGATGCCCCAGGTGGAGAACGACCAGGGATAAGTTATGTTGTATAATTTGCATGGAGGCATATGCTGAAGGTTGGAGAATTATTAACATTTGAGGCATCTTCGGACATAGGCGGTGCAGTCCTGGGTCATGTGGTCCAGTAGTATCCTTCTCGAATGATCTTTTTAGCAAGAATGTGACCGTTCATGTGGGGTCCGCATTCCCCACTGTGGATCTTCTTCATTATCTTTTCAATGTCAGCCCCTGCGATGCAGTGCAGATGAGTTCCATCGAAGTTCCTTTTGAGCAGTGCTTTGTGATAAACGATGTACTAGGTAGAAGTCTTTGAAGAGTTGCTTGGTCTTTCTTATTGGAACCCTCGGGATACCTACCATGCTTGAGGAGGCGCTAGATATCGTAATACCAACAATTGGATAGCTCGGGATCTTCTGTGGTGATGATCTCAATGTGGTAGTAGTGGGTTGGTTTGTCTTGATTTTGAATAAGGAAGGGGGTCATTGTGATTCCTTTGGGTATGTCGACCATAGAGGTCAGGGTAGCAAGGGCATCGGCTAGGTTATTCTTTAATCGGGGTAGGTAGTGGAAGGTGATATATTGGAATTGGGAGGCTACATCTTCTAAGTGGTCATGGAAGGGTTGGAGCTTCTTGTCCTTAACTCTCTATTTTTCTGAGCACCTGACTGATAATGAGGGTGGAATCTGCGTAGACGCCTAGGCATTTAATACCTTTCTTGAGAGCAACTTTGAGTCCTACCGTGCATGCCTCGTATTCATTCATGTTTTTGGTTCAAGGGAAATCTAGGTTGATGGAGATGTGAGTGTGAGAGTCATCCGGGGCGATAAGAAGTATCCCAATGCCATATCCCTTTTTATTGGCAGCGCCGTCAAAGAACATTTTCCATCGAAGGCAGTCTTGAGTAGCATAGAGAATGTTTTCATTTGGGAATTTAGGTACCCAGATATCGACTTCATCCATAGGGTAATCAGCGAGGTGGTCAGAGATGGCTCTTCCTTTCATGGATTTTTGCGTGATGTACATGATATCAAATTCGTCTAGGAGCATCAACCATCGGGCCATGCAGCTGGATAATGTGGGTTTCTCAAGAAGGTATTTGATGGGGTCCATTTGGGATACAAGTTTGATGGGGAAGGTGATCATGTAGTGCCACAACTTTTGGGTGACCCAGACAAGTGCGACACACGCCTTTTCCAAAGTAATGTAGTTAACCTCATACCCAACCAATTTGCGACTAGCATAATATATGTCTCTTTCTTTACAGGAATCTTCAAGGTATTGGGCTAGCAAAGCCCCAACTGCAGTGTCGGTTATGGTTAGGTATAGGAGCAAGGGGAGACCAGGCTGTGGTGGCATGAGTACCCAAGGTTGGGTCAGATATTGTTTGATTCGGTCAAAAGATTCTTGGCAGGCCTTATTCCAAATATTGGTTGAATCCTTTTGGAGGAGTTTGAAGATTGGCTCGCAGATGGAGGTTAGTTGGCTGATGAACCAGCTGATGTATTGTAATTTCCCAAGGAAACCTCGAACTTCTTTCTCTATTTGGGGAGGTGGCATCTCAAGTATGGCTTTCATCTTGGTGGGATCTGCTTCTATCCCCTTCTCACTTACCACAAATCCTAAGAGTTTTCCCTTTGTAATACCGAAGATGCATTTCTGCGAATTGAGTCTCATCTGATACTGTCGCAGTCGTTCGAAGAATTTTCGGAGAGCAGGAACATGACCTTATTTAGTGTTGGGTTTGATAATCATATCATCCGTATAGCCCTCAAATTCTTTGTGAATCAGATCATGCAGGATGGTTATTGCAGCCCTTTGGTAGGAATCCCCAACGTTCTTGAGACCAAATGGCATGGCAGTGTAGCAAAAGGTTCCCCATGGGGTGATGAATGCAGTTTTTTCATGGTGGTCTGGGTGAATTTTGATTTGGTTTTATTCGGCAAATCCATTGATGAATGACTTAAGAGCATGACTGGCTGTGTTTTCCACGATCATGTCGATATTGGGTAGCGGATAATCATCCTTTGGAGAGGCTTTGTTCAAATTCTGATAGTCTACACATATCCAAACTTTTCCTCCTAATTTCGACATGTGCACTATATTGGCTAGACATATGGAATATTCGATCACACGAATGAAGCCTACATTCAACTGTTTGACCACCTCTTATAATAGCATTGAGAACCTCGTCAAAGGAGGACTCGATTACATCTGAACAAGGATAGACAACAAAAGAAGAAAGGGGGGTAAACATTAGGATTAGGGGAGATTTCAGCAGGTAGAACTGGCGCAGCATGCCAGTTAAGGAGAGGTGTATCGATAGCTTTAATCAGTTGGGATGGATCTAGTGATGTAGTGCCTGAGTGAACCTTGAAGAGTGTCAGCCCCAGTGTCTGTAAGCTAAAAAAATCTTCGGAGTCACTTTCCTCAGTCTCTTCGGTATCTTTAATGAATGGTCATACTTGGTGTTGGGAATCTTCAGCCCATGGGTAGCTATCTTGGAAAAAGATCTCCATTCCAGTCTTCATCTTCTTGTCTGTATGGTCATACCATGGTTCCAAAAATCCGCAAAAGGGTAAGTTCTCACCCTCTTTGATGAATCGTCCATTCAAGGAGTCACCTGGGATAGTCTAGACGCAGTCTAGTCCTCTCTTTGGTCGAGACTGGCGAATCATTCCGAGCTCTTATTATGACGATTGATACCCCAAACCAGAAGGAAGGAAAGCGTTCTTCAGTTTAATCATCTCAAGTATACCTTGTTGTCTTTGTCCTAGCCCCAGTCCAGGCATGAAGTGCATATTTCTAAACATTTGAATCACATTGACATTGCCATGAGTGTCGTATACTGGACAAACCTTTTTTTTGAAGTTATCCCCTGCTGGGAGTAGGAGTGGTTCAACTCGGAATCCTGATAGGAGCATATCATTTGACCCGTGCTGTATCTTAAGAATTGGATTGCTGGTACTTGCATCATCGGCATTGTCGTCGTCGCCTAAAATTGTAATGACCCGTCTGTCGACGAAGAACTTTAATTTCTAATGGAGTGAGGAAGACACGCCCTTGATACCGTGGAGCCAAGGTCACCCAATAATAGGTTGAAACAGGCTGGGATGTCAATAACTTGGAATTCGACGACAGGGTTTATAGGGACAACCCCTATTACAAGCTTTATGGATCCCATCACCTACCGACGGGTATTATTGTAGGCACTCACACCAGCGGAGGTTGGAGCGAGGTCTCTTTATTTCAGGCCTAAACATTTGAAGTTCTCAGTGGGTAGACATTCAAGGCAGATCCATTGTCGATAAGAGAGAGTGGCATAACCTTCCCCATAACTTCGACGAATATGTTAAGTGCATGATTATTGTTTGGCCCAATGTTGGGGATTTCTTCTTAGGAAAAGGATAGCATTCGGGTAGAGGTTAAGGATTCGACCAAATTTAGCGCTTCTTCTGGTGTGGTGGAAGGAGGAACTGTGGGTCCAATGAGTAACTTGATCAAAGCATTTACGTGCAGCTGAGAAGACATGAAAAGCCCTCATAGAGTGATGTTAGCTTGAGTTTTCTTTAGTTGATCGAGGATCTTTCTCTCCTCGAGGGTCATTTCTGGTATAGGAATGTTTTCAACGCCCTTCCCCTTGTCATTGGCTGGTAGTGAGTTTGGGATCTGGTAATGCCTCCCTGATCTGGTTATGTGATTTAATAAAGAAGGGAAAAACATGAATCCCATTTCCTCGTCGATCTCGGATTGTTCTGTCACCTTGTTTATTTATCCGAGGAGTTCCTGAAATGATATCATTCCACACATGTCGACTATCGGGCCAGTTTTTTCTGAAGCCTGCTCTTCAGTTGAATCTTCGAACTCTTCCCCCCATCCAGTGGCAATAATTATGTCTTTCCATGTAAAGTTGATGCATTCCACAACTTCAACGACTTCTTCATTGTAAGGACACAAATTTCCAATTGAGTCCATATATAGTTTTGGCTCAATTCCGGACAAAAACATTTATTCATAGGATAGTATTTAATTGTAATATTCTCAAGCCTATGAAGTGTTTGTTGAAGACGTAGTGGCAAAGAGTATAAAGCTTCATCAAATATGCCGGTTTGCGTGCCTCGTTTCTACGTCATCAATCATAGTTCCATGCTCCCAAGGTATGAATGCATTTATATATATATAGGATCTTGGAACAAAGTTTATTGGGTGTTAGGTTTTATAAAAACTGCGTTTTGTTTTAAGAAAGAATTAATTAAAACTTTAAATAAATGTTTATAAAGTTTTCTGGGCTTAAACAAGAATATTCAAATTTTCTGGTTTTTCGTTCGATAGAGTCGTTCGAACGAGATTGTCGTTCGAACGAAAATGTCGTTCGAACGAACCTGCCAACGAGTTCCCATATTAGGCCACTGAAATGTCGTTCGAACGAACCTTATATTCGAACGAGATATCCAACGAGATTCTAACGAGTTCAATCTGGAACGTCGTTAGAAGTCTCGTTCGAACGAGATTTCGTTCGAACGAAATGTCGTTCGAACGAGATGCCAGGCGGGAACAGTTTTTTGGCAGTTTTTCACCCACTTCCCCACTTAGTTTTTAACCAACTTTTTCAGACATTAATATGTGCGGGAATCACTTGTGATAATCTATATTTTTCATATTATACAAACTCTTAGAGAGTGTTTTGAGAGCAATATTAAAAAGAGAAAAAGATCAAGTTTTGAGTGAGATTTTCAAAGAGAAATTTACTTATCACTCTAGTTTACACCCATATTGTTTATCCAAGTTCACATATATACATATCAATTGCTTGGAGTTTGGCACCGGTTTATCTCTTCCGTTTCAAAGAGAAGTTTTGGTTTGCTTCTACATCCATCAAAGAAGAAGACGTTTTGTTGCGATTCTACCCACTTGGAGAAAGGCTCCTTGCTCGGGTGACAGTGACCATATGAAGTCCTATCGGTGGATTCCGAGACCGCGGTGGTGTTCCAAGGTTATTCGCTAGGAAGAGGTTTCTACAAGAAGAAGAATCGGGGCTTGAGAGGGATCGAGTCGTGTGTTGTAAGTCTTTTGTCTTGTACGTGTAATTCCGTATCTAGTGGATTTGTGGCTAGGGCCGTCCGAGGTTGTTTCCCGTCTTGGGTTTTTCCTCGTACATCGCGGCGTAGTGTGATTGGTTTATTTTATCTTGCAAAATAATTTAGAACGCATGTTTAGAATAATTCAAGATAAAATTCGGTTTAAATCATCGCACTCATTTAATTTGGACTTAAATTAAATATTGGGTAAAGTTTATTTAATTCAAGTCATTTGCTAAAATTTGGTTTCGCCTAATTTGCTAATATTGATAAATATTACTTAGGCAAATTCTAGGACTTGGATTAATTAACTTGGTTTAAGTGAATATATTAATTGATTAATTTTACTTCACTTGGTGTAATTTTAATTTGTTTAAGAAATTAAAATTTGTTGTTTTAAAGTTGAACCATCACACCGCTTCCGCATCGAGTTTACATAAAAAGGAAATAATAAATTTTAATATTAGGGCCTCGCGCTCCAACAAGTGGTATCAGAGATTTGATTCAGACAAGCTCTCTCACCTTCAAATTGGTATCAGAGCTTTGATTGGAGAAAAGCTTCGCACTTTCAAAGTGGTATCAGAGCTTTGATTTAGAAAAGCTCGCACTTTTCAAATTGGTATCAGAGCCGGAGCGCTAAGTTATCGCGTTAAATATCCGTTTTTTCGGCTTTTTGTATTTCCTTACCTTTTTAGGTGGTTCAATTTTTTATCACTCTCATATTTTTTTCTCTCAATGGGACGTCTTAATGAAAATTTGTCCAATTTTAATGAAAATAAATTTTTTGATTTTCGAGAGGAATTAAATGGGCTTAACAAATGTAACGAAAATTTAAAGGAATTAAATTTGAGATTTGTAAAAAGAATTAAATTTCTTGAAAATGAAAATTCTTGTTTTAAAACTCACATTGAGTCTTTGCAAATCTCCTTATCTCAAAAAGATATTTTTCATGAAAAGCTCATGGACTTACATTCAAATTTTGATATTTTAGAAAAGTCCAAGAAAGAGAGTGAAAATCGTGAAAAGACTCTTAGGGACAAGTTTGCTCATATTGAGGAAGAGCGTGTTAACCTTCTAGGAATTATTGAAAATTTAAAGAAGGAGTCCCATAATTTTGAGGAGTCTAATTTATTACTTGAGTCCGTAATTTTAAAAATGAAAAATGATTTTCAAGACTCTAGTAGTAGTTCTAATGGTTCTAGCACATCATGCTCAAATTCTTCCATTGCTAAAGCAAAAACCATTGTTTGTTTTAGAGGGTAAACTTTGTCTAAGGTCTTTAAAAAGGGTCACACCTTAGGTAACATTCCCCGTGTTTACACATGCTTGCATTGTGGTAGGAAAGGTCACCTTAGGTCATTTTGTTTTGATCTTAAAAGAAGTCCAAGGAAATCTTTATCTAGCATTTCATTATTTCCTAATCCCCATCATGTTAAATATAAATCTATATGGGTTAGGAAATCATTATGTTTTGATCTTAAAAGAAGTCCAAGGAAATCTTTATCTAGCATTTCATTATTTCCTAATCCCCATCATGTTAAATATAAATCTATATGGGTTAGGAAATCATTATTAAATGCGATAGATACAAGATTTGTTGATTCTTATTTACTATCACATGAAACCTCCCTTGCTAAATTTAAAGGTTGAATGTGTTAGTGTTTTATGCATACTCTAGTTTTTTGTGCTTCATATTATATATCATTGCTATATGTATGCATGTTTAGTCATTTTCTAGTCATTGCCTTATTTCATATCACATGCTAGAAATTATGACTTGTTTATCTTTTTGTATTATATTTTGTGTTTGAATTAATTGAAAAATATAAAAAGATTTTTGTTTATCATTTGTGTTTTATTTATCTCATTTAAGCTTAATGAAAAATACAAATGATTTTTGTTTATTCTTTTGAGTATATATCTTTATTTTTGGTTAAAAATGTCAAAAACTCAAAAAGATTTTATTTTGTGTGTAGTTTAGTTTGACACACTTTATGTGGCATACACTTGTGTTTGAATCCCTCCTTTAACGCTCCCATGTGGCTAGAACTTTTGATTTAGATTTTCAATCCTTAAAATGTTCTTTACCATGTTTTATATGGAGCAGTTGGATTTTGTATTGTTTAAATGGATTCTAGTTTTATATGCCTCTTTTCACACATGCAAGAGCTCTTTTGAAATCTTAATGTCACATGTTATATTTGAGCTTTTTGAGGTGTTCTCCTACCAATTTAGTCATCTACATATCTATGACCTAGGAGGACTAGTGCATGTCACAATCCGTTGCACGTGAGCTTTGTGAGCTAAAAAATTATATATCTAAATGTGCACGGGTAAGGGCTCCGAAAGGATGAATTAAATCCTTTGCGATAGTAAGCCACCATTTATTGGATCTAAAAGAAATACGTGATCCAAAGGCCTAAAAACAGAATATTTGGCATTAAAAAGAAAACAATTGCCAAGGCCTATGTTTGTTTGATATATTCATTCAAAAGCAAAAGAATATATATGCTTATTGAGGGAGAATTGGATGGTATGCCAACGGTTTGCACAATGTCCGTTTATCCTAGTTATCTTTAATGTCATGACTCTATGTGGTTTTTAGAATCATCATCATGCTAGGCTTGTATGCATTGTGTATGTTTGTTCATTGATTTCAATCTTCATATTGTCACATGAGGTTATATTTAAATGTTATTAAGTTTGCAATCAAATGAGAACTCCATGAATGTCTATTAAGTGTTTGGGTCTAAATTTAATTGTTGCTAGTTCACACCCCAACACTTACGTTTCCATATGACACATTTTTGCCATACGAGTGTGCAAACTTATTGTATTTTGTGTTATATGAGTGTTTATATCTATATATATATATGCAAGTGCTTCATTGGTATATTTCTAGTTTATATATATATGATATTTGTTTGTCTTTGCCTTGCTTTCTGATCCTTCTATGCTTATACTTCATTTTTAGTATCTATAATGGATTAGTTATGCTTTTGTTCTATATCCTTTGCCTATTCCTGAACAAAAAGGGGGAGAATGATAGGGGGAGAAATGGTATCTAATCCTATTGTAATCGTACCTTAATTTAGGAGATTTAAATTAGCGGGAGTCGCGACCTTCTTTGGTAGATTGTTTTGATAAAGGGGAGAATTAATTGTGGGGGAGTATTTATTTTAATTGCATTTAATACTTTGATATTCCTATGCGTTTGATAGTTTGCTTAAGTGTGAAGGAATTCTTCTAAAGCGGCATCTTTCAATGGCAAAGCGTTTGATCCTTGGGTTGAGTCAAGTTTGGGTGGGTTATGTTTTGAGTCTAGTGAGCTTGACGGCCCTTTAGGATTTTTGTTTTGGTTTTTGTCCCGGAATAGCCAAAGGGGGAGATTTGTCAGGACACAAATTTCCAATTGAGTCCATATATAGTTTTGGCTCAATTCCGGATAAAAACATTTATTCATAGGATAGTATTTAATTGTAATATTCTCAAGCCTATGAAGTGTTTGTTGAAGACGTAGCGACAAAGAGTATAAAGCTTCATCAAATATGCCGATTTGCGTGCCTCGTTTCTATGTCATCAATCATAGTTCCATGCTCCCAAGGTATGAATGCATTTATATATATATAGGAGCTTGGAACAAAGTTTATTGGGTGTTAGGTTTTATAAAAACTGCGTTTTGTTTTAAGAAAGAATTAATTAAAACTTTAAATAAATGTTTATTAAGTTTTCTGGGCTTAAACAAGAATATTCAAACTTTCTGGGTTTTCGTTCGATAGAGTCGTTCGAACGAGATTGTCGTTCGATCGAAAATGTCGTTCGAACGAACCTGCCAACGAGTTCCCATATTAGGCCACTGAAATGTCGTTCGATATGTCGTTCGAACGAACCTTATGTTCTAACGAGATATCCAACGAGATTCTAACGAGTTCAATATGGAACGTCGTTAGAAGTCTCGTTCGAACGAGATTTCGTTCGAACGAAATGTCGTTCGAACGAGATTCTAGGCGGGAACAGTTTTTGGCAGTTTTTTGGCATTTTTTCACCCACTTCCCCACTTAGTTTTTAACCAACTTTTTTAGACATTAATATGTGCGGGAATCACTTGTGATAATCTATATTTTTCATATTATACAAACTCTTAGAGAGTGTTTTGAGAGCAATATTAAAAAGAGAAAAAGATCAAGTTTTGAGTGAGATTTTCAAAGAGAAATTTACTTATCACTCTAGTTTACACCCATATTGTTTATCCAAGTTCACATATATACATATCAATTGCTTGGAGTTTGGCACCGGTTTATCTCTTCCGTTTCAAAGAGAAGTTTTGGTTTGCTTCTACATCCATCAAAGAAGAAGACGTTTTGTTGCGATTCTACCCACTTGGAGAAAGGCTCCTTGCTCGGGTGACAGTGACCATATAAAGTCCTATCGGTGGATTCCGAGACCGCGGTGGTGTTCCAAAGTTATTCGCTAGGAAGAGGTTTCTACAAGAAGAAGAATCGGGGCT
This sequence comes from Sambucus nigra, assembly GCA_949130495.1. Classification (NCBI taxonomy): domain Eukaryota; kingdom Viridiplantae; phylum Streptophyta; class Magnoliopsida; order Dipsacales; family Adoxaceae; genus Sambucus; species Sambucus nigra. The sequence continues at coordinate 238,622,499 of OX422218.1, read as the reverse complement.
TGAGAGGGATCGAGTCGTGTGTTGTAAGTCTTTTGTCTTGTACGTGTAATTCCGTATCTAGTGGATTTGTGGCTAGGGCCGTCCGAGGTTGTTTCCCGTCTTGGGTTTTTCCTCGTACATCGCGGCGTAGTGTGATTGGTTTATTTTATCTTGCAAAATAATTTAGAACGCATGTTTAGAATAATTCAAGATAAAATTCGGTTTAAATCATCGCACTCATTTAATTTGGACTTAAATTAAATATTGGGTAAAGTTTATTTAATTCAAGTCATTTGCTAAAATTTGGTTTCGCCTAATTTGCTAATATTGATAAATATTACTTAGGCAAATTCTAGGACTTGGATTAATTAACTTGGTTTAAGTGAATATATTAATTGATTAATTTTACTTCACTTGGTGTAATTTTAATTTGTTTAAGAAATTAAAATTTGTTGTTTTAAAGTTGAACCATCACACCGCTTCTGCATCGAGTTTACATAAAAAGGAAATAATAAATTTTAATATTGGGGGCCTCGCGCTCCAACAAGTGGTATCAGAGCTTTGATTCAGACAAGCTCTCTCACCTTTAAATTGGTATCAGAGATTTGATTGGAGAAAAGCTTCGCACTTTCAAAGTGGTATCAGAGCTTTGATTTAGAAAAGCTCGCACTTTTCATTCATACATGTCATCCCATTATGTGGGGATGTGTAAGGGTGAAGGGACCAGGCCCCCCTGTAGCTTCAGAGCATCAAGTAACTCGATAATACTGCAAATATTGTTGGTTTCCGTAAATAATTCTGCCATGATCTGGATGACATTATCCAGACTGACTTTATCGGTTGGTAATACCCAACTATCTGACTCTCAGGCCCATTTTCGTGCTTCCAAGAACAACGTACTGAACCTCTGGCAATCAATGACCATATGTGAGGGCAATTTCAGCCCGAACTCTAGGAGTTAGTTTAACACTTCTGACAATTCCATACTTCCATTTTCAGAATGGGTACAGACGACGATGCATGCTCTGGTAAGGAGTGACAGTGCCTGATCCGCGGGGCTAGTAGGGTGCAGGAGGAAATATGGGAAAATTTGGAGAGGTTTAGGAAAGTATATGGGTGTGATTTGGGTTGAGGGATCGAATTTTGGGTTCTCTTCTAGGAAGATGGCGTTGGCATGATTTGGGAATGGGTTGTGAGTAGTGTTTGGCTTAAGATTGGCTAGTGGGGCGATGGTACCCCGGTTAATTAGACCTTGGATTATGTTTCGGAGGTGAAGGCATTGGTCGGTGGTATGGTCATCAATTTTGTGAAAGGCGTAATGAGCATCTTCCTTGAAGTTTCTTAGGAGTGGATTTGGCAATGGATGGGGATCCAAGGGTTTGATAAGGTTTCGGCTTAATAAGGCTAGATAAAATTTGAAGAGAGGAGCATGGAGTTCGGTGTATTCCTTTTGGACTGGGATAGGGTGGCTTTCTGTTGCCCATGATGTGGTTGGTTGAGAGATGTTGTTGATGGTTGAGACTCTAGCACTAGCAGGTTTGTCATATTTTCTGGGGGTGAACTGTCCGGACACCTTCTTTGGTTTGACATCTATTTTGGCAAGACCCTCCTCGATTTCTACTCCTGCTTCTCTGAGAGCTCGGAAGTGGGGATAGTATTATCCTCCCATCGTTGCTCGAACATGGGGTAAGAAGTTCTTCTTCACTATGCTAACTTGTTCTTTCTCAAAAGGCCGATTGGTCATGGTTGCTGCTTTTTCCCTCCATTAGGCGATGAAGTTACTGACTGATTCTCCAGGGTTCTATTTGAGCAGCTCTAAATCACGGCGGGTGACCTCAAGCTCCTCATTGTATTTGTACTGTGACATGAATTCTCGGGGCTACATCCTCCCAGCTACGAACTCTGGACTCTTTGAGAGACAAAAACCATCGGAGGGCACTATCCTTCAAAGTTTGCTGAAACAATTGGGCCATCACTTCTTTAAAAGCCCCTAGTAGAGTCATGGAACATCGATAACTTCAGAGGTGAACAATCGGGGGTTCACTTCCTCCGAATTTCTTGATATTCGGCATCTTGAACTTCTCAAGTAACCTCGCTTTAGGATAAGGATACATGTGGGTGTAGTCTATGGAATTTACTAAGATGATGACTTGGCCAAACTTCTTGGTGAGCATCTTGAGGTCCTTTTTTACTTTGTTCAGCTCTTCTTCTTTCGAATCAATGATCATAGGCAAGTTAGCCCCAGGCTGGGTAAGGTTCGGCATAGAAAGATGGGCAGGCGATGACCCATTAACAGGAGGGACACGTGGAGTGTGCTGATACTCTTCGGGAACCCAGATTAGATCGGGTGGATCCACAACATGAGGGAGTAGGGCCTAGGGATCTTGAGGAATGCGAACCTAGTTTTATTGCATCTCTCGAACCTCAGTTTGGAGGTTGTCAATCTTGGACACAAGCTGAGCTAGAACTGCCGTCAGTTTCGACTGCAAAATGGGTACTTGATTTGTGTTCTCCATGGAAAGCAGATGGATACCGGACTCGAAAGGAGTAATAGGGGAACGGGCGGAACTCCGGGGTGACTTGACTAAAGACCGAAGCCAAGGGTTTGCGATCGACCTGAGAAGGCACAAAAATGGGATTTACTTTTCAGAAAAAGGAATGAATTTTTTATTTCTTTTTGAGATGAAAAGATAATTTTTTTTTGGATTTTTGATAAAGAGAGGAAAAATGTTTTTGGATTTTTGATAAAGAAAAGGGATTTTTTATTTATTTTGGGAAATGGATCTCAGCATGATTATTATAATTATTATGTTCTCACTTGTATTAATTCTCCTAAATGAAAAATGAAATGCCGGATGGGACTTGAGCCTGGAACAGTTGGGTTTGTAATATATGTAAAGCTATAGATGGACTTGTGACCAGGCTCACGGGCAGGGTCCCGTTTTAAAAATGCACAAAAAATTCGGGTGATAGGCCGACCCGAAATTTCGGCAGAGTTTCAGGTTGAAACCGACAATCTAACATGTGTGTCCTAGGCTTGACACCTATATGGTGGTATGAAGTTGGTTGGGTGAATCGAAAAGGGTTCCCCCCTTTGGCGTGACTTCCACGATATACGTCTTGCTCTTGAGGGCAATTGGTATGTGTAGATAATCCAATTGATATACCTGAGTGTACGTGAATTGCCTCACCATATACCTCATGGGGACGGTACGTGTGAGAGCGAATTCGATATAATCAGCATACGTGAACGAGTTCCCTATGATATACCTCCCATCATGACTTCGGTCAAGCGGTACGATGCGGGGGGAACCGTTCGATATACGTCGAAGGTACTTGGCCAATGGAAGGTGAGAGTCATATCGCTTAGGCTAACTGCGCCCTGCCGGACTAGCGGCCATCACGAAGAGACCCTCCAGTTACTAGGTAAAAATTTGGTCAATAGCAAAGCTCTTTGGTGATGTCGTGTGAATCATGCATGATCCTTTTATTAGTATATTATGAGAATGTCTTTTCCGATTATGCCAAACAGGGAGCAAAGTATGAGTACCAATGGTTCACCAAGTATGGATAGGTGATTCGTGCAACATGAGGATATATGTGATCCTATGTGCACGTGTTGTGAAGTGTACATGGATAATTTTCTACAAGTGTGTGAATAGAAGCATAAGCATGGGATATACATGAAAAAGGGGACGATGTAAAATTGGGGGAAAATATAAAAAACATAAGATCCATGTTAATAGAGTCTAGCCCTAAAAAGAAAACTCCCCGGCAGAGTCGCCACTGTGGCCATCCCCGATCGGATTCCTCACGGCGGGCGGGTGCTCGATGGAGGGATCCTAGGTTCGGCGCGTCCCTCTCGGGAGCGCTTCGACTGACATCATTTGGGTGAGGTGAAAAATGTAGAGAGATTAGAGTCGCCAGTCTATTTTACTCAAAACAGACAAAAGAAAAGGGGAAGCCATCCCGAAGGACAGCATCCAAAGACATACTGATGCATATGAAACCAAAATGATTCAAGAAGGGTCTGGAGGCTAAGTTACGAAATGGGAAGGTGTTAGGCACCCATTCCGCCCTTTCGGTCTCTCATGGATTTTTGTTATTTTCCTTTTATTTTCCCCGTGATGTGTGTGCATGTGTATATATAGTGGAAATAGGAATCATCGACTTGTACCATGGAAGAGGTAAAGCTGGTCATTCGTAGGAAGGTATAAAAATAATATTAGAAAATAGGATTTATGCGATTATCCTTACATTGATCGTTATGATGGAATGATAATGCATGTGGAATAATATGCCACTAAGAACAAATATATGTATATATATAATATAAGAGAGTGGAGTTTAGAGAAAATAGAAAATGAGAGAAAAAGTAAAAATAGGACTCGAGTCTTCGGTTTCACCCCGAGACGCCTACGTAGCCTATAGAGGCATCAAAGTCCACGTAGTTCGCATGCAAAACGAGGGGTGGGGTTTATCCCATAAATCTAACTGGGGGATTCTCTTATTTCTGTGTGTGTAGAAAAAGTGTTTTAGTTGTGAGAAAAGTGTAGGAAAAGTATGAGAATTTCCGTTTGGAATTTATGAGCAAACCCTCTTTTTCTTATTTTTTGGGTTTTTATGAAAATAAGAGATGTGCAATAATAATAAATAAAAAGTATAGTAGGATGTGTGAGATGAGATAATAAATGTGCTGAGTAATAAAACAAGTTATTGCAAATTTATGAGAATTTAAAAGGAGAATTGAGAAAATTGGACCTTCTTGAAGATCTTGAGCTTGATCTTGAATGGCGGAGAGCAGCCCTTAGACTTGGATGATGATGAAGGGTAGTTAATTCACCAAGTTTGATGAAAAGGATGATGAAAAGTGAAGGATGGAAAGGGATTTGGATGTGGAAATTGCACTGACTTCGAGAGAGGTTTTTAGGATTTGCTGAGAGTGATATGTTTTTGATCTAGGGTCCCTTTGCAAGTGAGGTCAGGCCTCCATTTTATAGGCCCAGGGCATTGCCAATCGGCGTATCCCTGCTCCTACCAATCGACAGGTGCATTTAGGCACATTGTCGCACCTGCCGTTTGGCAGTGTCTTTCAGGCCTTTTCGGAAAATCATCCGCATAATGCAAACCATTGATCATAATCATTCACGGGGTGGACCATTGGAAAGGTAATTCAGAGACCTTATAAATTCATTGGACTACTCCCGGGTTCGAGAGATGACTTTGGGACAAATATGGCTCAGAAGCATTCATCAGTCCATTGGACAGGGAATCGTCGGACGCAAACAGGTCATTCGTCCGCATGGTAAGTCTAAATCACGTACGGGGTAGACCATTGGAAAGGTTATGAGATTTACTTCGACATTCTAAAGAGTTTGATCCGGTTAGGGGAGCTGACTCGATCTATCGAGCCTTGGAAGCATTCGGTGAACGGATCATTCGTCCGCATGGTAAGTCAGAATCGCGCACGAGATGGACCATTGGAAAGGGATTTCAGTGCCCTTTGAATATTCATTCAGACTTGGTTGAGCTGAAGAGTTGACTTAGGTCAAACAGAGCCCTGGAGCGCCCGGTGGCCTTATGATTGAGTTTCAGGGGAAAACAGGTCGTTCATCCACATCATAAGTCGGAATCGCACATGGGATGAACCGTTGGAAAGGGGTTTCAGTGCCCTTTGAAGATTCATTCAGTCTCGATCGAGCTGGAGAATTTGACTTTTGGTCAAATGGAGCCTGGGAGAGCCCGATGGCTTTTAGGTCAGTACTCGGGGTATGAATTGGGTTTGTAGTGATGAAGGGAGGTGTTAGGGACCTAAGGAGAGTTTAGGGGGTAACAGAATGGGGTGTCTACAGCTGTTATAAGATTCCTGATAACTCAGTTGTGAGACGGGCTGAGGTGTGTGACCTTGAGTACGAGGGTGCACTTTGGGCATATCAATCACCCATAGCCCTTAGTCTCCTATGTGAGTAGGTGATTGAGGGGTATGTAGGTTAGGTCGAAGTTGAGTTACTTTTTGTGTCTTGGGGCGTGAAGTGATTCTTTGACACACGTCACTCATTGAAGTATCCGACGTACTCCCCAAGGTACGACAATTCTGATAGCGTCTTTTGGGTTCTCTAGGTTAATGATGTGTGCCTTGAAAATTGTGCCCCATTATTGAGAAGGTTTAAAAGCCCCTTCTCTTTCCTCATTTTTTCTTTCATCTTCCAACTTTCCCTCCTACATCTCTTTTGCAACTACGATTTTCTTCAATCCCTCCATTGTTTGCTGCAATTCAAGGTTTCTTACTTCTTAACCTCTTCATCCCTCAATCGTAATCTATCAGGTACTGCTCTTAGACCTTTCCTTTTCCATTTTTGGTCATTACTTTACATTTTTGTTTTTTCGGCGATCTTTTTCTTTTTCGGTGAATCTTTCCGCCGCTATTGGGTGGCTATAGGGTTAGGTTTGTAGCGCTTGTGTGACTTTGGGGCCATATTAGGTCATCTTCGGGTTGTTTTAGCCAAAAGTACAAGCTTTTAGACTTCCTGGCGACCCTCCGGTCGTCTACTCCGGTGACCCAATTCTTGAATGTTCTTGAAGTTCTTAGTGAAAACCCTTTGGATTCCAAGTTTTAATCTTTGACTTGAGTAACACAAATTGTTTGCCTGTTTGTCCTCTTTTAGTTTGAACTCTCAGTTTAGTTTCATCTTCTGAATGCTCAGACCTTTATATAAACTAATTAAATAATTCCTATCTCTGCATGAGAAGACCTTCAAAAAGATTAGGCAGATAGAGTTCGCCCAAGAGGAAGTTCGTAGGGCTGAGGCCTTTCCCCTTAGACCAATCTTCCATCCACCCTTGAAGGTCATATACCCTGAGCCCGCAGAGCCTGCAGAGGTTCCTGAACCCATGTCTAAGGATGACGCATGTTCAGACCCAATGTCAACGTCTGAGGCAGGTGAATCCGTAGACTATTTTTAAGAGGCTATGGATTATTCTCCAAGTCAAGGTGAGGTTTCGGAGGGGGCCGAGGTTTCAAGTTATGCCTCATCCCACCAAGGTGCTAGCACTTCACGTAGACCTTCCTCTGTTGAAATCTTAGGTCCCAGTGTGTCAATTCCCCCTCCTATTGATTCTATTCCTCTATCGGCTACCATCGGGGTTGAGTTTGTAAAGAGGTTTCCCGATGGTCCCCTTACAACTACCCAGACCAACGTTGATGGGGATGGCGATGATGGTTAGGGGAGTGGACTCGATACCTATGATGATACTGAGTATAAGAGTACCATGAATGAGTACAACCTTCTTTCTTTTAGGCACCTCTATTCCATAGATTCCTCAATCGCCCTTGGGAAAACTCTGAAGGACGAGAGGGTCTCCGATGGCCGAGATGGCAAAATATGCATCAATGAGAAGATGTTCAAGTTGGGCTTTCGTCTTCCTATCCACCCAATCATTAAATATATACTCTCACACATAAATATTGACCATTCCCAATTGTCCCCAAATGCTTGGAGGGTATTGATTGGGGCTATCGTCCTTTGGAAGGTTGTTCACCATTCAGACCTTCCAGTTAGAGTATTTACTGGTTGTTACATCCCCCTCGTCTGCCAAAAATCATCATGGATACTATCACTTCTTAGCCAAGAAATTCAAGAAGAAAATCCTCCTGGTTACCCAAACTTCAAATCATTACTAGAAACCTCGATACTTCTTTATTTCTGGGACATGGGAGTTTGGTTCAGACGAGTCTTGTGTAACGTCGGCTCCAAGGACCCCTTTGAGATGGGGCAAAGTCTCCCTCGTGGCTAAAGCTGACCCTGGTCTTAGCGAGGACAATTACAAAAATGTTGAGTACCTTCGCAATCAAAGCGAGAAAGGTCATCTCATTAAATATGAACATATGATGACCCCATATTACCTTTCTCAGACAGTTTTGCGGGTGGTCCCCTAGAAGAGCTTCGTAAGTCTTCAAAAATTTTCTTACCAAAGTTATGTCTCATATAATTTTTACCTCTGTCTGACTAACTTAGAAACTTGGCCTTCGTAGAGCGTCCAACGGGCATCTCAGACTACTTTTGGGAGATGTCGACTCCTAGCCTTGTGAAGCTTATAGAGAAAAGAGGTGGCAAAAATGTACCCCCACCTAACACAAAAAAGAGCGTCAGCATATCTAATACCGATGCTAGCAAGAAGAGGAAGACTTCCACTGAGCTGGTGTATACAAGGCTGAGTAAGACTCAGGCAAATGACTGTGACATACCCATTTCTACTGACGATGCCTTGGCTTCTCATCTATCTCAGCTCAAAATTGGAGATAGAGTTATCGACCATAGTCTAAAAGCTACCGATGCTATTGGCACCATAATGACTGAGGAAGATAAGCATTTTCTTCATGCCTTGGATGTCCCCTTATTGGCCAAGTTCGCTCTTCACAAATCAATTCAGGTATTAGATTTTACCTATCTTTCTCCCAAGTGTAACCTTGGCTTTTTAGAAATTATAACTCATATGTTCGTACGTCTGATATTCTTATACATGATGTCTTGTCTTTTCATTGTCTTGTTGAGTGGACTCTAAAGAAGATGTCCCTTATAGAAAAGGGTAAGGAAGCTGAGAAGGTTGAGGCCTCTCTGAATGCTGAGGTTGAAAGGTTAAAAGGAGTCATCAAGGAGAGGGACAACTAGATGTCTCAGCTCAAGAAGAATCATAGCAAAGCTCTGAAGGCAAATGATGATGTTCTACAATCAAAGGTTGATGCTGTAGTCAAAGCTGCGTTAGAAGATGCCGCAGAGAAAGCCATTAAGGACTATAAGGTTTCTGATGAGTTTGTTAGCTTCGATTTTGAGTACCTATAAAGGGGTATCAAAGCGACCAACAGATGGGCGGCCATGAAGAAAAATGAGTCTGGGAGCTTGACTACTGAGGAATTTATTGGTCTCGGCTTTGGGGATCCTCAGTTTTCTCAGGATTTAAAGGAGGTTGAAGAGAATGATGATGCTTTGGCTGAGATGTCCCCTCTTGAGGTCACTGAGACAGACAACGGTGTTCGACACGATGATGAATTTGAAGTTACAAATGTCGGCCTTGACCAGACGACTACAACTGCTGGATGGTTGGCTCCTTCCAAGGCATAGGCTTTGTTGCTAATTAACAACTTTTCCATGTGAAGCTTTTTGATAGTTGTAATCTTAATGAACTTCATCCGTAATTCTTATTTTTATGAACTCTGATGGTAGCTTCTTGATATTATGGATTTCTGAATCCTCTTTATGATATGATCATAAGTAACTTGGCCTCTTCTGATTCTATTGCTTCATATGATATTTTGTTGTTCTATAAAACATCACCAAATTATGGTGTTTACCCTTATATTTTGACCAAACTAATTAAAGGTCTGAGGTCACCAAATTATGGCGTTTCACCTCCATAATTTCACCAAACTAATGATGTTAAAGGTCTGAGGTCACCAAATTATGGTGTTTAACCTCCATAATTTCACTGAACTAATGATGTTAAAGGTCTGACGTCACCAAATTATGCTGTTTGACCTCTATAATTTCACCAAATTAATGATGTTAAAAAGTCTGAGGTCACCAAATTATGTTGTTTCACCTCCATAATTTCACCAAACTAATGATGTTAAAGGTTTGAGGTCGCCAAATTATGGTGTTTCACCTCCATAATTTCACCAAACTAATGATGTTAAAGGTCTGAGGTCACCAAATTATGGTGTTTCACCTCCACAATTTCACCAAATTAATGATGTTAAAGGTCCAAGGTCAACAAATTATGGTGTTTCACCTCCATAATTTCACTAAGCTAATGATGTTAAAGGTCCGAGGTCACCAAATTATGGTGTTTCACCTCCATAATTTCACCAAATTAATGTTGTTAAAAGGTTAGAGGTCACCAAATTATGGTGTTTCACCTCATATTTTCACTAAACTAATTGATGTTATAGGGTCTGAGGCCACCAAATTATGGTGTTTCACCTCCATAATTTCACCAAATTAATGTTGTTAAAAGGTTAGAGGTCACCAAATTATGGTGTTTCACCTCATATTTTCACTAAACTAATTGATGTTATAGGGTCTGAGGCCACCAAATTATGGTGTTTCACCTCCATAATTTCACCAAACTAATGATGTTAAAGGTCCGAGGTCACCAAATTATGGTGTTTCACCTCCATAATATCACCAAACTAATGATGTTAAAGGTCCGAGATCACCAAATTATGGTGTTTCACCTTTATAATTTCACCAAATTAATGATGTTAGAAGGTCTGAGGTCACCAGATTATGATGTTTTATCTTTATAATTTCACCAAATTAATGATGTTAAAGGTCTGAGGTCACCAAGTTAATGGTGTTTCACCTAACAATTCACCAAATCAATGATGTTAAATACATGCATTGGAATAAAAGGATCAACAAAACATTGTTATTTTATCATTGATATTCCTTGTATAAGTTAATACATGTATTATAAAAAGATAGGAACAATTGCAACATCATAAGTAATATTTCTTTAAGTGATCGACATTCCAAGGATGGGAGAAAGGTTCTCCTTCAAGATTTTCTAGCTGATAGGTACCTGACACAACCTCATCAATGACCCTATAAGGACCCTGCCAATTGGGATGGAGCTTATTGGTTTTCTTCCACGTCTTTTTGAGGATTAGGTATCCCATAGCTATTGGCCTTGACTTTACCCTCTGATTGTAGAATCTTGCAGTTCTCTGCTGATAGGTGTCTTATCTCTGCATCCTCTATTCTTTCTTCAATGAAATCAAGATCAAGTCTTCTCTCTTCCCCATTCCTCTGAGGGTCATATGTATGAACTCTATGAGTGGGTAGCCCTATCTCTGCTGGGATAACAGCCTCTGAGCCATGGGCTAGCATGAATGGAGTTTCCCTTGTGGGTGTCCTCACTTTCATCCTGTAAGCCCACAACACGACGTATACCTCTTCTATACACCTTCCTTTGGCCTTTTCGAACTTATTTTTTATCCCATCAAGGATTATTTGATTTGTGACCTCAGCCTGACCATTTTCCTGGGGTCGGCTAGGAGAAGAGAAGAACTGTTTGATCCCTACTCTTTTATAGTACTTTTCTAAGGACATATTATTGAATTGGGTTTCGTTGTCTGAGATGAGGGTGTTTGGAAAGCCATACCCGCATAGGATGTTCTTTCAGATGAGCTGGAGGTCTTCTGCTCAGTGATTGTGATCATTGGATCGACTTCTACCCATTTGGAGAAATAATCAATTTCCACAATTAAGTACCGATAGTTGTTTACATCTATTGACAAGGGTCCTACCAAATCAATGCTCCATACTACAAATGTCCAAGGGGAACTGATAGAAGTTAGAGGTTGGTGAGGGTGATGGGGAATGGTGGAGAACCTCTGACACTTATCACATCTCTTCACATACACAACTGCATACTTGGCCAAGGTCGGCCACCAGTATCCCTGAGTAATTATCCTCTTAGCCAATGGCCTCCCTCCTATGTGGCTTGAATAAGAGACCTGATGCACATCGTGCAAGATGTGTGGAACCTCTGAAGGGTGGACACATCTGAGGAGAGGGAGAAGGAATCTCTTTTTATACAAGACATCTCCTATAGTAGAAAATTTTACCGCTCTGAACATTAGCTTCATCCTTTTCAAATTTAACTCAGGTAGTTGTCCCTCTCTGATGTATTTGATAAGAGGGTCCATCCATGAGGTCCCCAAACTCATATTTAAGGAAGGTTTAGCAACCTCTTCCTGTTCGATGGTCGGTTTGAGTAGAATCTCAACTGGAACTGTTTTTCTTATGTTTGTTCTTATTGTTAAGGCCAACCTCGCGAGTGAATCAACTCGGCTTTTATCTAGCCAAGGTATCCTCTTCATCTTTACTTCCTTAAAGTTTTCTAGCATCGATCTCACCTTCATCAGGTATCTAGCCATCGTTTCATCTTTGGCTTCATATACCCCCAGGATTTGGTTCACGACTAATCTTGAGTCACTGTGGACTAGGAGTTGGCCGACACTGAGGGCTTTTGCCAAAGAGAGACGTACTATTAATGCCTCGTACTCTAACTCGTTGTTGGAAGCTTTAAAGTTGAACCTCAATGAATATTCAATATCTGTACCATCTGTTGCCGACACTATCAGCCATGCTCCACTTCTGCTTTCACAGGATGACCCATCAACGAAGGGGTTCCAGATGGTTTCATATGAAGAGAAGTTACCATCTATTAGGGTCCCTTATCTGAAGAGGTATCTCTCTTCTTCATTATCAACTATTCTTTATCTGACAGTACTTGTCTCGGCCTCATGCAAAGTTTGGCCGATATTTCTCTCTATTGTCTCATCTGCGGCCTCTTGATTCTTATTAACCTCGGCCTCATCCTAGGTAAAATCGGCCACAAAATATACAAGATCTTGTCCTTTGATGGCAACCCTAGGTTGATAAGCAACATCGTACTCCCCTAACTCAATTGCCCAGGTCATTAGCCTTCCAGACTTCTCAGGTTCATAAAGGACCTGTTTCAGTGGGGAATTGGTGAGGACGACTATGGAGTGAGCGTGGAAGTATGGATTCATTTTCCTAGAAGAATGTATCAAAGCATAGGATAACTTTTCCATATGGGGGTACTTATGCTCAGACCCTTGGAGTGCCTTGCTATTGAAGTACCTTGGTCTTTGCACTCCCTCTTCTTCTCTTACTGTTACAGCACTGATGGCTGACTCTGAGACAACTAAATATACATATATCTTCTCACCCTGTATCGGTCAAGATAGTAGTAGGGGGTATCCGAGGTAGGACTTCATCTCTTTAAAAGCTATGTCAAATTCCTCATTCCATTCTAAGGCCTTTCTAAGAACTTTTAAAAAAGGAAGACATTTATCTGTGGCTGTAAATACGAACCTGTTAAGCGCAGCCACTCGTCTGATCAACCTCTGAATGTCTTTAATGGTTCCAGGTTTCTTCATTTCTAGCAAAGCCTTGATCTTCTCAGGGTTAGTCTCTATCCCCTTTGATTGACAATGAAGACCAAAAAATTTCCTGCTCCTACCCCAAAGACACATTTGGCCGGGTTGAGCTCCATTCTGTATTTTTCCATGGTGTCAAAAGTTCTTTCAACGTCGACCACATGAGTGTTGGCCTTCAGTCTTTTCAGCAGCATGTCGTCCACATAAACTTCTATAGACTTGCCTATGTGATCTTCGAATATCTTTTTTACAAGATGTTGGTAGGCAGCCCATGCATTCTTCAGTCCGAAGGGCATAACCCTACAGTAATAGGTCCCCTTATCCGTAATGAAGGTTGTCATCTCCGAGTTTGCCGAGTCCATGAATATCTGATTATACCTAAAATATGCTTCCATGCAGCTCATAATCTTATATCCTGCTGTGGCATCCACCATCTGATCTATACTAGGTAAGGGAAAACTGTCCTTAGGGTAAAACTTATTTAAATCGGTGAAGCCTACACACATCCTCCATTTCCCATTATCTTTAGGCACTATGACAACATTAGACAACCACTTAGGGTATATGACTTCTTTAATAAACTCAGCCTCTTCAAGCTTTCAAACCTCCTCTCTGATGACTTCATACTTCTCTTTTGAATATATCCTTCTTCTCTGCTTAATGGGCTTGGAATCCTCTACAACATTGAGTTTATGACATATAATCTCAGGATCAATGCCTGGCATGTCTGCATGGCTCCAAGAAAAGATACTTTGTATCTTCCTTAACAACTTCACTAACTCCTCCTTCACCTCAAGCTTTAGGGATTTTTCGATTTGGATGGTTTTTTTTGGCTCGTCCTCATTGAGGACGATGAATTCTACCTCCTTCCTGGCCCCTCCCTTTTTGAGCTTTGTTTCGTCTTTGGGATCAAGGGTGTCAATATTGTAATTGGTTATTTCCCTCTTTTAAGCATCTCTCTCTTCTGCAGAGTTGAAGTAGCATTCTCGTGCTGACGTTTGGTCACTTTGAACTTCCCCTACTCTATAGGAAGTCAGGAATTTTAGCATTTGGCGGACCGTTTAAGACACAACCTCAAATTCCTTGAGGGATACTCGTCCCATGATGAGGTTGTAGGCTGAGAAGACATTTTCATCCATCACAAAGAAATTGATTTTCCCGATCAGCCTCTTAGGTCATTCATATCCCATTCTCACATCCATTTCATACATACCCAATGGATGGAATTTTTCATTGTTAAAGCCATCAAGGGATGATGATAAGGGATGAGCCTAGCTCTCTTGAGGCCTAAACTCTTGAAACAGGGCCAAAACATAACGTCTTTAGAAGTTCCACCATCAATAATGATCCTCTGAACTTCACACCCATGCATCCTTGTGGTGATGACTAAAGGGTCATCGTGGTGAGGTAAGATACCCTTGAAATTATGTCGTGAGAAGCCGACTACGAGAGTGTGCATATCTACCTTCTTTCTCTTCTCATGTTTAACCTTTGTAGAAGCCAAGTTCACAACCTCGACTTTAGTCATTGCTTGGCCTCTGCCACATGATCCTTGCGATCAGCTACCTCTGATCTAACCCTGCTAGTCCTCCACATATAGTGCTCACAGTAAAAGAAATCACACTAACCATCTTTACTGGGACAATATCGTCCTTTGGTGGGAGGTCAGGGTCATCGTCATCATCATCCGAGTCATCAGCTCTCCTGGCAGGGGAATCTTCCCGGCATTTATCATTTCTTTTCTTTTTAGGGTCGTCTCGTCCCCCCTTAGAAGCTCTACTATCCACATACTTTCTGAGCTTTCTAGACTTCAACATTTTTTCAATCTCATCCTTCGAGGGGAAACATTTGTCAGTTTTATGATCGTGATCTTGATGGAACTCGCAGCATAGATTCTTATTTCTCTTTTGTGAAGGAGCCTTAAGCTTCTCCGTCCATCTCAGGGATCTATCATTCTTTATTTTACTGAGGATGTGTTCGCAGATCACAATTAAAGGAGTATAATTTGTGAACTTATCGTCTGTAGTCCTCTTCTTTCCATCGTTTTTCTTTTGAAATTTCCCACTGCTACTTCCATTCTCATCCTCATACTTTGCAGCCATTGCTTCTTCAGTGTTCATTACCTTTCCATCTATTGCTAACAACTCGGCCATAGACTTATGAGGGTATTTAACAAGCTTCCAGAGTAGCTTTCCCTTCTGAAGTCCTCCAATAAGGTATGTCATGGCTATATTCTCTTCATAATCTTCTACCTCCAACTTTTCCTTATTGAACCTCATGATATAGTCTCTGAGGCTTTCATTCTTCCCTTGCTTTACATAAACCACCCGAGTTGTCTTCTTCGGTCTTAACTGAATTTTTAGGAAGAGAAGTGAACCAGATATGTGAAGCCCCAGTTAGAGTTCTTGAGAAAGCTCGGCACCTCATCTTATTATAGATTGAATAAATGTCTGCTGTAGATTGATACATTTTAATATGGTGGACTGGGTTGGTACTTCCATCGTACTTGGGATACACAACTAGAGGTTTAAATTTGGCAGGAGTTGGAAGTTGACAATCCTTTCCACAAATGGTAAACCCTCTGATTACCCCCTCTGCAATGGGTCTTGGCTTTTTATGAGATCCCCCATCTTCTCTTCCAACCTTTGAATGGAGTCGTTCCAGGGCCTAGCAACGTCGGCCTGGCCGAGGTTATCCCTAGATACCTCTAAAGGGTGGACTGAGGGCTCTCTAGCTACTACAAAATGTCGGCTGTTGACCTCCCCCTGACCACAATCTCGTCCATGTGGGGGCAGCCATGGTGAGGTCGACGATCACCACACTCTCTTTGTGAACTAGTTATGCTTCTTGACCTGGACAACCTCTCTCGAAGGTCATTAACTGGGTCGAGTATTTCGAAAGCCAACCCTCTACTCAACCAATCAAAAGCTGAACCACTTTGACGACCATCATAGTCTCGTCTTTCACTTTGACCTCTGCTCTATTGGATAGGATGTATAGTGTTGTTTGATACCTCATATGGATCCCAACAGTCAGCCGGAGCATCTTCGACCTTTATATCATCATACCTATCTTCTGAGCAAGGGTTTCCTTGCCTCCCCATATGTAAATGCCTAGGGTCAGCAACATCCCTCCGCCGTTGAGGAGGAGGTAGGTCTTTCCATGGTGCCTAGGGTGGCCTCTTGGCCCCATGTAGCCCCTGATCATCCGCCAGAGTAATCATCTCCGGTGAGACCCCAGGTGGTCTCATTATTATGTTCTGGATGATCTAAGAAAATTTCTCCTGCATTTCTTGTTGAGTTTCCGCTAAGGACTTCAAGGCTACTACCACCTTCTCCATCTCGGACAGAGGTGGTGCCTAGCTGGAACTAGGTCCTCCAACCCCAGATGGTGGAGGTGGTAACTCTGGTGCCATGGAAAAAGACTAGAGATCTTGTAAATAAAAACACTAGAGAGATTGATACCTTTGAGGATCTTTCAATGGTGAAACATCTCCACACTACGAGGGAGGACTGGTGCATCACGAAAGTCTCCGATGAGTCCAAGCTTTAAGAGGATAGAGATATAACTTATTGTTCCCACAGACGATGCCAAAATGATGATGCTGTAAACAGCTCCACCAGTATGAGGTGTTGATAAGCTCAAACTAGCAATATCAATGGTAGCACAAGAGTAAATATATAGTAGAGGGAGGTGAGGGGAAGAGGAGAAACACTAGTACATAACTGGTTCAGTCAATCTGGCCTATGTCCACTGTGAGTGTGGGAGTAATTTCACTATAATGAGGGCATTAATGGCCTGTAATATAATCTCTCACTGTCTCTCTCTACTGTGTATACCAATAGAGTTTCAGCTAGGGTTATAATTCTTGATCCCCCTCTAAGGTAGGAGAAGGCATCTATTTATAGTGCTTGGGGGGTGTAATGTACCTCCCAAGCATGCATTGAGCATGCATGAGTTGAATACACTAATAATAAGTGTACACCTGGATGTGCCACATGTAAGGAATGATCATCAAATATTCCCCCATGTGAGGGTCATGATTCGGTTATAACTGAATTGCCATGTGCTCCAAGTCTTCCATGTTCTTGCGTACGCTCGGACCTATAATATCACTTGTTGTAACCTCGTCCTGGCCAAGTACGAGGTTGGAGGAGTCTGATAGTTGCTTTGTCCCGCCAATCATCAATATGGCCTCGGCCTGGGAGACTGGTCGATGTTATGTATGAAGTAGGATGTGAAGTCGGTTGAGGCAGAGTACGATGTTGGCAATAGCTTGAGCCCATGAGACGCTGTTGACCTCGGCTGATGGCCATCTAAGGTTGGTAAATAAGGGGCTAACCTTCCAGAAGACGACATTTCTGATGGATGTTATAAGGTTCCTATCAACTCGGCTATGGGACGGGACGAGGTGTGTGACCTTGAGTACGAGGGTGCACTTTGGGCATATCACTAGGCTTCCTCTTGAGCATATTTTGGTTCCTTTTTCTTCTCCTTCTTGGGTAGAATGGCCGTGATGAAGCACTTCCTTATTATGGCTTGGTCACCATAAATCCTGACCACATCCCAGTCATTGATACACTTCATCTTCTAGTGGTAAGTAGATGGTACGACCCTCATGGTATGCTACGAGCCTCTGCCTAGGATGATATGGTATAATGACTCTATGACCACCACTAGGAACTCAATCAGCTTAAAGATTTTACATTCCCTGACTGGTAGAACTATCTTTCCCAATGCTATTATAATTCTCCCTGCAAAGATGACCAACGAAACCGTGGCTTCCTTGAGGTCGGCTAGGTTAACCTTCAGCTTGTGGAACAACTTTAGGTACATCACCTCTGATAAGCTTCCCTGATCTATCAGCCGCTTGTTAATGTCCAAATTTGTAATTTTGAGAGTTATCAAGAATGAATTGTGATTCGGAGTCCTCACTTCGATCAAATCATCTTCAGTGAAGGCGATGTGTTTGGTGTAGTTGACATCCTCTGGTCGTCGGCGCTTGCCATCTTGGCTTTTTGTAGGGTCAATCTGGAATGCCTCCATGACAACAGTGACCTTCTTCATATTTGTTCGAACATTATTCCCTTGGATCTACTTTAGGTCATACACTCCATGTATGACCACTAACTCCTTTACCATGTCTCATCAAGGACATTATTTTGTTTCTAGTCGCCATTGGCTGCAATCTTATTAGCTTTTTCTCTATGTATTTATTGAGATGCCCAACTTGGGATAACTTTTCCAAGTGTGACTTTAAATCCATGCAATTCTATGTTGTGTGGATGCCCTCCTTGTCGAATTCTCATCTCAGCATGTTGTTCCTCTTTATTGGGTATCCACCCATCTTCTAAGGCCACTCGATGAAAATTTGATCCTTGATCTTGCTCATGATCTTGTAGATTAGTTCTTTAAATATGGTGTTAATAGCCTGTAATGCCTTTGGAGGATTAATCTTACTCCCATTCTTAGAGTCGTTCTTGCCCCCGTTCTTCTTCCTTATCTTTGGAGTGTCACTTTTATCACTTACTTTTTTTACCTTTGCTTGACTGTTATCCCTACATTAGAGTGAACCACGTCCTTAACCTTAGAATATTTCTTAATACGGCCCATAAGGTCTTCGATAGTGCTGGCTTCTTTCTTTGTCAGGGACTGGTGAAGTAAAGATCTATTTGGCAAACCAATCTTGAAGGATAGAAAGACAACTTTCTCTGAGAAGTCATCCACCTCATTGAAGACCTCCCAGTTTCTCTTGGCATAATCATGAAGGCTCTGTTATGGGTCTTTCTTCATCGTGAGCAGTGAATCCATCCTCTTTGGGTGGGAGTTACTGGTTATGAAATGAGCAGTAAAGGCCTCTGCTAGGGCATTGAAGCTCTTAGCTGACCTATGGGGAAGCTTCTCGAACCATTTTTATGCTACCTCATATAGTATAGAAGGAAAAATTTGACACATCAAGGAATCATTTTGGATTCACAGGGTCATCGCCTGCTTGTCCTATCGAACGTGGTCTATAGGATCCGTCTTCCTGTCATAAATCTTAAACCTGGGAATGATATACTTTTAGGGGGGTTCATCTTCTTCAATTGACATTGAGAAAGAGGATTTCTTCTGAGTGTTGAGAGCTCTCCTAGCTAGTTCCCTAGTAGACTTGGCTCCCCGATGGGATGGATGTTTGTCTATCTCTCTCCAAAAAACAATTCTGATGTTATGATCTTAACGATCATTGCTTCCATGGTGCCTCTTTGATCGGCCTCATTCTAATCGATCATGATCTAACCTTACACGTTTAGATGTATCTTAGTCCCGCCTAGATATCATCCTTCTATTGTGAGTATTGCTCGCCTGAGGACAAAGAGTTCTACCACGATGCGTCCTGGTATCTTTGTGGAGATCTCTCTCCATCCTTTCAAGTCACCTTTACAGGCGAGCATTTTCTTCCACCTGGAGGCATGTGGCCTCCTCTTATTCTGAAAGCTTGGATTCATAAGCGTCGATTAACCTGGAGATCTGGGTAGACCTAGGTGGTTCCAGAATTTCTTCACAAGGCTGCCTTTCTTAGTGAAACTTGGAATTTGGTTGCTGGAAATTTTTTGACCTAACCCTAGGTGGGGCGATGTCTTCCTTCACATCGCCAAATCGAGGAATATTGTTGATGTGGTGAGACATCATAGGATTTCTGTTGATGAATTCTTTTGTACGAAAAAAGAATCGATTCCCACAGAGGGCGTCAATTGTGAGTGCAAGAAATATCACAATAAATGATCAAGAAAGTAATATCAAGATGAAAGTAATTAATTACACACACAACAACATATATACATGGTTTTACAACTTGCATGCATCCATGGAGAGGTTACAATGCTCTTGTTATTGTCTTTCAATACTCGAGGTTGTACGCCATTGGCCTAGGCTAGGGTTTACAATTTGTATATGTGTAAAATAAGTGATTGAGTTGTATAAGTAAATCAATTAGATCATGGATTACTCGCGGTGTCCCTGAATATCTCCTCCGAGATTGTTGGTAACCGATTTGAGTATATCCTTATATATATTAGTGCATATTAAATACAAAGTCTTTGATAAATGACTCATTTGGGTCGGGCAGTCCACTGTCCATGCTGGGTTAGTCGGCTACTCTCTTCGGTTAAAAATAAATGAGCCCCCACAATATATATCAATCTTTAGATTTTAGTTTTAGATGTTTATTTTTATAAAATTTTATTTTAGGGATTTTTTGAAGAGATTTTAAGATAAAAAATATTTTTTGTTTTTAAGTCCTTTGAATGATTTTATATTTTTTGTTCTAACAAGATGCCAATTTCGATAGAATGACCTTCAAATGAATATAAAATGAATTTTTTTATTTCTAAAAAATACATCATTCGAAGCTCGTTTGAAGTGTGTTTGAACGATATGTGCATGTTCATTCGAATGAGTTATTAATTGGTTCGAACGAGCCCTAAAAAATGCGCCTCCTCGAAAACTATGTTTTATATATATAAGGGTCTTGGCATATGCTTTCTGATAGAGTTTTTTGGCAAAATTGATTTCCTTTACGTATCCAAAGGCCTCTAAAACCCTAGTTTCACCCATCTTGTTTAAGATCCAAGATTTAATACATATATTCTTTGAGATCTTTCTTCAGTAACCAAAGTTTAATATTGTTAACAGTTTAGTATCCATTTTGCATAAGGGAATTCACACTTGTTGCTATTTACATAGGGTGGAGTCCGTGTTGTGGTGTTGCAGTGAACAAGAGGTGGAATCCATGTTCAAGATCTCTATAAGATTTATAATTTTTATTGGTAGATATAGAGGTGTGTGCAGAATCACACATTGTGGTTGCGGCATTGATGGACTCCTATATGTCACTATATGGAGTTTGAGGAATGAAGAACGCTATGGCTTGAGAGGGCATTGGGTCTGTGTTGTATGTTTGTAATTCCATACATAGTGAATTTGCATGGTTAGGCGATTCGAGTTTCTTTCCATTAGGGCTTTCCTTTTACATCGCTCATTGTGGTTTAATTGACTTATTTTATCCTACACTCACCAAGATGCATGTGTAAGTTAAGATAAAATTGATAAATATATTTATCACAATAATTGATTTAAATTTGGTGCTAATTTTAATTTGGGTTAGTCTGTTTAATTAAACTTAGAATTTTAAATAAAGTTAAATAGTGGTTTATTACTTGGTATTTATACCCTTTTCCATCATAGAACCCTATAGGACAAGACTTTTACTGTATGTTATCAAAGTGATAGGAATATGTACTATAATTTGTTCATACTCATTTTTGGATTCGACAAAATTAATAATTTAGTTATACATCAATTTAGTAAGTTACATAAATATCTCATCATATAAACTAAAAAGTTACATTGACTAATATTTATTATAATGTATATTTCAGCTTGAAAGACATCTTTTATTTTGATTTAAACATGAAATCAAATTTGTACACATTTATGAATGTCTAAATGTTGTACAGATATGTACCAAAGCAAATTAAAAAGTTAGTCAACCCAATTCCGACATAACATTAAATTTTTACAATGATATGATTAGAGCAATGGAGAATTACAAAATTGAGCATGTCTTGACTCCATTATCAAATTTAGGGATCTATAATGATTGAATTTAACAGCTCCAAGTTTTATAAAGACTTGAGATTTCACATTTAATCTAAATAGGAACTAATCATGTATGTGTGGTTGTTATTTAAGTTAGTTTTGTAGTAAATGTAATGAGATACTAAATCTTAAATAAAGTGTTCAGGTACAAACTTGGACTTCACAATTAACTCCCTCCTAACATAAACCATCAACTAAAGAACAAGACATCTAGTCTGCTAGGAATGGATCTAACTAGATTTGTAATGATTTAAATTAGTTATTATCACACTCTTGATGAAAATATGGACATATTGAGTGAGGATCGAAACATCACGAACTTCGGATACAATAATGACTTTGCAAATCCATTTACAAAATTTAATGGATAATTAATTATGATAATTCTTTTTGAAATGTTTTCGATGAAGTGATCACGAAGCTTGCTATGTTTGGATATTTTATGGGAAATCAAGTTCTTGGTTATTAAAACAATATCTTTGCTATCATAATATATCTCAGTTGTTGTGTCTTAATATTCGTATAACTCTAAAAAATTCCTTCATATCCAAATAGCTTGAGTCGGTGTTGACGATGTTTCCATACACTCAATTTTAGATAATGATAATTCGATAGTCTTTTATTTATTGAAGAGCCATGATAGACATCCTTATCTCAGGCTAACAACAAAGCCACTTTTTCTTTTTTTGGTCATTCACAAAACCTTCCCACTAAGTGTTAATAAAACAAACTAAATTGAAGTGTATGGTTGGTTTATATCAAATCTCATAGTTATTGGTTGCCCATGTATGACAAAGAGTTCCTATAAAGGATTTAAGAAGACGCATAGAGAGATTGTGCACTAACCTTGAGACTAACTGACATCAAGGATTATATCCAAGCGAGGAATAGTGAGATATATCAATCCGCTGACCATGCTTCTGAGAAACCATTCTGCAGATGTAGATTCATATTCGAATGAAAATTTAGCATATGTGTTCATAGGATTAGAAAAGTTTTTGCAATTCGTCATTATAAACTTCTGCAAAAAAATCAGAGTGTATATTTTCTTGGTAAATGAAAATACACTCATTGGTTTTCTTTACTAGAAGACCACAAAAAATGCTAAAGTCCATAATAATACATTAAAAATTCATGCATCATATGCTCCATTAATTAATAAATTAGAGTGTTAAAAAATAATTAAATAATATATCATCATAACAGCATTGATACACGACACATTAACATTTAACTTTGTCTCACTATCGCTCCGATTGAAGCCATCAGAATGAATATATGTGTGTAGTGTGCCATATCAAGCCTTGGAGATAACTTTAGTATGTTCAACACTTTATTGAGTTAGTATACTTATTCCTCTTATCCATGTATGTAGAACCCGGGTGGTTATACCTCCTCCTTTAAAAAACCATTTAGAAGCATAGAATATCAAATTAGTGTACAATTTTTGTATTTTAAGCACCTACTACAAAACTATTCAAAGGATTTAAAACCTTCAAACAGAACCCAAAGTATCGAGGACATTATTACCTTGTTTTTCTATTTTATCTGGATTTCATGTACCCGTCTATACCCATTTAGACCAACCACTTTCTTCTCAAATCGCAAATTTAGTAAGTCCCAAGTGTCATTTGT
This sequence comes from Sambucus nigra, assembly GCA_949130495.1. NCBI lineage: Eukaryota > Viridiplantae > Streptophyta > Magnoliopsida > Dipsacales > Adoxaceae > Sambucus > Sambucus nigra. The sequence continues at coordinate 238,599,278 of OX422218.1, read as the reverse complement.
TTCAACTACATTAGTTTACTCTCGTATAGACCGCTCCCATTCTTTTTACCTTGTTATTCAAAGTATTTAACAAGTGTTTCACTTACAAGATTAAAATTTCATAATTCTTACATCGTTGTTAATCATCAATACTTCAAGGATGACTGTAGCAATCAAGATTAGAATATATGAGTAGTTATTACCTACATTATTTACATCCCTTAAACTAGATCTCGTAAATGATATTGATGATATTTAATCCATTTATGATGACCTCTTAGATGAGACTTATGACATAAAAGTTAGAGGTTACACATTTTTCTTCGTTAGAACGTGTTCATTTTGTTACACTTCCTAATTCCAAATACTATTTTCGCTGAATAATTTATGTCGACGAATAATAAGCTTCCTATTTTTCAGGATTATATAATTGATAACCTTTATTTTAACATTATACCAAATAATTATATATTTCTCTCTATTAATATCAAGGTTATAACTGTCACTATAATCACTCAAAGAAAAATGAAAGCCATTAAAACCTTTAAATTACTTATATTGGACTTTCAGTTCCCCAAAGCTTAATATGAAGTCATGTTCTAAAACACGTTCATTGGAGATATCTTGGGAGAAATATGAATGTTTCAACTATTTCAACCCAAATTTCATTATGTAATCACTTCTAATTTAACATACTTATATCCATTTCCACCACCATTCGGATCTTCTTTCAACCACATCATTGTGTTGTAGTTTTTTTTTCTTATTGTGAGTTTCCTATGAATCCTGTTTTTCTTGAAAAAAGAAATAAACCTATAGATAAAAATCTTCCCCTCTATTAATGTGAAGAAATTTCATTAAAAATATATGAGAAAGTATGTGTGTAACCTATATTTTAACCTAATGGGGATAAATAGGTTTTAATGTAATATATCTCAAATTTAAAAATCGATTACCAACTATAAACCTAGATTTATGCAATTTTTAATGTTAACATGTAGATGTAGGTTAACCATGTGATAAAATACGTTGTAAGGACATTTTTCTCATGTCCAACATGTTTCATTTATTTATGTCGTACGCCGCTACATTTGGTACGTCACCTCACGATCTCACATGACGGCCTCTATCCGAATTCCGGGAATTAAGCATGCATTATCTCCATTAATGTGTCCCTCATCTGCATCAACGACTTCACGTTCCTTGATTCTAGGCTCGTAATGCAAGTGGTACGCAAGAGAAGTCAAATCAGTGAAACAAGGCATGATAGGGATGTTCAAGGGCAAATTGGTAATTTTACAGCCCCCGTTCGGAGGACTGGTCAACTGGAAAGTTGAAGAGCTTGCCGCAACAAAGATACTGGAAGAAACGGCACCTCAATCCCAGCTACGGTGAACATGTTATGGCCCGTTAAAAATGGAGATATTTTTATTGAAAATACTGGGAATTTTTCTAAGTGTTTAAGCCCCTGTTCCCAGCACACTTCCCCGAACCCAGTCCGAAACCGGTTCGGGGGGGAGAACCGGTTCGCAGGGTACCCGAACCGGTTCGGGGTACCTGTACGCTGGATAGAATTTCAGAGTTTTAAAATCGTGGGTCTCTTCATGTATTTCCCTATAAATACCAACTTCGGGGGAGTTGTTTTGCAAGACTTTGAAAGACGAATTTGAGAGTCCAAATACCTCTAGTCTTCATATTTTTTGAGTCCCAAGACTCATGTTTTGATTCACACAATTCTTCCAATCCTTTGTGAATCTTTTTGGTAACCCAAGAACACAACTTTGGTTTGTTCAACCCTTGTGGAGAAGCCGTTCTCTTCTTCATTGATGCCCTCCTGGAAAGGGAAAATTCCAGCCACCGACATAGGAACCGACACCTGCGGGTATTTCTGTGTCACACTGTTTCTAGCCGTTGCTTTGAAGGTTTACCGAAGACACCGTGCGTTACACTTGTGGGCGATTATCAGGTTGTATGTAAGTCAATGGTCTTGTAAATTCTTTAAAGTTCTAGAAATAAAAGGTTTTACCCTTCGGGGATTTTTCCTTAACTTTGTGTCGCATGCTTTATATTTGATGGGTTGATTTAGATGCATGTTTAAGGGTTGAATTTATTTGGTTTAAAAGTAGACGCTAGTTAAATAAGGGTTACTTGGAAACTTGCGAGTTATTTAATTTAAATCAATTATCACACACCGAACCTATTCGGTTTCTCAAATTGGTATCAGAGCAGGTTACGCTAATTTATCGCGTATTCCTTTTTTTCGCAAAATCGTGTGATATTGATTTTTTTTAAATCAGTTTTGTGAAAATTCGCATTTTTTCTTATGGAGCACTTATATAATCATATGCCTATTTTTGACGGGTCTAATTATGCCTACTGGAAAGCTCGTATGAAATCGATTTTAAAATCTATTGACGAGCGTGTTTGGTTGCTTTGCGAAAATGGTTGGACTCCTCCCACGGTCACAGTTAATAACATCACCAGTTTAAAACCCATGTCAGCCTGGACTGAAGATGATTATAAATTGTCCAATTTTAATTCCCGTGGTCTGAGTGCTATTTCTGGAGCTGTCTCTCCTGATGAGTTTTGCCGAATTATGACGTGCACCACGTCTAAAGAGGCTTGGGATGTTTTGAAATTGACACATGAGGGTACAAACGCGGTTAAAGAGTCAAAATTACAAAATTTGGCCACCCAATTTGAGACTATCACCATGTCTGAATCCGAATGCTTTGATGATTTTTATGCACGTTTGTCGGACATTGTTAATACATGTTTTAATTTGGGTGAGGTGATTGATAACATGCGTGTCGTTAAAAAGATTTTGAGATCTCTCCCAAAACGCTTTATTCTTAAAGTCACTGTTTTGAACTCTTTGGGAAATTTGAAATCACTTAAGTTGGAAGAACTTGTAGGGAGATCTTCAAACCTATGAGATTGATATGTTTCCCAAAACCATTAAGGCTAAGGATAATGGCATTTCTTTAAAGACTCATTTTAAGAAAAAGAAAGAAAAAGTTTGTGAGTCCGATTCTGAGGGAGATTTTGATTTTAATGATATGGCCTTGTTTGCGAAAAATTTTAAAAAATTTCTCAACATGAACAAAAATAATTCTTCCAATAAAAAGAATTTTTTTGAGAAAAATAAAAAGAAAGAGGAGGCCAAAGATAGTGACAAGGAGGATGAGATCAGGTGCTTTGAGTGTGAAGGAAAAGGGCACATAGCTAGAGAGTGTCCTACTAGGATAAGGAGAAAGGGGAAAGAGACTGCTATGCCCGCCACACTTAGTGATAGTAGTGAAGGTGAGGGTGATGAGACTAGTGGTGAGAAGTTTGTAGCTTTTTCTAGTCGTGTGAGCACACCCACCTTGTCCCACAATAGTGCACACGAATGTGATAGTGATGGTTTGAGCGCTTCAAGTGAGGGAGAAAGTGAGAGTGAAAGTGGAGATGAAAGTGAGCTCCAAAAAGCTTTTAGAGATTTGTACACCGAGACCTTGAAAACAAAGAAGTATAATAGGGATTTACGTCGTCGGGTTTTATATTTGGAGAAAGAGAAGGAGGTTTTGAGAAAGGAGAAGTATGATTTGGCCGACACATTGTCTAGTCTGACGACACGTGTATCCCAACTCGAGAGTGATCTCGAACGTGCCAGGGAGGTCAAAGTCAATTTTTTGAACGCACCTAAGAAGGTTGAAAAGGTGGTTCATAAAGGTAAAGGTGAGAAGTTAGGAATAAGTCATGACGGTGCTTCTACTTCCAAATTAGCACCCGAGCCGGTTCCCACTTTAGTGTTTGATTCACGTGAGTCTCACCCTAACCCACCTAGGCGTCTCATTCCCATTAGGAGAGTGCGTCCTAGAGTTTTTGAGAGAGGTGTTCCTAGGCCTATTTATGTTTGCTCACATTGCAAGAGGAGAGGACACCTTAGGGAATTTTGCTTTAAGTTGTGGTATGTGTCACGTTTTGCTTCTACACGTGTTTCTGGCACACATGCACCCACACATGATACTTTACATGCTCCCGGAGATTACATGAGAGAGTTTGCACATTTAGGTGAGCAACTTAAGTTTTTAGTCAAGACTTTACAAGAATTGATGGAAGTTTTTCATAAGCTGTCACCACCTTTGGAAAACCCCTCCGCACCTAATGATTGAGGTTTGACTTGTTTACTAGCATCGGGTGATTTTCATGATGACATTGTTTGCCTATTGCTAGTATGTATCATTTTTGTATATTTTGTTTAAAAAATTCTGAAAAATACAAAAAGATTTTATTTTGACAAAATTTTTTGAAAAATCCAAAACGATTTTTGTATTTTGTTTGCACCGTTTATGGATGAACACTTTGGATGACCAAGTCACAACATCATTCTATTTTTTTCATGTGACTATTTGATAGTGTTTTGAGACAATAGGTCAATTCATCCATGTGCTTTATAATGTTTGGAGGCATTAAGATGTGATTAAGTGTTTCTTCCTACATGTTTGACTCATGTTTCCTTTATTGCACACATGCACGGATTTGATTGATTATTGTGCTTGTCTTATCACATGTTGGTTGGGTGTTTTCACTTCAATCCTGTCTTTAAAACGAACCAAGCGCAATAAATTTTGATAAGGAAATTGTGCATATAAGAACCGTTTTGTGAGTTTGTGTGCTTTGTTTAAAAATGGGGAGGAGCTGCGAAAGGTAATTATCTATCCTTTGCGCAAAAGACATCATTAAATTGGACCTAAAAAATGGAGGTATTTTATTATCCGGGGTCCAAAGAGGTTTAAAAGAGCCCGAAAAAATTGAAAGGCAATAAAAAAAAAAATTCATGCCAATTATGGGCCATTTAGGTTTTTGCACCAATTCTCCAAAGTTTGAGAATTTAGATTACCTCTAAAAGATAATATATTTGAGGGAGTTTGGTTGGAGAATTTAAAACGGGTTTGCACGTCCTTGAATTGCTTGAAAATGCGCTACATAGTTTTGGACGTTATTGGTGTGGAAATCACTTTGACTTTGATTTGTTGATTTGCATAAGACGATGTCATCTAAATTCAATAAATTTTTTACACCTAAGGATACTTTTGATGCTCATTCGTTAGGGGTACACATATTCATCGTGCACATATGATTGATTGAGTTGATTTACCTATCGAACGTGTTCACACCCATACATTTCGTTTCCATGACTTGGTTGTTTGAGTTTAAATCCATGGTGTGATTTTTGTAGCATATTTTTTTTTCAAATGGTATCTATTTTTTTTGTATAAAAAGTTTGAAAACTCAAAAAATAGTTTGTGAAGATTTGTTTGAGCATCTCCGTGCAAGAGCACGTTTGCCATTTGATTGATCCTTTGTTTTGAATACCGTGACACCCCGATTTTTCTTGTTTGATTCATTCTTCTTATTTGTCTATTTGGGGACATCATAAAAAGGGGGAGAAAGAATTATCTTATTTTGGGGGAGTTTGAATTTTGGGGGAGTTTTTGAGATTTAACTTATGCTTTTCGTATAAATTGGTATCTATATTTATCTCATTTCAAACTCGATACGTCACTTGGTATTTTTTCTTTATCTCATGTGTGTAGGTACTACATTGATGATCACTGAATTGCACACCCTGATGAGAAAAGATTTGAGATTCCTGAAGATTTGAAGAACAAACGATGAAGACTTATTTTATTTGTATCTTTCCAGTTTTGGGTTCATGGGAGGGTAGATTTGTATAGGCAATTTGTTATTTAATAATTCGGATATTTTTATGTATGTACCAGCATAGACATAGGGGGAGATTTGTAAGGACATTTTTCACATGTCCAACATGTTTCATTTATTTATGTCGTACGCCGCTACATTTGGCACGTCACCTCACGATCTCACATGACGGCCTCTATCCGAATTTTGGGAATCAAGCATGCATTATCTCCATTAATGTGTCCCTCATCTGCATCAACGACTTCACGTTCCTTGATTCTAGGCTCGTAATGCAAGTGGTACGCAAGAGAAGTCAAATCAGTGAAATAAGGCATGATAGGGATGTTCAAGGGCAAATTGGTAATTTCAGAGCCACCGTCCGGAGGACTGCTCAACTGGAAAGTTGAAGAGCTTGCCGCAACAAAGATACTGGAAGAAACGTCACCTTAATCCGAGCTACGGTGAAGAAGTTATGGCCCGTTGAAAATGGAGATATTTTCATTGAAAATACTGGGAATTTTTCTAGTGTTTAAGCCCCTGTTCCCAGCACACTTCCCCGAACCCAGTCCGAAACTGGTTCGGGGGGGCGAACCGGTTCGCAGGGTATCCGAACCAGTTCGGGGTACCTGTACACTGGATAGAATTTCAGAGTTTTAAAATCGTGGGTCTCTTCATGTATTTCCCTATAAATACCAACTTCGGGGGAGTTGTTTTGCAAGACTTTGAAAGACGAATTTGAGAGTCCAAATACCTCTAGTCTTCACATTTTTTGAGTCCCAAGACTCATGTTTTGATTCACATAATTCTTCCAATCCTTTGTGAATCTTTTTGGTAACCCAAGAACACAACTTTGGTTTGTTCAACCCTTGTGGAGAAGCCGTTCTCTTCTTCATTGCTGCCCTCCTGGAAAGGGAAAATTCCAGCCGCCGACATAGGAACCGACACCTGCGGGTATTTTTGTGTCACACTATTTCTAGCCATTGCTTTGAAGGTTTACCGAAGACACCGTGCGTTACACTTGTGGGCGATTATCAGGTTGTATGTAAGTCAATGGTCTTGTAAATTCTTTAAAGATCTAGAAATAAAAGGTTTTGCCCTTCGGGGATTTTTCCTTAACTTTGTGTCGCATGCTTTATATTTGATGGGTTGATTTAGATGCATGTTTAAGGGTTGAATTTATTTGGTTTAAAAGTAAACGCTAGTTAAATAAGGGTTACTTGGAAACTTGCGAGTTATTTAATTTAAATCAATTATCACACATCGAACCTATTCGGTTTCTCATACGTAAATAAAGTAAACAAACCACCAAACCACCCTCTTATCACCGATTTATGAGGAAAAAAATCCTACCTAGAGATAAAAAAAAACACATTCATCTTATTCTTGTAATACCCCATAATTTTATGACTTTTAAATTGAGAATAATTAAAAGTTAATGGGCCAACTTATTGGGGATTAATTGGAATTAATTAATTAATAAATTAATTGGGATTAATCCGAATTGAATATTACTGCTGATAAGAGTAATATATTATTGAATATTACTGCTGATGAGAGTAATATATTATTGAATATTACTTAGTGATATATAACTAATACATGAATATGATAATTATGAATATTGTCGTGAGATACAAATATGAAAATTATACAACTTAAGTCGGGATTCGCTTATGAGTCGTGTCGCGACTAAAGTTGGGTAATAAAATGTAAATTAATTAAATACCATTCGGATTAGCATTTAGAGTGCGTCGTTGAGTTCGAAAGGGTTGAAATAGGCAGAAAAGTATAACAGGGTGTTCGATTTGGGTCTCGGGTCAATTGGAAGATGAAAGGACACCCCGAATGAGCATTTTAATCATTTGGCTTGGGAGATGAGTAATATCAACATTTTTTGCCTTTTAGCTAGCCTTGAAGACTTGTTATATAAGTGAGTTTACACTCTATGTAAGGTTCATTTCATCTTTTTTCATTTATGAGTTCTTTGAGAGAAAGTGAAGAGACTTTGAGAGAAAAGAAAAGTCACCTTGTGGAGAGGAAGAGTTGCCTTGAAGAAGAAGAGTCATATTGGACAATCAAAGGGGACAACCACCACAAACCACCACCTCTACACCTTGCAACATCGTTGGAAAGTCATCGAAAAGTCGTCGAAAAGTCACCGAAAAAAGGAAAGAGAAGGTTCTAACATTATCTTCTCTAAAGGCTCAGACCTACACTAAGAGGGAAGTGATTCTTGCTCTATTTCAGTGTTTATAATATCCATGTTAGAATAGGATTTTCTTTGGGATTATGAACTTATGAATTTTGGATTAAAATGATTGATAACTCTTGTTTAATGGATATGTAAATTCATGTAGTTGATTATTTGCATGTAGCGGTTATGAACATGATGAACTTGTTAGGAAGAACATGTTGAAAAAAATATATGTTTATGGAGAAAATGGAAAATGATGATAGGTATTGCATGTAGATGAATACGACTCATGATTGAATATGAAATTTGATGATTTAGAGAAGGAATCATAATTCGAAATTCTAGATTTTTAAGGTGTATAAAAATGGAGAATTTAAATAAATGAAATTTTGATGGTAAATCGGGTTTGATGTTAATTCTCATATAAACTTGGCGATTTAGATGTTTTTACTTCAGTTATAATTATCCATAATTATTTATAAATCATGTTGAGATATTTGGGATTCGTTAGAATATATTTCATGTGAGTTTGGGTGAAAGAAAATGGATAAAACGCATGAAAAATTATTGAAAAAGGACAAACATTGTATGATAATTTTAGAACTGTTTTAAGAGGAAATTGGTAGTGTGCATCCTAGTTTTTGTATAAAATCACGTTCAGCACAACTTTGCAGTTTTAAGTTTTTTCAAAATCGGAGTAGAAAAGCCTCAAATTGTAATTTTATATTTCTGGGCAAAATGTATCTTTATCGAAAAAAAAAGGTTTGGAAAATGGTAATTTGGCCCATGGTGAGATTTTATTAATTTTATTATATTAACAAGGAGCGAGGGACTTGTGTTAATGTTGGAAAATTATTTGGATATGAGGATGAGATTTTGTGAGAGATATCTATATAATTATATTACAATTTAGTGGAGAATAATCGTTATATCAAGTACGTATAATATTTATGATATATTTACGGGTACTTGGGTCTGATAAAATATTATGTGAGTGATATCTACATAAGAAAATATACGATGATGATCGTGATTAATAAGTACTGGTGTTATTCGAGAAATACGACGGGTACTTGGGATATGATGAATTCCTAATATGATATAGGTCGTGTGAGTACCTAACACTAAATAGGTAGATGATAATGACTATTTGTTTGATTGATTGATGATTATGTGTATGACATACCTAGCTTACTTGCTATCGGGGGAGGTACGCACGTGGGGGAAGTCACATCCGGATGAGACCATATTGGGGGATATTTGACTTGTCGCTCGAGAACATAGGACTTAGGTCGATTACCATTAGTGAGACAATGGTATATAACGGTCATTTGGGTGCGTAGGTATGTGCGTAGCCCAAAGGCTTAGGACTATGTCCTCCTCCATTATTTGTGATTTAATATTTGTGGTTCGAGGGATCGTTACAGAACCTATAGTCCCCTATGCAGTGACGAGATGTATTGGGACGTGATAGGAGAGTAATGCAGAACCGTATCTGTGTCTCGGGGTGCAATATTGTATATATATAATAGAGTGAATGTATATATATACATATGATTATATCTACTATGTGACTAAAGTAGAATTGAAAGATAATGATATCTGGAATTAATTAAGTATGAGAACACTTAATTGAATTGAATATATAATGGGCTTATCCATGTTGAATCTAAATGGATACATATGATATTATTACATGTATTGCGAGAGTAATACGTGGGAACGAATTGATATATGGTTAGTGGATACACTGGGATGAACTAGTTAGCATGATATTGTAACTAGTATGGTTTAAAGGTACGATAGGCGTGCACTCTAGATGAGAGGTGATAATTTCAAGAGAGAGTCTGGTATACTAACATGTATATAATAATTGTTAATCTAGCATTTATTCAATTGTTTTTAAAACTGTTTTCACTTAGGGCTCTGACCCATTTACTTGCACATTCTCCTCTCTCTCTTCTCTCTCTCTCTCTCTCTCTCTCTCTCTCTAGAGAGAGAGAGAGAGAGAGGGATACAGGGACACCAGTCATAGAGGATTGGGTCTATTCACGATGCTATGGAGTTGTGGACCTTGTTTAGACGTTTTTATATTCTTGATTCATACTCTGTAGTAGTTGATCTTTCATTTAGGGCATGTCTCCTAAGAGGATTCCGTCACACCCCGCTAAATTCCGGCGTCGGCCTTAGTATGTGATCTAAGTCGGGTGCGATTAAATTAAATATCATCCTTAGTATGTGACAGATACGAGACATAAAAATTTTAATCGATAAGATAAATTATTTTAATCAAACCCAAATATGAATGACATCCAAGTGATTAAAACACCAAAGCGCGAGCAAAATCCATCACATGTGATCTCCGAATATCTCAATAATGAAATAAATAAATCCAACAGAAATCTTGAAACCACTTTGGAATCGAAAGGCCCAATAACCTCAAAAGTAGTCTCATAAATAATACGACGGAATGGAAAGAGGAATATAACTACTAATGAAATAAATTTAATCCAGCTGCCTCCAAAAGATCTTCAATGAATCCTATGAAGCAACTCCCAAATAAATCTTGAAAAGATTACTCAATGCATCTGTCAGAGCCAAAGCCCCAAGCATGAAAACCGGCTGCTCTTCTCAAGTAGGGTCTCTGAACTCGGATAATAGTGCTATATATATCGACCATAACAATAAAATAGTTTAATTACGAAGGTTGTTAATTCCCCAAAAATAAATTTCTAACTACCCGCAATGTTTCTTTTAAAAATCACACCAATAATATTTTGAATTAACCCACCTTCCCAACAATATTAAATTTCATTAAAAGAACCACAATTATTAATTTACCAAGATACACGTCCCCTTGTCAAGTCCGCTGTCTGATCCCTTTTTATCCTGCGATCCTCGCGATATGACAAGATTCCACACACACACACACACACACATCCCCTTGTCAAGTTCGCCGTGTTATCCATTTTTATCCTGCGAGCCTCGCGATATGACAAGGTTTCACACACGACACGACATAAATCATCCTCTGACCCGTTTAAACTGTCGGCCATAGACACATTATGTCGCCAATAAATTTTAATATCCGTTTTAGTCCCGCGATGTCAATTTCCAATTTTTCTTATACTCATTAATCAAATATATTTCTCCCCCAACCTTAACAGCGATGTGAAGATCCTAAAAATACCCCTTAGTTCCAACTAAGGGTTCCCAAAACAAAAATTCGTCCTATCCTAAGTAAATGATGATTATCAAAATTTCACTCCACCTAGATATCAATCCTAGGCTATAGTAACAATGGCATAACATAGAAAATCAGCCCCCACCCCAAATTATATAACCTGCATAGACTCACACTTACTAGTCCCATACCTAATTAGCATAAATCACAACTAAGGCCCACTTACTAGTCCCATACTTAACAAGTGTACTATAACAAGGGGTGAAAACTAATTGCCTATAATACCCAACGCCCCCGAGAAATAAAAAAATATAATACTTCCAGAAAGTGGCACAACTAACAATTTATAACAGTAATCGCAACAACATTAAATTTCCAAATTGAATAACTTTAATCTAAATTGTGGAAATCAAGGACACATAATATTGTGATTTTTAGAATAATAGCTACATGCAAGTCCTATCATAGTTATAATTTTCCAACACAAGTAATTTATTTAATCTAGGGTTATCACATGAAATATCAAAATTTGCTTTCTATGGGCTCCTCTACCACTACACCAAAATGGGCAAATTGTCACCTTTCAGCCGGCCAGCCTTGTCAAGGTCATTGACCGTGAAAAAAAACACGCGTTTTATGTCACGATCATTGACCTTGACACGACCGTGACAACTAATTGTCACGGTCATTGACCGTGACAATTCTTTAAATACTTGTCACGGTCAATGACCTTGACACGACCATGACAATTCTGGGCAAGAAGGGTCACGGCTTTGTCACGGTTTATAACCGTGACAAACGTGTCACGGTCATTGATCTTAACACGACCGTGACACAAAATGCGAGTTTTGTGTCAAGGTCAATGACCGTGACACGACCGTGACAAAAAACGTTGTCTCGCCTCGAAATGTCACGGTCATTGACCTTGACAAGTTGGATTTGTCAAGGTCAATGACCTTGACAAATGGGCAGATTTGGTGTAGTGTACATGCAGATGCCCATAATACAACCGACTATGCCAACACAACCCAAGGAACAACAAAGTTATTAGTATTAAGTAACATTAATATTTCATACAAAACAGTCCCGAAATTTATCTCTTTAATAATTATATTCATAACTTATTTTAGAAAATATGAGTTTAATGGAGGTCACTGTGGGTACCCAGAATTAAGACCATGGGCCTGGATGAGTAGCCCAGTTCTGGCGGCTGAAAGTCCAGGCCCCCCACCTCTTATTTTGATCCGATCTCTTCCCACGTTCCCCTGAAGGGAGGTTATAGGAGATATGGAAGACGTGGGGGAACCCATCACCCCCACTCACCTAAATTTACATGTATATATTAAACCCTAGGTCCAGGGCAAAAGGACAAGTTGTATTCTCTGTAATCACTCCCCGGAGTATACAGAAATAACACCGACTGCACCACCGTGGACGTAGGCACATCTTTGCTGAACCACGTACATCCTTTGTTGTGTGATTGTCATTTTATGTTCCTTATTCTTACTTGGTAATTGTCTATTTCGTATTTATTTGTGTTGCATAACAATTCTGTGGGAAACATTAATCTTTCCTTGAGAAGAGCCCACACTAAGAAAGGAGTTTAAAATGTCTGGTCACAGCAGTAACGCCCCCCAGGCAGGGGATATTCAAGAACCACCTGCTCCTCGCAGGATTAGGTCTGAAGTTCGACGTTCAGATCAGAGGGCTCGCTTGGAAAGGCCAGCCTCAGAATAAAGCCAGGGACCAGCGAGGTCCACACAGATATCCAGATTTATTGATGCATACGAGGCAAGGATCCACGAGCAGAGGGAGTCTTCTCGTAGGTACAAGGCTGAGAATGCTCGCCTGAAAAGAAGACTGGAAAGACTGGAGAGGGAGATTCGTCCTGATAACAGGAGACGTCCATACCGCACTCCTAGCCCTCAGGCGAGCAAGTCTCGCAGCCGAGGAAGGATCCCTAGGCAAGGATCTCGAAAGGTCGAGGGAGACGAATCAGACGACGACCTCCGCGAGCAGCTGCAAAGAGCTCGACGTTACCAGAGCCCTGCTCGCAGTAACGAGAACATACGAGATATGGTTCGCAGGGAAATGGACCAACATCCTGCCCACCACGGTACCTGATCAACCAGAGAACTCGCAAGGCGAGCTCTCAAAAACTAGATGAAGTCACCCTTCACGAGGGAAATCGAAGAGGAAGAAGCCCCCAAGAAATTTTCCATTCCAAGGTTCAAGATTTATGACGGTAAGACTGATCCCATCTATCACGTCAGGCAATACTGACAGGCCCTCTGGAATCACCGAGATGCACTGATGTGCCGTGTTTTCCCCTCGAGCTTGCATGATGTGGCACAAAAATGGTTCGAAAGACTCCCCCACCGATCCATCAGAAGTTTCAAATCCCTGGCCGAACTCTTTACGACCCGCTTCATTACTAGTAGCTCCCATCCCAAAAGGATGGATGCTTTATTGACAATGAAGAAGACGCCTCAAGAGACCCTCCGAAACTACACGAAAAGGTACTGGGAGTTATTCAATGAGGTCGAGGACTGCTCGGAGTAAGTGGTGGTGGCCTCTTTCAAAATTGGGCTACCCAGTTCTTCCCTTCTCTACTAGTCCCTGATGAAAAAGGAAGCCATAACCATCGATGACCTAATGGATCTCATCGAGAAGTATGCTAAGGTGGAAGACGTCACTCGCCTCAGTACAGGAGAAAATGATCGAGCCAAACTCACTACTAAGGGAAGTGACAAAGTTGAGAACTAGAAAAAAGGAGGAAAGAACGGGGGCAAAAATGGCTCCAAGAACGGAGGAAACAATGATGCGTCAAAAGCATTCCAGGCGGTCAACACCGTCTTCAAAGAACCAATTTATAAAATTCTCACAAAAATAAAAGATGAGCCATTCATCAAATGGCCCAGAAAAATGGGAGGAGATCCCTCAAAGAGGAACAATGCACTGAGATGCGCTTTTAACAAAAAGGGAGGACACAAAACTGAGCATTACAAAGGTCTAAAGTCTTACCTCGAGGAACTGGCCCAGTCCGGGCATTTGAACCAGTTTGTCGAGAAAAAGGCGGAGAAGGTAGCTGCCAATAGAGAAGCAAGACCCAACAATGTGCTCGAAGATGATGCCGAACATGAGTTCGCGGTAATTCATGGGGCATCTGATGCCAAGAAGATCCAAGGAAATTCAGCTCGAATGGAGATAAAGAAGCTTACAGCGGTAATGCAGGCTTTTCAGATCGATCCAGCAAAATCACAATCAGGAAAGCGTCGACGAGCAGATGACGTTAATTACAACAAGCATATTGTTTTCACAGATGAAGATCTGATAGGAGTAAGAACCCCATACCATGACGCTCTGATTATTACCCTCTGGATAGCTAACTTTGACGTCGACAAGCTACTCGTCGATTGAGGAAGCTCGTCCAAAGTAATGTACCTCGACCTATTCCGAAAATTGAAGTTAAGCGTCGCCGACCTAAAGGAAGTTAATGAACCTTTGGTTGGCTTCGCTGGAAAAATGACTATGCCCCTGGGAAATATTGTACTACCAGTACGTGCTGGAAACGTCTCCAAGATGATCAAGTTTTTGGTAGTTGACATCGACTCACCATACCAGGCCATCCTCAACAGGGGATGGCTTCATGCGATGAAGGCAGTTTCCTCAACCTACCATCAGAGACTCAAGTACGTAACTGGACGTGGAGTAATGGAAATCCATGGTGATTAGGCAATGGTGAGAAGGTGCTTCATAGCAGCCATCCGTCCAAAGCCAGAAAAGAATTTCGAGCAGCCCAGCGAGAAAATTGAAGAAGGTCTGACACCTTCTAAATAGAAATTAAAGTATGGGAGACCTGGAGTAGAGAAGACCAGGCTCCCCCCCTCTGAGCGGGTCATCGAGAACCTGGTAGAAGTTACGGTTGGAGATGGTGACAGTAACAGAGTCTTCTTGAGCGGAGTATCTCTCACCGACCAAGAACAGAAGGAGTTGACAACCTTGCTGAGGCGCAACGTAGATGTTTTCGCATGGGAACCATACGAGCTGCTTGGAATTGATCCTAGTATGGTCTGTCATCAGCTGCACGTCGACCCCACATTCAAGCCAATCACGCAGAAGGCACGGTGAACTTCACCCGAGAAGGCTAAAGCGATTGAAAAAGAAGTGGAAAAACTGCTGGATGCAGGATCTATATGGGAGGTACAATTCCCCAAATGGTTATCCAACCCAGTAGTAGTTCTGAAGAGAAATAGGAAGTGGAGAGTTTGCATCGACTTCACTGACCTCAACAAAGCATGCCCTAAAGATAGTTTCCCCCTCCCGAAGATAGACCAACTAGTAGATGCCACCGCAGTTCATGAGCGAATGAGTTTCCTGGACGCATACTCAGAGTATCACCAGACCCCCCTAAATTCCCCCGACCAGGACAAAATGGCGTTCATCACAATAGTTGGGTTATACTGCTACAAGGTCATGCCCTTCAGGCTTAAGAATGCAGGGGTAACCTATCAACGGCTAGTCACCAAAATGTCCAAAGGTCAGATGGGAGACACCATGGAGGTCTACATCGAAGACATGCTCGTTAAGAGTAAGAAGAAGGAAAATCACCTCTCCGACCTGTCGAACACCTTCGAAATCCTCAGGAAGTACCGAATGAAGCTTAACGCGAGAAAGTGTTCCTTCGGTGTCCAGTCAGGAAAATTTCTTGGGTACTTGGTCAGTAAGAGAGGCATAGAGGCTAACCCAGACCAGATCGATGCAATCAACAGGGTGCAACCCCCTCGTATAATCCGGGACGTATAGAAGCTCACTGGTATGCTCGCTGCCTTAAATCGCTTCATATCCAAATCCTCCAAGAAGTGCAAGACTTTTTTCCAGCTTCTAAAGGGGAGCAAAATGATAGAGTGGAGCCCAGATTGATCGTGAGCATTGGTCGAGCTCAAGTCTTACTTAAGCTCTCCATCACTGCTCGTCATACCACAGCAGACCAATTCTTTGTACCTGTACCTCTCCGTGTCCAATCACACAGTCAGCTTTGTGCTAATATGCGAGGTTACAGGAATCCAGCACCCCATTTATTACACGAGCAAGACCTTACTGGACGCCGAGCAAAGGTACCTACCATTGGAAAAGCTCAGCTTTGCGCTAGTAATAGCCTCGAGGAAGCTAAAGCATTATTTCGAAGCTCATACTATCATCGTCCTTACATCGCATCCCCGTAAGGCAGTACTAAGGAAAGAGGATTTATCGGGCAGACTGTCTAAGTGGTCAGTCGAGCTCGGTCGATTTGACATCCAATTTCAACTAAGGATAGCTATCAAGGGTCAGATCCTTGCTGATTTCATAGCCGAATTCACGGGTGAAGAACCCTCCGACCAACCTCAAACAACGAGGCAAAAGGAGAACCCAACAAAACTGGAAACCTAGAAATTGTTCGTTGATGGCGCCTCCAACTCAAAGGGGGCAGGGGTAGGCATTGTCCTCATTACCTCAGAGAACACAATCCTTGAACAAGGAATCAGGTTTGGATTTGCAGCCTCCAATAACAAAGCAGAGTACGAAGCCCTAATAGCCGGCTTCCAAAAGGCGCATACTTTGGGAGTAAAACATTTACAGGTGTTCGACGATTCCCAACTGGTCTCCAATCAGATAAGTGGAGATTACAATGCAAAGAATGAAAGAATGGCATCCTACCTCGCCTTAGTGAAAAAACTGATGTCAAGCTTTGAAGAGATCAACGTCCAGAAGTTTTCTAGGGGGCAAAATAGTCATGCTGATGCCTTAGCAGCCCTTAGTTCAGCAGTTGACTCCGACCTAAAAAGAGTCATCCCCGTCGATTTCGTCATTTGTTCGAGCATTGACAGCAATCCACCAAGTGTGGAACAGGTACTCCAGGTGGGGTCAGCCCCCAGCTAGATGAACCCCTTAAGAGAATATTTAAAGGATGGCACGCTCCCGGATGATAAGAAGACCGCCCAGCAGATAAGAGCCAAAGATGCTCGCTGTCACTTATCCCAAGAAGGCAACTTGTATAAGAAGTCCTTCTCCGGTCCCTACCTCCGATGCATCCACCCAGGGGATGTCGAGCAAGTGCTACGCGAGCTTCACGAAGGAATCTGTGGAAGCCACACCGGAGGAAGGTCTCTAGCCTTTCGAGCAATGAAGGAAGGCTATTGGTGGCCATATATGCAAAAGGACTCTGAACTATATGTCTGCAAATACCTGAAATGCCAACTCCACGCTCCTATGGTCCACCAACCCACCAGCGACCTAAAGTCCCTGTCCAGCCCATGGCCATTCGCCCAATGGGGAATGAACATCGTGGGACCACTGCCTACCGCTGCCGGTAATCATAAATATCTGTTAGTTATGACTGACTACTTCACCAAATGGATCGAGGCAGAACCCCTGGAGAACATCCAAGACGTTGATATGATAAGGTTCATATGGAGGAATATAATCACTCGCTTTGGAATGCCCAGAACCATCATCACCGACAATGGAACACAGTTTGAAAGTGGCTCCTTTCAGAACTTCTGTATCAAACACGGTATCAGACACCACTTCAGTTCGGTGGCCTACCCTTAGAGCAATGGCCAAGCTGAGGGTTCCAACAAAACCATTATCGATGGATTGAAGAAGCGATTGGAGAGAGCCAAAGGTGCATGGGTAAATGAACTACCTCACATCCTATGGGCATATCGGACCACTCCTCGATGAGCAATAGGAGAAACCCCATTTTTGCTGACATATGGCATGGAGGCAGTCATCCCACTCGAAGCAGGTTTACCGACAATAAGGTCTAACATTGTCGACCAAGGCCATAATGATGTAGCATTTCTCGCTGAGCCCGACCTAGCCTACGAATGCCGAGAGCTAGCCCTAGTGAAACTAGCGAGCTACCAGCAACAGCTCGCGAGGCATTACAACAAAAGGGTTAACCCGAGGGCATACCAAATTGGGGACTATGTTCTAAGGAAATTCCTGGGCAACGCAGTGAAACCATCAGACGAAAAGCTAGGCCCCAACTGGGAAGGACCCTTTAAAGTAACCAGAGATGACCTACAGGGCGCCTATCACTTGGAAACGATGGAGGGCAGAGAAATACCACGAGCATGGAACGCAACCAATATCAAGAGATTCTTTTTTTTGATCTTTTTCTTTTATCCTTTTGTTATGAAGCTAGAAGATCATTTCCCTTATCATTAATGAAAGTTATTTAATTGGTTACATTCTGATGAGTAACAGCTGCATTTATCGTACATCTTTTCCAAATAACAGGCACATTGATCATTACACTATAGCAGGGCAATATCCCTCCTCAGGTCATCGTTATGAAACACGAAGGACCTCTTAGCATTTCCCCTGGCAATATATGAAGCCCTACAGGGGATCCTTAGGCAATATGACCAAATTTTATACTGGTCATCAAACCTACTTCGGTTGAGCAAAACCCTGATCGGATAAAGCATCCAACACCAGGTGTGTCCTCGCCAATTGCCCCACTTAGGCCTAAGGGAGTGTGACGACACAACCTAAAAGGTAAAGTGGTGCACAATGGTATCTCAGTATTATACTGGACTGGGAGGACACTTGCATGACAAAACAAACTTAGAAGATTATAAAACAGCAAGAATATGAAGAATATGATGCACACGTTTAGTCGGCAAAATTGCCCAAAACTCAAATTTTTTATTAATGAATCATATTTACAACAATGGTGATACATGCTTAGTCGGCAAACTAGCCCAAAGAATTTACATTATCAAAAATACAAGTAAAAACAACTAGCAAAATCTCAATGGGGGGAGGCCTCTGAGCGAGATAATCAGCCACTCAAGCTCTTCGCCCATCATCAGGAGCAGGAGCTAACTCTTCCATAACCTCGTTCGCATTCGCCTCCAATAATTGACGAGGGATGGCATCGATGGGGATCCATCGATCATCCCTCCAGAAGGGGTTAGGCATCAGGGTAGAGGGAGAAATTTCATGGCGATACCAGAGCATCGAGTTCCTCAGGACTTGCATCTCCTTCAAGGCACTTAGCCACCCCCTGATAAAAGAAATCTCCTCAAAATCTGTCAACCTTGTTGGAGAATCTGACCAACCCTGGTCATAGCCATCAGCCCATACTTATCGAGGACCTTTTTTGAATAGGTGCCGCAGCCGAGTAACGTCCCTCTGAAGCCCAGCAGCAATAACATATGCTCGCTGAACATCACCACGAAGCTCTTCCATTTACCTCTCCCAAAGTTCTTCTGCCTCCTTATTCTGGCTCCTGGTGGTCCTGCTAGCTCGCAGAATAGATGGACCTGTGGAACCCCGCAGTACAGGAATATCACTCCGACCAGCTCTGGATCGCGATGACGAAGAACCCTGTAATACTGCTGGAGCTGTGCTCGGTGCATGCTCCTTAAGTCGTGAGACCTCTCTCCTCAGAACCTCATTCTCTTTCTGAAGCATCTCACCAACCTGGTTGATCTCAGAAGCATCAAGAATCTTTGCTCTCAGCGTATTCACTTCTTCTTGCACCGAAGCCCCAACCTCTTCCATCTCCTGGAGCCTGTCCTTCAGCTTGGCCACAAGTTCAGATTGCTCCTTATACTTCTGATTCCTAGATCGAAGGGATTTGTAAAGTCTAACAAAGGCCTAGCGAACCTCAGGACTCGCATTAGGACCAAGGGTCCTGCCCAGTTGAGAAGTAGCAGGAATGTAATAATCAACATCAATTGACTACAAATAATGAGAAGGCAAGGTAGAGAATAAGACATATCAGTGCACAGAAAAATAGAAGCCTTTTCCATTAATGAAGGTTGAAATTACATCAAACTGAAAAAAGAAAGTTTACAGACTGGAAAAAGAAAAAATACAAAGCAATCCTATCAGATAACTAATTAGCGACCTTAGGTGGCCCAGAGGTTGATGGCCCTTTCCCCTTATCGGCATCAACAGGAGCACTGCCCTCGGCAGGGGTGATCTCTGTCGCCTCAACAAGAGAAACGTCAGCAGGGGTCGCCTGAGGAACAGGATCAGATCCTTTAATGGCTTGGACAGGGTCCTCATCTACGACTGGCCTCGACCCTGGGTCGTGCTCGTCAAAAAGGGGAGATGCAACATCCACTCCAGCAGCTGTGAGGGCCTTGTTCCATCCCTTCTTGAAGTTCAGACGGCTAATATAGCCTATCTGAACTTCAACATCCTCGTATGCTGCAGCCCAACCAGAATTATAAGAGTCCTCCTTGGCAGTAACAGCCTCAGACTCCTTCCTCTTCAGCTCTTCAGAGAGCACCCTGTTCTCCTCCACAACTACAAGTTTGCTCGAGCAAACCAAGTCGTAGGCCTACCTCAGCTCCTTCAGATCCTGGACTACAACGTCCTTCTCCTTGTTGGCAGTAGCAAGAGCCAAGTCAGATGAAATCCGAGCAAAGTCCACAGCTTTTAAACTAGCCTCGAGCTCTTTACCCTTCAGCTTCAAGGAAGAATTTTCCTTCTCCAGCTCGCTATTTTTCTTCACCAGCTCATCGCGTGAACGATACAGCACGGCGAAGTCAGTAACAAATTGCAGAAAGAAGATGTTAAAAGACAAAAAAAATGATGAAGTTCATAAAAACATGGGAGAAAAAGGAAAAACCTTACTAGAGCTAGCCTTTGACTAGTCTGAAGGGCCAATTGCTCATACCCTACCGCCCTTTGGCGATCAGCTGGGAGGACAGCCCTCTCGAGAAAAGCGGGGGCCAGCTGAGGGGAAATTGCAACAGAATCCCCCTCGAGCAGTGCGGATACTGGGACCAAGGCCTGCCCGGCCTTCATCCTCGCTTCAGACCTCCTCTTCTCTTCTTCTCTCTCGTTCTATTTCTTCTTCCTCTCCTCTTCCCTCCTCCTCTCCTCCATCTTCTTCTTCTCTTCTTCCTTTTTTCTTTCTCTCTCTCTCTCCCTCACCTGCTCCTCTTCCTTCCTCTTTCTCTCATGCTCATGGGCAGAGGACCGGGAACCAGTAGCCACAGCCCCAGAATTAGATTTTTGCTTCTTTGAACTTTGTGCAAGAAGCACGTGGTCCTCGTCATCATCATCCCTGATCAAGTTCTTCCTTGGAGGAACCATATCCTCGCTCGAACTGCTAGAAGTGCTCGACGACCCTAGAGCTTCAGAAACCTCCCTACGATAAGAGGAACTGCTATTGCTAGAGCTCCCTCCTGGCAAATCACCTACAGCTCCTACAATATCACTCCCAGAGCTACTCTCTTCCTCGTCCAACTGGATAGGACCCGCAGCAGTCTCTTCGAATAAGTCGAACTTTGGGATACTGTCCACAGGACTTGCTATGAAGCTGGAGCCAACGTTCTTATACTCGAGCAAAAAAATAGCAGATCTGGGATGCTCGCCGTCCCACAAAGGATCCCTGATATTCCAAGCCTTTATTAATTCCGAAAGACGAACCTCGCTGCAAAAGAAGAATAGAGAAGAGTTAGAAAGATCACACATCAACAAAATTCTAAATAACAGTACAATGTCTACCTATGTATTCCTCCCCATAAAAGGGAACAGAGAACCTGTCAGACCTCGACCACTCAAATTGGGGAGAAAACTGCCAATTTCTAACAAGGAAACCTTCTTGCCATTAGTCCTTATGGGAATTAGGTAGATTTACTACCAATACCCTGTCAGGGCTCCTGGCTTTGAGGTAAAGGACACCAGAGCTAGTTCGAGAAAAGGAGTAGCAAAAACAGACCTTGGCGAGCCCTAACCTAGTACCATACAATTGATTTATCCTATGTAGGCCATTTACTATTTTCCACACATTGGGCGAGCATTGTGCAGGAACAATATTAAAATAGCCAAAAAAATGCAAAAATAAATCATTAGGAGGAAAAGTGAGTCCCCCCTGGGAAAGCAACAAGACTTGGATCCAGTGGGCATCATCTATATCTCTAACGTTTCTAGGAGGGGAGGCACAACACTCAATATCTACCCACTCAGGGATGTTGTAAAACTTCCTAAATTCAGAGATTGACCTATTTGTAATCTTCGCTATTGGAAAACCCTAGAAAAGCTACAAACTCAAAGAGAAAGTACAAAGAAAGGGCACAGGAAACTTACAAAATATAAGATCGATTCAAGCGATGAAGAAGCACGACCCCAAACAACTAGGAAGCAATGAGAATGGAGATTGAGAGAAGAAGGTACGAAGAGCTAGAGCTCACAGAAAATAGAAGAATGCTAGAAAGACTGAAGCGACGGTAGAAAAGTGGCTATTCCAACAAACCTTCAAATTCTGCTAATTATAGTGCACAATAAACGAAGCGGGTGCCGCTAAAATCAACTTCACATATTTTGAAGAATTGAAAAAAATCCATTATGGCTAATCATTTAAATTTATTGAGCCCATGAAGATGGCCCAACAAACTTAGGGGCAATTGTGGGTACCCAGAATTAAGACCATGGGCCTGGACGAGTAGCCCAGTTCTGGCGGCCCAAAGTCCAGGCCCCCACCTCTTATTTTGATCCGGTCTCTTCCCACGTTCCCCTGAAGGGAGGTTATAGGAGAGATGGAAGACGTGGGGGAACCCATCACCCCCACTCACCTAAATGTACATGCATATATAAAACCCTAGGTGCGGGGCAAAAGGACAAGTTGTATTCTCTGTAATCACTCCCCGGAGTATATAGAAATAACACCGACTGCACCACCGTGAACGTAGGGACATCTTTGCTGAACCATGTACATACTTTGTTGTGTGATTGTCATTTTATGTTCCTTATTCTTACTTGGTAATTGTCTCTTTCGTATTTATTTGTGTTGCATAACAATTGTCACCACAGTTACAATCAAGACACATAACTCTCAAGGGAAAGAATAGGGTAAACATGTCTGTGATTAGTTTGACAAAAATCTGATTAGATATATGAGTTCCTCTCGAAAAATGGATCAAATACCCTTCTTGAGCCAACTTGGGACAAATTAGTCTTGACCTTCAAAACTGAGATTGAAAAGTAATTTTAATGGTGGCTAGGGTTTTGAGGTAGAAGATGATGAACAAAGAAAGAGTTTGCTGCTCTAGGTTTGGCAAAATATAAGTTTTAAAAACCGAGCCCCAAAATAAAACTTATATAAAAGAGTAAAAGAGTTTTAAAATAACAAAACTCGTCAAAAAAGAACTGCAGCGCACGAAAACTGCTGGGGTCGATCGATCGACCCCTGGCGTCGATTGATCGATCGCCTAGTTATTTTGGCTCTTCGGCTTAAATTTATTATAGGGGATAAACTTTAAACATCAATTAAAAATTCTTTTTAACTCTGATTTCAATTCCGCTTGAAGTTTTATTCTTCTAAAATCATAACCAACATATTTAAACAATAAAAAATTATAAAATTCAAAAATTTATTTTTCCCGAATTTTCCAATTAATTAATTAAATAAACTACTAAAAACACGGGGGGTTACATACTTCCCCACTAGGAAGAGAATTTCGCCCTCGAAATTCAGCAAAACCAAATGCGCACATACAAACTAAAATACACATAAGCCTACCATTTCTTACTATAATTGCGCGCCCATAGACCTAACTCTACCGAAGCGAAAATATGAATACTATACATATATTACGAAACAAAATATTTTACGTACCGATCCTCTACTAGCCACGACGTGGCTCCTGCGGTGCCTACTCCTCATGAGGCTGAAGTAGGTTGTACCTTCCATAACCAGTGTTGGTTGGTGCTGCAGCCGCTCCTTGTACACCAAATTTTGTCGGCGTTACTGGAGCTCCCTGAACGACTATCGCCACAAGTGCTACTGGTGCTTCTCGCACCTCGGGCCCTGCCGGTGCTGGAGGCCCTTAGCCTTGCTGGCCCTGAGTAACTTAACCCTGATGTACCTCTATCTTAAAACACCCGTTTGATTTGTATCCGACTTTCCCAAAAGCGAAACAAGTACCCTGAAAAGGTCCCGAATTCATATTCCAATTTTTCTCCCCCTGACGACTCTACCTCTGGTTATCCTGATGATCATAGTTGTTCTGTTGTACTTGGTTCGACCTCTGCCTCTTTCATGCTTGGTCATTACGACCCTTATTCTCTCCTCCCTGAATATCTGTTTCTTGCCTTTTTCCTAATTTCCTTTGATAACTAATTTTCTCCTGCCAATGTAACATCGCGACATCCACTACTTGGTCGTAATCCGTGTATGCCAGATTTCCCAAAACCATTTGCCTAATGGCCCGTTGACAAAACACTATATCTTTTTCCTCTCAGTGTCTACCTCACCCCGTATGAACATAGAGAAATTGGTGAACTCTTGTTCATACTCGACAATCAATTTTGAACCTTGCTCCAACTCCAGAAATTCTCTTTTCTTTGCACTCCTAATAGCATGCGGAAAGTACTTACTCTTTAACCTAATTTGAAACTCATCATAACTCAATTGATCTCGCTCCTCTAGCATGGTGGTGCTCTCCCACCACTGTAAGGCATTCCCTGACAACTTGAATGCTGCTAACATCTACTTTTGTACCTTCGTGCATTCCACCAATCTCAAATGTTGATCAATGTCCCTTCTCCACTGGTGAGCGACCGTGGGGTCGGATCCTCCTGCAAAGGTAGAAGGATTCCCCTTGAAAAAGATGGTTCGCGCTCTTTTACAATTTGATATGGGTGCCCCTTGCTATTGGGGTTCTAACGTCACCCCTCTCTGTCTTCCAATATTAATATCGGCCGCTTTGGCCTCTCACATAATTTCCGCAAGTACCTTGGTATCCAGAATAAATTGTCCCTGCCTCTCCTGAACTACAGGACCAGAAACTGACTCCTCTCTCCTACTACCAGCTTTTCTTGTGTTTGCCATCTGAAAGATAAGAATAAACAACATCAGACTCAGAAAAACTAAGAGTATAAATCATCAAAAGGAAATCAAGATATGCAACA
Organism: Sambucus nigra; assembly: GCA_949130495.1. Lineage (NCBI taxonomy): Eukaryota > Viridiplantae > Streptophyta > Magnoliopsida > Dipsacales > Adoxaceae > Sambucus > Sambucus nigra. The sequence continues at coordinate 238,574,310 of OX422218.1, read as the reverse complement.
CAGAAGCTAAACGAACACACAACCTACGAGACCTAACACCATGCTCTGATACCATCTAATATTTCATACAAAATAGTCCTGAAATTTATATCTTTAATAATTATATTCATAACTTATTTTAGAAAACATGAGTTTAATGGAGGTTACAATCAAGACACATAACACTAAAGGAAAAGAATAGGTTAAACATGCCTGTGATTAGTTTGACAAAAAATTGACTAGATATATTAGTTCCTCTCGAAAAATCGATCAAAAACCCTTCTTGAACCAACTTGAGGCAGATTAGTCTTGGCCCTCAAAACTGAGCTTGAAAAGTAATTTTAATGGGGGCTAGGATTTTGAGGTAGAAAATGATGAACAAAGAAAGAGTCTGTTGCTCTAGGGTTGGCAAAATATATGTTTTAAAAACCTAGCTCCGAAATAACACTTGTATAAAAGAGTTTAAGAGTTTTAAAATAACAAAACTCGTCAAAAAAGAATTGCAGCGCATGAAAACTATTGGGGTTGATCTACCGACCCCTGGCGTCAATCGACCGATCGCCTAGTTATTTTGGCAGTTCACGCTTAAATTTTTTATAGGGGATAAACTTTAAACATCAATTAAAAATTCGTTTTAACTCCGATTTCCATTCCGTTTGAAGTTTTATTCTTCTAAAATCGTAACCAACATATTTAGCCACTAAAAAATTATAAAATTCAAAAATTTATTTTTCCCTAATTTTCTAATTAATTAATTAAATAAACTACTAAAAACACGGGGTGTTACAGATTCTAGTTATTTCCTTTCTATCTGAGTCGGGTTATATTCTTATGTCAGTTTGGTACATTTGGTATTGTTGGGATTATTGTATTATGATAAGTTACTACAAAGTTTATTCCAATTGCATTTAAGTTCCATTGTGATGTCTATTCAGTTATTATTCATTGTGTGAATGGTTTGTATTAAATGTTTTATGTTATTAAAATTTAATTTTTATGAAATTAAATCAGAAAAGTTATAACAACCTGCTTACTCGGATATTAGGTGATTAAATATTAAGGCAAAAATATTTTTGATATTGATGCTAAGAATGAACCAGCTATATAATTTGTTTTAATTGGGTATAGGACTGATCACCCGTTATTTAAATAAGTTGGTTGTTACAATTCTGTCATTATACATGATAAGGTAATTTTACACTAATCATGAAAGTACCTCTCTTTTGTTTCCTACTAAGAAGTTACCTATGGACGTTAAAAATCTCCCTCGTTCCAATGAGAAACCCGTTCAAAGATCCATTCATTGGATATGGTAGTCACATTCTCTATCCTTGGATTGAGACATGCTTGAACTCTTTAATATCTCAGACACCTCTTTTTATATCTCACAGTGTAAATATTTTGAAATTTATATAAATCATATGTAAATCATAGATACGTTGATTTCAAAATCACTCAAAGTTCCTCATAATTCTAAATCTAGAAGTAATATAAAAATCACTCAATTTGAAATGAAACACTAGAGATTTTCAAAAGGAGAAGTAAAGGAATTATTTCAACCTAAAGAAATCCTCATAGTATATTTGTTTTAAAATGAAGATAAGTGTTTTTTTTATTATGGAGGGAAACAAGGTCTATATATAGGTCGTGCTCATTAGGGAAACTAGACATCATGTGGACATTATTTGATAAAGAATAACCCATGCAAAAGAATGTGTATCCGTGTGCACAGTTCTCAAGACCATCCATGTGGATGAATTTAGGTAAGAATAAAATAAGGCAAAAATATTAGAGTCGTGAGCATGAGGACAAATCCCATATGAGAACACGGTTTGAGGTAGAAACATCCTAGGCCTAAAAGCCATGAACTAAAAGTCCTAAATAAAAATTATGTGAGTGTGTGGATAGCTAAATAATAAAAAACCAATTCAATCAGTATAAAGGATACGCTTTTGTTGAGCTACAACAAAATACTTTAGTATAAAGCAGTCGCATGATCTTCTAGTTTGATTGTTTATATGTTTTATTGAACAACATTATCTCTATTAATCTCCAAAATGCATCAAGCTTTTAGGCTTGACATGAAAATAAGCAACCTAAATTATATATAAATGATTACATTTTCAATCTCTCCCCCTGATTATTCTGTGGAAAAAAAAAACAAAACCTAAAAACTCTTATTTATGATAAGCAAAACTAAACCCACATTAGCCATATAGTAACAAAATTTTATCACAATATCCAAAGCATCCAATAGACCGACACAATTGATCAATGAAGAATCTAGGTCTTACAAGATATGATGATTCCAATAAAAATATCAAAAACACATAATAATTACACAGGAGGTTTGAACAAGATGAAAATCCCCCTTCTGGATAATACTAAAAATTAACAATATGGATGATAAAACAGGGGATTATGATATAGTGATGTAAATTAACATAAATATCCTTTTAAGTCAAACAAAATATACGATTGAATAGTGGAAATAAAAAAAATCAGTTTAAAGCACAAGAAATCTCTTTTCCATACATAAAGAACACAAATCAACTATTCCTTTCATATCTTCTTATTACTTCTAAACATATCCCCCTTTGTCATGGAAAAGACAAACGACACGAGAATGATATAGGATCATAATAGATTAAAAACATTGTAAGTTTAGCAGGTTCTAATGTGAGAACATACATAAATATAAGCGAATGATCCTAAAATCTAACTAAAAAAATAGGGGAACCTTGCGAACGGGTACAAACTAAATCCGTGTGAACGACTTTGTGAAGATATCCTTACAAAATAAGATATAAAGATCATAGGATTGGGAACCATATGGATCCACACTCATAGTTTTCAATAGTATTCTAGAGAGAACATTGGAAATATCGTAACTCTAAACCACAAAACAACTTCATAAATGAATTTTCTCATATCTCAAAAAGCAAACTAGGATAAGTATGCATATCAAAATGGTCAAAATTAATGATTAATGAGTATTGACTACCATAACCAAAAATAAAAATATATCCATGAACACAATAACAAATCTCAAATTTATACAAGAATGAAAATCACAATTTCATTATTAAAGAGTATGCTAAATCATTTAAAATCATCATATCGATATTATTTACATATGATAAATACCTTAAACACATTGAATTCAAATTCTTAATATAACATTACTCTGAGATGAATCAATTAAGAGAGATGAAAACACACAAAAATTCAACAAGCGGTTGTATTTGTTGACACATTTGCAATTTTTTATAGAAAAAATACAATTCAATGATGAGTTTTACATTAAAAACAACTCCATCTTCAAAAAACTTCTTGGGCATAATGTTGGCGGAAATTAGAGTTTCGATCTAAAGTAGTTCATTCTTTTGAAATAAAGTGACGGCCCTCTCTTGTTTTTAATTTCTCTTAAGCACTTGGTTTCTAACTCTTTTCAATAATAAGGACTTTTTTCACATAGGCTTTAGATAAAACCTCCCCAATTAATATTTAAATTCAAATCAGGCATTATCACTCTAACGCTAATTATATTAATGCATAGAAATAGTCATTTATTAACTCCATTAATATTAAACTCACACTTCCTTACGTGTATACCATGGAGATCTTTTGAAAACTCATGTAAGTACGATAACTTCGTTAAAATGACAAATCCTTATATAAATATAAATTGATATAATATTGTGGATTCATGTTGTGTCGTGGAAAAAAGATTTTAAATCATCAAACACAAACATATTTGATCCTTTTCCTTTGTCAGGGATCTTCGTGTTGGAATGACATTTCTTCTAAATATATTTTTTATAATGATATGTCCATCTTAGCATCTTGACTCAAAAGAAAGTGAATTAATTCAGTAAGGCATCATGGGATCTAAACTACTGCCTTTTGATTCGATACTCGTTCACCAAATGTCCTATTTTAACTCAATATTATAAAAACTAAGGAAATAAATCTTGAAAATTTTATTTTCATTCAAAAGTAAAGTCTTGGACTCCTTACCTAATGTTTCATGTTTAAAAATTGTTACCTTGTTATCACAATGAAACTCCAGCTTCAAAACAATTCATTCTTCCATAAGTTCAGTTGCTTTTGTAAGGTAGTGAAAAATGAACATGCTCAAAACTTGGTGTAAAACAAAAAAATCATTCTCGTTATTCTTACAAATTTTTCTCACATTATTTATTGTCTCAACATAACCAGACTAAATCAAAATATTCTTCACTTTAATGCTCTAGAAATCATAATTTCCTCCATTGAAAGTTAGCACAAAGGATCGAGGCTCTAATACTACGACAGAATTCATGATTCCTGTTTAAATCTTTTCAACAAATAAATTATCTCCAAAATAATATTTTTGCTACAATACTTCATCGCCAGATAAAGGCGCAAATGACCAAATTAAAATGAATACAACTCTAGTTCGAAAAATTGTTGGGAATAGAGTATGCAAAGGTAACAACCTTATTAAAGCAAAGAACACAATCTACTACTTTAATTTGTTAGCGGAATAAATTTAATGCTATTCTCTATTTATAAAAGATCGAGTACATATTTTTTTATTGACTAAAACCACAACCACCATACCAATAATCCCTGTATTTCTATGTCTTTTTATTTAATTAATTTGAGAAATTAATTAGGAAAAATACGTTTTAATTAAACTACACGAGTGAAGTAATTTAATGCGAGTAAATAATAATTGTGGCTATTATATATTAACTGAGAGATAGATACAATTAATTTTGCATTATGAAATTTACTAAGTGCGTATAGTAAATAATTAATAATTGTGGTTATACGACATACCAAGTGATATGTGCATATTTTTTTTTATCTCATCGAGAGCCGCCTGTAGACTATTTTGAGGTGAGAAATGAGATATATATTTTCAATGACTCATATAATAATTTAGAGATCGCGAATGATTTCGGATGGGTTGAAATAGTCGAAATATGGTACCCGGGGGTATAGTTTGGGTCTCGGGTCAATTTGGGACCAAATCGGAACCTATTGCGGGCGTTTCGGTCATTTTACAAGAAGAGGTGAAGTGACCTACGAAATTTAGAGCCATATATCTGGTATTTAGAGATTGGGTTTAGGGATCATAACCAAAAAAGGTTAGAGTGGCCATTAGAGAGAAGAGAGAGAAGCTATTTTTAAAGCATAAAGAGGGATTTTGAAAATAGTGAAGAAATCTTGTATCCCAAGGCAATTGGAAAGAAAGATTGGAGAAGAAAATAATCAATCATTAGCAAAGAACCAAGAAATCAGATCAATCAATCTAAGTAAATGTTTACTGAAAATTAAATTGATGTTATAATACTTATGTGTAGGGTTTTCCTGAATAGATTGATTTTATTGAAATACCTTTGATGAAAAGTATCAATTGATCACATGTCTGGGTACAATTGCATGCAATTAGTGTTTAGATCGGTAGAGAATCATAAATCAGAGTATTTATTATTATTATTATTATTATGAATTTGAATCTGGTATTTAAATCTAATTATATGGATGAACACGAAACAAGATTTATAATAGTGTTTTGGGGGTTGATTCATTCTTGATTGATTTCGGTGAAGTTTTACTATATTTAAAACATTAGAAATCATCCTAACTCATGTAGAAATAGTTAGGAGTATTCGGATGTGAATTTGGATAACGATTATGTGGTTTGGGTGAATCATATAGTGTAAATGTTGTTGCATAACATGGAGCAGAAACTGCAGAAAAACGGACCGGTCCTGTCCTGGGAAACGGATCAGTCCGCTTCTCTGAATTTCTGAAACTTCCCTTTTTCTTTTGTATTCCTCTACATAAGTGGCTTACGTTCTCCTTCTATAGTGTATAAATATTAGTAAAAAATATATGCGGACGGGTTTGTTTTGTATAACGATTGCGCAGAGGATGACCAGCGAGGGCCGTTGGAAAGGAAGCCGGAGGCGGGACTCAGTTAGAGTTAAAGATATTTTGGGGTCGATTATCGTGGTAGAGGTCGCCCATATTATTGCTCGGGATGATGGAGATGTAAGGACTGATAGAGTGCAGAATGTATTGTTGTCCCGTTATAATAGAGAGTGGTGTTAAATTAGACTCACCTAGTGTGGTTAGGACGAGAGAGAGTCAGGGGGGTCTTTGAAGAGGATAAACTGTTAGAATTTTATTAGATGCGGAGATTGTGAGTGTAGCCAATAGAGGTAGAATACCAAGAGGCTTTGTCATATAGCAGGAAGTAATATATAAACCCGAAAGTAAATTGGGGTAAGATCTTGCTTGGCATGTAGGAGCAGTGTTATAATGGTGGGAGTGAATAACTATACTTGGTACAATGGAAAAAAAGAGCCTTTAAGGTAAGTCATGGACTCACGAGAGGATTCACTAGAACTTAAAGGGAAATTCTGCTTGGACAGTTGATGCAGATGGTGATGATGATGTGCTTTTGTAAATGTTGGTATTAATGCTTCCTTATGTGGGGAGCTAAAAGGATTGGAGAACATAGTCAGGGAGTAAGAGTGGATGTAATGGTGCTATCGAAACACAGTAGGGGGGAGACCCATCTAGGGACCCATTTAAATGATTCAAATAGATGAATTCCTACTGAGTGATGGTGGATTCAGTTGGGACTGGGAAGGCCAGTAGTGCGTTCCTTAGGACCAGCAAAGCTAAACGAACAATGAGGATGGCCATCGAGGTCGAGGCTACCAAGGTTCGAGAGAAGGAAAACCCTAATATGGTCAGTATGGCCAAGGTTTAGGGGATTATATGAAGATGATTTTTTTATGGAGAGTAGAACCGCATACATTGATTTTGATCGAAGTGAGTAAAAAGGACAAGAGTATGATGCCTAGCTGGGGCAATGATTGAGATAGTTTAGGTTCAGTTCGGACAGGCGTGTCATGTCCAAGAACCATTTAAGCCACCAACATTATTGACAATTGGAAGTATGAGTTTTATCCTTGGGTTAGTGAGGTAAGTTTTATGCGACACGAGCAGGTCACAATAGTCCGTTAGCACTAGATTCACGTGTGAGACGAGTTTAGTGGGTAGAATGATAAAGGGATATGATAACAAGGCCATCGTGTTTTATTTCCTAGGGCAGGATGTGTTGTTTGACGAGGCCTCACATGAAAGAGGGTCGAACTCTCATCTATATTATATTTTGATCGAGACTTCAGAGAGTATGGTTGTCTCGAGATATTTGATACCGGTGTGTGGGGACTTAATTGAAGTGAATGGAGGTATATCGGATTAATTATTGAGCGGAGAGATTTAGCTCATTATTATGTTTAGCACTCAGGAGTTGGTGATAGGGAGAATGCATTGCTATATCACTCTTTTAGCAACGTGAGAGTTGAGATTCATATTTATATGTTTGGGGAAAGGATTTTGAGAGTCATGGTAAGGAGATTGAGGTGGATGGAATATGATTACCACCAATGCTGAATGATAGAGTATTGGGGAAGTTCCTTATTTAAATGTTGTTGCGTGATGAGATACGCATGGACTTTGACGAACATCATGAGTGGAGAGATATTGATGGATGCTAGGGCATCAGTTTCGAATGTCAATCAATGGATGTGTAGAGGAAACACTCTGAATGGTGGAAAGATGTTCAGGAGAAATAAATTTCAATTTATGGGGTGATTAAGAATACCCATGAGTTATAGCCACATCGATAATGCGAGGCCAGTTTTAAGGAAAGTGTGTGTGACATTTCCAGTGTTGTGTAGATAAGCACCGATAGGAGGATCTAGGAATCAATGTGTGGAACATATGCCTAAGGGAAATTATAGATGACGCCAAAATGGTATGATGGATTGAATGTCATGTGAGAATGAGGATAATCAAAATATATGTGTGCAATGAAAGTAACACACTAAGATGGGTTGAAAGGCATTAGGAAGCCATTCAAAGGATATATATTGATAAAGAGGAGACCCAATTGCTATGGAAAATAGAGCGGAGCATTATTCGGTCGAATGTTGAGAATGGCTTGCGTGTAAATAGAATGTTGATGACTATGGGGAAAAAAGACCCAAGAAGGGTGCCAGTTGTGAAAAGTGCACGAGGCGTGACTTTTGGCATACTGCGGGGGAAAAAGGGGAGTATAAAGTACCACTTAATGTGAGATATTATAAGTGGGAATTAGTTATGGGTGAGACATAGTGAGATTATCTCCGGTTGCACCGATCATAGATGGAAAAAGGTTTACTCGAGATGATCAACTAGAATTTGGTAACAAGCCTACGTTGCCACTAATGGAATGGGTAGGTAGACTGATAAAATTTATGATGGGCTGCCAACATTATGACTGGATCAAGAATTCCTCCGAGTGTATGGAATGGATTGACTGAGATGAAGTAATTGTTATTCTTTCTTTGAAAAGAAGAATTGCACCGGTGCAAGGTGCCTCGCAATATTGTTGTGAATCAAGTAAGGTCCTGCAATACCAGCTCTGATAGGGGTTATCAGGAAGCGATGGAGACGAAGTTTTGTTTTAGTAATATTGTATCACCTATAGCCCGATGGTTAGACGAGAGGTGTTTTGTTATGCAGGCTAATGTGAGTAGTGCGGGTGGTGCCTTGTAGGGTAATTGAGGGGAGAAATTACTGTTGGTAGAGTTATGTGTAATAACTTGTACCGGTTTATCAAGCATGAGGTACCTATTAAGGTTTTGTGTGGAAAACCTTAACATTCACCGTCTGGTTGATTAGATGGGAGAGGATAACTAGATTTTTGGACTGAATGTTATTTGGAGTCGGTTGCTAATAGTGAAGTGAACCACAAACTATTTTGGGTGGCTTTCAAACGTCATAAGTGTTACGTCACTATGTATAGAAGTTCTAAATCCTGACATGAGTGGTTAGGTGTTATAGTGATTTCTCCCATGAAAGGAGTTTTGAGTAGTGTGAATCAGGGGAATTTGCATTTAGGATTGTGCGACCTTTTCTCAATATGGTGACGAAAGATCCAGTATTGACATTATATGACTGATAGAGCGTATTAGTATGTAGTGAATTGAGAAAGTATTGATAAACTTGGGCAAGAGTGATTAGGCCTTTTGATAGGTGGGTACCACTAGCAGGTGTATAGTGGAGTGACCCTTATGTTATTAGGATTTGAATTTTTCTGCCAGAGGATGTAGTGATGTCAAAGATCCTAAGTTTTAGTACCAATATTGCCCTAATTTCGAGGATGAAATTCCTTTGTAAGGGAGGAAGTATGTAATACCTCGTCTTTTTGTGTATTTTTATTTTATTAATTTGAGGAATTAATTAGGAAAAATATGTTTTAATTAAATTACACGAGTGAAGTAATTTAATGCGAGTAAATAATAATTATGGATATTATATATTAATCAAGAAATAGATACTTATTAATATTGCATTATGATATTTACGAAGTGCGTATAGTAAATAATTGATAATTATGGTTATACGGCATAGTGAGTGATATGTGCGTATTTTATTTTATCTCACCGGGAGTCGCGTTAGACTATTGTGAGGTGAGAAATGAAAAATATGTTTTAAGTGACTCAGATCATAATTTAGATCTCACGAATGATTCCGGATGGGTCGAAATATTGGGAATAGGGTACCCGGGGGTATAGTTTGGCTCCCAGGACAATTTGGGACAAAAACCAGCACCTATTGAGGGCGTTTCGGTCATTTTACAAAAAAAAGGTGAAGGGACCTATGAAATTTAGAGCCATATATCTTATATACAGACATTGGGTTTAGGTCTCATAACACAAAAAGGTTAGAGAGGCCATCAGAGAGAAGAAAGAGAACATGTTTTCAAAGCTTAAAGAGGGATTTTGAAGATGGTGAAGAAGTCTTATATCCCAAGGCAATTGGGAAGGAAGATTAGAGAAGGAAACATTTAGTCATCAACAAAGAACCAAGAAATCAGATAAAACAATCTAAGGCAAGTGTTTATTGCAAATTAAATTGATGTTATAATACCTATGTGTAGGGTTTTCATGAATAGATTAATTTTATTGAAAAACCTTTGATAAAAAGTATCAATTGATCACATGTCTGGGTACAATTGCATGTAGTTTGTGTTTCGATCTGTAGAGAATCATAAATCAGAGGATTTTTTTATTATTACTATGGATTTAAATCTGGGATTTAAATTGAATGATATGGATGAACACAAAACTAGATTTATAAAAGAGTTTTGGGGGGTGATTCATTCTTGATTGATTTTGGTGAAGTTTTAATGTGTTTGAAACATTAGAAATCATCCTAACTCATGTAGAAATAGTTAGGAGTATTCGGATGTGAATTTGGTGTGGGATTATGTGGTTTGGATGAATCATATGGTGTAAACGTTTCTGCAAAATAGAGAGCAAAAGTTGTAGAAAAATGGACTGGTCCTGTCCTGGGAAGCGGATCGGTCTGGTACTCTGAATTTCTAAAATTTTCCTTTTTCTCTTGTACTCCATAAAGAACGAGGTGTAAAATCCTTAGGAACTTGTGAAAATAATATTGGGAGACCTATTATGATTATAGTAGGCCTACAACGGGAGTACGATTTCGTCATAGAGAGAGAGAGAGTTAAGACATGAATGGGATTGATTATAGTGTTTCATAATTAATCTGAGAGATGGCTAAAGAATTACGGGAATCTGTTAAAACTATGTATATCAGTACGTTAAGGTTGGCAACTACTGAATTTATATAACAAAGTGGTAACTACGACACTAGAGTTGTGGTAACACTCCTATATATACGATAATGGAATAAATCGTAAAGTAAATAGTATGACGAGTGTGCGAGAGATATATACAACATACTAACATGTATTATCGAGTTGTGTGCATACCTATTAGTCAGTATTACGACTTAGGTTGTGTAATACCTAAATTACACTATATATAGTTATTGGTGATTGAGGTATGATTTCGAGCCAAGGGATATAAATCACTATTAGTGATCGAGGGAGGATTTAGAGCCAATAATCCCTGAAATGTGATACATTTCAGGGAAGTGATTATATAGTATATGTTTATAGTATATATATATACACATACATGAAGTGTGCTTAATTTTGTATTGGGGTCGACTATCCGGCCCGATACATGAAAGCTCGATTTGGGGTCGATGAATATTCAGACCAAATCGAAGATGAAAACTATTGGGGTTAAGGGGTGTCCGGAGCAATATACATATGCATAACATTTACCTTGGGGTCGAGGGATATTCAGACCAATGTAAATGATACGATGATTAGGGTCGACGATTATCCGGACCAATATCCTCATAGTATATATTGTGTGTGAAATATATACTTCATGATATTCTACTTATGTGCGATAGTGTGTGTGTATATATATATATATATAATAAGATGGCATGGTTTTTGAATTATCTAAGCACAATAACGACTCAGATTTGGCCACATCACCCACCATAAATGAAGGGCTTAGATTAAATCTTGAACATTTTTTTCAAATTTTAAAAATTGAAAATTCCCCCCCATTGCCTATCGCGCCTAATACATTTGACCAATTCACCCACTTTCACTTTAATTCAAACGCTCTTACACTATTCCTCTACAACTTCATTTCATAAAGTCTCCCTATCTCTACATTCAAAACTCACTCTCGAGGTGCGTGAAATATCTCTCTTAACTCTTCCCATGGCATCTCTCTTCCTAAAATCCCTTTCTCCCTAAAACATAACTCTCATCTCCCAACTCCATTCCATCTCTAGAATTTCTAGCACCACCCTTCGACCAAGGTTTGTGTCTCACACGATTTAATTAGGGTTTGATTTTTAGGGTTTGCTGATCTATTTTCTTTTTAGAGATATGATATCACTAGAAAATTTTGGAATATTTTCTTTTATCAGACATAGAACTTAATCTTAACGATATTTTTTGTGCTTTTTCTCTTCGAATCGGTTTATATTTGGAATTTTGGTTTGATTTCACTTCTCTATTGGATTTGTTTTGCAGATTTCCGCATATTAAACCCCCACCAACGATGAAGACCTTATCAGCACAAAATATTGGGTTGTTTAAAAATTTGCTGGCCATAGTACTATTGAAACCCCCATTGTTGAAGGGTGGATTAGTAGATCATCTCGGATTAGATCTCTCGCTATTAGGTATCATCTATCTCTCTCTTTACGGTTTTACATCTGCTATGTTCTATTTTTTTGGGTGCTGATTTGGGTAAAAACGAAATCATTATCTGGGTTTATTGTTAGGGGATTTTGGATGTATGGGCTTGGATTTTGGATGTAGGGGTTTTGGGTGTATGGGTTTTTGTCTTCCCAAGATATGTTGTGAATTGTTGTGAATAATTTCTAGGTTAATTATTGTGAATAATTTCTGTAAAAAAATCTTAATTATTGCAGACGAAATCAAGTTTTCTTTTTTTCATGTGTACTAACTTGGGCATTTCTTGCTTTTGTTCATTTGGGATGAAAAAATTACACTGCTATAATATTTCTGCTCAGTTTTATTTTCGTTATATGTTACATTTAGTTTTTTTGTCCCATGTTCTCTTTTTTTCTTCCCTTTCTAGGTATAGTCATCAGGTATTCTTCTCTTCGTGGCGCTTCAATTCATCATGGGTTTATTCAAGTTGTTCTTTGAGTATAGGCATCATCGTTTAGCTTCGGGTAAGCGAACGGATGTGGCTTCATTTGATATTCAATTTGACCTCATGTTATCATTAGTTAATTAAAGTTTTGATCTGGAAGTGTCATTTTTATGTGATGTAGAGCACCTGGAAGTGTCATTAGCTAATTGCAATTTTTAAATTTTTGGTACTATTTGTAAAGTTTTGATTTTATTTCGCACTTCAAATCAATATTATGTTTTGTTTTAGTATAAAACTTCGTTACATCTGTGAGTGTAAATGTCAGCTCCGATGGAATCACCCTCAATGGATATTATGGAAACCAGCAAAATGCGCAGAGATTTGTATGGTGTTGTATAATCTTGAACCATTGTGCTTTTAATGATTCGATGGACAATTATCATAGAAAAATTATGTTTTCAAAGATAATAAATTTCAATATTGACGATTCTTAAATTGTTTTGATTGAATATATAGTTGAACTTGATGGAGCCACCCCATGATAATTGTTACTATGTTAAACAAGAGAGTATGCAGGGACTGGTGTTACATGAATGCGCATAACTTTTAAATTGGGTTTGTAGAGATAATTAATCTCAATATCACCCAACCATGATGGTTATTTTGGGGCTCAACAAAGCACTCAAGGACTGTTATATCTATATATAATTTTTTCAACTACTCAAGTAATCCTAACTTAGTTTCAGAGAGAGAGAGACTTATATATTACATGGACTGGATGATGACATTTCTAAATTATTTTACTTCAATAATACTGGGAATTTGTATTTTAGATTTAAACTATGTCTGCTTAATTAGTTACTTAATATTGCTTTTCTAAGTTTTGTTAAGGGATAATTAAAAGGAACCCTTCGATGTTTGTCTTCATCGGTGGATTATTGGTAATTTCCTTTTATTTTGAACCTTTTGTTTTTGTTAATTTGATACTTTTAATTTTGTTCGAGCATTCTATAGGTTCAATACATCTTATGTATCAACAGATTAAAAACGTTTAGGTAAAATACACATGATATTTGTATGAATGCGTTTGAGGTACTTTTTTCACTGTATTTCATTCTTTGCTCTTTATATTCTTTCTCCTCATGTAACTGGTGTTTTCAATTCATCTTTAAAATTGCATCAATGAAGAAGTGGTATGTTCTTTTTTCTTGAAGTGTATTCTTCTATCGAAGTGGTTTAGATATCATTTACATTTTGAATGGTTTATATATTGTTTACATTTTAAACAGGTTTATGTCTTTACATCAGGTCCTATCAAATACCTAAAAATTGTGAAGCCGGTCCTATTTTCATTATCGTCATAGCAGGCCATTTGGACCATGAAAGAGCAACCATATGGGTTGGGCAGGCCTATAACATTAAGTGAGTGCAAGTAGCAGCACCAGATATAAAAAAATGGATCCAAGTAGCTGCAATAAACCATAAGGGTTGACGATAGAAGGGATGTTGCTCGAGTATCAGAAGCAACAGACCATTGTCCAAGTAGCAGTAGCAGCAGACCATTGTTCGAGATTCATTAGTAGCTCAAGATCCATCTCATCGCACGAATGACGAGATGTTTCTATGTTTAGAAGTGTAGGCTTTCCCATTGTCCCATTGTCATCAAAGATAGCTTCTACTCATAGCATAGGCCACTTATGCCAACAAGGAGAGTGAACAAAACTTAAGTGTGGCAGTGACAATGGGTATTGATTTTAGTTGGGGACCGAGTAAGGATTTTAAATTTCCTTCGTTAACTATGTAAATTTTGGGAGGCAACATTAATTTATGGTTTTAATTCATTTTTTTCTTTTGTGATTTAAGTTATGTTGCAGATATAGGCTTCACCATGACCCATTGGATAATCTAAACCTGATTATCGTTTCCCACGAGCTAGACTTGCGTGTTTTCCTCATGAAGTGGTTCAAGTGGATTGTCGAGCAGTTTGAGTCAAGAATGTAGTTCGGAGAGGAGGGTCAGTATGGCCTGGCAATCCACCACACGTGAAGTACCAAGTGAAAAATTACAAATCATTGAGTATTTTAAAAATTACACCTTGAAAAGTGGAGAGAAGGTTACAGCTGAATGTATCATCGACATCGTTGCTGAGCATCAAAGTTTGTCGCGATTCAGCCATCCACCCACTTCATTTTGAAACCATATATTAGTTTAGCTACAGATTTGTGGCGCTTTATTAGAGGTTATACTCTTCATCCTATTTCTTGGGTCTTATTTTTCTATTTTTTGGCTTTGGTCCTATGTTGTTTATTGACTTCGGTTCTATTTATAATTTTAATTATCTGTTCATTCATTCAAGTTCATTTATGTATTTCTGTTTTTCTTTTTCACTTAATTTTTGCAGGTCTGGTGATACGTGTTGTCATTACGGTTCTCGAAATGTTGCAACAAGTTCTCCTATGACAATGGAATGCCCTATAGAGTGCCGCATACTCTTATACCTCTATTAGTTTTTACTCGGCTTATAAGGATAAATAGTATTAAGTTGTATGTAAAGTGCCATGCAGGGGATACATTGTGGCTTTTTAACGATTTTTATACAGTGATTGCTCCATTTTTTATTAGTATTTTCTTTCCTAAGTATTTATTATCCTTAAACCCACAATTTATCGGGCTACATGTTCTAAGAATACACTTCTCCCTTCCCTTATATATGCTCAGGATGACATGTTCTTTTTCTTCATTTCGTATTCATTACAATTTAATGGTGAAAGTGGATTGCTTACTTTGGAAATTTTTAGTGCCTTCAGGCACGGGTATCCGCTAGAGCATATATATATATACACACACTAGGGTATGCCCGTGCGTGAAGGCATGCTAATAATCATAAAACGAAAAAAGTTAATTTATGTAATTGCAAAAAAGCAACAATTTGTCTCAATGAAACAAAATGTAATTTTACAAAAATTGATCATAATCTCATCCTGATTAACAAATAACAAATAGTCCAACATTCAAATGGTCTAAAATTCATCCAATAAACTCACATATAACAGGAAATATACAATATTCATCAATCGAATTCACATTGCTTCAAATTAACAAAGTGTCAATTTAAAAAAAATGGACATAGTGTCCTTTGTATTTTGGACTTTCCACCCTGCTTTAGGGATAACAACCAATTGTACAATATTCAAAAAGTCCAAATTCATCAAACAAATACTTCAATGAAAGAAACTTCTATAAAAAATCACAAAAAAATCAATTGAGGTTGTGCCACGTGTTCCACTGTAATGATTGTGGTAGTTTTCAAAATGCGACCTGATAGAAAACAAAAAAATATAGTTAGTCAATTGAATTTTCTAGTCAAATATTATATAAACCATGCTACTTATTAATTAAAACCCCTGATGTCACAAAAAAAACCTAAAATTACAAAACACGTATAAAATAAATAATAAATAAAAAATATGTTTGTGTCTACTTATACTATGATTTTCCCCTACGCAATGTCATTTTGTCAAGGTTTTTACCCCATGTCAACATTGCCATTAACACTGTATTCCTATTATATAATTGTTCACGTGGCACAAATGCATATAATACAAACAAAGATAAGAGCGCATACAAAAAAATTCTAAAATTAAACGATATAAAAAGTCCATTCAATATGTTATATCAAACCTGCATATGTAATTCAATCCAATTATCCCGAAAGATAATGTGCATTCACTTTGCGCATCACTCCCTATTATAATTCAGTGTAACATATTAAAATGCATATGCTTCTTTAGTAAACCAATCCTAGCAAAATAGTGTACTTTTTTACAGAAAGAATATACATCTTCATGTAAACAAATAAACTATTTGGACAATTCTATAAGTGGAGATATAAAAGAGGTACTAATAATCAATTGTAATTATTCCTGTGCATACAAAACCAAATTCAAAAAGTCCTTCATAAAACTAAAAGTAGGAAATTGTCACATAGTGTACGATCTCAAAATCAAAAGCAACCTCTATAAAAACAACGGTTGCACTCTTCATATATTTGAACCCCAACTTCATATTTTAACATTCAATAAAAAAAAAGAGAACAAACTTTACCATATAAACACTTGAATACAAAGCCCAAACATAATACAAAAAATGCTCACATTTATAACAACCACCAACATAAAACCTACATGAGAAAGTGTATGCATTCCTTGTGTCCTCCAGTGCACACTGTAACAACTAAAATATAATAGAATGTGAAAAACATGTGACAAAAGATGACATTTATTTAGATTATAAAGAATAAAAATAAAAGTTGCAGCCAAAAACCTTAATGTAAAAAAAATTGTAATTAAAAAAATATAGAGACTTTACCACTATTTTCCTTTGACAGTGTTTTTTCTTAATAGAGTTTTTCTTTACCCTTGGTGTCCTCAAAGGAGTAAGAACTCTTCAAACCCTGCAGAAAAATGCCATTAGGAGATAACTTTCTGCTAATACGTGCTAGTTTTTACTATCTTATTTCTAACCTAAAAAGAAACCTAGTAATAATACAATATTTTTTTTCTTAATACATCTAAGATAATACCTTTAATGGTGGCGAAAACCTGCAAAATTAATCAAATTTGAACCAATTTTCATCCTAAAACTTTTTTTACAGAATCTATTAGTTTAAAAATGTAGAGTTGCAAAAGAGAACAACACAAAACTATACCTGATGTCCAAATGTTAGATCTAAAACATAAAATTATACCTGATGTCCAAAGTTAACTACAAAACGTTAAACAGAGTTGCAAAAGAGAACAAAACAAAACTATACCTGATGTCCAAATGTTAGATCCAAAATAGAAAATTATACATAATGTCTAAAGTTAACTACAAAACGTTAAACAGAGTTGCAAAAGAGAACAAAACAAAACTATAAAAATGTTAAATAGAGAACAAAACTATAAAACGTTAAACAGAGAACAAAACAAAACTATAAAAAAAGTAGAGATGAAAAAGACCATACCTGATGTCGATCTGCAAGAAAAACTCGGTTAGATCTAAAACAATTCGGCGATCAATGCAGAACATTTGAGGAGAGGGACCCCAAAACTTCGACGATCTAAAAAAATGCAAGAAAAATCTGATGATCAATGGAACTCGGTTCCATCTGAAAAAAACTCCTCATGTTCGCCCATTCTCTTTCTCCCCAAAGACCTGACAGGCACCCCAAATCCCACCTACCCATCACTCTTGACGTCGATCAATGGAGCGCGTTTGAGGAGAGGGATGTTGGGGGTCATATGGAGCTTTCCTGCATGCTTTGTCGTTCAACTAATCAATGGGTTTAGAGAGAGAAATGGGATTTCAAATTAAAGTGTCTTGGGACACACATTTCTAATCTCAAAATATGTGAGATTATTATGGGCAGGATGTCAAAATATGTCATATTTGACCAAAGCACCCCCAACTTTGAATTGAGGTGAAAATTTGTTGAGTAGAAAAAGAGGGGGAAATTAAATAATTAAGGGTAAAAGAGGTAGTGTTGGAAAAGATCAAATACATGACATCATAGTTTCAAGTTGTGACATACATAAGTTTTATACTTTATTATATATATATATATATATATATATATATATATAGAGAGAGAGAGAGAGAGAGAGAGAGAGAGAGAGAGAGAGAGAGAGAGATACATCTAAATGATAAATTAAGTAGAGAGAAACTTAATTTCAAGATGCTATATAAATTCAGTAGTGAGACTTAATTTTGATGTGTAAACATAATATATGTGAATGTTATATGAAATCTGAATAACATGCGGGAAATGTTAATAATGAAGCATGTTGTATGGGCGGTACGGGAGAGTAAACTTGATAAGATCGGTTATATACTTTAGTCGAGATAGCTTGGGTATGATAGCTAGGTGGGCTAAGTATAAGAGCATTATGTGTGCACATTAGATGAGAGGTGAGGAAACTCAAGGGAGTGTGCGTGAACCTAACGTGTGTAATCAATAACCGATTTTAATTGCGATAAATTACTTGTTAAATGTTTTCAACTATTTTGAGTACTAGCTCTTGCTATAAAAATATTTTTAAAAACCTTTTAGGCGTCCAGCCACAGGGACGCTAGACTTGATGGTTTCATTCCAGAGACTCGGAGTTGTAGCACTGTGGATGCATACAATATTTTGAGTAGACAATTCTTTCATTCGAATCTAACATAGGATTTCACTCTCGTATATCATGTTTGGACATGTGGTCCGTTGTCGGTATTATAGTTTCAGTTTTGTATCAGTTTTACTTTGCAGTTTGGACTTGGATTATTACTTGGTTTAATTATGTCTGGCCGATAGTTTATTTGGCATGACTTTGATTCATTTACATATCATGATGGTTTGGAATCTAGTATATTCTAAATGTTATTTTAGTTTTTGAACAAGTTATTTATCATGTTTAATTGAAAGATAAAAATTTGGTACCGTGTCTTTTGAATACTAGGTGGTTAGTAAGTTTTAAAAAGTTTTCGATAGTGATGCTAAGAATGAACCAGATGAGGTTCCTATTTAAGTTGATATAGGACTGATCACCTAGTATTTTATTAGGCGGGGTATCACAATTTTGACATGAAATTGAAGATTACATCTCTTCTCTTTTAAGTACGCTTAATACTCATGAATCGTCTAGAAACTCAAGACTCATTGATTTGAAATGACAATTCACATTTGAGGTTATGATCTTATCATTTATGGTTATATGACATGTAATTACTTATAAACTTCTTGTAGGTTTCAGATATTTACTATTATGTTCTATTTATCTTATACACTTAGTGTGTGATTGGATCTTTTTATCGTCGGGATATCAATTCAAACTTAATTATGGTTTATTAATACATGCTTTATATGATATTAATGCTGAGAATGGTATTAATTGAAAAACAAACCCCATATTTGGCGTATCGCGCATGTCCAACCTTTACGTGAAAAAATGAGGGTTGTTACATCCCCCGATTCGAAAAAATAGATATTTCGCCGAAAAAATGGAGTTTTTGCCAGAAAAAATTGAGGTTTTATAAAAATAGTAAATTTATTTGTTTCGATGTTTTTGTTAAAAGATATCGAATATATGTGATGTTTGATAGATCTTGACGAGTAAATTATATATATGTATAAATTTTTGGATTTAAAGATTTGATGATTTTTTTTTTGCAAAAAATAAGCTATCAAAGTTGTTTTGGGGATGTATTTGTCTTTTTAATAGGTTGAGATTGAACCTTTGACACCATTGAAATCTCTTTGAATCATTGACAAAGTGAATAATATTTCTTAACTATTACCCCTAATCATTTTAAAACATTGACTGTCAAAAATTACAAACAAAATTGTCATGTGAAAAGGCCAACTCCATTACACGATGTGGGTTTAAGTACACATGATGATACGTTGAAGATCTCAAAAATTTACATCTCCAATCCACTTAAGCTAGAACAAGATCAAAGATGTACTAATACTACTATATACATAGGCTGAAACGTAGGAGAAATTATTTTCTCACTTTCTTTGCCCACAGATTTGATCACCCCATGACATAGTATTCCATCTTGAATCTTACTTTGTGCTTATTCTATTTAAATCATTCAATTGAGACTCCCATCGATCCGTCCAATCTTCACCTTTCTCCATGGGTTTTTATTTTCTAGCCGAGAAAGCAAAGTGGAGACCATTAGAAAAATCCATTGTGTACAAAGCTCTACTACGCTCGTCTGATAGTTTCTCGTAAGCCTCTCGTACCCTTAGAGCATCCTTAGTGGTGGGATAAAAGATGAAGAAATCTGTAAATATGAAAAATGGTAATCCTCCAATGGTGTAAATGATGGAAAAAAATTTGTAGTTGGATTTGTAGAGGTTCTTCAAATTTAGAGAACGGGTACAAATTCTATAAAGGGTTGTTACGAACTTTATTTGTTCGTATCAATTCTTACAAAGAAATAAAGTTCGTAACAAATATATTTTAGGTTCCTACGAACTTTAAAAGTTTGTAGTAACTTTTCAACTCCCTCACTTACAAATCGCCAGTGTGTATGTTTACTCATGTGAAAGGGCAAAACTCACTTTTCAATTTTCTATATACCTTTCGTCCAAGTCCACCTTTAGACATGTCCTTATAAACGTCCTTGTGACTCCTCTGTTTGGTTAGGGGGTAACACATCAGGATGGTACTTGAGAAATAATTGCTTATAGGCTCTCTTTATTTCACGTGGGATCACACTTTCTGATATACCCAACAACTGATAAAAACTCTGCGTGGTCTCTATTTTTGTTGTGTACATGTTGTTAACTGCGGCTTTTACTGCTGTTCTATATGACC
The DNA here is from genome assembly GCA_949130495.1 of Sambucus nigra. Taxonomy (NCBI): domain Eukaryota; kingdom Viridiplantae; phylum Streptophyta; class Magnoliopsida; order Dipsacales; family Adoxaceae; genus Sambucus; species Sambucus nigra. Next base: position 238,553,402 of record OX422218.1, on the reverse strand, counting down.
GAGATGAGGTTTTGATGGAACTAATTTGTCTTGGGAGATGGGTATTGAAGGGAAGGTTTGGATGATAAGCACAAAGTGCTGATTTTATTGTTTTTGTGTCCAAGGGTTTTGTGCAAATATTTAAGCTTGTTTCGCTTCCTAGGATTAATTTGCAACTCATTTTTTTCGAGGTTTTGAGTATATTTTCTTTTACAAGACTATATATATAAATACTACTCATTTATCTTTTGTCAAGTTGATATACTTATTTAAATGTGCACCCAATTAACTGTTTTATTGATAACGTATCCTTCATTGTCCATATATGTTTGCCCACTGGCACCTTACCTCTATTGTCGATAATTCCAGCTGGCTTGGGTTAGGGAGGATTAAAATATGTATTGGGTTAGGGCGGATTAAAATAGGTTATATAGTATATAAGAGGGTAATCGAGACCAACCCAAACCAAATCAACGCTATCACTAGAGTCCATCCCCCTCAGATATTGAGAGATGTTCAGAAGCTTACTGGAATGCTTGCGGCGCTTAATCGCTTCATATCCAAGTCTTTGGAATGTTGCCTACCATTGTTCCAGCTTTTAAAAAAGGGGAAAGGACTCATATGGGAAGATGATTGTTCGTGAGCTCTGAAAAAATCAAGTCCTACCTTAGCAAGACACCATTACTGATTATTCCAAATGACGAAAACCATCTGCATCTTAAACTGGCAGTATCAGACCATGCTGTGAGCTCTGCCTTAGTATGTGAAATGGGGGGGGGGGACAACACCCGATGTACTAAACTAGTAAGACACTCTTAGATGTTGAACAATGGTACTTGCCTCTCAAAAACCTCACATATGCACTGGTTGTTGCTTCAAGGAATTTAAAGCAATACTTCGAGGCCCACTCCATAATCGTAATCACCTTTTATCCACTCAAGGCGGTTCTATGAAACTTCGATCATTTTAGATAACTCGCGAAGTGGTCGGTTGAACTAGGAAGATTTTATGTCCACTTCTAGCCTAAAATTACGATTAAGGGACAGTTACTAGCAAACTTCATAGGAGATCAACCAGTAGACCAAGTGATTGATCAGTAGTCAATGGCATAAGAATCACAGTCCAAAGATTGGACCTTGTATGTTGACGGAGCCTCAAATTCCAAGGAGACAGGAGTATGGATTGTTATCATCACCCCCGTAAACACTATAATCGAGCAAGGAATTAGATTGGGCTTTGAGACCTCTAACAATGAATCTGAGTATGAAGCACCGATCGCCAGTTTGCAAAAAGCCAAACTACTGGGGGCAAAGCATCTCCTCGTATTTGATGATTCCAAACTAGTCTCCAAGGCGATAAGTTGGTACTTCAACACCAAAGTTGATCAAGTGGAAACGTACCTCAATATATTTAGAGGACTCATGGTAGAATTTGAAAAGGTTGAAATACTACAGTTCCCTCGATGACAGGATAGTTATGATGATGCTTTAGCTTCACTAAGCTCGGTAGTTAACTCTGACCTAAGGAGAATAATTATGATGGAGTTCCTCATGTAGCCCAGTATTGACTATGCAGTCATAGCTGAGCAAGTCCTCCTCATAAATAAGGCCCCAAGTTATATGGATACCACCGTTAATTATCTATGAAATGACATACTGCCAGATGGCAGAAGGTTGACCCATCAAATTAGGGTCAAGGCTATCTCTTTCTACCTCAACACTGAAGGGAATCTTTATAAGAAATTATTTACCGGCCCTTACCTCCAGTGCGTTCACCCACAAGATGTCGAATAAGTACTTAGTGAACTCCATGAGTCCATCTGTGGGAGTCATGCAGGTGGAAGATCTTTATCCTTTCACTCAATCAAGGAAGGATATTGGTGGCCTTGCATGCAAAAAGATGCTGGTACCTATGTACGCAAATGAAAAATGTGCCAAAAGCACTCACTATGATTCACTAGACCTCCAGCAACTTAAATCACTCAATAGCCCATGGCTTTTCTCTCAATAGGGACTAGACCACAGATTACTTCACAAAATGGGTAGAGGCAAAATCATTGGCAAACGTTCAAGATTTTGACATGGCAAGGTTCATATGGAGGAACATCATAACTCACTTTTAGATATTAAGGGATATCATCTTCGATAATGGTACGTAATTCTAAAGTGTCTTCTTTTAAGCTTTTTGTGATGAGCACAGCGTCAAGCATCATTTTAGCTCTGTGGCATGTCCCCGAAGCAATGGGCAAGTAGAGGCTTCCAATAAATTCGTGATAGATGGACTTATAAAACGGTTGGAAATAGCCAAAGGTTCGTGGTTGGATGAATTCCCTCATGTTCTATGGGCTTATCATACCAAATGTAGGAAAACAATTGGGGGAACACCCTTCGCGCTAACTTATAGAATGAAGGTTATCATCCCTTTGGAAATAGGTCTCTCATTGTGTGAACCACCTTGGTCAACCAAGGCCTCAACGATAAAGCACTCCACACTGAGCTTGACCAATCAGATGAGCGATGAGAGATGGATTGAATAAAGTTAGCCTGCTACCTGAGTAACTGGCTAAGCAGTACAACAAGAGGGTCAATCCGAGGAAGTTTTTAATAAGGGACTTTGTCCTAAGAAAAGTCCTCAGTAGTGCTATAAAACCATTAGATAGTAAATTGGGACCAAACTGGGAAGGACCCTTCACAGAAATCAAATACGATCTTCAAGGATCATATCACTTGGAAATGGTGGAGGGAAGGGAGATACCAAGAGCATGGAATGCAACCAATCTAATGAAGTTTATAATACCCCGTGATTTTCAGGACTAATAGTTTAATTAATTTGGGAGAAATAAATATTTATTTTAATTGGAGAATTTTAAATTTGGCAATCGAGGTCAAAATTTGAGGATGTTAGAAAGTATTTCGAATGACGATTCTGAGTGTCCGTTTGATTCCGGATGGGTCGAGATAGTTGAAATGATTATTCTTGGGTCTTATTTGGGTTCTGGAATATTTTAAGTTCGTTTGACTCGAATTGGAGTAACCGAGTCATTTAAAGTGTGTATTATCATTTAAAGTTGGGTATTTTGGAGTTAGGCTTAAAAAGCCTCCAGGAGATAACAATCTCATTTTACAAGAAGAGAAAGCCCTAGAGAGAGAGAGGAGGAGGAAAGGAATAAGAGAAATAGAAGAAAGCTTGGGGATTCCGGCTATTATGCGATTTCTAGGAGGATTCAGACTCTACAACTTTGAGGCAAGTGATTAAACTTGCTAAATAATCTATGTTAGCCATTTATTTCATGATTTGTGGATAAAATTATGGATTTTTGGTTAATATGTTAAAACCTAGATTTTTGGGTTAAATCATACATTTGATGTATATATATTGATTTGAGGTTGTAAATTAGTTGAGTTTATATATTTGATGAGTTTTAATGTCGGGAATATGATTCGGTTGAAGATTTGTGGTTTGAAGTTGTTATTTTGGGTATATGGATTTCTTCCTAAAAGAATGGTTGCCGGAGATATCTGGTATGTTCAGTCGACCGCGGCCAGGGGGCTAGTCGACCGCGCCTCGAGGAAAAAGCCTATTGCCTTCTTCTTAAGGCAAAATCTAAAACCGCAGTCGACAGGGGGTCAGGGGCCGATCGACTGGTCCTCTATTTTTGGTCGAAGATTGGGATTTTATCCCCACCCCTTGTCTTTTGGGCTTGAAAATTAGGAACCTTAATACATGTTATAAGAAGTATGTTTTTGGGAGATTTTAGGGAGTTTCACCTAAGATGTTATGTCAGGGGTGTATTGAGTTATTGTGAGAGAGTATGAATTTAAGTTATTGTTTTGATTTAGTTGGGAATCCTCTTAGCATCGAGATTCATATTTGGGTATTATTATGGTTGATTGGTGTGCATACGGATATAGATGGTATCCTCAATGTTGCTTGAATTCGGAGACTATTCATACTATTAGAATTGATGGATGAGTAAGTTTCAAGTGAGGGATCGTAGTATGAAATAAATGGGAAGGTATGCGAGTTAGCAAGGTTTAGTATAACGAGAGTTATATACTTATAAATAAATTCACTTCTTTCATACATACGGGCTTATAAGAGTATGTATATTTATATGGCATGATGTAAATACCTTATGTGATGGTTTGAATTTATATGATGTGATTGTATATATATATTTAGTGCGAATGATATATGTATATTTATTGTGTGAGCATACTCTCCAGTGCTTTCATGGAAAGTTGCGCGATGTGGGTGAGGCCCCTGGCTTGAGGAGCAGGGTGCGTATAGCCCCCAGGTCATAGTCGTCCTTTGTTTATTATGTGATTTTATTTGGGGTGAGAAGTCTTATATATGATTCGTTCTCGCTTCTGGTTCAGAACTATGACCGTCTCCTATACGTTGTGATTTGTTTTATTACCATGGCAGTGTGATAATAATCCTATATATGGTAACCCGGGATAAAGTGAGTAATTCCTGGAAGATGATAGCATTGTTATGTATTTTATATCCATAAGTGATGGTATATTGGTAATTTATTTGTACACTAAGTGTGTTATGTGTACTTACTTGTTGGGATAACATGTGTTTGCTTTGTAACTAGAGTAATGTTGTAGACCCTAAAAGGCTCAGAGAATTATCTTATTTATGTGATTAGAGATGATTGTTCCTTATAAGTATTTGTAGTTATGTGTGCGGTACCGAGGGAATAATGGATCTCGATGCCCAACATTGTCAAGGAGTAGTGTATCGGGGGGGGGGGGGGGGTTCCTTGTTTGGATTTAGCTTTGCATGACATCCCACGCACGAAACGCAGTGCAATGTTGGGAGTGGGGAAAAGTTTAGTCCTTAGTACTCAGATTTATATGTTATAGTGAAACAAGGTTTTATGAGAATAAATTGGAGAAATATTTAGAGGAGTAGTTGATGTTATATGCATCGTTCATTGAGGGCAAAATGAATCTCGATATTCAAGATTATCAAGGAGTAGTGTATCGGGGGGTTCCTTATTTGGATTTCCCTTTGCAAGATGTACCACGCACGAAACGCAGTGCAATGTTGAGAGTTGGGAGAAGTTTAGTCCTTAGAATTTACATGTTAATAACTCGAGTAAGTTAATAACTAGAATCCACTAATTTCTAGTAGGAGATATGTATAGGTATATTTATAGGTTAATATAATTTTTACTTGCACGTGGGGTAAGTTAGATTTGGGATGTTTATGGAATTGTTATGGATGATGGGTTACGCGAGTGTGAATTTGGGCAGAGGTTAGATGAATTTTGTCCCTATATATTTTCGGGGAGTTATTTGAGGAAAATGTGCATATGTTTAGGTGCGCGCTCTAGTTGAGGGGTGAGTTGGATTTCTAGGAGAGTGCGACACCACTTTAATCATGTTATAGTGCATTTATAATTATTATGCATTTTAATTCACTTGATAAAATATTTTCACACCTCGGGATCTTACCCGTTTATATTTTTCTCTTGTTATATATATTGCATATTTTTAGGTGTTCCTCCGTAATAATGCCATTGATGCTTTCTATCTTGTATTCGTGGAGCTGCAGCAGTTGCAGACTATTGCGGGATTTTGTTATAGCTGTTTCCTATCTTTTGTAAATCTAGTTTACGATTCAGTTTGTATATCGGGTTTACACTCAAGTGTTAAGGTTGTATCACTTTTATATTTCTTTTCTCAAATTGTTGTATTGTCTGTGACCCAACAGCATATTCAAATATTTTCTTTTGTGCACTTATTATGTAATTTAGAATTTCTTCTTTTTATCATCGCCATGTTCTTATGTTATTCTATTCAGTAGTTAGTATGTTGTTGGATGATTATTGCATTGTATGTTTTATAAAAAAAAAAATTGGCACTCGCTTTTTATAGTTTTGGGTAGCTAGCTATGTTTATTTTGGTATCGTTAGTAGTTGCTGAGAATGATCAACTTGAGATTCCTGATTAATTATAGTATAGTGCTGGCCACCCGTTATTATTTTAAGTGGGGTGTCACAAAGTTCTACTTTTAGATTTTATCCTTTATTTTTAGTTGGTATATGCAAATTTTTATTTTTAGAACATTATGCTGCTAAGATCGTATCCAATGAATAAAGGACAACTGGTCCCTTTTCTTTCGTATCTTTACATTGGTTGCTTAACTCTTATTAGTAACATCTCATTAATACGCACCCTTTCCAGGTGATGCAACCATCATGCATGACTAAACTTATGAGATTACTGTAAGTTATTCAACTTGTTTTTAAAATAAGTAAACTTAATAGGCCTAGTAGGGTTCATAGCAATTATAGTGACTCAACAGATTTATTTCAATTATTATGTCCCTCGGGTTCTTGTTGTGAACAAAAGGAACCACATGGGTTTCCATGGCAACCACGAAATCCCTACAAGGTATCCTTAGGTAACAAAAGCCAATTTATATTGGTTGCCAACATTATTGGTCCCAAAAACATGCTCGGGCGGATGGCCCAGTAACCAGGTGCATTATCTCCATCATCTTACTTAGGCCTAAGAAAGTATGACGACACGACCTAAGAGGTATAGTATATGGAATGATATAGCTAAGGCTTGTTGGACTGGAGGATTGAATAAACACAAACAACATGTAACCATCAATATCTCTCAATATCATTTAGTCAGAGGTGATGCTCAAAATGATAAAGTTAGAGGCAATAAGATGCTTGGTTCAAGTAATTATATATTAAACCAAATGTTTAGTTAACATGAACATAAAACATAAACATCGAGAAGTAGAAAGCAACAATTTTTCATTAGAATGAAAAGTTACATTTACAATCAAAACTGGAATATGCAAGCAATTTACAATGACCCGGGATGGCGATCAATGTAATCTGCTGCACATGATCTCCGAGGCACAAGCTCTTCTTCTGCATTTTCTAAGGGATGTTCCAGAAGATGATCAAGAATAGCATCAATTGGGTTCACGATCATCCTTGGAAAAGGTATTATGGCAATAGGCTCGACAATCACTCTAATACTTGTACCACAAGGGAGATTCCTTAGGCATCTTTAGCTCTCCAAGGGCACTGAGCCACCCCTGAGCAAAAGAAAGGTCCTCTGCCTCCTTGAGCCTCGTTGGGGGCATTAATCCATCCCTGGTCACAACCATCTACCCAGACCTATCTACGACCCCTTTGAACAGATGCCTCAACCTCGTAACATCCCTTTGAATCCCAAAAGCAATTACATATGCCCGCCAAACATCCCCTTTCAGCTAAACAACCCCCTTTGCATCTCAGCTCGAGCGACCCCCTAGATGATGATGAAGATCCTCAGAGCACCAAGGAGGACCCCGATGGGGTGTTATCCTTTTGACGAACAATCTCCCTCTTCAAATCATCATTCTCCTTATGGATCAACTCACCTACTTGATTTACTTCACTGGAATCCAGAAGTTCGGCCTTCAGGTCATTTACCTTCTCTTGGAATGAAGCCCCAACTTCTACCATCTCTTTCAGATTATCTTTCAACTTCGCGACCAACTCAGATTGGTACTTATACTGCGGATTTCTCGTTCTCAAAGATTTGCAGATCTTTACAAGGGCCTTGTGAACCTTTGAATCGACATTTGGCCCAAGAATTTTTCCTAATGGAGAGTTCACAGGTATATATTCATCTATATCAATGGGATAGAAATAATAAAATAAGAAATATATTCAATGAACATCAATACCAACACACAATCAACAATGAGAACTTTCTTGCCATTCAAATATTAATGGCGACAAATTCCAAGTACAAAGTTTGAAAACTGAGAAGCACCCAAAACTGTACATTTTATACCCCGAATAGATGTACTTTAGTTTCTAATTCTCGACAATTTGGGTCTTATGTGCTTAAATGTTTATCTTGTAGGTCAAATGCACGTTGCGGTGTTCAAATGCATATTTCAAGGCAATTGTGCGCAATATGGAGCTAAATACCCTTGTCCCGTATCCTAGCCTACCCTAAACCGTCCCTAAACCTACCTAAACCTTGTGTGTGTTTTGTTTGTCCCTTTTTATTTTTTAGATTTTTATTTTGTGTCGTTTTATTTTTTAAGTTTTATTTTAGATTTATTTAGAATTTCTAGTTTTTATTTTCTATTTTTATATTTTCTTTTTATAATTTTATTTTATTTTGATTTTTATTAGTTTGTAGTTTTATTAGGATTAGTTTTTCGGAGTTTATTTTTAGATTTATATTTTTTAGGACTTTAATTTTCATTTAGATTTTAAGTTTTTATTTCTTTTGTTTTATTTTAGTTTTTATATAAGCTTAGGATTTTATTTTTTTAGTTTTAATATTTTAATATTTATTGTTTTTAGTTTGTTTTATTTCTAGTTAGATTTTATTTATTTAGGTTTAGTTTTATTAAGTTTAGTTGAGTCTTTATTATTTTATTATGTTCTAAATTAAACACCTAACTAACCTACACACTCACCTACACCCAAACTCTTCCTCACCCACACCTACCTTCCCTACACCTACACACACACACAATCTGACCCATCTTCTTCCCCAAACCCCACTACTTCTTTCTCTCTCCTCCATTAACACACACAACTCCATCACACAAACCCACAACAATAACCATCACTCTACCCTTATACCAAACAAAGGAACCCCTGACCCGCTTCCCCTTACCGACAAAACCCGGTCGTCCCTCGACCCTCCATACCCGCCGGCGCGACCTTCTGCCCGGTGGTGACCCTACTCCAATCCCGTATCGGCTACCCCAGCGGAAACCTGGATAACCTTATACCTAAACCCTTAAATCCAATATCGGTAACCCACGATCTCGAGCCCCTGTTCCGGCCTTAAACTGTCAACTGCCATACCCATCTACTCTCCCTGAACCTTAACCAGACCCATACCCACTTCGGACACAGCCTTAACCCCCGCCGGCGATCTCTCTTCGCGCCCTCGACCCTCCAGCAACCGCGCGACCTTCTTGCCTACGCGACCGTCGGTGGTCTTGTCCTTTGATACCCTTGACCCACCTGCCTCCAGCGCACCCAACAACCACCAGCCTTACTCGACCCATGTACACCTTTAATCCATCTTCGAAAACCCATTTCCCATTCAAACCCAACCATTTAAAACCCATGAGTCAAAGACTTCCACAACTTCCACTTGCCAAAGCCAATCTCACAAAACAAAGACCAAGTCATTTAAACCCCACATGTGTATTTAAACCCTGTTAACCCTTTTACCCATTATACCCCCAACTAACCATTTTACCCATTACCCAAAAATACCCTTGTAACAAATCTGATTTATTCATTCCTATCCACTCTTCCAATTATCCTCACACCTCACCATTTCCATGAACACTCATGTCCATTCCCAAAAATACCCCCGTGCTCCATGTGCCTACTATAAATGAAGATGAAGACCCCATTTGAAAAAAAGAACTTTTAGATGGGAATTTTTAGAGAGAGAATTGTAGAGCGATAAATACCATTTTGTAAATAGTTTTTGTTTTTATTTTTTTTAGAGATTTGGTGAGATTTAATTATGAGTAATTTAATTGTATGGAAGATGATAGAGTTCAAATTGCCAATTTCAAGGAGACTTGTTGAAGATTTGTTCTCTTTCTCTACTCTTTTATTATATATGCCTTTAATTATTTGTTCATCATGATTAATATCAAGTTAGTCTAAATACCCTTTCAAGGGGTGGGAGGAAACCCTTATTTGATGTTATTTTAGTTTAATTAGTTTGATTACTTGAAAATTCCCTTTGAATATTAATTTTGATCCATCACCCTTAAATGTACGCCTCGAGAGAGGGTAAATAATTTTCGAGAGAAAATCAAAATTCTAGTTATAATACCCATATGAGATTCAAACTAGAGATAGGGGTTTCTTAAGTGGGGTATTATAACTTGAATTTCAACTCTAAATTTATTTTCTAAGATTGAAATAAATTTTTATTGATCGATCCTAGCGGGGGATTAATTAAAAGGAGCGTGGATCTATTTTCTAGAGATGTGGGATTTTAAACTTAATTTTCTAAAAGATTACTATTAAAATTACATTTGGAACGAGAGTTGATTTGTAATTTTGATATTAATTTGGGAAAATTCAATTAATTAAATTAATTAGTTAGAATAGCTAAAATTTGTGGTGTAATCCCATTCCTTGATTGTTCTCACAATTATTTACCTCACTTTATCTCTTATTTTAGTTTAGAATTTATTTTTCATTTTAGTAACTTTCTAGTTAGTTGTTATCATATCACATTTAGTTTAGTTTAGTTTAAATCATCACCTCACCCAATTGTTTTAATATTAGAAAAGGCTAAAAATAGTAGAAAAGTGAAAAAGCACAAAAATAAAATAAAAATTTAATTACAATTGTTTTCCCTTTGCTTTACTCCCAAGGAAGTGGATTGATACCCTTACTTACCTCTACACTTGAGATTATTATATTTTGTAGGTATTTGAGGTTTTGATTAGAAGGAATTTTCAAGAAACGACAAAAAAAAATACACGCAAAAGTCGTTTCTATCAAATGGCACCGTTGCCGGGGAAATAAAAGTCGTTTTATCAAATGGAGCCGTTGCCATTCTTGGGATCGTGAAGCTCGTAAAAGATTTCAACTTGTAGTTCACTTATTTTTTTTGGACTTTATTATTTTTTTAGTACCATTTTTCTTTATTTTAGAAGGCTTGTATTAGGATTTTTATCATTGCTTGTATTGCGGTGCATAGAGACACCTTTATTTTATTTTTCATTTTAAAATTTGTAATAAATCGAAGACAAGCGTGATAGGGAAACCTGATATGACAACGGTGCCATTTGATAGAAAGAACTTTTGCTTGTATATTTTTCTTTGTCGTTGCTTGAAAAGTCCTTCTAATCAAAACCTCAAATACCTACAAAATATAATAATCTCAAGTGTAGAGGTAAGGAAGGGTATCAATCCACTTCCAAGGGGGTAAAGTAAAGGGAACACAATTGTAATTCAATTTTTATTTTCTTTTTGTGCTTTTTCACTTTTCTACTTTTTTTTTTCGCTTTTTCAAGTATTAAAACAATTGGGTGAGGTGATGATTTAAACTAAACTAAACTAAACTAAACTAAATGTGATATGATAAAAAAACTAACTAGAAAGTTACTAAAATGAAAAATAAATTCTAAACTAAAATAAGAGATAAAGTGAGGTAAATAATTGTGAGAACAATCAAGGAATGGGATTTCACCACAAATTTTATCAATTCTAACCAATTAATTTAATTAATTTAATTTTCACAAATTAATTTCAAAATTACAAATCAACTCTCGTCGCAAATGTAATTTTAATAGTAACCTTTTAGAAAATTAAGTTTAACACCCCACAACTCTAGAAAATAGATCCACACTCCTTTTAATTAATCACCCGCTAGGATCGATCAATTAAAATTAATGTCAATCTTAGAAAATAAATTTAGAGTCGAAATTCAAGTTATAATACCCCACTTAAGAAACCCCTATCTCTAGTTTGAATCTAAAATGGGTATTATAACTAGAATTTCTATTTTCTCTCGAAAATTATTTACCCTCTCTCGAGGCGTAAATTTAAGGGTGGTGGATCAAAATTAATATTCAAAGGGAATTTTCAAGTAATCAAACTATTTAAACTAAAATAACATCAAATAAGGGTTTCCCTTCACCCCTTGAAAGGGGATTAGCCTAACATGATATTAAACATGATGAACAAATAATCAAAGGCATATATAATAAAAGAGTAGAGAAAGAGAAAAAATCTTCAACAAGTCTCCTTGAAATTGGCAATTTGAACTCTATCATCTTCCATACAATTCAATTACTCACAATTAAATCTCACCCAATATCTAAAAAAAATAAAAACAAAAACTATTTACAAAATGGTATTTATCTCTATACAATTCTCTCTCTAAAAATTTCTATCTAAATATGGAGTTGGATCATCTTCCTCCACCATTTATCCCACCCAACCCACCCATTGTCCTTTCCACCCCACCACCTGGTTTGGATCTTGATTTTACACATTTCAAGTTTCCGTCTACATTTTTAGATCCTCACCTAAAACCATCCCCCACCCATGAGAGTATTTTTGGTGATACTCTCCATCGTGACACCGAGCTTGTCACCCCATGCCCACCACTCTCTTGTGGTGTTGATTTCTTCCCGAGACAGATCCTTAGCGTGTCACGGTGCGACCATTATCAATGACCATTCATAGAACGATCGTGTCATTTCTATGAGACCCACCCCATCACTATTTTCACACCACTTCTCCTCCCTCACTAACTTGAGCAACATGCTTATAGGGCCCTAGTTCCCCTCACCTTCCGGCTCAATAAGGTCCGTGACCGATGCCCATTCACCCTCAACCTTACCCTAATAACCACCCGCCCATGGTCCAGCGATGCTTTGCATCGTGTGATTCACTTTTCCATACAGGTGCATTGACACGTTTTAGCCTCTATCCAACAAGACTGACGCTTCAGTCTTGTTTGGGGTTGATTCTCATCACCCAATTTTTCTGCCGCCCGGTATTTTCCTCGTTGTTATCCTTAGGGTGAGATCCCTTCGGTCTAGCTGAAGACATTAAACTTAGCGCTACCGGGAGGCATCCCGCGTTTCTTGTACTAGTCTCATCCTGTTTGGGGGTGGTGTTTTACATCACCCAATGCTTTATCATGCTTATAGACTTGTATATATTTTTTTCTCGTATCACTTATTCAGGTTTATTCTTGGCTCTATCTTTCCACTTCATTAGCGGTTCATTCTGGTAATATCTTTCCAACCTTATGCTCTCAATTTTAAAAATCATTTTTCCTAACATCGAGGACGATGTTCCTTTTTGTTTGGGGGTGGGGAATTTTATCAAAATCGTACCTCTTTTGATTTTTTTTTATTTTTAAACCTGATTTTTTAAGATTTTGTGCAGTTTCTTTCATCTCACTCATTGATGTGAATTTTCAATCATCCATCTTTCAAAAGTCTAGGAATCGAGCTAGAGAATATTTTTTTTAAATAGCTTATGTAATATGTAACAAGGCATTTTGCACTATGAATTCCTAGACTCAACAAAAATTTGCGCACTTATCACGTCACTACGGTTTAGAGTTGAGGAGTACTAAAATTCTAAAGATAACCTTAAGGATCACTAGTGGAGACTTTAGCTTATGAGATTCGTTCCTTTCACCCATTCAAAGTGTCTTACGCAATCTCCGAGTCACAAGTTGATCCAACTTTGTTTGGGTCCTCACTTTAATACTTGTATGATCTCATTATTCTTCATTTTTGGCTTGATCACTGAGAATGACATCTTTTTTGAGTTTTAAGAAACACGTGTCTTTAAGTTTGTCCCGATCACTAGGTTTTCATCCATACACCTACCACTTTCCCCCATATCATATTCCCAATCATTTCACCCATTTTTACCATATTCTACCCTATTCACACACATTCCCCTCACCACGACTTATCATCTCCATATCATATTTAATTTTCAAATAAAAGAGTGTTGATTCCAATTGTTAAATGTCTTCATTATTGGGTTGAAAAGAGAGAGAAAAACAAAAAAAAAGTGAAAAAAGAAAAACATAAAAATAGTAAAAATAGAAAATAAAATAGAAAAAGAAGAGGAAAAAAACAAGAAAAAAAAGAGAGTTTGTTGTTAGTTCTTGTGTAATAAAGACATTTGTGCCTAAAATGTATAAACTCTTCTATCGCATCCATTTTCATCCATTTCACATCACATATTCATCACTCATCACTCATCCATCACCATTCTATCCTATCCTACCCCATACCATCCTTCTCGTTTCATTTTACCCCCTTACCCTTAAACATCCATATTTCCCCTAGGTGTTCGGGCAAATGAAAGTCAACGTGGTGAATAACTCGACGTTCTCACTATAGTGATTAGCTTTCTTTCATGGGATCATTTTTCTTTCTAATTGTTCGTTCTTTGTTATGTGTGTGTGAGACGTTTGAACTTGCTTATATTTACTCACCTCCTCACACACAAGAGCGATACACTTACCCTAATCTCGAGAGTTCGTATGAGAGAGAGATATCCAGTGAGATTTGAAGTTGATGAGTTGATTCCAAAAAGGAAATCTGGGAATTACTCTTATGATTCTTGACCCATCTTGAATGATTCACACTACACACGTTGAGTTCTAGGAAGGATGTGCCTTGAGTATTTACTTAGCTAAAAATTTTACACTTCTAGCTTGTATTTCAGAAAATATTTCTCATGTGATGGATTGTGCGACTATTCTATGTCTAATAAGAGATTGACTGCCTTGTAATATATTTTTGCAAATAATAATTTTGTGGGTATATTCCCTGCAAACCCTCACGAGACACAGCTCGTCTTATAGGGAAACCTACATGTTTAAAGGCATGTTGCACATGCTAAGTCCAATCGCAAGTGCCCGTGAAAGTGGTGCACTTTTGGTTACTTATCTTTTTATTTCTCTCTATCTTATTTCTCGAGGACTAGCAACGCTCTGTTTGGGAGTGGTGTGATAAGCACCCAAAACTGTTCATTTTATACCCCGAATAGATGTACTTTAGTTGCTAATTCTCGACAATTTGGGTCTTATGTGCTTAAATGTTTATTTTGTAGGTCAAATGCACATTGCAGTATTCAAATACGTATTTCATGGCAATTGTGCGCAATATGGAGCTAAATACACTTGTCTCGTATCCTAGCCTACCCTAAACCGTCCCTAAACCTACCTAAACCCTGTGTGTGTTTTGTTTGTCCCTTTTTATTTTTTAGATTTTTATTTTGTGTCGTTTTATTTTAGATTTATTTAGAATTTCTAGTTTTTATTTTCTATTTTTCTATTTTCTTTTTATAATTTTATTTTATTTTGATTTTTATTAGTTTGTAGTTTTATTAGGATTAGTTTTTAGGAGTTTATTTTTAGATTTTATATTTTTTAGGACTTTAATTTTCATTTAGATTTTAAGTTTTTATTTCTTTTGTTTTATTTTAGTTTTTATATAAGCTTAAAATTTATTTTTTATTTTTAATATTTTTAGTTTTATTGTTTTTAGTTAGATTTTTTTTTTTAGTTTTAGTTTTATTAAGTTTAGTTGAGTCTTTATTATTTTATTAGGGTCTAAATTAAACACCTAACTAACCTACACACACAGCATACTTCCAAACACACTCACCTACACACAAACACTTCCTCACCCACACCTACCTTCCGTACACCTACACACACACAATCTGACGCATCTTCTTCCCCAAACCCCACTACTTCTTTCTCTCTCCTCCATTAACACACACAACTCCATCACACAAACCCACAACAATCACCATCACTCTACCCTTAAACCAAACAAAGGAACCCCTGACCCGATTCTCCATACCAGCGAAACCCGATCGTCCCTCGACCCTCCATACCCGTCGGTGTGACCTTCGGCCCGATGACGACCCTACTCCGATCTCGTATCGGCTACCCCAGCGAAAACCTGGATACCCTTATACACAAACCCACAAATCCAATACGGGTAACCCTCGATCTCGAGCCCCTGTTCCGGCCTTAAACCGTCAACTTCCATACCCATCTACTCGCCTCGAACCTCAACCAGACCCATCCCATTTCGAACAAAGACTTAACCCCCCGCCGACGATCTCTCTTCGCGCCCTTGACCCTCCAGCAACCGCACAGCCTCCTTATCGATGCCGCCGTCGGCGGTCCTGTCCCTTGATACCCTTGACCCAACTGCCTCCGGCGCACCCACCAGCCACCAGTCTTACCCGACCCATGCCCAACTTTAATCCATCTTCCAAAACTCATTTCCCATTCAAACCCAACCATTTAAAACCCATGAGGCAAAGACTTTCACGACTTCCACCTGCCAAAGTCAATCTCACAAAACAAAGACCAAGTCAATTAAACCCCACATGTGTATTTAAACCATTTAAATCTTTTTACCGATTACACCCCCAACTAACCATTTTACCCAATACCCAAAATTACCCTTGTAACAAATCTGATTTGTTCATTCCTATCCACTCTTCCAATTATCCTCACACCTCACCATTTCCATGCACACTCATGTCGATTCTCAAAAATACCCCCATGCTCCATATGCCTACTATAAATGAAGATGAAGACCCCATTTGAAAAAAAGAACTTTTAGATAGGAATTTTTAGAGAGAGAAATACCATTTTGTAAATAGTTTTTGTTTTTATTTTTTTTAGAGATTGGGTGAGATTTAATTGTGAGTAATTGAATTATATGGAAGATGATAGAGTTCAAATTGCCAATTTCAAGGAGACTTGTTGAAGATTTGTTCTCTTTCTCTACTCTTCATTATATATGCCTTTGATTATTTCTTCATAATGTTTAATATCATGTTAGGCTAAATCCCCTTTCAAGGGGTGGGGGGAAACCCTTATTTGATGTTATTTTAGTTTAATTAGTTTGATTATTTGAAAATTCCCTTTGAATACTAATTTTGACTCCTCACCCTTAAATTTACGCCTCGAGAGAGGGTAAATGATTTTCGAGAGAAAATCAAAATTCTAGTTATAATATCCATTTTAGATTCGAACTAGAGATAGGGGTTTCTTAAGTGGGATATTATAACTTGAATTTCAACTCTAAACTTATTTTCTAAGATTGACATTAATTTTAATTGATCGATCCTAGCGGGTGATTAATTAAAAGGAGTGTGGATCTATTTTCTAGAGTTGTGGGGTGTTAAACTTAATTTTCTAAAAGGTTACTATTAAAATTACATTTGCAACGAGAGTTGATTTGTAATTTTGATATTAATTTGGGAGAATTCATTTAATTAAATTAATTAGTTAGAATAGCTAAAATTTGTGGTGTAATCCCATTCCTTGATTGTTCTCACAATTATTTAGCTCACTTTTATCTCTTATTTTAGTTTAGACTTTATTTTTCATTTTAGTAACTTTCTAGTTAGTTGTTATCATATCACATTTAGTTTAGTTTAGTTTAAATCATCACCTCACCCAATTGTTTTAATATTTGAAAAAGCTAAAAAAAGTAGAAAAGTGAAAAAGTACAAAAAGAAAATAAAAATTGAATTACAATTGTGTTGCCTTTGCTTTACCCCCAAGGAAGTGGATTGATACCCTTACTTACCTCTAAACTTGAGATTCTTATATTTTGTAGGTTTTTGAGGTTTTGATTAGGACTTTTCAAGCAACGACAAAAAAAAATATACACGCAAAAGTCGTTTCTATTGAAAACTACAAAATATAACAAACAAATAACAAAGAAGTAGAAACCCTAGACCAGAAGCAAAGGTTTACACCTGCTCAGAAGATGTTGGCCCCTTTCCCTTGTCAGCAGCTGAGGCAGTTTGATCACCAACAGCTACGATCACACCTGGACCACCTATAACTTTGTCAAAAGAAAGGTCTTCAACAGTAGGACCAGTTATTCTATCCTAGCTTGAATCAGAGGCTGGTCGGTCAAAGGATCCCCGATGTCAATCATTTTTAGACCTACCTCGTGTTTAGAAAAGATAAGGGAGTCTGCTGGGACTTCAGCTGTGACCAAAGCTTAATCCCAACCCTTCTTAAAGACCAAGTTTCAAACATAGGAAATCGGGCACTCAACATCATCAAATGTCGCCTCATAGCCTTCATTATATGCGCTACCTCGAGCAGCAATAGCCTTTCCCTCTAACTTGTCCACCTTAGAAGATAGCTCATTGTTGGCCTCTGCCACCTTCAACTTTTCAGCGACCATTTGGGCATAGGATTCCTGGAGGTTGGCGAGCTCGTTTGTCGACTAATAAATAAGGGCATCCAAATCCCTCTGCTTATCTTAGTCAAAAGTGGCCTTATAATTATCTAGGACCTCCTGGGTTCTCTTCAAATACTCCTCCATATCGGCATTCTTCTTGGACCAATGAACCTGACCACGGAAAAATGTGGTAAAATTAGAAAAAAAATTGCAGAAAGAAAGAGAACATAAATCAAATTGCTGAAAAAGAAAGAATTAGGAAATCTCAAATAAACGTGACGTACCAAAGAGAGCCCTTGGGCTGATTTCAGGACTAAGTAGTCACCACCATCTTCATCGACTGCTCACGTTCGGCAGTAAGTACACCCACCTCTAGTAATGCAGGAGTAAGATGGGGGGAGTCAGCCACACTCTTCCTCTTAGCAATTAGAACATGAGAAGGCAATGTAGAGTCCTTTAGGGACTGTTCCCTATTCCTTTATTCTTTCTTTCTTTCACTCCTCCTCTCTTTTCTTCTCTTTTCTTTCTCCCTACCACGCTCTACCTAGTTCCTGAAATGGAACTACTAGTTTTGGGAGAGTCCTTATTTTTTCTTTTCATAAACTTCATCCGATCAGATAACTTCTCATCATTGTCATCACGAAGAATTAGACACCTTCTCTTCAGTGGCACCGTTATTTCTTCTTATTTTTCACCGATTCCTTCCTCACTGTCTTCTTCTGATCCCTCTTCTTTACCCCCTTCCTCCCCTCTTTCCTCTTCATCTCTTTCTTTTTCAAGCTGAATTCGTTCATAAGGGCCACCAAACTCTTCCCCTGGAACCTCCAAATTAGTAATATTGTCAATTGGCTTGTAGTGAAACTAGAGGTAGTATTCTTGTACTCGTGCAGATAAATAGCCGATCGAGGGTGCTTGTCGTTATCAAAAGTATCCCTAATCCTCCAAGATTTTAGAAGTTCAGTGGTACTAAACTCAATGGCTCCAGGTTCTTAGTTATTTGACTTAGATGGAAAAACAACCAAAGCAGAAAAATAAAACACATTAGAAAAAGCGTGAAGAGGAAACAACGAGAAAGGAGTAGACAAGATAGACAGTGTTAGCAACCTATATACTCCTCCCCAAAGGTAGGGATCTGATATCCCCTATACCTTACTCCCTTTGGTTAGGGAGGATATTGACAATTCCTAGAAATAAATCCTTCAGTATAGTAATTTTTATGAGAATTAGGCAAGTTCATAACTAGAACTCAATCAGCACTCCTAGACTTCAAGTATAGGATTCCACCCCTTTTAGGAGAGAAGACATAACAAAAATAAATTTCTGCAATCCCTAAGTTGGTCCCATATAACTCGTTTATCCTCTGTACTCCATTCATAATTTTCCAAATATTTGGAGTACATTCGAAAGGAACAATGTCAAAATATTTGAAGAAATGTAAAAACATGGGATTTAGGGGTAATGTCAAACCTCCTTGAGAGACCAACAAATCATGTATCCAATGACCGTCGTCTATGGTACGAACATTATGAGGATTGGGGACACACTCAATATACACCCAATTAGGCATATTGTAGAACTTTCTAAAGTCAAAAATAGATTTATTATCAAGCATCGCCATTTTGAAACAAAACCCTAGCTACAACTACATAAACTTTGTAGAAGAGAAGAATTAGAGAAGAGTTAGAGCTAAAACTTACAAGTGTTAATGAAGCCTTGAGAAATCACTGAAGAAAGGACACTCTGATTTTGAAGTAGAAGACAAAGAGAGGAAGCTTAGAGATTAAGTACGAGCGAAAAACAACAGAAGACACTAAACTGGCGGTTAAGTTACACATGAACGATTTTCAAAGCATCTTAAATCACGAGTCCCTAATATTATCCCACCTCTTCAAATTTCTACTCAGAGACAAGCGCATCCTCATCAGCTCTCCCAAATACCAAAAGTGTCATTTTACTATTTCAAGTCTTGGGCCTGTTAGCTCAATTAAAATATATTTTATGGCCCAAGGCTTTTAGGGGAAATTGTGGGAGCCCATGTCCATGAGAGTAGCCGACCTAGTCCTGATAAATTAAACACTTGGCCCGACCCAAATCATGACTAAATCTCCACAGGAGTATTTTAGTAGAATAATAACACTTATGGATATGGTCAAATCCGGTACCAAAAATATCGGATGAGATATTCAAATATATTGTACACCCTGACCTGGGGAAAAGGGATTGAAAACTAGAACCTTTGAGAGACACTTAATAAGAACAAGTAACCTCTCCGTGGATATAGGAAAGTTGCCGAAACCATGTAAATCGTTGTTGTGCATGTGATTTCATTTACTTTATGCCATTTGTGATTGCTTTCATAGAATCATTCATTTGTAACACCCCGTATTTTTATGATTTCTATATTTGGATTAAATGTGAATTAAATTGGGATAAATTAAATTAAATTGGAATAATTAATCCGGGTTATATAAATATTAATTAGTGAGATAAGGGTTAATATTTTTTTATATTGAATATTACTTAGTAAAGGAGTAATAATAATGATAAGAAAATATTTTGATTATCGTGAGTGAGAAATACGACGTTCACGATAAATTTAGTCGGGACGCGCGTGTCAGTCGTGTCGGGCATTAATTCGAGAAATAAATTGAAATTAACTTTTGGCACTTCATATGGTCATTTCAAGTACGCCACTATGTCGAAAGGGTCGAGATAGTCCGAAAAGTCTACCCGGGGGTTTGGTTTGGGTCCCCGGGCACTTTTAGGCCAAACTTGCACCCCGAAGGGGTATTTTGGTCTTTTGAAATTTTGGGGAAGATGGACAGATGAAAATTGAGAGGTTATATCTACGATCACGTAAGAGACTTTAGAGTTTACAGTTACCAAAACAAAGAGAGAGCACAGGAGGGAGAAGGAGAAAGTTCCTTGGAGTTTTAAGGCCAAAAGTCGTCATCTTGCACTAAAACCACCACCAAATTGTAGATCGGGGAGATAGGACCACAACAACACCCTTATTCCTCAACGGATCAGACCTACCAAAAGAGGCAAGTGTTTATATTTCTCAGTTATATGCATATGTTATCCATGTTAGGGTAGATTTGAAGAAATACTCATGATATTTTGAATTTGGCACTGAAATTGAATGTTAAATCAAGTCTTTGGGTAGGAATTGCATGTAGTTTGAGTAGTCATATATAGAGAATATGAAACTTGATACTTATGCGTAATAATCAAGAAATATAGATTTGGGATTAGGTTGGACTTTAATGGTGAAAAGATACACCTAGGGTTTTGAGGATTTAATGATTTAATTTATCCTTACATGAGAATTTTAAGGTGTTGATGTTAAAATATCTTAATAATTATCCAATTACTTGTGGAAAAGGTTTGGGGACTCTTTGTTTTGGTCTTGTTGAAGTCTGATGTGTTTTGGGTGAACAACAATTGTGAAAAATGCAGTTTTTAGAGAAAAGGGATGAACTTGTTTTTTCTCGTTCGAACGACCTGGAAAGTCGTTCGAACGACTATGTTTGAATGAGAATACCAACGAGGATTCCAATGAAAAGTAAGTGAGAATATTGTTCAAAGTTCGTTCGAACGAGCTTGAGATTTCATTCGAATGAGATTTCAGAAAAAGGAAATTTTTTCCGGACTGCTTTAAATCTGACGTAGTACATTCGAGAGAAGGAGAATAACCTATGGTAAGTTTTAGTGACTTTCTTACATGACCTAGTAGTTTCAGAGTGGTTAAATAGTAGGAATGCTTAAGGTATTATCAAAGGCTTTATATTGGTTAATCTTATTGGGTTAAACACAATAAGGGAAACAACTGTGAGTTACAAAGGACCGTTAGTATTAGAAAGAAATATACTACGCATAACTACTGGTATTCGGGTTGTGTGTATACCTACTTATTTTAATATGATGTGAGTATACCTACTGTATGATATATGATGTGTATGGCATACCTACACTGCTTGCTATCGAGAGGAGGTTTCACGACGTGGACGGTCTTATCCTGATGAGCCCATTGGGGGAATTTTAGACTTTTACCTAGAACATAGAACCTTGGATACGTGTTATCTGAGAGTATGATAGTTTCGATAGTTGAATGGGGGCGAACATATGTGCGTGACCCATTTGGATGGATACTATGTTCGCATCCAATATATGTGGATTGAATTTAAGGATCAAGTGTGATACTGATCCAATAGTCCTGTAATTCGTACGTGAGGTATTGGGACTTGATAGTAGAGTATGCATGCACCGGGAGGTCTCTGGCTAAGGGTGCAGTATATATATATATACTTATGACTTATTCTACTGTGTGTGCCTAGTTGAAAAGAAAGATAGTAATATTCAAGATAACTCTAGTATTTGAAATGAGAAATTTATAATTAACGAATGGATAGGAGAAATCCTATAACTTATTGTATGGGCGATACAGGTGAATGTTGCGAGTTACCGTGTGTATTAATAAATTTGGGTTTGACTAGTTTGACCAGGTAGTCTAATCAGGATGGGTTAGATATATACGTTATGCATGCACATTAGATGAGAGGTGAGCATCTAAAGTGAGAGCACGTAAACCTAACATGTATATAATATTTACTAATTTTGCATTTAAATATTTGCTAAATTTTGAAACTGTTTTACTTGGTCTCTGACCATTTTTCTCCAAATCTCTATTCTTTTTGTAAAACATTTTAGGTGGATAGCCACAGGGACAAATCGTAATAAAGGTCTCTCTCTCTCTCTCACGTAGCCCTCTAGGGTTGCATGGCGGATAAACCTACATCTACCTTAGAGGTAGAAGACCATCCTCCAAATCTTTGTCCCCAAAATATCAATCATCATTCTCTCCCTAACCTTTCTTCCAATCCTGCTCGTATCAAATCTTTCGCTGAAGTTGTTGAATCTTCAAAAACCACATCTCATTCTCTACACGAAGTTACTTACTATAAGGGAGAACCAACTCTTTTCCTTGATAATGACTATATCACTAAGCTCTATGCTCTTTTTAAACATTCTTTTGTGGGAAAGTTTCCCCATGGTCGACCCCCTAGATGATATAAGAAAGATGTTAACGCCAATGAATTTAAAGGCAACTTTCAACATGGTATGTTCAAAGATATACCATGAGAGTCTTTAAATGGACAAATGACTTTCATCCAGAATGTGAAACTACTATAGTTCTTATCTGGGTAAACTTGCCTTTAATGCCAATTCATCTATATAATAAAGAGAGTCTTTTTTCCATTTGTAGTGCTGCTAGTATTCCAATGAAGATGGATAGTGCTACAACATCTCTTGGCAGACCTAGTTTAGCTGGGGTTTGCATTGAAGTTGATTTAAAGAGGCCTCTACCTAAATGAATTTAGATTGCAAATTAAGAAACCAAAGTGGGATTCTGGCAACAATTTGAATATGAGGATATTCCTCCTTATTGTTTTTCATGTGCTAAAAGGGGTCACAAGATAGAAAAATTTCTTTTTATAGAAGAAAATCAGGTGAAAGATCCCAATAAGAATTCCCAAGATGTTAAGAAGAAGGAAGGTACTAAAGAATGGGTTATCAAAGCTTTCCATACTGATAAAACTGAAAGAGTCCCAACGATGGAAGGAAAACAGTCTCAGAAAGCTAATCAAGACAGATGTACAAAAGTGATTGAAAAGTCAAAAAAGGTACAACATAAGATCACAAATTTTTTAAAAAAGAAATCTCATCAGATTAAGGTTATGCCATACACCAATGTCAATTCTGTATAGGTCCCTAATGATTCTCATATGGGCACGAGGGATCACGATCTTCCAAATGAAGAGGTAGTAGTTTCAAAGACCGTAGAAGAAGCATCAGAAGATGAAATTCAAGAATAAGCAGATGAAGAAGTAGAATAAGTAGAAGACGATGAAGAAGAAGAAGAAGAAGAAGAAGAAGAAGAAGAAGAAGAAGAAGAAGAAGAAGAAGATGTAGCAGATGATGAGGTGGAAGAGGATGGTGAAATCCAAGAAAAGTTTTTTCCAAAATCTACGCTCAGTACTCCTGAGAAAATTTCCAATTCTTCTCGATATCTGGAAGCTTCAAATGATCAAGACAAGTTTAGTGCTAAGGTAATGATAGAAGTTAATACAAAATCAAACTCAAGAAGTACAAAGAACAGATACCCTATTTTTAATCGAGGCTTTAAAGTTGAAAGAAGTCTCTTTTCAAATAAGAACATACCAAACACCAGGATTCTCAGATCTGGTGCAAAAGTTTCCCTCCACAAACTCTCCAAATGATAAGTTCTCTAATTTGGAACATTAGAGGGCTCTCAAAAAAGGGGGCTCTAAAGATAATTAGGAGACTCTTAAGGATTCACAAAGTTTCTATTTTAGTAATCCTAGAACCAAAGTTGGAGAAGAATAAAATTGAAATTTTTTGAATAAGACTTAGCTTTGACATTGCTTTCTCTAATTCCAATAGAAAAATTTGGTTCTTTGTTAGAGAAGGTATTGAATGTAATTTCATTTCTGATATGGAGCAGTGCGTTAATATGTCTTTCTTCATAAATGAGACTAAGTTATTTTCTAGTTTCATTTATGCTAAGAATACTAAGATTGAAAGGCGTGAGTTATGGGATTTACTTAATCAAAGTTTCACATCAAATCCTTGGCTCATTGGTGGATATTTCAATGTGGTTTCCAATAGAGGGAAAATGATTGAGGCAACAATGTTGATGATAGCGCTGCCATGGAGTTTTTAGAAGCTATGTAGGTAAATGAAATGATTGACTTGGGTTTCAAGGGCTCTAATTATACTTGGTTTACAAAAAAAGACGGTCTGGATAGAATTTGGTGCAGGCTTGATAAGATTTTTTGTAATCTTGCTGCTCAAAACATTGGTGTTTGGGAAGTTCAACATCTCAATAGACATATGTCAAATCACTGTCCTTTACTTCTTGCATTTAACACCCCCTCTAATATTCGAAATAAATCTTTTAAGTTCCAAAAATTCTGGATGGAAAAAATAGAGATATACGAGATAGTGGAACAGGCCTGGAATTCTACTGAGCATACCAATCCTTTTGTTTCAGTAGGATACATTTTTTAAAGCTCTTAGGTCTGCTTTATCTAGATGGAGTAAACAGGTGTTTGGAGATATCTTCCAAGAAGCTAGGAATGTTGAAGATTATTTGCTAGCTATGGAACTTACAATTAATAGAGATCCCACTGAATTAAATAGATAAAAACTTTCTCTAACTCAGGCTAATAACACTATAAAACTAGAAATTGAAAATCTTTTTTGGAGTCAAAAAGGAAGGGAAAAGTGTTTGAAAGAAGGTGATGAGAACACTGTCTATTTTCATAACTCAGTGAAAGAAACTAAAAGACACATAGTGATATGAGATATTAAAGATCAGTATGGGGTGCATCAGAAGAATGAGAAAGATATTCAAAGGGAAGAAATCAATTTTTTTGATCTTTAATTTTGACAAGAAGATATGCCTACCATCTCTATGCAAGATACGTTTTTGGAGGTTATCCCTACTTTAATAACTCCAGAGATAAAAAATTCCTTATCCTCCATACCTAATTGCACTTAAATTTTAGATGTGGTTAAACAATTAAATCCCAATAGTTGCCTAGGTCCAGATGGCTTTAATGGATTCTTTTTTTGTGAGATTTTGGAAAATTATTGAAAAAGAAGTGGTTGCGGGAGTCCAAAGTTTCATTTTAGGCAAGTTTATGCCTAGAAATATTACTTCAACATTGATTTCTTTGATTCCTAAATGCCAATCCCCAAAAAGGTTTTCAAACTTCAAAACTATAAGTCTTGTAAACTTCATTAGCAAAATTATATCCAAGATCCTCTCTAATAGATTAAGTGAGGTATTGACTCTGATCATTTCTCACAACCAAAGTGGTTTCTTAAACGAAAGATATATGATTGAGAATGGTATGTTGGCTCAAGAACTGATGTCAATGATCAATTCTAAAAACTATGGAGGGGAATGTGGTCATAAAATTGGATCTAGCTAAAGCATATAACAGAGTCTCTTGGATGTTTCTAATCCTTATTCTAAGGAAATTGGGGTTCTCTGAGCATTAGATAGATATGATGTGGAGATTATTGTCTAACTGTTGGTTTTCAGTTCTTGTTAATGGAAATTCTTGTGGATTTTTCAAGTCTTATAGAGGACTAAGGCAAGGAGATTCTCTCTCTGCAAGTTTGTTCATCATTATGGTAGAAGTTCTTTCCAGAAACCTCAACAAGTTAATTCCCCAATTACATGGTTTCAAAATGCCAATTGGATGCCCCAAGTTTAATCATCTTGCTTATGCTGATGATGTTATCATTTTCTTATCTGGTGCAAGCTCAAATTTAAAGAAGATATTGGAGGTTATTAAAATTTTTGAAAGGGTTGTTGGTCAAAAAATCAATTTTTCCAAATCTCAAATATTTTTATCTAAAATGTTATCTCCAGCTAGGGCAAAGAAAATCCTCACAACCACTGGTTTTACTAAAAAAAATCCTATTTTATACCTTGGTTGTCCTTTGTTAGTAGGTAGAAAGAAGATTTCCCATTTTGACCACCTTACTGAGAAAATCAGAAATACTCTCAGTGGATGGAAATCAAGGATGCTAACTACGGGTGGAAAGTTGGTCTTATTAAAAGTGTTCTATCTACCATTCCTATTCACATTATTTCTTCTTTCATCCCTCCCAAAAAAGTATTTCAAACAATAGAATCCATTTTTGCTAGATTTTTTTGGGATTCTTTAGAAGCTAAAGCAAAGCATCATTGGTGTAAATAGATGGATATAGCTAAGCCTATCAAATATGGTGGTCTTGGAGTTAGGAGTTTGAGTGACATCAGAAATGCTATGGCTATGAAACTTTGGTCAAAATTCAGGTCCACTGATTCTCTATGGTCAAAATTCATCAAGGCAAAGTACTGTAGAAAAAACCATCCTATATCAGTGAGTCCAAAATCTTTCGTAAACACCTGGGGTAGGATGAGCTACATTAGAAACACTACTAAAACTCATATGCAGTGTAATTTAAGCTTGGGAAACATTGATTTTTCATGGGACAACTGGCTGGACTCTGGGCCGATTGGCGATTTCTTTAATATTCCCAGGAATACTAAAGTAAATGAGTTTTTGGAAATAAGATAGATCCTGGGATTGTGTCAAATTACATCAGTTTGTATCGCTACACTTAGTTAATCAAATCAAGCAGACTCCAATTTGGAAAGAAGACAAAGATGAGTTAGTGTGGTCTGCATCTCATTCAGGTGCCTTCTCCTTTTCTTATGCTTGGTAATCTGTTAGAATGCATAACTCTCATATGTTGTCATCCAATTTCATTTGGGATCCTTGTATCCCCCCAAAGATGTCGATTCTTGTCTGGAAAATTCTCAAAGGTATTTTGCCTACAGATAAAAATATAAAAAATATTGGTGTTAGAGGCCTTTCAAAATGCTCGTGTTGCAAAGTTCATCACGAAGAATCAACTGAACAACCCTTTTCTTCTAGTCAAACAACTATTAAGGTGTGGAATTTCTTTAATTCTAAGTATGGGATAATTGCTCAAGAGGCTTCCATAAGGTTGAGATTGATTGCTTGGTGGTTGTCTTCAAAATCTTCTTCAAAGCCAATCTACAAATTATTTGTAGTTTTGATTTGCTGGTATATATGGATTCAAAGAAATAGTGCCAGATTCGAAAGTTCTTCCATGTTCATCAAAACTATCATTCACAACATTCAGGTAACTTCTGAAATTTGTTTAAAAGGCCCGAAAATTCCTATAAAAAATTCATCTTGGTGCATTGGACTCTTCCTCCTAAAGGAGTTTTGAAGTTAAATGTTGATGGTAGTTCTTTGGGCAATCCTAACAAAATTGTTGTGGGTGGTATTCTTAGGAATAACAGAGGTGAAGTTTTATGGCTTTTCTACAATTATTTAGGTGACTCTTCAAGTTTAGAAGCCGAGGATACTGCTATAGTCCAATGCCTTAACCACTATCAAGATCTTAAAGATTATGAGCTTATTATTGAATCTGATTCTAAGGTTTTAATAGAAGTTCTTCACAACAAGTCCTCTTGTCTGTGGAAAATAAAAAGACAAGTGATTAAAGTTTTAAATCTAGCCTCTAATGTCCATTGCAAGTTCTTTCATATTCACAGAGAGGCAAATTTTTCATCAAATTTCTTATCCAAAATGGAAAGTTATCATAAAAAGTCTCTTATGTCTTATAGTCTAGATCACCTTCCTAAATATTTCAAAGGTATCATAAGATTAGATAAGATGCAAACTCCTTACATTAGGACTTATTCTTAAGTTGTTTTAGTTTGTAAGCCATGGTGAGGTATCTTCTCACCCCTATTTATAAATAAATCTCTATTAAAAAAAAAAGCCACAAGGACACTAGGATCAGCAGGTTCTATCTTTCGACGTGATGCAGCTACTGTGGAAGTTGCAGGTCCGTGATATTAGATGCCTTAGTATTCCTCATATCTTCATTATGAGCAATTATTTCATTCAGTGAGACATGCTGTCCATTTTCATATAGAAATTTTCAGAGATGTTGGATTTCATTTTGTTTAGCAGATCGTAGACTGGTTTTATTATGAATGATTGTATTATTATTTCAGACTGGATTTGTGTATTTCAGGAACCCTTATTTATTCTATTGTTTTATCCATCATATGGTTTATGTATGTATGGTAAGGGTTTATTATTAAATTGTGTACGACTTTACTGTTAAAAAAAGATAAAATTTGACACCAGCTTTTAAAATACTAGGTGGTTAGTATGTATTAAAAAGTTTTCGACAATGATGAAAAGAATGGACCAACTGGATATTCTATTTTAATTTAGTAAAAGCTTGATCACCTGATATTTAATTAGGTGGGGTATCACAGATGGTATGAGAGAATTAGGTTCTCAAGTCCTTTGGATCTGTACGGCTATTCACGTTTCTGCTTAGCGATCTTTGATATAGATCCTTATAGGATTGCTGTATTACTATACGTATGAGTCTTACGTTCTTCTGCTATTAAATTTTGTGATATGATTCATATGCAAGTTCGGTTGGATTTCGTACATCGAACAATATCGAATTACCAGCAAGGGATGTTAAAAAGACTATAAGAGAAAAGGGTGGGTAGAAGCCATGGAGTATTCGGAGAACGGTGATCGCGATAGAATTCATCATAATTTTTGTTCCGACAGATGACAATAGGATAATCACTCAGGGGCAGTATCTTTCCCAAACATTCTCATAGATTATTGTGGTATAAACTCAGACTCACCCAGCGTAGTAGGTAGGGTGAGAGCCGGAGGGACTCTTTGGAAGAGTCATCTATAATGATTCGGGGTAGAGAAGAATTATAATGGGCCAAGGGAAGGAGAGAATCCAAAGGCAAATGTACAAGGTGGAACATAACGACACCCAGGATTAAACTTCGAGAAAAATGTTTAGCTCATAGGATCAGCACTGAGTGATGGGATTTAATCACCACATATAAAGAAGTCTATATGGAATTAAACGAGAAATTTTGATACGATTTGATCTCAAGATCTTCCATCTACTATTCGAGAAAAGATGCGAATGGATTTTTGAAACTTATCACAAGTGGTCAAGATAGAGACAAATCGTGAGAGGGAGTTTCCCTGTTTAGAAAACTTTGTGCCCGACGAAGGGGGTACAGAGAATATTACAGGGGTATGTAAGTTGATAATGAATTCATGGGTAGAATACACAAGCATTGGTGGAAAATTCAGCTAGGATGACCACTTTTGATGTTGTCAAGGATGTGCTTATAAGCCTATATCAATGATTTCATTAGAAGGCAGCTAAGAGTGTTGTGTATCTAACCTAAAAGGAAGACTAGAATAAATAGTGCTAGTGAAGCACCACAGGAGGGTATAACCATTAGGGGACCCATTTAAGTGATTCAATAAAATCTAACTCACACCAAATGACGATGGATCTAGTATGGGCCATCGAGATCAACAACGAGATCCATAGGTCGAGTGGAGCCCAAGTAACGACGGGGGGTAGCAGATTGGAGACAAGACTACCAAGTCCGAGAGAATGACACCCCAACATGGTTAGGGGAACCAGAGACACGGGGGATGGCACAGAAAGTGTCCTATATGTGGAGAATAGGGCCACGTGTATTGAACGTATCCACATTGAGAAAGTGAGACCAGTCAGATTGGGAAAGTAGTTGGAAATTGTGCCAGTGTGGAAAAAATAATGGCAAGAGTGAGACTTCTGGCAGGAGAATGGGACTAAGAAATTTACATCCAAATATTACTAACTAAAGAATGGTAGGTTCAGGTACGACCAATAAAGTCCTGAAAAGTAGCAACGACATATTCGCCCCTGAGAACCGACTAAAGGAGTGGCAGGGAGGTCAGTATGGATAGGGCCAGAAGCAAGAGAGTTTCTCTGGAAGCTATTACGGTTATGGTAAGATGGACCATAAGAAGAAGTATTTCCTAAAAAAAATTAAGGGGAAACTATAAGGTAAGATCCTAGATGTATAACCATTGCAACAAATCGTGGGTTAGTTGCGGCGCAAGAGTTACGTTCAGGGACCCGACGATCAGGTGAGGCGGATGGAAAATGGAGTTAATATTTTTGTTTCATCCTTGTGAGTACGAGATTAGTTCGGGTGACTTGAGTGTGTCAAAACATATGATTGTTAACACTATAATTTGAGTAGGAGTCGAATTTAGGGGGTGTATTGGCATTATCGGCCTTATGATGAATATATGTACTGTTAGGTAATGGGATTTTTTGGTGAGCGTGTGTGGTAACTAATATAATTTTTATGTTATGGTTTACTACTCTTGCGTGTTAGGAAAGTAGGATTCATCATGAAAATGTATAGTGGCAGTATACTGAGGGCTTGAGCGGTAGTAGATTGTGTGATAAGACTATTATGCTTATTATTCCAGGATGAGTTACATGGTTTCATGGGAGTTGGTGAATTTAGCGGTACATGTTATGGATTAAGGTCCTAATAGATCTCGACGATCGACAAGCTTAGGTAGAGGTGTATTGAGGGGTTCCTTATATGGATTTCTCTTTGCGAGACATCCCACGCATGAAACTTAGCGAACATTGGAGGTTGAGAGAAGTTTGATCCTTAGGAATCAGGTTTAGTACCCTAGTTATTGTATGTATATGTGATTATAACTGGGAGTTGATGGATATATTCTATTTTTAAGGCCGGTAGAATTAAATAATGCTGGTGTGTAAACCAGTACATAACGTTTATACCACGAGTATATCGGTGGGACAACATAGATAACAATTAAGTTACGATTAATAGGTTGGTCGAGTATAACCTTACTATATAGTCATACCAAGTACGCGAGACATAATTTAACAGGATTTTATTATGTTTAGTGGAATTTTGTAGAAAGACATAGGGTGTATGGGCGCCTTTGTTAGTTGAGATTTTCAGTATCATTCACGATGAGTAGACGTGGAAATTTATCAAATAAACATAAATTCATAAGAAAATTAGAAACTAAAACAAAATGGAACAAATAGAATGTAGAGGCATTGAAAGCGAGGCGAGTAACCAGGAACTGAAGAGTGGACGGAAATGGGTGATTATAGTATTGAAAAGTACACGGAATGTACATTTTAGATTTTTGAGTATAATTAGGAGCTACTTTATAAAAAAGAGTAATATGATGAGAGTTATATTAGAACCAACTGAAGATGTAAAAGTCTGATGTGAATAGTCAGGTATGATTGCAGATATCTTACATGAACGGATTGATCACTAGTTCGAATGGTAGAGTAAAAATCGTCGGACTAAAGAATACCATTAGTGAAGGGGTACTGAGAATAGCATAATGTTCCAAACTTCAGAAAGATGTGGAACTATATGTGCAATAAGAGAAAATAAATAAGGGAGTTGACACATCGAGATGTTGGAGTTTTCCCTAGTAGAGGAAATACTTTAGCCGTGCGTAGAGAAGCTCATGATAGTGACAAAAAAGGAACAAAATCAAAAAGTGTTGGGTAGGCACCAAGGTTAATTGGTAGAGTTAATGATGAAATATTTTGATATGTGATGGCCGAAGCGAATTAGTCACTATATGGTACAATAGGGAACACCATTGGAGTGAAGTATACCGTTAGTAGGGATATAGCGGGAACAATAGAACGACATAACTGAAATAACGAGATTACATGGGGTGCCACTCACATGAGATATTCAAGTACCTCATGGCAAATCCTCATGATACTTTGAGTTCCTTGAACAACTCAAACTCTGTAATAACATATCTATAAATTGTAGACCCAGACCTAGGGCAAAGGGATTGAAAACTAGAACCTTTGAGATATAGTTAATAAGAACAAGTAACCTCTCTATGGACGTAGGCAACGTGTCGAACCACGTAAATTGTTATTGTGCGTGTGATTTCATTTACTTTCGACCATTTCTGATTATTTTCATAGAATCTTTCATTTGTAACACCCGACATTTTTATGATATCTATATCTGGATTAAATGTGGATTAAATTAGGATTGATTAAATTAAATTGGAATAATTAATCGGGATTAAATAAATATTAATTAGTGAGATAAAGGTTAATATTTATTTATATTGAGTATTACTTAGTAAAGGAGTAATAATAATGATAAGAAAATATTATGATTATCGTGAGTGACAAAGACGGCGGTCACGGTAAATTTAGTCAGGACGTGTGTGTCAGTCGTGTCGGGACTTAATTTGAGAAATAAAATGAAATTCACCTTTGGTACTTTATATGGTCATTTCGAGTGTGCCAGTGTATTCGGAAGGGTCGAGATAGTCATAAACGTGTACTCGGGCGTTTAGTTTGGGTCCCGGGGCACTTTTAGGCCAAACTAGCACCCCGGAGGAGTATTTTGGTCTTTTGAAATTTTGGGGAAGAGGGACAGACGAAAATTGAGAGGTTATATCTGTGATCATGTAAGAGACTTTAGAGTTTACAGTTACCAAAATAAAGAGAGAGAAAAAGAGGGAGAAGGAGAGAGTTCCTCAGAGTTTTAAGGCCAAAAGTCATCATCTTGCACCAAAACCACCACCTAATTGTAGATCGGGGAGAGAGGATAACAACCTTACCGTTCTTCTTCAATGGATCAGACTTACCAAAAGAAGCAAGTGTTTATCTTGCTCAATTATGTGCATATGTTATCCATGTTAGGGTAGATTTGAATAAATACTCATGATATTATGAATTTGGTCTTGAAATTGAATGTTAAATCAAGTCTTTGGGTAGGAATTGCATGTAATTTGAGTAATCATATGTAGAGAATATGAAACCTGAGACTTATGCATAATATTCATGAAATTTAAACTTGAGATTAGCTTGAACTTTAATGGTGAAAAGATATACCAAGGGTTTTTGTGGATTTAATGATTTAATTTATCTTTACATGGACTTTTAGTTTTGGCCTTATTGAAGTCTGATGAGTTTTGTGTCAACAACACTAGTGAAAAATGTTGTTTTTAGTGGAAAGAGACGAACTGGGTTTTTCTCGTTCAAACGACCTGGAAAGTTGTTCGAACAACAATGTTTGAACAATAATACCAATGAGGATTCCAATGAAATGTTAGGTAGGATATCATTCGAAGTTCATTTAAACGGGCATGAGATTTTGTTTGAATGAGATTTGTGGTTCTTTCGAACGAGATTTCAGAAAAAGGAAATTTTCTCCGGACTAGTTTAAATCTGACGTAGTACATTCGAGAGAAGGAGAATAACTTATGGTAATTTTGAGTGACTTTATTACATGGACAAGTAGTGTTAGAGTGGGTTAAGTAGTAGGAATGTTTAAGGTACTATTAGAGGCCTTAGATTGGTGAATCTTGTTGGGTGAGACACGATATGGGAAATAATCATGAGTTGCAAAGGATCGTGAGTATTAGAAAGAAATATACTACGTACAAATACTGGAATTTGGGTTGTGTATACCTACTACTTTTAAGAGGTTGTGTGTATACCTATTGTATGATATATTATGTGTATGACATACCTACGCTGCCTCCTATCAAGAGGAGTTTTCGCAACGTGGACGGTCTTATCCCGATGAGCCCGGTGGGGGGATTTTATAAATGTACCCAAATCACAGAACCTTGGATACGTGCTATCTGAGAGTATGATAGTTTCAGCGATTGAATGGGAGTGTAGGTATGTGCATGACCCATTTGGATGGGAAATATGTTCACCTCCAATATATGTGGATTGAATTTTAGGTTCAAGTGAGTTACTGAACCAGTAGTCCTTTATTTCGTACATGAGGTACTGTGACATGATAGCAGAGTATGCATACACTAGGAGGTCTCAGCCTAAGGGTGAAGTATTGTTACATATATATATATATATATATATATATATATATATATATATATATGTACTGATGACTTATTCTACTGCATATGCCTTATAGAAGAGAAAGACAATAATATTCAAGATAAATCTAGTATATGAAATGAGAAATTTATAATTGACGAAGGGCTAGGATAAATGCTATAACGTATTGTATGGGCGCTACGGGCAAATGTTTACGAGTTACCGTGTGTAGTAATATATTTGGTGGTGGAATAGTTTGACGGGGTAGTACAATCATGACGGGTTAGATATATATGTTAGGCGTTCCCATTAGATGAAAGGTGAGCATCTCGAGTGCGAGCACGTAAATCTAACATGTATACAATATTTGCTAATTTTTCATTTAATCACTTGCTAAAATTTTAAACTATTGTACTCGGGCTCTAGCCTGTTTTCTCCAAATCTCTATTCTTTTTATAAAATATTTTAGGTGCCGAGCCATAGGGACACCAGGCTTAGTAGGTTATATATTTTGGCATGCTGCATCTGTTGTGGAAGTTTCAGGCCCTTGATATTATACGCCTCAATATTCCTTATTTATTCATTATGAGAAGTTATTTCAATCAGTCATACATGTTGCCTACTTTCAGTTAGACATTTTCAGCGATGTTGCATTTTATTCTATTTAGAAGGTCGTAGGCTAGTTTTATTTTGGATGACTGTATTATTATTTCAGAATGGATTTGTGTATTTCAAACACCCTTATTTATTCTATTGTTTTATCCATCATATGGTTGATGTATGTATGAGAATGGTTTATTATTAAATTCTATAGTGCTTTCCTCTTAAAAAAGGATAAATTTGACACCATCTTTTCAAATATTAGGTGGTTAGTATATATTAAAAAAAATTCGACAGTAATGTTAAGAATGGACCAACTGGATATTCTGTTTTAACTTAATAAAGGCCTGATCACCCGGTATCTAATTAGGCAAGGTGTCACATCATTGTGATATTTTCTGCACTCATAATATATATATATATATATATATATAGTAGAGCAGAGTAGATTGCTATTAATAGCTGGAATCACAAACATCCAGAAGGAATGTTCTCCCTTAAAGATGCGCGTTGGGCCCAATGTCTAACAAAAACTTGCACAATAACCTATAAAATAAGAAAAATGGTATCCTATAAAATGTCATATGCACACAGCCCGGTACTTAAATGTTGATGAAGTGGTGCAACTTTCGTGTAAACTGGAAGAACATTTTTTTTGTATAAATTGATAACATTTTATTTAAAGAAATCGTGTCTATTTAGACTGCTCGACAACTTTGAATACTATAGTCATATTTGATAAGACACATATTTGAAGACCTCTCGATTTAGTGAAGAGGCTATCCTATAAATTCTACAAGTGTCTACCACTCCTAGTGTCAAACTATAAACTAATGTCTGTTCTAATATTTGTGTCAAATCTGAGTAAATCTTCTATATGGGAAGAAACCCCTTCATCTAGGGCCTCTGATAAACTGAACCTTCCACCAATGAATTATAGAAGAGAAGAAATCATATTTATATATGAGAGTTGAATATTAGGGTTTAATGGTTATAAAAAGATATAAACGAATATATTAAAAGCTTATAAACGAATATAAATATAATATATAATTATAATATACAAGCTTACACTTCAAAACATTTAAACAAATATATTAAAATCTGTAAAAAAGATATATATATATATATATATATATATATATATATATATATATATATATATATATATATATATATATAGAGAGAGAGAGAGAGAGAGAGAGAGAGAGAGAGAGTAAGGATTATATACATAACCAATATAAGAAAGTAATATATATATATATATATATATAATAATAAAGTAATAATAAGATTAAAAGTTAGATTTAAATGTACATAACTAAAATTGACATATATACATAAAAGAATCAATTACACTAACATATTTAGCGTCTAAATAAATGTACAAAGGACAAAAATAACTACAACTGTATACTATGACACATATTAGAACTAATTAAATGATATTTACATTATACTAATGAGATATTGGCTTGTGATCATCAAAACAATATATAGTGTTAAAATAAAATGTACAATAATTATAATCATATTAATTATGACATAATAACATTTTCTTTAACATTCTCCCATTTTTTTATGATGAGAAACAATGATTCACATAATTTATAAAATTGAATAAATTCAAACTCCATTAGAGAATCGTAAATATTTCACCTCCATTTGACATTATGAATTTTTTTTTTGTATATTTAAAATGTTAAATGTAATAAGCAAATCTCCTCCGATGAAAATCAATATAAGCACGGGTAGCCAAATACCAATCATAATAAATATATATCATCCGCATAAATAAAAAATTTCAAACCATATATATTTCAGTCTTTGGATAGACATGGATATAGTCAAATGCGACATACGTCATCAACATACTAAATGATCAAATTTTCAAGCACATAATGGTTATAATTCACAACTCAATGTTTTTAAATAGGATAATTGAAGAACACGACATGAGTTTTATTTAACAACCACCATTTTTAATGTAAAGGTTGGCCAGACACAATACGCCAAAGATGGGGCTTGTCCAAAAATCTATATCATTCTCAGCAACTAAACCATAATATGACATTTATAAATTCTAAATCAGCACGTACAATAAACCATTTAAATAATAACTCATAAAAAAATTCCAACATCCAACTAGTAATAAAACATCCACTCAAGTATAACAAATATCCCAAAAGAATGAATAATAAACTGGGGCTTATGCCAAACAATATCTAAAATAATAAACTGACAAGAATGGAAATAGCAACCTATGCTAGAGTCAAATGAACTGAAGCATAAATATAACAACCCTACAACATGGATTCTAAGGTTCAATTTCCAATAAATACAATTCCAATTCCAATTTGTCTCCAAATCAATTAATCTTTAAAACCATTATTATCAGATTTGTTCTAAGAATCATAGAATTTATTCCAATTAATCAAAATCATTAATTTATTCAAATAACCCAGAATTTTTATGATAAAATGTATAGATGAATAAAGAAACATATTGTAATTGTGTTAGTAAGAGAATTCTTGCCTTAAACTTTGGATTGGAGTCTCCCTTTCTTGAATCCTTGTTATCCCTTACTTCTCTTGCCTTGGTAACCTCTCCTATGGGTGTGGGGATTCTAGGGTTGTATTGTGGTCAATGGGAATGACTTGTCAAGCTGTTAATTACCCTTTTATTATCATTAATCCCCAGTCACCAATAAACCCCCAACTTCGAGTCCCCATATAAGTCTGAAACCGTACCCAGATAGGCCTAATAACTCCCTTAATGGTATACATATGCCCAATGCCTAATCTTAGATATCTAAAACACCTAAACGAGTCCCCAAATCAGCTCGATTTGACTCCAACATATATCTACCCAAATTAAAAACTTTTATTATGTTTAATCACAACATAACAATAACTTAATTAACCTGTAATGTATTTTCTACGATTGAACACATTATGTACAATTGAATCAAATAAGCCTGCAATTACCATGAAGAAATTCATTCTCAAATTAAATTCCACCAATTTAATTTGTTATAGAATTTGTTTAATTAAATTCTGCATCAATAATTCATTATGAAAACACTAGGTATTATATTCTTTCCTCCTAATAAGAGAATTTTGTCCTCGAAATTCGCTGAAGCATAACATCAAAACATATCCGTACAAATATCATTTGTTTATACTCAATTAGTCTATACTTGTATCCCTTGTTATAATGAAAAAAGGCTCATCTCGCCTACCATAGTGTGATCATTCCACATACCACATGTACACATGCACAAACATCACAAACGAATGTCACATATACATAAAAAAATGAACTGTACATACCATGCACATTTATAAGGCAAAAACATACTCGAATATCCTACTCACTGTGACTCAGTTCTTTGAGATTGTCCCTCTTATTCTCCTAGGTGCCCTCATCACCGCACTCCTTCGCCTCGCTTACCTTAACCCATATAATATAACGTCGCCTGCTGCGCTATATCTCCACACATATATAACATACTATTAAAACATCCTAGAATCCAAACGTGCCTCAATTCCCGACATTTGATAAATTTCCTGAGTGGTACATCTCACAAGAGAAATATGATAAAAGAACCCTCCCATTACACTACTACATGGCTTAGTCGGTTATTGAGAACCGTTGGTCCAAGACTAAACACAATACAATATGCTAGCAAAATAATTTTCAATTTCTACCAATTTTAGCAAAAGGCTCATCACTTTCAAGACTTACACAAAACCTCCTTAAATTAATTGATTCAATAATTCAAATAACATCGTGTTAATTTTCACACATACGATAAGAAGCTCTCCGTCCATCCTTAAATCTAGTAGACCACTTAGTCACTTCTAAGCCACTAGAGATTTACCCATCCCAATAAAGTTTTGCTATCTCCCATTTTTAATGACATGCCACTACATTAACACTTTTCGTGACAATACACATCTTCATGAAATCGAGGCCATCTCTAGCCTTAAGCTCTCATTGTACTCTAAAACCTTTTCAATACAACTGCTTCTCATAATGCATATCCCTATTTACTAAAATTAATCCATCCTTGGATAACCATCGTGTTTATAAATCCTTTAAAGTATGCCTTCATTAGCATCTAGTCTGTATTCATACCCCAAGTCAAAAATTCAATGTAACCCTAATTGAAGAAATACGCCAATAACCAATCCTAAATTCTTCCAATTGTTGTGCCTACTCTTGATAAGGCAACACTTTTCAATTTGTACGAAATTCGTCGCTAAAATTCCAATGCCTGAATAAACTCTCACTATATAGGGCTTATAAAACTCCATCGAACCATCATTGGTCCTAATATACTACCACTTGAATTTATATTTGGACACCTGCTTGTCCATAAACCTTATTCATCATTAGTACATCAATAATACACACATATATAATTCAGGTCACATCATCCTCATACAAATTTTCCAATTGAGTCGTTTCTCCTCTTATTTTGAAATCACATGGTGACCCCACTCCAAGCTCCAAACTCTTGCTCATTATTCTCACCAAAATCACAAACGAGTTAACAACAAAATGAAGCTTGGATAATATGATCACAACACCAATCTAACTCTCTTTAAATGAAATTTATCCTCACCCAACTATTTCCTCAAAATTGTCCCAATTTTCGAGACGTCTCAATATCCCGCTCTCTCTTAAGTGGACCAATTTTTACAAGGTCCTCATATTAACCCAAGTTTACATCGCAATACATTTTACCATAACTAACCCAAAAAATGATAATTCCCATAATAGTTCTCACAACTATGATGAAAACCATTGTCCAACCAGTCATTCCACACTTGACCATTAATTCTTAAGGGCCCCATATATATTAACGCAAGCCCTGTAAGTGTCTTGCTGAATCGTCCCTAGTATAACGTCATACTCTGATATATCTAATACAAATAGGTCTTCCCCATAATAAGTCGCCCTGGGTCAATCCCAATACCTCTACATAGGAAACATATAAGTGCCCCTATACTCACGAGTGAATCCCTATACCTCTAGTGTGGTGACAGACTCCCAACACTGTAAGGCAACCCCTACAAGTCAAAATGAGGCTAACATCTTCTTGTGCATTAGCATGCACTCAACCATCCTCAAGTGTCACTGAATGCCCGTCTTACATTGGATGGCCACTAATATATCAAGACTCCCAACAAAATCTGGTGGGTGTCCATTAGTGAAAGCCTCCCTAGATCTCTTCCAAACCGATCCATGTGACTGAACGGGTAGCACCAGCTGATGTGTTAGGGGTGGTGGTGGTTGGTACTGCTAAGGCTGAAAGTGTTGTAGCATAGAGTCCATCACTGTAGAGACTTCCTGCATCACTATCGTTGTAACGTATGATGGAGTAACTAAGGGTGGGGTTCGTATTGACCATTGGTGTGGCTGCGAATCCTCATGAGCTCTGCCCTCTGTTTCCTCGGTGGTGACACATTGTGGTTTAGCTCACCTAGCATTTTCCATTTGAAAGAAAAATATTAGTAACAGATCACAAAGAGTAAATGACTTCAAATCGTAGGGATCTAGACATCAAAGAACGCAATGCGGAACGTAATAAATGCAACACAGATACTAAGGACACTAAAACCTGGATGCTCTGATACTAACTGTAACAACACCCATTTCCATGTAAAGGTTTGACAGACATAATATGATGAAGATAGGGCTTGTCTAACAAGCTATATCATTCTCAACATGAAAACCATAATATGACATCTATAAATTCTAAATCGACACGCATAATAAACAATTTAAATAATAAGTGATAAGAAATAAGTCCAACACCCAATTAGTAATAAAACATCCACTCAAGTATAACAAATATCCAAAAAGACGGAATAATAAACTCGATTATATGCCCATACAATATACAAAATGATAAATTAGTTGGAATGGAAATAGAAACCTATGATAAAGTCAAACAAACTAAAGTAATGGATGTGCAATTAAGATCTCAAGTCTAATCTCCTATCAGCCTTATTGTCCCTGTTTATTTAAACCTGGGGGGAAATATTTATAATTTGGGTCAGCGCCCTAGAGTTTCAATAATTAACTTACTAAACAATGTAAAATAATGTAGTTAATTCACATTGCACACCTCCCATCAAGGCTCGCATGCAATAAATATCTCACCCCTTATCTAAGTGCAATACTATACGCATGTCAACCCAAGTCCTAATTATGAAGCCCGATAATTACAACAATAGTGTAATATTCAAAGAGTCTAACACATTTCATACACTGAAGCTAATCATCTACACATGTGCTTCTATTTTTTAGTGTAATACCTACGATACTACCCATAAGAAAAAACACATCATTTTTATGTATTTTATTTAGTATTATGTTCATTATCAATTGTATACTTCATTAGACTATAAGGATTTAATCTTAATTAATTTATATAATTATATATGTCTGTACATTTGTACAACACATAAAGGCATATAACTTTAGTATCTCGTTCGTGCTCTATTGGTAAGTCCAGAGGAGTCCCTCATCTAAACGAATTTTGCAAAACACAAAAAAGTGAGGCGGTCCCTATGCAGTACACCATTGCATGGCCCATGCCCCCGACAATGATAATGGATCTCAGCCTCAACACCTACCTCCCCACCTAAAACAATGACCTGAAAAATCCCTAGATCACATCTGACGATGCGTGCTCTAGTCTCGAGACGTACGTAACCCCAATCAATAGGTCGTCCAAAAATAAGGGTATGTTCACACACAAATAAGTACATATTTTTATTACATATTATTTATAGGTAATTAACCGTATAATTACCCCCAAGCTATCTCTTAAATCTCCAATCATTATTCTTACTTTTAAAATTAACAATCTAACTAATTGGTAATTTCCCCAGTAATAGAGTAGTGACAGAAATCCATTTTTAATAAATTACCCACTCACTTAGATGACCTCCCACATACTCGCCTAAGTTCGAAACAATTCCTTGAACCATTCCCCGATCCTACCCTAACCAATACCCATAGGACGAATCGATTTTCCTCCAGAGCCGGATCGTTTTTCCCCTAAACCGAGTCGATTCACTTTGAAGGTCGAATCAATTCACAAACAGGCAGTAGCCCAGAACTGTTACAACTATCCTATATGGTATTCATTCTCCTAAAATAAATTTTTATCTCCATGAGTGACACCTTTACCTATCAATGATCCTAGATTCCTCATGGTCTAATAACACAATTTAGATGATTTCCTAACCAAAATTTCCCAATATCATGTCGCCAAAACCCTAAAATTTAAGTCTAACATTAGAGTTCATCTAACGCAATTTTGATCATACATTCTATCTAATCATTTTTCGATTTTAATGAGATTAATACATGAATTATAATCATCAAGATAATAATCCTACAATATGGATTCTACGGTTCAATTTATAATAAATATGATACCAATTTCGAGTTTATCTCTAAATAACTTAATCTTTAAAACCATTATTTTCATATTTGTTCGAAGAATCATTGTAATTTTTTCAATTAATCAAAATCATCAATTTATTAATTTAACCAAGAATTATTATGAGAAAATTCATTGATGAATTAAGAAACCTATTGTAATTTAGTTTGCAAGAGAATTATTGCCTTAAACTGTGGATTGGAGTCTCCCTCTCTTGAATCCTTGTTCTCCCTTCCTTCTCTAGCCTTGGTAACCCCTCATATGAGTGTGGGGCTACTAGGGTTGTATTGTGGTGGATGGGAATGAATTGTCAAGTTATTAATTACCCTCTTATAACCACTAATCCCTAGTTACCCATAAACTCCTAAATTTGGGCTTCCAAATAAGCCCCAAACAATACATGGATTGGCCTAATAACTCCCTTAATGGTATACCTAAGTCCCGACCCTAATCTTAGACGTGTAAAACACCTAAACGAGTCCCCAAATCATCCTGGTTCATGACGAAACTATATTTACCCAACTTACACACTTTTATTTTGTTTGATCACCACATAACAATTATTTAATTAACGACTAATATATTTTCTACGAGTGAACACATTACGTACAATTGAATCTAATAAGCATTCAATTATCATCAAGAAATTTATTCTCAAATTAAATTCTGATAGTATAATTTAAATCCTACCAATTTAATTTATTCTCAAATTTATTTAATTAAATTCTACAGCCAATAATTTATTTCCAAAACACAGGGTATCACATTTCATGCATGAGAGAAAGATATAAAATGTGTAGCAATTTACACAAAAACTTTCTCAAACAAATAATATCATGCTTTAACATAAAAGATAAGTCAATGCCATTAAATCTTATTATTATTAACCATGTCACAACCAACTTTGGCATGACCTTCAATGGTTATTTTCTTTCCTTTACCTTACATAACAACTTTAACAAAGTCTTCAATTATATTTTTGAAAGAGGAACATGATACATTTTCACTAGAAGATGTAGGAACATTAGAGGGCATATCAGGTGGCAAAAACGAAGGGTCAAGAAGGCGGTTTCATCCAGGGAGCATGAGGCGTAGATAAGTGAATAGCATTAAGAGCGTTATTAAGACATGCATATTCTTTTAATTACGGACACCTCATGCCTTTGATTTGAAATTCGCACTTAACCCATGAGGTATAAATACCGAGAAACTTTACAAACCAAATGTAAGGACATATTTTTATAAGTCCGTTATCAATTTATTATGTCGTATACCGCTACACAGTCGAAGAGCATTCAAGAGAAATCTACATCAAAACGGATACGAATTAATCAATTTATTGATCAAAAAGGTTCCGCGAAGTTTACTTTGGTAAGGTTTTGTTTTAAATACCTTAACTTTCCACTTAGATCTTTTGGGATATTTTTACAAAATATTTTCTAAGTGTTGGAACAGACTTTTTGTTCAAAATTTGAGAATGAGTATTTTTTCTAAGTCCTAAAGCGTACCTCGATTTTGACATCCAGGTCGTTCAAGCGAGATAGCAATCTCGTTCGAGTGACTTATGGATGTCGCGTGATGTCATTTGAACGACATTTGTATGTCGTTCACGCAGGATACTTATCTCGTTCGAACGAGCTCGTATACCGAGGCGACACATTTTTGTATAAATACTCTTTAAATGGTTTCATTTTCATTTAGAATTCCCAGCATTTTGAAAGACAGAAAACTACAAAAGTGCAGAATCCTTTTGACTTCTTCTTTTAAGGTTTAATCTCTTTTTATTTTCAATTCACAAAAATCCCATATGCTTTGGTGAATTGTTTTGGTGTTCAAGAACACTGCTTTTCTTTTGTTCAACCTTTGTGGAGAAGGCATCTCCATATTTGATCGGTGGATACCGAGCGTAGTCATTCTGCATGTGGACGAGTCAAAGACGACGAACCGACACTTGGAGGGTATTTCGATGTCTCTCGTATCTTTGAAGATTTACTGAAGGCACCGTGCATTACACACTTGTGCGTGATTATCAGGTTGTATGTAAGTCAAAGGTCTTGTGAATTCGTTAAAGTGTTATAAAAGGTTTTACCCGAAAGGTTTTTTTCCCTAAATTGGCCGTCTTTATTTTTTATGCACGAGTTGAATGATTTATCACATTTAGATGCATGTTTAGGGGATGAATTAATTTTATTTAAAAATAGACTCTAATTAAATAAGTGTGCCTAAATAGAAATTTACAAATTTAATCAATTGGTATCAGAGCCGGTTGCTCTAATTTATCGCGTATTCCTATTTTCCACAAAATCGTGTGATATTGAGTTTTTTTAAAAAATTAGTTTTGTGAAAAATCGTAATTTTTCCTATCGAGCGCTTATATAATCAGATGCCTATTGTGTGATATTTGACGGATCTAATTATGCCTATTGGAAAGCTCGCATGAAATATAGTTTAAAATCCATGGACGAGCGTGTTTGGTTCCTTTACGAAAATGGGTGGACTCCTCCCACGGTCACCGTTGAAAATATCACCTCTTTAAAACTCGTGTCGGCCAGGTTTGAAGATGATTTTAAAATGTCTAAATTTAATTCACGTGGTTTGAGTGCTATTTCTGGAGCCGTCAGTCCCGACGAGTTCCACCGAATTATGATGTGCACCACGTCTAAAGAGGCATGGGATGTTTTGAAATTGAGATATGAGGGTACGAACGCAGTTAAAGAATCGAAATTACAAAATTTGGCCACCCAATTTTAGACTATCACCATGTCTGAGTCCCAATAATTTGATGATTTTTATTCATGGTTATCGGACATTGTTAACACCAGTTTTAACTTGGGTGA
Organism: Sambucus nigra; assembly: GCA_949130495.1. Lineage (NCBI taxonomy): Eukaryota > Viridiplantae > Streptophyta > Magnoliopsida > Dipsacales > Adoxaceae > Sambucus > Sambucus nigra. The sequence continues at coordinate 238,508,411 of OX422218.1, read as the reverse complement.
AGTGATTGATAATACGCGTGTTGTTAAAAATATTTTGAGATCTCTCCCAAAATGCTTTATTCCTAAAGTCGCTGTTTTGAACTCTTTGGAAAATTTGAAATCACTTAAGTTGGAAGAACTTGTAGGAGACCTTCAAACCTATGAGATAGTCATGTTTCCCTAAGCCATTAAGTCTAAGGATAAAGGCGTTTCTTTCAAGACTCATTCTAAGAAAAAGAAAGAAAAAGTTTGTGAGTTCGATTCTGAGGGTGAGCTTGATTTTGATGATGTGCCCATGCTTGTGAAAAATTTCAAAAAGTTTCTCAAAATGGAAAAAAGAAAATTCGTCCAATAAAAAGAGATCTTTTGAGTCAAATAAAAAGAAAGTAGAGGCCAAAGATAGTGACAAGGAGGATGAGATCAGGTGCTTTGAGTGTGAGGGCAAAGGACACATTGTTAAAGAGTGTTATACTAGGATAAGGAGAAAGGTTAAAGATATTGCTATGCGCGCCACACTTAATGATAGTGAGGGCGATGAGGGAGAAGAGTCTGATAAAGGTTTAGCACATGAGATGTGTGTAGCTTTTTCGAGTCGTGTGATCACACCCACTTTGTCTCACATTGATAGACGTCATGAGAGCACCGGTGATGATTCGAGTGTTTCTAATGGAGATGAGAGAGAATTTGAGAGTGGAGATTAAAGTGAGATCCAAAAAGCTTTTAGAGATTTGAACACCGAGACCTTAAAAACAATGAAGTATAATAGGGATTTAGGTCGTCGAGTGTTAAATTTGGAGAGAGAGAAGGAGGTTTTACGAAAGGAGAAGTGTGATTGGACCAACACGTTGTCTTGTCTGACGACACGTGTATCCCAACTCGAGAGTGATCTCGAACGTGCCAGGGAGGTCAAAGTCAATTTTGAGAATATACGTAAGAAGGTTGAAAAGGTGGTTCTTAATTCCGATAAGGGTAAACATGACGGGCTAGGAAAAGATTATGACGGTGCTTCCACTTCTTTTGTCGCACCCGAGCCGATTCCCACTTTAGTGACAGATTCACAATGATCGAAAACTAACCCACCTAGGTGTCCCATTCCTATTAGGAGAGCGAGCACTAGAGTTTTTGAGAGAGGTGTTCCTAGGCCTATATATGTTTGTTCCCATTGCAAAAGGAGAGGACACCATAGGGAATTTTGTTTTAAGTTGGGATATGTGTCACGTTTTGCTACTACACATGTTTCTGCCACACATGCACCCACACATGATACTTTACATGCTCCCGGAGACGACATGAGAGAGTTTGTACATTTAGGTGAGCAAGTTAAGCTTTTGGTCAAAACTTCACAAAATTTGATGGAGGTTTTTCATAAGTTAACACCACCTTTGGAAAACCCCTCCGCACCTAAGGATTGAGGTTTGACTTGTTACTAGCATAGGATGTTTTCCATGATGTCATTATTTGCCTATTGCTGGTATGTACCATTTTTGTATGTTTTACCTTTTTTGAAATTTAAAAAAAAAAATAAAAAGATTTTATTTTAAATTTTTTTTGAAAAATCCAAAAAGATTTTTGTATTTTGTTTGCACTGTTTATGGATGGACACTTAGGATGACCGAGTCACAACATCGTTCCATTTATTCATGTGACTATTTGATAGTGTTTTGAGACAATATATCATGTCATCTTTGTGCTTTCTAATGTTTGGAGTCATTGAGATGTAATTAAGTGTTACTTCCTACACGTTTGATTCATGATTTCCTTTATTGCACACATGCACGAATTTGTTTGATTATTGTTCTTGTCTTATCACATGTTGTTTGGGTGTTTTCACTTCAATTCTGTCCTTAAAACAAACCAAACGTGATAAAACTTGATAAAAAGTTGTGCATGTAAGAGCCGTTTGTGAGGTTGTGTGCTTTATTTTATCAACGATAAAGGGCTACAAAAGGTACTCATGTATCCTTTGCGATTAATCCTCCATTTAAATTGGGCCTAGAAAGTTGAGGAATTTTATTATCCGGGGTCCAAAGAGGTTTAAAAGAGCCCAAAAATTTTAAAGGCAATAAAAAGGAATTCATGCCAATTATGGGCCAATTAGGTTTTTGCACCAATTCTCCAAAGTTTGAGAATTTAGTTTATACACCTCTAAAAGAAAATATATATGAGGGAGTTTGGATGGAGAATTAAAATGGGTTTTCACGTCCTTGAAAGTCTAGAAAAAGTACTACATAGATTTGGACGTTATTGGTGTGGAAATCACTTTGACTTTCATTTATTGATTTGCATAAGACGATGTCATTTAAATTCAACAATTTTTACACCTAAGGATACTTTTGATGTTCATTCATTAGCGGTACACATATGCATCGAGAACTTATGATTGATTGAGTTGATTTTCCTATCGAATGTATTCACACCCATTCCTTCCGTTTCCATGACTAGGTTGTTTGAGTTTTAAATCCATGGTGTGATTTTTTGTATCTTATTTTTGTATGAAAATTTTGAAAAATCAAAAATAGTTTGTGAATGTTTTTGGGATACACCCCTTGCATGCGTGTAGTTTGATCCATGTTTGCTATGCATTTTATCGTGACACTCCATGTTTTGATTGTTTCTTCTTATCTGTCTATTTGGGGACATCATAAAAAGGGGGAGACAAAATTATCATGTTATGCGGGAGTTTTTACATTATGGGGGAGATTTGATTTATTATTTCTTTATTCTTATATCATTTCAAACTCGATGCGTCATGAAGGTATTTTGCTTTATCTCATGTGTGTAGGTACAAATATTGATGATCATTATGTTGCACACCCTGATGAGAAAAGCTTTGAGATTTGATGAAGACTTTTTGAAGAACAGTTTAAGATCTTGCAAATTTATTCATGGGAGGGTAGATTTGTATAAGCAATTTGGTATTTGATAATTCAGATGTTTTTAGGTATGTACCAGCATAAACATAGGGGGAGATTTGTAAGGACATATTTTAATAAGTCCGTTATCAATTTATTATGTTGTATGCCGCTACACCGTCGAAGAGCATTCAAGAGAAATCTACATCAAGATGGATTCGAATTAATCAAGTTCTTCATAAAAAAGGCTTCACGAAGTTTACTGTGGTAAGGTTTTGTTTTAAATACCTTAACTTTCCACTTAGAGCTTTTGGTATATTTTTACAAAATATTTTCTAAGTATTGGAGCGAACTTTTTGGTCAAAATTTAAGACTGAGTATTTTTTCTATGTTCTGAAGCGTACCTCAATTTTGATGCCCAGGTAATTCAAGTGAGATAGCAATCTCGTCCAAGCGACTTATGGATGTTGCGCGATGTCGTTTGAACGACATATGTACGTTGTTCGCGGAAGATCCTTATCTCATTAGAACGAGCTCGTATACCGAGACGACACATTTTTGTATAAATACTCATTAAATGGTTTTGTTTTCATTAAGAAGTCCCAGCATTTTGAAAGGCAGAAAACCGCAAAAGTGCGGAATCCTTTTGACTTCTTCTTTTGGGTTTTAATCCCTTTTTGTTTTCAATTCACAAAAATCCCATATGCTTTGTTGAATTGTTTTGGTGTTCAAGAACACTACTTTTCTTTTGTTCAACCTCTGTGGAGAAGTCATCTCCATATTTGATCGATGGATACCGAGCGTAGTCATTCTGCGTGTGGAAGAGCTGAAGACGATGAACCGACACGTAGAGGGTATTTCACTGTCTCTTATATATTTGAAGGTTTGCTGATGGCACCGTGCATTACACACTTGTGGGCGATTATCAGGTTATATGTAAGTCAAAGGTCTTGTGAATTCTTCAAAGTTTTATAAAAGGTTTTACCCGAAAGGTTTTTTTTCCAAAATCGTTTGTCTTTATTTTCATGCATGGGTTGAATGATTTATCACATTTAGATGCATGTTTAGGGGATGAATTAATTTTATTTAAAAATAGACTCTAATTAAATAAGTGTGCCTAAATAGAATTTGCGAATTTAATCACCAAACAACATAGAAACTTTGAGCCACCTCAAGAAGTGGATAGGTAATAAATATGAGGTGTACAAATGAGCTAATATATATATATATATATATATATATATATATATATATATATATATATATATATATATATATATATATATAGAGAGAGAGAGAGAGAGAGAGAGAGAGAGATAAAATTGTTTGTCATGTAGTAAGCTTTTCATGCCTCGATATTTGAGAAAGGGGATTCCAAAATATTTAAATAGTGCATGATGAGATAGAAAATTTATAAATCATAGAGATGAGTCATACCTAGTTCATAGAGAATAGAGCAAAAGCAGTTTTTGGGAATAGCTTTAGTGAAAATGTCCGCTAATTTATGTTCGGTGCTAACAAATTCATGTTTAATATCCCCTTTCTGTACATTATCTCGAAGAAAGTGATGTCTAATTTCAATATTTTTAGTTCACTAATTTTGAATAGGATTATTTGTGAAGAAAAAAACACTTGTGTTATCACACATAATATGAATATTTGAAAATAAAATATTAAAATCTTCCAATGTGTTTAGTTCTCTAATGAGATTCTTTTAGGTTAGATTGAAAGCGAGCATACAAAAAACACTAAAGATGATATCCGTCTACTAGACGTCAAATATAATAACTATCAAACATGCCACAATATAAAGTCATATTAATTTATTTTCCATTTTCATCCTTGTCATGTTTAAGAGATGTTCTTATAAGAGTTCCACGAGATTTTGCATAATCCAATGTGTATTTCATAGGAAGTTATTTAATATATTTAGATGGATTTTTGATAATTCCATCTTTGTATTGTTTCATTTGTAAGCCTAAGAAGAAATTTAATTCACCTGTCATGTTCATTTCAAATTCTTTTTGGTTGAACGAAACAAAGTCATTACACATATTTTCTGATGTGGAACCAAATATGATATCATTAACATATATTTGCACAATAATCATGTGTTTTGATAAATAAGTTAGTATCAATTTTTTCTCTAATAAAATGATTTTCTAATAGAAAACCACTCAGTCTTTCATACCACTCTCTAAGCGTTTGCTTCAATCTATATAAAGATTTATTTATTATATAAACATGATTAGGGAATTCACGATTTTCAAAACTGGGAGGTTGTTCAACACAAACTTCTTTGGAAATTTACCCATTAAAGAATGAAATTTTTACATCCATTTGAAGTAATCAAAAAATTTTATAACATGCAAAACCAAGCTACGTGTGAATGGCTTCTAATTTAGTGATATGAGCATAAGTTTCTTAATAATCAGTTTCATTTTATTGATTGTAATCTTGTACTACTAATGTAGATCTATATCTAATAATTATTTTGAATTCTTATAAACCTATGTTGTTCCAATAATCATATGATCTTTTGGTTTACGCATTAAGTTCCACACATTATTTCTTTCAAATTGAGTTAGTTCTTCTTGCATAAACATTAGCCAAGATTCATTATTATCGGCCCCATTAATATTTTAGGGTCGATTTTAGGAACGAAAGCAAGGTTTTTATAAATATTTCTAAGAGATGATCATGTTAGCACATTACTAGAGGGTTCACTCATAATTTGAACAAAAGGATGATTATTTATAAATTTTTGACTTTTAGGCATATCATTATTTTTCACTTCATCCTTAGTGGAAATGTCATCACTAGGTGTTTGCAATCTAGAAGAGGCTTCATATTCATTTTTCTTGTTCAAATTAATTTTATCTACATTTTCTTCTAAATTATAAATTTCTTCATCATCACCATTTTTATTTTACATGAAAAGAGAATTGATTCATCAAAAGTGACATGAATAGATTCTTTAACAACCATTTTTTTTATTAAAAACTATATAAGATTTATTATTCAAGGTTCAACATTATTTTTATCTCTATCATTTAATATAAAACATTTACACCCAAAGACCTTAAAATAACTAATATTAGGGATTTTTTCCTAAGCTCATGACATGATTAATTACACAACATGATGTGTTAATGGCTTCGGCCCAAAAATATTCCGTTAATTTATTTTTATTAATCATTATTCTTGACATTTCATGAAGCGACTATTTTTCCTTTCAACTACCCCATTTTGTTGAGGGGTTTTAGATGTCAAAAAATTATTTTCCTAATCGTTTTCATTTAAAAGTCTTTCAACATATTTAGTATCAGAATCTCCAGCTCTATTACTTCTCAAGACAGTACTATAATGGCCCTTTTGATTTTCAACTTTTGTTCAAAATTTAGCTAAGACATGATGAGTTTCACTTTTATTACAAAGCATGATATTTACCACCTAAGCTAGCAAAATCATTAGGTCTAAGCAAATCCTAGTGTAATAACTCAAAAGGTCTATGTGAGGTAATATCCTTTTTTTAAAAGAGGTTTTAATTTGTTTTCCATGTTGGTATGCATCACATATTTTATCCTTCACATTTTACTGAACTCTATCATTAAAATCAAGTGTGTATACATTTTCATTTCTTGATGTAATAAATAAAACATAATTATATTTAGTGTCCTTTGTAGACACCCCATTCTATCACCCTCTAACCTCTCCTTAGGTCCCTAACACCTCCCTTCATCACTACAAACCTAAGTCATACCCCAGGTACTGACCTAGAGCCATCAGGCACTCCCAGGCTCCATTTGACAAAAAGTAAAACTCTTCATCTCAACTAAGACTGAATAAATTTTCAAAGGGCCATGAAACTCCTTTCCAATGGTCTGTCCCGTGTGCGATTATGACTTACGGTACGGACGAATGACCCATTTTCCCTCAAAAGCTGACCTAGACGCCACCGGATGCTCCCAAGCTCCGTTTTACCAAATTCAACGCTTTAGCTTGACCGAGACAAAATGAATCTTCAAAGGGCACTAAAACCCCTTTCCAACGGTCCACTCCGGGCCCAATTCTGACTTATGGTACGGACGAACGATTTATTTTACTCCGAAAGGCCACTGGATGCTTCCTGGCCCTAGTTGACCAAAGATAAGTCCCCAAACCGAGTCAAATCTTTGGAATGTCGAAGTACATCTCATAACATTTCCAACGATCCTCCCTGTGCATGATTTTGACTTACCATGAGGACGAACGTTCTATTTGCGTCCGACAATCCGTCGTCCAAAGGACCGACGAGCGTTTCCAAGCCACACTTGTCCCAAAGACAACACCCGAAATCGGGAGAAGTCCAATGGACTTTCGAAGGTCTCTGAAGTACCTTTTTAGAGGTTCACCTTGTGCGTGATTCGGATAAAAGGTTTGCGTTTTATGACCGTTTTTTGAAGGAACCTGAAAGAGACTGCCAAGCGGCAGGTTCCAAATCCTACCTATCGGCAGTGTGCCTAAAAACACCTGTCGATTAGAAGGACCAGGACTATGCAGATCGGAAATGCCCCAGGCCTATAAAAAGGAGGGTCTGATCTCATTGCAAAGGGGACCCAAGATATGAAATCCATCACTCTCAGCAAACTCAGAAAACCTCTCTCGAAGTCAGCGAGAGTTCCACATCGAAATCCTTTTTCAATCTTCACTTTTCATCATATTTTTCATCAAACTTGGTGAATTAACTACTCTCCATCATCACCCAAGTGCAAGGGCTTCTCTCCAACATTCAAGATCAAGCTCAAGATCTTCAAGAAGATCCAACTTTCTCGACTCTCTCTTCAAATTCTCCTAAATTCGCATTAACTTATTTTATTAATTAGAACTTTCATTCTTTCTATCTCACATATCCTAATATAATTTTTATTTCTTATTATTGCACACCTCTTATTTTCATATAAATAAAACCCAAAAAAACAAGAACAAATAGGGTTTGCTCATAAATTCCAAACGGGAATCCCCACACTTTTCTCACACTTTTCCCACAACTAAAACACTCTTTTACACACACACACACAGAGATATAAGAGCAGTCTTCGATTAGATTTATAGGATAAATCCCACCTATCGCTACGTAGGCATCTCGGGGTAAAACCCGAGACTCGAGTTCTATTCTTTCACATTTTTTTCTATTTTCTAAATTCTTTAACTTAATTCTCTTAAATTCTATATATTTGCATATACATATATTTGTTCTTAATGGCGAATTATTCCACATGCCTATCGTTCCATTTTAACGATCAACCTAAGGGTAATTACATAAATTCTATTTTCTAATATTACTTTTAGGAACATTCCTATGGATGGCTCGCTTTATCTCTCCCATGATACAAGTCGATGATTCCTATCTCCACTACATATACACATGCACACATATCATGGGGAAATAGAGGAAAATTACAACTATCCATGAGATACCGTAGGGGAGAAATGGGTTCCTAACAACTTCCCATTCCGTAACTTAGCCTTCGAACCCTACTTGAATCATTTTTGGCTTCGTATGTATCAATATGTCTTTGGATGTTGTCCTTCGGGATGGATCCACCTTCTTTTGTCTGTTTTGATTAAAATAGACTGGCGACTCCATATCTCTGCGTTTTTCACCTCACACATCGCCGACGATGGCCGAAGCGCTCCCAGAGAGACACGCGGGACCAATATCCTCTCACCACGGAGATGACCCTCCTCTCTCTCTCTACGAGGATCGGGGATGACCACAATGGCGACTCCGCTGGGGACTTTTGTTTAAGAGGCCTAGACTCTATTTACATGGGCATTTTATTTTCTTATATACCCCCCTACTTTGCATGTTCCCCTTTTCATGTGTACCTCATGCTTATGGTTGTATTCACACACTTGTAGAAGATTATCCATGTACACTTCGCACCACGTGCACCTAGGATCACATATGTCCACATGTTGCACGCATCACTTATCCATGCTTGGTATACTATTGGTACTTGGACTTTGCTCCCTGTTTGGCATGATCAAGAAAGATACTCTCATCATAAGATACTAATAAGAGAATCATGCATGATTCACACGACATCACCAAAGAGCATTGTGATTTATCGAATTTTGTCCAGTAACTGGAGGGTCACTTCATAATGGGCGTTGGTCTAGCAGGCCGCAATTAGCCTAAGTTATATGACTCTGACCTTCTATTGGCCAAGTACCTTCGACGTATATCCAACGGTTCCCCCGTATCATACCGCTTGACCAAAGTCATGATGAGAGGTATATTGCACGAAACTCATTCACGTATGTCGAGTATGTCGAATTCGCTCTAACACGTACCGTACCCATGAGGTATATAGCGAGGTAATTCACGTACACTCAGGTATATCAAATGGCTTGTCCACATGTACGAATTGACCTCAAAAGAAAGATGTATATCGTGGAAGTCACGCCAAAGGGGGGAACCCTTCCCAATTGACCCAACCAACTGCATACCCACATATATGTGTCAAGCCTAGGACACACATTAGATTGCCAGTTTTAACCCGAAACTCTGCCGAAATTCTAGTTCGGCGTGTCGCCTAAATTTTTGCACATTTTTAAAACAGGCCCCTACCCGTGAACCTGGTTACAAGTCCAACCATATCTTTACCCATGTTACAAACCCAACTTTTCCAGGCTCGGGTCCTGTCCGGAATTTCATTCTGCATTTAGGATAATTTAATACCAGTGAGAACATAATAATCATAATAATCATGCTGAGACCCATCTTCCAAAAATATTTGTCCCTTCTTTATCAAAAATCCCAAAACATTTCTCCTCTCTTGATCAAAAATCCAAAAATATTTTATCTTTCAACCTCAAAAAGAAAAAGAAAATGTCAAAAAAAAATTCATTCTTTTTTTCAAAAAAAAATCCCATTTTACACATTCTCGGGTCGATTGCACGTCCTTGGCCTGGCTCCTTATTGGCTTCGGTCTTCAGTCAAATCACCCCAAAATTCCGTTTATTCCCCTGCTACTTCTTTCGAGTCCAGAATCCATTCACTCTCCATTAAGAACACATATCAAGTACCAGTTGTGCATCCAGATCTAACGACAGTCTTAGGTTAGCTCATGTCCAAGATTGAAAACCTCTAAACAAAGGTCCGAGAGATCCATCGAAACTAGGTTCCTGTTACTCAAGAGATCGAGGCACTATTCCCTCTTTTTATGGCTCCACCCGAGCCTATCTAGGTTCCCGAAGAGTATCAGCATGCTCCACGTGCCCCTCCTGCTAATAGGCCACTGCCTGCCCAGCTTCCTATGCCAAACCTTGCCTAACCTGGGGCTAACTTGCCTATGATCATGGACCCAAAAGAATAAGAATTGAACAAGGTCAGAGAATATCTCAAGATGTTAACTAATAAGTTCGACCAAGTCATAATCTCTGGGAATTACATGGACTACACCCACATGTCTCCTTATCCTAAAGCGAGGTTACCCGAGAAGTTTAAGATGCCAAATATTAAGAAATTCGGAGGAAGTGGATCCCCTATTATTCATCTTCGCAGTTATCATCGTTCTATGACTCTCTTAGGGGCTTCTAAAGAAGTGATGGCCCAATTATTTCAGCAAACTTTGAAGGATAGTTCCCTCCGATGGTTTTTGTCTCTCGGGGAATCTAGAATCCGTAGCTAGGAGGATGTAGCACGAGAATTCACGTCGCAGTATAAATACAACGAAGAGCTTAACGTCACCCATCATGATTTAAAACTGCTTAAATAGAACTCTGGGGAATAAGTCGGTAACTTCATAGCCCGATGGATGGAAAAAGCATCCACCATGACCAATCGGTCATCTGAGGAATAACAAGTCAACATAGTGAAGAAGAATTTCTTACCCCATAGCCAAGGAACCATGGGAGGACAATACTATCCCCACTTCTGAGATCTCAAAGAAGCGGGAGTAGAAATTGAGGAAGGTCTTGATAAAACATAAGTTTCACCAAAGAAAGTGTTCGGACAGTTCACTCCGAGAAAATATGATAAACCTATTAATGTTGTAGTCTCAACCATCAACAACATCTCTCTACTAACCACCTCGTGGGCACCAGAAAGCCGCCTTGTCCCAATCCGAAAGGAATACTCTGATCTCCATGATTCGCTCTCCAAAGTTTATCCATCCCTATTAAGATGAAACCTTATCAAACCCTTGGACCCCCGTCCATTGCCAAATCCACTTCCAAGAAACTTCAAGGCAGATGCCCATTGCGCCTTTCACCAAACTGCTGGCCATACCACTGACCAATGATTTCACCTTTGAAACATAATCCAAGGTCTAATTGATCGGGGTACCATTGCCCCACTAGCCAATCCTAAACTAAACATTACTCATAACCCACTCCCAAATCATGCCAATGCCATCTTCCTAGAAGTGAACCTAGAATTTGATCCCTCAACTCAAATCACACCCATATACTCTCCGAAAGCTCTCCAAACTTACCTGTATTTCCTCCTACACTCCCTATCCTCTCTAGTCAGTCACTATTACTCCTTACGAGAGCATGCATCGCTGTCCGTAACCGTTCTAAAAATGGAAATATGGAATTATCATAAGTATTAAACTAACTCCTAGAGGTTGGGCTAAAATTTCCATCACAGATGATCATTGATTGCCAGACGTTCAGTATGATATTCTTGGAAGCACATAAATGGGCCCGAGAGTCAGACAGTTAGTTGGTACCAACCGATAAAGTCAGCCTAGATGACGTTGTCCTGATCATGACATAATTATTTAGGCAAACTGATAATATTTGCAGTATGATCGAGTTACTCGATACTCTGAATTTACAGGGGTACCTGGTCCCTTCACCCTTACACCTCCCCGCAGAATGGGAAGAACTCTACAAAGAAGCCATTGAAGTCATGGAATGCATTGACTTTACATGGAAAGACATAATTGTTGCCACCGGATGGGGGGGAAGAATTCAAAGATTCAAATGGAGAGCTAAGTTCAGAGAAAATTGGCCCGGTAGACGACATGTGTGGGATGATATCATTTGAAGAACTCCTCAGAGAAATAAACAAGGTGGAAGAACAACCTACGATTGATGAAGAAATAGGGTTCATGTTCTTCCCTTCTTCAGAAAATCACATGACCAGATCAGGAAGGCATTACTAGATCCGAAGCCTACTACCAACCATTGACAAAGGGAAGGGTGTTGAAAACCTTCCTATGCCAGAGATGACCCTCGAGGAGAGTTAGATCCTCAATCAACTAAAGGAAATTCAAGCTAATGTCACTCTATGGGGACTTTAATGTCTTCCCAGCTGTACAGAAATTCTTTGATAAAGTTTCTTATTGGATGCACAGTTCCCCCTTCAACCACACCAGAAGAAGCAATAAATTTAGTCGGATCCCTGACCTGTACCCGAATGTTATCCTTTTCCGAAGAAGAAATCCCTAAAATCGGGCCAAACCACAATCATGCACTCAACATCTCCATCGAAGATATGGGGAAGATCGTACCACTCTCTATTATTGATAATGGATCCACCTTGAATGTCTTCCTATTAAGATCCTTCAAATGATTAGGAATGAAGGAAAGTGACCTCGCTCCAACCTTCGCTATTGTACGTGCCTACGATAATACCCGTTAGGAGGTGATGGGATCCATAAAACTTATAATAGGGGCTGGCCCTATAAACCTTGTCATTGAATTTCAAGTTATTGACATCCCATCTTATTTCAACATGTTGCTTGGATGACCTTGGCTCCACAGTATCAAGGGTGTGTCTTCCTCTCTCTATCAGAAATTAAAGTTCTTCACCGACGAACGAGTCATCACCATTTTAGGCGATGACGACAATACCGAGGGTGAAAATACCAAAAATCCAATCCTTGAGATACAACACGGGTCAAATGATATGCTCCTATTAGGATTCCAAGTTGAGCCACTTCTACTCCTGGTAGGGGACAATTTCAGAGAAAGGGTTTGTCCAGAATATGACCCTCATGGCAACGTCAATACGATTCAGATGTTTAGAAACATGGACTTCATGCCCGGACTGGGGCTAGGACAAACACAACAACGGATAACTGAGCCCATTGAACTGAAAAAAGATTTCCCTCCATATGGTTTGGGGTATCAACCATCAGAACAAGGGCTCAGAATGATCCGCCAGTCTTAACAAAAGAGAAGACTAGACTTCATCCAGAATATCCCAGGGGATTCCTTAAATGGATGATTCATGAAAGAGGGCGAAGACTTCCCCTCTTGCGTCTTTCCGTAACCGTGGTATGACCATAAAAACAAGAAGATAAATCCTGGAATGGAGATCTTTTTCCAAGAAATCTACCCATGGGCCGAAAGTTCCCAACACCATGTACAACCATTCGTCAACGATACTGAAGAGACAGAGGAAAGTGACTCTGAGGATTCGTTTAACTTACAGATATTGGGGCTGACACTATGCATGGTTCATTCAAGCACTACATCACTAGATCCATCCCGCCTGATTAAAGCTACTGATACACCTCTCCTCAACTAGCATGCTGCGGTAATTCTACCTGTTGAAATCCTGCCCAACCCCAATTTTTACCCCATCTCTTCTTCTTTTGTCTATCCTTGCTCTAATGTAATCGAGACCTTCTTTGATGAGGTTCCCAATGTTGTTTTTCCTATCAATGAAATAAATGAATAGTTTGAGTATCTTTTGTGCCTTACATTAATTGTTTAGATTGTAATTAAACTTTTGATGATGATGATTTTACAAATGAACAATTCTTAAGTAATCTAAATACGGTTATAATAACAAACAACATAACCACGTTCAAGTTAATGAAGAAGAATCTGTTATTGTTAACGTCGATTCTAGTAGCCAACCGCGCGAGGTTAGGATAGGGGCTACCCTTAACGAGTATGAATGCACATAACTCAAAGAATTGCTAAACGAATTCATAGATGTCTTCGCATGTTCCTATGGTGATATGCCCGACATCGATCCTGAAATAGCTCAACATGAAATCCCCACTCTCCCAGATTATAAGGCGATTAAACAAAAGTTAAGAAAGCTCCGCACCGAATGGTCTCTCAAAGTCAAAGAAGAAGTGGTCAAACAGCTGAACGTAGGCTTCATTCGTGTGATCAAATGTCCTTCATGGCTAGCTAACATAGTGCCTATGCTGAAATCAGGAGAGAAAGTTCAGATGTGTGTAAACTATCGGGACTTGAACAAAGCCTCTCTAGAGGATGATTATCTGTTACCTAATATTGGCATGATTGTGGACAACACAACCAATCATGATCTCAAGTCATTCATCAACGGGTTTTTGGATACAACCAAATCAAAATGCACCCAGATCATGAAAAAACCGCATTCATCACACCGTGGGGAACCATTTGCTACACTATTATGCCATTTGGTCTAAAAAATGTTGGGGCTACCTACCAGAGGGCTCCCACAACCATCCCGCACGATCTAATTCACAAAAAGGTCGAGGTCTATGTGGATGATATGATTATCAAATCTAAAACTAGATAAGGTCATGTTTCGGCTCTCCGAAAGTTCTTCTAACGATTACGACAATATTAATGAGACTCAATCCACATAAATGCATCTTCGGCGCTATAAAGGGAAACTCTAGGGATTCATGGTCAGTGAGAAGGGGATAGAAGCAGATCCTGCTAAGCTGAAATCCATACTTGAGATGCCACCTCCCCGAATGGAGAAAGAAGTCTGTCATTTCCTTAAGAAATTGCAATACATTATCCGGTTCATCAACCAGCTAACTTCCATTTGCGAACCAATTTTCAAACTCCTCCGAAAGGACTCAACCAATGTTTGGAACGAGTCCTACCAAGAAGCTTTTGACCGAATCAAATAATATCAGACCCAACCTCCGGTACTCATTCCACCACAACCTAGTCTCCCCTTGCTTCTATACCTAACCATAACTGATGCTGCAGCTAGGGCTTTGCTAGCCCAATACCTTGAAGAATCCCAAAAAGAAGGAGCCATCTATTACACTAATCGTAAATTGACCGGATACAAAGTCAACTACACTACTTTGGAAAAGGCATGTGTCGCACTTGTTTGGGTCACCCAAAAGTTATGAAACTACATTCTCACGTTCCCCATCAAACTTGTATCTCTAATGGACCCCATCAAATACCTGCTTGAGAAACTCGCCTTATCCAGCCACATGGCCCGATGGTTAATGCTCCAGGCCGAGTTTGATATCATGTACATCACGGAAAAAGCCATGAAAGGAATAGCCATCTCTGACTACCTCAGTGACTACTCCATGGAAGAAGATGATGTTTAGATCTTCGAATTCCCAGATGAAAACATCCTCTGTGCTACTCAAGATAACCTTCGATGGAAAATTTTCTTGACGCTGCTGCCAATAAAATGGTATATGGCATTGGGATACTTCTGATCATCCCAGATGAGTCCCACACTCCCATCGCTATCAAATTGGATTTCCCCTGCACCAACAACATGAATAAATACGAGGCGTATACGGTAGGCCTCAAATTTTCTCTTAAGAAAAGAATTCAATGCCTAGATGTCTATGGGGGTTCCGCCCTCAGCATCGGTCAAGTGCTCAGAAAATGGAATGTTAAGGACGAGAAACTCCAACCATTCCATGCCCACTTAGAAGAACTAGCCTCCCAATTCTAAGATATCACCTTCCACTAGTTACCTCGAGAAAAAAATAACCTAGCCGATGCCCTTGCTACCTTGGCCTTCATGTTCGACATGCCCAAAGGAATAACAATGGCCCCCTCCCTAGTCCAAAAGCAACATAAACCAACCCACTACTACCACATTTAGCTCATCACCAAACAAGATCATGAGCTAACCAATTAATGGTACTATGATATCTGGCACCTCCTTAAGCATGATAGGTATCCCGAAGGTTCCTATTAGAAAGACCGAGAAACCCTCCAAAGACTGGTTGCCCAGTACATCATCTATCATAAAGCACTATTCAAAAGATACTTCGATGGAACCCATCTACACTGCATCGCAGGGGCTAACATTGAAAAGATAATGCAAAAAATCCACAGTGGTGAATGCGGGTCCCACATAAACGGTTACATGCTTTCTAAGAAGATCCTCCGATAAGGATACTACTAGACCACCATGGTCCAGGATTGCACCGCCTATGTCCAGAGATGCCTCAAATGTCAACAGTTTTCCAACCTTCAACACCTGCCTCTGTGAGAATTATACAACATGACTTCTCCCTAGCCGTTCTCCACCTGGGGCATCGACATCATAGGGAAGGTTACACTCAAGGCTTCCAAACGTGCTTGAATTCATCCTAGTTTCCATTGATTACTTCACAAAATGGGTCGAAGTAGAGTCATACGCAATTCTGAATGCCAAGAAAGTGGCCAAATTCATCAGGAAGAACATCATCTGCCGATATGGGATCTCGCACCAGCTAGTGTCAGATAAAGGGTTGCACTTCAAGGCCGAAGTCACAGAAGTTGTCAAAAATTATGGGATTCAGAGACACAAATCCTCTACCCACCGACCTCATACCAATGGTGCGATTGAAGCAGCCAACAAAAACGTCAAAGCCATCATCAGTAAGATGACCGAAAGTTGTTGAGAATGGGTTGACAGAATCCCTTATTCCCTCTGGGGCTACCCAACCTCAATCCAAACCTCGACAGTGGCTACCCCTTACTCTCTAGTCTAAGTTATGGAAGTAGTCCTACTCATGGAGCTGGAAATACCCTCATTATGCATCATCCTTGAAAGCAAGGTCAGCGAAGAAGACCGGTACCAAAGTCGTCTTGACGAGCTAACCCTCCTAGATGAAAGGAGATTGAAATCTTTATATCACATACAAGGGTACCATCACCATATAGCATTATCATTTAATAAGATAGTCAAGGACCTCGGTGTTCGAGAGGGGGATTTATCCCTCAAAGAAATTGTAGAGCCCATCTGGGACTCGAGAGGAAAATTCAAGTCTAATTGGAGCGGACCATACATTGTGAAGAAGATCTTGTCCGGCGACGCCGCTGTGATTATTGACCTCAACGGGGAGGAAATTGAGCACCCAGTCAACCTGGACAGTCTAAAGAAGTTTTACCCCTAGTCCAAAATCTCGGCACGCTACAACTCTTCTCATCTCCCTTCTATTCTAAAAAAGGAAAAAAAATCTTCATTTCCCTCTACCCAGAACTACGTGGGCCTAATCCTCTACAAAAACCATTTCTAAAAAAATTAAAACTTTTTAAAACCCCAGGGGTACGTAGGCAACTTATACAGCTTACATGAGCACGAGCCGTTCTTTTTCACAAAACTATTCTTTTCTTATCTTCGAAAATGACAGTTCATTCTAATATATGCATGCCTTAACGAGCGGTATAGATAATTCAAAATGCAAAATTCATCAAAAGGCACAGCTGGATGATCAAAAACTTGTTTATTTCACTAATAAGAAATTATAGTGCAATTACATAAGAAAAGGAGCGAATAACTTCCTTCTCCCCTACCTTCCTAAAAAGACAAATAAATTCCCAATTTTATTGCCCATTACAAAACAAACTCCCCTAAGAATTTTACCCACAGCTACCAGAGGAGCCCGCTCCATCATCATCTACATCCTGGGGTCCCCAAGCTTCTCCTGCCTGAATAGAATGCCGCAGATGCTCCATAGACTAATAAGCTCGAAGTAGCCTCGAAAAAAATACAACGCCTCCCTCCATGGTATCGGATAAGACAAGCCACCTTTGTCCAGTCTCCACTACAAACATCTTGATGATCACTATTCTCCACAACCACTTCATATAATCCTCGGGATGTGCCAGACTCTCCTAATAGACCAAGAGGGACAAGTCGACGGACGTCGACTCTCCCATAAAGATCTAAGCTGCATGCGCAGAGACTCTATCAGATCTTCTACCGGAATAAAATCTAGTGTCCGAGGTGGCACGACCTACTCCCAACCAAACTGGCGTAGAAACCGCCAAGGTAAGTAGAAAGAGGTATGTCTAAGACCAACCAACCGAACGTATGGGTATTCCCCCAGCTCCAGAATAAGCAGCAACTACCCCCACCAAAGCACGGAGCAGTGCAGATTTACATCTCCATGCTCCACAAACCAGTTCTCCCAGCTCTCGATATCAAGGCCAATACTAATAGAATGGCGCAAAAAGAATTTGGGCACAGTCGATAAAGGATATTTCGAAGGAGTCACCAGGCGAAATCTTTCAGACAACCACATGAACAACATCATAGGGCTACCCCTCAGAAAGACATAACAACCTTCTCGCCAGGCATCCAGACCATTCAAAGTCTTTGCCAGTATCACCGCCACAGGATTGAGACGGTATGATATCCATGAAGTATTGGCTGCAAGTTATGGGTCCACCAACAGTTCCCCAGTCACCAGCAGCAATTTCGAAACCAAGCCTAGAACGATGGCTCCGATATATCCAGCATCACCAACCTCCTGCAAATGCACAGACCGCAACACCGTCGAAAGGGAAATCATTCCTCCAGTAACCAAAGATCTACTCGCCGAGGGCGAGACACAGAGAAGTCCAACCAATAACTCTCAGGGAGATCGAGAAAAATCATGCATAGCAGCCACCACACTAGGATTTACTCCCAACATGGTAGAAAATTCCTCACAAGTCGGACAGACTTCTTCCAAGACAAAGAGGAATACATGGTCTTCGGGGTACCAATATTGTACTACCACCATCAACATGTTCCACTCTATGGGCCGATTATGATATAAAAAGACTCGATGCATGTTGAAAGCATCGAAGTCGACATTGTGGGAGCGCATCGCCTCCAAAGTCTCGAGGTAGTTGGCAAACTCAACACTACCAGGGAGAGCCATCTCACGGAATAAGAAAGTTAGAATGTGAAGGTGTGATGAAAACACTCCACCCTTACCCCTTTTTATACTTGAAAACCCTCACAAAAGACACAACCCTTGCAGAAATCGGAGGGAATCCTGCCCCACAAGGTCAAAAAGGCTGAAGAGAGTACCAATTAAAACCTTGATTGATTAGATTGGACTGACCTGCCGATAGGCAGGAGAAGGGGCTTACCGATCGATAACTCCTTATTTTTGGAAACTGACCTTTTTCCTCTTTTTCCAAAATCAAAAAAATAAAAAACTCAATAAAAATAAATTGATATTCTTAACAGAATTTCAAAATCCCCTTCCATCTTTATATAATTTCTCATTTTAAACTTTCCTTCAAAATTCCAAAAATATTTATTTTTACGGTCTCAGCAGCAAAGTAAAAAGTGCATATGCATGCATTCATTCATTACAAACATAAGATAATAAAAAACTCCATTGCATTGTATAGATATTTTTTCGGTGTTACATCAATTTTAAAGGAAGTAAAGAAAACCAGAAAAATAACGGGACTCAGCCCCAACCCACATTATCTCTCTCACCTACCCTTTCCCCTCTCTCTCCTAAGAGCTACCATACATGCGACGATCACTCTTTCCCATGTGGCGAGATGACGCACCACCGCTACCTAACTAGAATCCTCCCCGAATGAGGAAGACAACACCAAGCAATTAGGAACAGGAACCGCATCCCGAATATGGGCAGTCGCCGAAGATATCTAGCCCCTAATGTCCCTCAGCCAAGTGGTGGACACCCGAACTTGCTGCAAGGAAAGGCATAATTAGTATCAAGCAGAGAAGATCGAAAAGAAACCAAGAAAAAAAGAAATTAAAAGAGAAGAACAAAAAGGTTTACCAAAGGACGAAGTACCTCCTCTGTCAAGCCCAACTCCTCCGGGTCCATCGCATGAGGATGATGCAACATAGGCACCATCCCACCATCAGCCCGACGAATGTTGTAAGAAGGGGTATGCAACCGCACAAAGGGAACCTCCAAGGTCTCCGCCATCACAGATGAAAACGGACCACCACCGCGGTGAGAGGACCCCACTAGTTGACTTAAACTCGCAAGAGGGAAAGGCAGCGCATCATATATTCTAGGCTCCATCATCCAACTCATCACGAAATCCATATAATCATATGGCACAGTCATGTCGGTATATAATACATAGGACTCGCCAATTATTGCTGTAATCCTCAATTCCTCTGGCAACATCCGCTCCCGCCTCATAGTCATGGGGGGCTCATAGGTGGCACCACCACTTCCTCTTAGCAATTTGTCGGGCCACCCTCTCCTCGAGATACCAAGATTAGCAAAGCTCATGCGCAAGCAAACGTCTCATCTACACGTTCACCCCAGTCGCCCCCCTGTTCTGAACAACCATCCCCCAAGGGTAAAAGGTCACCTGAAAAATCCCCAGAAGATATAAGTCAATATGAAATTAGAGTACACAAAGTCCCGGACTGAAGAAGGAAAAAGTCTCACCCTATCACTAGTCAGGCCATTCAAGACCTGACGCACTGCCTCCAGAGAAAGAGACTTCCTCGACTGCCAATTGGCCTTGCACCATAGATACAACCGATAGAAGTCCCCAATGATCTCGTCTTTCAAAGCGATCAGCTTGCTATTGCAGCCACTCACCTCATAGAACACACCTGCCAAAGACAAGAATCCATGATCAAAACGAGACTCAGAAGGAAAATGAATGCATGAAAGGAAAATGCCCAAACTAAAGAATACCTCAAGAAGATACGTGGCTCTAGTAAAAGTCAGCCGGCAACACCGACTAAATGAATCCAGAGAAAAATAAAGGGTCACCAAAGTCAGGCTCCCCCAATCATAGAGAGGGATGATCGAAAATATCCTCAAGTATGGGAAAACCCATAAGTGGACACCGTCACCGCTCGACACCACCAGAAATCCATCCAACACCAGCAAAATAAATAGCCGAGCCATTTGTCTCACCTGCATCCCGTATTCCACATTAATCACCCTACTCAGCAAAACATCCCTCAGCAGTGATAAACGGATAGAGTCCCCAGATGCTATCCTCCCCACATCACCTAGCACCGCCCACACTTCCTCCGGCCTCATCCGTAAAGAGCGATCCACCTCTATCTTCTCTCCATCACAATCCATCCCCAGTAGCTGCTGCACATCTAAGGGAGTCAAAGTCATCTCCCCAAAGCCAAAATGGAAGGTGTGGGTAGTGTCCCATCACCTCTCCCCCAGAGCGCATAAAACCACCGTCGAACGAGGCATCTTATCCAGCACAAACAGCAGCCTCCTAAAGCCTGGTGACGATACTAGCCAATGCACCACAGGTGGAAGGGGCTCCCGGATATCCTTAAGCCCCATCGTCCAGTTGGCACGCATAGTCGACAAAGAAACATCAGACTGTCAAAGGAAAACCTCATCAAAATCCAAGAAAAAAGGAAATCACCAAAAAAGGAATGCCTAAAGTAATTTTGTACTTACATAACCTCTAGGATTCACCACCTTAGAAGAGCGATGACGCGAAGACTCCCGCAGTAAATTTTGCTCACCCGCAAGTTTCTCAAATGCATCAAAATAATTCTCACTCCCCAAAGCAAGAGGTGCACTGGCCCTCCGTTCCACATTCGCCCAGTCATCAACAGCCAAACACTCCCTGTGTACCGCAGTGCTCACAAAAGCAGCCATTTTTTAGGTTGCGGAATGTTAGAATGATTCACAGAAGAAAATCGCAGAAAGAGAGAAGGCAAGAAGCTGTGAAAAATGAGGGGAACGCGCCCCCTTTTTATAGGAAGCCAAGGGTTATGCCGATCAGCACTGCACCCCCAGATACCGATCGGCACTGACCTTACACCTTCTCGAGGCAGTCTAAAAGTCCATGCCACTGCCGAATGGAATCCTCCACACCATGCTGATCGGCATCCCCCTTAATTTTTCGTACAAAAACTCCCAGAAAATACCAGAAAACCCTGAAAAATCCTTAGAAAATTCCTAAAAATCATGGGGAGGATTTATAACACTTTCACCAAGAAAATTTCACACTCCCTCAAGAGGAACCCCTATTTCCCCAGTGCAACTCTCAAAAGCCAAGTGAACCTCCCCTGGCAACGTCCCCAGAGGACCCCTAAAGTATCCTAAACCTCAGGTTATCTCATATTACCCAAAAGTCTCAAATTTCCCAGAGCAAAACATCCAACCCCTGGACCACCTAATCACTTCCCTAGTGGAATATGCAGTATCAAATTGGTTGTGCCCCTGGAAAGTCTCCAAATGATACAAACGTTTCCCCATCAATCATCTCCCCAGCTTAAATTAAAATCATGAAGAAATTTCCCCGACATAATTCCCCGAGAACATCACAATTTAAGCCCTCAGAATTGGCTTCGATCCACAGAATTGGTCATCTCAATTTTAGCCCTCATAATTGGCTCCAACCTGCAGAATTGGTCATCACAACCTAAGCCCTCAGAATTGGCTTCGACCCACAAAATTTTTCATCACAACCTAAGCACTCAGAATTATCTTCAACCCACAAAATTGGTCATCTTAATTTAAGCCCTCAGAATTGGCTTCGATCTGCAGAAATTGGTCATCTCAATTTAAGCCCTCAGAATTGGCTTAGACCCGCAGAATTGGCCATCAAAATTTAAGCCCTCAGAATTGGCTTCGACCCGCAGAATTGGTCATCATAATTTAAGCCCTCAGAATTGGCTTCGACCCGCAGAATTGGTCATCTCAATTTAAGACCTCAGAATTGTCTTCGACCCACAGAATTGGTCATCACAATTTAAGCCCTCAGAATTGGCTTCGACCCGAAAAATTGGTCATCTCAATTTAAGCCCTCAGAATTGGCTTTGACCCGTAGAATTGGTCATTTCAATTTAAGCCCTTAGAATTGTCTTCGACCCACAGAATTGGTCATCACAATTTAAGCCCTCAGAATTGGCTTCGACCGGAAAAATTGGTCATCTCGATTTAAGCCCTCAAAATTAGCTTCGACCCTCAGAATCAGTCACCCCCAGCATTACTTTAGGTCCTCAGAATTGACCTAAATCTTTGATTGTTAATCCTTTAAACCATCCCCAGTATGCCCCCTTAGGTCCTCAGAATCAGCCTCGACCTTCTGAATCGATCATCCTCATCCCCAGGTCCTCAGAATCGGCCTCGACCCTCGGAATTGGTCATCCTCTTTCAAAGGCATCATGCGGTGTCTATTTGATGGCTATCATTTGTTCCAAACTCACCCATAGAGGGGATCTATAGACACCCCATTCTAGCACCCCCTAACCTCTCCTCAGGTGCCTATCACCTCCCTTCATTACTACAAACCTAAGTCACACCCCGGGTACTGACTTAGAGGCTATCGGGCACTCCCAGGATCCATTTCACCAAAAGTCAGACTCTTTAGCTCAATTGAGATTGAATGAATTTTTAAAGGGCGCTAAAACCCCTTTCCAACAGCCCATCTTGTTCAGGATGCTGACTTACAGTATGGACAAACGACTCGTTTTCCCTCGAAACCTTATCTAGAGACCACCGAACGCTCCCAGACTCCGTTTGACCAAAGTCAACTCTTTAGCTTGATCGAGACTAAATGAATCTTCAAAGGTAACTGAAACCCCTTTCCAACGGTCTCCTCCAGGACCAATTCTGACTTATGGTACGAAATAACGATGCGTTTTACTCCGAAAGGCCACTAGACGCTTCTAGGCCCCAATTGACCAAAGTCAACTCCCCAAATCGAGTCAAACTCTTTGTAATGTTGAAGTACATATAATAAAATTTCAAACGATCCGCCCCATGAACGATTCATACATACCATCCGAATCAACGATCCGTTTGCGTCTGACGATCCTACGCTCAAAGGACCGATGAGCATTTTCAAGCCACATTTGTCCCAAAGACAACTCCCGGACCTGGGAGCAGTCCAAAGGACTTTATAAGGTATCTCAAGTACATTTCTATTAGTTTGTCCCGTACATGATTCGGATCAACGTTTTTTATTTTACGACCATTTTTTCGAAGGAACATGAAGGAGACTGCCAAGCAGGAGGTTCAAAATCCTGCCTATCGACAGTGTGCCTAAAAACACATGCCAATTGGCTGGACCAGGACTATGATGATCGGCAATGACCTGGGCCTATAAAAATG
Organism: Sambucus nigra; assembly: GCA_949130495.1. Lineage (NCBI taxonomy): Eukaryota > Viridiplantae > Streptophyta > Magnoliopsida > Dipsacales > Adoxaceae > Sambucus > Sambucus nigra. The sequence continues at coordinate 238,484,548 of OX422218.1, read as the reverse complement.
ATGGACTAACATCATTACAAAGGGGAACCAAGATCTGAAATCCATCACTCTTAGCGAACTCAGAAAACCTCTCTTGAAGTCAGCGTGATTTCCACATCCAAATCCTTTTCCAAACTTCACTTTTCATCATATTTTTCATCAAACTTGGTGAATTAACTACTTTCCATCATCACCTAAGTGCAAGGGATGCTCTCCAACATTCAATATCAAGCTCAAGATCTTCAATACGGTCCAACTTCTCAACTCTCTCTTCAAATTCTCCTAAATTCGCGTTAACTTATTTTATTACTTAGCACTTTTATTCTCTCCATCTCACATATCCTAATATACTTTTTATTTAGTATTATTGCACCTCTATTATTTTCATATAAATAAAACCCAAAAAAAAAGAAAAAATAGGGTTTGCTCATAAATTCCAAACGGGAATTCTCACACGTTTGTCACACTTTTCCCACAACTAAAACACTTTTTTACACACACACACACACAAAAATATAAGAGAATTCCCCGGTTGGATTTATGGGATAAATCCCACTCCTCGCTTTGCATATGAACTACATGGACTTTGATGCCTCTATAGGCTACGTAGGCATCTCGGGGTAAAACTCGGGACTCGAGTCCTATTCTTTCCCATTTTTTTCTATTTTCTAAATTCTTTAACTTAATTCTCTTAAATTCTATATATTTGCATATACATATATTTTTTCTTAGTGGCGCATTATTCCACATGTGTATCGTTCCATTTTAACGATCAACGCAAGGGCAATCGCGTAAATCCTATTTTCTAATATTACTTTTAGGAACATTCGTATGGATGACTCCCTTTATCTCTCCCATGATATAAGTCGATGATTCCTATCTCCACTACATATACACATTCACACATATCATGGGAAAATAGAGGAAAATAACAACTATCCATGAGAGACTGTAAGGGCGGAATGGGTGCCTAAGACCTTCCCATTCCGCAACTTAACCTCCGAACCCTACTCGAATCATTTTTTGTTTCGTATGTATCAATATGTCTTTGGATGATGTCCTTCGGGATGGCTCTACCTTCTTTTGTCTGTTTTGAGTAAAATAGACTGACGACTCCATCTCTCTACTTTTTTCACCTCACACATTGCCAACAATGGCCGAAGCCCTCCCGAGTGGGATGCGCGGGACCGAGATCCTCTAACCACAGAGATGACCCTCCCCCCTCTCTCCGTGAGGATCGGGGATAGCCACATCCTTAACTATGCAATGATCTACTTCAAACATGACTTCATACCCTTTTATCAAAAAGTTATCTAATACAAATTATGTTATGTTTCAAACCATTAACTAGTAAGATATTATCAATGCAACAAGCTTGTTCCTTACCCATCTTACCAATTCTGATGATTTTTCCTTTGGAGTTGTCTCTAAATGTGACGTTTCCACAATTTTCAGCACATTTGAATAACTTCACTCTTGTAACCTAAAATGTGTTGGGTCTATATGGATTAGCATGAAAGATTGTTCCTTTAGGAATCAAATCCCTTTTTCTTCTTAGAAATCTATATCGACAGTAATCTAAAAAGTGCATGTGTCTACCACAATAGGTGCAAAGGTAACTAGGTTGACTTGAATTTTTAGGATTATAATTTGACAAAAAATATTCTAACTCTTATTAGAGTCAATTTGGTTCTATTAATAGTCCATTTTTGATCATGTAAGAGTTAGGTTAGATTATCTATTCATTTCACCAACACTGATAATTCATGCAATAATTCTTCATCTTTCTTTTTCAAATCAATATTTTCATTTTCAACTAAGTTAGAAAAGTCATAAGTTCTCTTTTTTTCAAAGTTTCCACTTCATTTTTCAAAAATTCATTTTCCAACTTGAAGTTATCACTTTATTTTGAGTTAAAATCACATTTTGAATGAACCCTTTTAAGTATTGGATATTTCTTCTTGAATTGATCAAAGTTTTAATACAACTCATTAAATGCATCTTGTAATTCCTCATAATCATCATTAATATCATTATCATTACAATATTCAAAGTTAGATAGTACCTCCTCCTCTTTAGCCATTAAACTAAGGTTGATAACTTCATTTTCACTGGATGATTCATTGGAGTCACTACTATCAAAATTACTCTATGTGGTGGCCTTCATCACTTTACTTTCTTTGTTCTTTTCTCTTCTTACGTCTTTCTTGTCCACTTTGTTGTCTTTGGATTTTGGACAAATTCATTTAATGTGACAAACTTCATTGCAATTGTAACATCTAGGTTCTGATTTTGAATAGAACTTTCCTTCGCGGAGTTTTTTTGAAGAAAACTTTTTCATCCTTCCTCCATGGGTTCCTTTCTTTATAGAAAGAAATTCCTTGAAATGGCTTGTCAATAAGGTGATATACTCATGATCTTCTTCGTATTCATCCTCGGAATCATCATCATGGTTTGAGGATTTGAAGGTAAGAATTTTTTTCTTTACAGGTGTCTCTTATTCTTTACATTCTTCCTGCTCCATTTGATAAATGATGAGCTAACCAAGGGGTTCATCAAGAGGAATGGGCCTATCTCTTAAGGCTTCATTATCATCCAACTGTTAGGATGAGACCTAAATTTTTTTCTCACATTTTCCTTCTTAGTAAAGATTTTTCCAAGAGACTTCAAAACATTAACAATGTTAGTGAGTCTAGTAAACATATCAAACATTGATTTATAAATCTTCATTTTGAATAATTCATAATTATGGACAAGCATACTTTTTTTTCTTCTTTAACTTTATTTTTTCTTTTATATTTATTTTCTAATCGTTGCCAAATTTCTTTTGCAGATTCACAACAAGATATTCTATTACATTCATTTACATCCAAAGCATAGTTTAAGTTATTCATAGCTCTTGCATTGATTTGAATGTTCTTAATATCTAATTCATCCCATTTATTTTCTTCTTTAGGAGTTCAAACTTCATTAAAAAATTTCATAGGAATATTTGGACAATTTAGAATAACTCTCCAAACATCCCCATCATGAGATTGAATAGAAAATTTTCATTATGTTTTTTCAATAACTATAGTCTTTTCCAAAAAATAAAGAAAGTTTAGAAATGGATTGACCTTCATCAAGATATGTAACAAAAAAGTTTACCCTATTCTTTAGAGTATAAGATTGTTAAACCAAAATCTAATATATAACCCTTGCATTTATACAAATTGTTGCCTAGAAAAATACCAAAGAGGGGGTAAATTGGGACTTTTGTAAACTTCTTGGGTCAAACTAAAATTTTAATTTTTTTTTTAAATTTAGATCACTTGACATATTTCAAATTGATAAATCTATATGGATAACAAAATAATTTCTGAATTTGAAAAATTCTAAACAATTAATCTAATTTAATCATAGATAATATCTTCTTAAAAAATTAGATAAAAAAATTTCATATATAAGATAAATAAAAATCTAACTTTAATTATTTACTTCAAATTATTATGATTTAGAAAATTTTACTTAATTTTGGATTTTAAAAAAATTTCAAATATAAGTATAGAAATAAGTAATATCAAACAAGCACAAAAAATAAAGTAAATGAACTTCAATACCATAATCCTATTGCGAGTAGGATCAAATCACCTTTTTACAATCGAGTGGATTAAACCAAGCTATTGAATACAACCGGAAGCTTCTAACAAATATTCAAATAAATATGAGTTTGAATACAAAGTTTGGATGAGGAAAACTCTCTAAAAATATAAACGGAGTATGAGTTTCCTTCTTAATGAGACTTGGAATAAATATGATATTTAGCACCAGTCTTCTGATGAACAAAATGCATAATTTAATTTCCTTGCTCTTTATTTTCATTTTCAGATGGCTTGAATGGCATAAGAATAACTTCAGATGCACTTTTTTAATTTTATGGCGTCTTTACATATTTAATGCAATATTTGATTGGTTAAATAATATCTAAATGGATACTAAAAAAATTAACTATTGGGCACATATCTTGAGAGCATTAAATGCATAAGATTTTTGCAGAGAGACGGTGTATGAAACTTCCCCACAAAATTTTTTTTTCTCAATAAAATATGGTTGATGGAGTGAATTTAATGCCATGGCATAAAATAGGTTGAACTTATTCTTATATTCATATTTTAGACGGAGAAAGAAATTTTAATAAGTAGGGTTAATTACAAATATATTTGATGCACTATCTACAAAGTAGATTTAGATAACACAACAAAATATCCAATGAACAAAGGTATTGTATTTTAAAAAGAATTTTTTTATTTATTAAATATTTTTGATAAATTGAAAAACACAAACAATCATTGGACTGTATAAAAATCTTAAGATAGACATATATGACAAATGTTTATAAACATTAATGTTGGAAAATATAGTCTTTCACACGACAAAGAATTGGAGAACTAAACTCATGCCATCACAAGTAAGTAAATTAACTGGACTTCCAAGCGGGTACAAATATTATAATCAGATATATCTTCACAGAATGTAAAAAATTTGGGCATGTCCAAGCCTTAAGTCAGTAAAACTGACTTGACAAAGGAGAGAATAGGCTTCTAATTTTTAGAAGAAATACACTGTCCAAGGCAGTTTATGATTCGCGTATATTGTGTCATGAATATATATATATATATATATATATATATATATATATATATATTTAATAAGTTACAATGGTGTTTTCACTATTCATAAGATGGGAAGACACTTCACGGTTCAGATTGAAGTCAACAAGTTAACGATCCAATGGTTAAGATTAAAATACCCTCTTACCATTTTTACCCTTTACATATTTGAGTTCCCCCTCTTTTTTAACCCTTCATTTCCCTTCCTCCTCTTACCCAAAATTTAAATCCATGGATAAAATAATAAATTAGACACTTCAATCATCTTTTAGGGTCCAAAAGACACATACAAGCTCCATCACTTCTCGACAACCACACAGACAATGAACCAGGTGCGCTCTTCCTCTTCTCATATTTTCTTCTTCTTGAATCTATTCATAGATTTGTTATTTTATTTTTTTAATTTTCTATCTGTTCTAATTTTTATTTTCGATTTTTTTGAGTTCGAACTAGGGCTTCATACCTGTAAAATGTTTAGGATTCAGAAGAAGTCTTTGGAGGATTAAAATCATTCAAGAAGACTTCGAACAAGCATTTTATGGAATTGACAACCATAAATAGTTTGTACATTTGGTGTTTATTAAAGTTCTTCAAATTGTTATAATTAGTTTTTACCACAAATATATATTTTCTTAGTTAGAATAGTGCATGAACTAACCAAATCTTTTATTGCACATCTGGTATTGTGATTGAATCTACACTCACTATTTAAGGTCTTAATCTCCATTTTTTCATTTTGGTTCATCAGATTTTGTTCTTTCCTTATATCTCAGTGTTTGCAACACGCTTGCCATCTGTTTGATAAAATGTGTCACATTGTTTTCTTAAGAAGCCTCGGGTTATTAGTCTTAAGAAGGTCATAGTGTAGGACTATGATGGTAGTTGGTGATTCAATTTTTTTTATAAAATACCTTTAAACTGCATACGAGGGTGGTTGCTACTGTGGAGAATCCATGGGTAAGGTATAGTTCTGATTTGAAGTTTGAGTTATAAGAAGTGGATATTTAGTCCTAATTCTATGTTTTGATTTGTGTTTAATTTATTACCTTGGTTATCTACTTATTTTTTTAACAAATTCACTTTTGGGGTTGTGTATTAGGACTTGCAATAGGTATATGTGAAACAAATCACATTTGGAATTCTGATGATCTTTGTTCAATATGTGAAAACAATAACATTTCGGTCGCTAATGAGGTTTATTCACTATGTTATTATAGTTTTATTAGTTTTACTTTTAGTTATGAAAATTTTGAGGTATTTATAACACTCTATTGAGGTTTGTCTAATTTGGTCATATTTGTGAGGTATTCAAATAAAATGGTTCACAAATCTTGGGAGTTTATTACCAATGTTTTTCATGTTCGATAGATTTTCATTTGTGTTTGCATTGTGCGCTTGCGGACAAATCTTGGAGGTTACTACGTCTATTTTTGCGGAGGGGAGAAGGGGGATGATGCAGAAAGGGTATACTGATCGAATGGTGGGGGAAACAAACGCTGTTGTATTTACATTCGGTTCTTATCGTCTTGGCTGAGATGGAAGAAGTTACTGGCCTTCAACCAGTTCCTGATGCACATGTTCCTGTTATAAGATTCAATTTCCAAGGTATATCAATTGATCTTCTTTATGCAAGTATTTCTTTTTTGGTAGTCTTGCATGACTTAGACATATCAAATGTATATGTTTTATACAATGTTGATGAGCCAACTGTTCGAAGTCTTAATGGTTGTCGTGTTGTGGAACAAATCCCGAGTCTTAATGCTTGTCGTGTTTAAAGTATTGGGCTAAGAGTCTCAAAAGGAAGAAACAAGTTCAACAAGAATGTTCTGAGAAACGGAAAAATTCAATTAGCATTGAGAGTCGATTTTCTTTCTCTCCTGAAATTACAAGTCACATTGAAAGTTGGACATAAAGAGTGAAAAAATCTGTGTGTTTTACTGTTTTTATTCATATATTCTGTATGAAAATCATTATTAAGGACATATTTTGCGGACATATTTTTTTTCCAAACACCAAAGAGAAGAATTGTTTGGGGCGTGGTATAGCAGATTGAGTTTTGGTTTAGGATTGTCCATAAGAGAAAGAATGTACTTAAGGTACTACTTTTCGACATAAAATTTATGTGTCTGCTTTCATTGGGTCTTGAATATGGAATTTAACTAAATTAACTTCTAATCAACATCATGGAATCTGATTTTCCAAAATAATGTAAAATGCCAGTATACTAATAATATAGAGTTTGAGTTTGTGGTATTTTTGTATGTTATTTCTTTACTAATTTTCTAGAGATGCTATATCCAAAATAATGTCAAATGTCAAATGTCAAAGCCAGTATACTAATTCTCTGGAGCTTCTATATACTCTAAAAGTGTAGCTCAAGTTGAAGATGAGAGATGTTTAGACCTTTTATGATTTGGGCTTTGCATGCCTACGCCTACCTATGACTGGGAGAAGAAATTATACAATGACCATCTTGAATCTCTTTAGGTGATGGAGAAGAACTATATGTCCATGGCTACAGTGGTGGAAAAGCTTAAATATGAATTAACAAATTCCGCTAACGTTGACAAAAGGACTGGTATTTTATTTCAATTTTGGGAGTGATGTCTTTTTCTTTTGTATGGATCTGTTACTTCTCATAAATATGTTAATATGTCCATGGCCACCGTACATAGAACCACAAGAACCCCAAGCCTCATACTATGCACCACCTGCATCTGCGACTCCTAACCCCACAATAACAACCACATGTCTATTTGATCTTATAATGAACTATCATATTAGGTGATGTGATATTATGCCCTGCATTTCACAGGTCTGTGTGTTTATGCCCTGCATTTCAGAGTATTTGTTGAGCAAGTAAAACTATCATGCACCTAATTCAAGTCTGTGATATAGATTAGATGAACAAATTGGAGTTAAGATCCCAAACATGTATTGTGTTTCTTTGCCAATGTGAATATTGATATTTATTTTTGTATTGATAACATATTTTACATTGTGTTTTTCAATACATCTATAAGCTTTTCATGTTTTTGTGTCATTTATTTTCAATTTTTTTCCATATATGAATGTTTTTCATTTATGGGTTAAAAATATTGTGTAACACCCCGCCCGCCCGGGGAGAGCGAACGGAGCGCTACTCATCAATAAAACTAATTCAAATCCACAAATAACAAGGTATAGAGCATCTAAATCCCATAATAGAAAAGAAACCACTAATCTCAAATCTCTTCAAATAAATACAACAATTCTCTCGAATAATTACAACAATCTAACTATCTCGAAAGAAAATAAATCGCCAATGCTCTATACAACCAAAATAAATACAAGTCTTCTCATTTCTTGTATTAAAAATTCTTCCCAAATAATCCTCGCTAAAATTATCCTAATTGGTCCATAGCACTCAAATCCGTGCTCACCTGCCAACGAAGAAAAAGATGGGGAAGTACACAATACGACAGGAATATGCTCAACAAAGATGTTAGCGATGAACAAAGCACAACAATACGACTACGAATACTCAAATCAAATAATGCAAATCTCAATAGCATTTTATCAATAAATTTCTCAACAACACATTAACTGGAGTCACCAGGCCTCACCATACCGCGCCATACTTTATCAAGTAGCCGGAAAAGGAGTCTTGGCGGGTGCCCAACCTTAGTGCCATATTAAAATCTCATGACAACATTCTCAATACCAAATATAATACCACATGAATCGAAATCAGATTCCAACAAATATTTTCAGATTTTCAAAAGAATTTAACAATTCAAATATGAGTCAATAATCACATGAAGCCAAAGAAAGAAGCACTCGTGAGATTAAGGAGCATATTGTGTAGAACCCCATACCTCAAAATCATCACATGAATCATCATATAATTCATCCTCAAAATCTAATCACACCATCACTTTCCTCTCGACAAAAATAATCAAATCTCGTTCTAGCCCAAACTCGAGAAAACACCAAATAAGCGTTCTAATCTAAGGTTAAAATCTTGAATAAGTTTGGGGCTATGGTTTGTATATGAAAAGGAGTAATTTTGGAGAGGTCTTCTGGTTGAAAAGTTTGAGAAAATGTGACTTGAAAAGTCCATCCACAAATTTGTGGATATATAAAGGATTAAGTGTTTGATTAACAAAAGAGTTCTAATTAGATAAAACACTAAAGATTTTATTCCGGACGATCGGACGTGGGAATCGCTTAAAATTTTAGTATGTTGTAGCGAACGGCGAGACAGGACTTCTGACAAAAATTCAGCTTGATCGGACGGTGGAATTTCTAAAAATATTATTTTTACTAGAGAGTTTTATGTTCCGAGGACTCTTAGAGAGTTTTATATTTTGAGGACTCTTCTAAATAATAAAAATTCAATTAAAGCTCCATTTTAATTCCAATTCCGAAACCGTTTGAAATTCTCACCTTTAAAAATAATAACCAACATATTTGAGTAATAAAAATAATTTTATCTCAAAATTTATTTTTCCTCTTAATTTCGAAAATACCCACAAAATTACGCGAGTTGTTACGCTTCCCCACTAACAATGGAATTTCGCCCTCGAAATTCACCGAATACCTAACTCTAAAAAATCAGGCCAATAATCTCCAAAAATAATCTCGTCACCAAAAATAAATTCCTCACATCTAATCTAGATGCCTAACGCGAAACGATTCTCTAAAAATTTCTATCTCCAAATTCGCGCCACAAAAACGCAACAGACCCAAACCCATGACCCGAGGGTTGTCGTATACCTAAGCTCTGATACCACCTGTGACATCCCGCCTAATTAAATATCGGGCGATCACATTATTAAATTAAATCAAGGTAAACAGTTGGTTCATTCTCAGCATCACTGTCGATAGAAAATAAATTTTCCAATTTAACACCCTAAATAATTAAGTTAAGTGTCAAAACGATTTTCATACGTACTTTCCAAATTTTATTTAAAGAAAAATCATTTATTTTATTAACAACATTCAATAATTAAGAATCACACCACATTAAATTCTGCAACATAAACCAATTAATATAATACATTCGTCAATCGAATGTCAACATACGAAATCTAAAATCACACATCCAAACTGAATAAATCCCATAGTAACAATACTGGAAATAACTGAAATACAAATGTCCAATAACAACGGAATAATGGAAAGAGCTACACATGCTCAACTAAATGAAAGTACTAAGAATGGATCCGAATGAACGAAGTCGTCTAATCAATAGACCTGCAACTCCCACCTAAGCTGCAGCGCGTTCCTTCCAAGAGATCCTAAGCAAGATGCCCCTGTGGCTGGGCACCTGTAATACATACATATATATACAAGAGAGAGAGAGAGAAAAAGAAACGGGCCAGAGCCCGAAAGTGTGTTTGATTTAAAATACGTTTAGCAAGTATTTAAATTAATACAGGCCAATGCAACGACATATTAGTGCGACACTCTCTTGAGAAATTCTCACCTCTCTTCTAATGTGCACACCTATCGCACTAACCTTCCCAACATTTTGTCTTATCACTTATCGCACTAATCTTCCCAATGATTTAACTTTTCTTAGATTACTCGTAAGATTCAAAATTCCACGATTCAATTATTTGAAAAGAATATTTCAATTAGTAACAAAAGGTTCTCATTTTGACTTTATTAATCAATAAAGTTTTCCAGTGTCATATTTTACTTTTTCAAAACAAGTATTTATGATTGAGTCATCAACCGTGTCCTACATATCACATCACAGTAGACAGTTCTAAATTTTAGAATTTCATATATATATATATATATATATATATATATATATATATATATACTACTCATAAAATATATATATCATAACAGCACCCCAAATAAAACTATGGTGTGGGCATACTCTACTATCCAATCCCCGTATCACTCGTACTAAGGGAATACAAATTCGGAATCACTCTCGAACTGTATTAACACATACTCAAACAATATTGAGGCAAAGTATAGATTCCAAGTCCCTTAGGACCGTCTTAACTATCACTGCGATATCCTGTACCAAGGATACCTATACACAAACAATATGAGGCGAAGCATAGATTCCAAGTCTCTAAGAGGAAAGCACATACCCGCATCTCTTAGGACCGTCTGAACTATCATTCCGATAGCCTGTACCAAGGATATCTATCTTCTAGGGTACAAGTCAATATCCCCCATAAAGGTCCCATCGAGATAAGACTGTCCCAGTGCGGAAACCTCAGGGATAGCAAGTAGCGTGGGCATGATTTCCACACATAGATAGTATATGCATACTGAATCATATAACTATACTAATATTACCATATCAATAATGGGTAAATTCTCAATTCCCATAATTACGTAATTCGCATTTATTTCACATTATATAGTTATCACGTATAACCATTCAAAATCTTACTTTAATTTGAGGAACTTTTCCACTTACTACCTAACGCTTCATGGATTCTATCCTCCCAATCATAAAATTCAGTAGGTATACATATTTGTCCCAAAGTAACTCACTTACGTGTCTCTCTCTATTTAAGTGATAAATTTACCGACCCTTATGTAATTATCCTAAAATACAATCTTTTCCCGTCATCAAGGGTCCCAAAATTTATTCACATGTCCTACTGGTCTTCCCTATCCCCCAAAACATTTTATTAAGGATGCCCAAGAATTATCTCATAATAAATTGAATTACAACTAATTAATAAGGGAAACATGAGTCTGCCAGGAGGGGTCGATCGATCGAGGTTTGGGGCTCGATCGATCGAACCTTCGATCGATCGAAGCTCTAGGCTCGATCGATCGATCAAGCAGGTATTTCGATTTCTGCAGAATTGCAGTTACGGGTTCTACCACTTTTCTTCATCCAAAACCATATTTTCCAAACCCAAACGTCCCAAAAATTCTACTACTAACATTATAACAATATACCAGATGTTTTTAACGTAAGGCATGTGTATTTCTATCATTTAAACATGAATTATCAACCCAAAATTCATACACAACTTCAAGAACCCTAAAACCTCTAAATCATGGTTCTAATCTGTTTTACCCCGGAATTTATTTCTTAATTACAACAAAATATCATGTTTTATCTTTCTACATCACAAGAGACTTCCAGAAAAAGGTTTAAGTCTTTACTACATGCAAATTCCTATCAAAATTCGGGTTTTCTTCCATATATTTCATCCCTAATCATTCCTAAACTATTATGGAAATTTCACCAACGAAAATAGCAAGATAAACACTTGCCTGGGATTTTCAGAAGTCTGTATTGAGACTGATTTTGGTGTGGTTGCGTTCCCCGTCTCGCGATCTACGCGTTGGTGGTGGTGGCGGCGCAAACCGTTGACTTTTGGGCCTCGAAATTGCTTGAGAGCTCTCTCCTCTCTTCTCCAATGGCCGTTCTAGGTTTTGGGTCTTTCTAACCCTAGGTGACAACCTCAGTATCAGATATATCCCCTCTAATCTTCGTGGGTTTAATTACCCAAAAATGTAAAATGACCAAAATGCCCTCCCGGGTTACTAATTAGGCCTAAAAACGCCCCGAGACCCAAACTACACCCCCGGGTACACTTTTCTGACTATCTCGACCCTTTCGGACGCGTTGGCGCACTCAAAACGACCATACGGGAAACTTATAAAATATTCACTTTTTATTTAACAAAATTTAGTCCCGACGCGATACGAGCACGTCCCGACTTAAATTTCCGAAATTTCCATTTAACTCACTCATGACATTCAATATAACCAATATAGTATATTACTTTGCTCATTAGTAGTATTCAACAATTTCCCATAATTACTAACTCTCGTCACGTTAATAATTATAACATAATTAATTTCCGGATTTTTATTAAATAATACACTCACATTAAATTTAATAAATCCCCAAATTAATATAGCATAAAAATACGGGGTATTACAGTACGGACGTGTCTATAACGTCCACCAGGCAGCAGCTCCACAAGTACCACCCACGATTGAGGGTATGTTTCCTATCCATGGTACTATGGGTCGGGTTTTATTTGATACGGGGGCAACGCATTATTTTATAGCTACGCATTTTGCGAAGGCCTTAGGGTTGTTAGCCACAGCAGAGAGCACAGTGACGTGTGTGGACTCACCACTGGGGAGTGGGTCACTTATTTTCTTTATATGTCGGGGAGTGGGAGTAGAGATTGGTAGCTTGGTATTACCTGCAGACATGTTAGTCTTAGACATGCACGAGCATGATGTGATTATTGGTATGGATTGGCTCGCAGCTTATAGAGCCATGATTGATTGCTTCGGTGGGAGCATTGTTTTTGCCATTTCGGGGCAAGAGATGTTTGTAGTGGCGATGCCTCGCCCAGAGGGAGGTTCGACCGCTCATTTGTATTACATATAGGAGGATACCTCTAAGGAGGTTGTGATTCCCTTGGATTCAATCCCAGTTGTTAAGGAGTATTCCGATGTGTTTCAGGAGATACCAGGCCTACCCCCCAGTCGAGAGATAGACTTTGTTATAGATTTATTGCCAGATACAAGACCTATAGCACGCGCACCGTACCTTATGGCTCTGTCAGAGATGCGAGAGCTACGAGATCAGATAGAGCAGCTGTTAGGTCAGGGCTTCATTCGTAGGAGTACCTCACCTTGGGGCGCTCCAGTTTTGTTTGTGAAGAAGAGAGATGGTTCACTGAGATTGTGTGTGGACTACAGGGAGCTGAACAAGGTCACGATACAGAATAAGTATCCGTTGCCTCGAATCGATGATCTGTTCGACTAGTTGAGGGAGAAACTTTCGTTTCGAAAATAGATCTGAGGTCGGGGTACCATCAGTTGCGTATTAGGGAGCAGGATGTTTCGAAGACTGCTTTCTTGACGAGATATGGGTCCTATGAGTTTAGGGTGATGCCGTTCGGACTCACAAATGCTCCAGCCGTCTTCATGGACTTAATGAACCGAGTATTCAGAGAGTTCTTGGATCAGTTTTTCATCGTCTTCATAGATGACATCTTGATATATTCACACTCCGAGGAGGAGCATGCTGAGCACTTGAGGCAGGTTCTTCAGACTCTACGAGAGCATCAGTTGTATGCTAAGTATGAGAAGTGTGGATTCTAGTTGTGAGAAGTACAGTTATTGGGCCAGTTGTTTCTAAGAAGGGGATAGCAGTTGACCCGAGTAAAGTATCAGCGGTGATGAGGGAGTGGGGACACCCCACGACACCGACGAAAGTGCGTAGTTTCTTGGGGTTAGCCGGATACTACAGGAGATTCATTCGGGGATTCTCCAAAATAGCGGGTCCATTGACGAATCTGACTCGCAAGGGAGTACCATATGTTTGGGATGACGCTTGTCAATTGGCTTTCGACGAGCTGAAAGACAAGCTTACTTCAGCGCCAGTCCTTGCTTTACCGAAGCCGGGTGCGGAGTACTTAGTTTACACCGATGCCTCTTTACGGGGACTTGGGGGAGTACTTCAGCAGGAGGAGAAGGCTATAGCTTTTTCCTCCCTCAAGCTTAAGCCGCATGAGAAGAATTACCCCACCCACGACCTGGAGTTAGCAGCGGTCATTTTTGCATTGAGGATATGGAGACACTATTTATTGGAGGAGAAATTCCGTTTGTTCACAGACCACAAGTCATTGCAGTACCTATTCACTCAGTGAGAGTTGAATATGCGTCAGCGCAGATGGCTAGAGTTTATGAAGGACTACCAGTTCGACATACAGTATCATCCGGGGAAAGCCAACGTAGTTGCTGATGCGTTGAGCCGTAGACCGGTAGACGAGGTAGCGGACGTCTGGAAAGCAAAGGGGAAGGAGTTAGGCCATCCGAACGTAGTAGCCCATTCCTTCATATCTGTTATGACAGTCACCCCCGAGATTGTTATGAGGGTGATACAGGCACAGACCACAGACCCATTTTGCCAGGAGCAGATTGTACGACTTTTAGCCGATGGTGCTGAGTCTTATTCTGTTAGTTCTGATGGGGGTTTGAGGTTTAATGGGAGATTGGTGGTTCTAGAAGGAGCAGAACTACGTCATGCAGTGATGACCCAGTCTCACGGGTCCCGATTTGCAGTACATCCTGGAGGAGATAAGATGTACCAGGATATGAGGAGGCAATACTGGTGGAGTGGGATGAAGAAGGACATTGCTGAGTTCGTGTCCAAGTGTTCTACCTGCCAGCTGGTGAAGGTAAACCACCAGAAACCGTCAGTAATGCTTCAGCCATTGGAAGTACCCGCGTGGAAGTGGGAGAGTATTTCCATGGATTTTATTACAGGGTTGCCTACATCACAGCGGGGCCACGATTCTATATGGGTGATAATAGATCGTTTGACCAAGGTGGCTCATTTTCTGCCAGTGCGGACAGACTATACCACGGGTCAGTATGCTCAGTTGTTCATTGCTGAGATTGTCAGATTACATGGGGTGCCTCTGAATATTGTGTCAGATAGGGATAAGATTTTCGTGTCGCATTTTTAGGAAAGCTTTCAGGAGGCTATGGGTACTGAGTTGAGGTTGAGTTCAGCTTACCACCCACAGACGGATGGACAGACAGAGCGTACCAATCAGATGTTGGAGGATATGCTACGCATGTGTGTTCTTGATTTTGGAGGAGGTTGGGAGCCACGCCTTCCACTGGTAGAGTTTGCTTATAATAACTCGTATCAGTTCACGATTGGCATGGATTCATTTGAGGCTTTGTATGGCAGGCCTTGTCGTTCTCGAACTTGTTGGCTCGAGGTGGGGGATAACAAATTGCTAGGACCAGAAGTGATTCAGGAGACCTCCGCGAGGATTGAGATGATCAGGAGTCGTATTCGGGTAGCCCAGGACAGGCAGAAGAGCTATGCCGATGCGAAACGGTTCTTCCGAGAGTTTAGTGTGGGGGACCAAGTGTTATGGCGTGTATCTCCTATGAAGGGGGTGATGAGGTTCGGGAAGAAGGGGAAGTTGGCTCCGAGGTACATGGGACCATTTCCCATAATCGAGAGGATTGTGCTGGTTGCATACAGGTTGGGACTGCCAGAGCATTTGCATCGCATCCACGATGTATTCCACATCTCGTCGTTGAGACGATATCTTCGGGATGATATGGCCCATACTCACATTGCGATAGATGAGATCAACTTACAGACTGATAGCTCTTACGAGGAGAGACCGATGGCTATCCTAGACTATAGTGAGAGGAGATTGAGGTCGAAGATAGTTCCACTTGTGCGGGTCCAGTGGGAGCATCATAATGTGGAGGTCCACTTGGGAGCGCGAGGCAGATATGCGCGAGAGATATCCGGATTTGTTTTTACCTGGTATGCCTTATTTTTCCGAATTTCGGGACGAAATTCCGTTATTAGGGGGGAAGTATGTAATACCCCGTATTTTTATGCCATATTAATTTGGGGATTTATTAAATTAAATGTGAGTGTATTATTTAATAAAAATCCGGAAATTAATTATGTTATAATTATTAACGTGACGAGAGTTAGTAATTATGGGAAATTGTTGAATATTACTAATGAGCAAAGTAATATACTATATTGGTTATATTGAATGTCATGAGTGAGTTAAATGGCAATTTCGGAAATTTAAGTCGGGACGTGCTCGTGTCGCGTCGGGACTGAATTTTGTTAAATAAAAAGTGAATATTTTATAAGTTTCCCGTATGGTCATTTTGAGTGCGCGAACGCGTCCGGAAGGTCGAGATAGTCAGAAAAGTGTACCCGGGGGTGTAGTTTGGGTCTCGGGGCGTTTTTAGGCCTAATTAGTAACCCGGGAGGGCATTTTGGTCATTTTACATTTTTGGGTAATTAAACCCACGAAAATTAGAGGGGATATATCTGATACTGAGGTTGTCACCTAGGGTTAGAAAGACCCAAAACCTAGAACGTCCATTGGGGAAGAGAGGAGAGAGCTCTCAAGCAATTTCGAGGCACAAAACTCAACGGTTTTCGCCTCCACCACCACCAACGCGTAGATCGCGAGACGGGGAATGCAACCACACCAAAATCAGTCGCAATCCAGACTTTTGAAAATCCCAGGTAAGTGTTTATCTTTCTATTTTCGTTGGTGCAATTTCCATATTAGTTTAGGAATGATTAGGGATGAAATATATGGAAGAAAACCCAAATTTTGATAGGAATTTGCATGTAGTAAAGACTTAAACCTTTTTATGGAAGTCTCTTGTGATGTAAAAAGATAACCCACGAATTTTTGTTGTAATTAAGAAAGAAATTCTAGGGTAAAACAGATTAGAACCATGATTTAGAGGTTTTAGGGTTCTTGAAGTTGTGTATGAATTTTGGATTGATAATTCATGTTTAAATGATAGAAATACACATGCCATCTGGTATATTTTTATAATGTTAGTAGTAGAATTTCTGGGATGTTTGGGTTTGGAAAATATGGTTTTGGATGAAGAAAAGTGGTAGAACCCGTAACTGCAATTCTGCAGAAAACGAAATACCTGCTTGATCGATCGATCGAGCCAGAGCTTCGATCGATCGAAGGTTCGATCGATCGAGCCCCAAACCTCGATCGATCGACCCCTCCTGGCAGACTCATATTTCCCTTATTAATTAGTTGTAATTCAATTTATTGTGAGATAATTCTTGGGCATCCTTAATAAAATGTTTTGGGGGATAGGGAAGACCAGTACGACATGTGAATAAATTTTGGGACCCTTGATGACGGGCAAAGATTGTATTTTAGGATAATTACATAAGGGTCGGTAAATTTATGACTTAAATAGAGAGAGACACGTAAGTGAGTTACTTTGGGACAAATATGTATACCTACTGAATTTTATGATTGGGAGGATAGAATCCATGAAGCGTTAGGTAGTAAGTGGAAAAGTTCCTCAAATTAAAGTAAGATTTTGAATGGTTATACGTGATAACTATATAATGTGAAATGAATGCGAATGACGTAATTATGGGAATTGAGAATTTACCCATTATTGATATGGTAATATTAGTATAGTTATATGATTGAGTATGCATATACTATCTATGTGTGGAAACCATGCCCACGCTACTTGCTATCCCTGAGGTTTTCGCGCTGGGACAGTCTTATATCGATGGGACCTTTATGGGGGATATTGACTTGTACCTTAGAAGATAGATATCCTTGGTACAGGCTATCGGAATGATAGTTCAGACGGTCCTAAGAGATGCGGGTATGTGCTTTCCTCTTAGAGACTTGGAATCTATGTTTCGCCTCATATTGTTTGTGTATAGGTATCCTTGGTACAGGCTATCGCAGTGATAGTTCAGACGGTCCTAAGGGACTTGGAATCTATACTTCGCCTCAATATTGTTTGAGTATTTGTTAATACAGTTCGAGAGTGATTCCGAATTTGTATTCCCTTAGTACGAGTGATACGGGGATTGGATAGTAGAGTATGCCCGCACCATAGTTTTATTTGGGGTGATGTTATGATATATATATTTTATGAGTAGTATATATATATATATATATATATGAAATTCTGAAATCTAGAACTGTCTACTGTGATGTGATATGTAGGACACGGTTGATGACTCAATTATAAATACTTGTTTTGAAAAAGTAAAATATGACACTGGAAAACTTTATTGATTAATAAAGTCAAAATGAGAACCTTTTGTTACTAATTGAAATGTTCTTTTCAAACAATTGAATCGTGGAATTTTGAATCTTACGAGTAATCTAAGATAAGTTAAATCATTGGGAAGATTAGTGCGATAAGTGATAAGACAAACTGTTGGGAAGGTTAGTGCGATAGGTGTGCACATTAGAAGAGAGGTGAGAATTTATCAAGAGAGTGTCGCACTAATATGTCGTTGCATTGGCCTGTATCAATTTAAATACTTGCTAAACGTATTTTAAATCAAACACACTTTCGGGCTCTAACCCGTTTCTTTTTCTCTCTCTCTCTTGTATATATATGTATGTATTACAGGTGCCCAGCCACAGGGGCGTCTTTCTTAGGATCTCTTGGAAGGAACGCGCTGCAGCTTAGGAGGGAGTTGTAGGTCTATTGATTAGACGACTTCGTTCATTCGGATCCACTCTTAGTACTTTCATTTAGTTGAGCATGTGTAGCTCTTTCCATTATTCTGTTGTTATTGGACATTTGTATTTCAGTTATTTCCAGTATTGTTACTATGGGATTTATTTAGTTTGGATGTGTGATTTTAGATTTCGTATGTTGACATTCGATTGACGAATGTATTAAATTAATTGGTTTATGTTGCAGAATTTAATGTGGTGTGATTCTTACTTATTGAATGTTGTTAATAAAATAAATGATTTTTCTTTAAATAAAATTTGGAAAGTATGTATGAAAATTGTTTTGACACTTAGCTTAATTATTTAAGGTGTTAAATTGGAAAACTTATTTTCTATCGACAGTGATGCTGAGAATGAACCAACTGTTTACCTTGATTTAATTTAATAAAGGAGTGATCGCCCGGTATTTAATTAGGCGGGGTGTCACATATTGGGGGCCGAAGTTTGTATCAAAGAACTGGGGAATTTTTTCCCTAAACTGACTGGAATTGTAAGAGTTCAGTAGCAGTTCTTTAGCATATAGTGTGTTATTGTTTAGGAAATATTGTAGCAGTTCAGTTATTCTTTAGCATATATGATACCAGTTTAATTTAACTACATGAAATGTATGGCTCATCTTTCTCTCAAACGTTTATGTTATGATATCTCTTTCTCTTTTTGAGTCAATTTTGTTACGAGGGTTACTCAATATCTGAATTTATATGTTTATTTCTTTATAAATCTTTGATATTTCATAAAATAATGTTAAATATTTTCTGACAGCCCTAATGTACTACAGAGTACACATTGTATGTAAATATATATTTTTTCCATGTAAGTAGATATAATTAGAGATGTCGTGTTAGCTTTAAATAAAATGAAATTATAAAAAAGTAGTGCAGAACATTGAGTATGATGTGCTAGCTTTCTAATTTTTTTTATGAAAGTGTCACATATGATGTTTAATAATTTTATCTTCCTATATTTTGTGGAAACTATTGCAAACTAGGCTATATGCACTTTTGTTCTATTTCTACAAGATACTAAAATGGGAACTTCAACCCATATATAGTCGGGGTATGTTGTCTTTAATGTAAATTTTTTGTATATGAATTACATCAATACTATTATTTGAATTACATCAGTATGTGAGATTTTATAGGTACGCTAATGTGCTAAAATAACTATTCCCTCAGGTATGTTTACAAACTAACTTTCCATTCCATTATACGTTTGTAGGTACACTAATAGATGACACAAGTTGTGTAGGCACAACGCATTGGAGTGCCGAAGTTGTGGCATGATTTAGGTATGATTTATGGATATTTTCAAATGTCGGGTTCGAATTTGGAGTTTTGGTTTACATATGTTGTAGTTACATATGTTTGTTTTCAAACATGTGATCTGATCATCACATGTGATCAGTGGCAATGCTAAGAGATATTTAATAGAGGTTTTCATTTTTAAATGCAAATTTCAGTGGCAATGCAAATTTCAGTGGCAATGCAAATTTCAGTGATGTATGCTTCAGATGTCTGCGATTTCATCTTTCAGTTCTTCAACTACGCATATAGAATGTCATTTTCCCATTACAACAGTCCCATGAAAGCATAATACAAATTCAATCTAGCATAAGAGGAAAATACGATACAACCCCTCTTCCACCTTCCACCTCTCTCCCTCCAAAACCATCCTTCTACAACACGGTCTCTTTGAGTGGAAGGTGTACACTTCTGAGAAACTTTTCTTTTTATTCTTAGTTTGTTTCTTTTATCTGTATAATACACCATTTAACAGTAAGCTTTTATGTGAAAGTTCATTATCTTTATTTGAATGTACACTTTTTATAGCGCTATGATTGCTTGGGTACAAGGATAGAGACAAAAGTTATTTGTGACATTAGTTATTTGTAAAGCTTAATGGGTTGAGGGTGCCCTGTTCTTATCCAAAATCACCTTATATTTGTATATGTTGCGAGCATCATTAATTTTTGAAGTGTTTACTTATTAATGGTTGTCTTGGTTTTGAGGTGTAGATTGTATTTGATTTGGGTACCCAAATTATTTGAATACTTATAGCTGATTTCGGTTCATAAATAATTTGAATACTAATACATATATCAGTTCATATAAGTATTTGGGAACTGTTGACTTATATGAACTGATACGAACTGATATAAGTGATTTGGTATATGAACTGATGGACTGATATGAACTCATATGAACATATCATACCTGATATATCAATTTGAATAGTTGGAAATCTAATTTGATATCAATGAACTGTTTGACTGATATACCTGATTTGAACATATCATACCTGATATAAACATATCATACCTGATATGAACTGATGGACATATCATATGAACATATCATACCTGATATGAACTGATGGACTGATATATCAATTTGAACATACCATACCTTATATGAACATATCATTTAACTTTTTTTGTTTAATCATGAATCAAATTCAGTGTGTGGTTACTTTGCATGTTGAACCTGAATGTTGAACATATTTTTATTCACTGTGTTATATTTTGTTTTGTAGGGGTTGGATTCTTGGAAGGAGGGAAAGTATAAATGAATTAACCTTCTCACAGTCCATTATGATTTAACTACTCTTATCTTAATTTAATACAGGGCAGATGGATATCTATTTTATGTACATTTTTATGTTGTGTTTCCTTTTTTCCATTATATCCATAACTTAGTTCACAATTCATGACAATCGACATTGTGAATGCAGTTTTAAAAGTATAATTCGCTAAGTTTGGAAAGCAATTGATGGGGAGAGCAGCTCTTAGGATAGTTGAAAAGACATCTTCAGAAGATGCAGCTCCTATTATGGGAATCCTCTATCAATAGATGCATTAACATCAGAAATTAACCCAATGTTCTCTGATAAATAATTAGCATGTATCCTTACTATCATATATTGCAATATTTCTTACCAATTTAATTATTGTTCTATTTGTGGTAGGAATCTCCTAGGTAGCAAGAAGACCCGAGCTAATCGAGCCCCATCCTTAAATGAACATCAAATCAAGTTCAATCTCGGGGTGTTTGCTTAATGAATGAGCTGAATCTTGACTCAGGAAATAAAATCAGTTCATTTATACTTTAGCAGCCTAATGTTTGTTACTGCAGGTGTCATTTTAATTTTTTTGTTACTATAGATAGTTAGTGGATTTTTTTGGTTACTGCAGATTAAACGAGTAAATTTTATGTTACTGCAGATTGTTTATTTATAATTTGTACTATTCTAACATCATAGTGTCTTCCAGAGAGAAAACCAACATTTATACTAGGATCAGACCAAAGAAGATCACATAGCAAAATATCATCAACTACAAGCACAGCTTTGTCAGTTTATGAGTTTTGTTATTATATCATCAACAAGCAAACCAAAAAGATCACTTCCAGTAGCCTCTTTATTATATTGTCAACAACACCTCTATCCATTTTAACTCATATACCACAACCCATAATCCACAACCAGAGCTTTGTTAATTTATGAGTTTTGTCAGTTTGTGAATTTTCTTTTATTTTTGCAGTTGCTTTTTTTTTTGGTTTGACAGTGTATTCTTTGTTACACAACTTTTTTTGGTTTGACAAGTTTTTGGAACATTGTTTGTACATGATTCTTAGGCTTTAATTCTCTGTTTCACCAAGAGGTCGTTTTTTTCTCGCTAGCAGTTGCTGATGTGAAGAACATGGGGACAAGCTTGGGTTCTTAGCGAGAACAAATGAGCTTTTGAGTTGCTGATATGGCAGTCTACCAAATGATAGTTGCTGATATGACAGTCTACCAAATGAGCTTTTGAGTTTGTAAGGACCCACTGATCACCTATGTTGCAGTGCTTTCATCCAATATTTGGTTTATTTTGTATGTGTTTTGTTCTTGATTTTCTTACACTATGTTTGAAAGGGAACTCAAGATTTTAATATATGTGATACTACATGTTTTGTTACTTTTTCAAGTGTTTGTTATCCCACCCGATGTCAACATGTAATGAATTTACTATAATTTTGATTTGGTGTTTCATCAATTGTAGATTTACGATAATTATGCTTTATATTTTGTTTTGAGTCATTTTAAAATGTTTATACGATGTTGAAGTCTATTAATACCTATGGTTTTACCAATTTTGAAGTCTATTAATACTATGTATGTTGGTAATGCTCCACCTGAACGTTGTTTTTCTATTTCTCATGGGACTGGACGTTAGTGTGATTGTATGACGAATCATACATTATTGTGAATTCAAACATTATTAGTGTAATGGTGATTTATTATTATTTTTGTGTTCTCAAACATTATATTGAACCTTTATTTGTTATTGCACAAGGTAACCCAGTGGTAGGGAATTCCTTATGCAATTTTCGTTTATTGTTTGATATTGCACAATATGTTCTTTTCGTATACTTTATAGTCACACACTAGAGGGATATTATGAACACTAGAAAGTGTTCAAGTTCCTTACTTTATTTTTTATTATGAAGGTGTTCATTATTGTGACGGTGTGCATTACGATTCATACTTGGGAGAATTGTCACTGTGCCATTTGTAGTATAAGAGTACCTTTTTGGAATCTTTAGAAGTATCCAACTGAATCGAGTTCATTTACTTTGGACTCTTGAAGTATAAAAGGAAATTGTTTATATTACTTTTTTTTTTAGACGTAACTAGTTTTCAAATATTTTTTGTGGTTTTGCAGTTGACAATGGTGGTTTTGCGCATTCTGTGTTTAGTATGAAGTCATCTCTTTCCGTTAAATGAGTCATTTATCAAAATCGACTGAAACCACTTGATGTTTTAGTAATGTATGAGTGTTTTTATTTCTTAAGTAGGGTGGAAACTGCTATAAACAAATGAAACTCTCTCTAAATTTTATTTATTTATTGATGCAAATTTTGTATATCGACAAGTTGAGTTACATTGATTGATTGTGATATTTGTATGAGGTTCAAGATGGATTATTACTATTGTTGTTGGAATTTTTTTAACAGGGTCAACAGTACAATAAACAAAATTTTCTAAATTGTTTACACATCTGCGTTGTAAATAAATTGTATGACTTAAATCTACACTTTCAAAATTTACACTTCTAACATATAAAATATTTATTATTTACATCATACACGACTTTATGATTTTTAAAATTATCAGCGTGCCTTCAGGCACGGGCATACCCTAGTGTATATATATATATATAAGCAAAGAGTATGTGAAAGAATCTTTGATTCTTTCAAATAGCATTAGGAAATCTTTCTCTTTTCGATTCCATACTTTTCCTATACTATTCTTTTAGTCATTTTTTTATTATTTGCGTCGAAGTGAGGTTTCTTTCGTATTTTCAAATCCTACTTTCCAAAGTAGGGTTATTTTTGGGTGGGCGCAACCTTTTTTTTATTTTAAAAAATGGACTACACTGAGGGCTTGGCGATTATATATATATATATATATATATATATATATATATATATATATATATATTATAATAAATTGTATAATAGAGTAGGTAGCTATGAACAGGAGTCACAAACCTCCAAAAGGACTATTCTATATCAAAGACGCGTGCGGGGTCCAATAATAAAAATAGTAACCTATAAAATTTCATATGCATATGGACCAATACTTAGATGTTGATGAAGCGGTGCAAATTTTGTATGAATTGGAAGGACTATTTCTTGTACAAATGGATGGGAGGTTTATTATAAGAAATCATGGACAATTTCTTGTAGTTAAATTGCTTGGCAACGTTGAATACTAGAGGCATATTTTATGACCTCTCGATTTAGTGAAGATGGTTTCCCATAATTTCCATAAGAATCTAAAACTCTTAGTTTCAGACTATAAACTAATGTCTTTTCTGATCTTGATGTGTCAAATCTGAGCAAATCTTCTACTTGGGAAGTAGCCCATTTATTTAGGAGTTTGATAAACTCATCCGTCAACTAATGAATTATAGAAGAGAAGAAATCAGATTTATACATGAGAATTAAATGTTAGGTTTTAAGGGTTATAAACAAATACAAATGAATATATTAAAAGCTTATAAACGAATATAAATATAATATACAAGTATACACCACAAATCTTATAACCAGATATATTAAAAAAAAGATACACACACACACACACACTATATGTATAACGCAATATTCATATAAATAAAAAAATATATTATTCAAATAATTATTTACTTTGACTAACAGACTGATGTATATAAATAACTTGTAAGGATTACCTAAATATCCTATATAAGGAAATAAGATATATACAAATAGAGTAATGACTATTCTAAAATTTAAATTTAAAACAACATAAATAATTTTGACGTATATACATAAAAGAATCAATTATACTAACATATTTGACCTCTAAACAAATATATGAAGTACTAAAAACAACTAAAACTAAATACTATATACTATATACTATAACAAATAATAGAACTAATTAAAAGATATTCCATTTATGCAAATGAGGTAATTGTTTATAATCGTCAAAGCCAATATATAATATTGAACTAAAAATACAATAATTATATTAATAATTAATTATGATATAATAGCATTTTCATTTAACAATAAGAATAACAATAGAATGATATATATACCTCATTATTCAAAGCTAGCCGCGAGAAAAGCGTGTCTAAACAGGACCACATATGGGGAGCATTCATAATATTCGTGTCATCTAGGAATCTAAAATCAGTGATGGCACGATGGGTTGTGTGCGATGAACACACGTTGTGCAACTGCTGCGTAGGCCACCAATAAACCTCTCAACATCGTGACCAGGTGCAGAAGAGTATGTGACAACCCGCTGTTCCGAAATAGGGGGTGGCCAGCCTGATACTCCAATTAAAACAGGAATCAAGGATGGAATCATTCTCAGCATCACAACAAAATAAAAAGTATACAGGATAACCACTCCTTATTTCAGAAAAACGAGTTGCCAAAAATTTTGTTTCATAATTTAAAGTTAAAGAAAAGAATTTAAACAACCCAACTTAAAAAGAAAGTGGCCCATGAGTATATATAATATAACATACACCTCAAATATACAATAAGGGGCCGAATATGCTGTCGGTCAACCGTCTCATACAATACGATACAACATTTTAATGTAAATTACATATTACATTACATTAAGAAAATACAACCGTTTGGGCCACGCGCCCGAGTAAATGACCCGATCTTGACTAGAGTGCAAGAATGACGACGTCTATTTAAAAATATCCCGTAACACCCGCAAAGCATCACGGCTCGCCAAAGACACCGGAATAGGAAGTCAGATCTGGCATCCTTGCGGCGGAGTACCTGAGCGGATACAAGATGCATGCGCAACAAGAAATAGGAAAGGGTCAGGGCCCGGTTCCATATGATTACCAGATGAATAAAGAGTATGACAGTTATGAATGATAATCATGACTAAATAATGAGAATCTAGCTAAACAATTATGCATAAATAAGACAATTAAATAAATCATGAATCTAATTTAATTATGCAGGAGAATAAGAATGATTAACCTTAAAAGAAAAGCTTACATCAAAACCTTCTTCCATTTTATATTCCATTCCTTAACAGGAAAATATAGTCAAAATTTTAAGCTCTTTATGGCTTTTATCTCAATTACATGCCCTTCCCGACTTTCCATTCCTTAGAAGGAATATTATCATCAATAAATGCTCTTTGTGGCATTTCATTGTGCTCTTTATGTCACTTCATCATGCTCTTTATGGCATATCACATACGTCAAGTCCCACTTGATTATGAATTGTTATATTTATATACATATAACGATTCTAAGACCGCCCCTCCGAGTTTCCCCACTGGGGGCGCCCTTAAATAACCATCATCTTCCAGGGGCCTATAAAACAAGGCATCCAGGGCACCTATCGCAACGTCGGGAAGCGGCCATATGACTGCGGGAGAGTCAAGACCACACCCGGAATCCCCTCACCAGTGCAAAAAATATACAACAACTCTCATATGGCCTGGGACTATATCCACCCTGTATTCACTAGCCATGGGGCATCACCACACGCACGAAACTCCCTTATGATGGCATTTAGAGAGATGTGTTTAAGTAAATTAGCATTTACCATATTTATGATTAAGTAAATTATCATTTACCATCATCTTTACCATTTCCATTTCATTTTCAATTCCAATTTACGTTGTATGTTTCTTTTTATTCGAAACCATAATCATTTACATTTTGTAAATAATTCACCTTATTATCCGGAGCCATACGATAAATTATATCGTTACTATAACCTCAAAGGAGTAAATAAACTCTTAATTATCTCTAAACATTTTAGGGTATTACCTTAAAACCTCAAGACTAGCATACCTCGAGGTAGTGAATAAACTTTCAATTTATTCTCCCAACATTCGTTTGCGGTGTAATTATGAACAATCAAGATTGACGTAGCTCGATTGAGCTCCTAAAGTCTCCCAAACACAACTCTATAACTCCTAGTCTCAATATAATTAACTAGAAGAAAAGAACGCCCTAACATCAATTGGCATAACCCCGAAAAACCCCATATAAACCATTACTAATCTAGGGTAGTTCCCCAACTCATCTAGAACTCTAGGACTCTAAGTTTACTTCATATAATAAGGTTCCTAGGTCCTAAACCTAAAGAAAAAGGAGAAAAATTGAGTTAAAAAAAAACTAAAAAAAAAACTGCATGATTCCGAATCGATTAGCCCTAGGGCCGAATCGATTCGCCCTAGCGAATTGATTCTCCCAAACAGTGAATCGGTTTGGACATAAGACCTGGGATTCTGCAAACTGCCCATTCGATTTGTCCTTAACTCGAATCGATTTGGGTACCCTGACCTGGGAACTTCCCCTTAGCGAATCGATTCGCCCAGGGGGCCGAATCAAATCGGACTGGAGAAATTGCCAAGAATGGCTTACGGGTTGTAAACACTAGATTCTCCCAAAAACCAATTCCTACTCCATTTTTACCCACATTCATCAACATAAATCTACCCCAAATCATCCTACTTGATGTATAACCACTATAATCCACAATTTTATCATCATAAACCATGATTAGGGTTAGATCACCACAAAATCCATTTTTTATCCATAAATGAAAATACACAACTATCACACAATTTATTCATCTTAAATCATATATTAGCAAGTAGAAAACTTGCCTTAAGGTTGAAATCTCAGATTTCTTGGTGGTAGATGCAATCCAAGCTTCAATCTCTCTCTTTTCTTCTTTTTTCTCCCAAGTTCTCTTCTTCTCTCTCTCTCTCTCTCTCTCTCTCTCTCTCTCTCTAAGTTTGGTAACACACAAATGGGAAATGAAATAAGGGGCAAGACTTAAAAATCGTGGCTTAAGTCTAAAGTCCCCAACTTAAGTGGTTAACACCACATTAAAATGACTCCCAATACGCGTTTACATTAAAACCAGGTAAAAGTGCCCGAAACCCAAAATACAATATGGCACTTATTTTGACTGTCTCGGACATTCTGGGACTAACTACACCCTCTAAACTGGCATCCGACAATTTTACAAATTATTGCCAGTTCCGGTTTCACTTAAAACATAATGTCATTTAAAATACATGACACTATAAAACATACAACATGAGGATATTTACCTACACAAATGGTAAATATGCAACATTCCAGTAAAAATTAACTTCTAACTCATTCAATTAATATTTACTCCAGTTCCAACATTTTATATAATTACCTTATGCGGTAAAATTAATATAAAATTAGCCTCCTAAAAGTGAGGGTTGTTACATACTCCCCCCTTACGAGGCAATTTTTCCCTCAAAATTCGGGCATACCCTATACGCATAAAGGGTATACTATCTTAAACTATCATTATATCGCCCTTAACCAACCCTCGTTATTACGGCTTCCCAAAATGGACTCGGACTAAAGTCGTCACTATCGATCTCAGTCTACATTCTTTGTGCTCTGTCATAGCACAAAGCGTTCCTCACAAACTATCAATTCAAACTTCCTACGGCGAAAGATGATAACCACGTGACTCGGCGTAAATAGTCTTACATCTTGAATGGCGTTACATCACACCTCAGGGGTATTCACACCAACGCTAAATTGCTTAACCCCAACACTACTCAACTTCTCCCCGCATAGGCGTAGCCCTTCAAAACATATGGCTCAAAAGCCCAGTCAGTAAAGAAATGTTCCATGACCGCTTCATGTCCAAGGAACCAATTGTCCGCTGGCCTCATACAACGAGTATGCAAATTTCTCACCCGGCTACACAAGGCCACTCAAAAAGACCAATTATTGCAAGGGAATTTCCATTCCATTCAAGCTACTGCCCCCGTCCATATAGTTTGCCTAAGGCGCCCCTTTAAGGTATGCCTTTCGACCATACGTTAACTTCCTCCATTCATCCATCCATGTTAGGGTGGTAAGATATACCCCATGAACCTATAATATCGTATCCATACTGTTCCCATTCCTTCATGGAAACTTTATCGAACCATCGACATGAATCATCTAGTCTCGGTCCACCACTATTGTTAGGCACTTCACACGGTCTTACCACCCCTCCATAAAAAGAGGGGCGTACTCTCTACATATCGTCCACCCGCAATGTTCGGGAAAAGAAACAGTTTGGTCAAACGATCCACAATTTTTCTCAAACAGGATCATGACCAGTTTGATGCCGACAATTCAATAAAGACGTCTATGAATATACCCTTTTTCGTTCCACCGCTACTCTTCTTCACGCGAGTAAGTGAAATGGTCAATCATAGACCAGAATGCTCTTGATACAAAGTCTTCCTAGTCATGCTCGTTTCATTTGGCTTTTCATGCCATCATAAATATCTCCGACGGTTCTCCTACTCGACGCATCTACTACCCCAATTGCATTCCCTTAGCGAATGAGAAAAATCCAATCAATAGTCCATTATGAACTTCATACACCAACTCGATTTCTCCCACGACATACTGCAACAACTTGTTCCTC
The DNA here is from genome assembly GCA_949130495.1 of Sambucus nigra. Taxonomy (NCBI): domain Eukaryota; kingdom Viridiplantae; phylum Streptophyta; class Magnoliopsida; order Dipsacales; family Adoxaceae; genus Sambucus; species Sambucus nigra. The sequence continues at coordinate 238,454,896 of OX422218.1, read as the reverse complement.
GTGAGAAAGACTAAATTTCCTGCCCAGGAAGTAGTGACTCCAACACTTTAAGGCGATCAGTATCGCAATAAATTCTAAATCAAGCGTGGAATAATACTTCCCCCAAAGTTTAATCGTGTGAGACGCATAGACAATGGGTCCATGCTCCAGTATTATTACTCCCCATCCTGGCAGAGACTTGTCCCTTAAATTCACCCCTTAACTTAACAAAATGGCTCAGGAGCGAAAATCAACCACCCTTTTAACTCCCCAGAAGTTAAGTTACCAATTTAACACTTTAACTAAGAGAGGCCTCATCTCCATCGACCTAACCTCCGACATCTCTCGAGACTCCATACTCCTCGTTTCTAGCGACCTACTCCCCCTAAGGGTTAACCCACAACATATTTGTGGTCAACACCCTAAAGCCTTCCTAAACCAACATACATGCCCTAATGGCCTTACATCCTAATAAATCTAATTATAATCTATATAAATCCTATCTAAGTCGTATACATATTCTACTAAGTATATCCTTAGTGTCCAAGACCTATATCAACTTCCGACATTCGCTCGGTTTCATGCGTGGGACGTTTCGCCGAAGCAAAATCCAAACAAGAAACCCTCCCATTACACTACTACCTCGCATTGTCGGTCATCAAGATGTGACGGTCTGAAACACATGATCGGGATCGGTAAATTTTTAACTTGCAATTCTATTAATAAAATTCTACTTCTATATCTTACCATTGCATAATTAAGGATCTCAACCAGCCAGACATTTACGTTCTGTAAAGTCTAAAAAAAATACTTATCCAATAAATAATTACATCATTTTAAATAGCCTTCTTATCAAGGCATAACCCGAAGTCTCAATTTGACTTCGTATCTCAGTCTCCCTCACATCGATCAGAGGAGAGAACTATATATAGTGCTTCTATCTCGCACTTTAATAGCCCTTAATCACTCTTCTACGTGATTTTCGGCTAAACCTTTCAACCCAACTCTTAACCAACAAAATAAAATAAAATAAAATGGAATGAACAAAAAGAAGAAAGAACAACATCTCTCCACTTCCAACGTCGTTGAGGTTCACGCATGGAGCGTCCCACAAAAGCGAAATCCAAACAAGGAACCCCTCCTATGCATTATTACTCAACCTTGTTGGCCATGGAGATAAAGCATAACAATCACATACAATGCAAACAAGCAACCAAACACCCACACAAGATAACACAACAAGTAATAAAAACCTCCTACATACCTCACCCACCCTATAAAGTCTCAACCTCTATCCAGGAGAGATATTATAGGACAAATAGTTCCACCCTGAAACTATAAGTAAGATAGCCTCGCAATCTATTTGCTTTCTACCACCCCAATCAAACCAAAATATCTTTACTTGTATTGTACATATCATACAAGTAATACATAACGTACATAGTACTTAATAGAAACCATATCATCACTCACTTTATAACGAGTGAAGGAAAATATAAAACTTCCTTACCACGGAAGTCATATAATTAATCTATTTAGTAGCGTCAATACTACCACAACCTCAATATACACACCCGAATCCATAGTAGATACAATACTACTAAATCTTATCCTAAGGAATACACCACCCACGAATATGGTGGAATTCCCACTAACCTTTATGCCAATCACTCCGGGTCAATACTAATGGATCTAAGACTCCGTACTCGAGTCTTATCCGAACCAACATTTATTCCATCAACTCCCTAGCTAGGCACTTTATTCTTGCCCTTGTTCTCCAATCAACATAATGAAAATGCGTGGTTCTTCCACGTCATAACCTTTGTTCCACCCCTAGCTTCCAAACAATTTCCCACGGAGTCCCTCTTACTTTCTCAGTAAAAGAGAACACGCTCTCGGCCTCCTCTTCCTCAGTTCAATGAAACCTCCCCAGGCGGATGTCCACCAATGGGGTTTCATGATCAATGCTCCATCAGAAGTGTTAACGACACTTATTCTGGTGCCTATCATTCTATCAAATAGCTCTTTCTTCCTTATTTCGGTGTACGGTTTCCCTAACCGTACAACTCTTTATTCACATGTCGGTCTCTGACCGAGCCTCGCGTGAACATTTGAGGATATAACTTCTCCTCCTTCCAGTTATCCCAGAGAAACTTACTATAGAAAGTATCTATCGGGTTCTCCTTGGGTAGAACTTCCGGCACCCAAAATAAGGTGACTACGTTCCCACCCTTTCAACACTACTCCTACGGGTGAAGGATTTTCCTCCATCCATTTTATATGGGCACTTTTCCACTTCAATTTAACATCGCTTGAAATTTCAAGCTTAGTACCACCCTCTACATCTAGAGGTACTTGGAAAACTGCATCTACTGTAATCAGTGGTCACAGTAGCACGACAAGAAAGTGCTACAAAAAGGGAGCGACCTCCAAGCGGTCCTCATCCCCGACCACATCATACAGTTCCTAAACATCCCATCTCGTGACGCCTTCAAGACAACCTTCCCTGGCGCCCTTCTTCAATCGACCTACTATTCTCACACGGATGCGCAAAAGATTCTGTAGGTTCTACCTCATGGCGGAAGAACGAGATCTCACTAAAGAAATCAACGATCTTAATCGTAAGGCTCTATGTCCAATCAAAAGCAACGTTGAAAACGTAAAGCATTCGCACAGATTCCTAAGAACTCTAGAACCTAATGCTCTGATACCATCTGTGACAACCCGCCGTTCCGAAATAGGGGGTGGCCTGACCAATACTCCAATTAAAACGTGAATCAAGGATGGAATCATTCTCAGCATCACAACAAAATAAAAAGTATACAGGATAACCACTCCTTATTTCCGAAAAACGGGTTGCCAAAAATTTTGTTTCATAATTTAAAGTTAAAGAAAAGAATTTAAACAACCCAACTTAAAAAGAAATTGGAAACCCATGAGTATATATAATATTACATACACCTCAAATATACAATAAGGGACCGAATATGCTGTCGGTCAACAGTCTCATACAATACGATACAACATTTTAATGTAAATTACATATTGCATTACATTAAGCAAATACAACCGTTTGGGCCATGCGCCCGAGTAAATGACCCGATCTTGACTAGAGTGAAATAATGATGGCGTCTATTTCAAAATGTCCCTAACACCCGCAAAGCATCACGGCTCGCCAAAGACACCGAAATAGGAAGTCAGATCAGGCATCCTTACGACGAAGTACCTGAGCGGATACAAGATGCATGCGCAACAAGAAATAGGAACGGGTTAGGGCCCGGTTCTATATGATTACCAGATGAATAAAGAGTATGACAGTTATGAATGATAATCATGACTAAATAATGAGAATCTAACTACACAATTTATGCATAAACTAAGACAATTTAATAAATCATGAATCTAATTTAATTATGCAGGAGAATAAGAATGATTAAAATTAAAATAAAATCTTACATCAAAACCTTGTTCCATTTTATAGTCCATTCCTTAACAGGAAAATATAGTCAAAATTTTAAGCTATTTATGGCTTTTATCGCAATTACATGCCCTTCCCGGCATTCCTTTCCTTAGCAGGAATATTATCATCCATAAATGCCCTTTGTGGAATTTAATTGTGCTCTTTATGGCACTTCATCATGCTCTTTATGGAATATCACATACATCAAGTCCCACTTGATTGTGAATTGTTATATTTATATACATATAACGATTCTAAGATCGCCCCTCCGAGTTTCCCCACTTGGCGTGCCCCTAAATAACCATCATCTTCTAGGGGCCTATCAAACAAGGCAGCCTGGGAACCTATCACAACATCGGGAAGCGGCCATTTTACTGCGGGAGAGTCAGGACCACACCCGGAATCTCCTCACCAGCGCAGAAAATATACAACAATGCTCATATGGCCTGGGACTATATCCACCCAGCATTCACTAGCCAGGGGAATCACCACACGCCCAAAACTTCCCTTATGATGGCATTTAGAGAGGTGTGTTTAAGTAAATTAGCATTTACCATATTTATGATTAAGTAAATTATCATTTACCATTATCTTTACCATTTCCATTTCATTTTCAATTCCAATTGACGTTGTATGTTTCTTTTTATTCGAAACCATAATCATTTACATTTTGTAAACAATTCACCTTATTATTCGGAGCCATACGATAAATTATATCGTTACTACAACCTCAAAGGAGTATATAAACTCTTAATTATCTCCAAACATTTTAGGGTATTACTTCAAAACCCCAAGACTAGCATACCTCAAGGGAATGAATAAACTTTCAATTTATTCTCCCAACATTCGCTTGCGGTGTTATTATGAACCATAAAGATTAACCTAGCTCCATTGAGCTCCTAAAGTCTCCCAAACACAACTCTATAACTCCTAGTCTCAATATAATTAACTAGAAGAAAAGAACACCCTAACATCAATTGGCATAACCCTGGAAAACCCCATATAAACCATTACTAATCAAGGGTAGTTGCCCAACTCATCTAGAACTCTAGGCCTCTAAGTTTACTTCATATAAGAAGGTTACTAGGTCCTAAACCTAAAGGAAAAGGAGAAAAATTGAGTTAAAAAAAATAATGAAAAAAAAATAGTATGTTTCCGAATCGATTTGCCCAAACATCGAATCGGTTCGGACATAAGACCTGGGATTCTGCAAACTGCCGAATTGATTTTGCCTTAACCCGAATCGATTCTGGTACCCACACCTGGGAACTGCCCCTTAGCGAATCGATTCGCCCAGGGGGCTGAATCGATTCGGCTTGGAGAAATTGCCAGCTTACAAGTTGTAAACCCTAGATTCTCCCCAAAACCAATTCCTACTCCATTTTTACCCACATTCATCAACATAAATCTACCCCAAATCATCCTACATGATGTATAACCACTATAATCCACAATTTCATCATCATAAACCAAGATTAGGGTTAGATCACCACAAAATCCATTTTTGATCCATAAATGAAAATACATAACTATCAGACAATTTATTCATCTTAAATCATATATTAGCAAGTAGAAAACTTGCCTTAGGGTTGAAATCTCAGATTTCTTGGTTGTAGATGCAATCCAAGCTTCAATCTCTCTCTTTTCTTCTTTTTTCTCCCAAGTTCTCTTCTTCTCTCTCTCTCTCTCTCTCTCTCTCTCTCTCTCTCTAAGTTTGGTAACACACAAAAGAGAAACGAAATAAGGGGCAAGACTTAAAAATCGTGGCTTAAGTCTAAAGTACCCAACTTAAGTGGTTAACACCATATTAAAATGACTCCCAATACGCGTTTACATTAAAACGAGGTAAAAATGCCCGAAACCCAAAATACAATATGGCACTTATGTTGACTGTCTCGGACATTCTGGGACTAACTACACACTTTAAACTGGCATCCGACAATTTTATTAATTATTTCCAGTTCCAATTTCACTTAAACCATAATGTCATTTAAAATACATGACACTATAAAACATAAAACATGAGGATATTTACCTACACATACGGTAAATATGCAACATTCCAGTAAATATAAACTTTTACCTCATTCAATTAATATTTACTCCAGTTCCAACATTTTATATAATTACCTTATGTGGTAAAATTAATATAAAATTAGCCTCCTAAAAGAGGGGGTTGTTACAGAGTATTATTTACAAAGATATTTTTTACCGATAATTCTGGACGGCCGAAATGTCGCTTGACTAGTAAATAGGATAATTTTTATGGATCATTATCGCAGCATTGCAATTGTTATGCGATAAAGGATGTCGATATTTGCAGTTGAACAAAAAGCCGAAAAATTTCAAAATCTACAAACCTTGATTGTTCATGCATTCGAAAATTAAAAAAAATGAAATAGGTTTAAAGCATAAAAATATGGTTTTGAATTACTATACTTTAGCGGGTCTTGATGGTGATCCAAATGAGTGTAAATATGTTAATGAAGATGATGATCTTGTGAACCTCCTAAGCTCTAAAAAAATTGCAATAATCCACTAAAAGCCTCATATATTCTAGTATATGATCCACTAAAAGAAATCCTAGTGTGTGGGAACTCCAGGGGATGAAAATATCATGAAATATAAGAGAAATCCCTCTATATCTTTTCACCCTTTCACAAAAATGTGAATAGTGGTTTCCCTCTCGCTTTGTAACTCTTCATAACGGATATTCAGATTAAAATCCCATCGTATACTAATATCTATATGTATTAGTCATGGTTTCTAGAGAGTCCAAACATCAAGGAAAATTAAAACAAATACACACTGACTAATGAACATCAAGGAAAATAAAAGTAATGGAATAACGAACATCACGAAAAACTAAAAAATATATACACAAACTAATGATTTTAAGTAGTCCACTCCTCAATTATATAACTATAAGTGATTTTGTGTTTTTAAAAAAATAAATGAATGTAAATTCTAACATTTATGGAAAATATTACACCAAAACTTAAAGACCATTTATAGAAAATTGATCACAAGCCATGCATTTTACACTATTTTCACAAAATTGATTTGTACCATCATTAGTGCCCAGGGTTTGATAAGTGTATCTATCCCAAGATAAATGACATATTTGCATTTATGCAAGTGACACTTCAATCTATATAACTCTGACAAGCCAAATTATATGTTGTGCTCTCTCACCTATTGACTCGATGAGAAGGGACGAAAAAATGACTCAAACTCAAATCTTCGAACATTTTGTAGTTTATAATGAAGGATGGTGATCTATTTATAGAATGTGAGACACCTTTTCTAACATACACATTATTTCCAATTGGTCACAACATTTCATGAATGAATACAACCTTTAACGAATGGACACAGTCATTTATGAAAGGACGCAACTTTCCACAAACCACAAGCCTTCCAAAAATTTCTATATAATAATTATATATAATTTCTAATCAGTCGTTGTTATTCAATTATGATTAATAATTTTCAACTGCTACATACATAGCCGTTATAGGCAAGGGTCTCACTATTTTGAATTTAAGTAAATTTGATTTCATAATCTCAACTGAAAATGCGCCCACTTTCCGTTATATACTATACATATTATGTCAATGAGAACATCTTTGAAAATCTTTCCACACAAAATTCAATAGAAAAGTGGGCTCCATTGAAACATTTGAATGTCTCATCCACTCGATTTTGAGTCTCAATTAATAATTTTTTTTATTTAGATGATTAGTTGAGATTGGGATCATACTTTACTGTTATTGTTCTCATTCTAATTGAATATAAACATAGATTAAACTTTTAAGGGTAGCATGATCATTTACTACAAATATTTTGCTAAGACGAGGAGTTTTTATAACAAACCTTTCTGTTTGGGAAACATCTATAATTTTTATAACCATTAAGAAGTTTTGTGTATAATTCATACATCATGGGAACTAAATTTAATTTGGCATGTCTATTATATAAGAAATTCAATTGTGACATGCCAAACTTTAGTTTTGTTTATTTTCACTAATTCTGTATGTAAGGGTAAATTTTCGAATCGAGAAAATTTGTATGTTTAGTCTTATTCCGTGTTGGGACAAAACTTTAGAGTCATAGGTTAGATCTTGAGTGTTTTTAACTTTCAAGCCTGTGACATATTTGATTGAAGATGTAGCGGCCAAGTTATAGAGCCTAGATCATTGTGTCATGTTTAGTGCCACATTTCATCTTCAACGTTCAAGGATATCTTATATATATACTAGCGGAATACCCTTACCTAAAGGCATGGTGAAAATTTTCAAACTTCGTAATCGAAAAAGGAAAAAAAATTCGTTCCCCAACATAATAATGTTTAATTTTAAAAAAATGGCCATAATATTCTTTGTTTATAGAACTATTCACCCTTCTTAACAAATAACAAATAGTTCAACAACATTTAAATAGTCTAAATTTACCCCCAATATTTTCCAAAATGTTGAATTAGAAAATAATTTACATCATAAATATTGTTTTACAACACAAATAAGTGTAAAGAATATAAAAAAATTACAACACAAAAGTGCAAATATTTTTTTAAAAAATTGGACAGAATTTCCTTTGTTTATAGGACTATCCGACCTGTTAAAAAATAAAATGACTAAGTTCTCCAATCCTTTTAGCTCCCCTTACAAGGAAGCATTAATATCAACACGGCCAAAAGCACAACATCGTCACCACCTGCATCAATCGTCCAAGAAGAATTTCCTTTTAAGTGATGGTGACTCCTCTCGTGAGTCCATTACTTACCTTAAAGGCTCTTTTCTCCATTGTACCAAATATGGTGATTCACTCCCACCATTACAACACTGCTCCTACGATCCAAGTGAAATCTTACCCCAATTTACTTTCGGATATACATATTGATTCTTTCTATATGCCAAGTCCTCTGGGTATTCTACCTCCATTGGCTACACGCAAAATCTCCGCATTTAATAAAATTCCAACGGGTGGTCCTCTTCAAAGACCCCTCCCACTCTCTCCCATCCAAACCACACTGGGCGAGTCTAATTTATCACCATTCTCTGCTATAATGGTAAAACAATATATGTTGCACTCTAACAGTCCTTACAGCTCCATCATCCAGAGAAAAAATAGGGGTGACCTCTGCCATGGTCATCGACCACAAAATATTCTTTAACACTAACTGAGCCCTGCCTCCTACTGCCTTTCCAACAGCCCTCACTGGTCGTCCTCTGCGCAATCATCCTACGGAACACACCCGTCCGCATAAAAGATTTACTAATATTAATACACTATATCAGGAGAACGTAAGTCACGTATGAAGAGGAATACAATAAAAAAACAAAAAATTCAGAAATTCAAAGCACTGGATCGATCTGCTTCCTAGGACCGGGCCGGTCCATTTTTTTGCAACTTCTGCTCTCTGTTTCGTAGCAACGTTTACACCATATGATTCACCCAATCCACATAATCCTTCACCAAATTCACATATGAATACTCCTAACTATTTTGACATGAGTTAGGATGATTTCTAATGTTTCAAACACACTAAAACTTCACCGAAATCAATCAGGAATGAATCAAACCCCAAAACTCTTTTATAAATCTAGTTTTGTGCTCATCCATATCATTCAATTTAAATCCCAAATTAAAATCCATAGTAATACTAAAAAATCCTCTGATTTATGATTCTCTACAGATCTAAACACTAACTACATGCAGTTGTACCCAAACATGTGATCAATTGATACTTTTCATCAAAGGTTTTTCAATAAAATCAATTTATTCATGAAAACCCTACACATAGGTATTACAACATCCATTTAATTTGAAATTAACACTTTCTTTAGATTGATTGATCTGATTTATTGGTTCTTTATTGATGATTGATTGTTTCCTTCTCCAATCTTCCTTTCCAATTGCCTTAGAATACAAGATTTCTTCACTATCTTAAAAATCCCTCTTTAAGCTTTGAAAATAGCTTATATCTCTTCTCTCTAATGGCCTCTCTAACCTTTTGTGTTATGAGACCTAAACCCATTCTCTAAATATCAGATATATGGCTCTAAATTTCGTAGGCCCCTTCACCTATTTTTGAAAAATGAGCGAAACGCCCTCAATTTGTGCCGGTTTGGTCCCAAATTGACTCGGGACCCAAACTATACCCCCGGGTATCCTATTCCGACTATTTCGATCCATCCGAAATCATTCGTGACCTCCAAATTATCATTAGAGTCACTTAAAATACATTTCTTTTTTATCACCTCAAAATAATCTACATGCGACTCCCGGTGAGATAAAATAAAATATGCACACATCACTCGCTATGCCATATAACCACAATAATTATTGTTTTACTATACACACTTAGTAAATATCATAATTGCAATATTAATCATTATCTATCTCTCGATTAATATATAATAGCCACAATTATTATTTACTCGCATTAAATTACTCCACTCGTGTAATTTAATTAAAATGTATTTTTTCTAATTAATTCCTGAAATTAATTAAATCAAAATAAACATAAATACGGGGTATAACAAAAATATTAGCATCTTTAATCCAGAAAACATTCTTTAAACCAACACCCTTTGTTCTTTAGAGATTGATAAAATCATGAAATCTAAACAAAGTTTATTATGTCCACTGAAGAACAATGAACTATTAATTTTTGACAATTCAAATAAGAATAATGAATTCAATACTTTAACCAAGGGAGCCTAAGAAATGTACTAAACTAGTTAGGATAGTATTAGATCGTCTAATATTATTTATTAAGTAAATCATGTTATAATTAGAAAAATTATATGCAATTAAATAGTTAGGAGGCAATTTCTTATGAAGTCCAAGTCTGTAGATGTACCTATAGGAGTTTAGTTGTTGGTTTACTGTTATGGTGGTTGTGGTTTTAGTCTATAAAAAAATGTGAACTCGTTCTTTTATAAATAGATAATAGAATAAAATTTATTCCTCTAACAAATTAAAGTACTAGATTTTCTTCTTTGCTTTAATAAGGTTGTTACCTTTTCATACTTTATTCCCAAAAATTTTTTGAACTAGAGCTATATTCATTTTAAGTTGGTCATTATGCCTTTATGTGGAGATCAAGTATTGTAGCATAAAATTTATTTTGGAGATTATGTATTTGTTGAAAATCTTTAAAGAGCCTCGATCCTTTGTGCTAACTTTCAATGTAGGAAATTATGATTTCTAGAGCATTGAAGTCAAGAATTTTTTAAGTATCAAAAGACTTGTGGAGTTCGTTCAGTCCGGTTATGTTGAGACAATAAATAATCTGAGAAAAAATCGTAATAATAATGAGAAGGCTTTATTTGTTTTACACCCAGTTTTGAGCATGTCCATTTTTCACTACCTTACAAAAGCAACCAAACTTACAGAAGCATGAGTTGTTTTGAAGATGGAGTTTCATTGTGATAACAAGGTAATACTTTTTAAACTTGAAACATTAGATAAGGAGTCCAAGATTTTGCTTTTGAATGGAAATGAATTTTTCAAGATTTATTCCCGTAGTCTATGTGATATTAAGTTTAAAGAAGACATTTTCTGAACGAGTATCGAATCAAAAGGTAGTAGTTTAGATCCCATGATGACTTAATAGTAATGTTATATTTAAAATTTGAATTTAATGTGTTTATGGTATTTATCATATGTAAATAATATTGATATGATGATTTTAAATGATTTGACATACTCTTTAACAATGAAATTGTGAGTTTCGTTCTTGTATAAATTTGAGATTTGTTATTGTGTTCGTGTATATAATATTATTTTTGGTTATGCCAGTCAATACTCACTGATCATTAATTTTTACCATTTTGATATGCATAATTATCCTAATTTGCTTTGTGAGATTTGAGAAAATTCATTTATGGAGACACAATATTTCTAATGTTGTCTCGGGAATACTATTGAAAACTATGAGTACGGATCCATATTGTTCCCAATATTATGATCTTGATATATTAGTTTGTAAAGATGTCTTAGGAAATTCATTCACGTAGATTTAGGTTGTACCTGTTTGCAAGGTTCCCCTATTTTTTACTTATATTTTAGGATCATTTACTTGTATTTATGTATGTTTCTCACATTAAAACCTGCTAAACTTACGATGTTTTTAATCTATTATGATCCTATATCATTCTCATGTCGTTTGTATTTTCCACGACAATAAGGGGGATCAATTTATAAGCAATATTAAGATATGAAAGGAAGAGTTGATTTGTGTTCTTTGAGTACGAAAAAAGAGGTTTTTTGTGCTCCAAAGAGATTTTTTGTATTTCCACTATTCAATGGTATATTTGTTTTTACTTATAAGGAGATTTATGTTGATTTAGATCGCTATATCATAATCCCTTGTTTTTATCATCCATATTTTTATTTTTTAGTATTATCAAGAAGGGGGATTCTCTTCTTGTGCAAGCCTCCCGTGTAATTATTTTGTGTTTTTGATATTTTTACAGGAATCATAATATCTCATAAGACCTAGATTCTTCATTGATCAACTGTGTCGGTCTACTAGATGCTTTGGATATTGTGATAAAATTTTGTTACTATATGGCTAATGTGGGTTGAGTTTTGCTTGTCATGAATAAGAGTTTTTAGGGTTTATTTCTTTGTCACAGAATAATCAGAGGGAGAGATTGAAAATGTAATCATTTGTATATTGTTTAGGCTGATTATTTTCATGTCAAGCCTAAAATCTTGATGCATTTTGGAGATTGGAAGAGAGAATGTTGTTCATTATAGCATATATACAATCAAACTAGAAGATCACACGGCTCCTTTATGACAAAGTATTTTGTTGTAGATCAACTAAAGTGTATCCTTTGTAAAGTGGGACTGTGTGATCATTGATTAAATTAATTCATAAGTTTCCAATTAAACCTTACTTAATTAGAGTCTATTTTTAAACCAAATAAATTCAGCCCCTAAACATGCATCTAAACATGATAAATTATTCAAACCATGCATGAAAAAATAAAGACGAACGATATAGGAAAAAAACACCTTTAGGGTAAAACCTTTTATAAACACTTTGAAGAATTCATAAGACCTTTGACTTACATACAACCTGATAATCGCCCACAAGTGTGTAGTGCACGGTGCCTTCAGCAAATCTTCAAAGATACGAGAGACAGCGAAATACCCTCGAATCGTTGGTTTGTCGTCTTCGGCTCATCCACACGTAGAATGACTACGCTCTGTATCCACCGATCAAAGATGGAGATGCCTTCTCCACAGAGGTTGAACAAAAGCAAAGTTGTTCTTAAACACCAAACAATTCACTATAGAATATGGGAGTTTTGTGAATTGAAAACCAAAAAAGGAATTAAACCCCTAAAGGAAGAAGCCTAAAGAATTCTTCTTTCGCAGTATTTCTGTTCTGGAAAATGTATGGACTTCTTAATGAAAACATTACCATTTAATGAGTATTTATACAAAAATATACTGCCTCAAAATCCGAGCTCGTTCAAACGAGAAGCATATGTCGCTCGAATAAAGGACGCATGTCGTTTAAATGACATCGCACGACTTCCAATCTCGTTCGAAAGAGATGCTGATCTCGCACGAACGACCTGGGCGTCAAAATCGAGGTCCGCTTCAAAACTTGGAAAAAATACTCATTCTCAATATTTGACGAAAAAGTCCGCTCCAACACTTAGAAAATATTTTGCAAAAATCTCCCAAAGGCTCTAAGTGAAAAGTAAAGGTATTTAACACATAAACTTACCAAAGTAAACTTCGCGGAGAATTGAATGATGAAGAACTTGAGTAATTTGGATCCGTCTTTGATGGAGATTTCTCTTGAATGCTCTTCGATGGTGTATCGGTATATGACATAACAAATTGATAACGGACTTATAAAAATATGTCCTTACAAATCTCCCCCTATGTCTATGCCGGTACATACATACAAAAAGTCCTAATTATCAAAAACCAAAATTCCTATAAAAATCAACCCTCCCATGAATAAATTTACAAGGCCTCAAAACTGTTCTTCAATCATCTTCGTCAAATCTCAAAGCTTTTCTCATCGGGGTGTGCAACATATCAATCTTCAAATTTGTACCTACACACATGAGATAAAGCAAAAAGCTTCGTGATGCATCGAGTTTGAAATGATATAAGAATAAAGAATTAATAATCAAATCTCCCCCATAATGAAAAAACTCCCTCATAACATGATAATTCTTTCTCCCCATTTTTACGATGTCCCCAAATAGACAGATAAGAAGAAATAATCAAAACATGGAGTGTCACGACAGAATGCATAGCAAACAAAGATCAAGTTACACGCATGCAAAGGTATGTCCCCAAAACATCCACAAACTATTTTTGGATTTTTCAATTTTTCATACAAAAATAAGATACCACTTTGAAAAATATGAGACAAAAACCAAACCATGGATTTAAACTCAAACAACCAAGTCATATAAAAGGAATGGATGGGTGTGAACACATTCGATAGGTAAATAAACTCAATCAATCATATGTGCATGATGCATATGTGTACCCCAACGAATGAACATCAAAAGTATCCTCAGGTGTAAAAAATTGTTGAATTTGAATGACATCGTCTTATGCAAATCAACAAATCAAAGTCAAAAAATTTCCACACCAACAACGTCCAAAACTATTTAGCGCTTTTTCAAGATTTTCAAGGACGTGCAAACCCATTATAAAATCTCCAACCAAACTCCCTCATATATATTTTCTTTTAGAGGTGAATAAACTAAATTCTCAAACTTTGGAGAATTGCGGCAAAAACCTAAATGGCCCATAATTGGCATGAATTTATTTTTATTGCCTTTAATTTTTTTCTGGATCTTTTTAAACCTCTTTGGACCCCGGATAATAAAATTCCTCCATTTTTAGGTCCAATTTAACGGTAGCTTAGTATTCGCAAAGGCAAAATGAACCTTTCGCAGACCTTCCCCGTTTTGAAACAAAGCACACAAACTCACAAAACGGTTCTTATATGCACAACTTTTTATCAAGTTTTATTGCGCTTGGCTCTTTTTAAGGACATGATTGAAGTGAAAACCCCCAACCAACATGTGATAAGACAGGCACAATAATAAAAAAATCCGTGCACGTGTGCAATAAAGGAAATCATGAGTGAAACATGTAGGAAGTAACACTTAATTACATCTTAATGACTCCAAACATTATAAATCACAAGGATGAATTGAACTTGTGGGAGAAAAATATATGCCTACGTAATAGCATAACATGTGGACAGCATCCCGGTCAAGATGGCGACGTGCCAACAATATAGGTACGACTAAAGTCCTTAATAAACTAGAAGACCAAAGAGTAGTATCTGATTGGAATGAAACCCCACGAAGATAGGACTCATCCATATTTATTACTCATCCATGTTTGTAACCCTAATGTAACCCCTAACTCTATATAAAGGGGACACCCCTCATTGTGAAAGGGGGCTTAGAAGTTAGAGAAACACTCTCATGTAAAACTCTCTGATCATTCTAATGAAACACACCAGCAGCCCCGTGAACGTAGGCCATTCATGGTCGAACCACGTAAATCTTTGTCTCTCTTGTATTTATTTTTATACTTGTATCATGTTGAATTGGCACCCCCCGACGGGTGAGATTTTTTGCACCTACAATTGGCACTGTCTGTGGGAAACGGCACAAAAGGCCTTCCCCTTCTTGCTAAAAGATATCTAGGTTTACGTTCAAGAACAATGGTGCCTACACTACGCACATAATCAAAAGATAAGTTTCCCTTTTTGATCTGTACACGAGCAGTTATGTGTTTCATATATAATTATTTGTTTTGAACAAATATCATTTCATTGATGCATGATTTTTCATACAGTTATAATTACAAATCCTATATTTAATTGTTATCTGCAAATCTGCACAACAGCTTTGATTCTAAACAATTTTCATTGCTTGTTTCAGAGGGAATTCTTTATCAGAGATGTCTATGAAGACTCTTCAAATATCTGGACTCTATTTAGAAACTCCTGGACAAACACGTTTATTTACTGGGCTACATCATATCTTGATTCCCAGATCCTGAAAGTTTCTAAAAGTTTCTCAACATATTGAAGGAAATCGTCTAAAAGTTTCTATCTCATGAGAGATCTTGAAACATATTGAAGGAAATTATCTCAACAGATATGTTTTCACAAAGATACAAACAGATCTCGTGACATAATCAGTCGTCAACTTCGGTCTCCATCCATATAATTTCTTCGATCTGAATGAAATCGTGGGATACTGCAATTTTTTGATTACTTCTTTCGGTCAACAATTTTCTCCAACCTATAACTTAGGATTACCACCCACCTGAGCAAATTATTCATATCTTAACTCTTCAGCGGCGGAGTCACAGCTCTGTGTAATCAAAATTTGGTGTCGAACCAACGAAAAATTTCAATCACCGGACTTTTACACACCGAATTTTTCAATCAAAAGCTACTTGCCTTAAAATTAGAGCCCCTATCAATCCGCAACCACTATACAACAACTCTCACACAGTAACAGTGGAACCCCACACAAACGATGGCAAGCACGCTGGGAGTAGCGGGACCCATTTGGGGTTTTAACCCATCAGGCAATGAATCGCCAAATTTATTATGGAAATCTCTAACTCTGGCAACAAAAAACTTCTGCGATGTATTTTGGAAATTGATCGAGGACCCTATGATAGTCATAGGAATCTCTTGATGGTCGGCGACCACCATACATAGGCTTCCACATGTCAGCAACCTTTATCGGCCACCTTTCTTGGCCGACGACCACTAATATGCTACAGTGAAGAGACAGGAAGGAGTTTCTTCAATTGCGACCATAGTCGTTGGACGACAACCGCTACAAGCTAGGCAAATAGAGAACCAGAGCGGCGAGCTCGGCAAACATCACCACAACATCAGATCATTATGAGGAGACCTCAGAAAAATCATATAGCTCGAGCATCAGCTACGATGCCAGACCATAATCAATGGTCGATGAGCCTCAGCTACAACGCTGGGCCATAACTACAGGTCGGCGAGCATCATCTACGATGTCGGACCATAATAAATGGTCAGCGAGCATCATCTATGATGCCAGACCGTAACCAAAGGTCGACGAGCCTCAGTTACAACGCTGGGCCATAACCACAGGTCGGCGAGCATCAGCTGCGATGCCGAACCATAATCAATGGTTGGCGAGCCTCAGCTACAACACTGGGCCATAATCACGGGTCGTAATGCTCCTCAGACGATCACTGGGCAACCAATCGAGCATCAGCGAGCTCTTCCATCTCACTCTTCTTATTCTCCGACTTGTACGTTTCAGGCATTTCAAACAGGGGTAGAAGCCTTTTGAGGCGCGTGGGTTTTCACACCAGCTTTAGTCAAACCCCACTCTTTTATGCAACCTTATTACAAATTATTGTGTCCACGTAAATAAGTGGGGCGCACTTATATAGCGCTCATGTCATTTATTCGAACATTTTAATTTTCACTATTGTCGTTCAGCCACAACAGTTTAATCTCACAAGAAGGAGATTATTGGTTATTTAGCTTAGTCTCGACGGATGCTCGGGCACGGTTACCTCAGTGGGATTTTTATCATAAAAATCATAGGGTCATTTATTACATTCATACGCTACTATCAAGTTTTTTCCCGACATAAGGCCGAGCGGATGCATATCTTATATACTTTGTTGAACATATCATTTTTATGACAACTTCTATCTGATTTAGCCTCAACAGATGGTCAGCGTTTTTACTAACTTCCACAGGTACAAGATTCAGTCTCAACGGATGCTTGGCAACAATCTTAAGACCTTGGAAATCACATCGATGTTTCAACTGATGCTCGAGCACAAATTGCTCGCTATATCTACTCGGTATTCTATAACTTTGCCCCGGCTAACTATCCATGCACCATTCATTTTATTATTGCTCCGATCGAAGAGTCGAGCACACTATAGGACTTTAGAACCAAAAGAAATGATTGGGAAAAATTATTGCTACTCCGACTGAAGCTCGGATTCTATGATTCTTAACCTGAAAGACAGTCAGGAACATTCAAGATTCATCTCGGCAGATAATCAGCAAAATATTTCTATATATTTAGTCCCAAAGATATTCGCAACGCATGTCTCATTTAATCCTCAACCGATTATTGGTCAGGATAATTCTTATATTTAGCACAACCCCAGTTGATGGATACCCACATTTATTTGTGCATTGTTCATCTCTGTCTCATAATATCTTATTTGCTCACAAATTATGCTCACGATTAGTAGCATCATAAATTTGTTAGCAGGGGGCTATCTATACTCCATACAATTGTCACTAGACAAATTTTCTGGGAAAACATTTTTCTTTATTACAATTATCACTACTCCTATGTCATACATATGGGTATATTTGACAAATTTTGCATCTCCTATTTGACTTTATTACAATTATTTTGTTCACATAAATAAGTGGGGGCACTTATAGAGCACTCATGTCATTTATTCGATCATTTAATTTTTAATATTGTTGTCTTCTATTTTATTTAGCCTTGACGGATGCTCGGGCAGGGCCATCCTCGTGAGATTTTATCACAAAAATTATGGGATCATTCATATCATTCATTTAATACTATGAATATTTTCCTCGGCACATGCTCTAACAGATGCACATCATATTGCATGGTAAATTCTATTTGAATTTGCCTCAACAAATTGTCGAGCAACTTATTAACTTCTACAGGTATAAGATTCAGTCCCGACGAATGCTCGGCCACAATCTTAAGCTCTTGGAAGTCTTATTAATGCATCGATAGATGCTCGAGCACAGATCGCTCTCTATATCTACTCGGACATGTACAACCTTGCCCTGGAAGATGACCCATGCACCACTTATTTCGTTAATGCTCTAACAGATGGTCGAGCCCGTTACACAACCTTGGACCCAACAAATTCTTGGGCAACATTATGTGTGATAACCGACGAATGCTTGGACGTTGATATTTCTTCAATTTCAGTATTGATTATCTGGCTCTATGATTCTTGACCTGCAGGATGATCAGGCATATCCAAGGCTCATCTCGACAAATGATCGGCAAAATATTTCTATATATTTAGTCCCGAAGATATTTTCCACACATGTCGCATTTTATCCCCAACAAATGGTTGGTCAGGATAATTCTTATACTCAGTCCCAACAGATGGTTGTCAAAGTCGATTAATGATCAACATTGCATTTATTGGAAGGTTAGTTTTTACTAACACTACAAGATCATTCGTAATACTTGCTCAGTCCTTTTTGCCTCGACATACCCTCGAGCATGGATCACCTGCAATATCTACCAGATCCTCTATAGTTTTTTCCTCGACATGTATTCAGGCATCATTTATCTTATCAATGCTCTGACAGATGCCCGGGCATGGGTCGTTCGCAACGTCTACTAGGTCCTTTGCAATTTTTCCTTGACGGACCCTCAGCTTTGATGGATAGTTGACATTGTGTGATCACATCTCAAGATCCAATAAACAGTTGGGCAATACAGTTCTTATTTAATTCAACCTCGTCGAATGAAAAGTTTGGCGATATATACAACAAAGATCCAATAACACATAAAGCAGCATGAAGAGCAACGATCAACTATATTTATCAACAAGGGTGAATCCTCCCTGTAAGAAGTCACATATCCAGAAAAATCACAGTCAACGAGCAAAATATGTTGATAGTAACACTAGACCACCCTGAATTTATCGAGAAACATCGTCAGATAACCCACGGTGATCAACGATCACTAAGCAACAAATTAGCGCGTCATCAACACTAAGATATCCACTCCAGAGGAATAACGTTTCTTGAATACCATATCAGATCAATGCATTTCTGCACAAGGACACTCTGAACTCATATCAAATTTTTTTAGGTGCACGAGCTATATGGAGTCTTCCAAAGCCTCCTGGAACCACCATGCATGGTCGACGAATAAGCGTGCCCCGAGGAACGATACACTATATGGAGCTATATGAGCAGATAATCCTTAATTATATCCAGCTCGACGAACGATCAACGTGACGCTCTTCAACATAACAAATCCCCAAGGAACGATCGGGCACACTTATCATCTCGATTATACAGATCAAATGACTCGATGGACGGTCGGGCAGTCTTCTCTTCACAGCTCGATTAGGGGCTCCATGACAATGATAATACATGAATATATTCACTGCAGCATTTAAAGAAAAATATAAGAGGTTGACTCAGGACAGATGCCAACATGGTTAACACCGGAATTAGTCTATCAAATGACGATCAAGACCAAGCTTGATTTAGTTACAACAGCCTTCTTGCTTGTTCCTACTAAATTAAGTATGTCTACAACCCTTTGTCATCTCCAAACATAAATGGCCTCACGAGTTGCCCAGGCAACAATAAAATCCCTACGGGGGATCCCTAGGCAAAAAGCCAACTCAGGTTGGTCGCCAACTATGTTGGTCGATTAAAATCCTGAACGGGTGGATGGCCCTTAAACCAGGTGCATTTTTGCCATTTCTTTTTAGGCCTAAGGAAGTGTGACGACACAACCTAAAAGGTAAAATAGGCGGATATTTACATGCGAGGCATTAGAAAATGGAAAAATGCAAACGTAATTGGTATTACATTAAATTACAAGAAAAGCCTGAGTATTATAAGCATATCGATTACATATCACAGGTTAGAAAACCTAAGGCTGGGTCTTACCCCTACTAGGTACATGCTCGAGCAAGGCTCGATGAATAGGCTTCTGGTTAGCCTCTCCAATTGGACCATATGAAAAACCTAATGCATGGTCTTACCCCTACTAGGTACATGCTCGAGCAAGGCTCGATGCACAGGCTTCTGGTCGGCCTCTCCAATTGGACCATATGAAAAATCTAATGCAGGTTCTTACCCCTACTAGGTACATGCTTGAGCAAGGCTCGACGCACAGGCTTCTGGTCAACCTCTCCAATTAGACTATATGAAAAACCTAATGCAGGGTCTTACCCCTACTAGGTATATGCTCGAGCAAGGCTCAACGCACAGGCTTCTGGTCGGCCTCTCCAATTGGACCATATGAAAAAGATAATGCAGGGTCTTACCCCTACTAGGTACGTGCTCGAGCAAGGCTCGACGAATAGGCCTTTGGTCGGCCTCTCCAAATGGACCATATGAAAAACCTAATGTAGGGTCTTACCCCTACTAGGTACGTTCTCGAGCAAGTCTCGACGCACAGGCTTCTTGTCGGCCTATCTAATTGGACCATATGAAAAACCTAATGCAGGGTCTTACCCCTACTAGGTACGTGCTCGATCAAGGCTCGATGCATAGACTTATGTTCGGCCTTAGTAAATGGACCATACACGATCAAAATATAGGGAGGTTCCCGAAACTTAATGCACGCTCGAGAAAGCCTCAGCAAATTAATTCTGAACAGGCATGTGGTCGGCCTCACGAATTGGGCCATGCAATAAAACATACAATAAACTACGTTTGACCTGATCCCAAGAGGGTACGTAGGCAGCTCGACACTCTCGAGTTCGGTTCCCATATCAATTGAACGTCTCTCAACTCAAGCCAAGCATTCATATAAAAACCTATTAAGGCGAGAAGAACAACCAAAGAAGGTTTAAAAGTTGAACGATAGATCAAAGAATGCCATTCCAGTTCACACAAATAGCTACATACGTTTAAAGGGATTGTGGACCAGCTCCCAGCTCATCTCAGAATCAACTCAGCTAAACTGCGACCTATGGGGCTATTGTGGGAGAAAAATATATGCCTACATAATAGCATGACATGTGGCGAGCATCCCGGTCAAGATGGCGACGTATCAACAATATAGGGACGACTAAAGTCCTTAATAAACTAGAAGACCAAAGAGCAGTATCTGATTGGAATGAAACCCCACGAAGATAGGACTCATCCATATTTGTTACTCATCCATGTTTGTAACCCTAATGTAATGCCTAACTCTATATAAAGGGGATACTCCCCATTGTGAAAGGGGTCTTAGAAGTTAGAGAAACACTCTCATGTAAAACTCTCTGATCATTCTAATGAAACACACCAGCAGCCCCGTGGACGTAGGACATTCATGGTCGAACCACGTAAATATTTGTCTCTCTCATATTTATTTTTATACTTGTATCGTGATGAATTGGCACCCCCAATGGGTGAGATTTTTTGCACATACAGACCTATTGTCTCAAAACACTATGAAATAGTCACATGAAAATAATGGAATGATGTTGTGACTCGGTCATCCGAAGTGTTTATCCATAAACGGTGCAAACAAAATACAAAAATCTTTTTGGATTTTCAAATTTGACCAAAACAAATATGAATGGACACTCAAAAAAATAGAAAATCTTTTTGCATTTTTCAAAAAACAAAAATTTGTATAAAAAGTACATGTCACAACGCTAGCAAACATAAATATCATGAAACAAAAACTAGCATATGACAAACCTGCAAACACACTCATCTATATGATATGGTAAGAGAAGTATCATGTGCAAGCAAACGAGAATCAACTTGTCTAAAATCTAGTGCCTCTAAAAGTGATTTCCTAACTCAAATAGATGTGAAATGTCGTGCGAGGGCTTTGGGAACCACGAGAACACTAGACATAAACTTCCTAGGACATTTTCCAAGATCAAAACAAAATCGCCTAAGGTGACCTTTCCTACCACAATATGAACATGTGTAAATGGGTGGAACGACACCTATGGGTTGACCTTTTCTAACATCCTTGAAATTGGATGACCCTCTCAAACAAATAATGGTTTTGGCTTTAGCACTAGAAGAATGAGAACAAGACAAGCCATTACCATCACTATCAAACCTACTCAAGCCATCAAATCATTTTTTAACTTCAAAATTTTTGACTCAAGCAAAGTATTAGACTCTTCCAATTTAAATGACACCTTTTTCAAATTCTCAACAATTCCTAAAAGGGTATCTCTCTATCCCTCAATTAAGGAAAACTTTTCCCTAAGAGTCTCTTCACATGCCACAAACTCATTGACTAAAATATTTTTATCATCTTTGGCACAAACACAAACCATCGAATTTTTAAGGTCCTCCAATTCCTTTTCAAAAAATATGACCTATCATCACTCTCCTTTTTGGCAATTGTCAAAGAATCAAAATCAGTATAAAAATTAACAAAGTGCTCACGACAAATATCACTTTGAGTTTGGAACTCTTGCAAATATTCAATCTTACTTTTAAAGAGAGAATTTTCTTTTTCCAAAACTTTAATTCTTTTTCAAAGTTTCAAATTCAAGCTTTTTAAATTTTCAGCATGGTCGTGAATTTTTTCAAAAATAGGTTCCTCATTAAATGGGTGTTCCATTAAAAAATTGCTATTTTTCACAAAACTGATTTAAAAAAAAATCAATATCACACAATTTTGCAAAAAATAGGAATACATAATAAATTAGCGCAACCTGCTCTCATACCAATTTGTAAAGTGGGACGGTGTGATAATTGATTAAATTAATTCGCAAGTTTCCAATTAAACCTTATTTGATTAGAGTCTATTTTTAAACCAAATAAATTCAGCCCCTAAACATGAATCTAAATATGATAAATCATTCAAACCATGCATGAAAAAATAAAGACGACCGATATAGGAAAAAAAAACCTTTCTGGTAAAACCTTTTATAAAGACTTTGAAGAATTCATAAGACCTTTGACTTAAATACAAACTGATAATCGCCCATAACTGTGTAATGCACGGTGCCTTAAACAAGTCTTCAGAGATACGAGAGACAACGAAATACCCTCCAGGCATCGGTTCGTCGTTTTTGGCTTGTCCACACATAGAATGACTACGCTCGGTATCCACCGATCAAAGATGGAGATACCTTCTCCACAGAGGTTGAACAAAAAGCAAAGTTGTTCTTAAACACCAAACAATTCACTAAAGCATATGGGAATTTTGTGAATTGAAAACCCAAAAGGGAATTAAAACAGTAAAGGAAGAAGCCTAAAGAATTCTCCTTCCGCAGTGTTTCTATTCTGGAAAACGTATGGACTTCTTAATGAAAATGTTACCTTTTAATGAGTATTTATACAAAAATGCATCGCCTCGAAATCCGAGCTCATTGAAACGAGAAGCATATGTCGCTCGAACAAAGGACGCATGTCGTTCATATGACATCGCGTGACTTCCAATCTCCTTCGAACGAGATACTGATCTCGAGTGAATGACCTGGGCGTTAAAATTGAGGCCCACTTCAAAACTTAGAAAAAATACTCATTCTCAATATTTGACAAAAAAAGTCAGCTCCAACACTTAGAAAATATTTTGCAAAAATCTCCCAAATGCTCTAAGTGAAAAGTAAAGGTATTTATAACACGACCTTACCAAAGTAAACTTCGCGGAGCCTTGAATGATGAAGAACTTGAGTAATTTGGATCCGTCATTGATGTAGATTTCTCTTGAATGATCTTTAACGGTGTATCGGTATATGACATAACAAATTGATAATGGACTTATAAAATATGTCCTTACATCCTTTATACTCATTGAATTGTTTTTTTTATTATTCAGCTATTCACACACTCACGTAGTTTTTATTTAGGATTTTTAGTGCATGGCTTTTAGGCATAGGATTTTTCTACCTCAAACCTTGTGCTCATATGGGATTTGTCCTCATGCTTATGACTCGAATATTTTTGCCTTATTTTATTCCTATATACATTCATCCACATGGATGGTCTTGAGGACTGTGCGCACGGGTACACATTCTTTTGCATGGGTTATTCTCTATCAAATAATGTCCTCATGATGTCTACTTTCCCCAATGCGCACGACCTATATATACACCTTGTTTCCCTCTAAAATAAAAAACACTTATCTTCCTTTCAAAACAAATATACTCTGAGGATTTTTTTAGGTCGAAAGAATTCCTTTACTTCTCCTTTTGCAAATCTCTAGTGTTTCATTTCAAATTGAGTGATTTTTATATTACTTCTAGATTTAGAATTATGAGGAATCTTGAGTGATTTTGAAATCAACATAGCTATTATTTACATTTGATTTATTTAAATTTTAAAATATTTACACTCTGAGATATAAAGATAGGTGTTTGAGATATTGAAGAGTTCAAGCATGCTGGAATCCAAGGACAAAGAATGTGATTATCATATCCGATGAATGGATCATTGAACGGGTTTCTCATTGGAACGAGAGAGATTTTTAATGTCCACAGGTAAGTTCTTATTATGAAACAAAAGAGAGTTACTTTGATGATTAGTGTAAAATTACGTTTTCATATATAATGACATAATAAGATGAATGGGTTTTTCTTAGCCCTAAGTAGGGTTTCTTCATAAATTGGTGTTGAGAGGGTGTTTTGGTGGGTTGTTTACTTTATTTATGTATTTTATCACATGGTTAGCCAACATCTAGTTGTTAACATTAAAGATTATGTAAATCTAGGTTTATAGTTGGTAATCAATTTTTCAATTTGAGATAAATTACATTAAAACCTATTTATCCCCATTAGGTTAAAATATAGGTTACACACATACTTTCTCATATATTTTTAATGAAATTTCTTCGCATTAATAGAGGGGAAGATTTTTATATATAGGTTTATTTCTTTTTCAAGAAAAATGGGATTCATAGGAAATTCACAATAAGAAAAATAAACTACAACAAAATGGTGTGGCTGAATGAGGACCCGAACGGTGGTGGAAATGGATATAAGTATGTTAAATTATAAGTGATTTCATAATGAAATTTTGGTTGAACTAGTGGAGACATTCATATTTCCTCCAAGATATCTCTAATGAATGTGTTTTAGAACATGATTTCATATTAAGCTTCGAGGAACTGAAATCCCAATATAAGTAATTTAAAGGTTTTGATGGCTTTCGTTTTTATTTGAGGGATTATAATGACTGTTATAACCTTGATATTAATAAAGAGAAATATAAAATTATTTAGTATAATGTTAAAATCAAGGTTATCAATTATATAATCCTGAAAAATAGGAAACTCTCTATTCATCGACATAATTTATTCAATTAAAATAGTATTTGGAATTAGGAAGTATTACAAATTGAACATGTTCTAACGAAGAACAAAGTATAACCTCTAACTTTATGTCATAAGTCTCATCTAAGAGGTCATCATAAAGGGATTAAATATCATAAATATCATTTGGAAGGTCTACTTTAAGGGATGTAAATAATGTAGGTAATAACTACTCATATTCTACACTTGCTTGCTATTGCCATCCCTGATAGTATTGATGATTAGCAAAGATGTATGAATTATGAAATTTTAATCTTGTAAGTGAAACACATGTTAAATACTTTGAAGAACAGGGTAAAAAAGAATGGGAATGGTCTATATGAGAGTAAAATAATGTAGTTGAAATAAATGGCACTTGGGACTTAATAAATTTGAGATTTGAGAAGAAAGTGGTTAGTCTAAATGGGTATAGAAGGGTACATGCCATCCAAATAATATAAAAAAATAAGGTAATAACGTCCTCGATACTTTAGGTTTTGTTTGAAGGTTTGAAATCCTTTGAATAGTTTTGTAGTAGCTGCTTAAAATACAAAATTTACACTAATTTGTTATTCTACATTTCCAAATTGTTTTTTGGAGGAGGAGTTATAACCACCCAGGTTCTACATATATGGATAAGAGGAATTGTGTACTAACTCAAGAAAGTGTTGTACATACAAAAGTGATCTCCAAGGCTTGATATGGCACACTACACACATATATTCATTCTGATGGCTTCAATCGGAGCGATAGTGAGATAAAGTTGGATGTTAATGTATTGCGTATCAATGCAGTTACGATGATATATTATTTAATTATTTTTTAACACTCTAATTTATTAATTAGTGGATCATATGATGCATGAATTTTTAATGTATTATTAAGGACTTTAGCATTTTTTATGGTCTTCTACTAAAGAAAACAAATGAGTGTATTTTCATTTACTAAGAAAATATGCACTGATTTTTTTACAGAAGTTTATAATTATGAATTGTAAAAAAAATTCTAACCCCATGAACACATATGTTAAATTTTCATTCAAAGATGGAACTGCATCCGCGGAAAGGTTTCTCAGAAGCATGGTCAGCAGATTGATATACCTCACTATTTCTCGCTTGGATGTAATATATGATGTCATCTAGTCTCAGGGTTAGTGCACAACCTCTCTATGCATCATCTTAGATCCATTACCATAACTCTTTGTCCTGCATGGGCAACCAATAACTATGAGATTTGATATAAACCATCCCTACACTTCAATTTAGTTTGTTTTATTAACACTTAGTGGGAATGTTTTGTGAACTACCAAAAAAGAGAAAGTGGGTTTGTTGTTAGCCCGAGATAAGGATGTCTATCATGGGTCTTCAACAAATAAAAGACTATCGAATTATCATTATCTAAAATTGAGTATATTGCAACATCGTCAACACCGACTCAAGATATTTGGATATGAAGGAATCTTTAGGAGTTATACGAATAATAAGCCACACAAACTGAGATATATTATGATAGCAAATATATTATTTCAATAACCAAGAGCATGATTTACCATAAAATATCCAAACACAGCAAGCTTCGTGATCACTTCATCGAAATCATTTCAAAAATAATTATCATAATGAAATACTATCCATTAAATTAGCAAGTTGTAAATTGATTTGGAAACTCATTATTGTATCCGAAGTTCGTGAAGTTTCGATCCTCACTCAATGTATCCATATTTTCAAAAAGAGGGTGATAGTAACTATTTTAAAATATTACAAATCTAGTTAGCTCCATTCCTGGTTGACGGGAAGTCTAGTTCTTTAGTTGATGTTATATGTTACGAGGTAGTTAATTTTGAAGTCAAAGTTTGTACCTGAACACTTTATTTAAGATTCAGTTTCTCTTTACATTTCCTACAAAACTAAGTTAAATATTGACACCACAAACACAATTAGTACCTAATTAGATAAAATATGAAATCGCAGGTCTTAATAAAACTTGGAGCTAGTAAACTCGATCATTTACATATCCCTAAATTTGATATTGGATTCAAGATGTGCTAAATCTCGTAATTCCCCATTGCTCTAATCATATCATTGTAAGAATATCATGTTATTTCGGAATTGGGTTAACAAACTTTTTAATTTGCTTTGGTACATATCTGTACAACATTTAGACATTCATAAATGTGTACAAATTTGTTTTCAAGTTTAAATCAAAATAAGAGAACTCGTTCAAGATTAAATATACATTATAATAAAGATTAGACAATGGAACATTTTAATTTATATGATTAGATATTTATGTAAATTACAAAATTGATATATAACTAAATTATTGATTTTGTCGAATCCAAAAATGAGTATAAACAAATTATAATACATATTCCTATCACTTTGATAACATACGGTGAAGGTCCTGTCCTATAGGGTTCTATGATCGCAAATGGTATAAATACCAAGTAATAAACCACTATTGAAAGTTGTTTAAAATTATATGTTTAATTAAACAGATTAACCCAAATTAAAATTAACACCAAATTTAAATCAATTATTGTGATAAATATATTTATCAATTTTATCATAACTTACACATGCATCTTGGTGAGTGTAGGATAAAATAAGTGAATTAAACCACAATGAGTGATGTAAAAGGAAAACCCCAACGGAAAGAAACTTGAATCGCCTAACCATGTAAATTCACTATGTATGGAATTACAAACAACCCAACAATAAACTTACAACACAGACCCGATGCCCTCTCATGCCTTAATGATCTTCATTCCTCAACCTCAGTATAGTGACACATAAGAGTCCATCAATGCCGCAACCAAAATGCGTGAGTCCACACACACCTCTATATCTACCAACAAAAATTATAAATCTTAAAGAGATCTTGAACATGGATTCCACCTCTTGTTCACTGCAACACTACAACACGGACTCCACCTTATGTAAACATCAACAAGTGTGTGAATTCCCTTATGCGAAATGAATACTAAAATGTGAAGAGTATTAAACTTTGGTAACTAAAGAAATATCTCAAAGAATATATGTATTAAAACTTGGATCTTAAACAATATGGGTGAAACAAGGATTTTAGAGGCCTTTGGATACATAAAGAAATCAATTTTGCCAAAAACTCTCTAAGAAATCATATGCCAAGACCCTTATATATATAAAACATGGTTTTCGAGGTGGCACATTTTTTAGGGCTCGTTTGAACCAAATAAGAATTCATTCGAATGAACATGCCCATCTCCTTCGAACACACCTCAAACTATCTTCGAATGATGTATTTTTTAGAAATAAAAAAAAAATCATTTTATATTCGTTTGAAGGTCATTCTAACGAAATTCGCATCTTGTTCGACGAAAAAATATAAAATCGTTTAAAGGACATAAAACAAAAAATATTTTTTATTTTAAAATGTCTTCAAAATTCCCTAAAATAATTTTTTTTTAAATAAACACCGAAAACTAAATTCTAAAGATTGATATACATTGTGGGGTCTCATTTATTTTTAGCCAAAGAGAGTTTCCGAACAACCTAGCATGGACAGTGGACTGCCCGACCCAAATGAGTCATTTATTAAAGACTTTGTATTTTATATGCACTTAAATATATAAGGATATACTCAAATCGGTTACCAACAATCTCGGAGGAGATATTCAGGGACAACGCGAGTAATCCATGATCTAATTTGCTTACTTATACAACTTAATCACTTATTTTACAGATCTATAAATTATAAACCCTGGTCTGGGACAATGGGATATAACCTCTAGTATTGAAAGAAACTAACAAGAACATAGTAACCTCTTCGTGGATTCAGGGAAGTTGTTGAACCATGTATATTTGTTGTTTTGTGTGTGATTAATTGCTTTCATCTTGATATTGCTTTCTTGATCATTTATTGTGATAATTCTTGCACTCACAATTGGCGCCCTTTGTGGGAATTGATTCTTTTTTTGTATGAAATCATTCATCAACAAAAATCTTGTGATGTCTCACCACAACAGCAATATTCCTTGATTTGGCGATGTGGAGGATGATGCCATCCCACCTAGGGTCAGGTAAAAAATTTGCCACCAACCAAATTCTAGGTTTCTCCAAGAAAGGTATCCTTCGAATGAAATTATGGAACCACCTAGGTCTACCCAAATTTCCAGGTTGGTCGACGCTCACGAATCCAATCTTCAATAATAAGAGGAGTCCACACGCCTCTAGGTGGAAGAAAATACTCGCCTGTAAAGGCGACTTGAAAGAATGGAGAGAGATCTCCACAGAGATACCTGGAGGCATCGTGATAGAACTCTTTCTCCTCAAGTTAGAAATACTCACAATAGAGGTATGAGTTCTAGACGGGACCAACACATATATAAATGTGGAAGGTTAGAGCATGATTGATCAGAATGAGGCCGATCAAAGAGGAACCATAGAAGAAATGATGTCAGGATCAGTTAATTAGAATTTTTATTCGAATAGAGATGGACAAACATCCAGCCCATCGAGGAGCCAAGTCTACTAGGGATATAGCTAAGAGAGATCTTAACACTCAGATGAAATCCTCTTTCACAATGGGAATTAAATAAGAAGATCCCCCCAAAAAGTTTGTGATTCCCAAGTTAAGATTTACGACGGGAAAACATATCCCATAGACAACGTTCGATAGTACAGGTAGGCGGCGACCCTGTGGAGCCACAATAATTCCTTGATGTATCAAATTTTTCCTTCTATCCTACATGACATAACACATAAATGGTTCAAGAAGCTTACCCACAGGTCGGTTAAGATCTTCAAGGCCCTAGTAGAGGCCTTTACTACTCATTTCATAACCAGCAACTCCCACCCCAAGAGGATGGATTCACTCCTCATGATGAAGAAAAAGCCATGACAGAGCCTTTATTATTATGCTAAGAGAAACTGGGAGGTCTTTAATGAGGTGGAGGACTTCTCGGAGAAAGTTATCTTTGTATCCTTCAAGATTGGTCTGCTGAATAGATCTTTACTGCACCAGTCCCTCACAAAGAAAGAAGCCAACACCACATATTGAGAAATATGCTAAGGTTAAGGATGTGGTTCACTGTAATGTAGGGGACAATGATCGAGAAAAGGTAAACAAAGGAAGAGATAAGAGTGACACTCCAAAGAAAAGGAACAAGAAAAGGGCCATGAATGACTTTAATACTGGGAGTAAGATTAATCCTTCAAACACATTCCAGGCTATTAACATCGTATTTAAATAACCAATCTACAAGACCATGAGAAGGATCAAGGATCAACTGTTCATCGAGTGTCCCTAAAATATGGGTGGAGACCCAATAAAGAGGAACAACACACTGAGATGAGAATTACACAAGGAGGGCACCCACACAACATAGAATTGCATGGATTTGAAGTCACACTTGGAAAAGTTATCCCAAGTTGGCTATCTCAATGAATACATAGAAAAAAGATGATAAGACCGTAGCCAATGGAAAATTAAAACCAAATAATGTCCTTGATGATGACATGGGGAATGAGTTCGCGGTCATCCATGGAGCGTCTAACCTAAAGTAGATCTAAGGGAATAATTTTTGAACAGAGATGAAAAATGTCACTACTTTCATAAAGGCATTCCAGATTGACCCTACAAAAATCCAAGATGGCAAGCGCTGCCGACTAGAGAATGTCAACTACACCAAACACATCATCTTCACTCAAGAATATTTTATCAGAGTGAGGACTCCGAATCATAATTCACTCGTGATGACTCTCAAAATTACATATTGGGACATCAACAAGCGACTGGTTGATCAGGGAAGCTTGTCAGAGGTGATGTACCTAAACTTGTTCCACAAGCTGAAGCTTAACCTATTCGACCTCAAGGAAGCCATAGTTCTATTGGTCGACTTTGCGGGGAGAATTATAATAACATTAGGAAAGATAGTCCTTCCAGTCAGGGAAAGAAACATCTTGAAGATGATTAAGTTACTGGTGGTGTACATACAGTCACCATATCATATCATCCTAGGCAGAGGATTATTACATGCCATGAGGGCCTTACCATTTACTTACCACTAGAAGCTGAAGTGTATCAATGATCGGGACATGGTCGAGATTTATGGTGACCAATCCACAATAAGGAAATGCTTCATCATGGCCATTCGCCCCAAGAAGGAGAAGAAAAAGGAACCAAAATATGCTCGAGAGGAAGCCTAGGATAGGGCTACACCCTCTAAATAGAGACTGTGTTACTATCGACTAAGGGTGGAGGAGACTACGGTTCACCTCGCTAATAGGGTCATTGAAAGCCTAGAAGAAATTAGAGGTGTTGAAAGTTTTCTAGAGAGAAAGTTTCTGAAAGGAACTATACTCGTCAATCATGAAAAGAAAGAGTAGATTACTATTTTGAGAAGTAATACTGATGTTTTTCCCTAGGATCCATATGATCTTACTGGGATTGATCCCCATATAGCCTTCCATAATATTCATGTTGACCCAACCTTTAAGTTGATCACTCAAAGGGCTTGTCAAACAACCCTCGAGAAGGCTATCACGATGGAGAATGAAATAGAGAAGATTTTCTAGATGTAGGATCCATTAGGGAAGTTCAAATCCGTAAGTGGCTATCCAACCTAGTGGTAGTAAGGAAGAGAAATAATAGTTATAGGGTCTATATTGATTTCACAAACCTCAACAGGGCCTATCCTAAAGACAGTTTTGCACTTACTAAGATTGATCAGCTAGTTGATGCCACGACAGCGTATAAAAGGATGAGTGTTTTGGACGCATAGGTAGGGTACCATTAAATTCTATTGTTCATCCTTGATTAGGATAAAACATCCTTTATTACCCTAATTAGTCTATACTATTACAACGTCATGTCGTTTGCCCTAAAGAATTCAGGGGTAGCTTATTAGAGGCTAGCCACGAAGATGTTCAAGCAACAGATGGGAGACACATTTGAGGTCTGCATCGATGAAATGTTAGTCAATAGAATTAACAGAAAAAATCACCTTATGGATTAACCAGAACCTTTAAAATCCTCAGGAAGTACTGAATCAAATTTAACGCAAGTGTTCACTCGACATCCAGTCAGTTAAGTTTATGGGATATTTAGTCAGTAAAAAAAAGGAATTGAGGCCATCCCGATCAAATTGACACGATCACTAAGGTCCAGCCTCCACATACATTATGAGATGTTCAAAATCTTACTCATATGCCCGCTTCACTCAATCGCTTCATCTCTAAGTCCTCAAAACACTCTTGACCATTCTTACATCTTTTAAAAAAGGACAAATGCCTTATATGGAACGATGACTGCTCAAACTCTTTGGATGAGATCAAGTCTTGCCTCCACAAACTACCCCTATTAGTGATTCTTGATGACGGAGATCCACTATATCTCTATCTCGCAGGATCAGAGAATGCTGTTAGCTCATCTATATTATATGACAAGGAAGGCGGATAGTAACACGTAACAATGCTACTTGCCCTTAGAAAATCTTGTCTATGCATTAGTGGTTGCCTCGGGGACGCTAAAACATTATTTTCAAGATCACTCAATAATAGTGATCACTTTATATCCCCTCAAAGATATTCTTCAAAAAGCTGAACTCTTTAGACGACTCTCGGAGTGGTCAGTCGGGCTCGGGATGCTCGATATCCACTTTTACATGAGAATAAAAATTAAAAGACAAGTTGTGGATGATGTTTTGTCTAGTTCACATAAAACCAGTCTATGAACCAATAGGAAACAGAGAAGTCAACAAATAAGGAAGCATAATCTAAGGACTGGCCCCTATACATTAATGGAGCCTCCAATTCCAAGGGAGCGGGAGTAGGAATTATCCTTATCACACCAGATGATATTATCATCGAACAAAGAATCAGGTTGGGATTTTAATCCTCCAACAAAGAAGTTGAATACGAAACATTTATCGTTGTCTTACGCAATAACCATATGTTGGGGTCAAGGCTCCTCAACGTATTCGACAAATCTAATCTAGTATCTAAGTAAGTAAGTGGAGATTTTAACGTAAAATATAATAGGATGGAAACATACCTCACTGTAGTAAGAGGTCTTATGGTAGGGTTTGAGAAGGTTGATATTCAGTACTTCCATTGTAGGCAGAGCAGTAACATTGTTTCCTTAACTACCCTATAGATAGCGGTGGAATCCGATCTTAGAAGAACCATTCAAATAGTTTTCCTCACATAGCCAAGCATTAACTAGACGCTGGTCACTGAGCAATTCCTCTTATAAAGGTCCTCTAGTTGAATGAATCACATCATTTCCTATTTACAGAGTGACATGTTGCTTGATGATAAGAGACAGGCTCATAAAGTAAGAGTTAAAGAAGCCCAATTTTACATGTCCCCCGGGGAAAAGCTCAATAAGAGATTATTCACACGACCTTATCTCTAGTGCATCCACTCGCAAGACATCGAGCAGGTTCTCAGTGAACTTCATGATGGTATTTGTGGGAGTCATGTAGGAGGGAGGTCATTGGCTTTTTTATGGTGGACTCACATGGAAAAGGTTCACAAATGTGAAGAGTGATAGAAATTATCTTTAATGGTCTATCATCAAGCCAATGACTTAAAATCCTTAATGAGTCATTGGTCATTCGCGCAATAGGGTATGGATATTATGGTATCACACCGCATCTGGAAATCACAAGTATCTATTAGTCGAAACAGACTACTTAACCAAGTGGGTAGAGGTAGAACCACTGGAAAATGTTCATGACCTCGACATGAATAGGTTCATCCGGAAGAGCATCATGTCACGCTTTAGGGTACCAATAACTATCATCACTGATAATGGCACGCAGTTTAAAAGTATCTTCTTTTAAGGTTTTTTTTATGATCATGGCATCAACCAGTGTTTTAGTTCTGCGGCATATCCCCACATCAAAGGTTAGGTACAAGATTATAAAAAGACCATGCTCGATGGCCTAGAGAATAGGCTGGAAAGAGTAAAAGGTTTGTGGGTGTACGAGCTCCTCTATGTTTTTTGGGCCTACCGTACTACTCCTAAGAAACCAACTGGGGAAACACCCTTCATGATCACTTATGGAATGGAAGCTATTATACAGCTTAAAGCTGGTATCCCTACTATGAAAACCAACTTAGTTGATGAGAGAAAAGAACATGACATGATCAAGTTGGCTTCCTACCAGCAAAAGCTGGCCAAGAAGTACAACAAAAAGTCAATCCGAGGAAATTCCAAGCGGGGGACTATGTCCTAAGGAAAATCCTCGACAGTGTCATAAAATCGTCAGATAGCAAGCTAGGGCCAAACTGGGAAGGAAATTTTAAGGTAATCAGGGATGAACTTCAAGGAGCATATCACTTGCAAATGCTAGAGGGTAGGGAGATACCAACGGCATGGAACGCAACCAGTCTCACAAAATTTTATGTGTTAATCCTTTTTATCTTTTATCAGCGCATTTTATTTATGCAAATTTTTATTTCAAAATTATGTCGCTTGCAAGTTATTTTTAAATGAATAAAGTCTTATTTGCACTTGTATTTTGATCTCGTATATTGGCTGGTTAAATTTTTTTTGCTATGTATCTCAGTATTATGCAACCTTTCCAAATGATAAATCCCTCAACCATAAGAAGAGGTTACTTTTAGTTACAATAAGTTGCTCGGCTCGTCTTAGCCAAAGAACTTACTTATGTATAACAAAACTCATGTGGATTAGAATAAGTTCTTCAACTTGTTTCAGTCAAAGGATTTAATTGTGTCTATCATGCTTCACAGTAATTACAATATGTTATTAAAGTATTTGAATTGCTACTGTCCTCGGGTCTTTGTAACAAACACAATAGACCACACGAGTTGCCACGATAATAGAAAAAGACCTATAGGGATTCCTTAGCCAAAAAAATCAAGCTTAGGTTGGTCGCCAACTATATTGGTCGCAAAAAACATGATCGGGATAGAGGCCCATTAACCAGGTACATTCCCGCCATCATCTCACCTAGGCCTAAGGGAGTGTGACGACAAGAATTTAAAGGTAAGGAAGATGGAATTATACTACTAAGGTATATTGGACTGGGAGAATGTTTGAACACAAGTTAGCAAACTGATTTAGTAGACAAAGGCCCAAAATGGTTTACACTTTTTCTACATTCATTTAGTCGGTTAAGAGCCAAAAATTTTAATGTTGAATACTAACTCATTTAATCGGAAAGAAGCCTAAAATGTTCAACAATATTAAATTATAGATAGAGGTCCAAAGTGGTCGATAAATGTCAACTCTTTCCAATTAGTAGTAAAAATACAAAGGTAGTTATTAACTCATATTTAGTCATCACATGCTCAAAATATGGAACGAGTTGATAATTAAACTTTATAAATTGACAAAAATTAGAGAATACAATTACAAGAAGACAAAATACATGAAGACCAAAAAAGTACCTAGACCAACTATGTATGGCGATCAAGATAATCTACTATCCGTGATGTTTGGCTATCATTTGGGTTAGGAGCCAACACCTCCTCATCATTTTCAAGGCAATTGTTTAGAATATGGGTTGGAATGGCATCGATGGGGATCCATTTATCATTGTTTAAGAAGGTATTATGATGATAAGCATGGCAATCTACCTGATACTTATACCATAGGTTTGATTCCTTAAGGGTCTTAACTTATCTGAGGGGAGTCAACCACCCACACTTGAATGAGATATCCTCAACCTCCGTCATCCGTACTGGTGCAATAGTCCAGCCTTCATCATATCCTACTACCCATGCTTCTCGAGGGATCATTCTAAACAAGTGTCTTAACCTTGTAATGTCTCTTTGGAGGCCGAATGTAATAATATATCCCCTTTGAAAGTCCTCTTTAAGCTCGGCGACCTCCTTCCTCAAAGCATCATTCTCGTCTTGAATCACCTCGCATACTTAGCTCATGTCCCTTTTAACAAAAAGATTTTTACTCAAACCATTTACCCCCTCTTGCAATAACGAATCGATGTCCTCCATGACTTGAATATCATCCTTCAGCTTAGCGACTAGCTTAGACTGTTTCTTGTACTTCTCAATCATCGCCTTCATCTACATGTAGATCCTTATAAAAGCCTTATGAGCTTGGATGCTAATGTCGGTCCCAAAATCCATCCTAACATTGAGGTAGTAGGATGTATTCCTGTAGGACAATGGGATATAAACAGCACAACAAATAAGAAATGCAACTAACATCAGCATAATTGAAAAGGGAAGAATACATCAATAAAACCAAAGTACTTTTCATTTATTAATAAAGGGAGGCTAAAAGATAGTACAACTGGAAGAAAAGAAGATCACAAAGCACACGCGAAGAAATAAGAAAAGTTCTATAGCTAAAAGACTTTATTCTTTATCCTTCATAGAGTTTCCTGTTGCCTTCTTGGCCAGCAGCTATCCTGACCACAGTAGATTCATTCTTAGTGTTATCAAAAGGATATCCAATAAGAGGCCTCTACAACTGGGTTGGGTCCAGGATAATGAATCTAGAAAGGTCAAAATCTAAGGGGACTCCTGCTACTCCTAGAGCTTGATACTATCCTTTTTTTTAAGAATACCTTCTTGGCATACACGGTTTGGAGCTCAGCATCATTATTAGTCATATTCCAACCTTTGATATAGTGTTGTCCCTCTCTCTCAGGATCTCTTTATCTAATTTTTAAACCTTCCCAGCGAGGCATATATTCTCTTGGGCGAGCTTCTTTTTCTCATTGACCACCAAGTCCTTGCCCCTATAGATCAGCATAAGCCTTTATCGAACTATTATTTTCCTACTCCAGAATAGTGTGGGCATTAGCTAAGTCTTTTTCATACTTCTTCTGAAAATATTTCAGATCGTGGTTATTCTTGGATTGATCGACATAACCATTCAGAAGGGTAGTGAAATTAAGAAAATTTTCACAAAATAGAAAGAGAAAGATCAATACGAAGAAGACAAATAAAGGGAAAAAAGAGGAAAACCACCAAAGCAAGTACTTAAGCACAAACTTTGATGACCCCAACTACGAGAAGAGCTCACGATCAGCTATTAGCATAACCCCTTTAGTAGGTCATGGGAAAGGATAGGAGCATTGGTCACACTAGACCCCTCAGTATTCATAGTAAAAAAAGGACTCCAGGGGCCTTCAAGGCCAACAACTTCTTGGCCTCTTCCCTCTTCTTATCTTAAAATCTCTCTCTCTCCACTCTTATCTTTTTTTTTCTCAATGTCTTTCTTCTTCCCCTTGGCCCTTTGGCTGGAGCCACTAAACCTAGGGGAATCCCCCCTGCTCTCTTCAAATATTTTATCCGATCAGATAATATAACCTAATCATCATCATTAACATTAATCACTTTACTTTTTGTAAGGGAGCCATATCCTTCTTTTTTTTCTTCTTCCTCTTCTTATAACACAATTTGTTTAGAGGGTCCCTTTTTTGGAACTTCCAAGTTAGGGACTTTATCAACTAACCGAGAAATAGAACTACTAGTGGTATTCTTGTAATCTTGTAGGTAGGCTACAAAATGAGGATGCTTTCCATTAAGAGGTCTTTTTTTTTACTGTCCATGTTTTGATGAGATTAGCAGCGTTCACCTAGCTCAAATCAGACTCTTGATTTTTGTCACGAGTTGCAAAACAGAGGAAAAAATATAAATCATAGGACAGGAAACATAAGTAACGAGTAAAAAATATGAGGAAAAGAAATATAAAGTAGATATATGTAAAGAGAATGTGACCAATATGATCCTCCACCAAATTAGAGATCTAAGGTCGTCTGTACCTCTTGCCCTTTGGTAAGGGAGGATGTTGTCAATTTTAGCAATAAAACCATGACCCCAATGATCCTTATGAGAGTCAGGGAGATTCACAACTAAAATGCTATCATATTTTCTCATTTTCAAGTACAAAATACCGTCATTAGTGTGTCACCAGACATAGCAGTAGTAGTGCTCAGTAAGTCTATAAGTGGTTCCATACAACTCATTTATTCTATAGTCCTTATTTATAATTTTCCAAAAATTTAGGGCACGTTGAGTAGGGACGACATCAAAGTACTTGAAGAACCTTCGAAAAATAGGGTCTAGGGGAAATGTCAGACCCCCATGTGATTAAGAGGGTATGAATCTAGTGTCCTCCTTCTATGTCACAGACATCTCTAAGGATGGGGGCACAATCGATTTCCTCCAAATCAGGAATATTGAAAGACTTCCTAAATTATGCTTTTGATTTGTTATCTAGTAGCTCGATGGATGATAAAAAAATCTCAAGAAATAGAAGAGGAATAGTCAAAAAAATGAAAGAAAAAAGATGGTGAGAGGAACTTACAAAAATGAATGAATAGCTATAAAATACAAAGAACAGAAGAAGAAAACATGGGAAATTTTGGGACAAGAAGTGTTTGAAAAATGGTTGCTCGGACCAACATACCCCTACTTCTTTGATGAAACCATAAATTTGCCTTGGTGTTTGACCTCGGACGTGTTTACACTCTTATGTTCTCAAATATTACAAGATTGCCATTGCGGTTTTATAAATAGTTTAACGCCATGGGCCTTGGACTCACTTAAAATTTATTGGCCTAAATGTTTAGCCTAAAACTTTTAGGGGCAATTGTGGGGGATCATTTATTTTCACCCATGAGACTATCTGACCATCCCAGCATGGACAATGGACTGCTCGACCCAAATTAGTCATATGACTCTGAATTTAACATGCACTTAAATACATAATAATATAATCAAATCGATTAACATCAATCTCGGAGGAGATATTCAGGGACACCACGAGTTATCCATGCTCTAATTGAGTTACTCGTATAATTCAATCTCTTATTTTCACATCTATAAATTGTAAACCCTGGCCCAGGGCAATGGGATGTAACCTCGAACATTGAAAGACACTAATAAGAACATAGTAACATCTCCATGTATGTAGGCAAGTTGTCGAACCATGTATATATATTGTTGTGTGTGTGATTAATTGCTTTCATCATGATATTGCTTTCTTGATCATTTATTATGGTAAATATTTCACACACACACACACACACACACACACAGATATATATATATATATTAAAGAGTAGAATAGTTTCACTATTTCATAAGATGATAAGATAATTAGAGGTTGAGATTAATCCACCTAAGAAAAAATTAAAGGGTTGAGATCATCTTTGAAAAACAAAGGAGAAGACCATTGTGCTGGGGGATTTCACTTTATCCCGCTCATTTTTTTGAACCCACATTTCTCTATCTCTTCCCTCCTATACTCATTTGCCATGTCGTTCAACAAACTCATGTTGAATCCACCATAACTCCCACCGTAAGCCACGAAATACACCATCAGGTATCTTAGAAGACATTTTTGTTGTTGTTGTTGTTATTTATTCTTCTCAGGTACTGGTATCCTTCGATTAGGTCTTTTTTTCTTTGTTACTTTTTTTCGATTCTTTGTTGCATTTTGGTTTCAAATGCATACTTTCTTTTTATTTTCAATTTTTTTGATTCTTTGTTGCATTTAGATTAGGCCTTTCAATTCTTTGTTACATTTAGGTTTCAAATGCAATTTTGGTATTTTTTTACTGCCGATTTTGATTGTGTTATTATGTTGTTGGATTTTAGGTTTTAAAGGAGATTTGTACAAGATGGTTAATATGGAAATTATTACTGGAAACATATGGCCTTTGTGAGGTCTGTTATTCATTTATTAGGATCTTGAATTGATTTAATATGGAAATTCTTATTTCTTTATTTCTTTATCTTTTTTATGTATCTAACTCAATATGTGTTTGATGAAGAACATGAGTGAAAAACGTATAGGCAAAAAGAAAGGTGTGTTGTGAGTAAATTAAGTTTTGAGCTCTTGAAGGTCGTGAAGAGAGCTGGGTATAGGGTTAAGACGATTTCAGGTAAGGCGACATCATTTGTTTTGCCGATGTTGATGTATTTGACTAGGTTGCCTCCTATGAGTTAGGATAATGAGGTATAGTCGTGCCTACGTTAAAAGTGTTAACACCACCAAGCTTTCACATTATTTCGCATTATTTAGTAATTAGATGATTAAACAATTGTGGGGGGATAGTCGATGATTAAGGTGGTGTTAACACTTTTCCATCTTTGTATTTGATGATTAAAAACCATTATTTGTTTGTCTTGTTATGGTTTGTGGTGGTTTTTGTATTTAGATGTTGATTTCTGATTTGAAACCTTGTATTTCCTATATTGCTAATCTTTGATATTGTAAATCATCTAACCCAAATGAAAATTCTTTTTGTACGGGTACAACTACAATCCATTCTTCCTTTTTGTTTCTCCATGTAGTCAAGACATATAGTGAAGTTAAATGGTTTATGTGGTATCTTTATATAGGAGCTTGAGAATTTAGCAAATGAACTACAAGAAGAGATTGAATCATACAATGTTCAAAATAAGTGGCAACCTAAGTTCACACCTAGGAGTGGCTGAGCTAACTATTTCAAGTATATAACTTAAACATAAAATTATTATTACTATAGCTATACAATGTAATATATAGGTTCATACATTATTTATTTAATTTGATTTATTACAAGTGTCCCATATCCTATTCGTTTTAACTTTGCATTAATTATGTTTGTATATAAGTAAAATTCTCACTTGCAGATTTCTTATAGTTAAATTCTCTGCCCAATTCATTAATACTTTAGGTATGAATTCATTTTGTTTGATTAGAAAACATTATTAGAGGCTTGGGGCTTCTTTATGGTCATGAATTGTGATTTGGTTATACATTATCTTTGTTTATATTTTTTGTGACATGTATTCCGACGCCAATGACATTGAAAGTACCTATATGTCGACATATGGTTCTTTAATGTCGGTGTGTGCTTCTATAATAGATTTGAAGTTAATCTCATATGTCGACTGATATAACTTTTTTCCGCCATGTGTGTTGAACAATAACATAAACATAGTCAAATGTATCATTACCATTTCTGATTTTTTGTGCGTTTCAGGTCATTTGAGTTCATATTCTCCTGGAATTTCAGATGAGCTATAATTCCATTTTCCAATGCAATATGGTTATTTTGTATGTGCCTAAGATGTTTTCTCTTTATATTTATAAGTTTTATTACTGGATACATATTTCAGGAAAAGAAATACAAATGTTAGCAATCTTTCCCTCAATCTTCTTTTGTTAACCAAAGTTCTCAAATTATTTTCCTATTTTTTTTCTTATAGGTTTAGAATTTTAATGATCATGTCATGATAAATTGCACATCTCAAAGTAAGTTAGCGAACACATGCTCTCATGTATTCATCATTTCCCTATCCCTACTAGATCATATGATTATACGCATGTTGTGCTTTGATGTATGAACTTGCCTATTCAATTTTCCAATGCAGTGAGACCATTTTGTTAGTCTTACAGTCTTCGTGTTCTTGGTAACATCGAGGAGCATGAGAGGGACAACCAGGACAACATACCTATCACGGATGGAGTGAAGTGGATTGTAATAACCCTTATTTTTGAGTAATTGTCATTATCTAAATTTCCATGTGAGGTAATTATTTAAAATAATAGAAGTTAGAATAAGTATTATTTTAAATGATTTAATAGATAATATTTATTGAATTTTTCATATTTACTGTTAAGTGAATGTAAATAGCATCATGTTATATTTTATTTCTTCGTTGTGTTTTAAAGCGACAAATATGATTGGAAATGATATTGGATCATGAAATGAATTATGTTATCTCGGATGCCAATTTAGAGGACGTGATTAGTTCTGAAATAGTCGAGAGAGTCAAAATAAGTGCGCCATATTGTATTTTTGGGTTCCGAACACTTTTGACAGGTTATGGCTTAATTTTATAGTTACGAGTCATTTTAATGGTGTAATAACATTTAAAGATGGAAATTAATGTTAAATGAGCGTTTAAGTCTTCCAACCCCTTTTATTTCTCAATTATATGTTACTAAACCTAGAGAGAAAGAGAATTGTGGACAAAAGAAGAGAAAAAGGAAGAGAATTGAAGATTGGATCTTGAATTTGTTTCCACCGGAAGAGAATCCGAGACTTCAGCTTTAAGGCAAGTTTCTAACTTGCAAATCTATGATTTATTGTGGATAAATTGTATTGATAGTTGTGTGTTTGAAATAATAAAACAAAATATGGGTTTGAGAATTTTGGTGTTTAAACCTTTAATAATGGTATTAGATTTGATTTAAGTTGGTTCTAGTAAGTTTTATTTGTTTAGAAATGATTTGGGGTTGATATGAGTTGATTTGGTAGAGATTTGAGGAGAGAAGTTTGAGTTTTGGGAAATTTTAGGGTTTATAACCCGTAGCCCCAAACTTGGCATTTCTGCTAGGCCGAATTGATTCACCATCCCAAGCGAATCAATTCGCCTAGAAGGAAGGCTACAGGTCTGGTAGGCCGAATCGATTCGGGTTAATGGCCGAATCGATTCGGCATGAGATAGGGAGTTGGGTTTCCTCAGTTGAATCGATTCTCTTTTAAGGGCGAATCGATTAGGAATCTTTTTGTTTTAGGGTATTTTTGATATGTTTGTTTTTATCCATCTTCTTCTAGATGTTAGGCTTATGAACCTTCTATTATGAAGTAAAATAGTGTACAAGAGTCCTATATTAGGGATGTAAGTACCCTAGATTAGAAAGAGGATAATTGGGTGTATTTCGGGGATTGTTTAATAGACATTAGGGTATTTTCTTCCTTTATTAAGCTGGTTTGAGACTAGGGAAAAGTGGGATGACATAATCTTAAAATTTGAGAGAATTACATGAGGTAATTATATTGGGTGGTTTATCTAGATGTTTGTACTTTCGGAGCCTATCATTAAACGTAATATTGAGGTTTACAATTATAACATGTAACGCTTATGGCTACGGACAAAATGTAATGTACATTCTAAATTGGAATGTTTTGTGAATGATAAATTGTATATACATACCTCTCTAAATGCTATCAGAAGGGAAGTTACGCACATGAGGTGAAGTCCCCTGGCTAGTGAATGCAGGGTGAATATAGTCCTCGGCCATAGGACCGATTATTATATATTATGTTGTTATTTTTTGAAGTGAGGTAATTCCGGGTATGGTTATGACTTACTATCGAAGGTGTATGGATGCTTCCCAACGTCACGCAATTCAGGATGCTGGGGTTGTCTTGGTTATAGGCCTTGTAAGATGATAGCTATTTAGGGGCGCATCCAGTGGGGTGATTCCCGGAAGGATGGTCTTAGAATCGTTATACATTGTGATTATAAAAATTCTTATGATAGTTATATTTTATAAATGGTGAAACATTTTATGAATTAACGGTTTTGGAAATAAGTTCCTAATGAGGAATAGATTTGTAAAGTCATAATGCGCTATATGGAAATGAAATCTTATATAGTGAAACTGTATTATATTATCTGGCATACATGAATATTCTTCATTGTTA
The DNA here is from genome assembly GCA_949130495.1 of Sambucus nigra. NCBI lineage: Eukaryota > Viridiplantae > Streptophyta > Magnoliopsida > Dipsacales > Adoxaceae > Sambucus > Sambucus nigra. The sequence goes on along the minus strand of OX422218.1, from coordinate 238,410,987 downwards.
TTGATATTACGCTAGGTTGCGAATTTAGATTGAGAGGTGAGAACTAAATTTAATTGTGGAGAGAGAGATAAGCTGATTCTTGATGATTTGATATTCATAACTATCATGCATTTTATTCACATGTGATCATATCGAACTCGGGACCTAACTCATTTATATCTCTTATTTTTTTATGAATTCTCTTCACGCCCAGGTGCTCCGCCGCAAGGATGCTCGTAATGACTTTTCCATCCTAGCGTCATGGAGCTCTAACATTTTGCGGATGTTATAGGATATTTGCTATAGATGCCTCCATCTTTTGTACTCTAGTTATGCTCAGTTCACACATTCGGGAGTGTTGCCCAAAGTTTTTTACATGTTTGATATATTGTGATAATTCTTTAATACTCGGTGTAACCTGCTTGTATTGGTCCGTTAACCAACAACTTATTCGGTTATTATTTGGTGAACGAATGTAATCAGTACTTGTCTTTTATCCACACCTTTAAATTGGATTGTCTAAAGAATTTTTTTAAACTTACAAATATTTTTTACACCCATTTTCTACAATAATTGGTGGTTATCTCGTATTATATTTGTAACGACAGTCATGCTAAGAATGGACCATCTATGATTCCTATATTAATTGGAATACCGGGCTGGACACCTCTTCTTTTAATAAGCGGGGTGTCACAGATGGTATCAAAGCATCAGGTTCTAGAGTTCTTAGGATCTATGCAAACTTATCACGTTCTACCGTAGCGTTCTTTAATATAGAGCCTTATTGTTAGGAATGTTTTATTTGTTTTAAATTGTATTATGATTTAGTTGTTTCTTCGTCTCAGATGCCGCCCAAAAGAGGTCGCCCAGCGAGGAGAAATAGAGTTGTAGAATATGATATAGAACCTCCATCGTCACAACAAGGAACTATATATATCTTGCTCCAGTGTTTATTTGCAAATTAATACACGTGCTATTCATTAGTATTGATATAATGTGAGTAACATTTATGCTATTTTTGAATCTCAAGCCCAACACCTTTGTGTCGAATAATGTGCATTTTTTTCTAAAATTATTTAATGTGTAATGTGATTTATTAATTACAATATGATACTATTTATCATTCATTTTTTACTCTTTTTTGTAGTTGTTGAAGCCAAAGATGAGAGAAAGCATGATGCTGCCCTATAAGGTATTCAACAATTTTCTTTTCAAAGTTAAAAGGTTCATAAAATTTTGTTGACTATCAATGTAATATATACTGGTGTTATAGAAAAATAAATGTATTGGAACTACTGGAAATCCAACTTGACCAAAATTTAATTGTTTATATTTAAATGAAGCTTCTCGTAGGATTTTTTTAAGCATACAAGTGTCTATCAAACATACAAAATATGTTATCAATTATTGGATTGTTTGTTTGTTTTGTGCAGTGCCCCAGCTGTGGTAGGACTTACAATACTTGATGTTGTCTCATAACAAAAACTCCCACGGAACGTTGGAAGAAATTATGATAGTATTGCTTTTGTTGAATTATTAAGGGAGTAAGAATGGATGTAATGGTCCTATCGAAACACCGCAGAGGGGAGACCCATCATGGGACCTATTTAAATGATTCAAATAGCTGAATTCCTACCGAGTGGCGGTGGATTCAGTTGGGACTTCCAGTAGTGTGTTCCTTAGTACCAACGAAGCTAAGGGAACAATGAGGGTGGTCGTCGAGGTTGAGGCTACCAGGGTTCGAGAGAAGGACAACCTTAATATGGTCAGTAAGGCCAAGGGTTAAGGAATTATATGATGAGGCATTTTTTGTGGAGAGTAGGAGCGCATGCATTGATTTTTTATGAAGTGATTAAAAAGGACAAGAGTATCATGCCTATCTAGGGTAATGATTAAGATAATTTTGGTTCAGTTCGGATAGGCATGTCATGTCTAAGAACCATTTGAGTCACCAACATTATTGAAAATTATAAGTATGGGTTTTATCCTTGGGTTAGTGGGGTAAGTTTTATGTGACACGAGCGGGTCACAATAGTCCATTAGCACTAGATTTTCATGTGGGATGTGTTTAGTGGGTAGAATGATAAAGGGCTGTAATAACAAGGCCATCGTGTTTTACGTCCTAGGGCAGGATGTGTTGTTTGACGAGGCCACACCTGAAAGAGGGTCGGACTCTCATCGATATTATATTATGATAGAGACTTCGAAGAGTATGGTTGTCTCGAGATATTTGATCCCGATGTGTAGTGACTTAATTGATGTGAATGGAGGTCTATTGGATTTACTATTGAGCGGAGTGATTTAGCTCATTATTATGTTTAGCGCTCAGGACTTGGTGATAGGGAGAATGCATTGTTATATCACTCCTTTAGAGACGTGGGAGTTGAGATTCATATTTATATATTTAGGGATACGATTTTAAGAGTCTCGATTAGGAGATTGAGGTGTATGGAATTTGATTACCACCAATGTTGAGTAATAGAGTATTTGGGAAGTTCCTTGTTTGAATGTTATTGTGTGATGAGATACGCATGGACTTTGACGAACATCGTGAGTAGAGAGACGTTAAGGGATGCTAGGGCATCAATTTTGAATGTTAATCAATTGATGTGTAGAGAAAACACTCCGAGGGGTGGAAAGATGTTTAGGAGGAATAAATTTCAATTTATTGGGTGATTAAGAATACCCATGATTCATAGACACATGGAGAATGCGAGGAAAGATTTAAGGAAAGTGTGTGTGACATTTCCAGTATTGTGCAGATAAGCACCGATAGGAGGACGTAGGAATCAATGTGTGGAACATATGCCTGAGGGAAATTATATATGAAGCCGAAATGGTATGATGGATTGAATGTTGTGTGAGAATGACGATAATCCAAGTATATGCGTGCAATGAGAGTAACACACTGAGATGGGTTGAAAGGCTATGGGAAGCCATGCAAAGGATATTTATTGATAAAGAGTAGACCTAACTGTTATGGAAAAACAGAGCGGAGCCTTACTCAGTCGAATGTTGAGAGTGGCTTATGCGTAAATAGAATATTGATGACTATGGGGAAAAAAGACCCAAAAAGGGTGCCTGTTGTGAAAAGTGCACGGGTCGTGACTTTTGGCATACCGAGGGAAAGAAGGGGAGTATAAAGTACAACTTAATCTGATATATTATAAGTGGGAATTAATGTTGGGTGAGACATAGTGAGATTGTCTCCCGATGCACCACTTATAGATGGAAAAAGGTTGACTCGAGATGATCAACCAGAATTTGGTAACAAGCCTACGTTGCCAGTGACAGAATGGGTAGGTAGACTAATAAAATTCATGATGGGCTGCCAACATCATGACTAGGTCGAGAATTCCTCTGAGTGTATGGAATGGATTAGCTGAGATGAAGTAATTATTATTATTTCTTTGAAAAGAAGGATTGCACTAGTGCAAGGTGAGATCCTTTAATCCCACCTCCTATAGGGGTTATTAGGAAGCGATGGAGACGAAGTTTTGTTTTGGGCATATTGTATCACCTATAGCCCCATGGTTAGACGAGAGGTGGCTTATTATGCTAGCTAATGCGAGTAGTGTGGGTGGTGCCTTGTAGGGTAATTGAGGGGAGAATTTACCATTGGTAGAGTAGTGTGTAATAACTTGTATCGATTTATCAGGCAAGAGGTACCTATTAAGGTTTTGTGTGTAAAGCATTGACATTCACCCTTTGGTTGATTAGAGGGGAGCGAATAACTAAATTTTTAGACTGACCGTGATTTGGAGTTCGTTGTTAATAGTGGAGTGAACCACAAACTATTTTGGGTGGATTTTAAATGTGGTAAGAGTTTTGCCACCGTGAACGGAAGCTCTAAATACAGACATGAGTGTTCAGATGTTATAGTGATTTCTCCCATGAAGGGAGTTTTGAATAATGTGAATAAGGGGAATTGGCATTTAGGATTGTGCGACCTTTTCTCAATATGGTGATGAAAGAGCCAGTATTGAGATCACATGACTGATAGAGTGTATCAGTATGTAGTCAATTGAGAAAGTGTTGATAAACTTGGGCTAGAGTGATTAAGCCTTTTGATAGGTGGGTACCACTAGCAGGTTTATATTGGAGTGACCCTTATGTTATTATGATTTGAATTTCGATACCAGAGGATGTAGTGATGTCAAAGATCCTAAGTTTTAATACTGATCTTGCCCTAATTTTGAGGACAAAATTCCTTTGTAAGGGAGGAAGTATGTAATACCCCATATTTTTATGTATTTTTATTTAATTAATTTGAGGAATTAATTAGAAAAAACAGTTTTAATTAAATTACGCGAGTGAAGTAATTTAATGCGGTTAAATAATAATTGTGGCTATTATATATTAATAGAGAGATAAATACTGATTAATATTGCATTATGATATTTACTAAGTACGTACAGTGAATAATTGATAATTGTGGTTATGCGGCATAATGAGTGATATGTGCGTATTTTATTTTATCTTACCGGGAGTCGAGTGTAGACTATTTTGAGGTGAGAAATGAAAAATATATTTTAAATGACTCAGATGATTATTTAGAGGTCACGAATGAATCCGGATGGGTCGAAAGAGTCGAAATAGGGTACTCGGGGGTATAGTTTGGGTCCCGAGTCAATTTGGGACCAAACCAGCCCCTATTGAGGGAGTTTAGGTCATTTTAAAAAAACAGATGGAGGGACCTACGAAATTTAGAGACATATATATGATATCTAGAGATTGGGTCTTGGTATCATAACATAAAAAGTTTGGAGAGGCCATCAGAGAGAAGAGAGAGCCTATTTTTAAAGCTTAAAAAGGGATTTTGAAGATGGTGAAGATATATTGTATCCCAAGGCAATTGGGAATGAAGATTGGAGAAGGAAACAATCAATCATCAACAAAGAACCAAGAAATCAGATCAATCAATCTAATGCAAGTGTTTATTGCAAATTAAATTGATGTTATAATACCTATGTGTAAGGTTTTCATGAATAGATTGATTTTATTGAAAAACCTTTGATGAAAAGTATCAATTGATCACATGTCTGGGTACAATTGCATGTAGTTAGTGTTTAGATCTGTAGAGAATCATAAATCATAGGAGTTTTGATTGTTTCTATGGATTTTAATCTTGGATTTTCATTCAATGATATGGATGAACACAAAACTAGATTTATAAAAGAGTTTTGGGGGTTAATTCATTCTTAATTGATTTCGGTGAAGTTTTAATGTGCTTGAAACATTAGAAATCATCCTAACTCATGTAGAAATAGTTAGGAGTATTCATATGTGAATTTGGTGAAGGATTATGTGGTTTGAGTGAATCATATGGTGTAAATGTTGATGCGAAACAGAGAGCAGAAGTTGCAGAAAAAATGACCGATCTGGTCCTGGGAAGCGGATCGGTGTGATGCTCTGAATTTCTAAAATTTTCCTTTTTCTCTTGTATTCCAATAAAGACGTGGTGGAAACTCATTAGGCACTTGTGAAAATAATAATAGGAGATTTATTGTGATTATAATAGGCCTACAGTGGGAGTACGACTTCGTCTTAGAGAGAGAGTTAAGACGGGAATGGGATTGGTTATAGTAATTCGTAATTAATTTTAGAGATGGATAAAGTTACGGGAATCTATTGAAACTATGTATATCAGTAGGTTAAGGTTGGCAACTACTGAATTTATATAACAAAGGGGTAACTAGGACCCTAGAGTTGTGGGAGCACTCCTATATATACGATAGTGGGATAAATCGTAAAGTAAATAGTACGACGAGTATGCGAGAGATATATACAACATACTAACATGTATTATCGAGTTGTGTGAATACCTATTGGTGCATATTACTACTTAGGTTATGTGAATACCTAAAGTATACTATATATAGATATTGGTGGTCGAGGTATGATTCCGAGCCAAGGGATATAAATCACTATTGGTGATCAAGGGAGGATTTCGAGCCAATAACCCCTAAAATGTGATACAAGGAAGTGATTATATAGTATATGTTTATAGTATATATATATTGTGTGTGATATATATATATATATATACACACATAAAGTGTTCTTAATTCTGTATTGGGGTCGACAATTATTCGAGCCAATACATGAAAGCTCGATTTGGGGTCGATGAGTATTCGGACCAAATCGAATATGAAAAATACTGTGATCGAGGGGTATCCGGACCAATATACATATGCATGACATTCAACTTGGGGTTGGGGATATCCAGACCAATGTAAATGATAGGATGATTGGGGTCGATGATTATCCAGACCAATATACTCATAGTATATAAAGAGGTGTTTTCAAGATCAATATAAGAATAACAATGGCAGCACAACTATATAAAGAGGTAAGAGAATGAGATGAGGATAAGAGGAGAGGGCACCGGTATATAAGTGGTTTAGCCAATCTGGCCTACGTCCACTGCGAGTGTGTGTGTGAGTAATATCACTGAATGAAGGCACTAATGGCCATGGATACAATCTCTCAAGCTTTCTCTCTCTACTGTGTATCTAGACAGAGTTTCAGCTAGGGTTGAATATCTGGATCCTTTTGTAAGGTAGGGGATGACCCCTATATATAGTACATAGGGGGTGTAATGTACCCCCCCATGCATGTAATGAGCATGTGTGTGGTAACCTCACCAATGTGGGGGTGCCATTTGTCACTGTCACATGTAGAGAATTATGATGAAATATTCCCCCCACGTGCGGGGAATAATCTTGTTACAACTGATTTGTGCCAACGTGTCCTTATCTAGATGTCAACAGGTGCTCGGCTATCGTGTCTGGTGTATGACCTCGGCCTTGGTGAGGCCGAGGTTGGTGAGTCTTGATACTTGTTCAGTCCGGGTGTTCCATGGAGGTCTCAACCTAATCCCAGCCGAGACAATGGACAGGGTCGACCTGATATGAGGTTGAACTGGTGACTTCCTACAGGCTCGGCCTATGTATGGCCGAGGTTGCCATTCCAATCCATATACGAGTGCTGCTGATCCTTATGAGGTCCCTTGGAGAGGCTCATGGTAGTGTCGGCCTGGGCCGACCTTGGTCTGGTCGAGGGATGGTATCGTGTGTCCAAGACATGCCCAATGTCGGCCATAATATCGGCCGAGGTTGGTGTCTTTAGGCCGAGGTTGGTGCCTCTAGGCCGAGGTTACACTTGGGGCATATCAATCACCCACCAGCCCTTAGTCATATGTGAGAGCAAGTGGATAGGGGATTACTACACCTCCGAGGCCTGTCTATTCCAAGCCAATACCTTCCTGACACCTGTCCAATGCTATAACATGCTTACTTGGTAGGCGTGTCCTGTCAGCCATCCTTTGAGGCTCTCAAGGCAATGATGGGCCTTAGGAGTTGTGCCTGAGTATATAAGGGTTTTAAACCCTTCTTTCTCCCTTTCTTCTCCATTTCTTCCATTTCTGCCGCCACCGTTTCTGCAATTCTCTCTCTCTAGAAAGATTTTGATTCAAGGCTTTTGGGTGGTGATCTCTCGCGTTTTCTCCTCACTTCCTTACCATTTCCTCCTCAGGTAAGGATTTCTACATTTTTTCCTTCATTTTACCTGCAAGCACCCTTATTTTCGTACTTTCCGGTGACCTTCTTATTTTTCCGGCGTCACCACCATAGTTTCAGGCGAGTTTTTCTTGCCAAGTTTAAGCAGTTTGATCTTTAAATTCCTTTACTTACTAGCCAGTCTTGTTTGTAACTTTTGGAGTTTAGGAAAATCCCAAAGTGTAGTGTCGTCCTCTGATGCTCAGACCTTTATATCAGCTTCTTGAGGAGTTCCCTTTTCTTAGAGAGATGACTTTAGAAAAGATTAGGCAAATAGAGAGAGCTCAGGAGGAGGCTCGTAGGTCACAAGGGTTTCCCATTAGACCCTTGTTTCCACCACCTCTGAGGGTGATATATCCCGACCCCCCGGAGAACTTCTATCAGACAGGGGTTCCTGCTGATCCCATACCTATGTATGAATCTGAATCTTCTACCTCAGACCCCATGTCTGTGGACTCCTTTCAAGAGGCCATGGACTTCACACGTAGGCCTGATCAAGCCCCTGATCAGGCCGAGGTCTCCGGCCGAGCCTCGTCCCATAGTCACTCAAGCACCTCAGGGTCGTCCTCAAAGGTTGAGATCCTTGAGCCTAGTGTGGCCATACCACCACCAATTGACGCCATCCCTCTGTCGTCCATCACCGGGGTAGAGTTCGCTCAGAGGTTCCCGAGTAACCCATCAACATCTGCTCCGACCGACGTTAAGTTGGATGATGATGAGGTAGAGAGCGATATCGACGTCTTTGAGGCGGCCGAGATCGAGAGTACAATTAATGAGGTAGCCCTTCTCTGCTTCAGATATTTGTATTCTATTATCCCCTCCATTAAACTTAGGAGACCTCTAAGGGAAGAGAGGTCTTATCACTGCCGAGATGGGGAGATCTGCTTGTACGAGAAGATGTTCAAGTTGGGTTCCCGTCTGCCCATTCACCCCATCATCAGATCCATCCTCTCTTACATTAACTTAGCCCCCTCCCAGCTCTCTCATAATGCATGGAGAATCCTAATAGGGTCCATAGTGTTATGGAAGGTCGTCCACCATTCAGACCTACCAGTTCAAGTATTTGTGGGTTGTTACGTCCCCTCCTCGGCTAAAAATCATCCGAGATACTACCATTTTGTAGCTCGGAGGCCTGAGAATAAGTTGCTTCATGTGACCCAGACTTCCAACCATAACTGGAAGCCTCAGTACTTCTTTGCCTCAGGGCCATGGGAGTTTGGCCCATGTGTTCCCTCGTCCCATCTAGAGCAGAGGATGCCCTTGAGGTGGGGTAAGGTCACCATGTCTTCCAGGGCCGACCCTGGCCTAAGTCTTCAAATCCTCCAGAAGGTGAAAGCCCTTGAGGATCAGGGGGAAAATGGCCTATTTATCAGGTTTGAAAATTTGATGACTCCCCACTTCCTCTCTGGGACAGGTCTGGGTGGAAGTCCCCTTGCTGAGCTGGGTAAGCATTTTTGTTAAGTTTAACCTCTGAGTTTATTCATATCTGATTTATCTAACTCAGGTCTATTAATTTTTTGCAGAGCGACCAAGGGATATCCCCGACGAGCTTTGGGAGATGGCTGCACCGAGCTTGACAAGACTTGCCAAAAAGGCAGGTCTGAACGCTCCTCCCCCAGCTCCCTCGGCCTCTAAGCCCCCGGCCAAAAAGAAGAGGGCTCCCGAAGTTCATGCCCCTGAGGATCAGAGGCTGAAGAAGAAGACCACTGAGGCTGCTATCCTTATATCTTCTGCCAATATCCTGTATGCCCATCTGGATCAGTTGAAGTTGACTGACACCATAGTTGGCCACAGTATGCAGGCCGTGGATGCCATTGGCTCTGTAATGACCGAGGCTGACAAGCGCTTGTACAGGGCTATGGACACCCCCTTGCTGGTTGAGTTCAGCCTTCACAAAGCCGTTCAGGTATAATTTGGTCCTTTAATACAAATTCTTCAAAGTGTAACATCTGACTCTTCTTCAACTTTATTTATGTTCACTAAATATGCAGGTCTTGACCGCTATGCACCATCTATCAAACTGGGCTCTGAGGAAGTTGCCTCTCATCCAAAAGGGGAAAGAGGCCGAGAAAGTCCAGGGTGCTCTGAATGCAGAGGTAGAGAGCCTTAAGTTTGAGCCGAAGGGCTCTGAGGAAAAGGTGAAGGGGTTGGAGAGGGACATCTCTCAGCTCGGCAAAGACCATGCTGCTACACTGAAGGCTAAAGACGACGTTCTTCAGCAAAAGGTCAACTCGGCTGTTAGGGCCGCTATTGAGGATGCCTCTGAGAAGATCATTGCTGATTACAAATCCTCTGATGAGTTCATGGGGTTTGTCTTTGAATACCTTGAAAGAGGTATCAAAGCCACTACTAAATGGGATGACATCAGAGTGAGAGAGGCCGGCACTCTGAAAGCCTCTAACTTCGTGGGTCTCGGCTTTGCTAATCCACAAATTGCCCAAGCTCTTCAAGAGGTTGAGGAAGAGGCTGCTGCTCCTGCCGAGACTGCTACTCTGGAGGTCACCGAGGTTGGAGGGGCAGACCCTTGTGATGATGCAGCCAAGGTCTCTAACCAAGCCGAGGGTGTCAGCGTTCCCCCCTCAGACTCTTAGGATATTTTTTATTTCTGTTTGTAATTTATCTGTATAGTGGAACTTTTGCCTGTAATAATTGAACATCAAATTTCTGAATATATATATCAACCTCTGATGAGGACCCTCTTCACTTTCTTTTCATTGAATGCCAAGTGATGCTTTTCATTCTTAGTTCCATTGTTATAGTGTCTGCTAGAAATAAAATTGCAATGAGCTTCAACCTCTGAAGCCCTCTTTATAAGCTTGTCTTTGCAATGGTTTTGTTTAAACTCGACCAATGTCCTGATCTCAGACCTTGTCACCAACGCATGATGTTATGCAGGTCTGAGGTCATTACCTAAGAGGTTATCCTCATAAGTAATTTCACCAAATTAATGATGTTAAAGGTCTGAGGTCATCTCATTAAGGTGTCTGAGCTCAGACCTCATCACCACTGAATAGTGTTATGAGGGTCTGAGGTCATCACCTAAGATGTTAGCCTCATAATAAATTTCATCAAATTAATGATGTTAAGGGTCTGAGGTCATCTCATTATGGTGTCTGTGCTCAGACCTCGTCACCCCTGAATGGTGTTATGAGGGTTTGAGGTCATCACCTAAGTGGTTAGCCTCATAATAAATTTCATCAAATTAATGATGCTAAGGTATGAGGTCATCTCATTATGGTGTCTGAGCTTAGACCTCGTCACCACTGAATGGTGTTATGAGGGTCTGAGGTCATCACCTAAGATGTTATCCTCATAATAAATTTCACCAAATTAATGATGTTAAGGGTATGAAGTCATCTTATGGTGTCTGAGCTCAGACCTCGTCACCACTGAATGGTGTTATGAGGGTCTGAGGTCATCACCGAAGATGTTATCCTCATAATAAATTTCACCAAATTAATGATGTTAAGGGTCTGAGGTCATCTCATTATGGTGTCTGAGCTCAGACCTCGCCACCACTGAATGGTGTTATGAGGGTCTGAGGTCATCACCTAAGATGTTAGCCTCATAATAAATTTCACCAAATTAATGATGTTAAGGGTCTGAGGTCATCTCAGTATGGTATCTGAGCTCAGACTTCGCCACCACTGAATGGTGTTATGAGGGTCTGAGGTCATCACCTAAGATGTTATCCCCATAATATATCTCTCATCTAAGAATGAAGCAAGCACTGTCATGGAAACTGATCTTTATTAATAACCTCTTCTCAATAAGATAGCACATTTACATAAAACTCTATGCAACATCATATGTATATCTCTTTAGGTGGTCAGCATTCCAGGGGTTAGTGAAAGGTTCTCCTTCTAGGTTTTCTAGCCTGTAAGTGCCAGGCACAACCTCTTCTGTTACTTTGTAGGGGTCATGCCAGTTTGGGTGTAGCTTATTTGCTTTCTGTAGGTTCTTCTTTAGCACTAGGTCTCCCACTGCAATGGGTCTTGACTTTACCCTCTGGTCATAGAATTTTGCTGCCCTCTGCTTGTAGGCTGCTTTCCTGACCTCTGCGTCTTCTCTTCTTTCTTCGATAAGATCCAGGTCTAGCCTCCTCTCTTCCCCATTGCCGTCAGGGTCATAGGTCTGAATCCAGTGAGTTGGGAGTCCTACTTTCGTTAGTATGAAGACCTCTGAGCCATGTGCCAGCATGAATGGGGTTTCTCCTATTGGTGTCCTTGACATGGTTCTGTAGGCCCATAACACAGCGTAGACCTCTTCTGTCCATCTTCCCTTCGCATTTTCTAACCTCTTCATGATTCCGTCGAAGATAGTTTTGTTTGTGACCTCGGTCTGACCATTTGCCTGAGGTCGACCAGGAGATGAGAAGAACTGTTTAATCCCCACTCTTAGGTAATACTTTTCTAAGGAGGAGTTCTTGAACTGGGTCCCATTATCCGAGATGAGAGTGTTTGGGAGGCCATATCTGCATATGATGTTCTTCCAAATGAACTGGAAGGTCTTATGCTCTGTGATTATTATCATCAGTTCTGCCTCCACCCAGTTTGAAAAGTAGTCAATGGCAACTATCAAGAATCTATAGTTGTTGACAGCTCTTGGCAAAGGTCCTACCAAGTCAATTCCCCATACCGCAAATGGCCATGGAGAAGAGATTGACGTCATAGGCTGATGGGGTTGATGAGGGATAGTGGCAAACCTTTGACATTTGTCGCACCTCTTCACATAGTCTGCAGCGTCCTTAGACAAGGTAGGCCACCAGTATCCCTCAGTGATGATCCTCTTGGCTAAGGGCCTTCCCCCTATGTGGCTAGAGCAAGAACCCTCATGAACCTCCTGTAAGACCCGGGGTACTTCCATGGGATGCACACATCTGAGGAGAGGCAATAGAAACCCCTTTTTGTACAAGACGTCTCCTACCATTGAGAACTTGGCAGCCCTGTATCTCAACTTTCTCCTTTCTAGCTTGGACTCAGGCAGCTCTCCCTCTCTTAGGTATCTGATGAGCGGGTCGATCCATAAGTCTCCTAGGTTCACATTGTGACAAGGGCTACATACCTCGTCCTCCTCGATAATTGCCTTTCCTAAGACCTCGATTGGAATGGTCCTTCCCATATCTGTCTTCATTGCCGAGGCCAACCTTGCCAATGCATCAGCGTGATTGTTGCTCAGTCGATGCACTCTCTTCAGTTTTGCTTCTTCAAAATATTCTAACAACCTTCTTACCTTTTTTAAGTACTTGGCCATCCTTTCGTCTTTGGCCTCGTATATCCCCAATACTTGATTGACAACCAACCTTGAGTCGCTATGGAGTAGGAGTCGCTTTACCCGAAGAGTTTTTGCCAATAGGAGACCTGTTATCATGGCCTCATACTCAGACTCGTTGTTTGAGGCCTGGAAGTTGAATCTCAAGGTGTATTCAATATTGGCGCCATCTGGAGTCGAGAGTATTAGCCCCGGACCGCTTCCACTATCACAGGAAGAGCCATCAACGAAGAGGCTCCAGACGTCAGTATCTGATGAGAAGACCCCTTCTCTCATAACCCCTTTCTTGAAGAGGTATCGATCCTCTTCGTTCTCTTCTATTCTTCTCTGGGCTTCGCCTAAGATGACTTCTTCTCGATCTCGTAAGATGTTTGGTGCCGTCTCTTCCGAATTTCGGAAGACACTATGGTTCGTCTCTTCGCCGTTATCTAAGCCTTTCTCTGCCTCGGCCTCTTCCAAACTTCTATCGGCCTCTCCCCAGGTCAATTCTGTAACAAAGTCTGCGAGGGCCTGCCCCTTGATGGCTATCCTAGGCTGGTAGGTAAGATTATATTCTCCTAGTTTGATGGCCCAGATCATCAATCTTTCGGACTTCTCAGGTTTGTGCAGAACCTGCCTTAGTGGGGAGTCAGTGAGGACTACCATGGAGTTAGCTTAGAAGTAAGGCTTATTTTTCTTGAGGCATGTATTAGGGCATAAGCCAACTTCTCCATTCGGGGATAATTTTGTTCAGACCCTTGAAGGGCCTTACTATTGAAGTACACAGGCCTTTGGATCCCATCCTCTTCCCGTATGATGGCCGCACTGATGGCTGATTCAGAGACTGCCAGATACACAAATAACCTTTCCCCCGTGATGGGCCGAGATAGCAATAAGGGAGACCCTAAGTAGGACTTGAGTTGGTTGAAGACTTTTTCACAATCTTCGTCCCATTGGAAGGCCTTTCTTAGAACTTTAAAGAATGGAAGACACTTGTCCGTTGCCCTAGAAACAAACCTGTTAAGGGCAGCCACTCTTCCCGTGAGTCTCTGGACATCCTTAATATTCCTAGGAGTCTTCATGTCGAGTAATGCCTTGATTTTCTCAGGGTTCGCTTCAATTCCCCTCTGATTAACGATGAATCCCTGGAACTTCCCAGCTCCTACTCCGAAGACACACTTTGTTGGGTTGAGTTTCATTCTGTACGAGTCCATGACATCGAAGGTCTTCTCAAGGTCTGCTACGTGAGTACATGCTTTCAAGATCTTCGTTAGCATATCGTCTACATATACCTCCATGGTCTTACCTATTTTCTCTTCGAACATCTTATTGATAAGACGTTGATACGTTGCCCCTGCATTTTTTAGACCGAAGGGCATCACTTTGTAATAGTACGTCCCTTTATCAGTAATGAAGGCTGTCTTCTCAGAGTCTTCAACATCCATGAAGATTTGGTTATAGCCTGAATAAGCGTCCATAAAGCTCATGAGTTCGTGCCCCGCCGTCACGTCCACCATCCGGTCTATCCGAGGTAAGGGATAGCTAACTTTTGGGCAAGACCTGTTCAGGTCAGTGAAATCCACACACATTCGCCACTTCCCATTGGCCTTAGGCACGATGACTGCATTTGAGAGCCACTCCGGATAGGTAACCTCTCTTATGAACTCGGCCTCTTCTAACTTTTTGACTTCTTCCCGGATGACATCGTATTTCTCCCTGGAATAGACTCTTCGTCTCTTCTTGATCGGCTTGGCACCTCTGGTCACGTTAAGCTTGTGGCTCATCACCTCAGGGTCGATTCCAGGCATGTCCGCATAACTCCATGCGAAGACACTCTGTCTCCTCCTGAGGAAGTTTATCATCTCTTCCTTGATTCTTGGCTCTAGGGCCTTACCGACCTGGACGGTTTTTTCTAGCTCGCCCTCATTGAGGACGATGGATTCTACCTCTTCCGCGGCCTCTCCCTTTTTCAATTTTGTTTCGTCTCTTGGGACAAGAGTGTCAATGCTTTAAGTGGTGGTTGCCCTCTTATGGGCTTCTCTCTCTTTGGCCGAGTTAAAGTAACACTCTCGCGATGTGGTCTGGTCCCCTTGCACTTCCCCTACTTCATAAGGAGTCGAGAATTTTAGCATCTGATGGACCGTCGACGGCACAGCTTCAAACTCTTTAAGGGCCACCCTTCCTATGATGAGGTTGTAGGCCGAGAAAACGTTCTCATCCATAATGAAAAAGTTTATCTTCTTGGTCAGCCTCTTAGGCCACTCATTACCCATTCGTACGTCCATCTCATACATGCCCAAGGGGTGGACCTTTTCGCCACTGAAGCCTATCAATGGGTGATGATAAGGCACCAGCCTTGCTCTGCTAAGACCTAGGCTCTTGAAGCAAGGCCAAAACATCACGTCTGCTGAGCTCCCCCCGTCTATGAGGATCCTCCGTACCTCGCACCCATGCACCCTTGTTGTTATGACTAGTGGGTCGTCATGGGGGGCTAAGATACCCTTGAAGTCGAGTCTGGAAAACCCCACTACGAGGGTGTCCATGTCTACCTTCTTCCTCTTCTGCACTGCATCGGAAGACATTAGATTCACAACTTCAAGCTTGGCCACTGATCTGGCCTCTACTACATAAGCCTTCCTATCGGCTACTTCAGAGCCACCTCCTACAAATCCCCCACATATGGTGCTAACACCAAAGGAGATCGTACCGACCCTCTTCACCGGGGTGTTGTCATCTTTTGGCGGAAGATCCGGGTCGTCTTCGTCATCTCCTTCCGAATCATCGTCTCTTCTGGCCGGGACATTGCCCCGGCACCTGTCATCTCTTCTTTTCTTAGGGTCATCTCTTCCACCCTATGGAGCCTTACCATCCACATACTTCCTCAGCTTTCCAGACTTTAACATCTTCTCAATCTCATCTTTTAAAGCGAAGCATCTGTCCATGACATGGCCATGATCCTGATTGAACTCGCACCATAGGTTTTTGCTCCTCTTATGTGGTGGGGCCTTCAGTTTCCCTGTCCATCTTAGAGTCCAGTCAGTCTTAATTTCATTGAGGATGTGCTCACAGCTCATAGTCAGGGGAGTATAGTGAGCGAACTTATCATCTCCTGACCTCTTCTTCCCCTCTTTCTTGCTTTGGGACCTCCCAGTGCCACCACAGTTCTCCTCCTCATACTTGGAGGCCATTGCCTCTTCCGCATTCATTACTTTTCCTACGGTTGCCAGCAGCTCCGCCATAGACCTAGGGGGGTCTTCCGCCAGTTTCCACAATAGCTTCCCCTTCTGGAGGCCTCCTATAAGGGTGGTCATATCTATGCTCTCTTCATAATCTTCTACCTCCAATTTCTCTTTGTTGAATCTTACTATGTAGTCTCTTAGGCTCTCACCCTTGGCCTTCTTGACATACAGCAGGTGGGTAGTCTTCTTTTGAGGTCTTACCCCGAAGCAGAAGTTGTGGATGAACTGCTCAGCCAAACCTTTGAAGTTCTCAATTGAGTTCTTCGGAAGGGAGGTGAACCAACTATGCGCTGCTCCTGTTAAGGTCCCCGAGAAGGCCCTACACTTCATCTCATCGGGTATCGAGTAAATTTCTGTTGTTGACTGGTACATCTCGATATAATGTATAGGGTTAGTGCTGCATCATACTTGGGAGACACTGTAGGAGGCTTGGACTTAGCTGGGGTTGGGAACCCCACTATCCTAGCCACAAATGGGGAGCCCTCTGAGTAACCCCTTTGAAATGGGTCCCTGCTTTTAATGATGTCTCTTATCTTCTCCTCAAGGCGTTGAATAGAATCATTCCAGGGTCTTCTGTCATCAACTTGGCCGAGGTTATCCCCTGCCACCTCCCTGCGATCGACAGAGGGTTCTCCTGCCACGACACGTTGGCTATTGACCTCTTCTTGTTCCCTGCCTCTTCTTTCACTGGGTCGGCCTTGGTCTGGCCGACCCTGTCTGTTCCCTCTCTGAGAGCCTGCTGCGCTCCTTGACCTCGACAACCTCTGTCTTAGGTCATTCACCGGGCCCAGTCTCTCGAAGGCCGTCCCTCTGCTCAACCTATCAAAGGCCGACCCTCTTTGTTGGGCCTCTTCACCTCTTCGGCCGACACATCATTGACTTTGCCTAAGAGGCCGTACAGTGTTATTTAACACCTCATACGGCTCCCAGCAATCTTCTAGGGCTTCTTCAGCTTCTAGGTCATCATACCTGTCCTCTGGGCAAGGGTTTCCCTGCCTCCCCAGGCGCAAGCGCCTAGGGTCAGCAACGTCCCTTCTCCGCTGGGGTGTAGGTTGGTCCTTCATCGGCGCCTGGGGTGGTCCCTGGCGTCAGGATGAGGCTGAACTGCCGCCCGAGTGATCATGTCCGGTGAGACTCCAGGTGGCCTCATCATAGTTTGACTAAGCTGGGCAAATTGGTCCTGCATGGCTTGTTGTGTTACAGCTAAAGATCTCAAGGTTGCTGCTACCTCCGTCATTTCGGACTGCGGGGTGCCTGATTGGAACTAGGCCCTCCACCCACGGACGGCGGAAGAGGAGGTGGTAAATCTGGTGACATATGTTAACACTATAGAGCTTGATTAGCAGGTGAGCTTAATACCTCACAGGACCTCTTTCAATGGTGAAACAGCTCCGCTCTAGGGGGAGGCCTGGTTCACCACCAGAGTCTCCGGTGAGGTTAAGCATAAAAAGAGGAAGAGATAGCTTCTCGTTCCCACAGACGGCGCCAAAATGATGATGCCAGAATCGGCACCACCAGATAAGGTGTTTTCAAGCTCAATATAAGAATAACAATGGAAGCACAGCTATATAAAGAGGTAAGAGAATGAGATGAGGATAAGAGGAGAGGGCACCGGTATATAACTGGTTCAGCCAATCTGGCCTACGTCCACTGCGAGTGTGTGTGTGAGTAATATCACTGAATGAAGGCACTAATGGCCATGGATACAATCTCTCAAGCTTTCTCTCTCTACTGTGTATCTAGACAGAGTTTCATCTAGGGTTGAATATCTGGATCCTTTTGCAAGGTAGTGGATGACCCCTATATATAGTACCTAGGGGGTGTAATGTACCCCCCCATGCATGTAATGAGCATGTGTGTGGTAACCTCACCAATGTGGGAGTGCCATCTGTCACTGTCACATGTAGACAATGATGATGAAATATTCTCCCCACGTGCGGGGAATAATCTTGGTACAACTGATTTGTGCCAACGTGTCCTTATCTGGATGTCAACAGGTGCTCGACTATCGTGTCTGGTGTATGACCTCGGCCTTTGTGAGGCTGAGGTTGGTGAGTCTTGATACTTGTTCAGTCCGGGTGTTCCATGGAGGTCTCGGCCTAATCCCAGCCGAGACAATGGACAGGGTCGGCCTGATATGAGGTTGAACTGGTGACTTCCTGCAAGCTCGGCCTATATATGGTCGAGGTTGCCATTCCTAGCCATATACGAGTGCTGCTGATCCTTATGAGGTCCCTTGGAGAGGCTCATGGTAGTGTCGGCCTGGGCCGACCTTGGTCTGGCCGAGGGATGGTATCGCGTGTCCAAGACATGCCCAATGTCGGTCATAATATCGGCCGAGGTTGGTGTCTCTAGGCCGAGGTTGGTGCCTCTAGGCCGAGGTTACACTTGGGGCATATCGGGGATATCCAGACCAATGTAAATGATAGGATGATTGGGGTCGATGATTATCCAGACCAATATACTCATAATATATATTATGTGTGAAATATATGCTTCATGATATTCTACTTACGTGCAATAGTAGACATGTAGATGATATGTATATAGATATACATCTAAATGATAAATTAAATGGAGAGAAACTTAATTTCAAGATTTAAAATAGATTACGAATATCTATAATGAATTAAGTAGTAAAACTTAATTTTGGAAGTTGAATGGTAATTTTGAAATGATTTATGAATTAAGTAGTGAGACTTAATTTTGATGAGCAAACATAGCATACGTGAATGTTATATGAAAACTGAATAACATGCGAGAAATGTTAATAACGAAGCGTGTTGTATGGGCGGTACGAGAGAGTAGAATTGATAAGATCGGTTATATACTTTAGTTGAGGTAGCTTGGGTATGATAGCTAGGTGGGATAAGTATAAGAACGTGATGTGTGCACATTAGATGAGAGGTGAGGAAACTCAAGGGAGTGTGCGTGAACCTAACATGTGTAATCAATAATTGATTTTCATTGCGATAAATTACTTGTTAAATGTTTTCAAATGTTTTGAGTACTAACTCTTGCTATAAAAATATTTTTAAAAACCTTTTAGGTGTCCAGCCACAGGGATATCATACTTGATGGTTTCATTCCAGGGACTTGGAGCTATAGCACTGTGAATGCTGACAAGATTTTGAGTAATCGATTCTTTCATTCGGATCTAGCATATGATCTCACTCTTATATATCATGTTTGGACATGTGGTCCGTTGTCGGTACTATAGTTTCAGTTTTGTATCAGTTTTACTTTGTAGTTTGGACTTGGATGATTACATGGTTTAGTTGTTTCTGGCCGATAGTTTATTTTGCTTGACTCTTATTCATTTACATATCATGATGGTTTGGACTCTAGTATATTTTGAATGTTGTTTTAGTTTTAGAACTAGTTATTTATCCTGTTTAATTGAAAGATAAAAATTTGGTACCGTGTCTTTTGAATACTAGGTGCTTAGTTAGTTTTAAAAAGTTTTCGATAATGATGCTAAAAATGAACCAGAAGAGATTCCTGTTTAAGTTGATATATGACTGATCACCCAGTATTTTATTAGGCGGGGTATCATAATTTTGACGTGAAATTTAGGATTACATCTCTTCTCTTTTAAGTACGCTTAATGATGATCCTAAGATTCAGCACCACCAGATAAGTGATGATGAGCTCAAACAGTAATAACAATGGCCGCAATAGAGCTATGTATGTGTATAGAAGAGGATGAGTATAAGAGGAATGAAGGTAATGATGTATAGTGGTTCAGCCAATTAGGCCTACATCCACTGTGAGTGTGTGATCCACTAAATATGTGCACTGATGGCCTTGAATACAATGCTCATAAGCTCACTCACACTCTCTCTCTCTACTATGTATGAGAAGAGTTTTAGCTAGGGTTATAATTATCGATCCCTGTACAAGGTTGAAGATGACAAGTATATATTGGGCTTTGGGGGGTTTAGTGTACCCCCCAAGCATGTATGATGCATGTGAATGATGATCTAGCCAATCCCCTGCTAATAGCTGGATGTGCCACTAGAAATTAATGATGACATAATATTCCCTCACGTGAGGGGATGATATTGTTATAACGGTTTAGTCCACGTGCCATATGAGTCCCACGCGCGCTGTTTATGCGTCTCCCAAATCACAGATTGTGATGATGTCACACTCAGCCTAGGATGCCAAGCCGAGGCTAAAGTTGATGCTGGCATTGGACCCGGCTGAATACGTGCCTCATACTGTCGTCCCCTCATAGGGTCATTCGGCCCTGATGAGGGGGTCGACCCCTTATAGGGTCGTCTGGTCCATGATGAGGGGTCGGCCCCTTATTGGATCGTCTGGTCCATGATGAGGGGTCAACCTATTGTAAGGTCGTCCGGTCCTGATGAGGGGGTCATCCCCTTGTAGGGTTGTTTGCCCCTAATAAGACCCATGTGGAGTAGTTGTTGACTCCTCGCCCTGGACTTGAGCCCTCCTCCGAGGTGAGGGCCCTCTGGGCCTGGCCTAGGGTGTATATTGGTATATCAATCACCCCTAGCCCTTAGCCATCGATGTTTGTTGAGATGAGTGAGGGTTAATGTTTCCATGAGAATATTGAGTGGTTAGGTGGATGAGTGGCATCTGTCATATTGTCAAGTGTCCATTATCGTTTACGTTCCCTAGGTGTGGCGGCTGCACACTGTGTGGGGATTGGTGCCCTAATGATGTATCTCCTCGTGGGCTGTGCATCGCCTTGATTTAGGGGCCCACTAATAACAAAGTATTTAAACTGTTTTAAAATAATCATTTATTTTTCTTCTTTGCGCTTTAAGTTTTCTCTCTCTAATTTCTTTAGCAGCTCCAATCGACATTTCTGCCATTCTCCACCTTTCTTCGTGTTCCAAGCTTGGTTGTGTCACTATTCTTTCTCAGGTACTCTTTCTGCCCTAATTCCCTCTTTATATTCCATTTTCGTTTGCTTTCTTGTTTTGGGTTTCTTCTCAGTTTTTCTTGGCATTTTATATTTTTTGGCGTAGAGTCCTGCATTGCTGTGGTGGCTTGTAGGGATGATCATTAGGTTTTAGGATCTTTACGGTTCCATTCCCCACCTTTCTGTGGTAGTTTAGTGCCTGTTTATGGCACTTCTAGGATTTTCTTGTATCATCCGACATTCTTCTCCGACGAATTGTGTTCCTTTCGTTCTTTAATGTTCATTCACCAAAAGCCTTTATTTTCTTAGGTTTGATCCATGAGTCAACTTGGTCAAACTATAAACCTGTTTGTAGTTAGTTTGAGAAAATTCGTTAAGTGGAGGTTCTTCTCCTTAATGATTAAGATACTTTATGGTTTAGCTGAGGAGTTCCCAACCTTGAGGGAGAAATTCTTTGCTGAGATTAGATGAATAGAGGAAGAGGATGAGCGAAGATGAGGGGCCGACCCTAATTGGGTACGACCCATCTTCCCCATTCCTTTAGCCATATATTTACCATATGAGCCCTTTGGGTCTTCCAATCATCTGGTAGAGAGTTAGAATCACGAGGGAGAGATGAATGAGAGAGCATCGTCACTAATGGGTGATGGTCCTTCTGGGAGGAGAGAGACATCAACTCTTAGACCAGGCCGACAGGTTGAGGGGACAGATCATGCAGAGGATGTCCCTGTGATAGCCATGTACCCTCTTGCTTTTTAAGTAGCCTTTCTAGATGGACCTTCGATAGGCGATGAGGCTGAGGGATCCGGGGATGAGAGGGATGAGGACGGTAATGAGAGTTCTAATGATGATGGTCGAGTTGATACTTCTAGTGCCTCGGCTTATGTAACGTCAGTTAAGGATCGTAACCTCCTATTATGTAGGCATCTCTTTAGTATACAGTCCAATATAAGTATGAGGGTCCCCACTTAAGATGAGAGGGTTTTCCAGGGGGACGAAGGAGAGATTGTTGTTTACGAGCAGATGCTACGGGTAGGTGTTAGGTTCCCTCTGCACCCTACTATAGTCGACATATTGTCTTCCCTCGGGGTTGATCCTTCTCAACTTCCTCCCAACACATGGAGAACTATCCTCGACTCTATCTCCTTTTAGAAGAATACTTTTACGAACGAGCCCTCGGCCGATTTATTCATAGCCTGTTACAATATCACTTTGTCATCCAAACAGCCTGGGTATTTTCATCTGGGGTGAGGAAGTCCGATAAAAAACTTCTTCATGTGGCACAAACTTCCAACTATGATTTGAAGAAGAGATTTTTCTTCATCTCTGGAGATTGGGAATTCCCTATCGGGGACGAGCTCATAGAAGACAGTCCGAGGGTCCCAAGGGCATGGTCTAACCCCTCAATGAAAACACGGTCAGACCCCAGACTTAGTTTGGTTGAGAGGGATGTTATTGACTATCTGAGGGAACAAGGGAAAGAGGGTGGACTCGCCAAATTTGAAGACTTGATGACCCCTCGTTTCCTCAAAGAAGTTGGTCTGAGGGTCGGCTCCCTGACAGAATTATGTGGGTTATTTTTTGTTTTATATTTCCAAGTGTTTCCTCATTATTACTACTTATATCTGATGTATCATCTCTTTTTAAGGTTGCCCTGCAAACTTTTCTGATCAACTTTGGGAGATGACTGTTCCCAGCTTGATGTCTGGCCTGGGAAATAAGAAGGCAAAGGAACCTCAGCAGCCTTCGAGAAAGACAAAGGTCGTAGGGCCAACAGAAGTGGAGCCGACCACCAGCAGCCACAAAAGGAAGGATCCCAAAGTTCCTGGGCGCTCTCGGCCTGACTTAAGGATGAGGTCAAGGGTAGAGGTGTCTTAGGAACACACCGAGGGGGCCCGCTCCTCTTCTAGCATGGGTGCCTATTGGTCTCAGAATCTCACTTTCCTCAAGGCTGAACCCTCATCCCTCATAGCCAACCTGAGGGCGACCAAAACCTCGATGTTTTCTTCACCCTCGGCCGTAGATTATGAATTCTTATCAAAGATGCCCCCGGCCAAGGTCTATGATTATGGTCTTCACACACTGGCTTAGGTATTTTATCTGTCTCGTCACCTTTGATTCACATATAATTTACGAAGTGTTCCCTCGACTTTCTAATAAGATTTCACCTATCTTATACAGACTATATATGCCTTCACCTCGTCCACCAAGTGAATGGGTGAGAATTAATAGAAGTTCCTTGAGTCCGAGAGAGCTATTCAACATGAGGATGATCTGAAGACCGAACTGGAGACTGCGAGGGAAGAGTTGGAGAGTGCAAGGACCGATCATACAAGGGTCCTTGTTGAGGTAGTGAAGTAGCACAAGGCCGATCTTATGGTGAAAGACACCCTTATCAAAGAAAAGGAAGAGTCCTTGACCAATCAGGGGGTCCAATTCAAGGTTGAACTTGATGAGGCAGTGAAGAAGGCCGAAGCCGATGTAGTAGAGGCTTACAAACTCTCAGACGAGTTTCAAGGCTTTGGCCTTGAGTAAATGGAAAGAGGTATTAAGATGGCATGTTGGTAGGTCGTCTTAAAATTTGTTGATGTCGTGTCGTCCATTCGTCCCTCTCTTGAAGCAGTGGAGATGAAAGACCCCCTCATAGCTGAGGCTCTAGCCCATGTAGAGTCTCAAGTACACATCAAGGGCACCAACACCTTTGAGGATCGACCTTTTTGGTCACTGAAGAAACCCCTATGGTTGACGTTGAGGCATTTCTTACTGATACTGCTCAATAGGGTGGCTGTTTGTAGCCCGTACCCTCTTTTGTAAAAAACATTTTTGTACTTTATTTTTTTGGACAAGCATTTGTAACACTTGGTTTATCATATAATGTCTCTTCATGTCTTCTATTTTTGCCTCTTATATAATTTTCCTTGGCTATGTTATTTGTGTTATCCATCTTACAAGTCCCCCCTCGTCTTTCTTGAGAGTGAATGGAGGGTCGTCCCTACCAATCACCCTCATCATAGCCGAGGGTGGTTATCCACCAAACTAATGATGTTTTAACTTTCAATTTCCCCCTCGTCTTTCTTGAGAGTGAATGGAGGGTTGTCCTTACCATTCACCCTCATCATAGCTGAGGTTGGTTACCACCAAGTTAATGATGTTTTCAATTTTTTCAAGTCCCCCTTGTCTTTCTTGAAAGTGAATGGGGGGGGGGGGGGGGGGGGGGGGGGTCGTCCCCACAATTCACCCTCAATATTGCCGAGGGTGGTTATCCACCAAATTAATGATGTTTTAACTTTCAATTCCCCCTCGTCTTTCTTGAGAGTGACTGGAGGGTCGTCCCTACCATTCACCCTCATCATAGCCGATGGTGGTTATCCCCCAAATTAATGATGTTTTAAATTTCAAGTCCCCCCTCGTCTTTCTTGAGAGTGAATGGAGGGTCGTCCCTACCATTCACCCTCAACATAGCCGAGGGTGGTGGTTATCCATCAGATTAATGATGTTTTAAATTTCAAGTCCCCCCTCATATTTCTTGAGAGTGAATGGAGGTCTTCCCTACCATTCACCCTCACCATAGCCGAGGGTGGTTATCCACCAAATTAGTGATGTTTTCAATTTTTTCAAGTGCCCCCTCGTCTTTCTTGAAAGTGAATGGGGGGTCGTCCCCACCTTTCACCCTCATTATAGCCAAGGGTGGCTTCCACCAACTTAATGATGTTTTAAACTTAAGTCCCCCCTCGTCTTTCTTGAGAGTTAATGGACGGTCGTCCCTACCATTCACCCTCATCCTAGCCGAGGGTGATTTAGCAAGAATTACCCAAACGTATCTAAATTGACAAACAAGATCAGGAGCCAAGATAATATTCTCATTAACATTCCAACTGTTCTATTAGAGCAACACATTCATTACAACTGTGGTCCAATAGGACATTACATTATTGATAGTATTTCTTTAAATGATTTTCATTATAGGGGTTCGAAAAGGGTTTCCCTTCAAGGTTATCTAGTCTGTAGGTTCCAGGGAAAACTTCATCAATGACCCTATATGGGCCATGCCAATTTGGGTTGAGCTTGTTAGGTTTCTACCATGTCTTTTTGACGACTATGTCCCTTACGACGATTGGCCTTTGCTTCACCCTCTGGTTGTAAAACCTGGTGGTCCTCTGCTGATAGGTTGCTTGCTTGCCTTCAGCATGAATGTCGTGGAGGATCACTTGGAGTTCTTGCACTTGCGAGATCACAGATTTAGAATCAACCATTTTTAAGTCAAGAAAACGCCCGACGATAAATTTCTCCATCCCAGCATCTTCGGTTTTTTACTTCTTTCCCAAAGAATTCCACAATTCCTTGGATGTCTTGATCGTGCAGTAGACATGCTACAATGTCTTGTTCAAGTAGGCCAGAATATAATTCTGGCATAGGTAGTCCGAATGCTTCCAAGCATCGATAGCATCAACCTTTTCACAGTCATCTCCCTCTTGAATAGATGGACAATCTTCATATACAAACCTACCCAGTTGGCAGGTAGTGAGATAGAAATACATTTGTCCTCGACAACGTTTGAAGTCAGCCCCATTGAACTTTGTCGGTTTCTCCCTGTGTGGCATAGATACGGATGCAATCACATTTGTGTTGGTGACAGACACATTAGCAGGAATAGTGTTCGTACTTTACGATTGCATTTCTGTTACAAAATAGAATTTTTATCATTGATAAAATTCATATATAATGAATTAATCAAAAGAGAATACAATATTCTGTGCACCAATTTCCTCCAAATATAATTCACAATAAATGAATTCCAAAAGAATTCCAAATAGTATTCAGAATTAAACTATAATATAAACGAAAGTTTATACAAAATAAAATCCGTGTCACACTAATTTCTAATAATAAAAGGAATTCCATACAAAACAGAATTATAATTTAAAGTTTAAATTTTTTTATATAAACAAATTTTAACAAAAATTTACAATTAAAATTTTATTTTCTAAAACAGTATAGAAATTAATTTTTGCCCGAGCCGAACCGAGCCATCCGGATGCGCCCGCGCTGATGTGGACCTTTGACCGAAAGTCAACCCGTGCATAGCTTAGGTCATCTCCTCTTCAAAGAGTTGGGATACCTCAAGGCATCCAAGCTTTAGTCCATCATTTGGGTTTTCTTAACTTATCATTTTTCCACTACTCTTCTAATGTGGGACAAGAGTAAAAACATACTCAATACATTAACTTTCATTGCTTTGTGAGTCACTTTGGGAACATATTTACCTTTCATAACTTAATGAAATTGGACATGTGAATATACTATGTTAATCTCCTTGCGGAGGAGAACGCATTCGTATATTGTCCCATAATTATCGTAGTATGAATTCCACCTAAATTTAAGCTCAAAATTATTCAAAATTCTGTCGAAAAAAATCAGTACAATTTTTTTTAAGTCCAATTTCCAACAAATATTGAAGCTAGTTTTGCTTCCTGGGATTAATTTGCAGCTCATTTTTTTTCTCCGTTTATCTTTAAGGTTCTGAGTTTCGAGTATATGTGGCTGTACAAGACTATTTATAGAAATAGTACTCATTTATCTTTTGTCAAGTTGATATATTTATTTAAACATGCACCCACTTAGCTGTTTTATTGACAGCACGTCCTTCATTGTCCATCAATCTTTGCCGACTGACACCTTACCTTTATTGACTTTGGCCATCTCCTAATCTTATCTAACATTTGTTTACAAAACCACCATCTGGAAGGTTGGCGTTAAACCAATTGTGACGACAAAGTTAGGCGCGACAACTGGTATACCGTAGAAAGTTTCGTTATTTTTTCATATTTCGTTATTTATATTTTTAATTCAAATTTTGCCTAAGTTCAATTTTTTTTGTTTACTTTAACTATAATTTTTGTTTAATCACCATTTGAACGTATTTATTATTAAATTTAAAAATTCATAAAAAAAATAGCACCTAGAAAAAAGAAATTCATCAAAATGAAACAATGATATAATATTACACAAGTCAAAACAAAAATATAAAATAACGGTTTGTCTCACAACGATCAAAAAAAAAAAAACTATGGTGCCCTGTCCTATCTACTACTATGCGGTCCATGCCATCTAAATTGAGTTGATCAATGTGATCGTCGATTTTTGCACTCTCATTCATTTCTTTCAAGATGTCACGCTCCATCTGGGTCGACTCTAGGTTAATACACATGGCACCACAATTTGGCATAGTCTTCCATAGTTTGTCTTCATATATCATATGTGTAGTTTTGATCTTGTGTTTGAGTGTACCTCCCCTCTATCGAGTTATGCTCACGTAGGACTTGGTCGTGCATATTCTTTTTGTACTCTTGTGTTACATAATTAAGTTAATAAACATTAAAATAATAAATGTAATAGAAATAAAATGTGATCAATCATAATGTATACAATATTAACATCGACATTAGGTAAAGATCGTGCATAAGACCAAGGGCAACCTCTGGAGGTACTATTTCAAAGAGAAGTAAACCCCTTGAGTTCTCACCACTCGCGCCATCAAGAGATCGTCGTCAGCATTATGTTGCTTCGGCGATGTATTAAGGTATCCCATCAGGGCATGGTGAGACTCCCCGACATACAAGATCTGAAGCTCATTATGTATGATGTCAGCATACATGACATCAACATTACATGCTTTGTACACCTCCAACACCAATGAAATCCATTTATATTCCCTCCACCATTTATCATAGTTCAGTTAAATATCCTTGTAATTAAGAGCAAGGGGAAAATTAAGGGTATTTATGTGTTTTACGATCTCTTATGGCCATACGTGTTGGCATCTCATGTCGATCGGATGGGCAAATATGACTACTGGAAAACTAATGTTCTCACGTCGATAGAGATCCCTTAAAAACCATACCTGTATACCATCTACAATTGATAAAAGAGATTTTTCTCATACGTGATGTGGAGATATACCAACTCATCCCTTTCTACGTGGTGGATACTCAACCATGGTTGCCACACCACTATCTTGGCACCTTAAATCTCTAGCTGATAATATGCCATCACGATGACACTATTGTCGGTCATAGATAATGAATGACTAACAATATAAAATAAGAATCCATCGATGTATCCCATAGGGTCATCGAACAATAGTTCATCCCTAAACATATCACTTGGCCTCGTAAAATAAGTCTGGTCAATCACGATAGCCTTGGTATCATGCTCCTCGAGCCTGGGAATATACCTACTCGCATATTGAAATGTCTAGCTTTCGTTGGTGCATGGAACGAGATCTCTCCTCCTAACCTCCAACAAAGGAAGTCTCGTGAAATTAATCTGTGTGAACTCCATTTCCTCATGGCGAAAATGAAACGTATGGGTGATACCTTACCACCACACAACAAGTTCGATAAAAAGGCTTGTTAAGTTCGTGCGTAGGGCATGGCAATAATATGGCATAAAATGTAGGCCTCAATCCATCCAAAAATTTGTGCCCAACTATAGCCCATTTATGTCATGGCATGCCACCATCAATAGACGGATATCATTCCACAAAAAATCTTCTAATATATTATTTAATAGAAATTAAAAATTAATTTATTCAACACTTCATTAATTTAAATTATTTTATTTAAATAATAATCTAAACAAATATATTTACGAGACAACTACATAGTTAGATAACTAACCAATATAAATAAAGAAATAATTCAGTAAATTTAACACTAGTGTTGCCCACATAAATACCATGGATGGGGATGAATTGGGATTTCAAAAACTTTTTGGGCCAAAATAAAATTTCAGAAAATATTTAATTTAGAACAATTAAAGAATTTCAAATTATTAAATCTATAAGAATAAAAAAAATAATTTATGAATTCGAACAATACTAAACAATTAAACTAATTTAATCATAACTAATATCTCCTTAAAAAATAAATAAATAATTTTTGTATATAAGATAAATAAAATTATACCTTAGTTATTTTTAAAAAAAAATTACATCCTTTAGGAGGTTTTAAAAAAAAAGTACAAATATAAGTGTTGAAATAAGTATATCAAGCAAGCACAAAAAAACAAAGTAAATAAAATGTAGAAAATAAATACCACCGAAATTTAATATGGTTCGATCGAAACGCGATCTACGTCCACACATCTAAAGATTATGTCTCCTTACGCTTCCTACTATGTTCCACTTGCAGGTAGGATCAAATCACGGTTAAAACATTGTATCTTAAACCGAGCTACTAAGTACAACCGGAAACTTCTAACAAAGTTACAAATAAATCCGAGTTGGAGTACAAAGTTTGGATGATAAAAATTCTCTAAAATACAAATGGAGTCTTAGTTTCCTTGTTAATGAGACTGGAAATAAATCTTATGTTTAGCAATAGTCTTCTGATGAACAAAATGCAGATTATAACTTGTTTTCTCTTCATTTTCAGATGGCTTGGATAATGGCAGAAGAATAATATATGATGCTCTTTTTTTTAATTTGCTAGTGTCTCTACTTCTTTATTAGAAGATTTGAATGCTTAAATAATATTTGAATGGAGACTCAAAAAAATATAGTTGTTGGACATATTTCTTAAGAGCATTAACAGTTTTTGATTTATGCTGAGAGAAGGTGTATGAAATTTTCCCATAAATCTCATTTTTGTTTTCACAATAAAATATGGTTGTTTGAGATAATTTAATGTCATAGATTAAAATAGGTTGACTTTGTTCTAATATTTATATTGTAGGGAGAAATCACTTTGAATAGGAAGGGCTGATTAGAAATTTACTTGATGCATTATCTACAAAACAAAATAGAGTTACTATAACACATAAAATGTATTATGAATTGTAGTTTAAAAAGAATTTTTTGATTTTGTTAAATGGTTTTGATAAATTGAAAAATACGAACAAAAATTGGAGCGTATAAAAATCTTAAGATATACATATATAATAAAGGTTGTAAAGATTAAGGCAAAAAAAAAATAGGCTCTCACAACTCAAATAACAAGAGAACAAAACTCATGTTATCACGGGTAAATTAGTTGGACTGCCAGGTGGGTACAAATCTCATAATCAAATATATCTTCGCAGTATCTCAAAGATTTGGATATGTCCAAGCCTTCATTTAAGTCGGTCAAACTGACTTGAGAAGGGAAAGTATACACTATAATAAAATTTGGTTTTAGCAACAAATTCTTTATCAAGGAAGTAATTTTCATTGCTAAAAGTGTATTTTTAGGAAGAAAAATGGAAAAAACGTTGCTAAAAATATAATCTTGTTATAAACATGTTGCAAGGAAATTTTTCTTTGACAAGGTTACTTTTAGCAAGGAAATTATAGAATTCTTGTTAAAAATATGGTGGCAAAATTCCCCTCTCTTTTTTTTAGTATTCATAACATTTTTCCCAACGTTTTTATTATTTTCCTTGCAAACGGCACAGACAATAAAGAATAAATTAAAACCCTAACTATCAAACGCTTTTGGTTATTTCAACCTCTCTCTCTTTCACTCATACGGCTTATATTCTCTCTCCCTCTGTCAATCTGTCGCCCCAAAAACTTTCAGACTTCATCTTTGGACTCCGCCAGTACACTTCGGACTTCATCATCGGACTCCGTCGGTACACTGCCAGTACTTTCTTCTTCTTCTTTCCGTGGATACAAAATTACTTAGATAAATTTTGTATTATAATGGTATACTTGCAGGTTTATGGTATTGTGGATTCAAAATTTATTAGATAAATTTGTGGTGTACAGAATCTGGATCCACTTCTATGAAAAAAGTTCGTGGCAGAACACGTGGGATAGCAACTGATGCTCTTATTAAAAGTTTTGGGGGTTCTGAAATTACAGTTCAATGGGAGTCAATGCATAATAAACAGGATGGACGTACCACTACCTCTATTTCTAATGAAATTGGCTTTGTCATACGAATTTTTGCCCCATTAAAGGTGGAAAAGTGGGGAAATGTTGAAGATAAGGAGAAGACATCAATGATTGATCGAGTTTTGGTATATTTAATTTTTGTGTTCTATTCCCCTAAAAAGTTGTGATTTTATATTCTAAACTCGTTAAAATTTCTGCAGTCAAAATTTGTGTTAGACACCACAAATCCGGTGGTTGTGAGCTATTTGCATACATCAATGTCCGCACGTTATAGTGGATTCCATAACACATTGAAGAAACATTTTTCTAAATTTTTGAATATTGAGGAGGCGAACAAGAACAAACCTAATGATGTGGAAAAGGACGAAGATTGGAAATTTTTTTGCTCGTTTTTAGTACAGAGGAACATAAGGAAATAATTTTCAATGTATGTTTTATGTTAAAATTGTATGTTTTCTTAAGTTTCAATAAATTAACTTGAAGTATATCATTTTTTTGCAGTGTAAATCTGATGCTTGCTCTACTAGTCGTTCAAATGCCAAGTATGTTCATCGCGGTGGGACAAACTCTTTTTTCCAATACTTGTGTGAAGACAGGGTAATTTTTTTAGCACTAAAAATTTGTTAAATTTTAATTTATGCGGATACATGTACTTATGTATTTTATTTTCGTATGTTAATAGGAAGGTAATGCATATGAGATGCCGAAAGGACAAATTGAAGTATTTTATGATACTCATTGGAGGAAGGACAACAAGGTGGATTAGTGAAGAAGAAGAGTTTGACTATGTAAGTATATAAAAGAAAATAATTTTACATGCTTAGACATAAAGCATTATTCTCAAGCCGTGCGGGTTGGATTGATTTTTTTATTATTGATTTGTGTCACAACAAGTTGGATTTCATGAATAAATAAAGGAAATTCTATCGAGTTTTTTTTAAAAAATAAAGTAAAATCAGTGGAAGGGACGCATTCATGATTTACTTGTATCTATAGTTGTTAGAATAGTGATTTGTGTGTCACAACATATTGGATCTCTTAAATAAACAAGGAATCTCTGTCGATTTTGTTTTTTTAAGTTTAAAAAATAGTCAAACTAATAGTGTAACATATCAGTTTCTTTTTCTTTGTAGAAAGAGATGATTGAATTAGAAAAAAGCTCAAAAGATTCTGATGAAGCATAAATCTATCAAAAAGTCCTTGGAAAGAGCTCAGGATATGTGAAGGGTCTTGGTACCTAACCTTTGAAATCACTATGCAGGAAAAATTTTGATTTGAAGAACAAAAAGTTACAAAGAGAGATTGTAGATTTGGAAAAACTAGTCCAAGGTCTTGTGTCTGAGATGGATACAATGAAGGCCACCTTACTACTAGACAAAGACGTTGCTCTCGAGAAAGATGTTCCTGAATGATCTTCTTCCACTTCGAAGTTGCATGATGGCAAGTGTTGATTTTATCATTTTATTTGTGATGAGAAAACCAGTTTAAACTCATCTCTTAGTTATGAAGTATTATTTACTTTTGAGTGTCATTGTGACATGAACAATAGTACATTTATGTTTTGAATATAATATAACATCTTTTAATTATGTGTGTTTATTTAATTTTCTTTTTATTTATTTTAATATTTAATATAATTATACAACAAAATAAATGTTGCAACGAAAAAGAGTGTTACAAAAGACTATTAGCAACGAAGAATTGACATTTAGTAAGGAATTTTAATTCCCTCAATATTTTTTTCGAGGATTTATTAGTATATTTTGCAACGAAATATTCATTGTAAAATATTTTTAGTCAAAATATGAAAACTTTTTTGCACTAAAAAGAGTGTTACAAAAGACTTTTAGCCATGTATAATTAACATTTGGCAAGGAATTGTAATTCTATCAAAATATCTTTTGCTAGGAATTCTTAGTATCTTTTGCAACGAAGTATTCGTTGTAAACGGTTTTTAGTCAAAATTCGAGAACTTTATTGCAACGAAAAAGAGTGTTACAAAAGACTTTTAGCAATGTAAAATTAATATTTAGCAAGGAATTTTAATTATCTCAAAATATCTTTTACAATGATTTGTTAGTATCTTTTGCAACGAAATATTCATTTCAAACGTTTTTTAGTCAAAATTTGAGAAATTTTTTGCAACGAAAAAGAGTGTTACAAAAGATTTTTAGCAATGTAAAATTAACATTTAGCAAGGAATTTTAATTCTCTCAAAATATCATTTTTCGAGGATTTATTAGTATTTTTTGCAACGAAATCTTCATTGCAAAAGATTTTTAGTCAAGATATGAGAACGTTTTTGCAACGAAATATCTTGTTTTCCCCAGTGAAATTTTTTATTGCAAAATATTTTTAGCGACCATGACAAAATTTCCTTGCAAAAGATCTATAGCATGTTGGCAAATGCGAGGAACGCTGTAAGGAAAACAAATGTTGCAAAATGTGTTTTGCAACGAAAACATACCTTTTGCAACGATTTTTTTTCTTGCTAAAAGCCATAATTCTTATAGTGACAGGCTTTTGATTTTTAGAAGAAATACATTGCCCAAGGTACTTTATGATTCGAGTATATTAAATCATGAATAGATTTATGTGGGAGTCCATTTTTATATGTCCATGAGAGTAGTAGACCAAGTCCTAATAAATTAAACACTTGGCCCAACCAAAATCATGACTCAATCTCCCACGAGTATTTTAGTAGAATAATAACACTTATGGATATGGTCAAATTAGGTACCAAAAATCTCAAATGAGATATTCAAGTACCTCATGGAAAATCCGCATCCTACTTTGAGTTCCTTGAACTACTCAAACTCTGTAACAACATATTTATAAATTGTACACCCTAACCCGGGGCAAAGGGATTGAAAACTGGAACCTTCGATAAACACATAATAAGAAAAAGGTAACCTCTCCATGGAAGTAGGCAAGTTTCCGAACCAAATAAATCGTTGTTGTGCGTGTGATTTCATTTACTTTCTGCCATTTGTGATTGTTATTGTAGAATCTTTCATTGTGATATTTTTTGCACTCAGAATTGGTGCCGTCTGTGGGAAAAGTCATGTATCCCTACTAAAGCATTCATTACCAAAATGTCGTAATGTCTCACCTAAAAAGTAACATCCCCAAGCCGACGACGTTCAAGAAGACAGGTTTAAAATTCGCCAACATACAAACCTTAGGTTTCGCCAGGATAGGCAACCCGATGAAGAAAGATATGGGCCACCTAGATCTACTCAAATATCTAGGTTAGTCGATGCTTATGAAGTCAGGATTCACGAACAAAAGGAGGTTGCACGCCTCTAAGTAAAAGAAAATGCTCGCCTATAGAGGCGACTCGAGAGAATGGAGAGAGACCTCCAAAGGTCCACTGAGAAACATCGTGCGAGGACTCCTAGCCCTTAGGTGAGAAACACTCGCAGTCGAGGAAGGAGATCCAGGCGTGATTGAGAAAGGACTGAACATGAGAGGTCAGAGCGAGCACGACCAGAGCGTGGCCGAAAGGATAGGTGCCATAGATGCAATGATCGGCATAATAAAGATATGAGGATACTCGTACATAGGGAGGTGGATCAACACCCAGCTCACCAAGGAGCTAGATCCACCAGAGAACTAGCTAGGAAAGTTCTTAATACCCAGATGAGGTCCTTTTTTTCAAGGGAAATCAAGCATGAGGATCCTCCAAAAAAATTTAATGTCCCAAGGTTCATGGTCTATAATGGGAAACAAACTCTATAGACTATGTCATGCAATATTGGAAAGTAATGACCTTATGGAGACACAGTAACGCACTTATGTGTAGAATCATCCCTTATAGCCTACATGACGTTCAATAAAAGTGGTTTGAAAGGCTTCCTCACATATCGATAAGGAATTTTGTAGCACTTCCAAAGGCTTTCGCGACGCGATTCATAACTAGTAGCTCCCATACCAAGAGGACGGATGCACTGCTCACTATGATGAACAAGCCAAAAGAGAACATCCGAGACTATACTAAAAGATATTAGGAAGTTTATAATGATATTGAGGATTACTCGGAGCAGGTTTCCATAACATCCTTTAAAATTGGTTGGCTAACAACTTAATTGTTGCACCAATCCCTCATTAAGAAGGAGGCCATCCCTGTCGATGATCATATACCTCGTATCGATAAGTATGCTAAGGTTGATGACGTGGTTCATCCTAGTAGGGAAAACAATGGTTGAATGAAGGCGAACAAGGGAACTGAGAAGAATGATACCCAGAAGAAGGGAAGAAATAATGGGAGCGAGAATGGCTCTAATAATGGAAATAAGGTTGATCCCTCCAAACCATTCCAGGACGTTGACACAGTCTTTAGGGAACTTATTTACAAAATTCTTAGAAAGATCAAGGATGAGCATTTCATCAAATGGCCCAAGAATATGGGCGATGGCCCAACTAAAAGGAAAAATGCATTGGGATGCATGTTCCACAAGGAGGGCGTTCATCAAACCGAGAATTTCAAAACTCTGAAGTCACACTTGGAAGAGCTAGTTCAAGCATGGTACCTCAGCGAGTATATCGAGAAGAAATTGGATAAGGTAAACCAGAAGTCAGATAAAATCCTCGACGATGATACAGAATATGAGTTCGCAGTAATCCATCGAGAATTAGACCTCAAGTAGATCTAGGGAAACGTTATTCGAATGGAACTCAAGAAGGTCACTGCTGTAATGGAATATTTTCAAATTGACCCTATCAAATCTCACACTAGAAAAGAGTCGATGACTAAAAGAAGTTGATTACACTAAGCAAATTGTGTTCACCGAAGAAGACTTGGTTGGGGTAAGAACCCCACATCATGACGCATTGATTATAACACTCAAAATTGCTAATTGGGATGTTGACAAGATACTTGTGGGTCAAGGAAGTTCGTTAAAAGTGATGTAATTAAAACTATTCCATAAACTGGATCTGAATGTCTTCGACGTCTAAGAAGTCATTGTTCCACTGGTCGACTTTGTAAGAAGGGTCACGATGCCCTAAGGGAAGATAATCTTACCGATCAAGGTAGGAAACATCTCAAAACTAATTGCGTTTTTAGTGATGGACATCGAGCCCTCATACCATGCTATTTTGGATAGAGGCCATAAAGGTCTTGCCATCCACCTATCATCAAAACCTAAAGTGCATTACAGATTGAGTAGTGGTCGGGATCTGTGGTGACCAGGCTACGGATAGAAAGTGATTTATTGTGTCTATTCGCCCAAATAAAGAATAGAAGAAGGAATCAGAGAATTCTCAAGAGGAAGCTGAGGAGGGGGTTGTTATCTCTAAATAGAAACTACGGTACGGTCGATTACTGCAGGATGGGACTAGGGTTCACCCCGTCGATAGGGTCTTAGAAAGCCTGGAAGAAGTTGTAACTGATGATAACTTGACGGAGAGGAAATTCTTGATCGGAGCTGCTCTGACCAATCAAAAGAAAAGGGAGTTAGTTGCACTTCCCAAAAGTAACATAGATTTTTTCGCTTCACAGCCTTACGAGTTACCGGGGATTGACCCCATCGTGGCCTGATAAACTTGCACATCGATACCACTTTCAATTTGATTACACAAAAGGCTCCTCGAACATCCTTTGATAAGGCTAAGGCAGTGGAGAAAGAAGTAGGGAAGCTACTGGATGCATGATCCATTAGAGAAGTTCAGTTATCTGCATGGTCACTACACCAAAAATAAGAATCTGGCACGATTTAAAACTACGCCAGATCAATTCTGGCACGGTTTTAAACTGTGCCAGAATCATGTGTTCCACAATGGCCATTTTTTTCTAGCGCGATTTAAAAGTGTGCCAGATTTGACCAAACAGGAACACTTCTGGCACACTTTTAAACCGTGCCAGAAATTGATATTTCTAGCAAAGTTTTGAATTGTGCCAGATTGAGCACATTTTGATAAACTTTTGGCACAGTTCGAAATCGTGCCAAAATTTGATATACTTTTGGCACGATTTTGAGCAGTGCAAATTTTTTGAATAAAAGAAAAAATTATCTGAAAATAAAAAAATTCACAAATTGCAAATCTTCCACGTTGTTGATAAACTAATGTACATACAAACTTCAAAATGTTACGAGTCTTTAGTAGTTCACAGACCAAAAAAAAAAATTGGGCAGAGTTTTCTCTATTTTCTGGACATTCTAAAACCTTATAATATAAAACCTGCGTATTATAAAGCCCGCATGGCCACAAAATATAACAATAAACTTACAAAAGCTCGCACAGCTAAAAAAGTTAACAATAAAACTACAAAAGTCCGCACGAACATAACATAAAAAAATAGAATCATGAATATTAATGACATTAAATAAATAAATCCCTTGTTGTAAACCATTGACTTCTCCATGTGTTCCACGTGAATAAATGCTAACGATAAAATGTAATCCTACAAAAAAATACGATACAAAAAGAGACGATATTAGTAACCAAGTAATTTATAAAAAAAATCTTACTCAAGCTAAAAAATTACATATATGAGTTGCAATCATTATTATATTCTAAAATTGAAAATCTTACGCAAGTTACGACTATCTGATCAGTTCCTATGAGTTTCATTGGTCTCGTGTGAGGTGTTAGTGCTTCTTATGGGATCGTCTGGGGGCTAGTTTGGGTTTTCACCCTTCAACCACTTGTTTCAAAGAGTAATCCATATATTATCAAATTGTCATCATATTCTCAAATCGAGAGGCCCGTGACTACACGGTCAGTTCATACGAGTTACATTGGTCCCATGCGAGGTATTATTGCCTCTTACGGGGTCATTTAAGGGCTAATTTGGGTTTTCACCCTTCAACAACTTGTTTCTAAGCCTAATCTATATATTTTCAAAGAACAATCATATTCTCAAATCGAGAGGCCCGTGACTGCGCGGTTAGTCCCTACAAGTTACATTGGTCCCGTGGGAGGTGGTCGTGCCTTTTATAAGACTGTTTGGGGGCTGGTTTGGGTTTTCACCCTCAAATAGCCTATTTTTAAGCCTAATCTATATATTTCCAAATTATCATCATATTTTCAAAACGGGAGACCTGCGACTACACGGTCAGTTCGTACAAGTTACATTGGTCTCGAGTGAGGTGTTCGTGCCTCTTATAGGGCCGTTTAGCTGCTGGTTTGGGTTTTCACCCTCAAACGGCTTATTTTTAAGCCCAATCTAGATATTTCCAAATTATCATCACATTCTCAGATCAGGAGACCCGCGACTACGCGATCAGTTCTTATAAGTTACATTGGTCCCATGTGAGGTGTTTGTGCCTTTTACGGGGCCGTTTGGGGGCTGGTTTGGGTTTTCACCTTTCAACTGCTTGTTTTTAAGCCTAATTTAGATATTTTCAAATTATCATCATATTCTCAAACTGGGAGACCCGTTTCTATGCGGCCAGTTCATATAAGTTACATTGGTCCCGTGCGAGGTGTTCATGCCTCGTACGGGGCCGTTTGTATACTGGTGTGGGTATTCGCCCTCAAAAGGCTTATTTTTAAGCCTAATCTAGATATTTCCAAATTATCGTCATATTCTCAAATCGGGAGACCCGCGACTACGCGACCAATTCCTACAAGTTACATTGGTCCCTTGTGAGGTGTTCGTGCCTCTTACAGTGCCATTTGGTGATTGGTTTAGGTTTTCATCCTCAAACGGCTTGTATTTAAGCCTAATCTACATATTTCCAAATTATCGTGATATTCTAAAATCGGGAGACCCACGATTACGCGGTCAGTTCCTATAAGTTACATTGGTCTAGTGTGAGGTGTTCATGCCTCTTACGGGACCGTTTGGCTGCTGGTTTGGATTTTTATCATCAAACGACTTGTATTTAAGCCTAATGTAGATATTTCCAAATTATCGTCATATTCTCAAACCAGGAGACCCACGATTACGCGGTCAGTTTCGTATAAGTTACATTGGTCCAGTGTGAGGTGTTCATACCTCTTACGGGACCGTTTGGCGGCTGGTTTGGGTTTTCACCCTTAAACGGCTTATTTCTAAGCCTAATCCATATATTTTCAAATTACCATCATATTCTCAAACCGAGAGGCCCGTGACTACACGGTCAGTTCCTATGAGATACATTGGTATCGTGCGAGGTGTTCGTGCCTCTTACGGGGCCGTTTGGCAGCTGGTTTGGGTTTTCTCCCTCAAATGTCTTGTTTCTAAGCCTAATCTATATATTTTCAAATTATCATTATATTCTCAAACCGATAGACTCGTGACTACGCGATCAGTTCCTACGGGTTACATTGGTCCCGTGCGAGGTGTTCGTGCCTCTTACGAGGCCGTTTGGCCACTGGTTTGGGTATTCCCTCTCAAATGACTTGTTTTTAAACCTAATTTAGATATTTCCAAATTATCTTCATATTCTCAATCGGGAGTCTCGCGATTATGCGGTCAGTTCCTATAAGTTACATTGGTCCAGTGTGAGGTGTTCGTGCCTCTTAGAGGGTTGTCTGGTAGTTGGTTTTGGTTTTCACCCTCAAACGGCTTGTTTCTAGGCCTAATCTATATATTTTCAAATTATTTTCATATTCTCAAACCGAGAGGCCCGTGACTACGCGATCAGTTCCTATGAGTTACATTGGTCCCATGCGAGGTGTTTGTGCCTCTTACGGGGTCATTTGGTGGCTGGTTTGGGTATTCACCCTCATACAGATTGTTTTTAAGCCTAATCTAGATATTTCCAAATTATCATCATATTCTCAAACCAGGAGACCCACGATTACGCGGTCAGTTCCTACAAGTTACATCGGTCCCGTGTGAGGTTTCGTGCCTCTTACAGGGCCTTTTGGCGGCTGATTTGGGTTTTCACCCTCAAACAGTTTGTTTCTAAGCCTAATCTATATATTTTCAAATTATCTCCATATTCTCAAACCCAGAGGCGCGTGACTACGCGGTCAGTTGCTAAGAGTAACATTGGTCCCCTGCGAGGTGTTAGTGCCTCTTACGGGGCCGTTTGGGGACTAGTTTTGGTTTTCACCTTTCGATGGATTATTTCTAAACCTAAGCTATATATTTTTAAATTATCATCATATTCTCAAATCGAGAGTCCCATGACTACGCGGTCAGTTTCTACGAGTTGCATTGGTCCCATGAGAGGTGTTAGTGCCTCTTACGGGGCTGATTTGGGTTTCCACCCTTCAATGGTGGTGCGATTTATCATCATGTTCCTACAGTTTTCACCCTTCAATGGTGTTTAAGTTTGAGATGATTAAGTCCGTAGTTTAATTGTGAATGTAATGTGAGACTAAAGTTTAGAGTTTGATGAAGCTTGGTAAAGTTTAGAGCTTTGACAAGGTTGTTATACATATAATAGTTGTTATATATGTACAATAGTATATAACAATTGTAACAGCCTAAAAACGTAAATAATACCTGAGTAGGAAGATGACAACCTAAGAACGTAGTCAAAATATCAAAAACCAAATCAGAATTTAAATAATACCTGAGTAGGAAGATTACACCACTTATTAGCACCAATACAACTATTCATCGATGTCAGCAATGGGAGGACACAGGTCGTCGAGCCAATACATAGTTCTATTTTTACCAACATCTCCCAAGTTCTCGCAATGAACTTGTTTTCCACCCCAAACTAACTATTCGGGAACTTTGATGTCATCGAGTAAAACTTGCACTTCATTCTTTCTCAATGTAATTTATTGTAGTGAGGGAATGAAAGTTCCCCATTAACCTATTTGATAAATCAAAATCACAAAACCAACGTGAATACTAAATTTCACAAAACCAACGTGAATACCAAATATCACAAAAATAATATGAATACCATCTTGGATGACGACTTGAAGGCGTTGTCAGTTAC
Source organism: Sambucus nigra (assembly GCA_949130495.1). Taxonomy (NCBI): domain Eukaryota; kingdom Viridiplantae; phylum Streptophyta; class Magnoliopsida; order Dipsacales; family Adoxaceae; genus Sambucus; species Sambucus nigra. The sequence continues at coordinate 238,370,356 of OX422218.1, read as the reverse complement.
CTCTGATATCCTTATCCACTACATTCATTAGTCACTACATTCGTTGCTGAAACATGAAGTACTACATTCAGTAACCACTACCGGCTCGAAGGCGTTGCTGGTCAACTATCTTAACGACTTGCTTTGGAGATATCCTTAGCCACTGCATTCATTGCTAAAATAGGAACCACAAAAGAGAGAGACCACAATGTTAGAAATGTTTTAAGTGTTTATTTGTAATAAATGTTATATAATTTTGGAATGCTATATTGACAAACATTGATATAACACAAACACACACACACACACACACACACACACACACACACACACACACACACACACATATATATATATACGTACTGTTCTATATCAAATAAAAAATTCTGGAATACTATATTGACAAACATTAATCATTCTTACCTCAATATTGTTGTCAGGTCCAAATATGGGCTTGTAACTCATTTTATTATGTGTGTACCAAAACAATTAGGTGAAAAAAATCAACAATTCATGTCAATGTTAATCTATGTTTACCTAAAAAGAGAGGGCGATAAGGAAGAGATAAAACGTGGTTTTGCTAATGTAGAAATTGAAGCCAGAGTGACTGAAATGAGCCCAAATAGTACAAAACCAAGACAATTACTTTGTGTAAGTGAACTTTACCACAAAACCAAGAAAATAAATCAATATAACTACTCATTGAATACCCACAACCCCATGTTCGCATAATGAACGACGCATAACTTATATTCTTATACCTCATGGTATAACATTCTTCCATTGGTCACTGTTTCCATCCGTATGTAAGCCCTAAAATCAGAAACTTAAGTCAAAGTTTAAATTCAAAGTTGAACCATTTGAAAACATGAATATTACACAATTACCACAAATTAGCAAACAGGGCAGCATACAAAGTCAATCTCAACCACACAAACAATTCAGATTAAAAAATGGCCTCAAATGTTAGAACAATGTATATATGTAAGATATGGATTCCCAAGATATTTTTTAGGTATATTACATGAATGAAACAACTAATAAACACCCATTTGGGGAAAAAAACTATGTAAAAAAAAATTGAGATCAACAATGAGTTGGAATATGAAATTATGAACACACCTCTGCTTCATGTGATTCCCCATGAAATCAATCATTAAGAGACACATAATTTGGTCGGGGATAGGATCTTGAAGATGGCATTAAAAGTGTGCACGGGTGTGGTAAAACCTATGTTGCCGACCATCCCAATTGAACAACTTCAAGAACGATAGAACTGTTTCCCATACCCCGAAACCTCACGCACCAGACCTTCCCACAACCGAATACCCATCTCACAGAGACTCCGCTCCGCGGATTCTTCATCGCCGCCCGATATCTCCAAGATTCGATCCGGCAATGGCTTTTTTGGGGACGGATTTGAGGCAAAAGAGACAAGCTAGGGATTTTCTTGAGCGTGAGAGAGAGAGAAGGAGAAGATATTGGTAGAGCAGAGGGAGCATGAGAACAAAAACCTTTGAAGGTAATTAATTTTTTTAGTATATTTATATTTTATTGAAGTGTTCTCAATTTTGGCACACTTTCAAACAGTGCCAAAATTTGACACTGCTTAAAAGTGTGCCAGATTGTTATTAAACTGTGCCAAAATTTGGCACAGTTTTAAACTGTGCCAGATTTTTAATATCAAGGTGTGTTAAATTGAGGGTTTTGGTGTAGTGGGTTATCCAACCCGATGGTGGTACCCAAAAGCAAAGGCAGGTGGAGGGTTTGCATCGATTTCACCGGCCTCAACAGGGCATGCCCCAAGAATAGTTCCCCTCTCATAAAAATAGATCAGTTGGATGATACCACAGAAACATATGAGAGGATGGGCTTCCTAGACGCCTACTCAGGTCATAACCATATTCTGCTATACAGGCCAGACTAGGATAAGACTTCCTTTATAACCTTAATCAGGTTGTAATGTTACAAGGTCATGTCGTTTGTCCTCAAGAATGCAGGGGCAACTTACCAAAGATTGGTAACCAAGATGTTCAGCAAATAGATGGGAGAAAAGATGGAAGTATACATCGACGATATGATTGTTAAAATTAAGGATAAGTCGATCACATCTTATATTTAGCAATAAACTTTGATATCCCTAGGAAGTATCGAATGAAGCTTAATGAAAATAAGTGTTCATTCGATGTCCAGTTAGGAAAATCCATAGTTTATCTAGTAAGTAAGAGGGGAATCAGGCCAACCCAGACCAAATCGATGTTATCACTAGAGTTTAGTCCCCTCAGATGTTGAGAGATGTTTCGAAGCTTACTAGAATGCTCGCGACACTTAATCGCTTCATATCTAAGTCTTCCAAACGCTATCGACCATTCTTCCAACTTTTAAAAATGGGCAAAGACCTCTTATAGGACGATGACTATTCTCGAGCTGTAGGATAAATCAAGTCCTACCATAACAAGCTGCCATTAGTGGTTATTCCAAATGATGGATACCATCTGTATCATCACCTGGAAGTATCAGACCATGTAGTGAGTTCTGACTTAATATGTGAAAAGTATGGGGGACAACACATAGTTTACTACGCCAGTAAGACACTCTTAGAGGATGAACAATGGTAATTGCCTCTAAAAAAGTTCACTTATGCATTGGTGGTTGCTTCAATTAAGTTGAAGCATTACTTCGAGGCCCACTCCATAATCATAATCACTTCCTATACACTAAAGGCTATTCTATGAAAGTCTAAAATTTCTGGACGACTCTCCAAGTGGTCGATTGAAATTTGGCAATTTGATATCCACTTCCATCCTAGAATGACTATTAAGGGACAAATCATAACAGACGTCATTATTGAGTTCATAAGAGATCAACTAGTACACCAACTGAATAGTGAGCAGTCGATGGCATAAGAAGCACAGTACAAATATTGAACCTTGTGTGTTGATGGAGCCTCAAATTCCAAGGGGGAAGGAGTAGAAATTGTTCTCATCACCCCCGAAAATACTATAATTAGCAAGGAATAAGATTAAGATTTGAGGCATCCAACAACAAAGATGAGTATGAAACACTGATCATCGATTTGCGAAAAGCTAAACTACTGGGGGGCAAAGCGTTTCCATATATTCAGTGATTCCAAACTGGTCTCCAAGAAGGTAAGTGAGGACTTCAATGCCAAAAATGATCGAATGGCAGCGTACCTCAACGTAGTAAGAGGACTAATGGCATATTTTTAAAAGGTGAAAATTAAACTGTTCCCTCGAGGACATAACAGTCACGCTGACACTTTAGCAACACTAAGCCCGGTAGTTGACTCTGACCTAAGGAGAATAATTCAGATAGAGTTCCTCGTAAATCCCAGTATCAACCAGGGGGTCACAATTGAGCAATTTCTCCTCATAGATAAATCCCACAGTTGGAGGGATCCCATCATTAATAATCTACGAAATGACTTACTGTCAGATGACAGGAGGTCGAACCATAAAATTAGGGTTAATGTTGTCCTTTCTACCTCATTATAACTCCCAAAGATATTGAATAAGTACTTAGTGAACTCCATGAGGGAATCTATAGGAGTCACATAGGTGGAATATCATTAGCCTTCCACGCGATCAAGTAAGGATATTGGTGGCCTCTCATGTAAAAAGACATTGGTACCTACGTATGCAAATGCAAAAAGTGCTAAAAGCACTCACCTATGATTCCCCAGCCCTCCATCAACCTAAAATCACTCACTAAACCATGGACTTTCGCTAAATTGGGACTAGTCATCGTGATACCACTACCTAGTGTGCCTAAAAATTTCAAGTATTTGTTGTTTGCCACAGATTACTTCACTAAATGGGTAGATGCAGAACCACTGGCAAACATTCGAGATTTTGACATGACAAGGTTCATATAAAGGAACATCATAAATCACTTTGGGATACCAAGGTATTTCATCATCGATAACGATACACAATTTGAAAGTGGTTTATTTGAAGCTTTTTGTGATGAGAACAATATCAAGCATCATTTCAGCTCTTTAGCATGCCCCCAAATTAATGGGCAAGTAGAGTCTTCCAATAAATCCATGATAGATGGACTGGAACAATGACTGGAATGAGACAAAGGCCCTTGGGTGGATGAAATCCCTCATGTTCTACGGGCTTATCGTACGATGCCTACAAAACAAATTGGGGGAACACCCTTCACACTGACTTACGAAATGGTGGATATCGTCCCTTTGGAAGTAGGTCTACCCACTATGAAAACCACTTTGGTTGAACAAGACCTCAATGATAAATCACTACGTATTGAGCTTGACCTATCAGATGAGCAACGAGAGGTGGATTTAATAAAGATGACCTCCTACCAACAATAATTGGCTAAGAAGTTCAATAAGAGGGTCAATCCGAGTAATTTTTTAATAGGGGACTATATCATAATAAAATTCCTAGGTAGTTCCTCAACCTTGTCACATCCCTTTGAAGCCCAACATCAATTATAAATGCTTGTCGAACGTCCCCTTTCAGCTCAGTAGCCTCCCTTTGCAGAGCTTGTGTCTTAGCTTGAACGACTCCCCTTGACGATAATAAATATTCCCGCATCACCAAGGAGGACCCTGATGGGGTGTTCTCCTTCAGACGAGAAATATCCCTTTTCAAATCATCATTATCCTTATATATCATCTCACTCACTTGGTTTGCTTCATTGGCATCCAAGAGTTTGGCCTTCAAGTCATTTACTTCCTCTTGGACTGAAGCCTCAACTTATTTCATCTCTTTAAGATCGTCTTTCAGCTTCGTGACTAACTCGGATTGGTCCTTATACTACTAGTTTCTCACTCTTAGAGATTTTTAGATCTTTACAAAGGCCTTGCGAATCTTCAGATCGATATTTGGCCCAATGGAGAGTTTATAGGTATATATTAATCTAAATAGATTCAATAAACATCAGTACCAAGACAAGACCAGCAACAAGAAGTTTCTTGTTATTCAAATATTAGTGGGGGCAAATGAAAAGTACATAGTTTGAAAACTACAAAATACAGCAACTAGAGAATAAAGAAGCATAAACCCTAGACCAGCAGCAAAGGTCTACACCTGCTCAGAAGATGATGGCCCCTTCCCCTTGTCAACAGCCGAGGCAGTTTAATATCCAGCAACCATGATCGCACAAGGAATTCCTACAACTTTATCAACAAAAAGGTATTTAACAGTAGGACCAACTGGTTCTATTATAGCTTAGATCAAAGGCTGGTCGGTAGAAGGCTCCCTAATGTCCATCGGGCTTGGACCTGACTCGTGTTGAGAACATAGAGAAGAGTCTGCGGGAACCTTTAGATGCGACCAAAGCTTGGTTCCAACCCTTCTTGAAGCCCACATGCCAAACATAGGCAATTTATCTCTCAACATCACCACACGTCGCCTCCTAGCCTTCGGTATATAGGCTATCCCGGGCAGCAGTAGCCTCTCCCTCCAACTTATTGACCATAGCAGACAACTCCTTATTGTCCTATGCCTCCTTTAACTTGTTAATGAACACTTGGTCATACGCCTCCCGGAGCTCGGCGAGCTTTTTTACTCACTTCTCTTTAAGGGCGTCCAAAGCCCTCTGCTTCTCTTGGTAAAAAGTGGCCTTTGCATTAGTCAGGGCCTCATGGGAGCTCCTCAGGGACTCCTCGAGCTCGACGCTCTACTTGAACTCATTAGTTCGACCACGAAGAAACGTGGTAAAATCATAAATAAACTACAGAAATAAAGGAAACACAAATAAAATTATTGAAAGAAAAGGAATTAGAAAATTTGAGAGAAACGCGGCGTACCCAAGTAAGCCCTTGGGGTGATTTCAAGGCTAACTGGTCACCACCCATCTTCATTAACAGCTCGCGATCGGCAGCAAGTACAACCCCCTCTAGCAGTACAGGGGCAAGATGGGGGGATTCATCCACACTCTTTTCCCAAGCAATGAGAACAGGTGAAGGCACAGTAGAGCACTACACCAAAATTCTAATTTTATGACTGCGAATTGGGGTTACAAACTTATCACTCCCGGGAGAAGTAACAAAATTGTTTATAACTCCCACTAGGAGTGATAAAATAAAAGGTAATAAAAATTTGAGTCAATTAGTTTGTCACTGATATTAAGAGACGAGGTCCTTTTTTTCAAGGGCAATCGAGCAGGAGGATCCTCCAAAAAAATTTGTTGTCCCAAGGTTCATGGTCTATAACGGGAAACAAACTCTATAGACCATGTTAGGCAATATTGGCAAGTAATGACCTTATGGAGACACAGTAACGCACTTATATGTAAAATCATCCCTTCTAGCCTACATGACGTTCAATAAAAGTGGTTTGAAAGGCTTCCTCACATGTCGATAAGGAATTTTGCAACACTGCCAAAGGCTTTCACGACACGATTCATAACTAGTAACTCCCATACCAAGAGGATGGATGCACTGCTCAATATGATGAACAAGCCATAAGAGAACCTCTGAGACTATGCTATAAGATATTGGGAAGTTTATAATGAGATTGAGGATTACTCGAAGCAGGTTGCCATAGAATCCTTTAAAATTTGTTGGCTAACCGCTTATTTGTTGCACCAATCCCTCACTAAGAAGAAGGCCATCCCTGTCGATGATCTTATACCTTGTATCGAGAAGTAAGCTAAGGTTGATGACGTGGTTCATCCTAGTGGGGAAGATAACGGTCGAATGAAGGCGAACAAGGGAACTGAGAAGAATGATACCCAGAAGAAGGGAAGCAAGAATGGGGGCGAGAATGTCTCCAATAATGGAAATAAGTATGATCCCTCCAAAGCATTCCAGGATGTTGACACAGTCTATAGGGAACTTATTTACAAAATTATTAAAAAAATCAAGGATGAGCATTTCATCAAATGGCCTAAGAATATGGGTGGTGACCCAACTAAAACGAAAAATGCATTGGGATGCGTGTTCCACAAGGAGGGCGTTCATCAAATCGAGAATTACAAAACTCTGAAGTCACACTTGGAAGAGCTAGTTCAAGCAAGGTACCTCAACGAGTATGTCGAGAAGAAATTGGATAAGGTCAACCAGAAGCCAGATAAAATCCTCGACGATGATACAAAACATGAGTTCGCAGTAATCAATTGGGAATCAGACCTCAAGTAGATCTAGGGCAACATTATTCGAATGTAACTCAAGAAGATGACTTCTGTAATGGAAGATTTTCAAATTGACCCTACCAATACCGACGCAGCAAAGCGACGATGACCAGAAGTAGTTGATTACACTAAGCATATTGTGTTCACCGAAGAAGGATTGGTTGGGGTAAGAACCCCACATCATGACGCATTGATGATAACACTCAAAATTGCTAATTGGGATGTTGACAAGCTACTTGTGGGTCAAGGAAGTTCGTTCAATGTGATGTACTTAAAACTATTCCATAAACTGGATCTGAATGTCTTTGACCTCTAAGAAGTCATCGTTCCACTGGTCGACTTTGTAGGAAGGATCATGATGCCCTAAGTGAGATAATCTTACCGATCAAGGTAGGAAACATCTCAAAACTAATTGATTTTTTAGTGGTGGACATCGAGTCCCCATACCATGATATTTTGGACACAGGCCATGAAGGTCGTGCCATCCCCCTATCATCAAAACCTAAAGTGCATTATAGATTGAGGAGTGGTCGGGATCTGTAGTGACCAGGCTACGGATAGAAAGTGATTTATTGTGTCTATTCGCCTAAATAAAGAATAGAAGAAGGAATTAGAGAATTCTCAGGAGGAAGCTGAGAGGGGGTTGTTCTCTCTAAATAGAAACTACGGTACGATCGATTAGTGTTGGAAGAGACTAGGGTTTACCCCATCGATATGTTCATAGAAAGCCTAGAAGAAGTTGTAACTGATGATAACTTGACGGAGAGGAAATTCTTGATCGGAGCTTCTCTCACCAATCAAAAGAAAAGGGAGTTAGTTGCACTTCTCAAAAGTAACATAGATTTTTGCGCTCCACGGCCTTCCGAGTTACCAGGGATTGACCCCAGCGTGGCCTGATAAACTTGCACATCGATCCCACTTTCAATCTGATTACTCAAAAGGCTCGCCAAACATCCTTTGATAAGGCTAAGGCAGTGGAGAAAGAAGTAGGGAAGCTACTGGATGCATGATCCATTAGAGAAGTTCAGTTCTCTGCTTGGTCACTACACCAAAAATAGGAATCTGACACGATTTAAAACTACGCCAGATCAAATCTAGCACGGTTTTAAACTGTGTCAGAATCATGTGTTCCACAATGGCCATTTTTTTCTGGCACGGTATAAAAGTGTGCCAGATTTGACCAAACAGGAACACTTCTGGCACACTTTTAAACCATGCCAGAAATTGAATATTTCTAGCAAAGTTTTGAACTGTGCCAGATTGAGCACATTTTGATAAACTTTTGGCACAGTTCAAAATCGTGCCAAAATTTGATACACTTTTCGCACAATTTTGAATTGTGCAAAATTTTTGAATAGAAGAAAAAAATTAATTATTTGAAAATAAGAAAATTCACAAATTGCAAATCTTGCACGTTGTTGATAAACTAACGTACATACAAACTTCAAAATGTTATAAGTCTTTAGTAGTTCACAGACCAAAAAAAATTGGGCAGAGTTTCCTCTATTTTCTGGACATTCTAAAACCTTCTAATATAAAACCTGCGTAATATAAAGCCCGCACGTCCACAAAACATAACAATAAACTTACAAAAGCTCGCACAGCCATAAAAGTTAACAATAAAACTACAAAAGTCTGCACGAACATAACATAAAAAAATAGAATCATGAATATTAACGACATTAAATAAATAAAACCCTTGTTGTAAACCATTGACTTCTCCGTGTGTTCCACATGAATAAATGCTAACAATAAATTTAATCCTACAATAAAATACGATACAAAAAAGAGACGATATTAGTAACCAAGTAATTTATAAAAAAATCTTACTTAAGCTAAAAAATTACATATAGGACTTGGAATCATTATTATATTCTAAAATTGAAAATCTTACGCAAGTTATGACTATCTGATCAGTTCCTATGAGTTACATTGGTCTCGTGTGAGGTGTTAGTCCTTCTTATGGGATCATTTGGGGGCTAGTTTGGGTTTTCACCCTTCAACGACTTATTTTTAAGACTAATCCATATATTATCAAATTATTATCATATTATCAAATCGAGAGGCCTGTGACTACGCAGTCAGTTCATACGAGTTACATTGGTCCCATGCGAGGTATTATTGCCTCTTACGGGGTCATTTGGGGGTTGATTTGGGTTTCCACCCTTCAACAACTTATTTCTAAGACTAATCTATATATTTTCAAAGTACCATCATATTCTCAAACTGAGAGTCCCGTTCGTGACTGTGCGGTTAGTCCTTACAAGTTACATTTGTCCCGTGCGAGATGTTTGTGCCTTTTACGAGGCCGTTTGGGGGCTGGTTTGGGTTTTCACCATCAAATGGCCTATTTTTAAGCCTAATCTAGATATTTCCAAATTATCATCATATTTTCAAACCGAGAGACCTGTGACTACACGATCAGTTCCAAAAAGTTATATTGGTCCCGTGTGAGGTATTCGTGCCTTTTACAGGGCCGTTTAGCGGTTGGTTTGGGTTTTCACCCTCAAACGGCTTATTTTTAAGCCCAATCTACATATTTCCAAATTATCATCATATTCTCAGATCGAGAGACCCGCGACTATGCGGTCAGTTCTTACAAGTTACATTGGTCCCATGCGAGGTGTTTGTGCCTTTTACGGGGCCGTTTGGGGGCTCGTTTGGGTTTTCACCCTTCAACTGCTTGTTTTTAAGCCTAATTTAGATATTTTCAAATTATCATCATATTCTCAAACTGGGAGACCCGTTTCTACGCGGCCAGTTCCTATAAGTTACATTGGTCCCGTGCGAGGTGTTCGTGCCTCTTACGGGGCCATTTGGCTACTGGTTTGGGTATTCTCCCTCAAACGGCTTATTTTTAAGCCTTATCTAGATATTTCCAAATTATCGTCATATTCTCAAATCGGGAGACCCGCGACTACGCGACCAATTCCTACAAGTTACATTGGTCCCTTGCGAGGTGTTCGTGCCTCTTACAGTGCCATTTGGTGACTGGTTTAGGTTTTCATCCTCAAACGGCTTGTATTTAAGCCTAATCTACATATTTCCAAATTATCATCATATTCTAAAATCGGGAGACCTGCGATTACGCGGTCAGTTCCTAAAAGTTACATTGGTCCAGTGTGAGGTGTTCATGCCTCTTACGGGACCGTTTGGCAGCTGGTTTGGATTTTTATCCTGAAACGACTTGTATTTAAGCCTAATCTAGATATTTCCAAATTATCATCATATTCTCAAACCAGGAGACCCACGATTACGCGGTCAGTTACTACAAGTTACATTGGTCCAGTGTGAGGTGTTCATGTCTCTTACGGGACCATTTGGCGGCTGGTTTGGGTTTCACCCTTAAATGGCTTATTTCTAAGCCTAATATATATATTTTCAAATTATGATCATATTTTCAAACCTAGAGCCCGTGACTACGCGGTCAGTTCCTATGAGATACATTGGTATCGTGCGAGGTGTTCGTGCCTCTTACGGGGACGTTTGGTAGCTGGTTTGGGTTTTCTCCCTCAAACATCATGTTTCTAAGCCTAATCTATATATTTTAAAATTATCATCACATTCTCAAACCGAGAGACCCGTGACTACGCAATCAGTTCCTATAGGTTACAATGGTCCCGTGTGAAGTGTTCGTGCCTCTTATGGGGCCATTTGGACACTGGTTTGGGTATTCACCCTCAAATGACTTGTTTTTAAGCCTAATCTAGATATTTCCAAATTATCGTCATATTCCCAATCGGGAGTCCCGCGATTATGCGATCAGTTCCTACAAGTTACATTGGTCCAGTGTGAGGTGTTCGTGCCTCTTACAGGGTTGTTTGGTAGTTGGTTTTGGTTTTCACCCTCAAACGGCTTGTTTCAAGGCATAATCTATATATTTTCAAATTATTTTCATATTCTCAAACCGAGAGGCCCGTGACTATGCAATCAGTTCCTATGAGTTACATTGGTCCCATGCGAGGTGTTCGTGCCTCTTACAGTCGTTGGGCAGATGGTTTGGGTATTCACCCTCAAACGGATTGTTTTTAAGCCTAATCTAGATATTTCCAAATTATCATGATATTGTCAAACCGGGAGACCCGCGATTATGCGATCAGTTCCTACAAGTTACATCGGTCTCGTGTGAGGTTTTGTGCCTCTTACATTGCCGTTTGGCAGCTGATTTGGGTTTTCACCCTCAAACAGTTTATTTCTAAGCCTAATCTATATATTTTCAAATTATCGCCATATTCTCAAACCCATAGGCCCGTGACTACGCGGTCAGTTTCTACGAGTTACATTGGTCCCGTACAAGGTGTTAGTGCCTCTTACGGGGCCGTTTGGGGACTAGTTTGGTTTTTCACCCTTTGATGGCTTATTTCTAAACCTAAGATATATATTTTTAAATTATCGTCATATTCTCAAACCGAGAGGCTCGTGACTACGCGGTCCGTTCTAACGAGTTACATTGGTCCCGTGAGAGGTGTTAGTGCCTCTTACGGGGCTGATTTGGGTTTTCACCCTTCAATGGTGGTGCGATTTATCATCATCTTCCTACAGTTTTCACCCTTCAATGGTTTTTAAGTTTGAGATGATTATGTCCATAGTTTAGTTTTGAATGTAATGTGAGACTAAAGTTTAGAGTTTGTTGAAGTTTGGTAAAGTTTAGAGCTTTGACAAGGTTGTTATGTATATAATAGTTGTTATATATGTATAATAGTATATAACAATTGTAACAACCTAAAAACGCAAATAATACCTGAGTAGGAAGATGACAACCTAAGAACGTAATCAAAATATCAAAAACACAATCAGAATTTAAATAATACCTGAGTAGGAAGATGGCAACACTTATTAGCACCAATACAACTATTCGTCGGTGTCAGCAATGGGAGGACACAGGTCGTCGAACCAATACGCAGTTCTATTTTTACCAACATCTCCCAAGTTCTCGCAATGAACTTGTTTTCCACCCCAAACTAACTACTTGGGAACTTTGATGTCATTGAGTAAAACTCGCACTTCATTCTTTCTCAATGTAATTTATTGAAGTGAGGGAATGGAAGTTCCCCATTGACCTGTTTGATAAATCAAAATCACAAAACCAACGTGAATACCAAATATCACAAAACCAACGTGAATACAAAATATCACAAAACTAACATGAATACCATCTTGGATAACGACTTGAAGGCGTTATCAGTTACCTCTGATGTCCTTATCCAGTACATTCATTAGTCACTGCATTCATTGCTAAAACATGAAGTACTACATTCAGTAACCACTACCGGCTCGAAAGCGCTGCTTGTCAACTATCTCAACGACTTGCTTTGGAGATATCCTTAGCCACTGCATTCATTGCTGAAATAGGAACCACAAAAGAGAGAGACGACAATGTTAGAAATGTTTTAAGTGTTTATATGTAATAAATGTTATATAATTTTGGAATGCTATATTTACAAACATTGATATAACACAAACACATACACACACACACACACACACACATACGTACTGTTCTATATCAAATAAAATATTATGGAATGCTATATTGACAAATATTAATCACTCTTACCTCAATATTGTTGTTAGGTCCAAATATGGGCTTTTAACTCATTTTATTATGTGTGTACCAAAACAAAGAGGTCAAAAAATCAACAATTCATGTTAATGTTAATCTATGTTTACCTAAAAAGAGAGGGCGATAAGGAAGAGATGAAATGTGGTTTTGCTAATGTAGCAATTGAAGCTAGAGTGACTGAAATGAGCCCAAATAGTACAAAACCTAGACAATTACTTTGTGTCTGTGAACTTTACCACAAAATTGAGAAAATAAATCAATATAACTACTCATTGAATACCCACAACGCTATGTTCGCATAATGAACGACGCATAACTTATATTCTTATACCTCATGGTACAACATTCTTCCATTGGTCATTGTTTCCATCCATATGTAATCCCTAAAATCAGAAACTTAAGTCAAAGTTTAAATTGAAAGTTGAACCATTTAAAAACATGAATATTACACAATTACCACAAATTAGCAAACATGGCAGCATACAAAGTCAATCTCAACCACACAAACAATTCAGATTAAAAAATGGCCTCAAATGTTAGAACAACGTATATATGTAAGATATGGATTCCCAAGATATTTTATAGGTATATTACATGAATGAAACAACTAATAAACACCCATTTGGGCAAAATAACTATGTAGAAAAAAAATTGAGATTAACAATGAGTTGGAATCTGAAGTTATGGACACACCTCTGCTTCATGTGAATCCCCATGAAATCAATCATTAGAGATAAATAACTTGGACAGGGATATGATCTTGAAGATGGCATGAAAGGTGGCACGGGTGTGGTAAAACCCAGGTTGCTGACCAGGCCAATCGAATAATTTCAAGCACGATAGAACTGTTTCCCGTACCCCAAAACCCCACGCACCAGACCTTCCCACAATCGAATACCCAGCTCAGAGAGACTCTGCTCCGCGGCTTCTTCATCGTCGCCCGATATCTCCAAGATTCGATCCTGCAATGGCTTTTTGGGGGACGGATTTGAGGCGAAAGAGATAAGCTAGGGATTTTCTTTAGCATGGGAGAGAGAATTGGAGACGATATTGGTAGAGGAGAGGGAGCAGGAGAACAAAAACCTTTGAAGGTAATTAATTTTTTTTGGATATTTATATTTTAGTGAAGTGTTCTCAATTTTGGCACACTTTTAAACAGTGCCAAAATTTGACACTTCTTAAAAGTGTGCTAGATTGTTATTAAATAATGCCAAAATTTGGCAAAGTTTTAAACTGTGCCAGATTTTTAATATCAAGGTGAGTAAAATTGGTGTTTTTGGTGTAGTGGGTTAACTAATCGAATGGTGGTACCCAAAAGCAAAGGCAGGTGGAGGGTTTGCATCGATTTCATCGGCCTCAACAGGGCATGCCCTAAGAATAGTTCCCCTCTCATAAAAATAGATCAGTTAGATGATGCCAAGGAAACATATGAGAGGATAAGATTCCTAGACGCCTACTCAGGTCATCATCAGATTCTGCTATACAGGCTCGACCAGGATAAGATTTCCTTTATAACCTTAATCAAGTTGTAATGTTACAAGGTCTTGTTGTTTTTCCTCAAGAACGCAGGGGAAACTTACCAAAGATTGGTAACCAAGATGTTCAGCAAATAGATGGGAGAAAAGATGGAAGTATACATCGACGATATGATTGTTAAAATTAAGGACAAGTCGATCACCTCTCAGATTTAGCAATAAACTTTGATATCCCTAGGAAGTATCGGATGAAGCTTAATGAAAATAAGTGTTCATTCGATGTCCAGTTAGGAAAATCCATAGGTTATCTAGTAAGTAAGAGGGGAATCAAGGCCAAACCTAACCAAATCGACATTATCACTAGAGTTCAGCCCCCTCAGATGTTGAGAGATGTTTCGAAGCATACTAGAATACTCGCGGCCCTTAATCGCTTCATCTCTAAGTCTTCAAAATGCTATCGACCATTATTCCAACTTTTAAAAATGGGCAAAAACCTCTTATAGGATGATGACTGTTCACGAGTTGTAGGAGAAATCAAGTCCTACCATAACAGGCTGCCATTAGTGGTTATTCCAAATGATGGATACCATCTGTATCATTACCTGGCTATATCAGACCATGTAGTGAGTTCTGACTTAATATATGAAATGTATGGGGGATAACACACAGTTTACTACGCCAGTAAGACACTCTTAGAGGCTGAACAACGGTACTTGCCTCTAAAAAATCTCACTTATGCATTGGTGGTTGCTTCAACTAAGTTGAAGCATTACTTCGAGGCCCACTCCATAATCGTAATCACTTCCTATACACTAAAGATTATTGTATGAAAGTCTGAACTTTCTGGACGATTCTCCAAGTGGTCGATTGAAATTAGGAAATTTGATATCCACTTCCATCCTAGAATGATGATTAAGGGACAGATCATAATAGACGTCATTATTGAGTTCATAGGAGATCAAGTAGTTGACCAACTGAATAGTGAGCAGTCGATGGCATAAGAAGCACAGTACAAAGATTGAACCTTGTTGGCTGATGGAGCCTCAAATTCCAAGGGGGAAGGAGTAGAAATTGTTCTCATCACCCCCGAAAATACTATAATTAGCAAGGAATTAGATTAAGACTTGAGGCATCCAATAACAAAGCTGAGTACGAAACACTGATCATCGGTTTACGAAAAGCTAAACTACTGGGGGCAAAGCATTTCCATATATTCGGTGATTCCAAACTTATCTCCAAGAAGGTAAGTGGGGACTTGAATGCCCAAAATTATCGAATGGCAGCGTACCTCAACGTAGTAAGAGGACTAATGGAAGACTTTGAAAAGGTGGAAATTAAACAGTTCCCTCGAGGACATAACAGTCACGCTAACACTTTAGCAGCACTAAGCCCGGTAGTTGACTCTCACCTAAGGAGAATAATTCAGATAGAGTTCCTCGCACAACCCAGTATCGACCAGGGAGTCACAGTTGAGCAAGTTATCTTCACAGATAAAGCCCATAGTTGGATTGATCCCATCATTAATTATCTATGAAATGACTTACTGCCAGTTGACAGGAGGTCGATCCATCAAATTGGGGTCAAGGTTGTCCTTTCTACCCCATTGTGACTCCCAAAGATGTCGAATAAGTACTTAGTGAACTCCATGAGGGAATCTATAAGATCCACATAGGTGGAATATCATTGGCCTTTCATGCGATCATGTAAGGATATTGGTGGCCTCGCATGTAAAAAGACATTGGTACCTACGTATGAAAATGCAAAAAGTGCTAAAAGCACTCACCTATGATTCCCTAGCCCGCCATCAACCTAAAATCACTCACTAAACCATGGACTTTCGCTAAATTGGGACTAGTCATCGTGATACCACTACCTACTGTGCCTGAAAATTGCAAGTATTTGTTGTTTGCCACAGATTACTTCACTAAATGGGTAGAGGCATAACCATTGGCAAACATTCGATATTTTGACATGACAAGGTTCATATAAAGGAACATAATAAATGGCTTTGGGATACCAAGGCATTTCATCATCGATAATGGTAGACAATTTGAAAGTGGTTTATTTGAAGCTTTTTGTGATGAGCACAATATCAAGCATCATTTCAGCTCTTTGGCGTACCCCCAAATTAATGGGCAAGTAGAGGCTTCCAATAATCGATGATAGATGGACTGGAAAAATGACTGGAATGTGAAAAAGGTTATTGGGTGGATGAAATCTTTCATGTTCTACGGGCTTATTGTATGACGCCTAAAAACCAATTGGGGGAACACCCTTGACACTTACTTGCGAAATGGAGGATATCGTCCCTTTGGAAGTAGGTCTACCCACTATGAAAACCACTTTGGTTGAACAAGACCTCAATGATAAAGAACTATGTATTGAGCTTGACCTATCAGATGAGCAATGAGAGGTGGATTTAATAAAGATTACTTCCTACAAACAATAATTAGCTAAGCAGTTCAATAAGAGGGTCAATCCGAGTGAGTTTTTAATTGGGGAGTATTTCCTAAGAAAAGTCCTAGGTAGTTCCTCAACCTCGTCACATCCCTCTGAAGCCCAACATTAATTATAAATGCTTGTCGAACATCCCCTTTCAACAAAGCAGCCTCCCTTTGCAGAGCTTGTGTCTTAGATTAAATGACTCCCCTTGACGACAATAAAGATTCTCGCAGCACTAAGGAGGACCCTGACGGGGTGTTCTCCTTCAGACGAGAAATATCACTTTTCAAATCATAATTCTCCTTCTAGATCAGCTCACTCACTTGGTTTACTTCATTGGCATCCAAGAGTTTGGCCTTCGGGTCATTTACTTCCTCTTGGACTGAAGCCCCAACTTATTTCATCTCTTTAAGATCATCTTTCAGCTTCGAAACTAACTCGAATTGGTTCTTATACTACTAGTTTCTCGCTCTTAGAGATTTTTAGATCTTTACAAAGGCCTTGCGAATCTTCAGATCGATATTTGGACGAATGGAGAGTTTATAGGTATATATTAAGCTAAATAGATTCAATAAACATCAGTACCAAGACAAGATTAACAACAAGAAGTTTCTTGTCATTCAAATATTAGTGGGGGAAAATGAAAAGTACATAGTTTGAAAACTACAAAATACAACAACTAGAGAATAAAGAAGCGTAAACCCTAGACCAGCAGCAAAGGTCTACACCTACTCAGAAGATGATGGCCCCTTACCTTTGTCAACAGCCGAGGTAGTTTAATCTCCAGCAACCACGACCGCACAAGGAATTCCTACAACTTTATCAACAAAAAGGTCATTAATAGTAGGACCAGCTGGTTCTATTAAAGCTTAAATCAAAGGCTGGTCGGTCAAAGGATCCCCAATGACCATCGAGCTTGGACCTGACTCGTGTTGAGAAAATAGAGAAGAGTCTGCGAGAACATTATCTGCGACCAAAGCTTGGTTCCAGCCCTTCTTGAAGCCCACGTGCCAAACATAGGCAATCTAGCTCTCAATATCACCACATGTCACCTCCTAGCCTTCGTTATATACGCTATCCCGGGCAGCAGTAGCCTCTCCCTCCAACTTATCCACCATAGCAGACAACTCCTTATTGGCCTTTGTCGCCTTCAACTTGTTAATGACCACTTGGTCATACACCTCTCGGAGCTCGACGAGCTTTTTTACTCACTGCTCCTTAAGGGCGTCCAAAGCCCTTTGCTTCTCTTGGTCAAAAGTGGCCTTAGCATTAGTCAGGGCCTCATGGGAGCTCCTCAGGGACTCTTCGAGCTCGACGTTCTTCTTGGACTGATTAGTTCGACCATGAAGAAACATGGTAAAATCATAAACAAACTAAAAAAAGAAAGGAAACACAAATAAAATTATTGAAAAAAAAGAATTAGAAAATTTGAGAGAAACGTGACGTACCAAAGTAAGCTCTTGGGGTGATTTCAAGGCTAACTGGTCACCACCCATCTTCATTAACAGCTCGCATTCGGCAGCAAGTACAACCCCCTCCAGCACTGTAGGGGCAAGATGGGGGGGGGGGGGGGAATCATCCACACTCTTTGCCCTAGAAATGAGAACATGAGAAGGCACAATAGAGCAAAGGTAATAAAAATTTGAGTCAATTAGTTTGTCACTGATATTGAGAGAAACAAATGTTATCATTTAATTAATTTCTGACTCCTATCAACGGTTTAAAATTCATAATTATCACAAGTAATTAGAAATTTATCAATAGGCAAAATTTGTGACTCTTATGAGAAATCAAAAAATTATAATTGCTACGAGGAGTCATAAATTTTGAACTTGTAGCTGCTAACGACAATTATAAATTAGTGACTGCTAGTAGCAGTAAAAATTTTTGGTGTAAGACTTAATTTAAAACTACTATTGACAGTCGTAAATTTGTAACTGCTCCCGACACTCACAAATTTTGGCCTACTTTGATTAAGAGGAGTAAAAAAAATTTGACCTACTTTAATACTCTTCTCTTTCCTCTATCTTCTCACTCTTTCTCATAACATGCAGTCGTTGAGTTATTGATTTTGGTGAGTTTTCGATTTCCAATTGAGTCATATGTTATTTGTTATGTGTAAAGTTGGATGTATGTTATTTTTTATTTGTTCGATTTTGATGAGTACATCCATGTACATGACTTTGATTATGATATAATGTTGAACTTAATTAATAGGGGAAAAGAGCGACAATTTCTTAACTGTAGCGCTGAAATTTGAAGTACTTTGCCCTGATAATACGAAGAAAATACCCATTTCATACAATGGGTGGAGGATTTCATCGAGAACTTGAGGATGCGTGTTTGAAAAAAAATTCCGATTTGTTGAAGCAACCAATAGTGTCATTCATGTTAAAGTAAAACTTATCAATAACCTTCAAAATTAGGGTTTCAAAATCACAGTACATTTTGAAGTTGTAGCTATGTTAAAGATCATATGTTCCATTAGATTTGCTCTTTGTTTATCTGGCGATTTCGTCTTTCCCTTATGTTGATTTTTAGGAATTTGAAGTATTTTATGCTAGTTGATATTGATAGATGGACTGTCATGATTTTGTGTTTCGTCTCGTTCGTCATAATGGCATAATATGCCTTGCCGACCATCCTGTTATATCACCACCCATAAACTGAGTCCTATCATAGCTTATCAAACTGTAATACAACTAAATTAAGGTCTTATAAAAACACTAATCTTCTTTCAATTTTTTTTAATTGTCATGTGATTATAAAAGCTTACTTACTAGAAAAATCAATGTATATAATAAACATGTAAATTATTTTAGTGGTGCCACGCGTAGGTAACATTTTAAATTATGAAGATTGAGGATTGAATCAATGTCTTAATGTGGAGTTGTTAATGGTATTTTTGGATTATCACTGCAATGGTTTGCTATATGTTATTTGTTGTATGTTACTTGTTCGGGATTAGTTAGTTTAATTAATTTCCCTATTCTTATTTGTTAGTTCGACACCAATGGTTTTTTGAGGTCTGCTTCCCTATACTCACCGCACATAATATAAGGATCTAGTTCGACACCAATGGTTTTTTGTGGCCTCCCCCCCCCCCCCCCCAAGACACTAAAGTATAGATATATGCACAGAACCATGCGCAAATAATAAATTTAGATTACCAATGGATGGTGACATTGTAAGGAGCTCTGTTTAGGATTTTGACAATGAGTCTGTCTCCATTTTGTACTTCAAAAGTTGTCCCAGGAAATTGTCTGTTGACTGTGATAATGGAACATGTTTTGCACAGCCTCTTCACTGGACTCACTTGAACCTGAGGCAATAAGTAAGTGATAATCTATATGAAAACGTATGTAGGAGAAAAATAAAATATGAAGATGATAAGAAGACATATGATAAACTCGTAGTAGGGAGTATTTGCATTCCCGAAAGAGGCTATCAAAGCAAGTGTATTGAAAAGGCCTAGGAAGATACCATTTCACCATGGCTTCATAAATAAGCCTCCATTTTTAAAAGAGGAAGATTTTCTGCATATTTTCAAACCATGAAATAATTTTTTTTATGATATTGTGTATAGAGTCTTATATTGTGATGGATACATTTGATAACTTTTTTCATACCAAATATAACCTTTTAGATAAAGTGATTGAGTCCTATTTTAACTCAACCATTTACATATGATTTGCATAGTGTATGAATGTTTGTCTTTATTGATTTTCATATGATTTTTAGCCCCAATAGGTTCCAATCAATTATTGCTACTGATTCAAGGCTATAATTCATGATGTATTTATTTGGGTACAAATTCAAGTTTTGTTCATTTGGGTACTAATTCAAGTTTTATTATGCAATTTCTTTAAAGTTTCAAATTTTCAAGGTTTTCGTCCAATCAATTTCATCCCTAATCAGGTATGATTAAAGGAAATGCAACTGATTATTGCTAGTGATTTTCTAAAATTTTCTTACTTTTAGGTTGTGATTCTTTCGAACAGTGATTATATTGTTCTTTAAGATTCTTGAATTGTTATTGACTGGTGAATTTGAACATTTAGGTGGCCATTGAGTTGGTTGACCCTAGGCATTTGTAACATTTAGGATTGTTTTTGGTTTATTTACCCAATTGATTCAATTCCATAAAAAATATCATATATTTCCTTATATTGGTTCATTTGTAAATGCTACTGATTGAATATTCTGGTGTTTTATTTATTTGGGTATGGGTTCATATTTTGCAATTTAATGACCCAATTTTATGATTAGTAATTATTAGTGTCTAAATATGAATTAAATTTTATTTGATTGGGTATGAATTTAATTATTTGCATTTTGATAATTGCTAATTGGATTAGTATGTAGGTTGGATATGAATTATAATAATTCAATCTTTTTTTCTACTCAAATAGTAAGACATTTTAGTGTTGACTTATCAAAAAAATAAATAATATTAAGATATTTTAGTGTTATTAATTTGATATGTTTAATCTTTACTTTTGGAATATCACTTCATTTTGTCTACATACATAAATGTTTTAGCACGATATGTAAAATCTTAAATTACACACGTAATATATATATAGATAATACTAAAAATATGACTACTCAAACATATGGAAAAATATGTAATAACTAAAATACTAGTGCTACACATATATGTATGTATTCTGTTTTTAATTATAAGGTACATACTCATTTATATTTATAATTTACTACATTTCTATTTGTTTGTATTGTAGAATTAATGGGGTTTCCCTAATATAAAAACTGGATGGGTGAAACTTTTAGAGTGGGTGAAACTATACATTAATGGGGTGAAAGACTTTGTGAATTATTCAATGAAGAATCTCAAAATTGATATTATTCCATGCCCATGCATTCATTGTAGAAATGGTAAACATTTGAAAGGAGCAAATGTAAAATTACATTTAATTTAGTGGGGTATGCAAGTTGATTACACATTTTGGAAATTCCACAGGGAGAGGGATTTTACTTATATTCCAGAAGAAATACTTGTCAAGGAAATGGTTAAAAAATATAGTGATCCATTAGACATTTAAACGGTCTCATAAATGATACATATGAAGTGCACGCATCATAAAAAAGGCAAGATAGGAGAGAAAATAGTTTAGGTTGTGAGGATAATGTTGACAATGATACTAACCAAGATAATAATTACATATGGTTAAAAGCAGTAGCCGCAACCCCATTATACCATAACTCTAACCCCGGCCATACAATGTTATATGCCATGGTTGGGTTGCATAACTTAAAGAGGAACTTTGGCTTGTCGGGAAAAAGTGTGATAGAAATACTCTTTTGGGCAAAAGATTTGATCCCCAAAGAAAATACACTGCCAGTCAATTATCCAATCATTAAGCATAATTTGAAAGGTTTGGTTATGAAATACAAATCAATGCATTATTGCAAGTATGATTGTGTTTTATACTATAAGGGGCACAAAGACAAACGTGCTTGTCTTATATGTAAGGAACCCATATATGAACAAAAGATGATAGTACATCATAAACATTTATTAAAAATAGATACGCAAATATCTAAGAAAATGTTAAAGTATTTCCCTTTAGGTCCTCGATTGAAGATACTTTAAACTATACCTTGGATAGCAGAGGCAATGACTTGGTATGGTCGAGCGGAGGTGGGTGAGAATCTCATGGGACATCCGATTGATTCCTCTTTGTGGAAATATGCAAATCAGTGATACCTGGACTTTACTAAAGAAATACACAATGTTCGCCTCGAAATATCAACCGATGGGTTTAACCGGTTTGGCGAAGTGAGCACAGATAAGATCATATGTTCGGTGTTTATGTTACCTTTAAATTTGTCCCCATCATTATGCATGATAAAGGAGTTCTCAATTTTGTCATTGTTGATACCAGGTCCAAAAGCACCGGGTTGCGAGATTGATGTTTTCTTAGTGCCACTAATAGACGATTTGAATGAATTATGGGTTGAAGGTGTGAGAGCGTTTGACTCATACAAAAAGGAGGAATTCATTTTGAGAGCTATGTTGATATGGAAAATTCATGATTCTCTTGCTTATGGTACCTTATTTGGGTGCAATGTCCATGGTTACCTGGGTTGTCCTATTTGTGGAGAGGAGACTAAATACAACTGGAATAAGAAAAGTGGTAAACGTTTTTATCATAGTAATCGGAGATTTCTTCCCCAAAGTCACAAATTCAGGTCAATACGAAGCAATTTTCTCCTAGAAAGCACCGAGATGAGGCCACCTCCACCAAGACTTTCTGGTTTGCAAATTGAAGAAAGGTCATTAAAGGCTTTTCAAAACTTAAGAGGGATACACCCCATAATTTTGGGCCATAACCATAAAATAAATTATGTTGATGTGAAGACGACGTGGCTGAGGAGATCAATAATGTTTAATTTGACATACTAGAAGGAACATAATGTGTGACACAGGATAGACATTATGCACACTCAGAAAAATATTAGTGAGCATCTTGTAGGCATATGCATTAGTGGTTCTCATTCTAAGGATGGAGAAAAATACCGTGAATATCTTCATGATTTGAAAATTAGAAGATCATTATGGTTGAAATAAGATCCAAACATTGGAAAAAATAATATGTCAGTTGCATCTTATACTTTTAGCATTAAAGAAAGAAATATGTTCTTAGAAACAATAAAGGTCTTTAAGGTCCCTTATAATTTCTCATCCAATTTACGCAGGATTATCTGCGACAAAAAAGAAGATTTGAAAAAGTTCAAGTCTCACAACTGGCTTGTGATAATGCAACTTGTCCCTCTGTTGTTTGGACACTACATTTCAGAACACAAGGATCTTAGAAGGGACATTCTACAAATTAGCGTATGTTTCTCCCTATTGTGTGAGAAAGTTGTCAATATGAAGCACATAATGGCAGCGAAGGAAACTTTGGTCAAGGCTACATTTGTTTTGGAGAAGTACTTTACTCCCTCATTATTTGACATAAGTATCCACCTTTTAGTTAATTTATGCATTAAATCCCTTTTATGTGGACTAGTAAGGTACCGATGGATGTATCCGTTTGAATGGTTAATGACAATTTTTAAAGTTTGCATCAAGAATACATGGTATGTTGAGGGGGCCATTGTTCAGGAGTACATTATGGAAGTGGCTTCCTTATATGAAAAGGAATATATGCCTATCCTAAACATTGGAGGTCGTGAATGATTTGTTGATGAATTAGAAGAGTTTACAGATGAGAAGGCTCTCGGGAAGGGTAAGGTAGTGAAGCTAACAAGTACACAATATAACCAGGTGGTCGATATGTATTCTAGGCACATGAAGACATACATAAATGGAAAATGTGAGTTTATTTAAAAAAAAATTATAAAATATTGCAATATGTTCGATCTTATGTTCATAAGAAATTAATATTGATGTTTTTAACCTAGGCAATATAATGAGTGCGGATGTGCCAAGAGGAGGAAGGGAGCTGCGAGCGCAGATAATAATTTTAGGCATTGGGAGTGCAAATACTGTCTTTGTAACATATTCATAATGAAAATACTTTTGTGGTTTCAGTTATTGAAAGTTGGTGAAGTATCGACGAGTCTTCACGTCTAGAAAAATGGGCCTAGTTTTATAGCTAAAGAGTTTGGAAAATATCGTGCCAATGGTTTCGTGTTCTCTTCAAGCACACACGGTCTAAAACTCATTGGCAAACAAAATAACATAATTTTATGTAAAGCATTCACTCAATTTAGGGCAAGCGCGAAAGATAAAAACTTGATAGAAGTTGTGATGACGTATTATAGGATTATAAAACATATTGTTCTACTAGATTATATATCTTGCAGCGTACCTGTATTTTATTGTGATTGGGTGAGAGTGGGGGGAAAGAATGCATGTATGGTCGACCCTGATACCCACATGGTGAAGGTTGATTTGGCCAAGTTGAATAGTAAAGATAATGTGAATGACGAGCCATTCGTTTGTCCATTCCAAAACTTCAAGCAAGTGTTTTGTGTAAAGAGATCTAACAACGATCCATAGTCTATTGTTTTACATTCGCCTAAGCGCTTAACAACATCGGTAGATGATATAAAGGCACCTATCGAGTTTCAGTCTATTCTGGACAACAACCCAGAATTAAAGAAATTACTAGACACATTAGAGGAGTATATGTTTAATTATATCATGTGATGTTGTTTTAAATGTTGACTTCAAAGTTTTGTATAATTACAAGTTTATATTATTTTGTAGAACTTATTCATAGTGCCTTTTGTTCACCAGTTTATTATTACTTTTTCCAGGATGTCATATATTGTATATATATGCAACGACTTCCAAAACATGTCTTTTATAAGGAACACATCAATTTATCGGTACGATTATCGAAAAATCAAACAATGAAATTACTTATGAGATCATGGATTAACATACCTGAAGCATTTTTACTTTAATAAATACCATGCACACTACCTCAAAGTTGGGATGAAGAAGTTGAAAGGGTTTTCATAAAACATAATCCAAGTGATGCAATGCAGTTAGTAGTGTTTTTAAAACTCGAAGAAAGAAAAATCCATCCTTTGTGGATATAACTAAAGAGGATAAGGATGCATTCAGACTCTACCGTGAGAAAACATATGCATAAAAAAGTTAACATATATTATCTTCTTAGGAGATAACGCATTCGTCATAACATATTTAGTGTCAGAAATGCAATTGTCAACACAATTCCACAGACATGGACAATAAAAACTTTTCATGAAATGATGAAGTATGAAACTTCTGACATGGTCGAATTTTCAAAACATTTAGAATATGTTGAAAAGGTATAACTTATATTATATTTTTTTATATTATTTCCTTGCTCTTGTATTAACATATGGACTAATGCATAAATATGTAAATGCAAAAAATGGAGTCCGAGAATACAATTCCATCATCCAGGCTTGAAGTCATCATGAACACTCAGTCATTGATTCTCGTGCATAGGTTTCCCTTAACCTATTTGGTTTTCAAATAGGTGGTAAGAATCCTTTAAAATCTTGAGCCTTGTCTTTGTTAAAATCGTGTATTGGATTAAAATATGAGAGTTGGGATACGGTTGAGCAAGTAAAAAAAGATGACTTGGGGGATACACTTATGAAAGAGTTAAATATTTCGGCCGACCAGAAGGAGGGGTCCATAAAAGCAATTGGTATTCAATTGAAGACATTTAGAAGTAACATCCACTCGGCTTATTTTAAGGGACTAGACAATGATGGGATAAAGGCCCTGAAGGATCGAGTACCAGAGAAAGAGCATATCCTTGTCCACGAGTGGAATGAATTCATCTTGTGTGAAGCATCTGGGGTGAAATTAAAACAAAGACACCAAGGGCGGGTGAATAGGGCAAAAAAGATAGACGTCCATTGTCTTGGTCAGAGGTCATATGCTGAGAAAATCGAGAAGATGGTATACATATTTTTTTTATTTTAATGTGTGAATATATAATATGTCTTCTTCAAATAGTTAAGGCATAACTAATTTATAGGTGCTTAAAGATAAATGACTTGTTGATCGTTCGAAAGTGTATACCGAAAGTCATAGGCAAAAAATTGGGGATCTTCACCCAAAGGTAGCTGATGATATGGTGAGTTTCGTAATATCAGTTGTAATAATTAAACTTCTTCAAGTTTAGTCGTTCAATAGTTTTAATCGATTCATCAATAATTTTGTAGCAAAAATTGAGTGAGCTGAGCTGTAGTCAAGGTTCTTCAAGCCAAACTCGGATTGATACGGATGCATTAATTGCCTTTAGAGGAAAATACAATAGGGGGAGACTCGTCCCATGTCGAAAATTAAACTTAAGTCCATTGCTCCTATAGTATCATAGTTGACTAGAGCAAAGACACGAGAAGAAAAGCACGACGAGGATATAAAATTTCTCAAATCATCTGTTACCCTGCTTTTAAGTGATTTTGAATTGAATGGACTCAAAATACCAAATCTAAGTCCTCGCGATTATACTCCTGTCCCACATCCAAGTCCTGAAGATTACACTCCAGTACCACATTGAAGTCCCCACGATTACACTCCTATCCCCCCGTCAACTGAGCCAAACTTTAGAGATTCAACTGATCCAGACTTTGGATATTTAACCGATCCTCCACACGATCCATATGCCGATTTATTATATTTTTCAAGTCAAAGGAATATTGTAAGTGGACAATTTGATACTTCAACTTCTACTGGAATAGTGGTGCAAGGCCTTCAACTGTTGATATTTAAATATAGGTTTTAGGTTAGTAGTGTTGAGCTAGGAGAAGAGTCTCATCCATTATATCGTCGAAGTCATGGGGAAAATACTATTAAGGATGTCAAGAAATCTAGAGTGGTTTGGCCATTGCTCTGTCTTTGGCTTAGGTGATCCGGAGTAATTTTTCTTGAAAAATTTAAACAAATTGTCAAAGTGAACAATTAGTAGTGTTTGAACTCTATTTTGAATATTAGTAATCTTCTTTGAATCAATTAGTAATCTGTCTTGAATATAACCAGTGTTTGTTTTGAATATTAGTAATCTGTTTTGAATCAATTAGTAGTGTTTGAACTCTATTTTGAACAATGTGCCTGTTTTGAATGAATTAGTAATCAATTGGTAATTTATTTTTTCTTGTGTGTTATAACGAATTGCATGTGGCCTGATTAATTCTGTTTTGAACTCTATTTTTTTGACTCCTCATTAATTTGACTCCTCAATCTTTTATAATTGTCGTTTCTTTGTTGTTCAAGGGATTTTAAGAGAAAATCAATTGGGTTTGTATTTATTTCTTATGCAAAACATGCCCACAACCAGTGTTGTTTTATCGATGTGGTTGAGCGGAACATGACAAGAGTTTTCATTTATTATTGGGTCTTTTAGGGGAAAAGTCCAACCCATAACATAAGTTACTGTTTAATCTTGAGCAAATATTTGTTTAGTTCCTTTCACTCTATTCTGGATTGTTTTTCTTGTAATGTTTTTGTAGTATTCCTTAGACTGAACCCTTGACGGTTAAATCGTGAACCGATGTTTGAGAACAACCGAGAATAATGGCATTCCTGTAGTACCCATTGGGCAGAATCGGTTTGACTCGGTTACGAATGTCGATACTTAAGAGAAGTGTAATAATTTAGTTGGAAGGTGAGTTTAATGTTGTGGACCAATTTCTCCATATATGAGCTGACAGAACTTCAAACGAGGTCTATTGGGACTCACTTAATCGACCAGTGGAACTTGATAAATTTTAGTTGTTGTAATCATGTTTTGTGGAATGTGAGTGATGTGGGAGTGAGTCGTGAGTGAGATAAAATCGAGTTGAACTTGCACAAGTTGATAACTTGGTTGAACTCAGGGAGAGTTGATGGGTTGGAAGGGACACAAGCAGGCCCAAATAGTGAGGGGTTGAAATGATATCATTCCAAACAGGTTGGGTCTTTAAAGCATCAACTCCAGTCCAATTGGTAGAAAACTCTACCAGCGTGTTGAGAAACTCATTACTTCCAATCCCATCACATAAATAGTGACAAAAACCAACATCTAATGGGGATGAGCCATCGAAAAGACACGTAAGCTGAAAAAACATCGGCGGGGCACCTTTGAGCACATCGTCCATGTAGAGAAACAACGGTTCCCGCCATTGGGTCACATAACGTGCGTAGCCATTATTCTCGGTTGTGCTCAAACATCGGTTCCTTTCACTCTATTTTTGAGCATAGATTATCTCTAGCTAAATAAAGTTACAATTAAAAATACGCACCATATATCTTGTATTGACAGTTTATTTGATCAACTACAAGGTTCTTTAGTTTTCTCAAAGATTTATTTACATTTCTGCTATCATCAGTTGTGTATTCATTTTTATAATAGTTATATAACTTTGTTTAGCTATCATCTTTATAACTGTTAAGAGTTCCTATCATCTTTATAAAAATTATTTAATTGTTATATAACATAAGTTATATAACGGTTATATAACGTATGTTATATAAACTGTTATATAACTTATGTTATTTAACATAAGTTACATATTCATCTTTATAATAGTTATATAACTTTGTTTAGCTATCATTTTTATAAATAATACTTACTATCATATTTATAATAGTTATATAACGTATTTACTTTGTTTAGCTATCATCTCATTACCATGTTTTCATATAACTTCGTTTAGCTATCATCTCATTACCCTATTTTCATGTTTATGCTTTCCGTGTTGATACTCACATTGTATGCGCTTTAGTCCTCCTTGTTTAAAGGTTTACACATGGCATCCCCGTCATACGTAATATTCAAAGTCCTAAATCCAGGTGTTTACACTTCGTGGAAAGCAACACATGCACAAGTCGATGGACACCGAGGCGCCGTATTAAAAAAATTTGAGTCCATTGAACTTTTTCAACAGGCGTACTCTAACTACACGAGGGAGGATGTCACCGCATCAATACCCCCCACATTTGATATACCCAAACTTCATGAAGTGTATCCACTGCGTGGTGACCCATGTTCTAGGTTTAGAATGATTTGTTATATGTTCATGACATTTCTTGTCATCAAAGTGCCGTGCCGTGCTATTATTTTTTTTAGTTTATTTTTTATTCTATGTTTATTTTGTACTTGGTGCCCAAGAAGGGGTTGTTTGATGTTAAATTAAGTTCAATGTGTATCGAATATTTGGACTATTAGAAATATAAATGAAATATTGTCAATTTTTTTAAACTTTTTACATGTTCATGATATTTATTCTACTCTCATCATTTCATCATTTTGTGAAAATATAAAGATGATTATAACAGCTCTGACCACATTTAATAAATTCAACATTCGTAACGGCTAATAGCAATCACAAATTTGTCACTACTGTCAATTTTGTAACCGTTAATAATAGTTAGAAATATAAGATTCGCAACTGTTGCAGCAGTTATAAATATTAAATTTGTAACCGCTGTTAGCTGTTATAAGTATTTTATTCATAACTGCTGATAGCCATTACAATCAACAATTACGAATTTGGGTCACCAGTAAAAAACCCCATAAGGGTTATAAAAATTTGTGACTGTTGTTAGTAGTTACGACATTTCCTTTGTCACCCCCTAAATTATGATGGTAAATAGGAATTATAAAGATCATTTGTGATTGCTAACAACACTCAAAAATCACCCAATTTGGTGTAGTGGAGGCCTTTAGGGATTGTGCCCTCTTTCTTTCTTTTTCTCTTTCATCCTCTCTTTAATTCTCTCTCTCTCTCTCTCTCTCTCTCTCTCTCTCTCTCTCTCTCTCTCTCTCTCTCTCTCTTTCTCTCTCTCTTTTCTCTCTTCTTCTTTTCTCTTCTTTATATCCACATCACTCTCCCTAGTTACTGAAATGGAGCTACCAGTCTAGGGAGAGTCCCCATTTTTTTCTTTTCACAAACTTCATCCTATTAGACAATAACTCATCGTCATCATCCGAAAGAATCAGATACCTTCTCTTTGGCATTGATTCTTATTATAATTCTTTTTCACTGATTCCTTCCTCACTTTCATCTTTTGAAACCTCTTCTTCAACTCTTTCCTCTTCTCTTTCCTCTTTATCCCTTTCCTCTTCAATATGAATTGGTTCAGAAGGGCCACCAAATTAGTAATAGTGTCAATAGTCCTGGCAGTATAACTAGAGGTAGTATTCTTGCAATTGAGCAGATAAGCGGTCGATCGGGGATGCTTGCCGTCAGTAAGAGTATCCCCAATCCTCTAAGATTTTTGAAGTTCAGTGGCACTAAACTCACTGGGACTAGGTTCTTGGTTCTTTTCCTTAGCTATAAAAATAACTAGAGCAGAAAAATAAAACAGATCATAAAAAACACGAAGAGGAAATAACAAGCAAGGAACAAAAAAGAGAGACAGTGTTAGCAACCTATATACTCATCCCTAAAGGTATGGATATGATATCCCATGTTCCTTATGCACTCTAGTTGGAGAGGATATTTCCAACTACTAGCAATAACGCCTTTATTTCTATAATCTTTATGAAAATCAGGCAAGTTTACAATTATAACTCGGTCAGAACTCCTAGCATTGAAGTACAAGAGTCCACCTTTTTTATGAGAAAATACAAATTTCTACAAGAACTAAGTTTGTCGCATATAACTCGTTTATCCTATGTCCTCTGTTCATAACTTTCCAAACGTTTGGAGTACATTAGGCAGGAACAATGTCAAAATATTTGAAGAAATGTAAAAATAGGGGATTTGGGGGAAATGTCAAACCCCCTTGAGAGATTAACAAAGTATGGATCCAATGATTGTCGTCTATGGTACGAATGTTATGAGGAATACGGGCACACTCAATATCCACTCAATCAGGGATATTATAGCACATTCTAAAGTCGGAAAGAGATTTATTATCAATCATCACCATTTTTAAACAAAACCCTAGCTACAACTATAGAAACTTTGAAGAAGAGAAGAACTATAGAAGAGTCAGAGCTCAAACTTACAAGTGTTGATGAAGCGTTGAGAAATCATTGAAGAAAGGATGTTCTAATTTTAAAGTAGAAGACAAATAGAGGAAGCTTAGAGATGAAGCACAAGCAAAAAAAGACTGAAGACACTGAACTAGCGGTTACGTTACACATGAACGGTTGCCAAAGCGTCTCAAATGACATGTTACGCTTCCCTAAAAAGATACAAACTCTTCAAATTTATCCTTAGCGACAAGCGCATCCTCATCAGCTCTCATAAATACCAAAAGTGCCATTTGCTATTTCAAGCCTTGGGCCTGTTAGCTCAATTAAAATCTATTGGCCCAAAGATTTTAGGGAAATTGTGGTAGCCCATTTTTATGAGTCCATGAGAGTAACCGACCAAGTCCTGATAAATTAAACACTTGGCCTCACACAAATCATGACTTAATCTTCGAATTAGTATCTTAGTGGAATTATTACACTTATGGATATGGTTAAATCAGGTACCAAAAATCTCGGATGAGATATTCAAGTACCTCATGGAAAATCTGCACGCTACTTTAAGTTCCTTGAACAACTCAAACTCTGTAACAGCATATCTATAAATAGTACGCAGTGACCCGGGGCAAAGGGATTGGTAACTGGAGCATTTGAGAGATACTTAATAAGAATAAGTAACCTCTCCCTGGACGTAGTCAAGTTACTAAACCACGTAAATCGTTGTTGTGCATGTGATTTCATTTACTTTCTGCCATTTGTGACTGTTTTTGTAGATTCTGTCATTGTGATGTTTTCTGCATTCATAATATATATATATATATATATATATATATATATATATATATATATATATATATATATATATATATATATATATATATATATATATGATATCATAAATAGTAGAGTCGAGTAAATAGCTATGAACAACTGGAGTCACAAACGTCCAAAAAGACTGTTCTCCATTGATGACGCCTGCTGGGCCCAATGTCTAAAACAAAAACTTCCACAATAACCTAAAAAATAAGAAAAAGTAATAACCTATAAAATGCCATATGCACAGGGTCCAGTGCTGAAATATTGATGACGTGGTGAAAATTCCGTATGATTTGGAAGAACATTTTTTTTGTACAAATTGATGACAGTTTATTGTAAGAAATCATGTCTAGTTAAACTGCTCGACATCAATGAATACTAGAGGCATATTTGATGACCTCTCGATTTAGTAAAGAAGCTATGCTATAAATTCTACAAGAGTATACCACTCCCAGTGTCAGATTATAAACTAACATATGTTCTAATATTTATGTGTCAAATCTGAGTAAATCTTTTATATGGGAAGAAACCCCTTCATCTATGGTCTCTGATAAACTGATCCATCCACCATGAATTATAGAAGAGAAGAAATCAAATTTATATATGTGGGGTGGTGCCTACACAGTACCCCATTGCACGGTCCATACCCCTGACAGTGACAATGGATACCAACCTCTACACCTACCTCCTCGTAAGTGGTGCTTCTACATATAACCTAAAACAATAACCTACACAATGTTTAGCCTACTCGTGCCGACCCGTGCACTGTTTTTGAGATGTACATAACCCCAACCAATATTCGTCCATGAACATGGTTCACACAAATAAATAAATATATAGTTTTATCACACAAGATGTACAGGTAATTAACCCTATAATTACCCCTAATAAGTCTAATAAATCTCCAATCATTATTCTTACTTTAAAATTTAACCATCTAGTTAATTGTCAATTTCTCCAGTAATAAAGTAGTGACATAAATCCATTTCTAATAAAATATCCACTCACTTAGATGACCTCCCACATACTCGCATAAGTACATAAAGATCCCCCGAACCATTCCCCGATCTTAAGCTAACCTAGGACCAGAGGTTGAATCGATTCGCCTCCAAGGACGAATCGATTTTCACCTAGATAGAATTGATTCACCTTGGAGGACGAATCAATTAAAAATGGGCACTAACCCAGAACTGTTACAATTCTCCTATACGAGATTCATTCTCCTAAACCCCATTTTCATCTCCTTGACTTACACCTTTACCTATCAATGGACCTAGATTCATCATGATCCGATAACGCTATTTGCATGGTTTCCTAACCAATTTAACCTAATATCATGTCCCCCAAATCCCAGAAATTAAGTCTAACATTAGATTTCATCTAACCTAATTTTTATCGTACTTTCTATCTAATCATTCTCCAATTATAATGAGATTAAAACATGAATCATAAGAATAAAGATAAAAAATCCTAGAACATGGATTCTAAGGTTCAATTTTTAATAAATACAATTCCAATTCTGATTTGTCACCAAATCAATTAATCCATAAGATTATTATTTTCAGATTTGTTCTAAGAATCATAGAATTTATTCCAATTAATCAAAATCATCAATTTATTCAATTTACCTAGAATTGTTATGATAAAATGCATAGATGAATTAAGAAACATAGTGGAATTGAGTTAGCAAAACAATTCTTGACTGAAACTACAGATTGAAGTCTCCCTATCTTGAATCCTTATTATCCCTCCCTTCACTAGCCTTGGTAACCTCTCCTATGGGTGTGGGGATGCTAGGGTTGTATTTTGGTGGATAGGAAAGACTTATCAAGTTGTTAATTACCCTCTTATTATCACTAATCTCGAGTTAACAATAAACCCCCAACTTTGAGTCCCTAAATAAGCCTTAAACAATACCCGAATTGGCCCAATAACTCCCTTAATGGTATAACTATGCCCCAAGCCTAATCTTAGATGTCTAAAACACCTAAACGAGTCCCTAAATCACCTCGATTTGTTTTTAACATATATCTACCTAAATTAAACACTTCTATTATATTTAATCACAACATAATAATAATTTAATTAACAGGTAATTTATTTTCTACGATTGAACACATTATGTAAAGTTGAATCAAATAAGCATGCAATTACCATTACGCAATTCATTCTCAAATTAAATTTTATCAATTTAATTTAAATTCTAGCAATTTAATTTATTACCGAATTTATTTAATTGAATTGTGCACCAATAATTTATTATGAAAACACGGGGTATTACATTCTTTCTTCCTAATAATGGAATTATGTCCTCGAAATTTGCTGAAGAATAACATCAAAACTTAATCCGCACAAATATCATTTGTTTATACTCAATTAGTTTGTACCTGTATCCCATGTTATAAAAGAAAAAGGCTCATCTACGCTACCATAGTGTGACCGTGTCACATACCACACATACACACGCACAAACATCACATAAGAATGGAACATATACATAAAAAATGAACTATACATATCACGCACATATATAAGGCAAAAATATACTAGAATATCCTACTGATTCAGTTCTTTGAGATTGTCCCACTTATTCTACTAGTGGGGTAAACATTACAAGCTTCTCTCATCACTGCACTCCTGGGCCAAGCTTGCCTTAACTCATATAATATAACGTCGCTCTATGCACCATATATCCACATATATAATGTATTAACAAAACATCCTAGAATCCAAACGTCCCTCAACTCTACATTTTCTAAATTCCATGCGTGGGACATCTCGCAAGTGAAATCCGATAAAAAAAACCTCCCGATAGACTACTACATGGCTTAGTCAGTTATTGAGATTCGTTGCTCCAAGACTAAACACGAAACAATACACAAAAAAAAATCAATTTGTGCCAGTTTTAACAAAAGTCTCATCACTTCCAAGAGTTACACTAAACCCCATTAAACTAATTGATTCAATAATTCCAAGAACACTGTGTTCCTTTTCACAGATACTATAGGACGCCCTCTGTCCATCCTTAAATCTAGTAGACCGCTTAGTCAGTTCTAAGAATCTAGATATTTACCCATCCCATTAAAGTTTACTATCGCCCATTTTTAATGACACGTCAATATATTAACACTTTTCGTGACAATGCACATCTTCATGAAACTGAGGCCATCTCTAGACTTAAGCTCTCCTTGTATTCCAAAACCTTTTCAATAAAATTGTTCCTCAATATTCATATCCTTATCTACTAAAATTTATCCATCCTCGGATAAATCCTTTAAAGTATGTCGTCATTAGCATCTAATCTCTTCGGTGTTTACCTTTTCTTTATTATCATAAGACATTTCTTTAAACCCCTTGTATTCCGCTATAGTAAGACCTCCCTACTTAAGGTCCATGAACTCCGTCCTCATCTTTGATTTCATAGCTAGTAGTACGTACTTTCCCTCAATCATGTCCCAAAACTAATCAATAGTCAATCGTCTTCGCTGCTCTAGTGTGGTGATAGACTCCCACCACTATAAGTCTACCCCTACCAATCGAAACGAGGCTAACATCTTCTTGTGCACTGGGGTGCACTCAACCATCCTCAAGTGTCGCTGAATGCCCTTCGTCCACTGTCTAACCACCGATATATCTAGACTCCTAATAAACTCTGGTGGGTGTCCCTTGGTGAAAGCCTCCCTAGCTCTCTTCCATACCTAGCTATGCGACTAAATGGGTAGCACCACCTTCTGTGTTGGTGGTTGTGGTGATTGGTACTACTGTGGCTAAAAGTGATGTAGAATAACGTCCATCACCGTAGAGATTTCCAGCTTCACTATCATGACGATGTATGCTGGAGTAACCATGGGTAGGGCTGGTAGTGGCTATGGGTGTGGATGCGATTCCTGATGAGCTATCCCCTTTATTTCCTCTGTGGTGACACATTGTGGTCTATCTCACCTACTATTTTCAATTTAAAAGAAAAAAAGTTTGTATCAGTAACAAATCACAAAGAGTAAATGATTACTAATCATAGGGCTCACTACATCAAAGAACACAATGTAAAATATAATAAATGCAACATAGATCCTAAGGACACGAAAACCTAGATTCTTTGATTCCAACAATAATAACACCCATTTTCCATGTAAAGGTTTGAGAGACATAGTATGCTTTAGATAGGGATTATCTAATAATCTATATCATTC
The DNA here is from genome assembly GCA_949130495.1 of Sambucus nigra. Classification (NCBI taxonomy): domain Eukaryota; kingdom Viridiplantae; phylum Streptophyta; class Magnoliopsida; order Dipsacales; family Adoxaceae; genus Sambucus; species Sambucus nigra. Next base: position 238,334,325 of record OX422218.1, on the reverse strand, counting down.
TCAATATCAAAACCATAATATGACATCTATAAATTCTAAATTCAACAGGCATAATAAACCATTTAAATAATAACTGATAAGATAAGTCCAACACCCAATTAGTAGCAAAATATCCACTCAAGTATAATAGATATCCAGAAAGACTGAATAATAAACTCGATTTTATGCCCATACTATATGCAAAATGATAAATTTGATGGAATGTAAATAACAACCTATGCTAAAGTCAAACAAACTGAAGTAATGGATGTGGAAATACGACCATAAGTCTGATCTCCTATCAGCCATGCTGCCCTTGTCTATGTAAACCCGGGGGCAATTTTTATAATTTGGGTCAGCGCCCTAGAGTTGACATAATTAAATTACTAAACCAATTTACAACAATGCAGTTAATTCACATTACGAGCCTCCCATTAAGGCTCGCATGTAATAAATATCTCACCCCTCTTCTAAGTGCAATACTATACACATATCAATCCAAGTCCTAATTATGAAGCCCACTATTTGCAACAATAATGTAATATTCAAAGAGTCTAACAAAATTTATACAATGAAGCTAATCATCTACACGTGTGCTTATAGTTTTTAGATAAATCCCTACAATACTACCCATAAAAAAACATATCATTCTTTATGTATTTTATCTAGTTTTAGGTTCATTATCAATTGTCTACATCATTAGTCTATAGGGATTTAACCTTAATTAAGTTATATAATTGTATATGTCTGTACATATATACAACACATAAATGCATCTAACTTTAGTATCTCGTTCGTTCTCTATTAGTAAGCCTAGAGGATTCCCTTATCTAAATGAACTTCACAAAACACACAGACGTGAGGCGATCCCAACGTCCATACCCCCGACATTGATAATGGATCCCAGCCTCAATACCTACCTCCTCATAAGCGGCATTGCTTTGTAGAACCTAAAACAATGATCCTATATTCCTCATGATCTAAACCACAATTTAGATGATTTCCTAACCAAAATTACCCAATATCATGTCCTCGTAAACCCAAAATTTAAGTTTAACATTAGAGTTCATCTAACACAATTTTGATCATACATTCTATCTAATCATTCTTCGATTTCAATAATATTAATACATGAATTATAATCATGAAGATAATAATCCTTCAACATGCGCTCTAAGGTTCAATTTCTAATAAGTATGATACCAATTACGGGTTTATCTCCAAATTAATTAATCTTTAAAATAATTATTTTCATATTTGTTTTAAGAATCACAGGATTTTTTCCAATTTTAACCCATAATTATTATGAGAAAATGCATGGATGAATTAAGAAACCTATTGTAATTTAGTTTGCAAGAGAATTATTTCCTTAAACTGTGGATTGGAGTTTCCCTATCTTGAATCCTTGTTCACGCTTCCTACTCTAGCCTTGGTAAACCGTTCTATGAGTGTGGGGGTATAAAGGTGGTATTGTGGTGGACGGAAATGACTTATCAAGTTATTAATTACCCTCTTATAATCACTAATCTCCAGTTACCCATAAACTCCCAACTCTGGGCTTCCAAATAAACCCCAAACAATACCAGGATCGGCCCAAAAACTCCCTTAATGGTATACCTATGCCCCGACCCTAATCCTAGATGTGTAAAACACCTAAATGAGTCCCCAAATCATCTTGGTTCATGGCCAAACTATAGTTACCCAAATTACGCACTTTTATTATGTTTAATCACCACATAACAATAATTTAATAAACGACTAATGTATTTTCTACAAGTGAACACATTGTGTACAATTGAATCTAATAAGCATTCAATGACCATCAAGAAATTTGTTCTTAAATTAAATTCTAACAATCTAATTTAAATTCTACCAATTTAATTTATTCTCGAATTTATTTAATGAAATTCTAGCACCACTAATTTATTACGAAAACACAGGGTATTACATTTTATGCTTGAGATAAAGATATTAAATGTGTGGTAATTTACACAATAACTTTTAAACAATTAATATCATGCTTTAACATAAAACACAAGTCAATGCCATTAAATCTTAATATTATTAACCATTTCATAACTAACTTTGGGCTGACATTCAATGGTTATTTTCTTTCCTTTACCCTCCATAACAAATTTAACAAAGTCTTCAATTTAATTTTTGAAAGAGGACCGTGATGCCATTTCACTAGAAGATGTAGGAATATTTGAGCGCATATTAGGTGGCAAAGCAAAGGGCCAAGAAGGCGCTTTCATCCATGGAGCAGGAGGCGGAGATAAGCGAGTAGCATTAAGAGCATCATTAAGAAATGCATATTCTTTGAATTGCGGACAACTCACGCCTTTGATTTGAAATTCGAACTTAAACCATGAGTTAAAAATACCGTGAAACTTTACAACCCAAACAACATAGAATTTTTGAGACACCTCAATAAGTAGTTAGGTAATAGATATGAGCGGCACAAATGAGGTAAAAGATGGTGATATATATAGTTAAAACTGTTTGTCATGTAGTGTAGCTTTTCATGTCTCAATATTTGAGAAAGAGGATTCCAAAAAAAATTAAATAATGCATGATGAGATACAAAATTTATAAATCACGGAGATGAGTCATACGTAGTTCACATCGAATATAGGAAAAGAGTTTTTTAAGAAGAGATTTAGTGAAAATGTTCGCTAATTTATGTTCAGTGCAAAAAAATTCAAGTTTAATATCATCTTTTGTACATGATCTCGAAGAAAGTGATGTTTAATTTCAATATGTGCAGTTCTCTAATGTTGAATTGGATTCTTTGTGAAGAAAATAACACTTGTATTATCACACATAATTGGAATATTTGAAAATAAAATATCAAAATCTTCCAATGTGTTTAGTTCTCTAATGAGATTCTTTTAGGTTAGCTTGAAAAAGAGCACACAAAAAACACTAAACATGATATCTAGTCTACTAGACGTCAAATATAATAAACTACCAAAATGACACAATATAAAGATATATTAATTCATTTTCCATTTTCATCCTTGTCAAGTTTAAAATATGTTCTCGTAGGAGTTCTAAGATATTTTGCATTATCTAATGCATATTTCTTCAGAAGTTCTTTAATATATTTGGATTGATTTATGAAAATTACATCTTTGTATTGTTTATTTTGTAAGCCTAAGGATAAATTTAAATAACCTATCATGTTCATTTAAAATTCTTTCCGGATGAATGAAACAAGTCTTTACACATATTTTCATATGTGGAACCAAATATGATATCATCAACATATATTTGCACAATAAGCATATGTTTTAATAAATAAGGTAGTGTCAATTTTTTATTTAATAAAATCATTTTCTAATAAAAAACCACTTAGTTTTTCATACCATGCTTTAGGTGCTTTCTTTAATCTATATAAAGATTTATTTATTATATAGACATGATTAGGGAATTCATAACTTTCAAAATCGGGAGGTTGTTTAACACAAACTTCTTTGGAAATGTACCCATTTAAGAATTCATTTTTTACATCCATTTGAAGTAATAAAAAAAAATTATAACATACAAAAGGAATCAACATGTGAATTGCTTCTAACCTAGTGATATGAGAATAAGTTTCTTAATAATCAGTTCCATCTTCTTGATTGTAATATTGTACTACTAATCTAACTCTATATCTAATAATTATTTCAGATTGGTCATTTTTATTTCAATAAACCCATGTTGTTCCAATACTCGTATGATCTTTTGGTTTATGCATTACGTTCCACACATTATTTCTTTAAAATTGAGTTAGTTCTTCTTGCATATACATCAACCAAGATTCATTATTTTTTACCTCATTAATATTTTAGGGTCAATTTCATAAACAAAAGCAAGATTTTTACAAATATTTCTAAGAGATGATCTTGTTAGCACACTACTAGAGGGTTCACCCAAAATTTAAACAAAAATATGATTATTTATAAATTTCAAACTTTTAGGCAAATCATTATTTCTAACTTCATCCTTGGTGGATATTGCATTATTAGGTGTTTGAAATCTAGAGAGGGTTCATATTCATTTTTTCTTGTTCAAATTAATTTCATCTACATTTTCTCCTAGATTATCAATTTCTTCATCATCTACATTTTCCTTTTTACATGAAAAAACAATTGATTCATCAAAATTGACATGTATAGATTCTTGAACAACCAAGTTTTTTTTTATTAAAAACTATATATGGTTTAATATTCAAGGCATAACCGAGAAAAATACCTTCATCGTATTTAGCATTAAAATTTTCTAATTTATCTCTATCATTTAATATAAATCATTGACACCCAAAGACTTTAAAATAACTAATATTAGGGATTTTTTTTCCTTACTTCATAAGGGGTTTTATCTTGTATTTATTTAATAATGACAAGATTAATTACACAATATGACGTGTTAATGGCTTCGGCCCAAAAATATTTCGTCAATTTATTTTTAATAATCATTGTTCTTGCCATTTCATGAAGAGATCTATTTTTCCACCCAACAATCCCATTTTCTTAAGGAATTTTAGATGTCCAAAAATTATGTTCTTAATCGTTTTCATTGTAAAGGCTTTCAACATCTTTTTTTTATCAAATTCTTTAGCTCTATCACTTCCATAAAATGAAATATAGTGGCCCTTTTCATTTCCAACTTTTGTACAAAATTTAGCTAAGACAAGATGAGTTCCACTTTATTACAAAGCATAATATTTACCGCCTAAGTTAGCAACATCATTAAGTCTAAACAAATCCTAGTGTAATAACTCAAAAGGTCTATGTGAGGTAATTTCCTTTTTTTAAAAGAGGTTTTAATTTATTTACCAAGTTGGTATGCATCATAAACTTTATCCTTTACGAACTTAGTTTTAAGTAAGCCTCTTACTAATTCATGTTTAGACAGGGTATTAATTAATTCCATATTGGCATTTTGTAGTCTTCGATGGCATAGACAACTAGTTTCATTATACATTTTCTTGAACTAAGTCATTAAAATCAAGTGTGTATACATTTTCATTTCTTGGTGTATTAAATATTAAATAGTTATTTTTAATGTCCTTAACTATGTAATGATCTAGTTTAAAGATGACTCTATACCCTTTATCATAAAGGTGAAAAATACAAATTAAGTTATGTTTAAAACCATCAACTAGTAAGATATCATCAATGCAGCAATATTGTTCCTTACCCATCTTACCTACTCCAATGGTTGTTCCTTTGGAGTTGTCTCCAAATGTGATGTTTCAACAATCTTCAACATATTTGAATAACTTGACTTTTGGTACCTAAAAGGTGTTGGGTTCATATATATTAGCTTTCAAGATTGTTCCTTTAGTAATCCAAGCCGTTTTTCTTCTTAAAAATCTATACGGACAGTGATATAAAAAGTGTGTGTATACCACAATAGGTGCAAAGGTAACTAGGTTGGCTTGAATTTTTTTGAGTATAATTCTCATAAAGTTTCTCATTCTTGTTAATGTCAAAACTGATTTCGGTTCTATCAATAGCCCAACTTTGATCACCTAAGAGTGGGTTTAGATTATCTCTTCATTTTATAAGTTTGATAAATCATATGAAATAATTCTTTATTTTTCTTTTTCAACTCAACATTTTTATTTTCAAATGAGTTCGAACAGTCACAAGTTTTCTTCTTTTTCAATGTTTTCACTTCATTTTTCCAAAATTCATTTTCCATCTTTAAGTTATCACTTTCGTTTAAGTTGAAATCATATTTTGAATGAAACTTTTGAAGTATTAGATATTTCTTCTTGAGTTTATCAAAATTTTCAAATAAATCATTAAATGCATCTTGTAATTCATCATAATCATCAATAATATCATTATCATTACAAGATTCAAATTTAATGAGTACTTCCTCCTTTTTAGCCACTAAACAAAGGTTGGAAACATTATTTTTACTCGATGATCCATTAGAGTAACTACTATCGGAATCACTCCACTTGGTAGCCTTCCGAGTTTTACTTTCTTTGTTCTTTTCTCTTCTTCTGTATTTCTTGTCCATTTTTTTGTCGTTATTTTTTAGACTGTTTGGTTTAATATGACCGAATTCATTGCAATGGTAGAACCTAGGTTTTGATTTGAAGGGGACTTTCATTCGTGGAGTTTTCTTGAAGAAAATTTCTTCATCCTTCCTCCATGGGTCCCTTATTTCTAGCAAGAAATTTCTTAAAACTCCTTCTTAACAAGGTGATATCCTCATCATCTTCTTCGTCTTTATCCTTGGATTTATCATTAAGGATTAAGGATTTGAAGGAAAGAGTTTTTGTCTTTGTGCATGTCTCTTATTATTTATATTCTTCCATCTCCATTTCAAGAATGATGAGAGAAGCAAGGAGTTAATCAAGAGGAATGAACCTATCTCTTAGGGCTTCTTTGACAACACGCTTCTTTGGCATCCAACTTTAATGAAGAGACCTAAGATTTTTGCGCACATTTTCTTTGTTTGTAAATATTTTTTTGAAAGACTTCAAACCATTAATAATATTAGTGAATCTAGAAAAAATATCATAAATTGACTCATCATTCTTCATTTTGAATAATTCATAACTATGAACAAGAATACTAATTTTTTTCTTCTTTAACTTAAGTTATTCCTTCATATGTATTTTCTAATCTTTGCTAAATTTCTTTTGCGAATTCATAATAAGAAATTTTATTATATTCATTTACATCCAAAGCACAATGTAAGATATATATAACTCAAGAATTAATCTGAACTTTCTTAATATCTAATTCACCCCATTCATTTTTTTTTATGAGTTCAAACATCATTAATAATTTTCATATGAATATTTGGACCTTTTAGAATAACTCTCCAAACATCACAGTCGTGAGATTGAATAAAAAATTCATTGTGTTTTTCCAATAACTATATTATTTTCATGAAAATAAAGAAGGTTTAGTAATGGATTGACCTTCACCAAGGGATGTAACATAAAAGTTTACCCTAATCGTTTGACTCTAAGATTGTTAAATCGAAATCTAGTATAAATCCATTGCTCTAATATCAATTGTTTCCTAGCAAAATGCCAAAGAGGTGGTGAATTTTGATTTTGTAAACTTTTTGGGCCAAATTAAAATTTTAAAAAATATTTAATTAAGAACAGTTAACAAATTTCAGATTAATGAATCTATAAGAATAAAACAATATTTTTTGAATTCAAACAATACTAAATAATTAAACTAGTTTAATCGCAGATAATATCTCCGTGAAAAATTAAATAAATAGTTTTACTATATAAGATAAATAGAAATCTCGTGTAATACCCTATATTTTTCTAGAATTAAAAAAAAACACTTTAGAAATGAAATAAAATTCATAGGAATTAAAATTAAATCGGTGAATTTAATTCACTAATTTTTAATAGGTTAATTTATTACTATTTCATAATCACAAGAAATTTACTTGGGATGTTGAATATTTTCAGTAAAAATAATTGCATTTGTAGTGAATAATTATTATGTGACGTGTAACTCAATTGTAAATATACTTGTGGAATAAACATAACTGGGACATATTCCAGAGGGCTTTATGGGATTATTTAGGGGTTTTAGAATTAGAAATGGTCCCGGGGTATAGGTATATAAGTTGGGAAGTTTGGGGGCTAGTTTGATTATGGGTTCAGGTTGGTCCAAAAATGGAAAATTAGGCTTACTTTGGGATTTGGGGTTAATATAAGATTAAGGGCAAGACTAATAATCCCAACACTTAATCAAACGCCTAACCCTAGTAGCCCTACCTCAAGAGAGAAAGGAATAGAGGCCAAATAGGAGGGGAAAAAAGGGATTTAATTCTTGCTTAATTTAACGTTCAATGTATTTATTGATTCATCATAGTAAACCCCATATAATTTCTGGGTTTAGTATGAAATTGGTGATTAAATGGTAGGATTTAATCTTATGAATATAGAGCAGATTAATCGAAACTTAGGTCGTTTAACCCTGGAATTGAGGATGATTAAAATATAGTCCTGGATGATAGAACTCACACCTTAGGGTTCTGAAATGAAATGAAAAGTTTGATTCATATGTAGAGAATCTGAATTCGTGTTTTAAGGTCAGGAAAACTAGAGAATTATAATCCACGTGTTATGTTAAAAATAGAATTTAAGTATAGATGGATTTATGGCGGAAAATCTGGGTTAGGAGTCATGATCAATTGATGTAGATTATAGGATTTGGGAAGGAAATTAATGTTAATTTATGTAATTAACAATTTTAAGATGAAGGACTAAGTCATAGGGATCCACTCTTAAGTTGTTGTAATTAAATTGACCATTGGAATGGAATTTGGGCTAAAATTTAGAATTTACGTATTGAAAAAACGTAACAAATCTGGGTTGATTCCCATTTCTGAATCGATTCGGGTGCGAGGAAAATTAATTCAGTTGTTCGGTGAATCGATTAGGTCAAGGAGGCGAATCGATTCGGCCCCCGGGACAGGATGAGTTGGGACGGGGGATGGGTCGTGGGTATTTTCAGAAAACCATATGAGTTAGTGGGATAGTATTTGGGTCAACGATAATTTTATTAAAAATACGCTTGTAGTACAAATATTAAATTGGAAATTATATTGAACTAGATGCTTAAATAATCTTCTAAAGAGGTAGGAATTAATAATTAACTAGATGTTCAATTATTAATGGGTGAATATTTATGAGTAATCATGTGGGATATCATAGGTAATTATAGAGTAATTGCCTGCACGTAGTATATGGGAACAATATGTACTTATACTTATTTGTGTGGACATACCTATGTTTGTGGACGGTCCTATCGGTTGGGATTACCCGCGTTTGGGACCATAGCACGTGTCGGCAAAGATGGGCTAGATGTTGTGTAGATCATTATTGAAGGGACTACGTAGATGTGTCCCTTATGAGAGGTTGGTGTAGATGCTAGGATCCTTTATCACTCTAGGTATGGGCCGTGAACTGGTGTACTACGTATGAACCGCCCCACTTGTGTGTGTTTTGTGATGTTTGATTGGATAGAGGATTCCTTCGGACTTACCGATAGAGATCGAATGAGACACTACTAGTAGATGCTTTTGAGTGTTGCACATATGAAAGTACATATATATGATTACCCAAATTAAATGATATTTACAAAGTTGTCTAAGAATGTAAACATTAAATTACAGACCCCATACTATGTAATGTGAATAATAGATTTTTGATGTCAGCTTTACGAATAACATGAGACTAGAATACTTTTAACAATGATAATATGAATGTAGATAATTGCATTCCAGTATGTTGATTTTATCTAATGCATCTTATAGGGGGCTTGAAGGTAATCTGGAGATTAGAGATAATCCCCTCATTAACAATAGTGTTTGGGATTAAGGCAGCGATGCAACTCAATAAGGCAGCGATATAGCCCAAAGCAATGCATCTCAACAAAGTAGCTCAAGCGAGGTAGTTTAGCGTGGAAGCCTAGAGGGATATTCCGATGAAAACGCTGATCGAGAGAGATCACCCTTTCATCCTATTACTTTAACTTAGTCTTATTGCATCTCTTTATTTATATTGACCATGAGTTATAACGATTATAATGATTTTTAGTGTAAGGTCAAATGGTGCTCATGAGAGACCATGCTTGGCAGGGCCTGGGAGAGATTTCATGCTCTATCGAACGACCTCGCTGTGGGAACTTTAGAGGGACTTGGCTTGGAGGATTGAGAAGTGAGGCACCGTTGGGGTTTGTCCTGACTATCTTAGATACACCTGGTAAAACACCAAAAGACCCTGACCGTGGAACCTCAGGCGGAGCAACCTTAAGTTCCATCGGGCGTTGAGTTGTGATCCAAACAACCCTTTACTTAATATCACATCTACTTTATATGATGTCACTAACCATCTAGGAAATGTCAAATATGCACTTGAGTAAACCAATGTGGTATTTAGGGATATCACATGGTTAGTAAGCCATCCCTGTGACGATAGCTCCCTAACACACAGTGGCTAGGCAAAAGGAATGCCTTGGCATTTAATGTTTATGGCGTGGAGATAACTAGTACATTAGGAATTTAATGTTTGTGACATAAATATTGATGGATGTCTTTCACAGTTATTAATGACTGAGTTATCTCGGGAGTGGTGTGGGGGCTATTTAAGATCCCCAACCACCTCTGAGAAAGGGATGTTCTTTTTGAGAGTTCAAAAGTTATTACTAGAGTGAATATACATCATAAAGAGATTTTATTACAAACTAGAGAGTTTACACATCCACCATTATCATTTATTACGAAGCTTTAATACTTGACAAAGAGAATTGAGGGTGGTTGGGGTGTTTGGCTTCCTGCCAAGGTGTATCTAGGGTGCTTACTTATCTCTCCCTTTAAATGAGTTACTTCTGAGCCCATTATTGTCATTTGAGTTATACACGAGATATTTGTGATCTCAAACTGAGTTTATCTTCATTACGTTGTGTTTACGTGTCTTGTAGTCAGTCAATAGTGTGGTTAGTTAACTTATCATTACTGTACTCAAAAAGTGGTTACGCCTCCATCTATATTCTAAAATACCCTTTTCCATTTGGTGACTCTGCTTGGGAGGTATTCTTCTAAGCAAGGAGAATGGCACAGGATAACGTCAATCGAAACTTAACTTTGATGACATTCAACACAATTAAGAATAGGTGGCGAGAGAGCTGGAGGCTTCATGGGACAGAGCCCCTCGACTGGAGGTACCTCCAGTTCAAATGGCGACAGGCATTCCTGGGTGACACAAGCTTCCACGAGTCCTGGGTTGGGACCAGCCGAAGTGGGACTCCTCATGAATAAATTTTATGATTTTTTGCAAACTCCTGTAGCATCAATGGTGTTAGGGGGATTTGAAGCTAACTCCTTCGTAACACTTGGGGTAGCCCAATGACCTCACTAAGTGCAGTTTTAACGAGAAGGATCCCAGCAAGTATACCCCCTGTTGTAAATCAAATAATGGGAACTCCAGGAGGACCAACCATTCCAACTATGATGATTGCTCCAGGTACATTGGGCGCCCAACCTATGGTTCATTTGGCCATTCCTTTAACGTTATCAGCTATGGAAAAGAGATGTAAAAAGAGATTATGAAATTCATCCAAGCTTCCCTGTAATCTTCTGGTGAGGTAGCTTTGGTCTATGACAACTTTCGGACGGCTTATCCTCAAGAGTATAACGATGAGCCCTACCCAAAGGGTTATATTACTCCTATCATTGAAAAATATATGGGAAATAGTGGAAATCCGAAGGACCACATTAAATATTTCGTTGAACATTTGGGGGCTCATTGCAACAAAAAAACTCCGGTTAAGGGAGTTTTCCAAATCCTTAACCGATAAAACGTATACCTGGTATTCTCACTTAGCTCCTAAGAGTGTTTCCACATCGGAGGAGATGCACGTTTTGATCATCCAGAAGTTCTTTCTAGCGAAAGATGAGTTCACCTTGACCCAACTAGGGAGTGAGAAGCAACGACCAGGGGAAGAGGTGGTGGTATACGTTCGAAGGTTTAGGGAAAGGTCCCTCGATGTGAGTGAGGAGTCTAAAGAATCCAAACTAGTGCAGATATGTGCGGAAGGACTGCTTCCCAAGTACATTTGTCATCTTATTAATGAGACGCGTGAGGGAGCTTTTGCAGCGTTCCTGAAGGCAGCAAGTAATATCTCGTTGGTAGTACGACCAAACCTGGTGGTGGTGCCCATGATGTTTAGGCAGCCGATACAACTTATGGGAGTGAGGTCTCAGCCCCCATGGGTGAGATATATCGAATGAGCAGATGGGGGAAACTAACGAAGAAGGACAACAAGAGAAAGTTTGGGAGACATAGGGAGGATCTAGGATGTCAGCTGTTACAATGCCATGGTTTAAGGAGGAACGATGTACAAACCAAAGGTCATCCCCGCGGGGGAACCAAACACAACGAATAGAATAAATCCTAAATATTGCCAGATCCATCAAAAAATCCAACATCCAATGAGGAGATATTTCACGCTTTGAAGAATCATTGACAAACATGTGAAGGCAGGAACATTGCAAATCCCTCAACAAAATGTTAACAATAACCCACTCCCAGCACATGGGGCCAATCTGGTGGTGGCCTATAATGATGAGGCAGAAAGTTATGTAAGGGAGATGACGATGAAGCGGGATGAATTTGAAGAGTCTTTGGAAGACTGCACTAGGGGGATGACTAATGTAGTGTTATTTTATGACGAAGCAAGTGCAAAAGATTTGGAGGATGTATAAAACATTGAAGGAGAGGAAGTAGATCAAGCTATAGAATACTGTGTAGTTTTGAAGTCTCCAAAGTTTTTCTGGTTCTTTGACCAGGTGGGGATGCCAAAAGAATGTAGGTTGGAAATAACCCAGGCGATACTTGATATCGCGAGGAAGAACATAATCCTTTGCTGAGATGGAATGGACCTATAGCCAGATTGGTGAAAAATTTTCTGTCAGAAATAACTTTCAGGGATGCAGATTGGGCTGTAAGGTTCCCTCACAATAGGACATTATATGTGACTGCTAGCATCAATGGGTGAGCTTTACAAAGGCTCTTATGGACATGGGAGCCTTGATAGGGGGAGAAATGGTATCTAATCCTATTATAATCGTATCTTAGTTTAGGAGATTTAGCTTAGGGGGAGTCGCGACCTTCTTAGGTAGATCAAAGTTGATAAAGGGGAGAATTGATTTAGGGGGAGTAATTATTTTAATTGCATTTAATATTCTTGATATTCCTTAAGCGTTTGATAGTTTGCGCAAGTGTGCAGGAATTCTTCTAAATGGCAACTTTGATCATCGGCAAAGATATTGATCCTAGGGTTATTTGGATCAAGCTATTGTATTTTTATTTTGGGTGGGACATTTTTTAAGTCTAGTAGATCTTGACGGCCCTGTAGGATTTTTGTTGGTTTTTGTCCCGAAATAGCCAAAAGGGGAGATTTGTAAGGACACAAATTTCCAATTGAGTCCTTTGTTATTTTGGCTCAATTCCGGACAAAAACGTTTGAGTCATCGGATAGAGTTCTTGACCATCCTTTAAGCCTATGACATACTAAAGAAGAAGACGTAGCATCCCAAGTTTAAAGCTTTATCAAAATGCCAAGTATATTGTCCCTCATTTCTACGTCAACAACCTTTGTTCCGTTTACTCCTAAGGTATGAATGCATTACATATTTATATAGGAGCCTGGAAATATTTGTATTGGGTGTAAGTTTTGTTTAAACTGTCGTTTATTTTCAGAAAGATTCTTTAAAGATTTTTGAAAACGCGAGTTTTTCTAAATCAGTGCCGTGATACCAATTTGAAGAGGATAGGGCCCCCAATTTTTAAGATCTTATTACAAAAAGTAATTTCCTTTTATAGATGTTGAAGCGATATGGTTCAATTAAACAAATTAACACCAAAATTTTAATTTCTTTTTAAAATTAAAATTAAACAAAGTGAAATTAAAATATTTAACAAATACATTTTTCACTTAAACCAATTTAACCCAAGTCCTAGAAATTTGCCTAAGTCATATTTTCAATATTACTAAATTAGGACAAACCAATTTTAACCAATAAAATTAATAACTTGTATTAAATTAACATTTACCCAAATTCAATGTTAGCATGAAATTCAACAAGTAGTGATTTAACCAAATTTTATCTTTTTACCTAAGCATGCGTTCTAGGTGAGTTTGCAAAAGATAAAATAAACAAAGAACCACTACGCCGCGATGTACGAGGAAAAACCACAAATGGGAAACAACCTCGGATGGCCCTAGCCGTAAGTCCACTAAGTATGGTATTTTACAAGTACAAGAAAAAAGACTTACAACACTCGACTCGACTCCCTTCAAGCCCCGATGCTCCTTCTTGTACCGACCTCTGATTAGTTGATAACCCCGGAACTCCATCGGAATCTTGCAATTCACCAGTGAGGCTGTAGGAACCACCATAAACCACACATAATTCCTTTCACCATGTGAGAATGCCACAGGAAAACCTGAAATTCTTCTTTATGGGATGTAGAAGGAAACCCAAACGAACTCTTCAAACGGTAGAGTACAACCCAGTGCCAAACTCTCCAACCAATGATATATATATATATATATATATATATATATATATATATATATATATATATATATATATATATATATATATATATATATTGAAACTTGGAATAAACAATATGGGTGAACACAAGTGTTTAAAAGATTTTTCTTGATGAAATGAACACTAAAAACATGAACTTTTCCTTGTAAAATTGAACTCACAAAACTCTCTATAGGAGATTGAATAATATGAAAAAGTTAACTCAAAATAGTTTGTTCTCGCACTACACAAGTCCGTCAAAAGTTAGTGGGGAAAAGTAGTGGGAAAACTGTCAAAAACTGCCCAAAAATGCCATTTCAATTTCTCGTCGAAAACCTCGTTCGAACGAGATTTTTGTTCGAATGAAGTCTCATTAAAATGACCCTTCTAACGAAGTTCCAGTGGCCTGATGGTAAATCTCATTACCAAACTCGTTCGAACAACATTCTCGTTAGAACAAACCAACATGTTCGAACGACAATATCGAACGAAGTTCCAGAGGCAAGTCGTTGGCAAACCTCGTTCGAACAAAATTCTCGTTCGAACGAAAGACTCGTTCGAACGACAATATTGAACGAAAATCCTGAAAGCTTAAAAAATTTGATTTTAGCCCAGAAACTTTATTTTAAAGCTTTAAAGATTCTTTCTGAAAATAAACAACAGTTTAAGCAAAACTTACACCCAATTCAAATAGTTCCAAGCTCCTATATAAATATGTAATGCATTCATACCTTAGGAGTAAACAGATTAAAGGTTGTTGACGTAGAAATGAGGCACAATAAACTCAGCATTTTGATGAAGCTCTAAACTTGGCCGCTACGTCTTCTTCTTTAGTATGCATAGGCTTGAAGGATGGTCGAGAACTATATCCTATGACTCAAACGTTTGTGTCCTGAATTCAGCCAAAATAACAAAGGATTGAATTGGAAATTTGTGTCGTTACAAATATCCCCCTTTGGCTATCCTGGGACAAAAACCAATAAAAATCCTATAGGTCTGTCAAGCTCTACTAGACTTAAAAAATGTCCAACCCAAAATAAAAATACAATAGCTTGATTCAAACAACCCAAGGATCAATATCTTTGCCGATGATGAAAGTTACCATTTAGAAGAATTCTTGCACACTTAACTATCAAATGCATAGGGAATATCAAGAATATTAAATGCAATTAAAATAATTACGCCCCCTAAATTAATTCTCCCCTTTATCAATTTTGATCTACCTAAGAAGGTCGCGAACCCCCCTAAGCTAAATCTCCTAAACAAAGATACGATTACAATAGGATTAGATACCATTTCTCCCCCTATCATTCTCCCCCTTTTTGTTCAGGAATAGACAAAGGATAAAAATAATTTAAACATGATGCTTAGAGTGATAAGAGCACGAAAGAATATAGGCAACAAAAGCATAACTAATCCAATAGATAATGGCGGATACCAACTAAGATGCAAGAAAATGATACCAATATGATACATAAAGTATTAAGCATGTGATATCAACAAAGAATTGCAACAAGATAGATCAAATTATGAAATAGAAGCATAGATGGACTAGAAAGCAAGGCAAAGACAAATTGAATACCTTGTATATGGGAACATAATAAATATCATTAACGCAAATGCACATATACTAGGTATAAATACCACACATGACACAAAATTAAAATAAGCTTTTCACACTCGTATGGCAAAAATGTGTCATATGGAAACGGAAGTGTTGAGGTGTGAACTAATAACAATTAAATTTAAACCCAATAGCTTAAAACATGTTCACGGAGTTCTCATTTAATTGCGAACTTCATCACATTTGAATATAACCTCATGTGACAATATAGATGGAACTCAATGAACAAACATACACAATGCATACAAGCCTAGACTTTTGATGATTCTATAAACCAATAGATTCATGACATTGAAAGTACAACTAGGTCAAATGGACATTGTGCAAACCGTTGATATACCATCCAATCTCCCTGAATAACCGTATATTATTTTTGAATGATAATATCAATTAAACATAGGCCTTGGCAAATATTTTCTTTTAATGCCATATTTCATGTTTAGGCCTTTGGACCACATATTTCTTTTAGGTCCAAACAAACGGTGGATTAGTCGCAAAGGATAATATTTCCTTTTGGAGCCGTTCTCCGTGCACATTTATGTATATCATTTTTTATATCTCACACAAATCTCACGTGCAACGGATTTTAACATGCACTAGTCCTCTTAGGTCACAAATATGTAGATGACAAGATTGGTAGGAGAACACCTCACAAAGCTCAAATATAACATGTGATGATTAAATTCCAAAAGAGCTCGTGCATGTGTGAATATAGGCATATAAAAATAGAATCCATTTAGGCAACACAAAATCCAACTACTCCATGTAAGCATGGTAAAGAACATAATAAGGACTGGCAATCTAAACCAAAAGTTCCAGCCACATGGGAGCGAAAAAGAAGGGATTCAAACACAAGTAAATGCCACATAAAGTGTGTAAAACTAAAATACACACAAAAAAATGTACTTGAGTTTTTGAAATTTTTGAACAAAAATAAAAATATTTACTAAAAAGACACACAAAAATCATTTGTATTTTTCATTAATCTTAAATTACTAAAAAGATAAAACAAAAATGATAAACAAAAGTCATTTTGTATTTTTCATTTAAAGAAAACTAAAATGAAAGAATTATAATACAAAAGATAAACAAAAATCATTATTCTCGCATGTGATTAAGCATGGAGCATAGACTAGAAAATGATTAAACATGCATACACCTAGCAATGATATATAATATGAAGCACAAAAAGCTATAGTAAGAAAACAAAGCTAACACATTCAACCTTTAAATTTAGCAAGGGATGTTTCATGTGAAAGCAAATGAGAATCAACAAATCTAATATCTAGAGCATCTAAAAATGATTTCCTGATCCATATAGATATGTATTTAAAATGATGGAATTTGGGAACTAATGAAATGCTAGACATAGACTTCCTAGGAATTCTTTTAAGATCAAAACAAAATGACCTAAGGTGACCTTTCCTATCATAATGCTAGCATGTGTAAACACGAGGAATGTTACCTAAGGTATGACCTTTTCTAAAGTCTTTGGAAAAAGTTGACCCTCTAAAACAAATAATGGTCTTAGATTTAGAATGGAAGTATTTGAACAAGATGAGCTAGCACTATTAGAACTACTACTCGAGTCTTGTAAGTCATTTTTCATTTTTAAAAATTTGGACTCAAGAAATAAATTAGACTCCTCAAATTTTCGGGAATCCTTCTTTAAGTTTTCAGTTACACATAGAAGGTTATCACGCTCCCCCTCAATGTGAGCAAACTTGTCCCTAAGAGTCTTTTCTCGACTATCAGTCTCTTTCTTAGACATTTCTAAAATATTGAAATTGTGATTTATATCCATGAGCTTTTCACAAAAAATATCTTTTTGAGATAGGGAGATTTGCAAAAACTCAAATTTAGTTTTAAAATAAGAATTTTCATTTTCAAGAAATTTAATTCTTTTTGGAAATCTCAAACTTAATTCTCTTAATTTTTCATTACACTTATTAAGCCCATTAAATTCCTCTCGAATAGGAAAGACATCATTATCATTAGAAATGAACAAATTTTCATTTAGGCAACCCATCGAGAGATATAAAAAAAACAAATGAGAGTGAGTAAAAAATGAACCACCTAAAAAATACAAGGAGCACAAAAATTATAAAAGCCAAAAAATGGATATTTGACGCGACAAATTAGCGCTCCGGCTCTGATACCAATTTGAAAACGCGTTTTTTTCTAAATCAGTGCTCTGATACCAATTTGAAGAGGATAAGGCCCCCAATTTTTAAGATCTTATTACAAAAAGTAATTTCCTTTTATAGATGCAGAAGCGAGATGGTTCAATTAAACAAATTAACACCAAAATTTTAATTTCTTTTTAAAATTTAAATTAAACAAAGTGAAATTAAATTATTTAACAAATACATTTTTCACTTAAACCAATTTAACCCAAGTCCTAGAAATTTGCCTAAGTCATATTTTTAATATTACTAAATTAGGCCAAACCAATTTTAACCAATAAAATTAATGACTTGTATTGAATTAACATTTACCCAAATTCATGTTAGCACCAAATTAAACAAGTAGTGATTTAACCAAATGCATGCATTCTAGGTGAGTTTGCAAAAGATAAAATAAATAAGGAACCACTACGTCATGATTTTACGAGGAAAAACCCACAAACGGGAAACAACCTCGGATGCCCCTAGCCATAAGTCCACTAAGTATGGTATTTTCCAAGTACAAGCAAAAAGACTTACAACACTCGACTCGACTCCCTTCAAGACTCGATGCTCCTTCTTGAACCGACCTTCGCTTAGTTAACAACCCCGAAACTCCACCGGAATCTTGGAATTCACAAATGAGGCTGTAGGAACCACCGTCAACCACACATGGTGCCTTTCACCATGTGAGAAATGCCGCAGTAAAATTCGAACTTCTCCTTTACGGGATGTAGAAGGAAACCCAAACGAACTCTTCAAACGGTAGAGTACAACCCGGTGCCAAACACTCCAAGCAATGATATATATATATATATATATATATATATATATATATATATATATTGAAACTTGGAATAAATAATATGGGTGAACAAAAGTGTTTAAAAGATTTTTCTTGAAGAAATGAACACTAAAAACATGACCTTTTTCTTAGAAAATTGAACTCACAAAACTCTCTCTAGGAGATAGAATAATATGAAAAAATTAACTCAAAATAGTTGGTACCCGCACTACATAAGTCAGTCAAAAGTTAGTGGAGAAAAGTAGTGGGAAAACTATCAAAAATTGCCTAAAACTACCATTTCAATTTCCCGCATAAATTTTTATTCAAACGAGATTTTCGTTCGATCGAAGTCTCATTCGAACGACCCTTCTAACTAAGTTCTAGTGGCCTGATGGGAAATCTCATTGCCAAACTCATTCCAATCACATTGTCGTTAGAACAAACCAACTCGTTCGAATGACAATATCAAACGAAATTCCAGAGGCATGTCGTTGGCAAACCTCATTCGAACGAAATTCTCGTTCGAACAACAATATTGAATGAAAATCCAGAAAGCTTAAAAATTCAATTTTAGCCCAGAAACTTTATTTTAAATCTTTAAAGAATCTTTCTGAAAATAAATAATAGCCTAAACAAAACTTACACCCAATACAAATAGTTCCAAGCTCCTATATAAATATGTAATGCATTCATACCTTAGGAGTAAACGAAACAAAGGTTGTTGACGTAGAAACGAAGCACAATAAACTCGGCATTTTAATGAAGCTTTAAACTTGGCCGCTACGCCTTCTTCTTTAGTATGTCATAGGCTTGAAGGATTGTAAGGACACAAAATTCCAATTGAGTCCGTTGTAAGTTTCGGCTCAATTTCGGATAAAAACATTTGAGTCATAGGATAGAGTATATTGATCATCCTTCAAGCCTATGACGTGTTTGTTGAAGATGTAGCGGCCAAGTGTATAAAGCTTCATCAAAATGCCGAGTTTAAGTGCCTCATTTCTACGTCATCAACAGTGGTTCAATGCTCCCAAGGTATGAATGCACTACATATATATATAGGAGCTTGAAATAGTTTATATTGGGTGAACGTTTATTTAAAACTGTTATTTATTTTCAGAAACATTTTTATTAAAACTTTAAAACAAAGTTTATATAGTTTCTGGGCTAAAAATGAAAATTTCCAACTTTCTGGAAGTTCGTCCGATATGTCGTTCGAACGAGTTTTTTGTTCGAACCAAATATCGTTCAAACGAGTTTGCCAACGAGTTCCCAGTATGGCCTCTGTTACTTCGTTTGAAATGCCATTCGAACGAGATGGATGTTCGAATGAGATTTCTAATGAGTTCATTTTTTAAAGAGACTAGAACTTCGTTAGCATGTCGTTAGAAGGCCGTTCGAATGAGACTTCGTTCGAACGACAAATCTCGTTCGAATGAGATTTGGCGGGAACAGTTAAATGGAAGTTTTGGATAGTTTTCACCTAGTTTCCCATTATCTTTCCCCACTAACTTTTGACTGATTATCTAAGTGAGGGAATCAACTTTGGAAAGTTAACTTTTTCATACATATCTATCTCCAAGAGAGAGTTTGAGAGAAAAAGAGAAAAAGGAAAAGTTCATGTTTTAAAGTGTCTAGTTTTCAAAGAAAAATTTATTTTACACTTTAGTTTTCACCCATATTGTTTATCCAAGCTTCCATATATATACATTGCTTGGAGTTTTGGCACCAATTTTTCATCTCTACCGTTTTGAAGAGACGTTTGGGTTTGCTTCTAAATCCCACAAAAAAGAAGATGTTTGCGTTGATTTACCCACTTGGAGAAAGGCTCCTTGTTCGGGTGACGGTGACCATATAAAGTCCGATCGGTGGATTTCGAGACCGTGGTGGAGATCTGTGGTTATTCGCTAGGCAGAGGTTGATACACGAAGATGCATCGGGGCTTGAAAGGGATCGAGTCGAGTGTTGTAAATCATCTTTCTTGTATTTGTAAATTCCGTACTTAGTGGATTTGAGGCTAGGGTCGTTTGAGGTTTTTTCTCATTGTGGGTTTTTCCTCGTACATCGCGGCGTAGTGGTTGCATTGTTTATTTTATCTTGTGCAAACTGACCTAGAACGCATGCTTTGATAATTCAAGATAAAATTTGGTTTTAATCACTACATGTTTAATTTGGTGCTAAATTAAATATTGCCTAAAGTTTAGTTAATTTAATACAAGTCATTTAATTTAATTTGATAAAATTGGTTTGGCCCAATTTGGTAAAAATGAAAAATATGACTTAGGCAAATTTTTAGGACTTGGGTTAAATTAAATTGGTTTAAATTAAATTTAAATAAGTTGTGTGTGTTTAAGTTAATTTCACTTTATTTAATTTTAATTTGAGAAAAATTAAAGTTTGTTAAGATGTTTTTAATTTGAACCATCATTTTACGCTTCCGCAAAAGGAAATTATTACTTTTTGTGAACTAAAAATAATTTTGTTTAAAATCGGGGGCCTACGGGACTTTTCAAATTGGTATCAGATCCAAAACGATAAATTATTTCGTTAAAGATCCTTTAACTATTTCTGGCTAAAATGGAATTTTCCCCATTATCAAAATTTCCTATTTTCGATGGTTCTAATTACGCGTACTAGAAAGAACATATGAAATCGGCACATAAATCTATCGATGAGAGGGTTTGGTTATCTATAGTTAATGGGTGGTCTCCACCAACTCATTTAGTAGATAATGAACATGTTCCCAAACCAGCCGACAGATGGAGTGAGAATGAGTTTAAACTTTCAAATTTTAATTCCCGTGGTTTAAATGCCCTGTTTAGCGCTGTCATACCGGATGAATTCCGACGCATTATGACGTCTGAGACCGCTAAAGAAGCGTGGGATATTTTTCAACTCACTCATGAAGGTACAAGTGTCGTAAATGCGTCGAAACTCCAAAACCTCACCACTCAATTTGAAACCATCAAAATGAACGATAAATAAACTTTTGATGAATTTTATGCTAGACTTTCTGATATTGTTAATTCATCTTTTAACTTGGGAGAGAAAATACCCGACAACCGAGTTGTAAAGAAAATTTTAAGGTCCCTACCCGATAGATTTATTCCAAAAGTGATCGTGTTAAATTCTTTACCAACATTAGCCTCTACGAAATTAGAAGAGCTTGTAGGTGATTTACAAACCTATGAACTGGACATGTTTCCCTCTAAAACTGAAATGAAAATAGAAAAGGGCATTTCTTTAAAAGTCCAGAAAGAGGAAAAACAAGTAGTAGATAGCGAGAGTGACAGTGACAGTGACTCGAAAGATATGGCCTTGTTTGCTAGATAATTTAGAAAGTTTCTTAAAATTAACAAAGATAAATTTAAAAATGACTTTAAGAAATTTGAAACTTCTAAGCATGACAAAGCGGAGAGGATCCCTAAAACTATTAACGAAAATTTAAATAGGGACGAGTCAAATAGGTGTTTTGGTTGTGAGGTTTATGGCCATAGGGGTTATGAGTGCCCCACTAAACTAAGGAGAGAGGGTAAGTGACCCATTTCATATAATGCGACCCTTACTGATAGTGATAAGGAAGACGGACCCGATTCCCCCACTAAGCCCAATTTTGTGGCTTTTATGGCTAGTCATGTGAGCGATAGTGAGAACTTATCTATAGATGAAAATTTAAAACATTATACTTCCAAGGTTATTGTTTATGATTACCTTATTTTTTATGATAGTGAGAGTGGATAAGAAAGAGAGAGTGAAAATGAAGAAGAGGTTAATGTGAGTGAACTTGAAAATGCTTTTCAAGAATTATATGAAGAATCAATTAAATTAAAAAGAGCTAATTTGAAGTTAGAAGATAGTTTGAGAGAACATGTCAAGGTCGTTAATAATAGTGTGTTGTTTGAAGACCTTAGGACACGAGAGAGATCTCTTCGAGATAAGCTAGAATATGTTAAAGGCGAGAGAGATAGCCTTAAAGGTTTAATGGAATCCTTGAAAAAGGAGCTTCTCGAGTTTGAAGCGAGAAATGTGTAATTAGAGTCTATCATTCTAGAATTAGAAAACAAATTAAAAGACTCTAGTAA
Organism: Sambucus nigra; assembly: GCA_949130495.1. NCBI lineage: Eukaryota > Viridiplantae > Streptophyta > Magnoliopsida > Dipsacales > Adoxaceae > Sambucus > Sambucus nigra. Next base: position 238,311,603 of record OX422218.1, on the reverse strand, counting down.
TGTCAAATTTTATTTGGAGTGTCGTTCGGAAAAATTAGATAAAATATTAGGAACAGTCCAAATTAAAAATGACACTTGTGGTTTAGGCTTCGATACTTGTAGTGAATCAACTCATAAAGCCAAAAGCAATGTTTTAGGAGAATCCACTAGGAAAGGCTTTAGAGATCACTCCTTAGGTAAATATTTTACTCGCGAGTTTAGGTGTTCACATTGTGGTCGAAAAGGTCATCTTAGGAAAAAAAAATTCGATCTTAAAAGAGGTCCTAGAAAATCCCAATGTAAGGCAACCAAGGTAGCCAAGATTCCTACACCCCGAGATAGTAACTCTTAATTAGTTTGGGTTAGGAGATTCGACTTGGTAGCTTTACAAGATATGTTATTTGATTCTCATTTACTTTCACATGCTTACTCCCTTGCAAAATCTAAAGGTTGAATGTGTTAGTTTTATTTCCATACTTTAGCTTTTGTACTTCATGATATATTGACATGCTAAATGTATGCTTGTTTAATCATTTTCTAGTCTATGCTCCATGATTAATAACATGCTAGAATTATGATTTTTGTTTATCTTTTGCATTATATTTCCTTCATTTTGTTTGCATTAAATGAAAATAAAAAAAGATTTTTGGTTTATCATTTGCATTTTATCTTTTTAGCAATTTAAGATTAATGAAAAATACAAACGATTTTTGTTTGTCTTTTGAGTGTATATTTTATTTTTGGTTAAAAATTTCAAAAACTCAAATAGATTTTATTTTGTGTGTATTTTAGTTTGACACAATTTATGTGGCATATTCTTGTGTTTGAATCCCATGTTTTACGCTCTCATGTGGCTAGAACTTTTGGTTTAAGTTGTCAGTCCTTATTATGTTCTTTATCATACTTACATGCAGTAGTTGGATTTTTTGTTGATTAGATGTATTCTATTTTTATATACCTCTATTCACACATGCACGAGCTCTTTTGAAATTTAACTTCATATGTATATTTGAGCTTTATGAGGTGTTCTCCTACCAATCTTGGCATCTACATATTTGTGACCTAGGAGGACTAGTGCATGTCAAAATTCGTTGAACGTGAGATTTGTGAGAAATTAAAAATAATATGTATAAATGTGCATGGGGAAGGGCTTCAAAAGGATTTATTATCCTTTGCAATTGTAAGCCACCGTTTGAAATGGAACTAAAAGAAATACGTGGTCCAAAGCCCTAAAAGAAAATATGGCATTAATAAGAAAAATTTCCATGGCCTATGTTTTATTGATATATTAATTCAAAAGAATAATATATATGCTTATTGAGGGAGATTGGATGGTATATCAACGGTTTGCACAATGTCCATTTATCCTAGTTGTACTTTCAATGTCTTGACTCTATTGGTTTGTAGAATCATCAACATGCTGGACTTGTATACATTGTGTATGTTTGTTCATTGAGTTCAATCTATATTGTCACATGAGGTTATATTCAAATGTGATGAAGTTTTCAATCAATTGAGAACTCCCTGAGCATGTTTTAAGTGATTGGGTCTAAATTTAATTATTTCTAGTTCACACCCCAACACTTCCGTTTTCATATGACACATTTTTGCCATACGAGTGTTAAAAGCTTATCTTATTTTGTGTGTTTATATCCATATATGTGTACTTGAGTCTATTAGGTATATATTATGTATACATATATTTGATATTTTTGTTTAGTCTTTGCTTTGCTTTCTAGTCCGTATATGCTTTAATTCATAATTGGTATCCATCTTGTTGCATTCTTTGTTGATATCACATGCTTAATACTTATGTATCATACTGGTATCTGTTTCTTGCATCTTAGTTGGTATCCATTATTAGTTGTTGGATTAGTTAGGATTTTGTTGCCCATGTGCTTTAATATTCTCATCACTTTATGCGCAATTGCATGTTTTTAGCTTGTTATCCCTTTCTTAGTTTAGAGGGTGTATATGCTTTAATTGGGGAAGATAAGTTAATGTTTTGATTCTTTAGCCTTTGTCTATTCCTGAACAAAAAGGGGGAGAATGATAGGGGGATAAATGGTATCTAATCCTATTGTTAACGTATTTTAGTTGAGGGAGATTTATCTTAGGGGGAGATGTCTTTCTAAGTAGGTCATTTGTTTTGATAAAGGGGAGTATTTATTTTAGGCAATTAATATCCTTGATATTCCCTATGCGTTTAATGTGTTTGCTTAAGTGTGCAGGAATTCTTCTATATAGTGGCAACTTTCAATGACAAATATTGTGATCCTTGGGTTGTTTGAGTCAAGCATTGTATTTTTATTTTGGGTGAGACTTTTTGTTAGTCTAGTAGAGCTTGATGGCCCTTTACGATTTTATTTGTTTTTGTCCCGAAATAGCCAAAGGGGGAGACTTGTAAGGACACGAATTTCCAATTGTGTCCGTTGTATGTTTTGGCTCAATTCCGGACAAAAATGTTTGTGTCATAGGATAGAGTATATTGATTATCCTTCAAGCCTATGACGTGTTTGTTGAAAATGTATCGGCCAAGTGTGTAAAGCTTCATCAAAATTTCGAGTTTAAGTGCCTCATTTCTACGTCATCAACAGTGGTTCCATGCTCCCAAGGTATGAATGCATTACATATATACATAGGAGCTTGGAACAGTTTATATTGGGTGAACGTTTATTTAAAACTATTATTTATTTTCAGAAACATTTTTATTAAAACTTTAAAACAAAGTTTATAAAGTTTTTGGGCTAAAATTGAAAATTTGCAACTTTTTGGAAGTTCGTTCGATATGTCGTTCGAACGAGTTTTTCGTTCGAACTAAATGTCGTTCGAATGAGTTTGCCAACGAGTTCCCAGTTTGGCCTCTATAACTTTGTTCGAAATGTCGTTCGAATGAGATGGATGTTCGAACAAGATTTCCAATGAGATTTCTAACGAGTTCATTTTTTAAAGACACTGGAACTTCGTTTCATTGTCGTTAGAAGGCCGTTCGAACGAGACTTCGTTCGAACGACAAATCTCGTTCAAACGAGATTTGGCGGCAACAGTTAAATGGAAGTTTTTGACAGTTTTCACCCACTTTCCCATTATCTTTCCCCACTAACTATTGACTGATTATCTAAGTGCGGGAATCAACTTTGGAAAGTTAACTTTTTCATACACATCTATCTCCAAGAGAGAGTTTGAGAGCAAAAGAGAAAAAGGAAAAGTTCATGTTTTAAAGTGCCTAATTTTCAAAGAAAAATTTATTTTACACTTTAGTTTTCACCCATATTGTTTATCCAAGCTTCCATATATATACATTGCTTGGAATTTTGGCACTAGTTTTTCATCTCTACCATTTTGAAGAGACGTTTGGGTTTTCTTCTAAATCCCACAAAGAATAAGATGTTTACGTTGATTTACCCACTTGGAGAAAGGCTCCTTGTTCGGGTGACGGTGAGCATATAAAGTTCGATCGGTTGATTCCGAGATCGCGGTGGAGCTTCGTGGTTATTCGCTAGGCATATGTTGATACAAGAAGACACGTCGGGGCTTGAGAGGGATCGAGTCGAGTGTTGTAAGTCATCTTGCTTGTATTTGTAAATTCCGTACTTAGTGGATTTGAGGCTAGGGCCGTCCGAGGTTTTTTTCGGTTGTGGGTTTTTCCTCGTACATCGCGGAGTAGTGGTTGCATTGTTTATTTTATCTTGTGCAAACTCACCTAGAGTGCATGCTTAGATAATTCAAGGTAAAATTTGGTTTTAATCACTACATGTTTAATTTGGTGCTAAATTAAATATTGGGTAATGTTTAGTTAATTTAATTTGATAAAATTGGTTTGGCCTAATTTGGTAAAAATGAAAAATATGACTTAGGCAAATTTCTAGGACTTGGGTTAAATTAAATTGGTTTAAATGAAATTTAAATAAGTTGTGTGTGTTTAAGTTAATTTCACTTTGTTTAATTTTAATTTGAGAAAAACTAAAGTTTGTTATGTTGTTTTAATTTAAACCATCATTTTACGCTTCCGCAAAAGGAAATTATTACTTTTTGTGAAGTAAAAAGAATTTTGTTTAAAATTGGGGGCCTACGGGACTTTTGAAATGGGTATCAGAGCCAAAACGATAAATTATTTCATTAAAGATCCTTTAACTATTTTTGGCTAAAATGAAATTTTCCCCATTATCAAAATTTCCTATTTTCGATGGTTCTAATTACGCGTACTGGAAAGCGCGTATGAAATCGGCACTTAAATCTATCGACGAGAGGGTTTGGTTATCTGTAGTTAACGGGTGGTCTTCACCAACTCATTTAGTAGATAATAAACGTTTTCCCAAACCGATCGATAGATGGATTGAGAATGAGTTTAAGCTTTCAAATTTTAATTCCCGTGGTTTAAATGCCTTGTTTAGCATTGTCACACCGGATGAATTCCGACGCATTATGACGTGTGAGACCGCTAAAGAAGTGTGGGATATTTTACAACTCACTCAATCAAAGCCATAGGAACAAGAGTTGGAGTAGTTGAATTTGTTGAAAGAAGGGGAGGATCCAAGGCCCATCTTCATGTCGAAGGATCTCAATAAGGAGAAATGAGAGGCCTTGGTTGAGTTGATTCAGGAGTTCATAGATATTTTTGTGTGGAAGTACACAGAGATGGAATGGATGGATGAGGAAGTGAGCTGCCATAAGTTGAACGTGATGCCTTCAACCATTCCAGTGAAGCAAGAAACAAGGACTTACAAGCCTGAGCTGGAATAGAAGATCATGGAAGAGGTCCAATGTTTGTTGATAGAAAGTTCATCAAACCGATACAGCACCGACTCTGGCTATCTAGCATTGTTCCAATGGAAAAGAAAAACAAAAATCAAATAAGGATATATGTGGATTTCAGAGACTTTAATAGGTCTTGACTAAAGGATGATTTCCCTCTACCCTCCATTGATAGCTTGATAGATGCAACAGATGGTCATGAGGTGTACAACTTCATGGGTGGGTATGCAGGGTGCAACTTGATCAAGATGGATCCCACAGATATAGAGAAGACGATGTTTAGAACCCCATTGGTCAACTTCATGTACAAAGTAATGTCGTTTGGAGTCAAGAACGCTGGGGCTACTTATCAAAGAATAATGATGGCCATTTTCCATGACTTTTTTCACAAATTTATGGAATTTTATGTGGATGATTTGGTCATCAAATCGAGGAAGGAGGAGTCTTATCTGAGCGATTTGAGGAAGGTGTTTTCCTGATACAAGAAGTACAAGCTAAAAATGAACCCACTGAAGTGCGTCTTCAAAGTAACTAGTGGAAAGTTTCTAGGTTTTGTGGTTGATCGACAGGGGATGCAGATGGACCAGGACAAATAGTGAGCGATCTTAGAGATGCTAAGTCCAAGAACAGTGAAGGAGCTGGAAAGTTTCCTCGGCAAAGTTTCCTACCTTAGGGGATTTGTGCCTGGATTGGCCAAAATAACACACCCATTGATGCATCTTTTGCAAAAGAATACAAAATTCAAGTGGGAGGAGGTTCACCAGGAGTCTCTCACTGGGCTGAAGAAGTTGATCATTTCACCGCAGACCATGGTTCCCCCAAAGGAAAAAATATCGTTGCAGCTATACCTCACATCCACCACGAGGTCCGTTAGAGCTCTCTTATCTCAGGAGATTGACGGGCAGGAATGGCCATTTTACTATCTCAGTAGAATCATACATGGGCTAGAGGTCAGGTATAGTAGCTTAGAGAGACACTGTTTGGCATTAATCTTTGTAGCGCAAAAACTTTGACATTATATGTTGTCTTGTATAATTCATATTGTAATAAGACGTGATCCTATTAAGTTTTTGCTGGAAAGAACTATATTGATTGGTAGGGCAGCTAGGTGGTTCCTCATCCTCTCAGAATATGATTTGAAGTGAGTGGTCCCTCGCGCAATTAAGAGACAGGCGTACGCAGATCTCTTGGAAATATTCCCCCCTGGGAAGTTTGAACCACCTAGAGAAAATATTCCAAGATACGACTTACATGACAATCACATAGATGCAAGAGATAAAGAATGGACCATGCAGTTCGATGGATCTTCAACAGAAAGAAAAGGAGGAGCAGGGTTATTCTTTCAAAAGGAATGGAGGAGAATTTTCTTTCTTACAAGTTAGATTTTCCTTGTTCCAACAATGAAGCAGAGTATGAAGCGTTGGTACTAGGGTTGATGGAGGACCTTAGAAGGGGACTTCGTTCACTTTGCTTCAAGAGTGATTCGAATTTGGTGATTCAGCAAGTGAATGGATAGTATGCGTTAAAACACCTAAGTCTGGCACCTTACAAAATAATCATTCAGAGGCTCCTCAACCAGTTCCATAGGACAAAGATCAATAGGCATCCCCGAATTATGAACCGCCATCCAGACGCCTATGCCACCATCACCCAAAAGATGGTCATGAGGAATGATACAACTACATTCGTGATTTAACAAAGAATATCTCCTTCGATGGTAGAGTCAATTCTATTGATAGAGGATGACTCTAACTCGAGGGGAGAGATTAGAAAACAATTAGAGTTTGGGGAAGGAGCGATGGAGCTAAGGGAATTAGCCTAATACTTTACAAATCAGGGAAACCTTTATTTCAAAAATGCAAGAGGATGGTTGTGAAGATGCATCAGCACAGAAGAAGTAGAGAGGATGTTAAGGAAAACACATGAAGAGCACTGCGAAATAACTGAGATACCTCTTTATAGGAGAATTCAAAGGGAGGGATATTTCTGGCCTAGAATGAAACTAGACGCATCAGATCTACAACAGAAATGCGATAAGTGCCAACTATTCTTCGATGCGATCGAATGCCATTTTGTTGAAGCTCAATCAGACTAGAAGCAGCCCTCTATTGACTTCATTAAAGATGGAGTTATCCCAATAGATAAAATCAATGCGATGGGACTCAAGCGAAGGGCCCCAAGGTTTTATATTTAGGAGGGGCAGCTTTATCGAAAGGGCTACTTCAATCATCCATTGCATTGCATCACAAAGGAAGAAGAAATCGAAGTCCTCAAATAAGTGCACGATCCATATCACATAGGAGGGGATAAGTTGTATGACTAATTGATGATGTTGGGGTATTATTAGCCAACGATGGAGAAGGACTTCGTTGAGTTCGTTTAAAAATTTAAGGCTTGTCAACTACTTGAAAATATGATCCATGCCCCATCGGTGTATCTACACTCTCTAGTAACGCCTTATCCTTTTCGCACCTGGGTGTTTGACCTGGTGGGAGCGATACATCCTTCTTTGAGGAGGAATATCTAGATAGTAGTTGCAACGGAGTTATTTACAAAATGGGCTGAAGCAATACCTCTAAAAAGGGCCACAACAGGGGTAGTGAGCAACTTCATTAGAGAATAAATCATTTGCCATTTTGGTATTCCAACGGTTATTCTCTCTGATAACAGAAACCCCTTCGCCTATTTAGAGGTAATAATTCTCATAGAAAAGTACTCCATTGTTCATCATACCTCAACGGTGGCATACCCAAAGGGAAACTGTCAAATTGACGAAACTAATAAAACATTAGTTAATATCTTGGCTAAGACGATGGAGGATTTCCTAGGATCGTGGGATGATAAGATACTAGCTATATTGTGGGCCTATAGAACGACTAAGAGGAAGCCCACAGGATATACTCCATTTTCCCTTATTTATGGAGCTAAAGCGATTCTCCCAGTAGAGTTGAAAGTTCCCTCTGCCCGATACGCCTTGCTAAGTAGCATGCTCCCTCAGAACATACATGTGTAGTTGGAAGCATTGGACGAACATAGAGTTAATGCGTTGCATCACTTTCAAATGTACACGAAGCATCTCTCCAGGGCATATGAAAACTTGGTGAGACTAAGGATGTTCGTGGAGGGAGACCATGTTTTGAAGGCAGTAGTGAAGTACATCAGGGGGCTTCCTCTACCTAAGTTTGTAGCAAACTTCATTACAAAAGAAGATCATGATTCAGTTTATTGCTTAATATCTAATATGGAAGAAGACAAGCCATTTAAGATTAACAATAAATGGTTTAAAGTCTATCATGTATAAGCAATTAAGTTTTAGACCATAGTTGTATCTAGCTGTTGTTGTTGTTATGAATACACAAGCTGTTTTTTATGTCTATTATTTCAATTTAAATGGAGATGAAAGAACTATAGAATATTGTAATATACGTAAGCAGTTACAGCACAAAGAAGTGGCATAAGAAAACATACATTTTTTTATTTCATTCACAAACTTTGCGGCATTACAAGATTAGGATCTATTGCCCAAGAATTACATAAAAAAAAGAATGTACACAAAAGCAAAAGAGTTAATTGGCCTAAGAGGAACCACAAGTTCAGAGTAGAGAAAAAATCTCCAGGCAGGACCGAGGAAGCTGCTAGGCAAGACTGTTGGGCATTAATAAAAATATCCAACCTCGTTTGAGCTCGTGTACGCTCGATAAGGAGTTTCTCTCATTTTAAATTCACAAGATGCAGAGCTTCTTCAATGTCCTCTACCTCCTTATTGTAATCTTCAAGTAGGGGTGATAGCTCGACTAAACTAGCTTCCTCAGCCCGCTAATCCTCCCTACGTTTCTGTAGCAGTTCCCTTTAACTCTCTAGTCACTGGCTATTCAAAGTCTTTAAGTGCCTAATCAGCTAGTTAAAATGGAAGCCATCTCGGCCCAACTCCCTCAGATAGCCCAAGAATTGGTTGAGGAGAGGTCTAGTAACGTTCGTGGTAGGAGTGCTGACGATATCATAAACAACGATCGCCATGCCCTAAAGCCTATGGCTCATTACGGGGATGTTGGAATATAAACAACCCATAGTGAAAGTCTCGGGATGGTGGCTTGCAAGCTGCTCAATTACCAAACGATGGCTGGTAGGAATTTGAGGAGAATGCTGAAGGGCTATAAGGCAAAACTCATGAGGAGCTAGGTTGGGCAGAGGAAGCTCACAACCATATTCGCTATCAGCAGCAGCTCCAGTCGTGGAACCTTGGTCGTTGTGACTAGAATCTTCTAAAATAGTGGGTTCCCAATGGGGAGAAGCGATCGGTGAAAGAACTTCTAGAGATTTATCTCTCATCAAAAAGGATTCTCGAGCAACCTGATAACATTCAGAAGAAATAATGAGTTAAGAAAAAAATCTTAAACAAGTGTTTTCATTGTTAAGTCACCGTTATAGGTGGAGTTTACGAAAAATCTTAACAAATGTTTTCATTGTTAATCACCGTTATAGGTGAAGTTTGAAAAAATCTTAACAAGTGTTTTCATTGTTAAGTCACAGTCATAGGTGTATTTTACGAAAAATCTTAACAAGAGTTTTCATTATTAAGTCACCATTATAGGTGGAGTTTCCCAAAATCTTAACAAGTGTTTTCATTGTTAAGTCACCATTATAGGTGGAGTTTGCGAAAAATCTTAACAAGTGTTTTCATTGTTAAGTCATCGATTATAGGTGGACTTTGTAAAATTCTTAACAAGTGTTTTCATTTTTAAGTCCCTATTGTAGATGGAGTTTACAAAAAATATTAACGAGCTTTTTTGTTGTTAATTCAACGTTATAGGTGCAGTTTGCGAAAATCTTAACAAGTATTTTCGTTGTTAAGTCACTATTATAGGCGGAGTTTGCAAAAAACTTAACAAGTGTTTTCATTGTTAAGTCACCAATATAGGTGGAGTTTGAAAAAACAAATCTCTTAACAAGTATTTTCATTGTTAAGTCACCATTACTGGTGGGGGTTGACGAAAAATCTTAACAGGTGTTTTCATTAGTTAAGTCACCATTACCGGTGGAGTTTGAAAGTTTGATAAATGAGACTCTTCTAGATTTTATGCATTGTCAATAATAAAGGACAAATAATGAGAAATGAAGGGACACTAGCGAAGTACCTAAGAAAGGGTTGGAGTAAGAATAGGAGTAGCCAAAGAGGCCACAATGGCGGGAACTATTGGGGGAAAGGTTTATCTCTTCATAAGCCTCAACAACACCCTCAACTAAAGAGCCCCAAGGTCTGGTAAAGCTCTTTCACCAATAAAAGGTACCAAGGCCAACATAGGGGTTCCACTGGTGGAGGATGTTTGACCTCAAAGTGATGCCCCATCGATGAAGGATGCAGAAGAATCACCAAGAGGGGTAGAAAAATCAACGCTAGCCTTAGGAATAGGCAGACCACCAAGAGAAGTTGGTGGGACAAGATCTGAAGAAAACTACGAAAATGAAGGTAAGTGTTAGATATGGGGAATAAGTACAAAAGAAAGGAGAAATATCTCTCAGTTTTACTTACCTCAATTATGGTACTAAAGAGGGGAACTGCAGTTAGGGGTCTCGTTAACATAGCGGGAAGAAGAGTGTTAGCTAATAAAGATGCCATTTCAACCTAAAGCATCCTAACAAATTAAAGTTTAGTGTGGTAAACAGGATAAAAGGGTGGAAGAGAGCAAAGATTTCAGACCTAATAGTGATTGAGAATGTATTACCTCGGGGGAAATTTCTGCAGATGGAACGATGGGTAGAAGAACCTCGGGCTTAGGTGATAATGCAGAAGAAGCTAGGGGAGTTGTCTCTAGTTGAAAAGAGATTCCCACAAACTCAACGGAATCACCCCCCATAGCAGCATCCTTCGCACATTATGAGGCCAAACGGCGAGAGTAAGTAAGCCGGATCATGGGGGAACGGGGTGGAGTTACATCGATTTGAGAGGAACTGAAACGTCCCCCCATGAAAGGACTCACAAGGGGGTTATGCCTTTGTTCTTCAACCTCCTGTACCAAAGTTGTTAAGAGTTAGACAAATGCAGTTCATTTTAGAAAAATGGGATTAATAAAAACAACACACATGCATACCTCGGATCCAGAGGGAAAATGGGAGGATATCACCATTGGCAAAGAATGAGGGGAGTCAACAACAGAGGGAACTGTGATGAGATGTATGTTTGGAGCTCGTTTCTTCTAGGACATAGTACCCAGAGTCTTTTTCCTCTCACCCACAGCACCAACACTTTGAGGAACCTTTGAGATCTTCTTCCTCTTGGACCCTGCTTCCGTTGGATAGACTAAGATAGTAGGGAAGGAAGTAGCATGAGGAACAATTGGAGCATGTCATCTAAAATCAGCATTTATTCGCTCCACCTCAGCCTGAATTTTCCTTCTCAACTCCTCACTCACTTCTGCAGGCATTGGAGGAGGAACGAAGGCGACGTGGAATGCTTCCAAAGGAGTTTAAGATTGAGTTCAGAACTTAATCTTTAAGGAAGTCCCAGATTTGGACCTCCTAGTTTGTTTGGCTGATGATTGGGAAGGTCCTTCGCCAGAGGCTGCTTTGATTAAAACCCCTTCACAAAAAATACCTCCAGAAGGGGCAAGCTATTTGTGCTTTTTTGGATTTTGGGGTAGCAACGGGAATCATGGAGAAATGCGGAGGAAGATCAGTGGGAGGATCCCTGGGGATTTTTCTTAGAAGGAGCTCGATTCGAAGAACGGAATTTCCTTTCGGCCTAAGCTCTAGGGCAGAAAATGAAAGAACTGGGGATACACGGGAGACCCCCAAATGAACTCATAAATTTGAGCTAGCTGTCTCGTCCAGTACTTTATTGCAAATAGGGGGCCATATCCCCTTACCTGGTGATACTTGGAATGGTGACTCGCCCAACCATTATAGAACTTACTCCCCACGCAGTAGTAGGCGAAAATAAGGAATATGCATCTCTAAAAGAAACCTTGGTGGTAAGATAATTGGAAAACTGGGCGAGGAGCCCCTGATCAAAATCGAATTGATGGATGCATCGATTGGGATTGTAATGCTCACTGGTTTATCCCCACTTGGTGTAGTAAGGTAGGTACCCTGGTGAGAACCGAAGGACCACAGCTAGTGAAGAGTCTTCAACGATGAGGTTCAAAGTAGTTGACTGGACCACCCTTGCTTCATGCTTGAAAAAACCCCAATTATAGAGGAAGACCTCATCTCGTTAAGGACTCATCACAAAACTCCCAGGTTGATCAATAAAATGAATTAATTTCTTGCGACTCTGTCTCTTATGGAAAACAAAAGAGCGAGGGGGCAGAAAAATTTCCCCAGAGGGAGGATGAATAGTCTTGGCCCCTTACGCAGGGAAAGGAACATACATGAAGCTTGTCAAAATTATGGAATTCATGAAATTGACTAAGTTATAACGGCCATGGGACTGTTCCATATCCCAGTGGGTTCTATCAAGCCAGGTATAAAGAGATCCCAAGGCCATTGCCGCTAGGGCAAGCCTGATACCCCGGGCCAAACGGATCGATATGTTGATAAGATCTCTCCGAGACTGATCGTTTGGTTTCCCAGGAAAAACAAAGTGAAAAAGGACTACAAGAATATAAGATGACAATTGCAGGGATGTACCTTGGCCTGGGGCATCTTCAAAAGAAACACCTTTTGAAGGATCTCGGAAGAAGTAGTTTATGAGGGGAGTGAAGTGGCTTTGTTGGAAGTACCTATGCACCTTCGTCATATACGATCCAACTTCTAATGGATAGAAGCCTCTTCGGCATATAGTGCTTCATCGGTATAAGGAACATCCCCTGTAGGCTCAAGAACTAGAAGTTTATAAACATCTTCTAGTGTCACGGTAAACTCGTCCCACGCAGCTATAAAGGAATGAGTCGGAACGTTCCAGGGAGAAACCAGGACTGAAAGAGCATCATTATTTTTTGACATGGTGAACTCGCTAAACGATTTAGACCAATACAACCGTACCTTGGTTAGATTCATGTCATGGGAGCTCTGCATATGTGCATTCCAAGGAGAAAAATTAACAGGGAGCCTCCAGGCCCCTCAAAATTAATATGGGACCAAGGGAGGTCACCTCGTTCAAGATAAAAACACAGAGTTCCCTCTAAGGGGAGGAAACCCCATTCAATTGAATCCTCATCCTCATCCCCAAGAAGCAAAGAATCATACTTAGCACTAAAAGTGCAGGTCTTGAAGAAACCATAGAAGTTATCACCCTTGCCAAAGATGGGAGGCCGACGGTAAAAATTTAGTTGCTCTTGACGAACAACAACAAAGGTGGTGGAAGTCGCATCAGAGGTGGCAGAGGTGGAGCTTCCCTAAGAAGCGGTGGTGGTAGTCTTAGATACACTTGAAGATGCCATAATAAGTGGTGATGAAAGATACAACTTGGTAAGGAAGGGCTATGGATGAAAATGGAGGCGTACAACCACAGGTGGTGGTGTAAGAGACGATGGGAAGAAGGAAACCATGTAAAAGCTTAGCAATAATGGCGCTCTGAGGGTTTTTCTCTCTATAAGAGTTCTGGGAGTTGAAGTCGATGAAGGCAAAGTAAGGGTAAAATGGTTAAGTGTTTGAATAATATCCATTTGAAATATTGGGGTTCGCCTTTTGATTTTCCCACCACCACACGTACAAAGCCACCTATAATCATTTAAAACAGACACGTGGAACTTCGGGATGTGTCCTAAGAGTTGAAAAGGCAGAAGCACATCATTAATGAAGTAACACATGGAGAATATAAAGGGTTTTCTTCCTAGGCAAGTTTTAGTTTTGGCGTCAGAATTTTCGTCAGACATATCCTATAACTCCCAATGAAGAAGCTGTCCCAACGGTTCAAAAAAGCTACGATGCCCACTCACCACAAGTCCAAACGTTATTTAAATATGAATCAACTACACAGGGGAGATTTTTTTTTTGTTTTTTTAACACGACGAAATGACAACATAGTAGAGCCCAATTTAAGTAATACCTCCAAATAGGGAGAATTTCCTAGGAAGAAGTTTACACGGGAGAATCTCACTTCCCCAGAGTCAAAATGGATATCTCAATAAGTTAGAACGTCTATCGAGAGAATTTCAAGTAGTCAAGAAATAACGGTTGAAGCTCAGTAATAGGAAAAAGTTTCGATGTCCCTTCTCCAAAGCGTCAATAAGCCGCAGCTCTTTGACTCAGGTACATCGGGGAGAATTTTACTTTTTTCCTGGAGGCGTTAACCGCAGTAGTTGTAATGAAGGAAAAGATGCTAGAATTTTTTCTCGCAGAGAAGGTTCATCGGATTGAGAAGTTTTCATGCAAAAATTTCTTATTTCCAAAAAAAATGTCCACATGAAGGGGAAAATGTAGGGGTCTTGAAGGTAATCTGGAGATTAGAGATAATCCCCTCATTAACAACAGTGTTTGGGATTAAGCCAGCAATGCAACTCAATAAGACAGCGATGTATCCCAAAGCGATGCAGCTCAGCAAAGCAACTCAAGAGGGTAGTTAAACGTGGTAGCCCAGAGGGATCTTCCGGCGAAGAAGTTAACAGAGATCTCTTACCCTTTAGCCCAATTTATTTAACTTAGTCTTTTTGCATCTCTTTATTTATATTGACCATGAGATGTAACGATTATAATGATTTTTAGTGTAAGGTCGAACGGTACTCGCGAGAGCCCAGGCTTGGGAGAGCTTTCATGCTCTATCGAATGACCTCTCCATGGGAACTTTAGAGGGACTTGGTTTAGAGGATTGAGAAGTGAGGCACTGTTGGGGTTTGTCCTAACCATCTTAGATAAACTTGGTAAAACACCAAAGACATTGACCATGGAGCCTCGGGCAGAGTAGCCTTGACTTCCATCAAGCGTTGAGTTGTGATCCAAACAACCCTTTACTTAATGTCACATCTACTTTGTGTGATGTCACTAAATAACTAGGCAGTGTTAAATCTTCACTTGAGTAAACCACTATGGTATTTGGGGCTGTCAGGTGGTTGGTAAGCCACCCCTGTGATGACAGCCCCCAGACACACAGTGGTTAGGAAAAAGGAATGCCTTGGCATTTAATGTTATGATGTGGAGATAATTAGTGAGTCATACATTTAATGTTTGTGACATAAAGCTTGAGGGATGTCTTTCACAATTATTAATGACTGAGTTACCTCAGAAGTGGTGTGGGGGCTATTTAAGAGCCCCAACCACCTCTGAGGAAGGGATATTGTTTTTTAGAGTTCAAATGTTATTACTAGAGAGAATATACAACAGAAAGAGATTTTATTACAAACCAGAGAGTTTACTCATCCACCATTGTCGTTTATTACGAAGCTTAAATACTTGATAGAGAGCTTTGAGGGTGGTTGGGGTGTTTAGCTTCCTGCCAAGGTGCATCTAGGGTGCTTACTTCTGTTTCACTTTAAATGAGTTACTTCTGAGCCCATTATTGTCATTTGAGTTATACACGAGAGATTTGTGAGTTCAAACTGAGTTTATCTTAACTAAGTTATGTTTGCATGTCTTGTATTTAATCAATAGCATGGTTGGTTAACTTATCATTACTTTACTCAAAAAGGGGTTACGCCTCCATCTATAAACTAAACTACCCTCTTCCACATCTTATACTAGATAAGGAAAATTATAAGTTATTATCTCGAGACTTGTTTGGATATAGGTAATATCACACTTGATGAGTAATGAGATGTTAATCGTATGTGGGCGGCGATGTGGGATATTTACTTTTAATCAACTATATTTATTTCACATTAAATTAAGTAAGTTAAGTCTTGCAACCTTAGGGCTCTGACCCAAATTATAATTGTCATCCCCACTAGGTTCTCCTAGATAGGGATAATAAGACTGTTAATGGATCATCCTTGTGATCTCTATTTGCTTACCAGACTCTTCATCTTTATTGATTCTAGTTTAGGTGCTACTCCGCGTCAGTGTATTTATTTTAATTGGATTATTGTATGTGCATATGCCCGAGGTTTATTTATTTCATGTTGGTTTGAGATATATATGATGATGTAGGATTTCATTTACACTTCTTACATGTTGGATTTATTATCATTTTGTATATCCATTTAAACTCAATTATGGATTACCAATATGTATTTTATGGTTTGATGTAGAGAATAGTATTAATTGACAAATAAGTCCTATCTTCGGCGTATTATGTTTGGCTAACCTTTACATGAGAAAATGGGTGTTCTTATGGTTGATAACAGAGCATCTAGGTTTAAGTGTCCTTAGGATTTGTGTTATGTTCATTACATCATGTGTTGCATTCTTCGATATGTTGAGCCTATGCTTAGGATTCATTGTATTATTGTGACTTGTACAAGTTCAAACCTTGTATTCTATTAGATGGTAAACGGACAGAGGGATAGAACTAGGCCAGAAGTCACATCCACTACAGATGATGAGGCTCAATTGGGGCCACAATAGGTGCCTTAGACCCCATTGGCCCCATAATTGATCACTCTGGCAGAGATTGCTACCATTATTACGCAGGAAGTTTCCACTGTGATAATAGCCATGCTCCAACACTTTCCACAACCATGGGCTTAGCATCAACCACTATAATTGCCATAACAGGTGGCAGTACCAGCCCAAGTGTCAGGGTTAGTTTAGAATAGAGCTATGGAGGCCTTCCTAAAGGGCCAATCTCCAGAGTTTTTGGTCCGTCAAGATATTTTAAAGGAAATCAAGTGAAAGAAGGATATTCAAACGAATTTATGTATGGTGGAGTGTACACTAGTATAGAAGGAGATGTTGGATTCATTTCGGCTAGTGGGTGCCACACTCTAGTGATGGGAGTTAGTCACTTTAATTATAGAGAGAGACATCTTGACTACTGATGAGTTCTATGAGAGATTCAAGGGGATGTATTTCCCTCAGGCAATGAAGTCGGAGATGAGGAGTCAGTTTATGGAGCTCAGGAAGGAGGATCATAGAATGAGTGAGTATGAGGAGGAGTTCATCTCTCTTTCATACTTTACAGAGGATGTGAATACAGAGCAGCAAAAGATGGACAAATTAATTGTGGGATCAGCTTGGCACATTAGGAAGGCACTTTTGGGGAACCCGACATTCACGAAGTATAATAAAATGGCGAACGTTTCCCTTCCTCACTGTCATGATCATAAGGCCTTCCAGAGTAAAATGGGGGAGCAGTGACAGGGATCCAACACGTTGAACATGCATGGTAAGATGAGTGGAGGTAGCAGCCACGGGACCCAACCATCCAAGGCTGTTTTGTCCATGGGTCATCATAAGTGATTCAGGGGTTTTGATGAGAAAAATAAGCAAGGCCAGTAGGTTCATGGGCAGCAGGGACATGGACATCAGGGTTGGTTGCACAGGAGCCATTCGAGCCAAGGTCAGTAGGGTCAAGACCAACAAGGCCTAGAGGCAGAGAGGTGCCGATTCATGAGAACTATAATTCTTGTGGGGAGAGGGGACATACGTTGAGGTAGTGCCCTTAGGGTAATAACGCACCTCAAGTGAATGGAGGTCATAAAGGACATCACGCACCACAAGGGCCGCGCCAGTACTTAATAGTTCTAGGATTTTCAGCACTCGTCGCCCCTCCTCAGGGTAGCCGCCTCAGCTATATTACATAGAGGTTTACCACATTGTGCCGACAGAGGAACCAATGCCAGTTTAGGATATTGAGGGTATGTTCCCTATATTTGGATAAGTAGGTCATATAATGTTTGATACGGTGGCATCACATTCATTCATTACCACTCATTTTGCATGTTATACTAGGATGATAGATTTTTCTTCTAATATTGTACTGCACATATACTCACATTTGGGTAAAGGGTCACCCACACATTCGTTACTTAGGGTTATAGGGGTCGAGATAGGATGAATCACTTTGTTACAGACTTACTGGTACTAGATATGCACGATTACGATCTCACATTAGGGATGGATTGGATAGATACATACAAATCACATGTTGACTGTTACAAGAGATCCATCATCTTCGCCATTCCAGGGTAGGAGATGTACTTAGTTGCAATGCCTCACCTTAAGGATGGATCAAGAATGAATTTGTATTATATTGAAAAGGAGACTTCTTTAGAGGTTATAGTGTCAGTAGATTCCATACCAGTAGTTAATGAGTTTTCTGATGTATTTGGGGAGATCCCACGGTTTCCACCTAGGAGGGAGATAGACTTTGTAATTGATTTAATTTTAATCACGAGACCCATTACATGTACACTATATCGAATGTATCTTCTAACGATGATGGAGCTTCATGCTCAGATTGAGAAGTTATTAGGATAGGGGCTCATTAGGAGGAGGAGTTCATCGTGGCGTGCTCTATTTTGTTCATCAAGAAGAAGGACAGGCCATTCTGACTTTGTATCGACTACAAGGAGTCAAAAAAGGTCACCATATGGGATAAATATCCATTGCCCCTCATTTATGATTTGTTTGACCAGGTGAGGGGTTTTGCGTATTTCCCTAAGATTGATCTGAGATCGGGTTATCATCAGTTGAGATTTAGAGAGTAGGATATCTTACAGGCAACATTTCTTATAAGATATGGGTCATATGAGTTTTTGGTAATGCCTTCTTGTCTAACCAACGTACCAACGGTGTTTATGGATTTGATAAGTCAGGTATTTAAGGACTTTCTGGATAAGTTCATAATTGTGTTTATTGATGACATTCTGATTTATTCTCGGATTGCGATGGAGGATGCACATCATTTATGGGTAGTCTTACAAACTATGATACCACCAGTTGTATGCTACATTTGAGAAGTGAGATTTTTGGTTATGGGAGGTGTAATTCTTGGGAAACATTGGGACTGAGAGGGCGATATCAGTGGACCCAAGGAAAGTTTCTACAGTGATGAAGTGTGGGCATCCCACTACACCCATCAAGGTACGAAGTTTCTTGGGATTAATTGGGTACTACCATCGGTTCATTCAGGGGTTCTCAAAGATAGTCAGGCCCCTAATGAACTTCAGAAGGAAGGACATGTCATTTGTATGGGATGATGAGTATCAGTAAGCATTTAATGAGATGAAGACTAGGTTGACTATAGCACCGGTTCTAGTACTACTTCAGGTGGGAATAGACTATAAGGTCTTTATAGATGCGTCTTTAAGGGGACTTGAAGGGGTTTTAATACAGGAGGAGAGGTCAATATCTTATTCTTCACAAAAGCAAAAGCCTCACGAGGGACATTACCCAACTCACGACTTAGAGTTAGCAATCCTACTTTTTGCACTGCGAGTGTTGAGGCATTATATCATGGGGAGAAGTGCCATCCATTAACATACCATAAGAGAGCCTATAGTATTTGTTCATGAAATAGGAGTTGAACACGAGGCCGAGGAGATGGCTAGAGTTTGTGAAGGATTACCAGTTCGACATTCGGTACCACCTAGGGAAGGATAATGTTGTTACGGATGCTTTGAGCCACAAGTCAATTTTGGAGGTTATGGCAGTGTGGAAGGAAAAGTGGAAATCACATCGTGGGGATGACGACTTAATTCGTGCATTTATTAATGTTACCACCATCACACCTGAGATCATTATTCGAGTTGTATATGCATGGGTAGGAGATCACATTTTCCAGGAGAGCATTAGCCTATTGTTAGCTGAGGGGTAAAGCATTATTCTATTAGGTCGGATGGTGGATTGAGATTCCAAGGCAAGATGGTTTTCCCAAATGCCCAGGAGTTGAGGTGAGCCATTATGTCTAATGCTCACGGTTGATGCTGTATAGTACATCGCATAGGGGATAAGATGTACCCAGACATGCGCGTCAGTATTGGTGGGCCTGGATGAAGATGGACATAGTAGATTTTATGTCCAGGTGCGCTACGTGTCAGCCGGTGAAGGTATACCATCAGCATCCTACAAGTGCATTACATCCTTTTAAAGATCCCAATGTTGAAGTGGGAGAGTATCTCCATGGATTTCATCACCAAGTTACTTACATCACAGATGGGGCATGATTCCATCTGGGTAATTATTGTCGATAGGTTGACGAAGGTGGATTACTTCTTACCAGTTCAAAAATATTATAACTCATAGCAGTATACTAGAATTTTCTTCGCGAAGATTATGAAATTGCGTAGGATACCGCTCAACATTGTGTTGGACAGGGACATGACATTTGTAACCCATTTTGGGAGGAGCTTTCAGTAGGCTTTAGGGGTAAATTTGAGATTGAGCAACTCATATCATCCTCGGATAAATGTGCAGACGAAGAGGGTGAATTTGATGTCATAGGTCATGCTACGGATGTGCATACTAGACATTAAGGGGAGTTGGGAGTAGCGTTTTCCTTTTGGTGGAGTTTGCGTGCAACAATAGCTATTAGTTCATGATTGGGATGGCACCATTTGAGGCTCTTTAGAGGAGACCTTATTGTTAACCCTCATGCTAGTTAAGGTGGGGGAGAACAAATTAGTTGGGCCAGATTTTATTCAGCACACCTAAGAAAAGGTAAAAATGATTCGAACTAGGATACAAATTGTTCTGGATAAGTAAAAGAGTTATGAAGGTGCGAGACAGAGACACTTAGACTTTAATCTTGGGGATCAGGTGCTGATTACAGTTTCTCCTATAAAGGTAATGATGAGGTTTGGGAAGAAAGGGAAGTTGGCTCCCTAATATGTGGGACCATTCATTATCCTTGAGAGGATTAGGCCTGTAGCGTATCGGTTAGGATTACCAAACCACTTGCAGTGGATGCACGATGTCTTCCATATATTTGCATTGCATAGGTTCCTTAGATATGAGATATCTTACCAGCATTTCGACATTAATGGGATAGAATTCGAGCCAGACTCTACCTACGAGGAGAGATTTGTCGCCATTCAGGACCGCCGAGAATGTTAATTTCGAACCAAGGTTATTCTATTTCCACGAGTGCAGTAGGAACAACATAAGGAGGACGAGTCAACATGGGAGAGGGAGGAAGATATGCGGACAAAATATAAATAACTCTTCTAGCGAGGTAGGTAGTTTCTAGATTCCGTGGATGGAATCCCATTATCAGGGGGAATAATGTAATGCCCGTATTCTTCTAGAATTAAATAAAACCACTTTCGAAATGTTATAAAATTCAAAGGAATTAAAATTAAATAGGTGAATTTAATTCATTAATTTTGAATAGGTTAATTTATTAATATTTCATAATCATATGAAATTTACTTGGGATACTCAATAATTTCAGTAAATATAATTGCATGTGAAGTGAATAATCAATATATGACGCGTGACTCAATTGTAAATATACTTGTGGAATAAAACAATTAGGACATATTATGGGAGACTTTATGAGCTCATTTAAGTGTTTTAGACCTTTAAAAATTGTCCAGGGGTATAGATATATAAGTTGAGAGGTCTTGGGGCTACTTTTATTATGGGTTCGGGCCCATTTGGAGGTCCATAAATGGAAAATCAGGCTTACCTCGGGATCTGGAGTTAATATAAGATTAAGGGCAAGACTAATACCACCCACACTTAATCAAACACCCAATCCTAGTACCACCATCTCAAGATAGAAAGGAACAGAGGCCAAAGAGGAGAGGAAACAAGGTATTCAAGAGGAAATCACCAACCACCATATCCAGGCAAGAATTTTATTACTTAATTTAATGTCCAATGCATTTCTAGATACATTGTAGTAAAATACATATAATTTCTGGGTTTTAGTATGAAATTGGTTATTAAATGGTAAGATTTAATCGTGTGCATGTAGAGAAGATCAATCGGAACTTAGGTGGTTTAACCCAGAAATTTAGGATGCTTAAATTCTTTGTCTACATGATTGAACTCATGCCTTAGGGTTCCTGAATGAATTGAAAGGCTTGATGCATATGTAGGGAATTTAAATTCATGTATTAAGATATGTAAATCAAGATAATTATAATCCACGTGTTATATTAAAAATAGGATTTAAATCTAGATGGATTTATAGTAGAAAATTTGGGTTAGGAGTCATGACCAATTGACGTAGATTCTAGGATTTGGGAAAGAAATTAATGTTAATTTATGTAATTAACCATTCTAAGATGAAGGACTAAGTCATAGGGATCTGTTCTTATGTTCTTGTAATTTAATTGACCATTAAAATTGGCTTTGGGATGAAATTGAGAATTTTCATATTGAAGAAACATAATAGATCTAGACTACTACCCAGATCCGAATCGATTTGGCCGAGGCGAATCGATTCAACCCCTAGCGCATGATTAGTTAGGACTGGGGATGGATCTGGAGTATTTTTAGAAAATCATACGAGTTGGTGGAATGGTGTTTGGGTCAATGATGATTTTAATAAAAATATGCTTATAGCACAAATATAAAATGGGAAATTAAATTTAACTAGATGGTTAAACAATCTTATAGAGTGGAAGAAATAAATAATTGACTATATGGTCAATTATTAATGGGTGAATATTTATGAGTAATCATGTGGGATATCTTAGGTATTTATAGAGTAATTACCTACACATATTGTATGGGTTTACGCACGTTCGGGACCCTAATACACATCGGCACAGTTGGGCTAGACGTTGGGTAGGTCAGTTTTATAGGTACTACGTAGCCGCTCCATTTACGAGAGGTAGGTGTAGATGATGGGATCCTTTATCACCACTGGGTCTGGGCTATGAAATTGGGTATTGCCTAGGGACCGCCCCACTTGTGTGTGTTTGCTAATGCCTGATTGGATAGAGGATTCTTTTGAACTTATCGATAAAACATAAACGAGACACTACTGGTAGATGCCTTTGAGTGTAGCATATATAAAAGGACATATATATTATTACTCGAATGAAATGAGATTTATTAAGTTGACTAAGGATGTAGACAGTAAATTACAGACCCCATACAATGTAGTGTGCATAATAAATGTTTATGTCACCTTTACGAGTTATACGATACTGTAATACTTCTAGCAATGATAATATTAATGTTAATACTTACATTCCAGTATGTTGATTTTATCTAATGCATCTTATATTAGATTAGCACAATTATCAGTTATTATTTCGAGCCTTGTTCGGATATGATTAATATCACACTAGATGAGGGGATATATTTTAATTGTATGTGAGAGGCGATGGGAGATATTTACTTTTCATCAACTTTATTGATTTCAATTTTAATTAAATAAGTGAATTCTTGCAATTCTATGGCACGAACCCAAATTATAAATGCCCCTCGGGTACTCCTAGACAAGGATAGAAGGACTGTTGATGGATCATCCTTTTGATCTCCTTTTTCTTATCAGCCTCTCCATCTTTATTAATTCATGTTTAGGTGGTACTCCACTTCAGTTTATTTATATCTTTTGGATTAATGTATGGTCTTAATCCCGAGGTTAATTTATTTCATGTTGGTTTGAGATATTTACAATTATGTCGGATTTCATTTACACTTGGTGCATGTTGGATTTATTATTGTTTTGGATATCAATTTAAACTCAATTATGTCTTATCAATATGTGTTTTTTGCTTTTATGCTGAGAGCGGTGTTAATTGACAAACAAGACCCATCTTCGGCGTATCATGTTTGGCAAACTTTTACCTGAGAAAATGGGGGTTGTTACACTTGACTTTAATTATTTACTTAAAAATAATTTTGATTTTGAAAACTTAGCTATTTTTTTTAAAAAGTTGCAAATGTAAGACCTTAAATAAGTATTATCAAGCAAGCATAAAAAAAATTAAATAAACTGCAAAGAATTTAACGTGGTTCGACCAAAACCCAACGTACATTAGATACAAAACCAAATATCCAATGAACAAAGGTATTGCATTTTAAAAAGAATTTTCTAATTGTATGAAATAGTTTCGATAAACTGAAAAACACAAACATTGGACCATATAAAAATCTTAATACAAACATAGATGACAAAGGTTTGTAAAGATTAAAGTCGAAAAAAAAACATTCACAGCTCAAGAAACAAGGGATCCAAATTCAGGTAGTCACAGGTTAATTACTTGGACTTCCAAGCGGGTATAAATCTCATAATCAAATATAGAGAGAGCTGTTAACATCAGGAGTCACAATGTCCAAAGGGCTATTCAACATCAAAGACGCGTGTAGGGCCGAATGCCTGAAACAAAAAACAACACAATAACCTAAAACATAAAAAATAGTAACATATAAAATTTCATATGCACGGGTCTTAATACTTAGATGTTAATGAAGCGGTGAACTCTTGTATGAACTAGAAGAACATTTTCTTGTATAAATGGATGACATGCTTATTATAAGAAATCACGTGTAGTTAAACGGCTCAACAACGTTGATTACTAAGGTATATTTGATGACCTCTTGGATTTACTGAAGAATGTTTTCCTTAATTTCTATAAGAGTACCACTCCTAGTGTTAGATTATAAACTAATGTTTGTTATGATATTGATGTGCCAAATCTTTATAAATCTTCTACATGGGAAGTAGCCCCTAGTGATACGCCACCTATTAAAATAACAGGTGGACAACCCTCTACTAAGATAAAATAGGAATCTCAAATGGCTCATTCTTAGCATCACTGTTGAAAATCAATTAATTACTAACTACCTATTATTTATTAAGTCACGTGTAAATTTTAAAATTTAATTAAATTATCGTTACTAAAATCATTTATCATAAATCATTCCAAATAAACAATTAACTACACAGTCACATAATAAAATCAAATTTGAATATCAGAATATAATGAAAAATCATTAACCGAATAAACCATCGGTTTAAAATCAAATACAATATCCAATACAACTGAATTAAATAAAATTGACTTTGGGCGACATTATCCGATAATAAATGACTGAACACTATCTAGAATATCAAAGATATAAAATAACTAAATAATCCATGCAACACTCTACAACTTCTACAGCTCCAATGACCTAAAAGTAATAATCATGCTTGGTGTCCTTGTAGCTTGTTACCTAAAAGTTTTTGAAAATATTTTGACGCGGGTCAGAGCCTAAAAGTTTTAAAAAATATTTTGCAAGTCATTCAAATGCATAAATAAATATGTGTGCATTCTTCCATGTTCAAATTGGTACCGAAATATCATGTGACAATACTCACCCCTCAACTATAGTGCGCATATAACGTTTCCATTTTCACATCCTAGTTATGCTACCCAACCTAAATAGTCTAAATAGGCCTATAAGTCCATACGCTACCCCAAGCCCCATAGCTTACACATCCGCTAAACCAGCATAATTCTTAATTGTAATTTTAAAGTTCATTTCAAATTACTTTCACTAGTTATTAATTCATTATTCACATTTTAATATCTTCTGCTAGAATATATTTTTTTCATAGATATATACATATTTTCAATATCACATTAAGCACACACATATATATCACTCACTATGTACGTATAACTGCTATCCCTCTGAGTAATAACTCACTGAATGCGAATCTCTAGTATGTTATCATGCTTCTGGGCATACCCACATCATCCTAGGCCACCAATCCGGAATCTCACCACCGAACCCAAAATGTACACGTAATTAGAGTTGGTCATAGTCTTTAGTTAGTGGGTTGTAACCATACAACATTATTCCACTTGGACTCCGTCCTCACATAGATTGGGCATTCACTAATCTATGACCCTAGGGACCGATACTACACCTATTGTAATTCTCCAGGAGTGATCTATTTTTATATATTCTAGACACATACTATTCTCAACCATCTCGTATCCCCATTTCTCAAATTTTCATCATAAATTCAATTACGAATTCCTGAGTAAAATCCCTTCCCAAATACTGTAATTTTCATTCCGAAAAAATCCCAAGTAATCTAATCCTTAATATCACTAAATATCATTTTTCCAGACCTCTTAAATTTTCCCCGGACATTTATGATTTAATCCCCGATTTTGAATTATAACATTTTCCATCAATTAAAGCAAACTAGGAGTAGCAGGTGAGTCGAACTAGTTCACCATGCCAACCACCCAAGTCGTCCCCCAAAATTTAGTATTTATTCAATTAAAATTAAACCACATAAATCCCACATCATTTCTTAATAATATTTATCAATTCTCATGAATTCCAAGTATTCAACTCTAGTTTTCACTAGAATTCAACTACACATGATGGTTATATGGAATTTATGCGAAATCTCCAATTAACATAAAATTCTCATAATATCCTTTAAATCATATTTCCTCAACCCTTCAAATTGTAGAATTAACCTATCTATTTCAATCGTAATATATCACACATATTTTTCTATGAAATCATTAGTCCAAAATTCCATTTGTATATAAGTCCCACCCAAAATTGAATTCCCAATTACAGTATGAATTGAAATTGAAAACATCAATAAATAGCAAGTTAGTCATTTGACTTTGAATTCGTAGAGTCTGAATTCAATGAAAATGATGATTAAAAATTCCAGAATCCCTTTTAATTTCTTCAATCCTCTAGAATTATTGTGTTTTCTTCTACTTTGTCTTTACTTTCCTCTTGGACTCTTGAGTTTTTCTTTTAATTTCTCTTCGTGGATCATTAGCCTAGGCATGAGGCTAGGTAGTAACTCTTGGTAGGTAATCTTACTATATGATAGGCTAGGATACACTTATGTTTTGGAGACCTCTAGGTATGGGACTAGGGGTGGTTTGTGTATTTTATGCTCATTTTAAGGATGGGGCAAATAGAAAATAATGAGAACTTGATAATAAATTCATAATTAATGCCTATGATAAAAAAATGGGTATAAAAATCTATTTGCGCTGCAAGTGTGTGCATAACTAACAATAATTGGGCTGACTGACTATAGCGATGTGAGCGTGTGTTGGCATCACTAGTATGTGTAGGGATAACGATAATTGGGATGACTGGCTATAGTGACGTGTCGTGCATAGAATCTCGCGAGTATGTGCGAATCTAATGAAATTGGATTGACCAGCAATAGTGAGGGGAATGAGTGTGATGTGTAGAAACTTAAGCATGCTAAGATTATGTGCAAAAACAATATGAAGGTTAACTATCTATCATGGTGTCAAACGAAGAAGAAGAATTGGATAACTAAATTAAGTAAGAATAAGAGATATTATTTAAATTAAAGATATAATGGAATAATTGGACTTGAACATTGGGGTGTCTTAGTTATGTGGGTAGATAGTGGTAAGTTTATTTTTACTCGCATGTTAATATATATCTCGTTTAATTTAAAATAATCTATTGTGATATTTATCATGTATAATGCTACTGTCTAGGTTTAAAGACCTTAACTGGGAGGAGCAGCTAGTATTCATGCAGTGGGCTCTAACCCATTGCGTTGACTAACATTTCAGGTATAGTGTTGTATTAGTATCATAGGAGTGATTGGAGATTTTCGGTAGTGAAGCTGGAGATTTATTTCATTTGCTTTAATAATTTAGATTTACTTTCCATTTCGTCGTTTTTATTATGAGACTTTCATTTATGGATTTGGTGGGCCAATCAGTTCCACAGTTGTTTATCGTTTCAATAAGATTTTAGAGTTGGACTATTTCATTGGGTTTTTTAAATAAATTTGGAATTGGATTTATTTTGGATATAGCATGGTAAAGGGTTTTAAATTGCATGAATCTTTATATTAGTAGGATAAATTTGAATATATCTTGTGGAATTTTTTTTACATGTCTCATATTTCTATCACATGTTGAGAATGATAACTTATTTAGTGAAGTAAGGCATAGTTTGGCAACTGCGACTGGCCACCTTGCTTTCCCGCGTATGTGAGGTGTTACAGATGGTATCAGAGCATGGTCTTAGGTCTCGTAGGTTTTATGTCCCTTTTAGCTTTCGTATTACCTATCTTTGATTCCTTTCAATTATTTTTGCCCTTAGTTATTCTGAATTTGATTGTTGTTTGTTCCTGTTTTTTCAGATGGCGAACACTAGGAGATCTGGAGATAGGAGAGACAGTTCGATTTTTGGTCCCGCAGGTCAGGAGAGGCAGGGTCCTTTTGTTTTGGGTGATGAGGAGTTAGAGGCTATCGTTCATAAGGCCACGGTAGCCGATATTGAGATAAGGAGACAAGGATGGGTAAATCTAGAGGCACAACAACGGGATACACCCACTTCAGATTGGGATATGGTGAGAGCCAGTTTCCATAAGGGCAATCCTCCCACTTTTGCAGATGGATCTGACCTAATGGTTTCTCACCAATGGAGGCGTGGCATGGAGAGGCACTTGAGGATGATGGACTATACAAATGGGCGGAAATAAATGTTGGCCTGATTAATGGAACCTAAAATGCTGGTGTCTGGAGTTGAGAAAGAAGGAAAAGCGAATCCAGGAAGATCGATAACTGAAAATTGGATAACATGGAAGTATGAGCGAAGGCTTTTGGACTAAAGATTATTTTTTAGCAATAGCTACATAAATTCATATTACATTTTGGCCTTGTTGATTTAGAATCATTTCGGTTGCTACTGCTATTTTTCTAGTTTGTCCGTCCCTAATAATTAATTCTCGCTGACCATGTCTTGAAATTGTCAAGTCACCCATAACTGTTTAGTCAAAATAAGAATTTTTTTATCAAACCATATAGTTTCCTTTGTTTACAGTGTGGAACGTCTCATTTTAAGAGTCCCTTATTAAAATGGAATCCTATTTCCACATTTAAGATAATGGGAGATACGTTACTGTGATGGGAGAGTGTTACCACATCCGAGGATATGGATCGCCTGAACTATGGAGACTTTTGGTGAAGTTTAGTGACATATATTTTCTTTATTCGATTAGGACCTAAAAAAAGAGGGAGTTTTTAAATATAGAGCATGGTTCAAAATTCATTGTTGAGTATGAGTAGGAATTTACAAATCTATCAATGTTTATACCGAATGAGGTGAATACCAAGGCGAAGAAAATGGAATATTTCACTAAGGGTCTATCATGGTCTATTAAGAAGATAATATTTGGGAATCCAACGTACACTACTTACACCCAGGTGGTGGACGTTGCACTATTGTTGTTCCCAGAGAAAATTAATTATCAGAAGAAGTTTGGTAGAATATTGATCCGAATAATCTAGTTGGGTAGAACAAGGGTTGCAATGACGATTCGTGGAAGAGATAACGAGTAAGATAGGAGCATTAGGCCTTTCATAAAGGCAATGGTAATCTGTAGGGCCTTCAAGGACAAGGTCAGGGACGATAGGGTGAGAGAGTGCCAAATAAATATTATAGGCATTTTAGAGGTCTAATGTTTTAGTTTTGGTGAAGTAGGGCGCCGATATTTTAAGTGTTCGAGAGTGCAGGGCCTGTAGGGCTAAGGAGCACAGGGCTAGTAGGGTGAAGGGCCTCCAGCATTGGAAACACCAGATTGTTAGGGTGCGCCGACAACATCCGCAGTGGGTAGGTGTTATTTACTATCAGAATCGGGAACCTCAGGTAGGGCAGTCTCAACAAGAGACAAAGCTTGGATAGTGGGATATCATAGGTAATGTATGTGTTATATCATATTTTTGCTCGCGGGGTAGGTGCAAGTAGGATTGGGTGTATTGGCACCCAATTGTGGTATTCAACGGGTAGGCATATGTAAGACTTATATTATTGATCAATTTTTATGTTTAAGCTTTGCCAAATTTCAAGGACCAAATTCGTATCCTAGTGGGTAAGTATGCAATACCCCGTAAATTCAGACCGATTATTTTAAAACGTCGTAATAGAAAGTCAAAAAATATTTTTATCTTAATTTGGATTATTTTTGGCATCAAAAATGTTATTTTTCTTGTTGGACAAATGCAATTTTAATCGGATTTGATATTGGGTTCAAAATCGAAGAGTTTAGCATTTTATAAAAATAGGAATTTTTTCTATTTGTACAGAAATCCGAACCGGTTCAAAAATCCAAAAATTGGTTCGCTTTACCCGATTGCGAAAATAAATATCTTTTATTTCGAGTTTGTTTACAACTCCACCACTTTTTTTTTATCAAAAGGCTTGGGTTTAGGGTTTTAAAAACACATGTTAGCCTCCTCTAAAATCAATATCCTCCCACAAATTCCATCTTCTCTTTTCTTCAAAACCTAAACCCATTTAACAAAACTTTCAACTCAAGATTTGAATCACTAAACCAAGATTTCTCAAGATCGTCCAAGAACGTGTTTTTGTTATTTTCTGGAGAGGAACGCAACTATCCAATCTAATTTTTCATATGATTCTTTTATAGGCATGGATACTTCTACTGTTCCACTTTAGTATTATGCAATTTAAATGATGTGTGGACAGTAATAATCACTGTTTTCTTAAAATATAGTGGAGACACTAATTAGCAAAAGTGAAATTTAATGTTGGAACTGTTTTCTTCAAATGTTTAATACAAATTAAGACTCAAAAACCTTATATGTTGAGGTTAGAGGTTGGTTTCTCGTAAGAATATATGGACGTTCGCTTGTTAAAATAAATCGTTTGAATTTTAAAAATGGAATTTGACTCGTAAAATCATGTTATTTTTGTTATTGTATGCCTCGAAATATGCATGTTGATGAAAATTATTTAAGTTTTGAAAAATTAATATGTTTAATTAATATGCTAATTAAATGGGCATAATTTGTATAAATAGAAATCTAGTTATGGAGTTAATGAATCATTATAATAGGATACAAATATGCCTTATGTAATTATTTATTAAATTAACATTCAACACCCTGGGGATGACGAGATTATTGAGGTAGTTATTGCTTTCACCTTATTTTAGCTTTCTTTCTCCAGGATGGATAATTTCGGGGTGGGGATGAATTATACGTTGTTTTCATTGGATCGTTAGCCTGGGTGCGGGGCTAAGTAGTAACTTTTGGTGGGTAATATTGCTAAATGAGATGCCTGGATATACTTGTGTTTTGGAGACCTCTAGGAATGTGACTATGGGTGGTTTGATGATTTCATACACAATTCAGGGGTGGGGCTAATAGAAAAATAATGAGAACTTGATAAAAATACATAATTAATCCCTAAGACAAAGAACGGGTACAAAAATGTTTTTGCGTCGCACGTACGTGCAGATTTAACAATAATTGGGTTAACTGGCTATAGAGACGTGGGTGTGTGTTGGAATTATGAGTATGTGTAGGGATAATGATAATTAGGCTGACTGGCTATAGTTAGGGGAATGGTATGATATGTAGAACCTTAAGGTGCCAAGAGTATGTGAGGGACTAATAAGAAGGTTCAATAGCTATAGTGGTGTCGCATGAATAAGAATAATTTTATGATTAAATTCAGTAAAAATAAGAGTTATTGTTTAAACTAAAGTTGTAACGGAATAATTGGACTTGAACATTGGGGTGGCTTAGTTATGTAAGTAGATAGTGGTAAGTTTATTTTTAATCGCATGTTAATATACATCTCATTTAATTTAAAATACTCTATTGTGATATTTATTATGTATAATGCTATTGTCTGGGTTTATGGACCCTAATTGGGAGAAGTAGCTAGTACACATGCGGTGGGCTCTGACCCATTGCATTGACTACCATTTTAGGTATAGTGTTAGAGTAGCAGCATTGGAGTGAATGGATATTTTTAGGCAAGTAGCTGGAGATTTTACTTTATTTGCTTTAGTATTTTAGATTTACTTTACAATCCATTGTTTTTATTACAAGACTTTCATTTATGGATTTGTTGGGCCAATTAGTTCCACAGTTTTTTATGGTTTCAGTAAGATATTTACCGTTGGATTATTTCATTTGGGTTTTTTATAAAAAATTAGAGTTAGATTTATTTTGCAGATAGGATGGTGAAGGATTTTAAATTTCATGAATGTTTATATTGGTTGGATAAATCTGAATATATCTTCTCGATTTTTTTTAAACATCTTATGTTTCTGTCACATGCTGAGAATGATAACTTATTTAGTGACGCTCACGTAGTTTGGCGAAGGTGGATCACCACCTCGCTTGCGAGAGTACGTGGGCTATTACAACATGATCAATATCCCGTGTCATGTGGTACATGTTACTCCTCTTCATGGGGTGCTCCAAAAATCATGGCCCATGCATCTACACCAAACTACGCACTTTCTAGATCCTCTTTGCCTGGTAAAATCAACATCCTATTTATGCGTAAGCCATATTCATAATTGACTTATTACAACTCCACTCTTCTCACCAAAACCGTTGGACCATCCTTTAACTATAGAGTTATCTCTCACCTGTGTCTCCATAGTTTTTTAACCCATCTAGGGTGTATATACATATATATATATATATATATATATATATATATATATATATATATATATATATAAGTTACAAAATTTATGTATGTCATAAGCTTAGCTTATGATGTCACAAAATGCAATTTCTTCTTGCAATATCTATTTTACCCTTAAAAATTTTGATTTCCCCCTCTTTTGATACACTCTAATTTGTTTTGCCTCTCTTTTTTCAAAATTAAAATACATGGGTAGAATAGTATTTGACACATTGTAGTCTCTCCTTGGCATGTTTCCCGATTTCATAAAAGGGTTGTGGGTTGGATACCCATTCCAAACCAACATATCATTCGACTCTCTCTCTCTCTTGCTCTCCTTCTCCTCTCACTTTAACCATATCTAAACACCACCACTACCGGCCCGTTGTTTCCATCGCACAACGACCACCATTGAAGGTAGTATTTCTTCACTCACGTATGATAACTATATTTGTTGACTCACTTATTATTACTCACTCACCATTTCAGATATGTGGATGATTATTTCCGCTCTATCATGAGCTATTGAGCTTTTTGGCTAACTGCCTCAAGTCCTTAATTTGTGGGTTATTTTTATATAATATTTTTGTGTATGATCTTATCTGTGTAAGAATCTTTTGTAGGGGAGAAGATCCAATGAAGTGGGTAGCATTATTTGTGTAAGAATTTTTGTATAATATTTTTATGTGTGAGCTTTTTGACTCATCAGCGATCTGTTGGGTTTTCTACATCAGCGATCTGTTAGGGGAGAAGATCCAATGCATGTTGGGTTTTCTACAATGATTATAATTTTTTTAAATATCATTGTAGATTTCAACATTGGTAACTTAACAATCAATTTCTAAATAGATCGTTGTGAGAGAATGTCTTACATTTTACTATTTGGTAAAGCTTCTAAAATCTGAAAGCTTATGCCTAGTTGCATTATTTTTTTTGATGTATTGAGTACAAGTAGATAAAATTTGTTTTATTAGATGTTGATTCCATGACACGCGAGAATGAACGTTGCTCCTAATTTTACTCCTTCTGATCTACCTTTATTAGTTTATTCCAAGGCTACGGAGGGCCAAAATTGCAACTTGATTTCATGGCCTAGAGATGATATTAAACTCTTTGGTATATTTGATTAATGTTGAGTTAATTTTTTAGAAAAATACTTATTTTAAGTCATATGTTTCTGATTTTGTGGATCTTGATTTCAAATACATTATATTAAAGCCCTTTGGGGGTTTTCTCTAACAATTTTGGGTTTTTCTCTAACAGGAAAATCAGAGGCGAAATCCCTTTTGAGATTATGAGTATCATTGATTGAGGACAAGTGGGTGATGAGAGAGTTGATGAGGGGCTTAGATGTGAATGAATAGCAGCTGTTGAGAGTTTTGAAGGACTTCCAAGCCTCGTCATTATTGTTTTGGTTGAGAGATGTTTGGAGAGTGGACTCAAGAGTGGCTTGGTGTTGGGGGTGGGTGGGTAAGGGGTTGTGGTTGAGGAGGTGGTTTTCCATTCCAATTATCAATTATTTTATTATTTACTCATAATCAACACCTCAAATTATTTATACCCATCTGAGATAGATATTTATCTTTTTTCTTTATGCGGTATATTATATATCCTTCTTTTTATAGTCCTTTTCAAGTTTAAAATATATTTGAAGGTAGAGGTGTGAAAACATTCAGGGTATTTATTAGTGGCTTATGCCTGAAAGTTTTACTAACATTTTTATCAATTGAGATCAAAGTAGATATTAAATTAGCATTTTCGGGGAAAACAAAATTGGTTTGCAAGAGAATGAGTGATTTTTAGATTAATCTTATAAAAATTCAACTCTAATTGTAGTAAATGAAAAAAGAAGTCCAAGGGGAGATATTGTGGATCTTGAGAAAATATGGTTTAGAAATTAATTTTGGACTAACTAAATTAGTAAAAAGTACTAGAAGATTTCCCAAATAGTAGAAAATACATCCTTAACAACGATCGGGTTTATATAAATAGTATTTGCTGATATGCCCATATATATCCTCTACCAGGACGAGGGCGTCCTCCACCTAGACGAGGCGAAGATGATCTCTCAACCAATATCGGATGACCCTTCGACCGATCGACCCCTCATCAGGCGCAGATGACCCTTCAAGGGGCCTACCCCTCATTAGGCCCAGACGACCCTTCAAAGGGCCGACCCATCATCAGGTCCAGACGAACCTTCAAGGGGCCGACCCCTCATCAGGCCCAGACGACCCTTCAAGGGTCCGACCCCTCATCAGGCCCAAAAGACCCTTCAGCAGGCCGACCCCTCATCAGGGTCAGGACGACCCTACGAGGGTCCGACAATACAAGGCCCAAACTAGGTCTAACTCGTTCTAATTAGGAACTCTTCCCTCGGCCTTGTATCATCGGTCGAGGGTGACATCATCACAGCACGTGATTTTGGAGATGCGTGGAACAGTGCGCGTGGGGCTCATATGGTACGTGTAAGATGTTATAACAATATCTCCACCTCACATGAGGGAATATTATGTCATCATTAATTACAGGTGGCACTTTCAGGTGTCAGCAGGGGATTGGCTAGATCATCATTCACATGCACCATGCATACTTGGGGGGTACACTACACCCCCAAGACCTATATATACTTGTCACCTACCACCATGCAAAGGGATCGACAATTATAACCCTAGCTAAAACTCTGCTTGTACACATAGTAGAAAGAGAAAGTGATCTTATTTACATTGTATCCAAGGCCATTAGTGCCCATACTTAGTGGATCACACACTCACAGTGGATGTAGGCCTAGTTGGCTGAACCACTATACATCATTGTCTTATTCCTCTTATATTCACATCCTTCTATATACTTATACATACATATCTCCATGGCTGCCATGGTTATCACTATTTGAGCTCATCATCGCTTAGCTGGTGGTGTTGAATATTAGTATCATCAGTTTGGCACCGTCTGTGGGAATGAGAAGACATCTCTTCCTTTGTACAGCTTGACCTCACAGGGCACTCTGGTGGTGAACCAGTTCTCCCCCTACGAGGAGATGTTTCACCATTTGAAGAGACCCATTAAGGTTCTCAAGCTCACCAGTCTTTTCTTGAGCTCAACTCTCTACTTCTCGAACACATGGCACCGGAGATGCCACCACCAACTCTTCCCCCATCGGAAAGTTGGGTGGGACCAAGTTCTAGTCAACCACCACCTCAGTTTGAGATGGCTGATGTGGCGGCTGCATTGAAGTCTCTGGTAGCAAGCCAGCGGATTATGCAGGAGCAGTTCACAGCTTTTAGCCAAAACATACTAAGACCACCAGGAGTCTCACCGAAGATTATTACCCCGATAGCAGCTCTAGGGCAGCATGAGGCCAGGGGACCACCCCAGGCACCACGCAAAGACTTTCCACCTCCACGGCGGTAGAGGGATGTTGTTGACCCCCGGCGTCTATGCCAGGGGAGATAAGGAAACCCCTGCCCTGAAGACAAGTATGATGATCTGGAGGGAGAGGAGGCCCCCATATAGTGTTGGGAGCTGTATAAGGTCTCCAACAATACTGTACGGCCTCTACAGGAGAGAAGAGGGAAGTGTGGAAGGAAAAATCTTGACGATCGCTCGAGAGGCTCTGCTTTCGATCGCTTGAGCAGAGGGTCCGCCTTTGAGAGGCTGGGCCCAGTAAATGACCTGCGGGAAAAATTATCCAGATCAAGGAGTGCTGCGAGGTCCAGAAGGGAGCCATCAAATGGCCGACCCCACCGGGGCCGACCCCTAGGACGGGACGACTGTTAAGGGGAAGTAAATAGCCGACACAGGCTTGCCGTGATAGAACACTCTGTCCACCTCAAAGAGGCGGCGGGGGATAACATCGGCCAGGATGACCTTACGGGGCCCTGGAATGACTCAATCCAGCGATTGGAGGATAAGATCAGGGATATTCTGAAGAGTCGGGACCCTCTTCAGAGAGGATACTCCATGGGCTCACCCTTTATGTCGAAGATAGTCAACTTCCCAATGCCATCAAAGTTTAAGCCACCTGTGGTCACCCCAAGGTATGACGGGAGTACGAACCCTATCCATCATATCGAGATGTATCAATCGGCGATATATATATACTCTATCTCAGATGAGATGAGGTGTCATGCCTTTTCTGGCACTTTGACTGGGGCTGTGCATGTCTCTTCCAAAGAACTCCATTGAAAGCTTTAAGCAGTTGGCAGACCGGTTTATCCATAACGTTTTCTTTGGAGTGAGGCCACAGAAGAAGACCACACACCTCCTCTATGTTAAGCAAGGGAAGAACGAGAGCCTGAGAGACTACATAGCCAGATTCAACAAAGAAAAATTAGAGGTTGAAGACTATGAGGAGATCATAGCTATGACATCCATGATTGGAGGACTCCAAAAGGGGAAGATGTTACGAAAGATTGATGAAGACCCTCTGAGGACAATGACTGAATTGCTGTCAACGGTAGGAAAGGTGATGTAAGTCGAAAAGATGATGGCTACAAAATACGAAGATGAAAAAGGAGGCACTAGTGGGGGTAAGTACCATAAAAAGAACAAAGAGGGGAAAAAGAGGTCTACAGATGAAAAATTCACTAATTACACCCCTTTGATGGTTAGTTGCGAACATATTCTCAATGAGATAAAGAGTGGTCGGTCCCTAAAATGGCCTGAGAATTTGAGGGCAGCCCCTACAAGAGGAACAAGAATCTGTGGTGTGAATTTCACCAGGACCATGGCCATGTCACCGACAAGTTTTTTTCTTTGAAAGATGAAATTGAGAAGATGCTAAAAGAAGGGAAGCTTAGGAAGTATGTTGACAAAGGTTCCTTCAAGAGGGGACGACCCCAAAAAGAAGCAAGGTGATGCATGTAGAGAAGGTCCTCTAAAAAGAGGGTACGACCCCTCTGATGATGAGGATGACCCTGACCTCCCTCTGAGAGATGACCACGGTCCTATCAAGAGACTTAATATGATCTCGTTCAGTGTGGGAATGATCTCCGGGGGCCTAGCAGGAGGAGGGTCAGAGGTGGCCTACAAGAAAGCCCATGTAGTTGAAGCCAGGGCACTAATAAAAGCTGTACATTGAACCTCTGTTGAGGTAAAGTTAGGAAAGAGGAAGAAGGTCGATATGGATACTCTGATAGTGGGGTTCTCAAGAATGGACTTCAAAGGCCTCTTGGACCCACATGATGACCCTCTCGTCATCACTACCAGGGTGCACGGATGCAAGGTGCCGAGGATCTTGGTAGATGGGGGTAGCTCTGTAGATGTGATGTTTTGGTCGTGCTTCAAAGGCTTAGGCCTCAGCTGTGCTAGACTCGTCCCATACCATCACCCATTTATTGGGTTCAACGGGGAAAATATTCGTCCCCTTAGAGTGTATGAGGCCGATGTCAGGATGGGGGACGAGTGGCCGAGATGGCTTACCAAGAAGGTTAGCTTCTTTGTGATGGATTAACATATCTTCTCGGCCTAAAACATTATACTGGGGCGAGTAACCCTCAAGGGGTTTGAAGTTGTACCGTCTACGGTCCATCGAATGATTAAATTTCCAACCCCTTACAGGGTAGGGGAAGTCCAGGGAGACCAGATGACAGCGCGTGAATGTTATTTTAACTCCGTCGAAGAAAGAGAGGCATACAAAAAGGCAACAACCACTTTAATATTGACACCCTTGACCCCAGGGATGAGAAAAACTTAAGAAAGGAAAAGCCACTGAAGAGGTAGAATCCATCATCCTCAATGAGGATGAGCTAAAAAAACCGTCCAAATCGGAAAAGCTCTGAAGATAGACATAAAATAAGACCTCATCAAGATACTAAGGAGAAGACAGAGTGTCTTTTCATGAAGTCATGCATATATGCCGGGGATCGACCCCGAAATTATGAGCCACAAGCTCAACGTGGTAGAAGGTGCAAAGCCAGTGAGGCAGAAGAGGACAATTTATTCTCGAGAAAAGTATGAGGTCATTAGGGATGAGGTCAAGAAGCTGGAAGATGCAGAGTTTATCAGGGAGGTTATCTATCCCGAATGGTTGTTTAATGCATTCATTGTCCCAAAAGCCAACGGGAAGTGGAGGATCTGTATAGACTTTACATACCTCAATAAGCATTATCCCAAAGACAGCTTCCCTCTCCCCCGCATTGATCAGATGGTAGACGCTATCGCAAGCCATGAGCTCAGGAGCTTCATGGATTCCTATTCAGGGTACAACCAGATCTTCCTGAACTCTGAAGACTCGGAGAAAACAACCTTCATTACCGACAAGGGGACATACTGTTATAGGGTCATGCCCTTTGGCTTAAAAAATGCGGGGGAAACGTATCAGCGCCTTGTGAATAAAATGTTTCAAGACAAAATTAGGAAGTCTATGGAAGTTTATGTAGATGACATGCTGAGTAAGAGTCTAAAGGCAGAGGAGCATGTGGCTGACCTTGAGAGGAATTTTGATATGATGGACAAGTATCGGATAAAGATCAACCCTACCAAGTGTGTCTTCGAGGTTAGCGCAGGGAAATTCTTAGGGTTCATCGTGAATCAAAGAGGCATTGAGGCCAATCCTGAGAAAATAAAGGCCCTCTTAGAAATGAAGACCCCCAAGACCATTAAAGACGTTCAGAGGATCACAGGGCGAGTGGCTGCATTGAATAGGTTCGTGTCCAGAGCCACAGACAAGTGTTTACTACTTTTCAAAATTCTCAGAAAGGACTTCGAATGGAGTGAAGAGTGTGATGAGGCTTTCAAGGATTTAAAGTCATACATAGGGTCTCCCTTGTTGTTGTCACGACCAGTATAGGGCGAACAACTACATGTGTACTTAGCTATCTCGAAATTAGCCATCAGTACAGCCAGTGTGAGATAAGAGGATGGAGTACAGAAGCCAGTGTATTTCAGCAGATGTGTGGAGCCTCTTCGTCGAAAGGTCCTCCTACGACAGCGAAAGTGGAGCTGAACTGATAGTATCAGCAGATGTCACAGACATTGAGTACGCCCTGAGGTTCAACTTCAAAGCCTCCAACAACAAGTCTGAATATGAGGCCTTGATAGTAGGGCTCTCCTTTGCCAAGTCTCGTAGTGTCGACCAGATTTTCGTCCATAGTGATTCAAGGCTAGTAGTGAATCAGATACTAGGAGCCTACGAGGCCAAGGACGAACGTATGGCCAAATACCTTGAAAAAGTGAAGTCACTATTGAAGAGCTTCAGAGAAGTAAAATTGAAGAGGATACCTAGGCTCGATAATGGTCGAGCTGATGCACTTGCTAGGTTGGCCTCGACGACTAGGACAGATATCAGGAGGAAAGTCCCAGTGGAAATTTTTCTTCGACCAACTATCGAAGATGCTGAAGGAAAACTTGTCACTTGCTTAAATGTTTCTAAGGAAGCTTCATAGATGGACCCTCTGATCAGATACATTAAAGAGGGGGAGATGCCATAGGCAAAATAAGAAAAGAAAAAGCTGGGACACAGAACTGCGAAATTCACTGTCATCAGAGACACCTTGTACAAAAAGGGGTTCTTACTCCCATTACTTAGGTGTGTGCACCCGTCTGAAGTCCCACACATCTTGCATGATGTGCACGAGGGGTCATGTTCAAGCCACATTAGGGGCAGGTCTTTGGCGAAGAGGGTAGTAACCTAGGGATACTAGTGGCCGACCTTGGGGAAAGATGCCACGACATATGTAAAAAAGTGTGATAAATGTCAAAGATTTGCCACCATCCCTCACCAACCCCATCAGCCTCTCACATCTATTACATTCCCATGGCCATTTGCAGTGTGGGGGATCGACCTGGTAGGACCCTTGCCTAGGGCCGTCAACAACTATCGGTTTCTCATCGTAGCAATTGACTATTTTTTAAAATGGGTGGAGGCAGAGCCGATGATAATGATTACCGAGCAAAAGACCTTCCAATTTATCTAGAAAAACATTATATGCAGATATGGTCTCCCTAACACCCTCATCTCGGATAACAGGACTCAATTCAAGAATACATCTCTAGAGAAGTACTGTGAAAGGTTGAGTATCAAACAATTCTTCTCTACCCCAGGTCGACCCCAGGCTAATAGGAAAACAGAAGTTACAAACAGGAGAATCCTAGATGGGATC
Source organism: Sambucus nigra (assembly GCA_949130495.1). Taxonomy (NCBI): domain Eukaryota; kingdom Viridiplantae; phylum Streptophyta; class Magnoliopsida; order Dipsacales; family Adoxaceae; genus Sambucus; species Sambucus nigra. The sequence goes on along the minus strand of OX422218.1, from coordinate 238,271,572 downwards.
AAGAAGATACTTGAGGAGGCAAAAGGAAGATGGGCTGAGGAGTTGTACGATGTACTACGGGCCTATCGGACGATGGCAAAGACCCCTATCGGAGAAACTCCGTTCATGCTTGCTTATGGCTCAGAAGCCGTCATCCCCACCGAGAATGGATGTCCTACTCACAGGGTCCAAATGAATGACCCCCAGAGAAATGTGGAAGAGAGGAGACTTGAGTTGAACCTGATCAAGGAAAGGAAGGAAGCAGCCGGGATAAGGCAAGCCGCTTACCAATAAAGGACTGCAAGGTTCTACAACCAGAGGGTGAGACAAAGGCCAATCACAGTAGGGCACTTAGTCCTCAAAAAGACTTGGCAAAAGCCTAACAAGCTCCACCCAAATTGGCATGCCCCATATTGGGTCATCGATGAAGTTGTCCCTGGGACCTATAGAATAGAAAACCTAGAAGGGGAACCCTTTTCCAACCCCTGGAATGCATATCATTTGAAGAAATATTATCAATAATTTTTTAAAGTCCTATCGGACCACAGTTGTAATGAATGTGTTTCTCCAACAGAACACTTGGAATGTTAATGAGAATGTCACATTGGTCCCTCATTTTGTTCTTGATTAATTCTAGTATGGTTGGGGTGATACTCGTTAAGACCACCCTCTGTTATGATGAGGGTCAATGGTGGGGATGACCCCTCATTTACCCTCAAGAAAGACGAGGCGGGAATTTAAATTTAAAACATCATTAGGTTGGTGGGAAACCACCCTCGGCCATGATGAGGGTCAATGGTGGGGACAACCCCTCATTTTCCCTCAAGAAAGACGATGGGGGACTTAATTGAAAACATCATTAAGTTGGTGGGAAACCACCCTCGTCTATGTTGAGGGTCAATGGTGGGGACGACCCCTCATTTACCCTCAAGAAAGACGAGGGGACTTGACATTTAAAATCATTAAGTTGGTGGGAAACCACCCTCGGATATGATGAGGGTCAATGGTGGAGACGACCCCTCATTTACCCTCAAGAAAGACGAGGGGGACTTAATTGAAAACATCATTAAGTTGGTGGGAAACCACCCTCGGCTATGTTGAGGGTCAATGGTGGGGATGACCCCTCATTTACCTTCAAGAAAGACGAGGGGACTTGAAATTTAAAATCATTAAGTTGGTGGGAAACCACCCTCGGATATGATGAGGGTCAATGGTGGGGACGACCCCTCATTTACCCTCAAGAAAGACGACGGGGGACTTAATTGATAACATCATTAGGTTGGTGGGAAACCACCCTCGGCCATGATGAAGGTCAATGGTGGGGACGACCCCTCATTTTCCCTCAAGAAAGAAGAGGGAGGAATTAATTGAAAACATCATTAAGTTGGTGGGAAACCACCCTCGGCTATGATGAGGGTGAATGGTGGGGACGACCCCTCATTTACCCTTAAGAAAGACGAGAGGGACTTGAAATTTAAAACATCATTAAGTAGGTGGGAAACCACCCTCGGCTATGATGAGGGTCAATGGTGGGGACGACCCCTCATTTACCCTCAAGAAAGATGAGGGAGGGGTTGAAATTTAAAACATCATTAAGTTGGTGGGAAACCACCCTCGGCTATGATGAAGGTCAATGGTGGGGAAGACCCCTCATTTAACCTCAAGAAAGACGAGGGGGGACTTGAAATTTAAAACATCATTAAGTTGGTGAAAAACCACCCTCAGCTATGATGAGGGTCAATGGTGGGGACGACCCCTCATTTACCCTCAAGAAAGACGAGGGAGGGGTTGAGAATGTTAATTTAAAAACATCAAAAGGAAAGTTATACAAGAGACAAGCATAGAAGACAACAAGAGAAAAACAAAGAAGACAACAAGAGATATGATATTATAAACGACGTGTTACAAATGGTTGTTCAACAAAAATATAGTACAAAAATATTGGTAACATAAAGAGGGTATGGGCTACGGATAACCACCCTATTGAGCAACGTCGGAGGGCAATGTTTCAACATTAATTATGGGGGTTTCTTCTATGACCAAGACAGGACGATCCTCAGACGTGCCGGTACCCTCGATGTGCACTTGGGACTCCACATGGTCCAAGGCCTCGGCAATCAGGAGGTCATCCAGCTGAATCGCCTCAAGAGAGGGGTGGACTGAAAAGACAGGATCAGTAAACTTGAGGATGACCCACCAACATTTTGTCCTGATCCCCCTCTCTAAGTACTCAAGGCCGAAGCCTTAAAACTCGTCTAAGAGTTTGTAGGCCTCCACAACATCGATCTCGGCTTTCTTTACTGCCCCCTCAAGCTCAGTCTTGAATTGAGCCCACAGGTCGATCAAGGCCTCATCCTTATCTTTAATAAGTAAGTCGTTTGCCTTCAGATCTGCATCATGTTGCTTCGTCAGCTCATCCAGGACTCTTGCATGTTCGGTTCGCGCGCTCTCCAACTCGGCCCTTACAGTCTCGAGCTCGGTCTGTAAGTCAGCCTCACACTGAATGGACCTCTTGGCTTCATGAAATTTCCGTTGGTTCTCGGCCATCCACTTGGTAGCTGACATGAAGGCACAAACGGACTGCATAAAAAAGACACTTGTTAAGGGGCCGAGGAAACAGTTGGTGAAAAATTTAACTAAGGAAATGAAGTAAAAAAAAATACCTGGGCCAGAGTGTGCAGACCATAGTCATACACCTTAGCCCGGGGCATCTTCTACAGGAAGTCCTAGTCAGTGGTCGAGGGGGCAGAGAACATAGAAGCCTTGGCCGCCCTCAGATTGGCTATCAGGGAAGATGGATCAGCCTTCACGAATGTCATGTTTTGGGACCAAAAGGCCCCCATACTGGAAGAGGATACAGTCCCCTCAGATGCCTCCACCCTTGCCCTCGTCCTTAAAACCGATCGAGGGTTAGTAGGAACTTCGGGGCCTTTTCTTTTATGGCTATCGGCGGATGGCTCAATAGGTGTCGGCCCCACGACCTTTGACTTCCTCGGGGCCTTTTCTTTTATGAAATTCCCGTTGGTTCTCAGCCATCCACTTGTTGAGGCTCCTTGCCTTTCTTCTTGCCCAGACTAGATAATAAGCTTGGGGCAGTCATTTCCCAATGTTATTTAGAGATGCATGCAGGACGACTTGAAAAGGAGGCGACACATCAGAAAGATATAGAGGCAAAGATGAAACACTTGGAAAAATTCAAAGATTGAGCGAACAACTACTCACATAGTTCTATCAAGGGGTCGACCCTTAAACCAACTTATTTGTGGAGGCGAGGGGTCATCAAATCTTCAAATTTTACAAGTCCACCCTCTTTCCCTCGCTCTCTCAGATAGTCAACAATGTCCCTATCCTCCAAGATAAGTCCAGGGTCAGAGCAAGCTGTCATTGAGGGATCGGACCATACCCTGGGTACCCTCGGACCATCTGCCACGGTCTCTGCCTCGATGAGGAATTCCCAATCCCTTGAGGTAAAGAAAAACCTCTTCTTCCAGTCATGATTGGAAGTTTGAGCCACGTGTAGAAGTTTTTTTTCAGACTTCTTGGCTCCAAAATGGAAGTACTCAGGCTAATTAGATGATGAGGTGATGTTGTAACATGCAAGGAATACATCGGCTGAGGGATCATCGGTAAATGAATTTTTCCACAAGGAGACATAACCGAGGATTGTCCTCCATGAGTTAGGAGGAAGTTGAGAAGGGGCAACCCCAAGGGCAGACAAGATATTGACTATGGAAGAGTGAAGAGGGAACCTAACACCAACCCTTAACATTTGCTCATAGACAGCGATCTCTCCCTCGTCACCCTCGAAGACTTTCTCACATTCAGATGAATCTCTCATATTTATGTTGGGCTGAATGCCAAAGAGATGCCTCTATACTAAGAGATCACGGTCTTTTACTTAAGATACATAAGTGGAAGCATTTGAAGTGTCAACTTGACTATCATCACGCTCGGAGGAGCCCTCACTGTCGTCCTTATCTCTCTCAGATCCCTCAACCACTGGAGGATCACCTGGAAAGGCTACTTGAAATTTATGGGGGGACAGTACAGCTACAGGGACAGCCTCAGAAGGTGTTGTGCCCTCGACTTGTTGGCCTGGCCTGAGACTGGATGTCTCCCCCTTCCCAGAAGGGCCAGCACCTGATGGCGACGACGCTCTCTGATCCATTTCTCCCTCGCACCACTGACTCTCGGTTGGACGACCAGAAGACCCATAGAACTCAGGGGGTACGATAGTGGCTAATGGAATGGGAAAAATAGGTCGTACCCAATTAGGGTCGGCCCCTTGTCTTCTCTCCTCCTCTTCTTCTATTCGTCTAATCTCCATGAAGAACTTCTCTCTTAGGGATGGGAACTCCTCAGCTAAGTCATAAAGCCTCCTAAGCATTAAGGGGAAGCCCCTACACTTACAAAAATTTGGCTAACCTAACTACAAACAATCTCACAGTTGACTAAGCTGGACTTTTAGATCAAAACCAAAGAAGTTTCAAGATAACTCAAGAACATGAAGAACTTAGCTCGCCGGAGAAGACGCCGAAAAACACAAGGAAACGCTAAAAATACCACAAGGGGGCAGCAACCCCAATGCAAGAAATGAAATTGAAGATTAAAAATGGAGTTTGTGGCAAAGAAAATTTCCTGAAGACGAAAACAACGACTGAATGAAGCTTGATACAGAAAAATCGCAGAAATAGCAATGGAGCTGGTGAGAGGCTAGAGAGAGAGAGAGTTCAGGCGCGAAGAAGATGAAGGGGAATAAACTTAAAAAATTATGTAAATACCTTGATAATGAGTGGGCCCACTAACCAAGGAAGGACACAGCCCACGAGGAGGACATCATTAGGGCACGAAGTCCCAAGCAAAGTGTGCAGCCGCCACGCCTTGAAAAGTAGAACAACACTGGATATCTGCCTAGGTCTCACATCAGCTTGACAGGTGTCACTCACCAAACTTATCACACTCATCCTAAAAGTAACACTATCCCTCAGCCATCTCAACAACACCGATGGCTAAGGACTGGGGGTGATTGATATGCCCATATATACCCTCGGCCAGGCCGAGGGTGTCCTCCACTTGGACGAGGCCAATATGATCTCTTAACCAATATCAGATGACCCTTCGAGGGGCCAACCCATCATCAGGCCCAGACGACCCTTCAAGGGGACGACCCCTCATCAGGCCCTGATGACCCTTTAAGGGGCCGACCCATCATTAGGCCCAGACGACCCTTTATGGGGCCGACCCCTCATCAGGCCCAGAAGACCCTTCAAGGGGCCGACACCTCATCAGGCCCAGACGACCCTTCAACAGGCCGACCCCTCATCAAGGTCAGGACGACCCTATGAGGGTCCCAGAGTACGAGGCCCAAACTAGGCCAAACTCATTGCAATAAGGAACTCTGCCCTCGACCTCGTATCATAGGCCGAGGGTGACATCATCACAGCGCATGATTTGGGAGACGCGTGGAACAGTGCGCGTGGGTCTCATATGGCACGTGGATGACCGTTATAACAATATCTACCCCTCACGCGAGGGAATATTATGTCATCATTAATTACAGGTGGCACTTATAGGTGTCAGCAGGGGATTTGCTAGATCATCATTCACATGCACCATGCCTACTTGGGGGGTACACAACACCCCCCAAGACCTATATATACTTATCACCTACAACCCTGCAAAGGGATCGACAATTGTAACCCCAGGTAAAACTCTGCTTGTACACACTGTAGAAAGAGAAAGTGAGCTTATGTGCATTATACCCAAGGCCATTAGTGTCCATACTTAGTGGATCACAAACTCATAGTGGATGTAGCCCTAATTGGCTGAACCACTATACATCATTGTCTTATTCCTCTTATACTCACCTCCTTCTATATACTTATACATACATATCTCCATGGCTGCCATGATTATCATTGTTTGAGCTCATCATCACTTATCCGGTGGTGCTGAATCTTAGCATCATCATTTTCCATGATGGACAAAGTTTAGTTATCGTGTTAATGAAGTTTCGAGTAACATTAAGATATTTGGTTATTGAGCGAGTTGATCTTTTTTACCCTTGAAATTTATAATACTTACCAAAAATAGAAATTATTTATACACAGTTGGCCACAAAAAAATAATTATATATACATTACCCATCCAATCCATATATTCTATATTAGAAACTAATCATTGTACCATCCGCACGGGAATCCACTATTGCAATTACCATAAATTGTCAGTTTGAAATTACGTATTTTGTCGTTATTTTTTAAAAATTAACTTCTAATTTTTTATGTTATCAAGGGGCCTCGGGAAATGACCATAACTTGGTCCTCGTGAACCGGATTGACAAACCGTCGGGGGTTACGCAAAGTTGGCTAGGATAACTACAACATCCATGAAGGGTTCGGGCACAAAGCTCGAATGTAGAAATGACAAAATTACCCCCAAAGTTGCATAAAACATTGAACGTTCCCGAATAACGCGCACTTGCACCGCTTAGCACTCCAATCCCTACAAAAGCTCAAATAAACCTCGCAAAGCACATATATATATATATATATATATATATATATATATATATATATATATATATATATATGGAAACCAAAGGTTATACAATACAAAATCTTAAATACGTGAAATAACGGTCACAAGCATGCGTGCATGCATAATTAACGGGCACAAAAAGTACAATATTTGCGACTAATCACACCCCCTAAGTTACACATTGCTAGTCCTTGGCTACGAAAAAAAACAAAACCCGCCTCAAAGAGCGATAATTATAGCAACAATATATACACAGAAAAAGTACCACTTTCGCGGGCACACAGTTGCATTTAACGAATGCAACAAGCCGTTAAGCAGCTAGGTTACCCTAGTGGACCAATGTTGTCTCGTGAGGGTTTTCAGGGATGAAACCCACAAACATCACATTTCCTCAAAACATGCATGGACAAATAACCAAAATGACAAACTCAACATCAATTAGATATTTCAACATATTATTAACAAAGCAAATGAGAGGTTTTTCCCAATAATCCAAAACTATTAACATTAGAAGAATAACTAATGGAATTAAAACCTCAAATGTGAGTGGTATGCATGAACATGTAAAGAGTTTTGATTCGGTAAAAACACCTACAACCCAGATAACCATTGAAGCATGCTTCCACTCAATCCTCTCCGAATATCACACTCAACAAATAGAAGCACTCGGAATAGGGTGTGACACACGGGACATGCGGGCATAAAGAGTAATTGTAAAAGGAAACAAAGCCGCGCATATGTCATTCATGAAGAACGCAATATAAAAGTGAAAAATACAATCTCATGAAAGGATATCGCATATTAACCGAAATGAAAAGCACCCAAACAGATTATCGGTAATGTTCGACCTTCGAATCACGTTACCCTAGGATCAAACAGGACTTTATTGGGTTGTAATGTAACTTTGGGGTTAGGGGAATGAAATAAAAGGATGTATTTACGGATACGAAAAGTGTTCGGAGCTAAAGACCTTGGGATAATGGAAAATATCGGGCAATTTCAAAATTGGAAAATGATTTCCAAATAAGCATTAAATATATCAATCGAGAGAGTAACAAGGATTATTGAATCACTTTAAACAACATATAAAAATTTCTCTTTCTTTTTATTTTCTTCTTTTTCTTTTGTTTTCTTTTTCTTCTCTTTTTCACTACTATTTCTTCTTTTCTCACTCTTTTCATGCTTAAATTGCAACCACACTATACAAAATCATTCAATCCCAAATATCATTCCAAACATAGGTAAGAAAGGTAATGTGTATGGTGTAAAACTCCAATGTGGAGTTGGTTAGGGAATTTTGGACGAAAAGAAAGGTCATAATAGGGCTCAACGGGGTTGACTAGGGACATGTATAAGGGTAAGGTTAAGGTCATATGGGTGGTTAACAACAAAGAGGGCCTATGATCCTTTCCTAAAGTTTCATGTGATTCTTGAGACTTAACACTGTTGAAAATCATGCTAATGTGATACATCAATTGATATGCAATCAATGAAAAGAAAATGAGATCGCCAACAAGATAAGTTATTCAAGAAAGATAAAGAGTAATGTATAAACACCCTGAAATGAAGAAAAGCACGAAACTCGCTAGGTTTTTAGTGTACACAAAGCAACAACAAGATACCAAGTTATAATTATCCTACCGAATGATTTTAGATAATATGCTCAACTTCTCAAGGGTTTTCAAGGTTTAATTCATGCATTATCCCCAATGTTGAATAATATAAGGACTAAAGTTTAATAACATGAACTAAATAGAAAATGCATCATTGAATTAGCAATTGGATAGGGAAATTAATAAATTTATCATATGAAATTAGGGCAAAATGCCCAAGAAAGGGAAAAAAATAAAGAAAATAATTTTTGAAAATTTTGAATTTTTGATTTTTTTTAATATATATATATATATATATATATATATATATATATATATATATATATATATGTATATGGCACACGAGGGATGGAAAAGAAACTAAGATGCCTAAACACACCCCCTAACTTGAATCGCACATTTGCCCTCAATGTAATTAAAGACATTATGGGAAAAAGAGAGAGTAGAATAAATCACCCCAATTTGGAGTGAAGTCCGAGGTTGTCAACGTGCGCCCTATACCAACATAAGAAAAACAAAAATATATACCACAATGATAAAGTTAGAAAGAAACATGCCATCAGTCGCAATAGTTTAGAGGGGTTGGAATGCAGATACTAGTTAATTAATGGTGGACATAGGATTTGAAAAAATGTACACACATCAAAATCTAATAAATCAACAACGACTAAATTATCATTACTAATATCATAGAATTCAATACAATCAGCTTAATCAGTGTAAATAAAGCAAAACAGAAAATACATAGATCTCATAATGGCCCCAAAAAATGACACATATCATCAGCCACAAAAACCACCCTCACCCACAAAATAGTCTAGAGACCCGCACCGCCGGACGAACCCTGAAAATCTGGGTCATACGGACTCTGAAAATGCAGCGGAAGCAGCGCATCAGGGCCATTCTGCTGGATATGCACATCACGCATCATGTGCTGGACCATGTGAAACTCCTGATACCGCTCGGTACGATCCTGGTGCTGATCAATCCCATACTGGTCAAACCGCGACTCCAAAGTAGCCAACTGCATCTGGGTCTCCTCCCATATGCGCTCATGTCGTACCTCGAATGCCGCAAAGAGGGCGACGGTAAGTGCGGTAGGTTGCTCAGCGTGCTGGCCTGACCCATGTTGTCTTGATCCATGCTCAGCCCTCCTCAACTCTGTCTCCTTATCCACATCCTCTACAACCACCCTTGGCCTCTTTTGAATCGTCGACTCACCCTAATTGTGATGCAAGCACCTCCTGATGTTGTCTTTGGTTAGGAAACCCTTAGGCAAATCTGAGTCACGATACCGAGTAATGGAAGGGAGACATTCCACGCCTTTTCCTTTGAAGCCAAGTACCTCTTCTCTAGGAAGTATTGAGGGAGGTTGATGTCTCTCGAAAGTTTGTGGCAAAAATAAAACGACATGCTTGTGGCGAACCTCGAATCTGTTATTAGTCACCATCAAGAAATGCACGTTCACATAATGTAAGAGCCTCGACAAATCTTCCATAGTAGCCAACCAGATCATTTTTTTAGTCCAAACATCACCCGGGGCAAGAAATTCGATAAGCATGTCCAGGTTAAAGGTTGCCTCATTCGATAGACTCACAAATGGGAACGGGTCCGCCACATTGCCCCTCCAACGGACCAAGTCCTTGCGATGATACATGATCCTTACTCTTCGCACAAAAGCCTAAAAAACACCCTTCTCTCCCTTACATTTAATCAACGAGGCATATAATATGCGTAGAAGTTCCTTATTGATGGTAGTCTGGCTCCCTATGAAAGAGTCCCAATTGTAACGCTTGAGAATGGCCAAGACTCCATAAGGGAGGTCATCCATTTTCCACGAGAAGTTACTGCAAGTGGGCGCTTCGAAGTGGCGAAGTATGCCTCAAACCACTATTTTTCTTGGGCACAACGGAACCCACCAATGACCTTGGAAGGCACGCAGTGAGACAACTCAAATTTTTCAACGTCGCCCACTTATACCTGCAAAATAGAAATTAGTACAATAGTGTTGTTGAAACTAAAATCGCAATGGCAAGGAATGAAATTGCAAGCAAGAAAATGTCCAAGAGATGAAAATAAGGTCATTGAGTCATTTGAAGAGACACTTGGAATGCAAAGCAGATTAACAGGGGTGTGGGACAAATTTGCACCAACAAGGATCCCCCATTCATGTCAATCCCAAGAACAAATACTAACATTTTGCCATGAATGGGATTTTAACTTCAAAAATAGTTGGCAAGGTGACCAGATATGGGTGTGGACACAATTGGAGCAACAACATACACAAAACAATGTTCATTCATTTTAACTACACAACCAGCATAATGTATCAATGGAAAGTATGCGTGTGTGTGAGAAAATGAGGAGAACATTAAGAGTATCAAAAAAAGAATCAGAAATTTCACAAAATTTCCAAAATTATTTAGCCCTAAATCACGAATTACACCCATGAATACCCACAATCAGCAATTGTATTATGAAAATAAGAGTGTGATTTATACCTTGGAAGATGGATGAGGGTATTGAAGGTGAAAGGGGACATAAAATTGGACCTAGGGTTGATTTTTGGTATTTTTGGGTGAAGAGAGAATGGGAGAAGTGTGGGGAATAAAAGAGAAGTGAGGGGGAAATGAAATGATTTGTCCCTAATAACTGATGGGTGCGGTCGACCACTGGTCTTGGACCGGTCGATCGCTATTTAAAAATAAGCCTAAGAGTTGAGATAGTGTACTCAAGGAACAAACACCAATCGACCGCGATTTAATGATCGGTCGACCGCGCTTTGGATTTAAGCCTCGAAATGGAGACAGTGTGTTCGATGGTCATTCAACGATCGACCGCGGTATGGTGACCGGTTGACCACGACTCTGTTTCTTGCAACTCCTCCCCACCTTCTGCTAAAAATCCACCTAAACCAATAAAATCTCTCCGCTAGATATGGGATTCTCTCTAGGCGATAAATATATAATCGAGAGTTCATAAGCACGATTTCCTCGAAATGAATACGAAGCGAGGCAATCCAAAAAAGCAAGGATAATTCGATGCCTAAGTTGCGACACCCTCTGGGGGGCCCCGCAGGGGGTGAATCTTTAGAGGGATTTCAACAATCTCGGGATTGAAACCCTCCAAGAAAGGCTTGAGCCTCTTCCCATTCACCTAAGAAAGGGTTCCGGTCCTTGGGTTCAATATGTTAACCGCTCTGTGATTGTGTACCTTTTGTACCACGAACGGTCTGTTCCACTGGGATTGAAATTTCTCGAGAAAAAAGAGGAGGCGGGAGTCATAGAGTAGGACTTTTTGGACCACCTCCAAGTGCTTGTGCACTATCCTTTTATCATGAAAGGCCTTGGTTTTTTCCTTGAAGATTCGAGAGTTCTCGTATTGATCGTTTCGTAACTCCTCAAGTTCATTGAGTTGGAACTTTCGAAGGTCACCGCCTTCGTTAATGTCAAAATTGTGATTTTTTACGGCCCAATATGCCCGGTGCTCAAGATCTAGCGACAAGTGACAAGCTTTCCCATAAACCAAACGGTAAGGGAACATTCCGAGGTGCGTCTTATAGGCCACCTGATACGCCCAAAGCTCGTCGGTTAACCTATACGACCAATCCTTGGTCAAAGGATCCACAGTTTTCTCAAGAATGCCCTTTATCTCTGTGGCCATCCCCGTCGATCCCCGCCGCGGAGGGAGGACGAATCCTTCGGGTCCCGCGTGTCCCCTCTCAGGAGAGCGCTCCGGCCGGCATCAATTTCGTGAGGTGTGAAAAATGTAGAGAGATTCAAAGTCGCTAGTCTATTTTACTCAAAACAGACAAAAGAAACAGAGGAAGCCACCCCGAAGGATGGTTCCAAAGACATACTGGTGCATGCGAAACCAAGATGATTCAAGAAGGGTTCGGTGGCTTAGTTACGAAATGGGAAGGTGTTAAGCACCCATTCCGCCCTTTCGGTCTCTCATATATATTTGCTATTTCCCTTTATGTTTTCCCCCGTGATATGTGTGCGTGTGTATATATATAGAATGGAGGTAGGAATCCTCGACTTGTATCATGGAAAAGATAAAGCGAGTCATCCGTAGGAAGTTATAAAAGTAATATTAGAAAAATAAGATTTACGCGGTTACTCCTACGTTGATCGTTATAAGGGAACAATAACGCATATGGAGTAATGCGTCACTAAGAATAAGCGTATACATAATATAAGAAAATTGGATTTAGAGAAAATAGATAATAAGAGAAAAAGTTAGAGAAAGGACTCGAGTCTCGGGTTTTACCCCGAGACGCCTACGTAGCCTATAAAGGCATCAAAGTCCACGTAGTTTGCATACAAAGCAAGGGGGTGGGGTTTATCCCATAAATCCAAATGTGGGATCTCTTATTTGTAAGTGTGTGTGTGTGTGTAGAAAAAGTGCTTTAGTTGTGAGAAAAGTGTGGAAAAAGTGTGAGAATTCCTTATTTGGAATTTATGAGTAAACCCTCTTTTCTTGTTTTTTTTGGGTTTTATGATGATAAAAGATGTGAAATAATACTAAATAAAAAGGATATTAGGATGTGTGAGATGAGATAATAAAAGTGCTAAGAAAGAAAACAAGTTGTTGGGAATTCAAGAGAATTTAAGAGAGAGTTTGAGAAAGTTGGACCTTCTTGAAGATCTTGAGCTTGATCTTGAATGTTGGAGAGCATCCCTTGAGCTTGGATGATGATAGAGAGTGGTTAATTCACCAAGTTTGATGAAAAGGATGATAAAAATTGAAGGTAAAAGAGGGATTTGGAAGTTGAAATCACGCTGCCCTCGAGAGAGGTTTCTGGGATTCGTTCAGAGAGATTTCTATCAGATCTGGGCTCTCCTTGCAAATGAGGCCAAGGCCTCCTTTTATAACCCCAGGGTACTGCCGATCGTCCCTATCATGGCACTGCCTATCGGCAGGTGCCGATAGGCAGGATTTGGGACCTGCCATTTGGCAGTGCGCCTTAGGCTTTTTCAGAATATTGGCCACTGAGGGCAAACCGTTGGTCAGAATCATACACGGGGCATACCATTGGAAAGGTATTTCATAGACCTTAGAAAGTCCTTTGGCCCTCTCCCGAGTTCGGTAGTTAACTTTGGGTCAAATTTGGCTCGGAAGCGTTTGTCGGTCCATTGGACGGAGAATCGCGCAGACGCAAACGGCGCGTTCGCCCGCATGGTAAGTCCGAATCTCGCACGGGGCATACCTTTGGAAATTTTAGGAGATGTACTTCGACATTCCAAAGAGTTTGACCTAGTTTGGAGTGTTGACTTTGGCCAACCGGGCCCGAGAAGCGCTCGGTGGCTTCTCGGAGTCAAACGGATCGTTCATCCGCATGGAAAGTCGAAATTTCTCACGGGATGGACCATTGGAAAGGGTATTTAGTGCCCTTTGAAGATTCATTTAGCCCCGGTCAAGCTGAAGGGTTGACTTAGGTCAAATAGAGCCCGGGACTGCCCAGTGGCCTCTAGGTCTGGTTTCGGACGCAAATGGCGCGTTCGTCTGCATGGTAAGTCGGAATCGCGCACGGGGTGGACCGTTGGAAAGGGTATTCAGTGCCCTTCCAAGATTCATTGAGTCTCAGTAAAGATAAGGAGTTTGACTTTTGGGTTAAACTAAGCCAGGGGGTGCCCGATGGCCTCCAGGTTAGTACTCGGGATGTGACCTGGGTTTATTGTGATGAAGGGAGGTTCTAGGGACCTAAGGAGAGTTAAGGGGTAACAAAATGGGGTGTCTACAGAGCCCCTCAATGGGTGAGTTTGGAACAAATGATAGCCGTCGATTAGACACCGCATGATGCCTTTTGAGGGAGTATGACCGATTCGGAGGGTCGAGGTCAATTCTGAGGACCTAAGAAGTATGCTGGGGATGATCAATTCTGTGAATCAAGGCCGAATCTGTGGGCTTAAGGAAGCGAGTGTGATCGATTCAGAGGGTTGAGGTCAGCTCTGAGGACCTAAGGAAATGAGGGTGACCAATTTAGAGGGTCGAGGTCAGTTCTGACCTAAGAGTGGTGACGACCGAGGAGCGAGATCAATTCTGACCTAACTAAGGTGACGATCCAAGACCGGGGCCAATTCTGACCCAAGAGTGGTTACGACTGAAGACCGAAGTCAATTCTGACCTAACTAAGGTGACGATCTAAGATCGGGGTCAATTCTGACCCAAGAGTGGTGACGATCGAGGACCGAGGTCAATTCGGACCTAACTAAGGTGACGATCCAAGACCGGGGCCAATTCTGACCCAAGAGTGGTGACGACTGAGGACCGAGGACAATTCTAACCTAACTAAGGTGATGATCCAAGACCAGGGCCAATTCTGACCCAAGAGTGGTGACGATCGAGGACCGAGGTCAATTCTGACCTAACTAAGGTGACGATCCGAGGACCGGGGCCAATTCTGACCCAACAGTGGTGACGATCCAAGATCGGGGTCAATTCTGACCCAAGAGTGGTGATGATCGAGGTCAATTCTGACCTAACTAAGGTGACGATCCAAGACCGGGGCCAATTCTGACCCAAGAGTGGTGATGACCGAAGACCGAGGTCAATTCTGACCTAACTAAGGTGACGATCTAAGATCGAGGTCAATTCTGACCCAAGAGTGGTGACAACCGAGGACCGAGGTCAATTCTGACCTAACTAAGGTGACGATCCAAGTTCGGGCCCATTCTGACCCAAGAGTGGTGACGACCAAGGACCGAGGTCAATTCTGACCTAAATAAGGTGACGATCCAAGACCGGGGCCAATTCTGACCCAAGAGTGGTGACGACAGAGGATCGAGGTCAATTCTGACCTAACTAAGGTGACGATCCAAGATCGGGGCCAATTCTGACCCAAGAGTGGTGACGACCGAGGACCGAGGTCAATTCTGACCTAAATAAGGTGACGATCCAAGACCAGGGCCAATGCTGACCCATGAGTAGATAAAGATTGTATTTTGATTCTGCTGGAGAAAGAGCTTTGTGATTCCGATTTGAGCTGGGGAGCTGATAGCTGGGGGAAGCCTTTTAGGAGACCTCGCAGGGGAGAACAACCTATTTTGGGTGTTGTAAGAGAATTCCGCTGGGGAAGTGATCAGGTGATCCTTAGGGATTTTCCGGAGCTTTGTCGGGAGGAGTTTTCACTTAGTTTTTTATGATTCCGCTGGGGAAGAGGGGTTCCGTTTGGGGGATAAGAATTGGATTTGAGGTTTCGTTGGGGAACGATGAAGGAGCTGGGGAACATTTGGATTGACCCTTGGAAGAGATCGCTCGGGGCGAGTGGTTCTTCTGATTTCTGTTGGAAAAAAGTACCATGTGATAATGTATCGCACCAGGTAGCCGAAGGCCGGGGAGGTCTTTTGTAAAGTCTGATGAGGAGGTGGTTAGGTGGTTCGGGTGCCTTGCCCGAGAGGTCAATCTCTTGGATTTTGAGGGCTTCGTTGGGGAAAATGGTGTGTCACCTGAAGGAGTGCGAAATTTTCTTGATGAAAACGTTCTAAATCCCTCTTGGCATTTTTAGGAATTTTTCGAGGATTTTTCGAGGCTTCCTGGTATTTTTTGGGAATTTTTGTACGAAATTTTAAGGGGGGTGCCGGTCGGCATAGACTGAGAGGTGCCATTCGGCAGTGGCACGGACTTTTGGGTTGCCTCGGGAAGGGGAGGAGACAGTGCCGATTGGTATGGCAGTGGCACGGACTTTTGGGTTGCCTCGGTAAGGTGAGGAGACTGCCCTCTTGCGATGGATCCGGAGGAGTTGGGTTGGACAGAGGACGTCCTTCATCTTGTGGTAAACCTTTCAGTTCTTTTCCTCTCTTTTTTCTTGATTTCTTTTGCTTGATACTAATTCTGCCTTTTCTTTGCAGCAAATTCGGGTGTCGACCACTTGGCTCAGGGACATCAGAGACTCGATATCATCGGCGACTGCCCACATTTGGGAGGCTGTCCCTGTTCCTTCTTGCTTGGTGCCGTCAGCCTCGTCCGGGGGAGACTCTTTCTCGGGTAGTGGGGGCGCGTCGTCTCACCGTAGGGGAAAGAGAGGGCATCGCCGGGATGGAGATTCTTGAGAGAGAGAGAAAGGGAGTGAAATGTGGGTTCGGGCTGAGTCCCGTTTTTTTGGCTTTTCTTTATTTCCTGCAAAAATGATGTAACACAGAAAACATATATATACAGTGCAATGCGGTTTTTTGACTATCTTTTATTTTAATTATGAAATGAATGCATGCGCTTTTTAATTTGCTGCTGAGACCGTAAAAAAAGGAATAATTTTAGAAATCTTTCAAAGGAAAGTTATTTTATTCAAAACGGGGAATCCCATAAGGAGGGAACAGGATTCTTTAAAATTCTTTTGAGAATATCAATTTATTTTTATGGAGTTTTCTGATTTGACAAAGAAGGAAAAAGGGAGATTTCCAAAAATAGGAGGTTGCCGATCGGCAAGCACCCTGGCCTGCCTATCGGCAGTTCAGTCCAGTCCCATTAATTGAAAGCTTTGATTGGTACCCTCTTCAACCTTTAGTACCTTGTGGGGTAGGGTTCCTTCCGATTTCTGCAGGGATTATGTCCCTTGTGAGGATTTTTGAGTATAAAAAGGGGGAAGGGTGGAGTGTTTTCCTCACACCTTTTGCATTCTTCATAACCACCCATCATCTTTTAGTCTTGCAAGATGGCTCTCCCTGGTAGCATCGAGTTTTCCAATTACCTCGAAGCCTTGAAAGCTATGTGCTCTTATAATGTCGACTATGATTCCTTCAATATGCGTCGAGTCTCCTTGTGGCGTAATCGACCTTTTGAGTGGAATATGCTGATGGCGGCAGTAAAATTTTGGTACCTCGAAGACCATGTATTCTGCTTTGGGTTGGAAGAAGTTTGTCCTACCTACGAGGAGTTTTCTTCCATACTGGGCGTGAATCCTAGTGTTGCCGCGGCTTTACCCGAATTTTCCCGTTCTCCTAGGGATTTGCTGGACGGGCTTCTTCATATCTCGCCTTCGGTGGCTAGGTCACTGGTTGCTAGAGGGATGATCTCTCTCCCGACGATGTTACAGTCCGTGCATTCGCGGGAAGTAAGTGATGTTGGCTATGCTGGAGCCGTTGTTCTGGGCCTGGTTTCAAAATTGTTGTTAGTGACTGGGGAGGTGCGAGTGGACCCACAACTTGCAGCCATCACCTTATGGATGTCATACAGTCATAATCCTTCGGTAGTGATATTGGCGGAGACTTTGAATGGCCTGGATACCTGAAGAGAAGGCCGTTCTGACTTTTTAAGGGGGAGCCCTGTGATGATGTTCATGTGGTTGTCTGAAAGATTCCGCTTGTCGACTCCTACAGAATATCCTTTGTCAGCTGTACCCAACTTCTTTTCGTGCTACTTCATCCGCATGGGCCTGTATGTTGAGAACTGGGAGAATTGGCTTGTGGAGTACGGGGCTTGTGGGCTGTATTGGTCGGTGCCTTGGTGGGGACAGTTGCAGCCTGTTCTGGAGCTAGGAGAATATTCATATGTGCAGCTGGTAGGTCTCAGGCAGTCCTCTTTTTATTTCCATTGGCGGCTTTTGCGCCAATTTGGTTGGGCACAGGTCGTGCCCCCTCGGACCTCAAATTTTTTTCCAGTAGAAGATTTGACTGAGCGCTTGCGTCTATTGCTAGGATCTCTGTGGGAAAATCGGCGTCTGTCGACCCGTCCCTCTCAGTCTGTTGGGAAGGTTTTCCATGTCCCCAAAGATTATATGAAGTGGTTGTGGAGGGAAGTAGTCAGCGTGATGTTGGCAGTAGAGACCGATCATAGGTGGTTTGTTTTATCTGACTCCATGGAAGGCGGTGTTGTGGTCTTTTCGAAGATGGTTAAGGCTCATCGATTCATGGAGTGTTCGCGGCACTCCATTTAGGCAGGGGAAAATTGAGGTCCTCAGGATGTGGATGATGAGGGTGCAGGCTCTTTGGGTAGCTGTGGGTAGGACTCCTGGGGAGTTTATTTATGTAACAGATGTGGGGGATTTTATCTGGTTTTTATGGTAGTAGGGGGAAGGAAGTTATCCACTCCTTTTTCTTATGTAATCCGTACTGTAATTTCTTATTAATGAAATAAATAAGTTCTTGATCATCCAACTGTGCCTTTTGATGAGTTTTGCATTTTGAATTATCTATACCAATCGCTAAGGCATACATAATCTTTTTGTTCAAGCAGATGTTTAGAATGAACTATCGTTCTCGGAGATAAGAAAAGAGTATATTTTTGTGAGAAAGAAGGGGCCGTGCTCATGTGAGGAGTATGAGCTGCCTACGTACCTCTGGGGTTTTTTGAAAAAGTTCTTATCTGTTTGAAAACAGTATTTTGCAGAGGATCGGGCCCACGTAGTTCTGGGTAGAGGGAAATGGAGAGTTTTTTTTTTTTTTTTTAATAGAAAGGGGATGAGAAGAGTCATAGCGCGCTGAGATTTTGGACTAGGGGTAGAATTTCTTGAGACGGTCCAGATTGACTGGACGAGCCATCTCTTCCCCATCTAGGTCAGTGAGCATGGCGTCACCGTCGGATAAGATTTTCTTCACAATGTAAGGGCCGCTCCAATTGGGTTTGAACTTTCCTCTGGGGTCCCAGATGGGTTCGATTATCTCTTTGAGGGCTAAATCCACCTCTCGGACACCGCGGTCCTTAACTCTCTTGTTGAATGATCGCGCTATTCGGCGATGGTACCCTTGTATGTGGTAAAGATCTTTTAATCTCCGTTCATCTAGGAGGGTCAGCTCATCAAGACGGCCTTGGCACCAGTCTTCTTCACTAACCTTGCTTTCGAGCATGACACGTAATGAGGGTATTTCCAGCTCCACAGGTAGGACTGATTCCGTACCGTAGACCATGGAGTAAGGGGTAACCCTAGTGGAGGTTCGATAGCCCCAGTAGGCGTAGGGGATCCGGTCGGCCCAATCCCTACAACTTTCGGTCATCTTGTTGATGATGGCTTTGAGGTTTTTGTTTGCGGCCTCAACTGCACCATTGGTCTGAGGTCGGTAGGGAGAAGATTTGTGTGTCTAAATCCCGTATTCGTTGACTATTTCTGTGACTTCGGCCATAAAGTGCAAACTATTATCCGACACTAGCTCGTGCGGGACCCCATATCGACTAATGATATTCTTCTTGATGAATTTGGCCACCTTTTTGGCATTTAATACTGCGTATGACTCAGCTTCGACCCATTTGGTGAAATAATCGATGGCAACTAGGATGAACTCATGCCCGTCTGACGCTTTTGGTGTAACTTTCCCTACGATGTCGATACCCCAGGTGGAGAACGGCCAGGGAGAAGTCATGTTGTATAATTCTCATGGAGGTAAATGTTGGAGATTGGAGAACTGTTGGAATTTAGGGCACCTCCGAACATAGGCGGTGCAATCCTGGGCCATGGTGGTCCAGTAGTAGCCTTATCGAATGATCTTTTTGGCAAGCATGTAACCGTTCATGTGAGGTCCGCATTCCCCGCTGTGGATTTTCTACATTATTTTTTCAATGTCAGCCCCTGCGATACAGTGCAAATGAGTTCCATCGAAATTCCTCTTGAGTAGTGCTTTATAACAGATGATGTTCTGAGCAGCCAGCCTTCGGAGGGTAGCTCGGTCATTCTTATTGGAACCCTTGGGGTACCTACCATGTTTGAGGAGGCACCAGATATCATAGTACTAGTAATCTGCTAGTTTGGGATCTTCTGTGGTGACAAGATTAATATGGTAACAATGGGTAGGTTTGTCTTGCTTTTGAACTAGGAAGGGGGTCATTGTTATTCCCTCGAGCATGTCGATCATGGAAGCCGAAGTAGCGAGAGCATCGGCTAGGTTGTTATTTGCTCGGGGTAGGTAATGAAAGGTTATATCTCAGAATTGGGAGGCCAACTCTTCTAATTGGGCGTGAAAGGGTTGGAGCTTTTCGTCCTTGACTTTCCACTTTCTGAGCACTTGACCGATGATAAGGGCAGAATCCCCATATACATCAAGGTATTGAATACCTTTCTCGGGAGCGACCTGGAGGCCTACTGTGCATGCCTCATATTCTGTCATGTTGTTGGTGCAAGGGAAATCCAATTTAATGGCGATAGGAGTGTGGGAGTCATCTGGGATGACCAAAAGTATCCCAATGCCATATCCCTTTTTGTTGGCAGTGCCATCGAAGAACATTTTCCATTGAAGGCGGTCTTTAGTGGTGCAGAGGATGTTTTCATTTGGGAATTCGGAGATCTAGGAATCTGTTTCTTCTATAGGGTAGTCAGCGAGGTAGTCAGAGATGGCTCTTCCTTTAACGGCTTTCTGTGTGACGTACATGATATCGAACTCATTTAGGAGCATCAACCATCGGTCCATTCGGCTGGATAAGGCGGGTTTCTTAAGCAGGTATTTGATGGGATCCATTTGGGATACAAGTTTAATGGGGAAGGCGAGCATGTAATGTCGCAACTTTTGGGTGACCCAGACAAGTGCGACACATACTTTTTCCAAAGCAGTTTAGTTGACCTCGTACCCGACCAACTTGCGACTGGTATAATAGATGGCTCTTTCTTTGCGGGAGTCCTCAAGGTACTGGGCTAGCAAAGCCCCAGTTGCAGTGTCGGTTATGGTTAGGTATAAGAGCAAGGGGAGATAAGGTTGTGGTGGCATGAGAACTGGAGGTTGGGTTAGGTACTATTTGATTCGATTAAAAGCTTATTGGCAGGCCTCATTCCAAACCTTGGTTGAATCCTTTCGGAGGAGCTTAAAGATTGGTTCACAGATGGTGGTTAGCCGGCTGTTGAACTGGCTGATATATTGTAATTTCCCCAAAAAACCTCGAATTTCCTTCTATGTTCGGGGAGGTGGCATCTCAAGTATATCCTTCAGTTTGGAGGGATCTGCTTCTATCCCCTTCTCACTGGCCATGAATCCTAAGAGTTTTCCCTTCGTAATGCCGAAGACGCATTTCTGTGGATTGAGTCGCATCTGATAATGTCGCAGTCGTTCGAAGAACTTCCGGAGAGCGAGAACATGACCTTCTCTTGTTTTCGACTTAATAATCATATCATCCACATAAATCTCGACATCCTTGTGGATCAGATCGTGCAGGATGGTTGTGGCAGCCCTTTGGTAGATAGCCCCATCATTCTTGAGACCTAATGGCATAACGATGTAGCAAAAGGTTCCCCATGGGGTGATGAATGTGGTTTTCTCTTGGTGGTCAGGGTGCATCTTGATTTGGTTGTATCAGGAAAATCCGTCGACAAATGACTTGAGAGCATGACTGGCTGTGTTGTCCACGATCATGTCGATGTTGGGTAGGGGATAATCATCCTTCGGAGAGGCTTTATTTAAATCTCGGTAATCTACAAACATTCGAACCTTTCCTCCTGATTTTGGTACAGGTACAATATTGGCTAGCCACGTGGGATATTCAATTACTCGAATGAAACCCACGTTCAACTGTTTGATCACCTCTTCTTTGACCTTAAGCGACCATTCGGTGCAGACTTAATTTTTGTTTAACTGGCTTATAATCCGGGAAAGTGGGGATCTCGTGCTGAGCTATTTCGGGGTCGATGCTGGGCATATCATCATAGGACCATGGAAGACGTCCATGAACTCCTTTAGTAATTCTTTGAGTTGTGCGCGCTCATGCTCGTCAAGGGTGGCCCCTATCCTAATATCGTGCAGTTGGCTACTAGAACCGAGATTAATAACAACAGTCTCTTCTTCATTAACTTGAATGCGGTTATGTTGTTTATTATTAACCTTATTTAGATCAGTTATGAATTGTTCATTTGCAAAATCATCATCATCAAAAGTTCGATTGGGATCTACACAATTTATGTAAGGCACAACAAGATACTCAAAATCTTCATTTATTTCATTGATAGGAAAAAAAACATTGAGAGCCTCATCAAAAGAGGTCTCGATTACATTTGAGCAAGGATAGACAACAGTAGAAGAAATAGGGTGAACATTGGGGTTAGGGGATATTTCAAGAGGTAAAACTGGCGCAGCATGCTAGTTGAGGAGAGATGTGTCAGCAGCTTTAATCAGACGGGATAGGTCCCTTGATGTAGTGCCTGAATGAACCATGAAGAGTGTCAGCCCTAGTGTTTGCAGGTTGAAGGAATCTTCGGAGTCACTTTCCATAGTCTCTTTAGTATCTTTGATAAGTGGTTGCGCCAGGTATTGATAACTTTCGGCCCATGGGTAGCTGTCTTGGTAAAAAATCTCCATCACAGGCTTTATCTTCTTATCTGCGTGGTCAAACCATGGTTCTGGAAAACCGCAAAAGGGGAAATCCTCGCCCTCTTTGATGCATCGTCCATTTAAAGAATCTCCCGAGATAGTTCGAACGAAGTCTAAACCTCTCTTTGATAGAGTCTGGCGAATCATTCTGAGCTCTGGTTCTGATGGTTGATATCCCAAGACGCAAGGAGGGAAAGCTTTCTTCAGTTCGATGGGCTCAAGTATCGCCTGCTGCCTTTGTCCCAGCGTCAATCCGGGCATGAAGTGCATGTTTCTGAACATCTGAATCACATTGACATTGCCATGAGGGTCATATTCTGGACAAACCCTTTCTTTGAAAACGTCCCCTGCCGGGAGTAGGGATGGTTCAATTTGGAAACCTGATAGGAGCATATCATTTGACCCATGCTGTATCTCAAGGATTGGACTGCCGGTGCTTGCACCCTTGGCGTTACCATCGTCACCCAAGATGGTGATGACTCGCCCATCGGTGAAGAATTTCAGTTTCTGATGGAATGAGGAAGAGACGCCCTTTATACTGTGGAGCTAGGGTCGTCCGAGCAACATGTTAAAACAGGATGGGATATCGATGACTTGGAATTTGACTACAGGGTTTATAGGTCCAACCCCTATTACAAGTTTTATGGATCCCATCACCTCACAACGGCTATTATCGTAGGCATGCATGGCAACGGATGTTGGAGCGAGGTCACTTTCTTTCAGGCCTAAATATTTGAAGGTTCTTAGTGGGCAGACATTCAAAGCGGATCCGTTGTCGATGAGAGAAAGTGGTATAAACCTCCCCATAATTTCGTCGGAGATGTTGAGTGCATGATTGTGATTTGGCCTAATTTTGGGGGTTTCTTCTTCAGAAAAGGACAGCATTCGGGTAGAGGTCAAGGATCCGACCAGGTTCACCACTTCTTCTGGTGTGGTAGAGGGAGGAACTACAGGTCCATTGAGTAATTTGATTAAAGCATTTATGTGCAGCTGGGAAGACATGAAAAGCCCCCATAGAGTGATGTTAGCTTGAGTTTTCTTCAGTTGATCGAGGATCTTGCTCTCCTCGAGGGTTATTTCTGGCATAGGAAGGTTTTCAACGCCCTTCCCCTTGTCATTTATGGGTAGCGAGCTCAGAATCTGGTAATGTCTCCCAGATCTGGTCATGTGATTTACTGAAGAAGGGAAAAACTTAAATCCGATTTCCTCATCAATCTCAGGTTGTTCTGCCACCTTATCTATTTCTCCGAGGAGTTCCTCAAATGATATCATCCCACATAAGTTAGCTATCGGGCCATTTCCTCCTGAAGCTTGTTCTTCATTTGAATCTTCGAATTCTCCCCCCCATCCAGTGGCAACAATTCTGTTTTCCCTTGTGAAGTCAATGCATTCCATAACCTCAACGGCTTCTTCATATAGGACTTCCCATTATGTGGGGATGTGTAAGGGTGTAGGGACCAGGTGCCCTTGCAGCCTCAAAGTGTCAAGTAACTCAGTGATACTACAAATGTTGTTGGTTTGCCTGAATGCTTCCATCATGATCCGGACAACATCATCTAAGCAGATTTCTTCGGTTGGTACCATCCACCTATCTGATTCTCGGGCCCATTTCCGTGCTTCCAAAAATAACGTACTGAACCTCTAGCTGTCGATAATCATCTGTGAGGGCAATTTCAGCCCAAACTCTAGGAGTTGGTTTAACACCTCTGACAATTCCATACCTCCACTTTCAGAACAGGTCCGGATAGTGATTCACGCTCTGGTAAGGAGTGACGGCGCCTGATCAGTGGGGCTAGTAGGGTGTAGGAGGAAATATGGGCAAAGTTGAAGGGGTTTAGGAGGGTATAAGGGTGTGATTTGAGTTGATGGATCAAAATATGGGTTTTCTTCCAAGAAGATGGCATTGGTGTGATTTGGGAGTGGGTTATGAGTAGTGTTTGGTTTAGGATTGGCTGGTGGGGCGATGGTACCCCGGTCAATGAGATCTTGGATTATGTTTCGAAGGTGGAAGCATTGGTCGTTGGTATGGCCATCTGTTTGGTTAAAGGAGCAATGAGCATCGGTCTTGAAATTTCTGGGAAGTGGATTGGGTAATGGACGTGGATCCAGGGGTTTTATAAGGTTTCGGCTTAACAGGGCTTGGTAAACTTTGGAGAGGGGAGCATGGAGCTCAGTGTATTCCCTTCGGACGGGAGCAGGGTGGCTTTTCGGTGCCCATGATGTGGTTGGTTGAGAGATGTTGTTGATGGTTGAGACCGCGGCACTGACAGGTTTGTCATATTTTCTGGGGGTGAACTGTTTGGACACCTTCTTTGGTTCAACTTCTGTTTTGACAAGACCTTCCTTGATTTCTACTCCTGCTTCTCAGAGAGCTCGAAAATGGGGGTAGTACTGTCCTCGCATGGTTGCTCGGACATGGGGCAAGAAATTCTTCTTCACTATGCTGACTTGTTCTTCTTCAGACGACCGATTACTCATGGTAGCCGCTTTTTCCCTCCATCGGGCTATAAAGTTACTGACGGATTCTCCAGAGTTCTGTTTGAGCAACTCTAAATCATGGAGGGTGACCTCAAGATCTTCGTTGTATTTGTACTATGACATAAATTCTCGGGCTACATCCTCCCAGCTACGAATTCCTCAAGAGATAAAGACCATCGGAGAGCACTGTCTTTCAAAGTTTGCTGAAATGATTGGGCCATCACCACTTCATAAGCCCCTAGTAGAGTCATGGAACGATGATAACTGCGAAGATGAACAATCGGGCGACCATTCCCTCCAAACTTCTCGATATTTGGCATTTTTAACTTCTCGGGTAACGTTGCTTTAGGATAAGGGGACATATGGGTGTAGTCCATGTAATTACCAGAGATCCTGACTTGGTCAAACTTCTTGGTGAGCATTTTGAGATCCTCTTTGACTTTGTTCAACTCCTCCTCCTTTGGATCAGCAACCACATGCAAGTTAGCCATAGGCTGGGCAATGTTTGGCATTGGAAGCTGGGCAGGCGGTGGCCCATTAGTAGGAGGGGCACGCAGAGCGTGCTGATATTCTTCTGGAACCCAGATGGGCTCGGGTGGACCCATAGCACGAGGGAATATGTGACAACCCATATATAATTATGATAAATTGTATTTAAATTATACTTATCTTATGTGATATGAATAATGTGTTATTAGTATATCTAATGTTAAGTGATTATGGTTAGTATAATTCTACTTTCATAAATCATGAAATGTCGAATTATTTACGAACACAAGATTTGGTTGTTTTTTATAGAAATATTCCTGTTTAAGACTAGTTTTGGCCCTTGTAACATTACAATTGACTTGAGGTAAAAATGACATAGTTGTAGATATGTGAGTTAGGGTTGTAGCACAGCAAACGGTGCATCAAACGGATGTTCGAGTAAGAAGTTAGGTCGAAATTACGAGAAGGGGCGAATCTGTCAATTCCCTTAAGTGGTAAATTGTCTTTTATTAAACCAAATGTTTTAATTTGATTGGATGGATTGGGAGGCAGATTTGGACGACTTAAAACTCTCCCTTAACCTTATTTCTTCATCAAATAAGTCCCTAGGTTCAGTTTGAGGTGTTATTAGCTTGAGGAAAGAGAGGTAGAAGTTAAGGAAGAAAGGGTTACAAGGAAAATCTAGGAAAACAATTCAAGAAAATCCTTAAGGTGTTTCCAAGGTAATATTATGTGCTAATATTGTTTTAATCTTCTATTATAATTATTTCAAAGTATATAAATCGTGAAGTATTGATCCATATTCCATCCTCCTTTGTGATAATATGTATTGGTTCATATGTGAGATAAGTGGTGTTATAGGTCATATTACTTTGTATTGAAACCCTTTGTATTCAAACTTGCATATCTCTTTGTGTGCTTACTGGAATTCATAAATTCCAATTGGATATGAAAATGTACTCATATTCTCATATCATATCCGAAAATTAGAATTTAACTCCTTATGGTTAGGCTTTAGTGATGGTTGCAAGTTGGTATATAGTTGCTGTTTGAATATTTCATTTCGGTATGCCCTGAGTTTGGTCAAGATTTTGAGATAGCAAATGAAGTCCAAATATTATGAAACTTTAATTCTGTACTATTCAGTATGCCTAATGAAATTTTGTTGAAAATCATGGAAATTTATGCTGTATAAAAATTATGAAAATTCTTGGAAGTCGAAGGAACAATAGAGGAGTTTGTAGGGAAGATTTCTTGTGTTGTAAAGAAATGGCCATAACTTGCCCTAGGAAGCTTGAAAAATTACACCGTCACTTTTAACGGAAAGTATATTCAGGTATGTTTTCAGATTGATAAGCTTAGGCACCTGTATGTGTACTATTTATGAATATGGTATGGTTAAGTATGGAGGACAATAATTTGAGGCCATATTGGATACTCCATGAAAGAATGTTTTTATCTGCTCTTTCCCAAGGGTATTTTGAGTACATGTTTCATGTGTATATATATTCAGAAGTATAATTTTATGTTTACTTGAGTTTAGTTATAAATTCCTTACGAGGTAGTTTCTAGGGTTGAATGTTCATGACCTTATCAACATATATACCATCGTTTCGTCTTTACATATGTTTCATGGAATATGACTTGAGTAGAATCATATTGTGGTTGTGTACTTATTTAAAGTTACATAATTATATTAATATAATACTTATGATTGAGTTTCAA
Organism: Sambucus nigra; assembly: GCA_949130495.1. Classification (NCBI taxonomy): domain Eukaryota; kingdom Viridiplantae; phylum Streptophyta; class Magnoliopsida; order Dipsacales; family Adoxaceae; genus Sambucus; species Sambucus nigra. The sequence continues at coordinate 238,244,529 of OX422218.1, read as the reverse complement.
TACTGATTTAGTTGGATTAACAGGTGTAAGGTCAAATAAACCAAGTTCAGCTCCACCGGAGGGAAACGTGAATACATAGTTGACAACACAAGGTGAGTGTACTTACTAGGTTGATTTTGGATATGACATATATGTATCATATGTTGAGATGATATGGCTTATTTAAAAGTCATGAGATGTTGATATGTTATGGCTTATTTAAAAGCCAAGAGATGTTGAGATGTTATGGCTTATTTAAAAGCCAATAGATGTTGAGATGTTATGGCTTTATAAAAGTCAGGATATGTTGAGTTGCTATGCAATTCAGGAGATGTTAGGTTTTTTTAAAACCTATGGATATGATTATTTCCTACGGGCAGGAGATGTGGGGTTTATTAACTCCGAATATGTATATGGACTAATTTGGCACAGAGATGTATATATTGTTATGTTGAGATGTTAATATAGTGCTTTTACTATAGATAGCTGTAGTACATTCACTGAGTTTTTAAACTCATGGTTTTATATGTTTATATTTTTAGGTTTTCCAGCTGCCACTGCCAGGTCTAGGAGGTTGAGTACATAGAAGTAGGGTCTTGTTAGTTTGTTTTATACACTGCACTAGTTGTAATTAAGTTAAATGATACGTGAGTTCGGTTGAAATTGTCTCCTTAAAACGATTGGATTTTCTTGATATTCTGCACTTTAACCTTGAAGTTGTTTCAATATATATTACCTAAATAGTAAATAAATTATAATTGTGGTTTGTAAACTATTTAGTTAATTATATCCTAATGGGGTTAGGGTGTGACAACTTGGTATCAGAGCCTTAGGTTTTTATATTCTGGGGTTAGAGAGTCTAGATACGGCAGTGGCAGAAATAGCGTTGTATGGGTCATTTATATTAATTTGTGAGAAATACTAACCATTATGTTAGAAATAAATGTTGTATTCTTGTTTCTATAATTGTGGTTTATGACAGATAGTAAGCTATGAAAGGAGCAAATGTTCATGAGAGGGTAGATGAGGAGTCTTCAAATATAGTAAACCAATAAAATCCAAATAATGTAGAGGGGGCTCCTGAACAACTTACAGATATGCAAAAGATGGCTCGTGCCATGACTTTAATGGCAGAATAGCAAAACATGCTTATGATGCAAATAGCAGAACAACAAGCAGAGTACTTGGAGGAGCAGACTTTGGCAAGAAGAGAAAGGAAAATACAACGAGAGGAGAAGAATACCCTGGACGAGAAGTTTATCAAATTGAACCATCCAGCATTCTCAGGTTCGGTAGATCCTTTAGAAGTTGAGGCTTGGGTTAGAGACACAGAAACTATCTTCGGGGTGATGAATGTACCTGGCGCGCAGAAGGTGATTTTGGCTACTTTCATGTTAAAGGGAGAAGCTAAATATTGGTGGGATTCTTCCAAACATTTATTGCTTACTCCGGAGGGAGGTGAGGTAATTACTTGGGATTCCTTTATTAAAGTCTTATATGAAAAGTATTTTCCTCGCATGTATCGGAAGCAAAAGGAGAGAGAATTTTTATCATTGACTCAGGGGAATATGTCGGTCAGGGAGTATGAAACTAAATTTATATCTTTGTCTCAATTTTCATTACGTTTCTTACACAATGAGGAGGATAAATGCACCAGATTTCAGGATGGGTTGAATTTAGTTATCAGGTCTAGACTCACTGCACTTGAAATGATAGATTATGCTTCTTTAGTTAACAAAACTATGATGGTTGAAGGAGATGTTAATGATGCAATAAAGAATAGGGAACAAAGGGGAAAGAGGAGTAGATTTGATTCATTTCAGTAAAAGGAGGGCAATGTAGAATGCTCAAAACAAGGGAGTCAAAGATTTCAGCGTGGTAGAGGGACTGGAAATTATGTTCAGAATAGGACACCAAGTAGTTTTAGGAGTGCAGGATCGATGGTCCAACAGAATAGACAGCAGGAGAATGACAATAGGCAGTCCAAGCCTATTACATGCTATTTTTGCAAAGCTGAGGGCTATATTAGTCCCGATTATCCCAAGATAAAGGGGGTAGAGTGTTATCACTGCCATCAAATTGGTCATACCAAAAAGAACTGTCCTATGCTACTGGGAGGGATTCAATCAGTACTACTAGTCGAGGCTCATCACCTGGAGGCACAGGGAGAGCAGGAGGTAGAGGACAGGCTAGTGGATCCAGGGCTCTGGGAATAATATTTGCTATGACTTTACAGGATGCTCAGGCTACTCCAGAGGTGGTGAAGGGTACATTTTCTGTCATGAACAAACATGCTTACGTGCTTATTGATCCAGGTTCTACTCATTCATTTGTAGCACTGTCAGTTACCATGCATTTGGGTAGACCATGTTCTTATTTAGATTGTGGTTTATATATTTCTACACCTATGGGGGATGTGATGTTAGTGGAGCTTATGTATAAAAATTGTGTATTGTATATGGGGGAGAAGGAGTGGACCATTGATTTAATTCTCCTAGATATTCGAGATTTTGATATTATCTTGGGTATGGGCTGGCTATCTTCCAACAATTCATCAATTGACTATTTTCGTAAGGACGTTACATTTAATATGCCGGGGGAGCAAGAATTCAAATTTACTGGGGAAAGAAGTGTGGTTCCAAACTGTCTTATTTCATCCCTTCGAGCGAGGAAATTGTTAAATAATTGTTGTCAAGGATTTTTAGCATATATTGTGGATACAAACAGGGAATTGCAAAAATTAGAAGATATCCCAGTTGTTAAGGATTTTGCAGATGTGTTCCCAGATGAATTACCAGGATTGCCACATAGCAGAGAGGTAGAGTTTACTATCAATTTAGTGCCTGGTACAGCTCCAGTTTCAATTTCTCCATATAGAATGGCACCTGGGGAACTAAAGGAGTTAAAGTTTCAACTGCAAGATTTGCTAGATAGAGGTTTTATTCGACCCAGTGTATCACCATGGGGCGCTCCAGTATTATTTGTGAAGAAGAAAGATGGCGCCATGCGACTCTGCATTAATTATCGACAGTTAAACAAGGTGACTATTCGAAATAAATATCCATTTCCTCGTATTGATGATTTCTTTGATCAATTACAGGCTGCTAAAATGTTTTCAAAAATTGATTTGAGATCGGGTTATCATCAATTAAGGGTGAGAGATTGTGACATTTCGAAGATAGCTTTTCGTTCTCGCTATGGTCATTATGAATTTTTGGTAATGCCATTTGGGTTAACAAATGCTCATGCGGTGTTTATGGATTTAATGAATCGAGTATTTCATCCTTTCATAGATTCATTTGTGATTGTCTTTATCGATGATGTTTTGATATACTCACCTAGCCCAGAGGAACATGAGAAGCATCTAAGAGTTGTATTGTAAGTTTTGCGAGATAGTCAATTGTTTGCGAAGTTTAGCAAATGTGAGTTTTGGTTAAATCAGGTAGTATTTTTGGGGCATGTTGTTTCGAGAGATGGAATTTATGTTGACCCTAAGAAGGTAGAGGCAATTGTGCAATGGGAAAGATCGAGGAATGTAACGGAGATAAGGAGTTTCCTAGGATTGGCTGGATATTATAGAAGATTTATAAAGGGGTTTTCATCTATAGCCTTGCCGTTGACTAAATTGACCCGAAAGGAAGTGAATTTTGTGTGGAGTGATGAATGTGAGAAAAACTTTGAAATGTTGAAAAATGGGCTAGTATTAGCTCCAGTTCTCCCTATTCCATCCAGTAGAGAAGGTTTTGTGATTTATATTGACGCTTCACATCAGGGCCTGGATTGTGTTTTCATGCAACATGGAAAGGTAATTTCTTATGCATCTAGACAGTTGAAGACGCATGAATGTAATTATCCTACACATGATTTAGAACTTGCGGCTATTATTTTTGCCTTGAAATTATGGAGACATCATTTATATGGTGAGACGTGTGAAATTTTCACTGACAATCAAAGTTTGAAGTATTTATTTACACAGAGAGACTTGAATTTGAGACAAAGACGTTGGATGGAGTTAATTAAAGACTATGACTGATGATGCTGAGAATGGTGGGGTCGTCCCCCCCCATTGGCCCTCATTATAGCCGAGGGTTCAACTTACCAAATTAATGGTTTTTAACAAAGTTTTACCTCGTCTTTCTTGAGTACAATGGTGGGGTCATCCCCCCCATTGGCCCTCATTATAGCCGAGGGCTCAACTTACCAAATTAATGGTTTTTAACAAAGTTTTCCCTCATCTTTCTTGAGGACAGTGGTGGGGTCGTCCCCTCCACTGACCCTCATTATAGCCGAGGGTGGTTCTATGTTGATGTTTCCATGCGTACTAGAACTGATAACCATAGGATGAAGGGAAACACTGATATTTCTCATTAATTTTCCAACTGTTCTGTTGGAGAAACTCTTATTATAATTATGGTCTATCAAGACCTTACAACACTACTGATAGTATCTCTTCAAATGATCTGCATTCTAGGGGTTGGAAAAGGGTTCCCCTTCTAGGTTTTCTAGTCTATAGGTCCCAGGGACGACTTCATCGATGACCCTATATGGGCCATGCCAATTAGGATGGAGCTTGTTGGGATTTTGCTAAGTTTTCTTGAGGACCAAGTCCCCCACTGCGATTGGCCTCTGTTTCACCCTCTGATTGTAAAACCTTGCGGTCCTCTGCTGGTAGGCTGCCTGCCTTATCTCAGGGTCCTCCCTCCTTTCCTCAATCAGGTCTAAGTCTCCTCTCCTCTCTTCCGCATTTCTCTGGGGGTCATACATTTGGACCCTATGAGTAGGAAACTCAATCTCGGTTGAGATGACGGCTTCTGAGCCATAAGCTAGCATGAATGGGGTTTCTCCGGTAGAGGTCCTCACTGTCGTCCTGTGTGCCCACAGCACGGCATATAACTCATCGACCCATATTCCTTTTGCCTCTTCAAGCCTCTTCTTGATTCCATCTAGGATTGTCTTGTTTGTAACCTCTGTTTGCCCATTGGCCTGAGGTCAGCCTGGGGTGTAGAAAAATTGTTTGATACTCACCCTTTCACAGTACTTCTGTAGAGAGGTATTCTTGAACTGAGTCCCGTTATCCGAGATGAGGGTGTTGGGGAGACCATATCTGCATATAATATTTTTCCAGATGAACTGAAAGGTCTTCTTCTCTGTGATCGTCACCATCGGCTCCGCTTCCATCCACTTTGAAAAATAGTCAATGGCTATGATGAGGAATCAATATTTATTGACAGCCCTAGGCAAGGGTCCTACTAGGTCAATTCTCCACACTGCAAATGGCCATGGGGATGTAATGGAAGTAAGAGGCTGATGGGTTTGGTGAGGGATGGTGGAAAATCTTTGACATTTGTCACACTTTTTTACATATGTTGTGGCATCCTTTCCCAAGGTCAGCCACCAGTACCCTTGGGTGATCACCCTCTTCGCTAGGGATCTTCCCCCGATGTGGCTTGAGCACGATCCTTCGTGCACATCTTGAAAAATGGAAGGGACTTCTGAGGGATGCACACACCTAAGTAAGGGGAGCAAAAACCCCTTTTTGTACAAAGTGTCTCTGACGACAGTGAATTTTGCAGCCCTGTACCTCAGCTTCTTCCTTTCTTGCCTTTCTTCTGGCATCTCACCCTCTTTAATGTATCTGATCAGAGGGTCCATCCATGAAGCTTCTTGAGAAACATTTAGGAAATTTCTAAGTGTTCCCTCAGCGTCTTCAATAGTTGGCCGAAGAAAAATTTCTACTGGGACCATCCTTCTGATGTCTGTCCTCGTTGTCGAGGCCAACCTAGCAAGGGCATCAGCACGGCCATTGTCGAGCCTAGGTATCCTTTTTAATTTCACTTCTATGAAGCCCTTCTGTAACGACCTAAACTTTTCAAGGTACCTAGCCATCCTCTCGTCCTTGGCCTCGTAGGCTCCTAGTATTTGATTCACTACTAGCCTCGAATCACTATGAACCAAAATCTGGCCGATACTAAGAGATCTGGCCAAGGAGAGGCCTTCTATGAAGGCCTCATACTCGGCCTCGTTGTTGTAGGCCTTAAAGTTGAACCTCAGGGCGTACTCAATGTCTGTGCCGTCGGGTGCTGATACTATTAACCCAGCTCCTCTCCTGCTTTCGCAAGAGGACCCATCGACAAAGAGACTCCACACGGTGTGTTTTTCTGAGAAACTTCCCTCGGTGAGTGACCCCTGTCTAAAGAGATATCGTACCTCTTCGTTTTCAACCGCTTTCTTTCTAGTGTTGCTTGTCTCAGCCTTATCTGTGGGTGTGTCGGTGGGCCTGTCTTATTGTGTATCTGTCTTCCCGAGGGTCTCACCCTCGGCTTCATCACCTTCCCAAGTAAACTCAACCACAAAATCTGCCAGCGCTTTCCCCTTAATGGCCGTCCTAGGCTGATAGACTATGTCAAACTCCCCCAGCTCTATAGCCCAGGCCATTAGCCTGCCTAATTTTTCTGGCTTGTGTAGGACCTGCCTAAGAGGAGAGTCAGTGAGGACGACCATTGTATGGGACTGGAAGTACGGCTTCATCTTCCTTGAGGCATGGATCAAGGTGTAGGCCAACTTCTCAATCCTCGGGTATCTTTGCTCTGCCCCTGGAGTGCCTTACTGTTAAAATACACTGGCCTCTGTACCCCGTCTTCGTCTCTGACGATTACTGCGCTAACGGCCGACTCAGGGACAACCAAATACTTGTAAAGTCGTTCACCCTGCACTGGTCGTGACAACAGCAAGGGAGACCCTAAGTATGACTTTAGATCCCTGAAAGCCTCATCACACTCTTCACTCCATTCGAAGGCCTTCCTAAGGATCTTATAGAATGGCAAAGACTTGTCTGTGGCCCTAGACACGAACCTGTTCAAGGCAGAAACTCTCCCTGTGAGTCTCTGAATGTCTTTAATGGACTTGGGGGGTCTTCATCCCAACAAGGACCTTTATCTTTTCAGGATTGGCCTCGATGCCTCTTTGGTTGACAATGAACCCTAAGAACTTCCGTGCTCCGACCCCGAAGACACACTTGGCCGGGTTAATCTTCATCTGGTATTTGTCCATCGTATTAAAAATCCTCTCCAGGTTCGCCACATGATCCTCTGCCTTCAAACTCTTAGTCAGCATGTCATCTACATAGACCTCCATAGACTTCCCAATTTGGTCTTCGAACATTTTATTTACGAGCCGCTGGTACGTTGCCCCCGTATTTTTAAGGCCAAAGGGCATGACCCTATAGCAGTATGTCCCCTTATCAGTGATGAAGGTTGTCTTCTTCGAGTCTTCAGGGTTCATGAAGATCTGGTTATACCCTGAATAGGCATCCATGAAGCTCATGAGCTCATGGCCTGCGGTAGCGTCTACCATCTGGTCGATGCGGGGGAGAGGGAAGCTGTCTTTGGGACAGTGCTTGTTGAGGTCTGTAAAGTCCACACACATTCTCCACTTCCCGTTGGCCTTTGGAACAATGAATGCATTAGATAACCATTCGGGGTGGATGACCTCTCTGATAAATTCGGCGTTTCTAATTTTTTGACCTCATCCCTTATGACCTCATACTTTTCTCTAGAGTAAATTCTCCTCTTCTGCTTTACCGGCTTCACTCCCTCTACCACATTGAGCTTGTGGCACATGATTTCAGGGTCAATCCTCGGCATATCTACATGACTGCATGCAAAGACGCTTCGCCTTCTCCTCAACAGTTTAATGAGGTCTTCCTTGATATTGGGCTTCAGAGATTTGCCGACTTGGACGGTTTTTTCCGGGTCATCCTCATCGAGGATGATGGATTCTACCTCTTTCGCGGCCTCTCCTTTCTTGAGCTTCGTCTCGTCCCTGGGGTCTAGGGTATCTATATTGTAAGTGGTAGTAGCCCTCTTGTGTGCCTCCCTTTCTTCAGCGGAGTTGTAGTAACATTCTCGCGCTGTTGTCTGGTCTCCCTGAACTTCCCCCACCCCGTAAGGGGTAGAAAATTTGATCATCTGATGGACCGTAGACGGCACAGCTTCAAACCCCTTGAGGGACACATGCCCCAGTATGATGTTGTAGGCCAAAAACACATGCTCATCCATCAGAAAGAAACTAACCTTTTTGGTAAGCCATCTCGGCCACTCATCCCCCATCCTAACATCGGCCTCATACACTCCAAGGGGATGAACCTTTTCTCCACTGAACCCAATCAATGTATGATGGTATGGGATGAGTCTAGCACGGCTGAGACCTAAGGCTTTGAAGCACGGCCAAAACATTACATCTACAGAACTGCCCCCGTCGACCAATATCCTCGGCACCTCACACCCGTGCACCCTAGTTGTGATGATGAGTGGGTCGTTGTGTGGGGCTAGGAGGCCTTTAAAGTCCATTATCGAGAACCCCACTATCAGAGTGTCCATATCAACCTTCTTCCTCTTTTCTGACTTGACCTCCAGAGAGGTTGAGTGTACCGTCTTCGTCACTGCCTTGGCCTCAGCCACAAGGGCCTTCCTGTCAGCAACCTCAGACCCTCCTCCTGCTAGACCCCCGAAGATCATTCCCACTTCGAGCGAGATCATATTAAGCCTCTTGACAGGACCTTGGTCGTCTCTCGGTGGGAGGTCAGGGTCGTCCTCATCATCAGAAGGGTCGTCCCCTCTTTTTTGAGGACCTTCTCTTCATGCATCGCCTCGCTTCTTTCTGGGGTTGTCTCCTCGGCCCCTCTTGAAGGCACCTTTGTCGATGTACTTTCTGAGCTTCCCTTCTTTCAGCATCTTCTCAATCTCATCTTTCAGAGCAAAGCATATGTCTGTTACATGGCCGTGGTCTTGGTGGAATTCACACCACATGTTCTTATTCCTCTTGCTGGGGGCTGACCTCAGCTTCTCAGGCCACTTTAGGGACTGGTCACTCTTTATCTCATTGAGAATCTATTCACAGCTGACCGTTAGAGGGGTGTAACCAGCAAACTTATCATCCGTAGACCTCTTCTTCCCCTCTTTGTTCTTCTTAGGGTATTTACCCCCACTAGCACCTCCTTTTTCATCTTCATATTTTGCGGCCATCGCTTCTTCGGCGTTCATCACCTTTCCTGCTGTCGACAGCAATTCAGCCATCGTCCTCGGAGGGTCTTCATCAAGCTTCCATAATAGCTTCCCCTTTTGGAGTCCTCCAATCAGGGCTGTCATAACTATTCTCTCCTCGTAGTCTTCCACCTCCAGCTTCTCTTTATTAAATCTAGCTATGTAGTCCCTCAGGCTATCACTCTTCCCCTGCTTAACATAGAGCAGGTGGGTGGTCTTCTTCTGTGGCCTCACCCCAAAGCAAAAGTTGTGGATGAACAGGTCTGCCAGCTGCTTAAAGTTTTCAATTGAATTTTTTGGAAGAGACGTGTACCAGACATGCGCAGCCCCAGTAAGGGTTCCAGAAAAGGCACGACACCTCATCTCATCTGAGATAGAGTATATGTCTACTGCTGATTGATATATCTCAACATGGTGGACAGGGTTGGTGCTCCCGTCGTATCTTGGGGTGACCACAGGTTGCTTGAACCTTGATGGCGTAGGGAAGTTAACTATCTTCGCCACAAAGGGTGAGCCTATGGTGTATCCCTTCTGAAGAGGGTCCCGGCTCTTCATTATATCACCGATCTTATCCTCTAGTCGCTGGATTAAGTCATTCCAGGGCCTCACAGGGTCGGCTTGGCCGATGTTATCTCCTGGCGCCTCTTTAAGGTGGACGGAGGGTTCTGCTGCGGCGGGCCTGTGTCGGCTGTTTACTTCCCTTTGGCCGTCATCCCGTCCTTAGGGTCGGCCATCTGCTGCCTCCCTCCTGGACCTCGCAGCACTTCTTAACCTGGACAATTATTCCCGCAGGTCATTTACTGGGCCTAGCATATCAAAGGCTGACCCCCTGCTCAAGCGATCAAAAGCAGAGCATCTCGGGCGATCATCAGGATTTGGTCTCCCGCACTTTCCTCTACTATCTTGGAGAGATCGTACAGTATTGTTGGAGACCTCATATGGTTCCCAGCATTCTATAGGGGCCTCCTCTCCCTCCAGATCGTCATACCTGTCCTCAGGGCAAGGGTTTCCTTGCCTCCCCAGGCGTAGACGCCGGGGGTCAGCAATATCCCTACGCCGCTGAGGGGGTGGCAGGTCTTTGCGCGATGTCTGGGGTGGTCCTCGGGCCTCATGCTGTCCTAGAACTGCTGTCGGAGTAATCATCTCAGGTGAAACCCCTGGTGGTCTTAGTATGTTCTGGCTTAGAGCTGTGAACTGCTCCTGCATCATCCGCTGGCTTGCTGCCAAAGACTTTAAGGCTGCCACCACATCAGCCATCTCAGACTGAGGCGACGGCTGACTAGAACTGGGTCTTCCCCCATCATCCGGCGGGGAAAGTGGTGGTGGCGGCATTTCAGGTGCCATGTGTTTGAGCTATGAAAAGCTAAACTGAAGAAAAGACTAGTGAGCTTGAGAACCTTAGTGGGTCTCTTTCAATGGTGAAACATCTCCTCTCAGGGGGAGTGCTGGCTCACCACCAGAGTGCTAAGTGAGGTCAAGTTGTACAAAGGAAGAGATGTCTTCTCGATTCCCACAGACGGCGCCAAACTGATGATGCTGAGATTTAGCACCACCAGATAAGTGATGATGAGCTCAAACAGTAGTAACCATGGTAGCCATAGAGATGTATAAGTGTATAACTATGTAGAAAGGGATGAGTATAAGAGGAACCAAGACAATGATGTATAGTGGTTCAGCCAATTTGGCCTACATCCACTGTGAGTGTGTGATCTACTGAGTATGGGCACTAATGGCCTTGGATACAATGCACATAAGCTCACTTTCTCTCTCTACTGTGTGTACAAGCAGAGTTTTATCTAGGGTTACAAATTATCGATCCCCTGTAGGGTTGTAGGTGACAAGTATATATAGGTCTTGGGGGCTGTAGTGTACCCCCCAAGTATGCATGGTGCATGTGAATGATGATCTAGACAATCCCCTATTGACACCTGTATATGCCAAATGATGACATAATATTCCCTCACGTGAGGGTGTGATTTTGTTATAACGGTCTCCCCTGTGCCATGTGAGCCTCACGCGCACTGTTCCACGCGTCTCCCAAACCACGCGCTGTGATGATGTCACCCTCGGCCTATGAGCCGAGGCCGAGGGCAAAGTTCCTTCCGGTAGTGAGTCTGGCCTAATTATGGCCTCGTACTGTCCTACCCTCTGAGGGTCGTCCGGAGCCTGATGAAGGGTCGGCCCCCTGAGGGGTCGTCCGGAACCTGATGAAGGGTCGGCCTCCTGAGGGGTCGTCCGGAGCCTGATGAAGGGTCGGCCCCCTGAGGGGTCGTTCGGAACCTGATAAAGGGTCGGCCCCTGGGGGGTCGTCTGGAACCTGATGAGGGTCGGCCCCCTGAGGGGTCGTCTGGAACTTGATGAAGGGTCGGCCCCCTAAGGGGTCGTCTGTAACATGATGAAGGGTCGGGCCCTAAGGGGTCGTCCGGTTGGAGGGTATATATGGGTATATCAATGACTGTACCATTCATCATCATCCAATAAAGGCCAATGTAGTAGAAGTTGCTTTGAGTCAAAAATCATCGGGGATTCTAGGTTGCATACAGTGTGCACGTGTGGGAAATATCCTTGACTTGGTATCGATGGGCATTGAATTAAGTTTTTCAAAAAGGGGAGGCTTATTAGCACATGTTATAGTGAGACCTTTATTGGTAAAACGCATAAGAAATTTGCAGGTCAGTGATCCATTCCTTGAGAAGAAGAAATAAGATGTCTTAGAGAGTAAAGAGAGTGACTTCGAAATTAAGAATGATGAATCATTGTGTTATAAAAATAGGATTTGTGTACCGAATGATCCACCCTTAAAGAAGGATATATTGGAAGAGGCACATAGTTCTATTTATTCTATGCATCCGGGAGGTATCAAAATGTACAGAGATTTGAAAGAGTATTACTGGTGGAACAATATGAAACGCGAGATTGCAGAATTTGTAGATAAATGTTTAGTATGTCAGCAAGTGAAAGCGGAGCATCAGAAGCCAATAGGATTATTGCAGTCATTGCCTATTTCGGAATGGAAGTGGGAGCATATAACGATGGATTTTGTTACAGGATTACCACGGTCACCAAAGGGGAATGATTCTATTTGGGTGATTGTAGATCGATTGACAAAGTCGGCCCATTTTCTTCCAGTTAAGACCACCTACACGGTTGACAAGTATGCACGTATGTACGTTGATGAGATTATTCGTTTACATGGGACACCAATGTCAATTGTATCAGATAGAGATCCAACTTTCACTTCTAAGTTTTGGCCTTGTTTACAGAATGCCATGGGTACAAGTTTGAAGTTCAGCACTGCATTCCATCCACAAACCGATGGGCAATCTTAAAGGACGATTCAAATATTAGAAGACATGTTACGAGCTTGTGTATTTGACTTCAAAGGTAGTTGGGATGATCATTTGCCATTGATGGAATTTGCGTATAATAATAGTTATCAGTCCACCATTGGCATGGCTCCTTATGAAGCTTTATATGGGAGGAGATGTAGAACACCATTATGTTGGGATGAAGTGGGTGAAAGGAAAGTTTTGGGTCCTGAATTGATAGATATGAAAACTGAGAAGATCAAAATGATTCGGGAACGGTTAAAGATAGCGCAAAGCAGGCAGAAATTTTATGCAGATAAGAGGAAGTATCCATTGGAATTTCAGAAGGCGGATTTTGTATTCCTACGTATTTCACCGTGGAAAGGCGTTATGAGATTTGGAAAGAAGGGGAAACTAAGTCCAAGATACATTGGACCATATAAAGTGTTGGAAAGAATTGGGACCCTGGCATATAGATTGGCATTACCTCCAGAGTTATCTCGTTTGCATGATGTGTTCCATGTATCAATGCTTCGTAAGTATTTGGCAGATCCATCTCATCAACTGAAAACCCAACCTATTTAACGGAAAGAAGACTTGTCGTACATCGAGGAACCGGTGGAAATTCTTGATCGTAAGGAGAAAGTATTGAGGAATAAGGTTATTCCCTTAGTTAAAGTTATGTGGATGAGCCATGGAATTAAATAAGCAACTTGTGAAATGGACGATAGAATGAAGAAACAGTATCCCCATTTGTTTGGTAAGTGTCATTCGTATTAAATTTCGGGGACGAAATTTTCTAAGGGGGGCAGGTTGTGACAACCCGTATATAATTATGATAAATTGTATTTAAATTATACTTAATTTATGTGATATGAATAATGTGTTATTAGTATATCTAATGTTAAGTGATTATGGTTAGTATAATTCTACTTTCATAAATCATGAAATGCCGAATTATTTACGAACACAAGATTTGGTTATTCTCGATAGTAATATTCTTGTTTAAGACTAGTTTTGACCCTTGTAACATTACAATTGACTTGAGTTGAAATGACATAGTTGTAGATATGTGATTTAGGGTTGTAACACAACAAACGGTGCATCAAACGGATGTTCGAGTAAGAAGTTAGGTCGAAATTACGAGAAGGGGCGAATCTGTCAATTCCCTTAAGTGGTAAATTGTCTTTTATTAAACCAAATGTTTTAATTTGATTGGATGGATTGGGAGGCAGACTTGGCCGACTTAAAACTCTCCCTTAACCTTATTTCTTCAGCAAATAAGTCCCTAGGTTCAGTTTGAGGTGTTATTAGCTTGAGGAAAGAGAGGTAGAAGTTAAGGAAGAAAGGATTACAAGGAAAATCTAGGAAAACAATTCCAAGAAAATCCTGAAGGTGTTTCCAAGGTAATTTTATGTGTTAATATTGTTTTAATCTTCTATTATAATTATTTCAAAGTATATAAATCGTGAAGTATCGATCTAAATTCCATCCTCCTTTGTGATAATATGTATTGGTTCATATGTGAGATAAGTGGTGTTATAGGTCATATTGCTTTGTATTGAAACCCTTTGTATTCAAACTTGCATATCTCTTTGTGTGCTTACTGGAATTCATAAATTCCAATTGGATATGAAAATGGACTCATATATTCATATCATACCCGAAAATTAGAATTTAACTCTTTATGGTTAGGATTTAGTGATGGTTACAAGTTGGTATATAGTTGCTGTTTGAATATTTCATTTCGGTATGCCCTGAGTTTGGTCAAGCTTTTGAGATAGCAAATGAAGTCCAAATATTATGAAACTTTAATTTTGTACTATTCAGTATTCCTAATGAAATTGTGTTGAAAATCATGGAAATTTATGCTGTATAAAAATTATGAAAATTCTTAGAAGTCGAAGGAACAATAGAGGAGTTTGTAGCGTAGATTTCTTGTGTTGTAAAGAAATGGCCATAACTTGCCCTAGGAAGCTTGAAAAATTACATCGTCACTTGTAACGGAAATTATATTCAGATATGTTTTCAGATTGATAATCTTAGAAACCTTTATGTGTACTATTTATGAATATGGTATGGTTAAGTATGGAGGATAATAATTTGAGGCCATATTGGATACTCCATGAAATAATGTTTTTATCTCCTCTTTCCCAAGGGTATTTTGAGTACATGTTTCATGTGTATATATATTCAGAAGTATACTTTTATGTTTACTTGATTTTAGTTATTAATTCCTTACGAGGTAGTTTCTAGGGTTGAATGTTCATGACCTTATCAACATATATACCATCGTTTCGTCTTTACATATGTTTCATGGAATATGACTTGAGTAGAATCATATTGTGGTTGTGTACTTATATAAAGTTACATAATTATATTAAGATAATACTTATGATTGAGTTTTAATACTGATTTAGTTGGATTAACAGGTGTAAGGTCAAATCAACCAAGTTCAGCTCCACCCGAGGGAAACGTGAATACATAGCTGACAACACAAGGTGAGTGTACTTACTGGGTTGATTTTGGATATGACATATATGTATCATATGTTGAGATGATATGGCTTATTTAAAAGTCATGAGATGTTGATATGTTATGTCTTATTTAAAAGCCAAGATATGTTGAGATGTTACGGCTTATTTAAAAGCCAAGAGATGTTGAGATGTTATGGCTTTATAAAAGTCAGTATATGTTGAGTTGCTATGCAATTCAGGAGATGTTAGGTTTTTTTAACACCTATGGATATGATTATTGCCTACGGGCAGGAGATGTGGGGTTTATTAACTCCGGATATGTATATGGCCTAATTTGGCACAGAGATGTATATATTGTTATGTTGAGAAGTTAATATAGTGCTTTTACTATAGATAGCTGTAGTACATTCACTGAGTTTTTAAACTCATGGTTTTATATGTTTACATTTTCAGGTTTTCCAGCTGCCACTGCCAGGTCTAGGAGGTTGAGTACATAGATGTAGGGTCTTGTTAGTTTGTTTTATACACTGCACTAGTTGTAATTAAGTTACATGATATATGAGTTCTGTTGAAATTGTCTCCTTAAAACGATTGGATTTTTTGATATTTCGCACTTTAACCTTGAAGTTGTTTCAATATATATTACCTAAATAATAAATAAATTATAATTGTGTTTTGTAAACTATTTAGTTAATTATATCCTAATGGGGTTAGGATGTGACAGAATAGGGCCTCGGGCTCTTTAGCAATATGGACTTGGTTTTGTTGCATTTCTCGGACCTCAGCTTGGAGGTTGTCAATCTTGGCCACAAGCTGAGTTAGGACCGTTGGCAGATCCGGTTGTATGACTGGTGCTTGATCTCATTCTCCATGGAAGATGGATGGACTCTGGACTCGAAAGAAGTAGTAGAGGAACAGACGAAACTCCGGGGTGATTTAACTAAAGACCTAAGCCAATAGGGAGCTAGGCCAAGGGCGTGCGATCAACCTGAGAAGGCGCAGGATGAGATTTATTTTTGAATTTTTGATAAAAAGGGAGAAATGTTTTTGGATTTTTGATAAAAAAGGGAGAAATGTTTTTGGATTTTTGATAAAAAAAAAAGGAGAAATGTTTTTGGAGACGGAACTCAGCATGATTATTATGATTATTATGTTCTCACTTGTATTTAATTCTCCTAAATGCAATGCC
Organism: Sambucus nigra; assembly: GCA_949130495.1. Taxonomy (NCBI): domain Eukaryota; kingdom Viridiplantae; phylum Streptophyta; class Magnoliopsida; order Dipsacales; family Adoxaceae; genus Sambucus; species Sambucus nigra. The sequence goes on along the minus strand of OX422218.1, from coordinate 238,228,535 downwards.
GGACGGGACCCAAGCCTGGAAAAGTGGGGTTTTAATATATGCAAAGCTACGGTTAGGACTTGTAACCACGCTCGCGGACATGGTCCCATTTTAAAAATGCACGAAAATTTGGACGAAAGATCGACCCGGAATTTCGACAGAGTTTCGGGTTGAAACCGACAATCTAAAGTGCGTGTCCTAGGTTTGACACCTATATGCGGGTATGCAGTTGGTTGGGTGAGTCGACATGGGTTCCCCCCTTTGGCGTGACTTCCACGATGTACGTCTTGCTCTTGCGGGCAATCGGTACGTGTGGACAAGCCATTTGATATACCTGAGTGTACGTGAATTGCCTCACCATATACCTCGTGGGGAGGGTACGTGTGAGAGTGAATTCCATATACTCGGCGTACGTGAACGAATTCCCTGCGATATACCTCACGTCATGACTTCGGTCAAGCGGTACGATGCGGGGGAACCGTTCGATATACGTCGAAGGTACTTGGCCAATGGGAGGTGAGAGTCATATCGCTTAGGCTAACTGCGACCTGCCGGACCAGCGCCCATCACGAAGTGACCCTCCAGTTATTGGGTAAAACTTGGTCAATATCAATGCTCTTTGGTGATGTCATGTGAATCATGCATGATTCTCTTATTAGTAGCTTATGATGAGAATGCCTTTCTTGATTATGCCAAATAGGGAGCAAAGTATGAGTACCCCAAAAGGTACACCAAATATGGATAGGTGATGTGTGCAATATGTGGATATATGTGATCCTAGGTGCACGTGGTGTGAAGTGTACATGGAGGATTTTCTACAAGTGTGTGAACATAAGCATAAGCATGGGATATACATGTGAGAAAGGGGAACATGCAGATATGGGGGGGGGGGGGGGGGGGGGAGCATAAACAAATATAGCATCCATGTAAATAGAGTCAAGCCCTAAAAAGAAATGAAAATACCAAGCAGAGTCGCCACTATGGCCATCCCGGTCGATCCCCGCCGTGGAGGGAGGAGGAATCCTTCGGGTCCCGCGCGTCTCCTCTCGGGAGAGCGCTCCGGCCGGCGTCGATTTTGTGAGGTGTGAAAAATGTAGAGAGATTCAAAGTCGCCAGTCTATTTTACTCAAAACAGACAAAAGAAACAGAGGAAGCCACCCCGAAGGATGGCTTCCAAAGACATACTGGTGCATGCGAAACCAAGATGATTCGAGAAGGGTTCGGAGGCTTAGTTACGAAATGGGAAGGTGTTAGGCACCCATTCCGCCCTTTCGGTCTCTCATCGATATTTGCTATTTTCCTTTTTGTTTCCCCCCGTGATATGTGTGCGTGTGTATATATATAGAATGGAGGTAGGAATCCTCGACTTGTATCAGGGAAAAGATAAAGCGAGTCATCCTTAAGAAGATATAAAAGTAATATTAGAAAAATAAGATTTACGCGGTTACTCCTATGTTGATCGTTATAAGGGAACAATAACGCATATGGAGTAATGCGTCACTAAGAATAAGGGTATACATAATATAAGAAATTTGGATTTAGAGAAAATAGATAATAAGAGAAAAAATGAGAGAAAGGATTCGAGTCTCGGGTTTTACCCCGAGATGCCTACGTAGCCTATAAAGGCATCAAAGTCCACGTAGTTCGCATACAAAGCAAGGGGGTGGGGTTTATCCCATAAATGAAAATGTGGGATCTCTTATTTGTAAGTGTGTGTGTGTGTGTAGAAAAAGTGCTTTAGTTGTGAGAAAAGTGTGGAAAAAGTGTGAGAATCCTTTATTTGGAATTTATGAGTAAACCCTCTTTTCTTGTTTTTTTTGGGTTTTATAAAGATAAAAGATGTGCAATAATACTAAATAAAAAGGATATTAGTATGTGTGAGATGAGATAATAAAATTGCTAAGTAAGAAAACAAGTTATTGGGAATTCAAGAGAATTTAAGAGAGAGTTTGAGAAAGTTGGACCTTCTTGAAGATCTTGAGCTTGATCTTGAATGTTGGAGAGCATCCCTTGAGCTTGGGTGATGATGGAGAGTGGTTAATTCACCAAGTTTGATTAAAAGGATGATGAAAAGTGAAGGTAAAAGAGGGATTTGGAAGTTGAAATCACGCTACCTTCGAGAGAGGTTTCTGGGATTCGTTCAGAGAGATTTCTATCAGATCTGGGCTCTCCTTGAAAATGAGGCCAAGGCCTCCTTTTATAACCCCAGGGGACTACCGATAGACCCTATCATGGCACTGCCTATCGGCAGGTGCCGATAGGCAGGATCTGGGACCTGCCATTTGGCAGTGCGCCTCAGGATTTTTTGAAAAATTGGTCGCCGAGGGCAAACCGTTGGTCAGAATCGTGCACGGGGCATACCGTTGGAAAGGTATTTCATAGACCTTCGAAAGTCATTTGTACTGCTCCCAAGTTCGGGAGTTTACTTTGGGTTAAATGTGGCTCGGAAGCGTTTGTCGGTCCATTGGACGGAGAATTGCGCGGACGCAAACGGCGCGTTCGTCCACATGGTAAGTCCGAATTGCGCACGGGGCACACCGTTGGAAAGGTTAGGAGATGTACTTCGACATTCCAAAGAGTTTGACCTGGTTTAGAGAGTTAACTTTGGTCAATCGGGCCCGAAAAGCGCTCGGTGGCTTCCCGGAGTCAAACGAATCATTCGTCCGCATGGAAAGTCGAAATTGCGCACGGGATGGATCGTTGAAAAGGGTATTCAGTGCCCTTCGAAGATTCATTCAGTCCGAGTCAATCTTAAGGGTTGACTTAGGTCAAACAGAGTCTGGGAGTGCCCGGTGGCCTCTGGGTCTGGTTTCGGATGCAAATGGCTCATTCGTCCGCATGGAAAGTAGGATTCGCGCACGGGGCGAACCGTTGGAAAGGGTATTCAGTGCCCTTCGAAGATTCATTGAGTCTCGGTCAAGACGAGGAGTTTGACTTTTGGGTCAAACTGAGCCGGGGGGTGCCCGATGGCCTCCAAGTCAGTACTCGGGACGTCACCTGGGTTTGTAGTGATAAAGGGAGGTTCTAAGGACCTAAGCAGAGTTAAGGGGTAACAGAATGGGGTGTCTACAATCTACCTATTTTCCAATTCTTCTTAGTCATTAGTTTGTGGGAGATAAGTGGTGGCGACCTTATGGGTTACCCCATATTGCGTCATCATGCGAGGGAATATTTCATTACAAAAGTGGATGACCTGGACACTTATGAATGCTTTGGGTGTGCCGAAGCGAGCCAATATGTTCTGTTTCAGGAATTTCAACACCACCTTCGTTGTATTGTTCCTCGTAGGCACGACATCCACCCATTTGGATACATAGTCGACTGTGACTAAAATGTATTCAAAATTATTGGACTTAGGGAAAGGACCCATGAAATCTATACCCCAATAATCAAAAACTTCGATTACGAGAATAGGGGCAAGGGGCATCATGTTCCTTTTGGTTATCTTCCCAATAGATTGGCAACAGGCACAGATTTTACATTGGGCATGCACATCTTTAAATATTGTTGGCCAATAGAAACCGCATTGTAACACTTTGAGGGTGGTCTTTTGGGAAGAAAAGTGTCCCCCACATGCACCGTCTTGGCAAAATAATAAGATACTTATGATCTCATCATTTGGGACAAACTTGCGAATGATTTGGTCCGGACATAGTTTGTACATGTATGGGTCAACTATGAAATATGATTGGGCCACCACCGAAGGTCTTTCCTTGTCCTTGTCCAAAAAGTGCGATGGGTAGGCCTCGATGACAAGGAGATTGGCGATATCGGCAAACCATGGCAATGTAGCAACGACCGTGAGTTGCTCATCCGGGAAGCACTCTCGGATAGGGATGGGATTGATATGATCGTGATCAAATGTAAGACGGGACTTGTGATCCAAAACTACATTCTCCACCCCTTCTTTAATTCTGATAGAGAGGTCAAACTCTTAGAGAAGGAGAACCCAACGAATAAGCCTACTTGTTGCATCCTTCTTAGAAAGAAGTTACTTAAGTACGGCATGGTCGGTGAAACACACAATATGTGATCCTACCAAGTACACCCGAGATTTGTCCAACACAAATACTATTGCTAGTAGCTCTTTCTCCGTGGTGGAGTAGTTAATTTGTGCACTGTCTAGCGGTCGACTAGCGTAGGAAATCACATGAGGTTTTTTATCCCTCCGTTGACCGAGCAACACCCCCATGGCATAACATCTTGTGTCGCACATAAGCTGGAATGGAAGGGTCCAATCGGGCGCTTGCATGATAGGGGAAGTGGTCAACATTGATTTCAATTTATCGAATGATTCTTGGCACGCATTACTCCAAATAAATGAAGAATCTTTAGCAAGAAGAGCGCACATGGGGAATGGGATCGAGCTAAAATCTTGAATAAAATGTCGATATAAATCGGCGTGACCAAGAAAGGACCTTACATCCTTGAGGTTTTTTGGAGAGGGAAGGTTGGATATAACTTCAGTTTTAGCCTTGTCAACTTGAATATCGTCATTGGAGATGATATGGCCCAACACTATCCCTCGTGTTACCATGAAGTGACACTTCTCCCATTTGAGAATAAGGTTCTTCTTAACAAACCTCGCTAGCACTCTTTTAAGATTGGCTAGGTAATCCTCATATGTATTACCAAAGACACTGAAGTTGTCCATGAAGACTCCTACAATGTCTTCGACCATGTCACTGAATATGCTAAGCATGCACCATTGAAACGTTGCCGGTGCATTGCAAAGACCAAACGACATTCTCCTAAAGGCAAAAGTGTCGTATGGTCAAGTGAACGTGGTCCTCTCTTGATCTTCGGGGGCTATTTCGATTTGATTGTACCCCTAATATCCATCAAGAAAATAGTAATACCTATGTCCGGCTACACGTTCTAGAATTTAGTCAAGAAAGGGTAATGGAAAGTGGTCTTTCCTTGTGACCGCATTAAGCTTTCTATAATCAATGCAAAAACGATAGTCGATTGGAATGTGCGAGGATAAAAGGTCACCCTCCGCACTCTTAACCAAAGTGACACCTAATTTCTTCGGTTCGACTTGCGTCGGGCTCACCCACTCACTATCGGAAATGGGGTAGATTATCCCCACATCCAACAATTTGATCACTTCCGCAATCACCACCTTACTCATAACCGAATTCAACCGTCTTTGCATTTGACTGGTGGGTTTGGCATCTTCCTCTAAGTAAATGCAATGAGTGAAAATGGAGGGATTGATCCCTTTTATGTTAGAAATGCACCAACCTACAGCACTCTTATGTTTTCTCAACACCTTGAGTAAAGCTTCCTCTTTACAATTATCAAGTTTTGCCGCTGTAATCACCGAAAACATATTATCACCGCCTAGGAAAGCACACTTGAGCTCCTTTGGCAAGGTTTTGAGCTCAAGGTTGGGCATTGAAACACTCGACGGGAAAGGAAAAGAGTCACGTGGGGGTAGTTTCTCAAAGTGGGATATCCACATCGAGTCTTTGATAGCCCCCTCTCTTTCATCATGCGTGAGGTCACTTTCACCGTCACCACCATCTATGCTATTACCCTCCATACCTTCATTCACCTCCTCAAAGTACTCGAGGTAATTACACATGTCCATTAACTCCCCATTCAGTGAAAAATAATTTGCATAAAGAGCATCTTCATAGCCCTTATCGTTGAGGAGCAAATCGCTTTCCAAGGAGTTAGCAAGAATTGCCTCCAATGGATCTTAAAATTGGGAGAGGTCAAAATACTCTTGTACAAGAGTGTCGATGCAAGACACAATTTTAACCGCTTCCACACTCTCATTGCAAAATTGGGGTTGCTTAAGGAGGTTGAACATGTTGACTTCGACCGTCATGTTCCCAAATGAAAGTTTCATCACCCCGTTTCTGCAATTGATGTTCGGATTCACGGTGTCGAGAAACGGTCGCCCAAGAATGATTGGGATTTGTGAGCTCCCTTTAGGTTCGGGTTGAGTGTCCAAGATGATAAAATCTACTGGGTAGTAGAAAGAATCGACTTATACAATCATGTCCTCCACAACTACTCTAGGTATCCTAGTCGAACGGTAGGCTAGTTGTAATGTGACAGGAGTTAATTTAATATCACCGAGCTTTAACTCGAGATATACTGAATAAGTAAGAAAGTTTACACTTGCTCCTAAATCGAGGAGGGTGCGATCGATTCTAGTCTCCCCAATCATGCATGAAATGGTGGGGCAACCCGGATCTTTGAATTTTGGGGCTAGTTCATTAGTTATGATAGCACTAGCTTAGACAGCCATTTACGCCTTTGTGCGTACAGTTTGTCTCCTTTTAACCATACACAAGTCTTTCATAAACATGGCGTACTTGGGCACATGGTCGATTGCTTTAAGGAGGTGGATGCTCATGATCACTTGATTAAACAACTCAATAAACCCCCTCTTCGAAGCCTTTTGTGGTCTTTTCCCTTAGCCATTGAGGAAAAGGTGATGGTATGGGACAAATTGTGTCCTTCGCATTAATAGGCTCATCTCCCTCTTTGGGGATGTCACCGTCTATGTTTGCAGGACAGTGAAATGGCACGTCCTCACTAGCAATGGCTTTACCTTTGGATTTAGTGTGAATGGGCGGCTCCGGTAAGGGTCTCACAACTTTGTTGTCAACCGTTCTGCCGCTCCTAAGGGTGGCAATAACCTTAGCGTTCTCAGTGTGCGAAGTATTCGAGGTGTAGCTTCCATTGCCCATTTGGATTTTGGGGTTGGGTTGAGGTTGTGCCCGGAGAAGGGGTCTCGCAACCCCTTGGGAATTTTGAACCAATTGATCAAGAGAGATTTGCATCTCTTTCATAGAACGCGCCATTTGTGAGATAGACTGTTCAAGTTGTGAAACTTTTTGAAAATACGCAAATTGTTCCTTATTATTCCATCTTTAAGCAGGCAAATACGAAGCGGGAGGTCCCGCGGGGGGATGTTTCTACGATTGATATGGGGGAGGTTGTTGTTGGATTTGCGAGGGTGGACACGGGCTTGGAAAGTTCAGAGTTGGGGGTATTTGGGAATTGGAATTATGATCCTTCCAACTCATAAGAGGATGTGTCATCCTCCAACTAGGATTGTAGGGAGGGTTGTTGGGATCGAACGGAGCATTGGAGTATTGCTTTCTATATGCTCCTATATCATTAGCTTTCTCTTAAATGATAGGGAGTGAAGGACACTCCCTTGTTGGGTGCCCAATGTTATCACATATAATGCACACAACTTCCTCCACAACGGAAACCTTTTTTACGGCTTCCATGGGTGGGGGTTGTTATGTGAGTTGCATTGCGTCAATTCTATGACATAACTGATATTATTTGGTTTGGGTATCCTAATTTTCCTACAACATACTCAGACCATTGGTTTGCCCAGGAGGGATCATGTTATCACGAACAATGCGGTCGTAAGGGTTCAATGTGTCCCATCCTCGAGATGTATTTGAGACAAACTGGAAATGGTCTTCTACCTCCTCACTAATCAAATTAACAAGACTACCCTAACACATGGTTTGGACTAATTGTTTGTTCAAAGGGTTTAAACCCCCGTGGAAAATGGAGATTAATCTCATCTTATCAAAATTACGATGCGGGCAAGACCACATTAAAGATTTAAAGAGTTCCCAACACTTGTCAAATGTCTCATGATTATATTGTTGAAAATTTTAAATTTGTTTCATGAGCGCATTGGTCTTATATATGGGAAAGAATTCCTTTAAGAAGAGGTGCTACAACTGTTGCCAACTCCCAACAGAGTTGGTGGGAAAGTGTAATCAACCAATCTTTTTCTTTGTCTTTAATGAAAAATGAAAACCACTTAAGCCTCACAAGATCGGGTGTGCAATTTTGGTCAGAAAAGTGTTGCACACCTCTTCAAAGTCTCTAATGTGCCGGTAAGGGGTTTCATTTTCCATTCCGTGGAAGGAAGGCAAGAGATTGATCATGCCATTCCTGAAATGGAAGGCTTCGTTGTTACACGGGAATGTAATACATCTGGGTATGGAGACTGTCTCCGGTCGAAGGTAATCGCCAAATGATTGACGCACGGGGGCAGCACCCCGTGGGGTTGCATAATTATACTCCATATGAGGATCAAAAGATTGTATCGAGGGGGTGCACTAGGGTATTGTGATATGGATGGAAAATCTTTCTGGGATGGCGTCGTATTAAGCAAGTAACGGCGTTGAGATGATCCCCCAAAGTTATTGTAGAGATTGTTTGAGCCTTCGGAAGAAAATTGTGGTATGTAGTCCTCGGCGAACCCTTGGTTCGAATTATTACTTATTAGGACAGAAGCCTATCCTTCAAAACAACACTAGCTCAAACAATTAAATGCAAAGGTTTTATCGACAAATAAATAAATCAATATAGGCGTTACAAATAATTCCCCGGCAATGGCGCCAAAAACTTTGACTCACTCAGAAAATTGTATAGTGCAAGTGTACGCTAATCAGAGATTAATAAAATTCCGATAAGATCGCAGTCGATTTCTGCTGGGAATTATATGAAGTATCGAGGATATTCTTCCAATTAAAAATCAATAAACAAGAATAAAGGATAAAAGAAAAGATGATTTAGGTTTTATGTGTTGTAACGAACCAAAGCGAACCAAGATAAATGGAACGCTAAACAAAGTAGAAACAGGAACAAGCGAGATTATAAACAGGGTTATGAAATGGTTCTTTAACAAAAGGTTAAGGAGCTTTCCCCCACCTCGGATGTGCACAACTCAACGAAATATTCTGATTAAACCACAATCAAATGGGAATAAGATATCGATATCAACAATCCTACATGAAGGATGTTAACCCAATAATAGAAGATGAAGGTAACGATATATTATTGGACAAATGCGTTGATGTTAGAGTTAAGTCTTAAGATAAAACCCTTACATGATAAGAGAAGATAAAATCCCATGAAACTCCAATATCAACCCACACACCCATTTATTGGATTTAATCATTGAACAAGCCAAGAAATGATCCCTCCAAGGTGGGTTTATGCTCCCAACCTAAGGAGATTAGCTACTCATAACACTAACGATATCAAAACACACCATTAAATTAATAGTAAGTGTAATAACCATGTTGAGAACAAGCATTCAATACACAACCACAATATTAATTGCACCAAATGATACCAATAGTCAACAAGATACAACTAGGATGGAACTTTACTTGCAATAAATTAAGTGGAAGATGAAAATGGCAAGGAAATTGTCAAGCCCTAGGAGAGAGAGAGAAAAAGCAACATACTATCTTTTATATATTTTCTTGCACAAAACTGTGATCGAATAAGTCTTAAAAAATCAAACCACTCAAAATATATACTAAGTGGAAGAAAACCACAAAATAAGGGTGGTAAAAACCAAAACAAAACTATGGGGGTTTTGCCGAAAATGAGGCACCGGTCGACCACGGGTAAGGGACCGATCGACTGCTGGTCAGGGAGAAGGCACACTATCTCACTTTGAAGGCAAATGGTGAAACCCCGGTCGACCACTGGTCAGGGACCGGTCGATCGGTCCTGCAAAATCTTGGATCCTCTCCTCTTTTGATACATAACAAGTGGCCTCGAGAAAATGACCATAACTTGGTCATGGTGAACCGGATTGACAAACCATCGCGGGCTACGTAAATTTGGATAGGATAACTATAACATCCGTGAAGGGTTCGGGCAGAAAGCTCGAATGTAGAAATGATAAAATTACTCCAGAAGTTGCATGAAACATTGAACGTTCCCGAATAAAGCGCACTTGCACCGTTTAGCACTCCAATCCCTACAAAAGCTCAAATAAACCTCGCAAAGCATATATATGGAAACGATAGGTTATACAGTACAAATGCTTAAATACGTGAAATAACGGTCACAAGCGTGCGTGCATGCATAATTAAAGGGCGCAAAATATATAATATTTGCGAATAATCACTCATTGTTAGCATCATAATTGAAAACTAATTAATTACTAACGACCTATTATTTAATTAAGCCTCATGTAAATTTTAAACTTTAACTAAATTACCGTAATGAAAACAAATTATAACCATTCCATATAAATAATTAACTACACTGTCACTTCATCAAATCAAATCTGAATATCAAAATATAATAAAAATCCATTAATCGAATAAACCATCGATTTACAATCCAATACAATATCTAGTACAACTGAATTAAATAAAATTGATATTGGGTGACATGCCTGGATAATAACTGACTGAACCCTATCTAGAATCTAAAATATAGAAAACAACTAGACAATCCCTGCATTATTCCACAACTGCTACAGCTCTGATGAGCTGGAAGTAATAATCATGCTTGATGTCCTTATGGTTGGACACAAAAAAAACATTTAATTTTTTTTTACACGTGTCAGAGTCCATAACCTTTTAAAAATATTTTATAAGTATTTAAAATGAGTAAATAAATATGTGTGCATTATTTCATATTTAAATTGGAATCTCACTCTCATGAGACAATACTCACCCCTCCACTATAGTGCGCACCTAACGTATGAATTTAACATCCTAGTTTTGCTAACCAACCTAACTAGTTTAAATATGCCTATAAATCCATAGCCACCCTATGTCCCACGTATTTATATATTTAGCTTACACTTTTGCTAAACCAGTATAATTCTTAATTATAATTTACTTGTTCATTTCAAATAACTTTCACCAGTTATTAATTGATTATTCACAGATATAAAATGTCTTATGCTTGTATGTATTTTTCTCAATTATAATGTCTTATGCTCGTATACATTTTTCTTCACAGATATATATGTATTTTCAATATAACATCAAGCACACACACATATATCACTCTCTATATATGTATAACCGCTATCCCTCAGAGTAAGAAATCATTGGATGCTAATCTCCAGTATGCTAGCATGCTCCAGGGCATATCCTAGGCTACTAGGTCGAAATCTTATCACCGAACCCAAAACGTACACATGGTTGGAGGTGTTCATATTCTTAAGTGGGTCATAACAATACCACATTAATCCACTTTCAATCCAACCTCACATAGAGTGGGCATGCACAGATCTATGACCCTAGGGACCGATACTACACCTGCTAGGATTCTCCAGGAGAGATCACCCACGGGGCGCAACCTCCACTAATAGCATATACACTAGAGTGGTATGTATAATATATATATAATAAGGAGTAAAACTTATGTATGTCATAAGATATAACAATTTCTAGATAAATTTTACTTGCACTACTTATTTTGCCCCTCAAATATTTGATTTCCCCCTATTTTTTTCCTTACCAAATTTACACTTCAATTCAAAATTAGGGGTAGTTTGGTCGTATCACTTCAACAATTTGTTCACTCTCTCTCTCATTTTTCACACAAACCTCCCATTCTACAGTTCTCTCATCAGCAAGCCCAAACAAAACCTACCTCAAACATCAACCCTTATCCCCGCCATCTCCCCCATTGCTTCAACCGCTCGCCGCCTTACCAGACTCCACGTTGCCGCTCCTCTCTACGCCGCCACTCATCTTAGGTAAGTTCGTATCGTTTTGATTTTAAGTTTCAAATAGAAGGTAATGTTTAGGTTTTTCGTTTTTCTTAAATCCTATATTAGTTCTATTTCTTATATGTTTAATTGGTTGTGTTTGCATGGTGTGTGTATTGTTTTTGGTGTGGTAGCGATTTAGGTGTGGTATGGAGATTTAGGTATCACACAGTAGAAGTACATACACTAAATCAATGTAAGATTTTATTTTTTCTAGCCCATGCCGTAAAATTCTCAATAGGCATATAGATAATATGTACTGTCTATTATACTCATATTAGAGGTAGAATGATTGGATGATTGGATACCCATTTGTATTGTTTATTATCGTCATTTTGATTAATTGGAAATAGTAAAAATATTGGATGATTAGATACCCATTTTTTATGCTATTAATCATTATGTTGATTAATTGGCAATGGTATAAAAGATTGGAATCATTAATACCGATTTTATTGTTAATTGTCCTCTTTTTGATTCATTGACAACGACAGGGATATTGGATGATAAGAAACCCATTTGTATTACTATTATCCACTGTGTTGATGCATGGGCGATTATATAAAAGTTTGAAATCATAGATACTCATTTTTATTGTTTATTGTCCAATTTTTTATTCATTGCCAATTGTAGAGATATTGGTTCATTAGATACCCATTTGTAATATTATTGTCCAATGTGTTCATACATGAGCAATGGTAAAAATATTTGGATTCTTAGATACCCATGTGTAACTTTAGGTTTCATCGATTTTAGGTTTACAATGGTTTCAATTTTAGCTTTAATCGATTTAAGGTTTCAAATGCATCAATCGAGTTTGTTGAGTTCATATGATATGTTTGATGTTAATATTCATTCGGGCTGAACACATTTCAGGTGGTGATATTTGTACTGATCTTATTTCATTTTGTTGTTTTGTCCCTTTCTAAAAAATAATAATTCGACCTGAGATGTTAACACTATGAGTTGCATTGTATATTTAATCATATTGTTGTTTTACCATAGTTATTGCTTCTATGATATGTTTGGACATACATGTTAAATGTTTTCCTTGTGGTAAAAGTCAATCTACTTGCTAATACTTTTTCATTATAATACACTCATTTTGATGGAAATTTTTGTTCTTTGTAGAAATTATAGTCTGATGAGGTTAATTTCCAACATTTTGAAGATAGTTGTATATTTTGTAGGGTGTGAGATGAAATTTGTTTTGTTTATTGTTTGACATCAAATTTTAGTGATTTGATTGTAGGGTAGGTATTCTTTGAATCATCGTTGTTGGTAATTTTAGTACTCCAGTTATTATTAGGTAAAAAAATTACTACATGAAATTAGTTATCTCACAATGTGAATTGATTTGTGATTGGGTTTTGTTTTTCGTAGATGACAGGATGCTAAAGCATAATCAGAGTAGAACTAAGTAAGTGAAGGGAAATTATCATCGAAAAGAGGATTATTCGTATAGAAACATATGATCCGGTATTGATAAATCTCAGTCAGCTCACCGCAGATATGCCTGTAGTAGTGACTAGGTAATTGTTTGCTTTCTTAAATTTAAGATGGAGATATTTAACTAGGTGAACTGATCAAGAGATGTTTTGTATTTTGACGTGGTTTCTTGATTTTTTAATTGTGATGTTAGGTTGATAACTTTATTGATTGTGATCGACAAATAATCATAAGTTATTATGGTACCTATTCTTCAATTTTATCTTCAATTTGTTATATTACTTAAGTATGTTGCAATGTAATTAATCTACTTATCGAATTCTATAGATTAAGTATATATGCCAATAGTTATTTTACATCTTCTTTATATAGGTCGGTAATAGTTAGATATTTCAATTTTTTCGTAGTGATGTGATTACTATAAGTTTTTTTGTTTTCCGTGTGGATACTTAGTTTACTAAATTTTTATTTTAAAGTGGGAAATGGTTCATGTCTAAATTTTAAAGTGGGTATATGATACTTAGTTTACTGAATTCTTTTCATCTCATAATTTTAAGATCTGATTTGAAGTTTGAGTTATAAGAGATTGATATTTGAGTCATTTCTACGTTTCTTCTTAATGGAAGTTTTGGGGAAAAAAAATAACAATCATGTCAGATCTGATGAATGGATATTAGTCTACAATACTAACTTTGATTCAAGTATTTTGGGGCTAATGTGTATATTTTTCATTCACTCTACTTTTAATTATTTTGATAGCTCTGATTTAGTGTTGTAGAATTCTGTTTATGTATAGCTTTTTGTTGAGTTCTATTTTATATAGACGTGGTTTCTAATTTACGGATTTCTATTTATTTTGTTGAAACACAATTTGTTTTTATAAATTTTGGAATTTATCTTACCAGGATATTTCTTCTATGGATCTGTTGTTTTTTTTATGGTTCTTCAAAGGAATTGTGTATAGCAGTACTTCAGATGAAGCTGAGCTCAAAGAGGTTATTTTTTATGAGGTTAACTCTGTAGGGCCTAATGTGTATAGTGGTACTTCTTATAAAGCCTGCTGGGCATAGGAGGTTATAAACAGGGATATTGTAGAGTTCTATGCATATGGGTTTGGTGTGTATTGTGTGTTTAGTTACAGATGTGAACCAAAAAACCTTTGGACGTGAGTCTCCTTCATTAGAGTGGTTGTATGCAACATGCTCCAAATTTCTTCATACAAGTTTCTCCAAATTTCTTGATGCCATGTACCACATTTATTTTAACTGAATTTTACTTTTATATAATTTAGTTACATTATATGATTTTTAGTTTGAGACATTTTCGAGATCTGCTCATTTTCAAGAAGAATTTCAATTGTGTAAATCTCTACAACCAAAGGTATTAGACATCCACAAATCATATGTTTAGTACTGAAAATTAAGTTTGAGTAGTAATCGAGAGATTTAAGACATTCCCGACCAACAAGCTCATTACAACGCATACACATGTCGAAACTACCCCGACCTTCAAACTGGAATTAAAAAAAAATGCTCCATCACACTTGCTCCTGCTACTACAGAGGTACACTTGGTGCTGCTAATGCTATTGTAAAATGCAGACCCCTGGTTTGCCCTGATTGTACTACAAATGCAAATTTTGTTGGTGCATTTGTATATTCACTGATGTTTGAGGTCTTATCATAGTTATTAGATCTATATAATATGTACTTCACATAACAGGGCCCTTTTCAGTACTTAGCACACAGTGTTATGGACATCTTGCTTCTCTATACTGAGTTCTTAAACTCATAGGGTTTGACTTTTAAATATCTTGAATATTTTATTTTTATTTCCCTGTAATTGATGGAAGTCATTTTTGGTATTCCTTTTACCACACCATTACATGAATTCCAAATGGAAATCCTTGAAACATATGGTTGACTTATACAAAGAAGGATATAGTGTACAACCAGTTATAACCGAAGTGATAATATTCACTTATACTCTAGGAAAAGTACTAAACAAGAATTACCATGGGCCTTCCCTAACTGAGGATATGATAAGGAAAATTACGACTGCTTATGGCCCATGTGGGAACAACAGGTAATATCTTTCCTTCTGGAAAAGTCCATGTTTGACATTGGTAATGAAGATGATATGGTGTTATAGCTGACAAATGAAGTGGGGAAAGTGTTTGTTATAAAGTGAGAGTTGGTTTTTTTGTAATTGGTATGAAGTGACAATAGGGAGTGAAGCATGTGTAATTCAATCCAATTGAATGCACTTTTTATATCAAACTTTATGTTGTATTAAAATGCATTATGTCAAACTGCACATGTTAAACCTGATATAACATATGCGTCACTCCATATTAAAATTCACTCCCTATTATAACTTTGCAGTTTGAATTATGTAATACCCCGCACTTTTATGGATATTTAAATTACATAAGTGAGTGTAATTTGGAGAATTGAGTAATTTCTCTGAATAATAATTTTTGGAGTCTACGAGGGTTAGATGATTTTCGATGTGTGTTACATTAACTTTTGGGATCAAGTAAATGAGTTGGATATTTTTATTACATATCGCAACTGGGTAAAGCGACAAAGGATAATATTTTAATTGGAAACCCCGCATTGAGATGTGTTGGGTTTAATAAGTGAATATTAGTTAAGTGACTCGGATGTAGATTTCGAGTGTGCGATTGGTTTTGGAATGGCCGAGATAATCATAATAGAGTATCCGGGGATTGTGTGTAGGTTTCGGGATTTTTTTGACTAATAAGGACTCACAATTGAGTAAACAAGTCAATTTTGGGTTTATATGGGATAAACCCTTATTTCCCTCTATATAAGGCACGAGAGAGTGGGAGAAAGGAAATAATAGAGAGAAAAAGAACAAGGCAAGAAAAGAGGAGAGAAAAGGGAGATTCCGCTAAACTCCGCGGGATTTGACTCGAGGTCGTCGAATTTTCTCCACGAGGCAAGTGTTTACTTGCTTTATTAATTTAGTGTGTTTATTTATCATATTATAGTTGGTGTGTAAAACTATAAAGATCTTTGGGTTTGATTTCCGTGAATCAAAACGGGTTTTTTGAAAGATTAACGAATAAACCCCGGATAATATTCAATTCGGGAAACTTAGAAATGAATTGAAATTAAATGTTGAATATGGGTTCTAGGATGATTAGAACCTTTTTTATGTGTGTATATATTGTTGGTTGAGGTTGGAGGATGATAGGAGAGAAAATAAAAAGCTTGGAAGTGTATTAATGGAGGCTTGGGATTTTGGAGTAGAATGTGAATAGTGACACAATGTCATTTCCGAATCGATACGGGCAGTAAACGAATCGATTCGGCTCTTGGTCAAAAAATAAAATCTGTAGATCTTTTCGATACGGTAGTGTGGACGCTGACCACGTATTTGTATGATTTTTTTTGAATTTATAAAGATTTTTCTACGGACGTCTGTCCCCGTTCAAAACGTTATTTAGAAATCAAACCTCACATTGGGAGAAAATTAATGGATGTCTTAGTTAGAAATCAGTGTTAGGATGGTTATGGGGACGTTGGTTGAGGTTATAAACCATAAAATGGAGAATGGGTTGATATTTGGGTATTTTACAGATGATGAAATCGCCCAAATAGTTCCCTCCGAACAGTGCTAATCGATTCGGGTCTAGACCGAATCGATTCGCATAAGGGGACTTGTAAGGCTGTCTCTTGCCGAATTGATTAGGATTAAGACCGAATCGATTCACCTTAGAGGACCTACTTACAGAATAATTTCTGAATCTATTCGAATGGAAACTGAATCAATTCGCTAGCCTGAACTAATTCGCATTTGGGGCGAATCGATTCGCCTTTGTTGAATTTGGAAATTTTCCTTCTTTGAGTTTAGGGGGAGTTAAATTGCAATTGGAGATTATTATGGGGGGTTCTAGTTATGATAATAGGACTCCTAGACGACGGTGTTAAGGGTGAGTAAACCTTGGAATGAAAGAGAGAACCTTGGGTTAGTTTAGTGTACAATCCAGGGTATGAACTTAGTGAAGGTTCGGGTCGAACAACGTTCGAGAGAGGTTTTTGGCAAGGGTGTATAGAGAATACTTATGCGTTTAGTGTTTTAAGTATATGAATGCTTATATACTATTCTGAATGGGATCATTCGGGGTTATTGGCTATCGCTACAAGATTTTGGCAATTATAGCCATAATATATTGAGAAGTGATATAGATTATATATACAATGTGGTTCCGGTATATATAATATGATACGAATAAATATATCTATGTGTGATTGGTATATTTATACTTTAGAGGTTGATTCCACGGGCTTTCCTTTGGCATAGGGTTGGAATAGCCAGATTATATATTTTCTCTAGTGCGATTCGGGGACGTTGCGCGATGTAGGTGAATCCCCTGGTTTGAGGAGCAGGGAGAGTATATCCCCAGGTCATATCGTCTTGCGTACGAGTGATATGTGTGTACTCCACTTGCATAGGGAACATGAACGCCTCCACCGTTGTGTATTTTTTTAGCATGACCATGAGTGAGTCTGGCTTAGTACCGTGGTTGAGTGAGTAAACCCAGATTCGAATAGGCACTATGAAACTGCATCCTCGAGTTATTGCTCGATAGGATGGTTATTATACTTATGTTGTGATAGGTATTCTGGGTACCTCGATTTTCCACCACAGGCCCAGGCGAGTATCCCAGTGAAAATGACCCAAAGTCTGGGCTACATGCACCCCAACCAATTCAGTTACGACTCAGTCAAGTCCCTAAAATCTCGTATGCAGATATTCTACGGATTATGAACTAACGTGGGGGAGTCCAACACCCTCACTCCCCGATATCAAAGATGTATATAACAAATCCTAAGCCTGGGGCAAGGGGCACGCATTTTATTTTCCTGTAAAGCACTCCCCGGAGTATAGAGGAATAATATTGAGAGCAACACCATGGACGTAGGCATTCTTGCTGAACCACGTAAATATCGTGTCATGTGATTGGTATTCTTTACATTATTTATTTACTTTGGTGATTGCCTTCTCTTATTAATTTGTGTTGGACTTAATTTTCACCATAATTGGGGCCGTCTGTGGGAACGTTTTCCTTCCTTTAAGAAAGACCTCACCAAAAAAGAATCTATAATGTCTGGTCACAATAGAAACTCCCCTCAAGCAGGGGATATCTAAGAACAGCCTACCCCTCGCAGGATCAGATCTGAAGTTCGACGTTCAGATCAAAGGGGTCTCCTAGAGAGGCAGGCCTCAGAACAAAGTCAGGGACCAGTGAGGTCCACACAAAGCTCCAAGTTGATCGATGCCTATGAGGCAAGTCTCCAAGAGCAAGGAGAGGATGCTCGCAAGCAAGAGGCTGAGAATGCTCGCCTAAAAGGAGTTTGGAGAGGATGGAGAAAGAACTCCATCGCAGCACTAGGCGACGTCCATACAGCACTCCTAGCCCTCAGGCGAGAAAGTCTCGCAGGCGAGGAAGGATTCCTAGATGCGGATCCCAAAGATTTGAGGAGAATGAGTCGGATGATGACTTTCTCGAACAACAATGACCAGTTCGCCGTTATAGGAGCCCAGCTCGAGGTGATGAGGATATACGAAATTTGGTCCGAAGAGAGATGGACCAACACCCAGCACATCGGGGTTCCAGTTCAACCAGATAACTTCCTCGGCGAGCTCTCAAGACCCAGATGAAATCCCATTTCTCAAGGGAGATATAAGAAGAAGAAGCCCCCAAGAATTTTCTATTCTGAGATTCAAGATCTATGACGGAAAAACTGACCCTATCGATCACGTTAGGCAGTAAAAGAAGTCCACGACTCTCTAGAACCATAAGGATGCACTAATGTGCCAGATTTTTCCCTCGAGCCTACATGATGTGGCCCAAAAGTGGTTCGAGAGGCTCCCTCATAGGTCCATTAGGAGCTTTAACTCCCTGGCCGAGATTTTCACGACTCACCTCATTACCAATAACTCCGATCCAAAGAGGATGGATGATTTGCTAACAATGAAGAAAACTCCTCAGGAGAGCCTCCGATACTACACAAAGAGGTACTGGGAGTTGTTCAACGAGGTCGAGGACTACTCGGAATAGGTAGAAATGTCCTCTTTAAAGATAGACCTACCTAGATCTTGCCTTCTGCACCAATTCCTGATGAAGAAGGATGCTACAACCATCGATGACCTGATGACTCGCATCGAGAAGTACGCCAAGGTAGAAGATGTGACCCACCTCAATGCCGGAAAGAATGGCCGGGCTAAGCTCGCTGCCAAGGGAAAGGATAAGGCTGAGAACCAGAAGAAAGGAGGCAAGAACGGAGGCAAGGGTGGATCCAAGAATGGAGGCAAGAATGATGTTTTGAAAGCATTTCAGGCAGTAAATACTTTCTTCAAAGAAGTAATCTATAAGATCCTATCAAAGATCAAAGATGAGCCATTTGTTAAGTGGCCCAAAAAGATGGGGGAGACCCCTCAAAGAGAAACAACGAGTTGAGATGCGCTTTTCACAAAGAGGTAGGACATAAGACTGAGCACTCCAAAGCCCTTAAGTCTCACCTTGAAGAGTTGGCCGAGACCGGGCAGCTGAACGAGTTTGTGGAGAAGAAGGTAGAGAAGGTCGCTGCCAATGGAGATGCGAGGCCTGACAACATACTCGAGGATGATGCTGGCCAAGAATTTGAAGTAATTCATGGGGCATCTGATATAAAGAAGATTCAAGGGAATTCAGCTCAGATGAAGTGAAAAATCTTATAGCAGTAATGCAAGCTTTCCAGATCGATCCAGCGAAGACTTAGTCAGGAAAACATCGATGATAATATGACGTCGATTACATTAAACACATCATGTTCATAGATGAATATCTAGTGGGCGTAATAACCCCACATCATGACGCCTTGATCATTACCCTCAGGATAGACAACTATGGCGTCGACAAGTTGCTCATCAACCAGGGAAGCACATTCGAGGTAACGTATCTCGACCTGTTCAGAAAATTGAAGTTAAGTGTAGCTGACTTGCCGGAAGACACTGTCCCTCTAGTTGGATTCACTGGGAAAGTAACTATCCCATTGGGAAAGATCGTGTTGCCAGTAAGGGAACGAAGTGTCTCCAAGATGATCGAGTTTCTGGTAGTTGACATTGACTAGCCAAACCAAGCTATCCTCGGTAGAGGCTGGCTACATGAAATAAGGGCAGTCCCGTCAACCTACGATCAAAAACTCAAGTACGTGGCTGAGCGAGGAGTGATGGAGATCCACGGAGATCAAGTGATGAAAAGAAGGTGGTTCAAAGAAGCCATCCGCCCGAAACCAGAGAAGAAGGTCGAGAAGGCTAAGGAGAAGGTTGATGAGTAAGAAGGTTTGATACCTTTGAAAAAGCAGCTAAAGTATGGAAGACCCGAAGTATATGAGACCAGGCTCCTCCCCTCTGAGTGGGTTGTTAAAAACCTAGAAGAACTAGCAGCCGGTGGTAGCAAAAAGGATAGGAGTTTCTTGATTGGGATATCTCTCATAGATCAAGAGAAGGAAAAACTGATGATGCTATTAAGGAGAAACCTAGATGTTTTCACGTGGGAATCGTACGAGGCTTAGATTTGATCCCAGTATGGTTTGTCATCGGTTGCACGTCGACCCCACTTTTAGGCCTATCGCACAGAAGGCACGGCGAACTACGCCAGAAAAGGCCAAAGCTGTAGAGAAGGAAGTAGAGAAGCTACTGGATGCAGGATCTATACGGGAAGTTCAATTCCCTAAATGGCTGTCTAACCTATAGTAGTGGTTTTGAAGAATAGTGGAAAATGGAGTGTTTGTATTGATTTCACTGACCTTAATAGGGCGTGCCCTAAGGACAGTTTCCCCCTCCCAAAGATCGACCAATTGGTGGACACTACAGTAGCTCATGAGAGAATGAGTTTTCTACATGAGAATTCGGAGTATCACCACATTCCTCTATATGCGCCAGACCAAGACAAGACCGAATTCATTACCACCGTCGGATTATACTGTTATAAAGTTATTCCCTTTAGGCTCAAGAATGCAGGAACAAGTTACCAGCGGCTAGTCACCAAGATGTTCAAAGACCAAATGGGAGATACCATGGAAGTCTAAATTGATGATATGCTCGTCAAAAGCAAGCGAAAAGAGGACCATCTCTTAGACCTATCAAGGACCTTCTAAATCCTCACGAAATACCGAATGAAACTCAATGCAACCAAGTGTTCTTTCGGTGTCCAGTCTGGAAAATTCCTCGGGTACTTGGTTAGCGAGAGAGGCATTGAAGCTAACCCGGACAAGATCGATGCAATTAACAAGGTATAGCCTCCCCGCACGATACACGATATACAGAAGCTCACAGGCATGCTCATCGCTTTGAATCATTTCATCTCGAAGTCCTCTAAGAACTGTAATCCGTTCTTCCAGCTCTTAAAAGGAAATAAGAAAGTAGAGTGGAATCAAGATTTCTTAAAAGAATTGGAAGAACTCAAGGCTTATCTCAGCACACCACCTTTGCTCGTCATACCTCAAGAAAATAATTCCATGTACTTATACCTTACCATCTCCATCCATGTCGTTAGTTCTGCACTAGTAAGCAAGAAAGCAAGACTCTAGCACCCAGTCTACTATGCGAGCATGACCTTATTAGATGCCGAAACAGTGGTACCTACCACCGGAGAATCTCACCTTTTCACTAGTGATAGTCTCGAGGAAACCTAATCACTACTTCGAAGCTCACACTATCATCGTCCTTACATCACACCCCCTTAAAGCAGTCCTGCAGAAAGTGGCTATGTTTGGCAAATTATCCAAGTGGCCAATCGAGCTCAGATGATTTGACATCGAATTTCAACTAAGGAATGTAATCAAGTGGCAGGTGCTCGCCGACATCATCGCGGAATTCACAGGCGAGCAGCCTCGCGATCAACTTTAACGTATGGATCAGAGGGAAAATCACTCAACAGGAGTAGTGTGATGACTATTTGTTGATGAAGCCTACAACTCAAAAGGGGAATGAGTAGGTATTGTGCTCGTTACTCCAGAAGATACAATTCTCAAGAAGGGAATCAGACATGGATTTGAAGCCTCGAACAATGAGGCAGAATATGAGGCTTTGATAGCAGGCTTATAGAACACACAGGCATTGTGTGCAAAATAGCTACAGGTGTTCGGAGACTCACAATTGGTCTCCAATCAGATAAATGGGGACTTCAATGCGAGGGATGAAAGAATGGCATCCTACTTCTCCTTAGCAAAAAGTTAATGTCCTACTCTGATGAAGTCAGTGTTTAACAGTTTCCTAGAGCATAAAACAGTCATGTCGATGCCCTAGCAGCCTTAAGTTCAGTAATCGACTCCGACTTAAAGAGAACAATACATAAAGACTTCCTCTCCCAACCAAGAATCATCAAGAGCGAATAACTTCCACACATGGGTCGTATCCTCCAGATTGAATCAGTACCTAGTTGGATGGATCCCCTAAGGGACTATTTGAAGAATGGTGCACTACAGACGACAAGAAGGCCGCTCATCAAATAAGAGTCAAAGCTGCCCACTTTCACTTATCTCGTAAGGACAAGCTATATAAGAGATCATTCAACGGCCCTTACCTCCAATGTGTTCACACAAAGGATGTCGAGCAAGTGTTGCGCGAGCTTTATGAAGGAATCTATGGGAGCCATATTGGAAGGAGATCGCTAGCTTTCCAAGTAATAAACGAAGGCTACTGGTGGCTATATATGTAGAGAGATTCTAGAGTATATGCTCGCAAATGCGAAAAATGTCAGCTACATGCTCATATGGTCCACCAACCTTTCAGCTACCTGAGATCACTTACCAACCCTTTGCCTTTTGCCTAATAGGGAATGGACATCATGGGCCCTCTTCCTACCACTGTCTGTAATCGCAAGTATCTGTTGGTCGCCACAGATTACTTCACCAAATGGATTGAGGCTGAGCCGCTGGCAAACATCAGGGATGCAGATATGATGAGATTTATATGGAAAAACATAATTACTTGCTTTGGGATCCCTAGAACCATCATCACTGAAAATGTAATGCATTTCGAGAGCGGCCCCTTCCAGAGTTTTTGCAACGACCATGGGATCACGCACCACTTTAGCTCGGTTGCCTACCCTTAGAGCAACGGCCAAGCTGAGGCTTCCAACAAAACAGTGATCGATGGGTTGAAGAAAATACTTGAGCGATCCAAAGGTCCATGGGTGAGTGAGCTTCCACACATTCTGTGCACTTACCGCACTACCCCATGACGAGCAACTGGGGAAACTCCATTCGCACTGACATATGGAATGGAAGCAATAATCCCTCTAGAAGCCGGCCTCCTAACCATGAGATCCACCTTGGTCGACGAAGGCCAAAATGATGCAGCATTACTCACTGAAATCAACCTAGCTGATGAACGCAGAGAACTAGCCCTAGTAAGATTAGCGAGATATCAACTGCAGCTCGCAAAACACTATAACAAAAAGGTCGATCCGAGGACATTCCAGATCGAGGACTACGTCCTAAGGAAAGTTCTTAGAAGTGCAGTAAAACTATCTAATGGCAAGCTGGGTCCAAATTGGTAGGGACCATTCAAGGTGACAAGTGACGACCTACAAGGAGCCTATCAGTTAGAAACGCTGGAGGGCAGAGAGATACCCCGAGCATGGAACGCAGCCAACGTGATAAAATTCCATTTCTAGTTCTTTCATTAATCTTTTATCGCATTGCTAGAATTGGCAACTTATTTTTTAATGGCTTTTTATTAATAAAAGATTATTTAGCAGTGGCATCCTATGAAGTGTTAATTTTGTATTATGAACTTTATAACTTGCACACCTTTTCCAAGCGACATGCAGATTACCAAGTATACCAAAGCAGGGAATCACCCTCCTTAGTTTTTCATTATAAAACACAAACATCCTTTTAGCATTGCCCCTGGAAATATATGAAGCCCTACAGGGGACCCTTACGCAGCTCGGCCAAATCAAATTGGTCGCCAAATAATGTTTGGCACAAAAAACCTGATCGGATAGAACATCCAACACCAGATGTGTCCTCGCCATTGCCATACTTAGGCCTAAGGGAGTGTGACGAAATGACCTAAAAGGTAAAGTAGGTAAGAATGGTATCTCATAAGCATACTGGACTGGGAGGATACTCACAAGACAAAATAACTCTACCTACATCAAATCTAGTCGGCTATGAAGAGCCCAAGAAAATCAAACGACAAAATTAATGAAGTAAAAATACACAACATATGTTTAGTCGACAAAATGACCAAAACATACATATTTTATTACTTCGTTAAATTTATAAAAAGTTACATTGAACTAAGAAAATCCTAATGAGGATTAGGCCTTTGTGTAAGTTAATCAACCACTTGTGATCTCCGTCCGTCGTCCGGATGAGGGGCCCATTCTTCCTCAACTTCATTCGCATCTGGCTCTAATAGATGCCTGGGTATGGCATCTATAGGGACCCACTGGTCATCCCTCCTGAAAGTATTAGGGCTTAGAGTTGAAGGAGAGATCCCGTGATGGTACCAGAGTACTGAGTTCCTGTGGAAATGTAGCTCCCTCAGGGCGCTCAAGCATCCCCTAATAAAGGACAGCTCTTCAAACTCTGTCAACCTCATCAGAGCATCAGTCCAACCTTGGTCATAACCATCAGCCCATACTCATCGAAGACCTTTCTTGAATATATGCCTCAGCCTTGTGACACCCCTTTAAAGCTCAACAACAATTACGTACGCTCGATGAACATCTTCTTGAAGCTCGTCCATCTCCCTAGCTGGCCCCCTACATCTTCACCATCTCACGGACCAGTCGATGGGGTAAAACCTCAAAAAGATAGAGGAGCGATGTTCGGCCCTGTGCCAGCTCGCTGAACAGTCGATGAAGAGGAACCTCACAAAACTTGAGGTGTGACGCTCGACGCATGCTCCCTGAGTCGTGATGCCTCCCTCCTCAGAGTCCCATTCTCCTATTGAAAAGATTCTCCAACTTCATTAATTTCGAAGGCATCTAGAAGATTAGCTCTCAGAGTATTCACTGCCTCTTGGACAGAAGCACCAACTTCTTCCATATCCTGAAGTTTATCCTTCAGTTTGGCAACGAGCTTAGACTGGTCTTTAAATCTTTTATTCCTCGACCTGAGAGACTTACAAATCCTAACGGAGGCTTGGCGAACTTAGTTACTCGCATTGGGACTAAGGATCCTTCCCAGTTGAGAGGTGGTAGGTATATATTCATCTACATCAATCAACTACAATCCATACAAGCATTAAAGAGCAGATGAATCAGTATGCAGAAAAGAAATTATTTACATTTTATTCGAATAAAGAGGTCCAAGTACATGGGTAATCAAAAGAGCAGTACAAACAAAGCAAACGGTACAAAAGAAGTCCTAAGAACAGGATAGCTAGCAACCTCAGTTTATTCAAAGGTCGTTGATTGATTTCCCTTATCAACAGCAGCAGAAGCACCTCCCTCAGATGGAGCAACTATTGTTCCTTGAATGGAGGGGGTATCAGCAGGAATGGTAAGAGACGCAAGAACATCATTGTCAATGGCCGGGACAGGTACATAGTCCACAATGGGCTTCGAACTTGGATCATTCTCATCAAATAAGGTTGAGTGAACATCCACTCCAGTAGACAAAAGAGCCTTGTTCCAGCCCTTCTTGAAGTTCGAAAGACTGATGTAGCCTATCTGAACCTCGGCGTCCTCATACGTAGCAGTCCACCCGGCATTGTATGAGCTCTCCTCCACTGACTTTACCATTTTCGCCAGTACCCTATTCTCCTCCATCACAGCTAGATTTCTCGTACAAACCAAGTTATATAACTGCTGCAGCTCGTTTATCTCCTTGATCGTTGCCTCCCTTACCTGATTGGATTCAGTAGGGGCAAGATCGAAAGACCTCTGAGCATTTTTGGCAGTCTCCAAACTGGCCTCCAGCTCGACACTCTTCCCCTTGAGCTCAGCGTTCTGCTTCTCCAGATCAACATTCTTACTCACCAGCTCATCGCGAGTATGGTAGAGCACGAAGAATTCAGTCACGAACTATAAGAAAAGAGAGAGCATTAAAAAAGGAATTATTAAGTAGGATATTACAAGTATTAAAGAATAGAAGAATACTTACTAAGGCTAGGATATGACTCGCCTATAGAACTAACTGGTCGTTCCCCATTGCCTTTTGTCGACCAGCAGGCAAAACTAGGGAGAGATTGTGACTGAGGCCCCCTCGAGCAACGCAGACATGGGCACCAAAGCTTTCCACACCTTCATCCTCGCCTCCACTCTCCTTCTTTCCTCTTCCCTCTCTTTCTTCTCCCTCTTATCTCTCCTCTTATCCTTCACCTTCTTCCTCTCTTCCACCTTCTTCTTCTCCTCTTCCTTCTTTATCTCTCTCTCTCTATCTCAACTTCTCTTCCTCCCTCCTCTTCTTTTCTTGCTTAATGGCGGTAGGTTGAGAACCAGTGGAAACTTTCCCACTGTTAGATTTCTGCTTCTTCAACCTCCTAGAGAGAAGCACATCATCATCATCATCCCTAATCAGATTCTTCCTAGGAGGAGCTATATATTCCTCGCTAGAACTGATCGATTCACTGGAAGATGCTTGAGATTTTGAAACCTCTTTGTAGCTGGAAGACCCTTCACCACTAGAGCTCTCCTCACTGGAACCACCTTCAGCACCATCCCCGTTATCACCTTCGCTACCCTCACCATAACTGCTCTCCTCCTCATCCAATTGGATAGCATCTGCAGTAACCTCTTCAGTGATGTCTATATAACAAACCCTAAACCTTGGGCAAGGGGCACACGTTTTATTTTCCTGTAAATCACTCCCTGGAGTATAGAGGAATAATATTGAGAGAAACACCATGGACATAGGTATTCTTGCTGAACCACGTAAATATTATGTCATGTGATTGGTGTTCTTTACATTCTTTATTTACTTTGGTGATTGCCTTTTCTTATTAATTTGTGTTGAACTTAATTGTCACCACGTGTATAATTATACTTGTTGCATATAGTATATAGCTTGTATATGAAGGTGAGATATCATATAAAGTAAATATATGTATATAAAGTGAAAAGACTGATAAAGTGTATTTCCCCTTCCGGTAGATGTATATCCCGATTTATGAAAATAAATTGTAGGTTCTAGTAAGAACTAGCTATATATATATATACGCGTTATGTGCTCAGGGCCTAATGAATCCCGACGATCAACATTTGGATGATTTTTAAAGGATGGGTGATATCGTTTAGTTAGGCAGGGTAGCTTAACTAGGTTACCTAAAAGATATGCGGTAGGTGTGCACTATTAGAAGAGGGGTAAGGGGTATCTCATGGGAGTGCGATACCGATTTAAATATGAGAGATTTCATATTTTCATAAATATGGCATTTATGCACTTGCAAATATTTTCAAACTCGGGCTCTGACCCGTTTCTCTATTTCCTCCTCTCTTTCTATATATGTACACATATATTGGTGTCCAGACACTGGGATGCCTGGATGATGATTCCTTCGAGTCAGATGTTTTCTACAGCAGTTGTGGATGCAGGCAGGTTTATTTTAGACGCCAACCTAATAGGTTATTAGTAATTAAATTAGTTTTCGATAGTGATGCTAAGAACGAACCATATGAGACTCATATTTTAATTTGGTATAGGATTGATCACCCGGTATTTTATTAGGCGGGTTGTCACAAATTACATATGCAGATTTGATATATCAAACTTCATATGTTATATTAAACTTTTTTAACCTGCATATGTAGATAGAAAATCTTTGTTATGCTTTATCTTTCGGGAAAATTGGATATCAAATTTACGTATGTTATATCTATTAATAAGGGGCTAATTTTGATCCCAATATTGGTTAAAGCATGTTTCTATATAGATATACTCTATGGAAGTTTGAAATCTATTAATTAGGGGATAATATTTCCTTCTTAAAGAGGAAGGCATGCCCCCTTTCAGGACAATTGGATTGAATTACATATGTAGGTATAATATGCGCATTCAAACTGTACATATTACATATGCATATATGTTATATAAAATTTTGATATATTAAATCTGAATTACATATGCAGGTTAAAAACTTTGATATATCAAATGTGATTTGATATATCAAACTTTTTTGTAATTCAAACTGTAGTTTGATATCTACATATGTTATCTCAAATTTGAACATCAAACCTGATATCTACATATGCATATGTAATTCAAATCTGCATATGTTATATCTACATGTGCATATGTTACAAAAAGGTTTAACCAGTATATGTTATATCTACTTATGCATATGTTATAAAAAAGTTTAACATGCATATTGATGATAGAAGAAATCGTCCACTAGTCGCTTTCGTATCAACAAGTCAAGTGTAAAATAAGTAACGAATAAACAAAGTGAGTAAATAGAGATAAAACAAGATATAGAGTGGTTCAGCCCCTAAAATGGGCCTATATCCACTGTGTTGCTCCATTATCATTATATGTTATGTATTTTACAATATAATCGTGCCTAAAGAGGCATACAAGTATGAGAATAAAGGACAGTACATGATGATTGATGATTCTGGTGTGCCGGAGAGGTAGCTGCGATGTGGATTAGCAACCCCGAAGTTATATTCTGAGGTTGTATAAAGAGAATCGGTACTGTAGAACCTGCCATGGGCGTGTGGAATCGATCCTCCATTTCGAGGTGTGGTCCTCTATTTATAAGAGATATTCTCACGTGCTTTGTGCACGTGACGTACATAAAATCTGGAGTTATTTTAATGGAGGGGGATGCGGCCTATAAGGCAAAAAACATAAGTGTCACATCCTGTAACTGGCTATAGGCAAAGGTGTCGTGCCCAGTACTTGATGGGTCCGCATCATGTTCATGGTGGTCGCGCCCTATGATGAGGGGGGTCGCGCCCTGTATGAGGTAGGGCCGCCCTCCGAGTTCAGAAGGTCTGCGCCCTATATTGATAGAGTCCGCAACATGTGATCATATGCAGAGTTGGATACATTCCGTGGTAGGGTGCTATATTTGTACTATCAATAAGGCCCCAAGTCGTAGTGCCAAGAGAATTTGGTTGGGGATGCATCTTAGGTAAGTTTTCTTTGGTGTCGGGGTATGTCCAAGGCGACGATTCATCTTTCACGTCCTCTTATATAAATTGTTCAGGCCGTGGAATTCATTACATTTCCAAAACTTTTAGAGCAAATCGAGAGTGAATTATGTTATTCCTTTCTCTTTCATTTTTCGGCAATCTTCCAAGGTTGTGTGTGGTGGTGCAAGGGGGTTTGAAGCTGAGCATTGCAAGTTTCTTCATTTCCGAGTAATTTTTCAACCAATCATCTTTTTAAATATCTCTCGAAGTTTGTAATTCTTCTCTAAGTACATGAACACATGAATTTTGCCCTTCTGATCCTCAACACTTGCATTTTTTTGGATTACTTGATAGGAATCCAGGGTTTTGTTTGAATAATCTTCTAGTTTCTAAGAGTCCAACATGTATCCATGATAAATAAATTGCAATTATTGCTAGAATTCTTTGAATCGACTGAGTTTGTATCAAATAATTGTTCTTTGATGTTCTTGATGTTATTTATGTTCTTTAAGAACACAATTCACATTCTAGGCCTTCGATCTTTAAACGAATATATATTAGGTACAAAAGTGTTTGTGTGAGTAGCCGCGACGTGGTAGAATATACATTTAGTAATTTTAGAGATGACTGTGGCATGTAGACTATAATCCCTCATTTTAGTAAGCTTCCGCGGAACTATAAGCTCCCTTGCTGATATAGGATATGGCTGCCGTCGGTAGGGTAAGAGGGTAATCCCTTAGCAACTCAAGTAGGGAAATGACCCCCATCAAATCAATATGCCATCGCGCTAATTGTCTTTCAGGGATTAAACCCCACTTAACATTTGGCCAATCTTGTCGATCACTTCTATTCACTATTCGTATAACTAATCTTGTCGTGGATTCTTAAAGTCTTTCAAGCCATTCTGGTTGCGGTGCCTAACTGGGAACTCTACTTTTCAGGTACTGCTGTAGCCATATGAGTTGTGACCTGGATGAATATCTGAGAGACTTTTAGGTAAATCAATTCGGAACCTCTCCCCCTGAACTCTCTTTCGTGCCCCCTCTAAGATCAATAGGGCCCTTCCAACTGAGGGATTGCCCTAACTGCATGATACTAGACTCAGACTCCATGGATTCTTCTTCTAAGAAGGATTTTATGTCTCTCCCCCCCCCCCCCCCCAATGGAAGAGGAAGCCAATTCAAGTAATCATCCATTGGGAGTAGGAGATGATGCCGCGGAAGTTAGGGATAATCAAGTTGGTCCATCTGGGAGGGCTGAGAGACCCCTGGTTGTGCTTAATATCTGCATCATCATGACCCAAGACTAGGTTGACCAGGTGGCTGAGACCTTTGAGTTTCCAGAAAACTTGATGTGCTCAGCACCTTTCGCGAACCAACGACCTTGCACGGCACTTTTTGATGATGGGGTCTGCTTTCCATTGCATGCCTTTATTTATGGGCTGCGGCTGCCGGTTCCTGTACCCATTAGACATATTTTCCAGACCATGAAACTGGCACCAACCACGTTAGATCCCAATGTCTGGAGGGCCATACTTGTCACAGTCATTCTTTGGGAGAACAAATTTAAAAAGGACATTACTCCCATGGAGTTTTTTCACTTCTACCGCCTGAAGGAAAACTCTGTGAAGTTCATCGGATACTACTACTTCTCCGTTAGTGGTAGGGACAAGACCCTTTATACTGGGAGGCCGACCAGTGTAAAGAACTGGAAGGGTAAGTAATTCTACATCTCCATAAAAGGCTGGGAGATTCACCCCATGGAGAATGAGAGGGAAAAGTCATATAGACTACCGCAGCAATGGGGGTATCCCTCCAAGCTAGGTATTTGAATCATAGTCACGTCCCTTCTTTATAGTTCCTTATTAATCTCTACTAACCTTCCAATTGTTATTCTGCAGTACTTGACAACTTATAACTGAACGGGAGGCAAGAAAAAAGAGTTGCCAAGGCTGCGGTAATTCCTACTAAACAAAACAAATTCAGTGTCCTTGTAACATATGCAACCGTTTTCAAAGCAGGTTTCTTTCCCAGCAAGTCCATTCCCAAGGACATGGCCGCGGGAGGTGATAATTTGATAATCAGTATTTATCTGTGGAAATTTTTGTTAACTTTGAATATTTACCGTTTGTATTCATTTTTTAGGTGAGGAGGTTGATAGGGAACTGTTGGCCGTGCAGTTGCTGGAATTAGACGAGGATGCCACCGTTCTCAATAATATTGTGCGGAGCAGGAAGAGGAAGAGGACCAAGACAAAAGATCCAGCCGCGGTCCCTTCAGGCGACCAAAATGCACTTGCCGTGACCCCAACTCAGGTCGCGGAGAAAATAGTAATTACTGCGACCCAACCACAAGCTGATTTTGATGATGACATTGGATCCAACCTGGTCGCGATAAGTTTGATGTCAACTTTCGATGCTCCCCTTTATACACCTTCTCCGCCTCCTCCACCTCTCAATTTAGTAAATGCAAACTTGGAACCCCCTCAATTCCGCGGTGGAGTTGGTCCCGACAGTCGTCCACAACCTCAGTTAAGACAACCTAACCATGAGTTCTCATGGGACACTACCACAAAAGTCGTGCGAAGAATGAAGAGGGCCCTCGACATCGTGGACCATGACATGTTGGTGGAGGAATACCATGATGATCTGGAGGGCTGCGGCCTCCAAAGTCTCCTAAGGGTAAGTGTTGGTGCTTTTTCCCTTTTTATTTTGCATTCCATATTTTGTACTAACTTTTTAATTTTAAGTAGCGGATGTTATGGTGGCCCAAAAGAGTAAGTATAAGGCCCTGTATAAGCTCAAACAGGCCGTGGATAGGGTGCACGCCGCTTACTTGGAGGTTGCACGGACTTTATTATTTGAGGCCGGGTAGAAGTCTACTGTCGCGGCTCTTCAAGTAGCCAAGATGGACTTAGCTACTGCAAATAATGCAAGGGAAGAAGCAAAGGAAAACATCAAACAGGCCGCAGAATCACTCAGAGCCTCCCAGGCTTAGACCGTGGAAGCTGCACAGGCCATAGAAACTTATAATAACAAGCTCATGCTTCTTCAAAAGAAGTATGAGGAGCTGAAGGCCAAGTCTGCGCGTGATGCCGAAGCCCATGCCACGGTAATGAAGAAAATAGAGGCAGAGCATAGCGACGCCCTTCAGCTGGCAATTGACCATACAGTGGAGTCATTCAAAGGCTCCAGGGACTTCTTCCTCATCAATAATAAAGCCTACCTCGGCGGCTACCAGGAGCTGAGGCAGAGAATAATAAAGAACTTACTTGAGACCAATGAGATGGTTCTCGCCTGGAGATTCAGAGATGCTGAGCATCAAGAATGCATTATTGAGCTCAAGGCCGCGGAGGAGGAGAAAGCCAGATTGAAGGCTGAGGCTGAGGCAACTGCCTGGATGAAGAGACAATAATGAATGCAGAGGGGGAATAAGGGGATGAAGACGATGATGTCGAATCTTAGGGTTGCGACCCTTTTTACCATTTTTGAACTCTTTATGGTAGCTGCGTCCCCTCTTTGTTATTTTGCCTTTTGTAGTAGCTGCGGCCTATTTGCTTATAACTTTTGTATCTTCTACTTTCCTTGCTTCGATGCTTTTAATGAATTCATACTTGGAAATGCTTTCTTTATTGAATGAGCTTGTATAACTAATAGATTAAGTCTGTGGCGCTATAACATACTTATTTCTTCATAGTATGCACTCTTTTTGAACTACCGTGGCACCCTCGAGTAGTGCTAAGGAACCTTCACAAGTATGGGTCATAGGCTACGGTTGTAATTCGTATGGATCATGTACATGGGCCGCGACCCTTTCTACCTTGAAATTAATGGAATGGTATCCCCTATAATAGAGTCGCGACAGTCTGACAATCTTGCGTTTACTATTATTTTTGAATGAATTTACTTAATGGTTGCAGCTATATTGATAGGGATGTGCTTCTTTTGAATATTTGAAATCCCTCTGTAGTAGCTTTAATTGGACCTAAACCCAAGCCATTATCGTATCAACACTTAGTCTCTTTAACAGTTGCACTATACCGTAGAATACCATAAGTGCATTGTATATAGGCCGCGGCACCTTACAAGTGCCTTGCAACTGGGTCAAAAAAATTCTTCTTGACCATGGCCATGGCAGGTTAACTTTTACTACCTGCCTTTGCCCCTTACAACGATGGTTGGAAGTTCTGCCTCTTGAATAGGGCCGCAGCTGTTTGCTAATGGTTGCATCCATATTTGAAAGTGGTAACCCCTTCCTGAATAGAGGCTACACATTGGAGTTGTTTTTTGTCATCCCATAACTAGTATGGAACATATAGAGAAGGCTAAGGCTTTTCCTCTAGTGCTTCAATTTCCTTTCACGAAATATGGCCTTTATCTTCCTTAGCATCGCCCTTCTGTATGTAAATGGGATATTATCAAGCCTCCCCAGGCTGGGTTATGTTATTAAGCCACCCATAACTAATACATATCATATTTTCAAGACTCCCTAGGCTGGGTTATGTTATTAAGCCACCCACATCTAACACATATAGGATACTTTCAAGCGTCCCCAGGCTGGGTTATGTTATTGAGCCACCCACAGCTAACATATAGGATACTTTCAATCCTTCCCAGGCTGGGTTATGTTATTAAGCCACCCACAGCTAACATATAGGATACTTTCAAGCCTCCCTAGGCTAGGTTATGTTATTAAGCCACCCACAACTAACACATATATAAAGCCATCCCTGGCTAGATATTACAAGTCCCTCGACTTAAGGACGCATCCTGAAATCCAAGAACGGGCATTGGAAGACCTTGCAGCTAATGACGTATCCTAAAAGATAAGAACGGGAATTGGAAGCCCTTGCGAGTGATGTTGCAGTCCAATTTGAATAACTGCTTCCAATATTTGCTTTAGCTACTTTCAATTATCATCAACTTTCGAACAATCAAGCGTCCTGTCGAGAATTGTGGCCCATTTAGAAATTATCATTCCCGATATAATATGTTGCCTCGAATCGGGATCTGTTTAAGACAAAAATGGTCTTTACAAGATAACATTTCATGGAAATGAAAATTAAAATTAAAATATGACACAGTAAAAGTGAACTTGATTTTATAATTGTTCATATATATATGACTTTGTAAGGATACTACAAAGTTTAGTTTAAAACAGCATAAGAGGAGTTTCCACTGTAAAGTAGAGATAGATAGAATATAAGACATAAGCATGAAAAATGGGCATGAGGTAAGTGAGACTAGGCTGCATCGCCTAAACATCTTTGAGGAACCTCCACAACATTCCTTGCCCAATCAGCCTTTCCATTTCATCCTTTAGAGCATAGCATTTCTCAGTGTCATGGCCATGGTCCTTATGGAATCTGCACCAAGTAGCTTTGTTCCTCTTGTGGGGTGGAGCTCTCAGCTTTTCTGGCCACCTCAACAGCTTGTCTTCTTTGATGAACTCAAAGATCTCTTTAATCGGGAAGGCCAACAGAGTGTAGGCCCCAGATTTATTCTCTGCCTTCCCCACTCTCCTTTTTTGGCACCTGCTGACTACTTCCACGGTTGGATCCTCTTTAACTGCCGCGGTAGCAAAGCCTGCTAAAGCAATGATCTTGGGTGCTGCACCCACATTAGGTGAGGCCACAACCTCTATTTAGCACCCTCTGAGTTAGATAGTTGACCCGGGTCTTGAGTGAGGCATGACTGTCATAGAGGTGGTTGAGATGATTGTACAGCTATACAATCTCATCCTTAATTTATGTGCTTTAGCTAGATTCTCCTTCCATTTTCTGCTTTTGTTAGTCTCTACAAAGTATATGTATAATATGGGACAAAACTAGCAGAAGTGAGTAATCACAGAAACATTGGAGTGACCAAGTAGGAAATGGTGATGCCGCATTTGCGCTACTACACAGTATTGCTATCGAGGTCACTACCAGTATGGGAGGTAGGTGCACCGTCGTGGCCTTTGTATGAAATTCACCAAGGTTGAGCTAGAGACCTCCCGAGTTCGTTCCTTAATGTTTTTATGTTCGTATATTACAATTGCCCCAGTAGAGGCTGCGGCATGTAAGGTAGTTGGACTACCACACCGCACCCCTATTTAAGCAGTGAAGGGAAAATCCCAAAATTGAAACCCAAAAACTATGTTTTTCTCCCAAAACTCGAGGAGAGCATACCTACTAGGGTTTATCCATCGAGAGAATAACCTTTCGGTGCGCAAAATATCATAATTCTAATGATAAACCCTAGATCATGGGCGAAGAACAACAAAAAATGAATAAACACAGTCCGTCCCTAACCATCCACCTTTTCGAGGATAAAGCCCATCATGCTTTTCAACATTATCTAGATGGAATGATATCACACGGGTACATAGAATAGATCTGAGGTCATAAAATGGAGACCCGAGAATAGATCTGAATATGCGAAATACTCATTTAAGGGTGTAAATAAAAATAGAGCTCAATAGCCAACATCTACCCATGAGATGATGATCCGAAGGATCCCCAAGGATCAAATAAGGTGTTTAAGAACTCAAATGTAGAGAAGCAAGATTTGAAATATCTCATTTCCCACAGACGGCGCAGAATTTATGATACGAGAAATCGTCCACTAGTCGCTCTCATATCAACAAGTCAAGTGTAAAATATGTATTGAATAAACAAAGCGAGTAAATAGAGATAAAATAAGATATAGAGTTGTTCAGCCCCTAAAATGGGCCTACGTCCACTGGGTTACTCCATTCTCATTATATGTGATGTATTGTACAATATAATCGTGCCTAAAGAGGCGTACAAGTATGAGAATAAAGGAGAGTACATGATGATTGATGATTTCGATGTGTCGGAGAGGTAGCTGCGATGTGGATGAGCAGCCCCCAAGTTATATGCTGAGGTTGTATAGAGAGAATCGGTACTGTAGAACCTGCCCCGGGCATGTGGAATCGATCCCCCATTTCAAGGTATGGTCCTCTATTTATAGGAGATATGCTCACGTTCTTTGAGCACGAGACATACATAAAGTCTGGAGTTGTTGTAATGGAGGGGGATGCGGCCTATAACGAAAACAACGTAAGTGTCGCATCCTGTAATTGGCTATAGACAAAGGTGCCGCGCCCTATACTGGATGGGTCCGCGGCATGTTGATGGTGTTCGCGCCCTGTGATGAGGGGGGCACGCCCTGTATGAGGTAGGGCCGCACTCCGAGTTCAGAAGGGTCGCGCCCTATGTCGATAGGGGTTGCAGAATGTGAGCATATGCAGAGTTGGATACATTCCGTGGTAGGGTGCTATATTTGTACTATCACATATGTTATATCAGATTTGATATATCAAATCTAAAAAGAATAAAAGTCATGAATATCTTTTAACTTTTTTAAAGAGGAAGATGTACGCCTTGAAATTAAAAAAGTTTGATATAACATATGCAGTTCGAATTAAATATGCAAATTTGATATAACATATGCAGTTTGATATGTTAAACTGAATTATAATAAGGAGTGATGCATAAAGTGAATGCGCTTTAGCTTTCTGGACAATTGGATCGCATTACATATGCAAGTTCGATATAACATATTGAATGCACTTTTTATATTATGTAATTTTAGAAATTTTGTGTATGCGCTCTTATCTTTGTTGGTATTATATGAATTTGTGCCACATGAACTACTATATAGTAGGAATACATTGTTAATCGCAATGTTGAGAAGGGGTAAAAAAATTGACAAAATGACATAATGACATAATGACATAATCGAATGCTTTGAAATGGCCAATTTGATGGCAGGTTGAGCCTAATGTCAAGTCTATAGAGGATTGGCATGTTACATAAATAGTCTATATATGCTCATGGGTTATTTGTAATTCCACATTGGAGGAACGAGTTAACCTTAAAGTTTAATGCTTTTTATGTGTTAGATGTGGGTATTGGGATTAGGTATTAAATAACTCGAGATGTAGGTTGTCTTCATGTTCTATTTTTCTATTTTTCTATTTTTCTATTTTTTTTATAGAATACGCCTTACCACAGTAAAGATTCTTGCACATATGAAGCAATTTCACATGAACAGTCATTTAGCGTTGAATAATGTGATTCCCACATTTAATTTTATTGTGATTTTGTTTAAGTTTAATGGGAAGAGGTTTTTTTCTTGGGTTTATGAATATCTTAGGAGTTTTTGTTTTGTAGGAACCAATTTGGTTTTCAATTTTCATTCAGGCTTGGATTTTATTTGTTTAAGACATCGAAGGTATTGGGGATTTTATTTGTTCAAGACATCATTTGTTGTACCTCCTAGCAGCCAAAAGGTTCTTAAATAGAGGATGGAATATCAAAAACACATAACAAACTATTTTCTGTTACTTACCAATTGCTGAATTTTATTGATTTCTAATTTTATTGTAGTCCAAACATGCGCGTTCTACAAAAAAGGAGATCTGTAGATGAGGTTTTCATTTCAACTTTAAAATTGCATTAACGAGGCTTTAAGTATTGCTTTGATATCCATTATTTATTGCTTTGATATCCATTCTTTATTTTTTTTTTCAAATTTAAATTTTGTTATTTTCTTCTACACTATTATATTTTTGTATTGTTTTTTGTTTAATCTAATGGCATTAGTTGTTGACCGGAACCATATTACATTTATTATTATGTTGTAGACATTAGCTTATATCTGTTGTTCTTGGATTAATAGTTTCTGTACAGAGATGCTGGTGAGATTTAGTAACACTAACTAGAGAAGTAAATGGCGTCGACATATGTTTATATTCTATTTTATTACTAATTTATGACATTGAACCAAGGTTTTGTGGCTTTTAAATAAAAAGAAGGAAAAAGATATTCATTTATTCTTTTCTTCTCAAAATTGCGAAGAAAAGCCTATCATAAAATGAAAACACTCGACAATATCACATAATCCTAATTATTCTCTAAAGCACTTCGTTGAGATACCGATTGTGAAATGAGAGTATTTATATATATTTATAGATCAGGAAGTCTGTCAGATTATGAGGCTCCAAAAACCTTGGATCTAATGTAACTAAGACGCTCAGACTACATGG
This sequence comes from Sambucus nigra, assembly GCA_949130495.1. NCBI lineage: Eukaryota > Viridiplantae > Streptophyta > Magnoliopsida > Dipsacales > Adoxaceae > Sambucus > Sambucus nigra. Next base: position 238,190,414 of record OX422218.1, on the reverse strand, counting down.
GTAAAAAAATTCTCAGGCCGAAGCAACAAGGATCTTAGCACCCACTTAGGGGAAGATGGAATAAAGATCAAAACAACTATAGGTTTTATATTGGTGAAGTGAAGCTAAACTGCAAAACCAGTCCTCCCCCGTTCATGCTCATATTGTTTCAGTATGTAACAGTAGTTAACCTCCATGTGAATGTTTGGAATGAATCACGAAATTTTCGGAAAGACAAGCCTATGAATGCATACTCGGTTAATTTGTTAAGGCCCATAGCACATGCAAATGTATGCCCTTGTATACTAGCTTATCTTAACAATTTCAATGGTAAATCAAATAAAAGGTCTGTAAAGTCAATAATAACAAGGTCTCCTCCCAGATAATCCCTCTCAGATGCACATTGTGTGCTGGAAGATACTTTTTTGATGAGATTGGTCGTTATTTTGGGGGAATCTCTTCGTTGAGTTTTATTAGTGATGTTCTTCATTTTTCCTTTTCTTCAAAATTTTGATTATTTTGTGCTTCAACCCATTGGGTGTAAAATGAAGTGAAAATGGAGTTCAAAGCGAATAATGTTAGTTAATCAAACACTTTGGGTGGGAGTATTTTAATCACAACACTAGGTGGAAATCGGTGGCTTAATTTATTTATGGGAATACATGTAAATACTACGCAATTTTTTAGTTGAATTTTCAAGCATCCCATTATAAGTTTCTAATTGAAAACAAGTCATACACGAGACATGGATGCGTGCTTACCTCTTCTCGTAAGCGTACAATTAGGAAATCGTGTCTATGCCATGATTGGGCAGGTAGTTGGAGGAGGGATACCAGAGAAGCCTATGCTGAAGGATGGAAATGCATATCACAAGTATCTTGTGAAGCACAACTGTTGGCCTAAGGTTCAGGGTGTGGCTAGACCACCAACATAATGGTCACGCTAGTACCGTTAGCCACGATGCTCCAGCAAGTGTACCGATTGTCTCCGTTGATGAGATGCTTTTACTGGATGGTTTTATTTTTGTTAGCTTTTTTGTCATCTTTATTATGTTTGAGTCAGATGTTTCATGTTAACTGGCAACATTGTAGTGGTAGGAAATGGTATGAAATAAACATGGGGTTGGATTTTAAATTTATCTCTTTAGTCTATTAAAAATCAAGTGAGTCTTTTATCTTCTGATGGGTTGATCTGCCTTTGAAACATACTTGATATATATAATTTTAGAAGCAAAGTTAGTTTATGTCTTTGCTATGATGATCACCGTTATGCATCTCAATATTTTTTTGAGGTGGGTGTTCTCGGCTTAGATCCAAATACTTCCTGTCTTTGCTAATAGGTTCGTACCATAGGTTATTTCAAAAATTAGTTATTTGTTGCGAATTAAAATACGACGTATGGGCCTATAAACGATGTGCATTTTCGACAATTAGAATCGTGCCTTCAAGCACGGGTATATATATATATCATTCATACAAATATAATTATACATATATATACTATCTCTATACCCGTATATATTTATAATGAATCCGAGAAACCGTGCCTATCCCTCGTAGAACTAGCCCATAATTCTTGAGTACTATATTCATTTTAAATTATTCAAATATTCACTAATTTTATTGATTGATACTCAAAACATTAATTCTGATCAAGTAATATTCTTAACCATCTCGTATACCCATTTCTAAAATTTTAATCATAAATTCAATTACTAATTCTCAAGTAAAATCGCTTCCTAAATACTCTAATTTTCATTCCGAAAAAACCCAATTAATCAAATCCATCATATCACTTAGTATAATTTTTTTATGAGTCTTAAATTGTCCCCGGACATTTATAATTTAATACTCGAATTTGAATTATAACATTTTCCACCAATTAAACCAAATTGGAAGTTCCAGGTGAGCCGAACCGATTCTCCCTTGTTGATTGCCCAAGCCATCCATAAAAATTCTGTTTTTATCCAATTAAAATTCAACCACATAAATTCCAATTCATATCTCACCAATATTTACAATTTGTCATGAATCCGAAGTATACAACAACTCGAATTTTCTCTAGGATTCAACTACACATGATGGTTATATGGGATTTATGGTTAATGTCCAATTAACATAAAATTCTCATAATATCACTTTAAATCATATTTTCTCAATCATTCAAATTGTAGAATTTATCTATCTACACGGGATTTAAATTTTTAGATTTCAATCATAATATATCGTACATGTTTTTCTATGAAATCATTGTCTAAAATTCCATTTTTATATAAATCCCACCCAAAATCCAATTCCCAATTATGATATGAAATGAAATTGAACACATAAATAAATAGCAAGATAATCACTTGCCTTTGAATTTATAGAGTCTGAATTCGATGAAAATGATGATTAAAAATCCCAGAATCCCTTTCAATCAATTTCTTCAATCCTCCAGAGTTCTTGAATTTTCTTCTACTTTCTCCTTAGTTTCCTCTGGACTCTTGAGTATTTCTTCTAATTTCTCTTCTCTTTCTCTATAACCCTTAGTTTAACTCAATTAAAACCTTTGGAATTGTAAAATGACTAATCCCCTTACCTTAAATCTTCATTATTTAATTGAAATCTAGAAATTGACTATTCACCTTCCAGTAAAATGATCAAATGTCCCTATACTAGTCCCGATTAGTCTAAAAAGGCCCTAGAACCAAATCACTACCCCAATACTTAATTTTGACTATTTTGACCTATATCGGATCAACCGTTCAATCGAAATCACCATTTAAGTCATCCATCATCAATTTACCATCTTATTCCTAACACAACCCAACATGCGCAACTAGAATAAGATACTCTCAACCCGTCATTTTTTCCCACATACGACGTAATATAAAATATTGCAAATTCATTTACGTATCGCACAAGTAAATATAATAACACATAAATATTAATCAAGTATTAATCCATTTCTCATAAATTAATAATTATTCACTTCACTTAATTTTTCAATTTAATTAAATTACTAAGACATATGTAATTTAAGTATTCCTAAAAGTATAGGGTGTTGCACCCCTTTATCTAAATCCTTTGATAAATTGATCCATCCACTAATGAATTAGGGTTCCATGGTGTGGGAACTCATTTATTTTAGCCCAAGAGAGTATCCGACTATCCCATCATGGAGAGTGGATTGCCCGACCCAAATATGTTATTCATTAAAGACTCGTGTATTTAACATGCTGTTAAATACTTAAGGGTGTACTCAAATTGGTTACCAATAAACTTGGAGGAGATATTCAGAGACACCACGAGTTATCCACATGTTAATTGAGTTTCTTGTACAACTCTATCCTTTTTTTTACACATCTATAAATTATGAACCCACCCCAACCTTGGGCAATGGGATCTAATATCGAGTATTAAGAGACACTAATAAGAACATAGTAACCTCTCTATGGATGTAGGGAAGTTGGCGAACCATGTACATCGTTGTTATGTGTTCGATCTTTACTTTCTGCACTTATAATTTTTTTCGTGGATCTTTATTGTGATATTTCTTACACTTATAATTGGTGTCGTCTATGGAAAATGATTTATATTCCTACAAAAATATTCATCAATAGAAATCCTGTAATGTCTTACCACAATAACAACATTCCTCAGGTTGACAATGTGCAAGATGAACTAATCCCACCCAGGGTCAGGTTAGAGATTTGCTAGCAACCAAATCCAAGGTTTCACCAAGAATGGCAGCCTTCCGAAGAAAGTCAAGGACCACCTATGTCTACACAAATCTCCAGGTTGGTCGACACTTATGAGGCTAGGCTTCGAGAACAAGAGGAGCCTTCAGGTGGAAGAAAATATTCACCTGCGAAGGAGACATAAACGGATAGAGAGAGATCCCCATAAAGATAAGAGGAAGCGTCATGATTGGATTCCGAGTCCTCAGGCGAGCAATACTCGCAGCTAAGGGAGGAGCTCCAGGAGTGAACAATATAAATCTGAATGTGGCCGGTCAGAGTGTGATCAATCAAAACATGGTTGATCAAAGAGGCAATGATCGTTAAGATGAGAACATCAGAATTTTTTTTCATAGATAAATAGACCACCATCTAACTCATCGAGGAGTAGGTCTACTAGGGAGCTACCTAGGAGAGTTCTTGACACCCAAATGAAATCACCTTTTTAATGGAGATTGAGAAGAGATCCCTCCAAAGAAGTTTATCATTCCCAGGTTCATGATCTGAGATGGGAAGATAGATCACATCGACCACGTTCGACAGTATAGGTCGAAAATGACCCTATGGAGCCACAACAATGCCTTTATGTGTCGAATTTTACCTTCTATCCTGCATGACGTTGCACAGAGGTGTTTTGAAAAGCTTCCCCACATGTTAATTAGGAGACTCAATGCCCTCTCAGAGGCCTTTACTACTCACTTCATAACCAACAGTTCCCACCCAAAGAGGACGGATTCACTGCTCACGATTAAGAAAAAGCCATAAGAAATCCTTTGTGACTATGACAAGAGGTAGTGGGAGGTCTTCAATGAAGTGGTGGATTGCTCGAAGCAGGTTGTCGTTACATCCTTAAAGATTATGTTTTCGACCACATCTCTGTTGCACCAGTCCTAGACAAAGAAAGAAGTAAACACCATCGACTACCTTATCACCCGAATTGAGAAATACGCCAAGGCTGAGGATGTGGATCACTCTAATGAAAGGATAATGCTTTATCAAAGGTAGGAAAATGGGAAGATAGTAGTCACATTCCAAAGAATAGGAACAAGAACGGCTCTAATAAATGGACTAAGGTTAATCTTTCAAAATCATTTCAAGTTGTTAACACAGTCTTTAAAGAACCAAATATATAATATCTTGAGCAAGATTAAAAATCAACCATTCATTAAGTGGCCCAAGAACATGGGTGGTGTCCCCAAAAAAGGAACAACGTGCTGAGATTCACATTCTACAAGGAGGGAAGCCATAGAACTTAGAATTGCAAGGCTCTAAAGCCACGCATTGAAGAGTTGGCCCAAGTAGGGCATCTCAATGAGTACATAGAAAAGAAACCTGACAATATCGTAGCTAATGGAGACCATAAATAAGACAAAGCCATTGATTATGATACGAGATAGCAGTTTACGGTGATCCATGGGAGTCATACCTAAAGCAGATCCAAAGGAATGCTATTTAGATGGAGATGGAGAAGATTATTGTTGTGATGGAAGTGTTCCAGATCAACCCTATAAAGAGCGAAGATGGAAAGAACCAAAGACCATAGGATGTTGATTATACCAAACACATCATCTTCACTGAAGAAGATTTGATCAGAGTGAGGATCCCGCATCACGAAAAACTCGTCATAACCTTCAAAATTAAAAATTAGGATGTCGACTAGGTGTTGGTGGATCAAGGAAGATCATCATAGGTGATGTACCTAGAGTTATTCCACACGCTGAAGCTCAATCTCACCGACCTCAAGGAGGCTATAGTTTCGTTGGTTGGCTTCACAAGAAGAATTATAATGACACTGGGAAAGATATTCATGCGAGTTAATGCAGGCAACATCTCGAAGTTGATTGAGTTCTTGGTGGTAGACATAGAATCCTCATATAATGCCACTTTAGGTAGGGGTTGGTTGCACGCCATGAGGACTTTACCATTTACATACCACCAAAAACTGAAGTGTATTACCAACTGGGCCATGGTTGAGATTCGTAGCCACCAGGACACAATAAGAAAGTGATTCATCATGGCCATCCACCCTAGGAAGGAAAAGAAAAAGGAACCAAAAGATACTCCATAGGAAGCTTAGGATGGGGATACACACTTTAGATAGAAATTATAGTATGATCGACCAGTGGGAAGGAGACCAAGGTCCACCCTGCTGACAGGGTCATTGAAAGCTTGGAGGAAGTCAGAGCTAATGACAACTTACAAGAAAGAATGTTTGTAATCAGAACTACACTCGCCGATCATGAGAAAAAGAGTTAATTGCCTTCTTGAGAAGAAATTTGGATCTTTTCTCTTGGGATCCATATGATTTTCCTGGGATTGATTCTGACGTAGCCTACCATCGACTACATGTTGACCCAACCTTTAAGTCGATCACTTAGAAGGCTCATCGAACAACCTCTAATAAGGATAAAGCGGTGGAGAATGAAGTGGGGAAGATTATGGATGCAGAATACATTAGGGAAGTTTAGTTCCCTTAATGGTTTTCTAACCCAGTGGTAGTAAGAAAAAGCAATGGTAGTTGGAAGGTCTGTAATGACTTTAGAAACCTCAATAGGGCATGTCCCATAAACAGTTTCCCACTACCTAAGACTGATCAAGTGGCTGACGGTATGGTAGCACATGAAAGGATGAGTTTTCTGGATGCCTACTCAGGCCACCACCAAATTCTTTTGTTCATCCTCAACCATGAAAAAACGTCCTCCGTAACCCTTATTGGGTTATACTTCAGCAAGGTCATGCCATTTGGTCTAAAGAACACAAGCTTAACTTATCAGAGGTTGGTTAAGAAGATGTTTAAGGGGAAGGTGGGAAACATAATGGAGGTCTAAATCGATAAAATATATGTCAAAAGTAAGAACATAGATGACCACATCACAAATTTAGCCAGAACCTTTGAGATACTCAGGAAGTACCGATTAAAATTTAACACCAGTAAGTGTTCATTTGGTGTTCAGTCAGGTTAATTTCCAGGCTATTTAGTCAATAAAAAAAGGAATTGAGGCTAATCCAAATCAGATTGACGCAGTCACTAATATCCAACCTCTAAGGACATTGTGAGATGTTCAAAAGCTCACTAATATGCTCGCATCACTCAACCACTTCATCCCCAAGTCCTCAGAGAGTTGTCAGTCATTCTTTTAGCTTTTAAAGAAAGACAAAGGCCTCATTTATAATGATGGTTGTTCAAGAGCTTTGGAGGAGATCAAATTCTACCTTATAAAACCACCCCTATTGGTGATTCCTGATGATGGATACCCACTATATCCCTACCTCACGGTATCAGACCACACTATGAGCTTGGCTCTAGTATGTGAGAAATAAAGACATTATCCCATTTATTATGCCAGTAAGACACTTCTAGATGCATAACAATAATATTTACCCCTTAAAAGCTTGCATATGCACTTGTGGTTGTCTCAAGGAAACTGAAGGACTACTTTGAAGCTCACTCGATAACAATGGTCACTTCCTATCCCCTCAAATTTGTTCTTCCAAAAGTCGACCTCTCTAGATAACTCTCGAAGTGGTCAGTCTAGCTCAGGAGGTTCGATATCCACTTTGAACCAAGAGCAGTTATTGAGGGACAAGTTCTGGATAATTTTATGACCGAATTTAAGGGCGACCATCCTATCGACCAATAAGAAATAGAGTAGTCATCAAATGAGGAAGCACAGTATAAGGACTGGAACCTATACGTTGATGGATACTCTTATTCTATAGGGCCATGCGTGGGAATAGTTCTCCTCATACCGCAAGACATTGTCATTGAATAAAGAATCGGGATGGGATTTTATGCCTCAAATAGTGAAGCTGAATACGAAGCGCTGATCATTGGATTGTTCAACGCCTAAATGTTGGGGGCAAGTTGCCTCAATGTATTCGATAATTCCAAACGATTATCCAATAAAGTGATTGGATATTTTAACATAAAATGTGATATGATGGAAACCTACTCGCTATAGTAAGAGAACTTATGAAAGGATTTGAGAAGGTTGACATTCAACAGTTTCCCCATGGGAAAAATAATCACGTCGATGCCTTAGCAGCCTTAACCTCAGCAGTGGACTTTGACCTGAGAATAACTATCCTAATAGAGTTCATCGTCCAGCCAAGCATCGATTAAATAATGGTCATTGAACAAGTCCTCCACATAAAGAAGTCCCCTAGTTAGATGGATCTTATCATTGCCTGTCTATAGAGTGACATGTTTCCTGATGACAAGAGATTAACTCATTAAGTAAGGGTAAAAGCATCATGTTTCTACCTCGCCCTAGGAGGAAGGCTCTACAAAAGATCATTCATAAGAACTTACCTCCAATGTGTCAACCTAAATGACACTGAGAAAGTTATTTGTGAATTTCACGATGGTATTTATGGGAGTCAAGTAGGAGGGAGGTCATTGGTCTTTTGAGCGATTAAGAAAGGTTACTGGTGGCCTCACATGCAAAAGGATGCAAGTACCTATGTTCGCCGATGCGAAAAGTTCTAAGAATACTCTCATATGTCAACCAACCAGCTAGTGACCCGAAATCCTTGAAATGAACTTGGATATTTGCATAATGGGGACTATATCTTATGGTACCACTACCTATTACACATGAAAATTGCAAGTATGTGCTGGTTGGCATAGATTACTTCGCTAAGTGGGTAGAGTCAGAACCACTGGCAAATATTTGTTATGTCGGCATGACCCAGATTATCTGGAAAAGCATCATAACATGTTTTGGGACCCCAAGGACTATCATTATAGACAACGACACATAGTTTGAAAGTATATTCGTTCAAAGTTTTAATGATTAATACGACATCAAACTCCAATAAATTCTTTGGCATATCCCTAGAGCAATGGTCATGTAGAAGCTTTCAAAAAACCTATGCTCGACGGTTTAAAAAAGAGAATAGAAAGAGCAAAGGGTTCCTGGGTGGACGAGCTACCTCATGTTCTGTGGGCTTACTGTACTACTCCTAAGAAAACAACTAGGGAAACACCCTTCCCAATCGCCTACGAATCGAAGCCATTATCCCACTCGAAGTAGGTCTCCCTACCATGAGACCATATTGGTTGACTAAGGCCTGAATGATGATGCACTGCGCAAAGAACATGACTTAGTGAAAGAGAGAAAAGAACAAACCATGATCAAGATGGCATCCAACCAACAACAGTTGGCCAAGCTATGCAACAAAAAAGTCAATCCGAGGAAATTCCAAGTGGGGGATATGTCCTAAGGAAAGTACTCAAAAGTGTTGTTGTAGAGGGGGATTGAAGGTAATCCTGAGATTAGGGATTATTCCCCAATTAGCAACACTGTTTGGGATTAAGAAACTGAGGTAGCTCAGGCGTGGCAGCTCAAGCGTGGAAACTTGTATTTTGGCTTGTTATGTTAGTCATCTTGTACCTTTGTTTATATTGACTATGAGCTGTAACGGTTATAATGTTGTAACGAGAATAATAACAGGTTTTAGGGTGAGGTCAAACGATACTCGCGCGACACCAGGCTTGGCAGGGCCTGGGAGAGCTTTCATGCTCTATCGAATGACCTCGCCGTGGGAAATTTGGAGGGACTTGGTTTGGAGTATTGAGAAGTGAGGCACCGTTGGGGGCTTGTCTTCACCATCTTAGATACACCAAGTAAAACACCGAAGGACCCTGACAGTGGAACCTCGGGTGAAGCAGCTTGGAGTTCCATCGGGTATTGAGTTATGAACCAAACAACCCTCTACTTAATGTCACATTTACTATAGGTGATGTCACTAGGCAGCTAAATAATGTCAGACCTGTACTTGAGTAAACCATCATGGTATTTGGGGATGTCAGGCAGTTGGTGATCCACCTCTGCGATAACAACCCCCTGACACACAGTGTTTAGGCAAAAGGCATGTCTTGTAATTTAATGTTTATGACGTGGAGACAACTAATGGATCAGGCATTTAATGTTATGACATAAAGTACGAGGGATGTGTTTCATAGTCTGTAATGACTGAGTTGCCTCGGGGGTGGTGTGGGGGGCTATTTAAGGACCCCAACCACCTTTGAGGAGGAGAGATCTTTTTGAGAGTTTAAAAAGTTATTACTAGAGAGAATACACATCAGAAAGATTTTTTACAAGCTAGAGTGTTTTACTCATTCACCATTGTTATTTATTATGAAGATTTTAATTCTTGACAGAGATTCTCGAGGGTGTTAGGTGTGTGTATACCTGCCTACCAAGGTGTATCTAGGGTGTTTACTTCTATTTCCCTCTAGCTAAGTCACTTCTAAGTTTCATTACTACTTGCTGAGGTATACACGAGAGATTTGTGAGTTTAAACTGATTCTTATCTTCATTAAGTTTGTGTTTGAATGCCCTATCATTAATTCAAAGATTTGTCCAATTAGCTTATCATTACCACACTCAAACACGGGTTACGCCTCTATCTTATCTAAATTACCCTCTTACATTTGGCGATTTCGATAGGGAGACATTCTTCTGAACAAGGAGTACTGCGCAAGATAACGTTGATCGAAGGCTCAACTTCGATGACATCCAGCACAATGAAGAACAAGCTGTGAGAGAACTGGAGGCTCTAAGGGATGGGGCTCCTCGAATAGAGGTATCTCCAATTCATGTGAGGACATGCGTTCCGTGAGTAACACATGCCTCTACGGGTGCAGGGTTGGGACCCACCTAGGTGGCACTCCTCATGAGTAAGTTTTATGAGTTTTCACAAACTCCGGTGGCTTCAACGGTATTGGGAGGATTTGAAGCCAATTCCTTCATAACACTAGGGATAGCCACAACGGCCCCATCGGGTGTCGGTGTTGCGGGAACGACCCCGACAAGCATACCCTATGTTGTGAATCTAGAAGTGGGAACCTCAGGAGTTTCAACGGCCCCTGCTGTGACATTTGTGCCGGCTGCAACGGGCACCTAACCCATGGCACCGTTGGCTATTGCCCCAATAGCATCACCCATGGAGGAAATGAGAAAGGAGATGCGAAGAGAGATGTTAAAGTTCATGCAAGCCTCCTTGAAATCTACTGGTGAGGTAGCTTCGATTTATGGTGACTTTCGAACACCCTATCCTCGGGAATACAATGATGAGCCCTATCCAAAGGACTATATTCCTCCAATATTTGAAAAATACACAGGAAAAGGTGGGAACACGAAGGAGAATATTAAGCGCTTTGTTGAACATTTGGGGGCACATTGTAATAATAAAAGGCTTAGGTTGAGGGAGTTTTCTACGTCCTTGACCGATAAAGCCTATACATGTATTCCCATTTGGCTCCCAATAGCGTTTCTATATGGGAAGAGATGCACGTGTTGTTTGTCCAGAAGTTCTTTATGGGAGAAGATGAGTTTACTTTGACCCAACTGGGTAGGGAGAAGCAATGACCTGGGTAAGAAGTGGTGGCCTATGTTCGAAGATTCAGATAAAGATCCATCGACGTGAAGGAGGAATCCAAAGAATCCAAGCTATTACAGATCTTCAATGAAGGGCTGCTTCCTGAGTACATCTGCCATCTTATCAATGAGACGCGCGAGGGGACTTTTACGGCATTATTAAAAGCAATGAGAAATATCTCCTTGATGGTGCGACCCAATCCGGTGGTGGTGCCTATGATGTTTAGGCAATCGATGCAACAAGCGGGGGGGAGGTCTAAGTGCCCACAGGTAGGGTACACCGAAGGGGAGTTAGGTGCAAAACACCAAAGAAGGCCAATAAAAGGAAATTCGGAAGAGATAGGGAAGACCCGCCACTATTGCCTTGTACAGTGGAAGAAGATGTTATCTATTATAATGCGATGGTCCAAGGGGGAATGGGCTATGAGCCAAAAGACGTTCTCGCTGGGGATCCTGATGTGGCAACGAAGGCGGATCCAAAATGTTGCCAAGTTTATCGGAGAATATAGCATCCAACTGAGAGCTATTTTATGCTGAGAAGAATCATCGAAAAGTGCGTGAAGGCAGGGACATTGCAAATCCCTCCACATAATGTCAACAACAACCTCTTGACAGCACATGGGGCCAATCTCGTGGTGGCCTATGATGAAGAGGTTGAGAGAAGGGGAGGATAGTTAACGGCGAAGCAAGAAGAGTACGAGGAGGCTATGGAAGATTATACGAGGGGAATAGCTAATGTGGTGTTGGCTTATAATGAAGCAAGCGCCAAGGATGTGGTGGATGTTTATGGTGTTGAAGGTGAGGAGGTAGACCCAACTCTAGAATACTGTGCAGTTTCAAAATCCACGAAGTTCACCTGGTTCTTCGACCAAGTGGGGATTCCAAGGGAGAGTAAGTTGGAGATAACCCAAGAAATACTTGATATTGTGAGGAAGAAAGCGGTCCCTTCGCTGAGATGGAAGGGATCCATGGCCAGGTTGGTAAGGAGGTTTCTGTCAGAAGTAACCTTCAATGATGCAGATAGGGCTATAAGGTTCCCTCACAACAGGCCATTGTATGTGACTACTAGTGTCAACGGAGTTACATTTGCAAGGACTCTTATGGATGGGGGAGCTTCCATCAACATCATGCCAATCAACTCTTTCCATGTAGCAAACATTCCAGGAGAAAGGTTGGTCCCCGTGCCTTTGGTAATTTCGGGGTATGATAACCAATCTTCCAAATCTATTGGGTACGTTAATATTGGGATTGTGATGGGAAATCTTAGTTCCTATATCAAGTTCCATCTAATAGAAAGTGAAACTTCCTATCATCCTCTAATAGGAAGAGTGTGGATGCACAACCCATGGCTAGTTCCTTCTACGTACCACCAATGCGCTAAGGCGAATATCAAGGGGACATAAGTGACCCTTAGGGTAATGAAAGGCCCTTAACTCTCGAGGAAGCTCATTTGGTGGACGCAGTATTCTACACAGAGTTAGAGGAAGATGTCCATATCCTAACGAGGAGAATGGAGGGAGCATGGGTTCCTTCGATCAGAGAAAGGATGGGACCCTTGAATGAGCAAGGTAAGGAGGTTACAAGCAGCACGAGGGTAATTGCCAAAGAGGCTCACTAGGTTATCCCTCAACCCCAAAGCATCTTTAAGAAGCTCAAAGACAGGATGAGGTCTAGAGCAGACCCAACGGAGCATGAGGTTCAAGGAAAAAGCATGCTGAGCCGATTCTCAGGAAAAAGAATGGCCGAGGCTTCCAGATAGAAGGAGAAGAAGATAGTCACCACTACTAATAGACAATGTAAGAAGGTCATTACTGAGGAAGGAAAGGTGGTGTATCGATTATAATGGTGTGAGCGGGAGGCTGAGGAAGATGATGATGAGGTTGACCCGATATATGAATGCTTTTTGGTGGATCAACAAGGATAATGCATGGTGATAGATAACTCTAACATACAGGAGTTCGTAGAGGATATCATCGAAGAGCCAAACTACATGGAAGATCAGCCAAAGCCACAGGCATAAGAGTTGGAGCAGTTGAACCTGGCAAAAAAAGGAGTGGATCCAAGGCCCATCTTCATCTCGAAGGATCCTAGTAAGGAGAAACGAGGGGCCTTGGTTGAGTTGATTTAGGAGTTTATAGACGTCTTCGCATGGAAATACACAGAGATGGAGGGACTGCACGAGGAAGTGATCTTCCATAAGTCGAATGTAATGCCTTCAGCCATTCTAGTACAACAGGCGACGAGAATGTACAAGCCCGAGCTATATTTGAAGATCAAGGAAGAGGTTAAATGCTTACTAACGGCAAGGTTCGTTACACCGATACAACACCTACTCTAGTTATCCAGTATTGCCCCAGTGGGGAAGAAAGACAAAAATCAGATAAGGATATGTGTGGACTTCAGAGATTTAAATAGAGCCTGCCCCAAAGATGAGTTCCCTCTGCCCTCCATCAATAGCCTAATATATGCAATAGGAGGTCATAAGATGTATAGCTTCATGGATGGGTATATAGGGTACAACCAGATCAAGATGGACCCCACGGATGCAGATAAAATAGCATTCAGAACCCCATTGGGCAACTTCATGTACAGGGTGATGCTGTTTGGACTCAAGAATGTCGGGGTGACTTACCAGAGAACAATGATGGCCATTTTCCATGAGTTCTTTCATAAATTTGTGCAATTATATGTGGATGATTTGGTCATCAAAACGAGGAAAGAGGAGTCCCATCTGAGTGATTTGAGGACGGTGTTTTCCCGTTGCAGGAAGTTCAAATTAAGGATGAATCCACTAAAGTGTGCTTTTGGAGTGACAAGTGGGAAGTTCCTAGGCTTCGTGGTTGATCGAATAGGGGTGCAGATGGACCAGGATAAGCAACAGGCGATCTTAAAAATGCCATGTTCAAGAACGGCGAAGGAGCTGAAGAGTTTCCTTGGTAAAGTCTCCTACCTTAGGAGATTCGTGCCCGGGTTAGCCGAGGTAACACATCCGTTGATGCAACTATTACGAAAGAACACGATGTTAAAATGGGAGGCGATTCACCCGGAGTATCTCGATGGGCTGAAGAAACTGCTTGTTTCACCATAGGCTATGGTTCCCCTAAAAGCAGGAATACCGTTGCAGCTGTGTCTCACGTCCACCACGAGGTCCGTGGGAGCTTTTCTCGCACAAGAGATCGATGGGCAAGAACGGCCAGTTTACTACCTCAGCAGGATCATCCATGGGCCAGAAGTCAGATATAATAGCTTAAAAAGTCATTGTTTATCCTTAGTATTTATAGCGCAAAAACTTAGACATTATATGTTGTGTTTTACAATTCACATTGTAACTACATTTGATCCCATTAAGTATTTTCTAGCCATAACTATATTGATTGGCAGGGAAGCCAGATGGTTCCTTATCCTCTCTGAATATGACTTGAAGTGCGTGGTTCCTCGCGCAATCAAAATCTAAGCGTACCCTGATCTGTTGGTTATCTTCCCTTTAGGAACGTTTGAGCCACCCAAAAAAAGTGTCCCCGGAGTTGACTTGCAGGCCAATCACCGAGACACACTGAAGGAGGAATGGATAATACAGCTCGATGGATCTTTGGCGAAAAAGAAAGGAGGGGTAGGGGTTATTCTTTCGAAAGGAATGTAGGAGATTTACCTTTCCTGCAAACTAGATTTCCCTTGTTCTAATAATGAGGCAGGATGCAAAGCATTAGAGTTGGGATTGCTAGAGGCTCTTCGAAGGGGGGTCCATTCACTATGCATCAAAGGGGATTCTAACTTGTGATTCAGTAGGTGAATGGAAAGTACGCGTTGAAACACATGAGTCTGGAACCATAGAGAACAATCATCCACGGACATCTTTGCCAGTTCCATCAGACCAAGATTAGGAGGTAGACCAAAATAATGAATCGCCACCCAGAAGCCTATGCCACCATTGCCCAAAAAATGGTCATGAGGAGCGATACAACTACCGTGGTGATTCAATAAAGAACAACTCCTTCGATGGTACAGTCAATTCTACTAATGGAAGAAGATGGGGACTGGAGGGGAGAGATTAAGAGGCAGTTGGAGGCTGGTGAATGAACAATGGGGCTTAGAGAATTGGCCCAGTACTTTACAAACCAGGGAAACCTTTACTTCAGAAACACAGGAGGATGGCTGTCAAGATGCATCGTCCCAGAAAACGTAGGGCAGAGGTTGAAGAAGATGCACGAAGAGCACTACGAAATGGCTGAGATCCCCCTTTATAAAAGAATTCAAAGGAAGGTATATTTCTGGCCTAGCATGAAGCAGGATGTAGACGAGTTACAATGGAAGTGCGACAAATGCCAATTATTTTTTGACCCAGCTAAATGTCATTTCGTGAAGGCTCAACCTGACTGGAGATAACCCTATATCGACTTCATTAAAGATGGAGTTATCCCAACGGAGAAAATTGATGCAATGGGACTCAAGCGAAGGGCCCCGAGATTCTATGTTCAGGAGGGAAAACTTTATAGAGGGGGATACTTCAGTAGGCCATTGTGTTGCATCGTGAAGGAAGAAGCAACTGAGGTCCTCAAACAGGCGCACGATCCAACTCATATAGGGGGGCCAAGTTATATAATCAGTTGATGACTTTGGGATACTATTGGCCAACGATGGAGAAAGATTCAGCGGAGTTCGTTCGAAAGTGCAAGGCTTGCCAACTTTATGAAAATATGATCCATGCCCCGTTAGTAGACTTACACTCCCTAGCAACACCTTATCCTTTTCACACTTGGGCGTTTGACCTGGTATGGTCAATACACCCTTCTTAGAGGGGGAAGATATGGATACTAGTAGCAACGGAGTGTTTCACAAAGTGGGCTGAGGAGATTCCACTGAGAAGGGAAACAACAGGAGTAGTGATAAACTTAATCGAAGAATACATAATTTGCCATTTTGGGATCCCAAAGGTTATACTTTCAGACAATGGGACCCCTTTTATCAATTCAAAAGTAACAATGCTCACAGAAAAATACTCAATTATCCATCATACTTCGACGGTGGCATACCCAAAGGGAAACGATCAAGCCAAAGCGACTAACAAAACTTTAGTCAATATCTTGGCTAAAACGATGGAGGATTTCCCAGGATCGTGGGATAATAAGATACCAGCCGTATTGTAGGCATATCGAATAACTAAGAGGAAGACCACAGGGTATACACCATTCTCTCTTGTCTATGGGGCCGATGCAATTCTCCCAGTACAGTTAGAAGTCCCCTCTGCTCGGTATGCTTTGCGAATTTGCATGCTTCCCCATAGTAGACATGTTCAGTTGGAAGTGTTGGATGAACACAAAGATAACGCGATGAAACACTTGCAAATGTATACGAGACAACTCTCAAGGGCCTATAATAACTTAGTGAGACCAAGGAAGTTCATGGAGGGAGACCTTGTATGGAAGGTAGCAGTGAAACATATTAAGGGGCTTCATCTACCTATGTTTGCAGCGAATTAGGAGGGACCTTTCATCGTAAAGGAGGATCATGACTCAGTTTATTGCTTAATTTCAAAAATAGAAGAAGATAGGTCATTCAAAATTAACAATAAATGTTTTAAAGTTTAGCACGTGTAGGCAGTTATGTAGGAAGCTATGTTTCACCACTGATGTATTTGGCTATTTTTTATGAATACACAAGTTCTTGTTATGATGAGTATGCAAGTTCTTTTTATTATAACTCAACTAGAGATGAAAGAGTTATAGAATTTCACAAGCTATGCATATAGTTGTAACATAAAGAAATGGCATGAGAAAATCGACATCTTACATCATTTATAAACTTTGGGGCATTACAAAATTGGAAGCTATTGCCCAAGAATTACATGAGAAGAGAAAAATATACATATACAAAAACTCATTGGCCTAGGAGGAACCACAGATCTGAGGAGGAGAAAAAATCTCCAGGAAGACCCGAAGAAGCTTCTACGCAAGACCATTGGGCATTAATAGAAACTTTCAACCTCGTCTGTGCTTGAGTGTATTCGATAAGGAGTTTCTCCCATTTTAGGTTCACCAAACAAAGAGATTCTTCGATGTCCTCCACCTCTTTGTCAATGGCCCCAAGAAGAGGTGCTAGCTCGGACAACTTAGCTTCCTTAGCTCGCTGATCTTCCTGATTTTTCCTCAAGAGTTCCCTCTAGTTGTCCAGTGTTGGCTCTTCAAAATTTTCAAATGTGTGATGAGCCAGCCAAGATGGAATTCGTCGTGAACCAACTCCCTCAGATAACCCATAAATTAGTTAAGGAGTGCTCGGGTAACGCTTGAGGTCAGAGTGTTGGCAATTTCAGCAACAACGGTAGCCATGCCTTGAAGCCTATAATTCATAACGAAGATGTTTGAATGCAGGCAGTCTATCGTGAACGTCTCGGGATGATGATTTATAAGTTATTCAAGGACTAAACGATGGTTGGAAGGCATTTAATGGGAGCGGTGAAGCACCATCAGGAAGAAAGCATGGGGAGCTAGGTCGAGCAGAGGAAGCTCGCATCTCGATTCGCTCTCCGCAGCAGCACCTATCATGGAACCTTGATCATTATGGATAGTTTCTTCGGAAGAGACATGTTCACGATGGGGCGAGGCAATAGGCGAAGGAACCGATGGAGAATCCTCCCGAGCAACCTAAAAATAGTTAGAGGAAATAAGGAGTTTATGAAAAATCTTAATAAGTGTTTTTGTTATTAAGTCATCGATACAGGTGAAGTTTATGAAAAAAACCTTAACAAGTGTTTTCGTTGTTAAGTCATCGATACAGGTGGAGTTTATGAAAGATCTTAATAAGTTCTTTCATTGTTCAGTCACCGATATAGGTGGAGTTTATGAAAAAACCTTAACAAGTATTTTTGTTGTTAAGTCACTGATACAGGTGGAGTTTAGGAAAAATATTAACAAGTGTTTTCGTTGTTAAGTAACCGATACAGGTGGAGTTTTCGTTGTTAAGTCACCGATACAGGTGGAGTTTATGAAAAAACCCTAACAAGTGTTTTTGTTCTTAAGTCACCGATACAGGTGGAGTTTATGAAAAATCTTAACAAGTGATTTCATTGTTAAGTCACCGATACAGGTGGAGTTTATGAAAGATCTTAACAAGTGCTTTCGTTGTTAAGTCAGCGATACAGGTGGAGTGTGTGAAAAAACCTTAACAATTGTTTTCATTGTTAAGTCACCGATACAGGTGGAGTTTATGAAAAATCTTAACAAGTGTTTTCGTTGTTAAGTCATCGATACAGGTGGAGTTTATGAAAAATCTTAACAAGTGTTTTCGTTGTTAAGTCACCGATACAGGTGGAGTTTTCGTTGTTAAGTCACCGATACGGGTGGAGTTTATGAAAAATCTTTACAAGTGTTTTCGTTGTTAAGTCACTGATACAGGTGGAGTTTATGGAAAAACCTTAACAAGTGTTTTCGTTGTTAGGTCACCGATATAGGTGGAGTTCATGGAAAAACCATAACAAGTGTTTTCATGCTTAAGTCACCGATACAGGTGGTATTTTTGAAAAAAATAACTTAATAAGTGTTTTCATTGTTAAGTCACAAACACAGGTGAAGTTTGAGAAACTTAAAAATACAGAAAAAGCTAGCGAAGTACCTTAGCAGCAGTAGGAGCGGGAACGAGAGTCACCATGGGGGCCATAATGGTAGAAACCATTAGAGGCGGGCTCATTGCCTCAGAAGCCTCAGCGGGGTCCTTGCCTAAAGAAGCCTCAATGGTAGGAAAACTTCCCTCACCGACATAAGGTACTAAGGCTAATATGGGCGCATCACAGGAAGAAGATGTTGAACCTTCAAAATATGCCCCAACGAGAGCAGTAGCACCAACCTAGGCCTGGGAAGGTAAAAGACCACTTAGAGCAGAAGGTGGAGAGAGACTCGAAGAAAACTGTAAATAAAAAAGCCAAATGTTAGACACAAGAAGTAAACACAATAGAATAAGGGGAAAAATGATTTAACTTACAGCCGTTATGGCACCAAAAAGAGGAACTGCAGTAAGGGGTCTTGACAATGGAGGAGGAAGGATAATGTTAGCTATTAACTATAATACCCCGTATTTTTATGGATATCTATTTATGGGATTAATTGAATTAAATGTGAATTAATTGAGAATTAATCCGGATAAAATATCAACGAGATGTGAGTTAGTATTTGATTATAATGTGTATATATGGCAATATATGAATATTGGAACTATTGAAATTGTCGCGAGATTGAAATACAGAAATTTGGGAAATTTTGTTGGGACGCGCGTGACAGTCGCGTTAGGAATATAATTATTTGAATTAAAAAGTGAATTTCATTTTTATCACCCGTATGGTCATTTTAAGTGCACCAACCCGTCCGGAACGGTCGAAATAGTCAGAAAACACTAACCGGGGGTTAAGTTTGGGTCCCGGGGCATTATTGGGCCATACCGGTAACTTATAAGGGCATTTTGGTAATTTCGGAAATGGGGTAATTAAAACACACGAAAATTAGAGTTAAAAATCTGAATTAGTATTAACCCACTAATCCATTTTCCAACCCCAATTTAGGTAGTGGGATACGGGAGAAGTTAGAAACCTTAAAGCTTAGGCAAAACCTAACCCCACCTCCATTAACACCTTGAGAAGAACTTGTAGAGAGAGAGAGGAAGAGAAGAATTCTGCAGAGAGAGAGAGAGAAGGAAATTCAACCTTCAAGATTCAACCTCAAATTCAGAGAACGATTAAGGCAAGTGGTTTAATTCCAATTGATTCAATGCTATGCTTTTCCATGTTTAGGAAATTATCAAATTTATCTTGGAAGATTGATTAGACCCATGAATTTGAAGATGTAAAACTATGAATTATGTTAGGGACTGCATGTAGAAACATTCTGGACGAATTATGTACTCAAAATTTGGACCCTTGATGATCTAAAAACGGATTTAAGAAGAGGTTTATTAATGTTCTTGAAAGAAGTAGAAAACTAGGGTTCTTGATGAAGATTTGATCCAAATATAGCCCTTGGTTGATGAATTATTGGTTTTAGAACGTTAACAATGTTGTAGGATGGTTCTATGATGATATTATAACGTTAGAATAAAATTTCATGCATGTTAATGGTGTTTTGGGATGATTTGAAAACTGCAAAACGAAGCAGTCTGTAGCCATACCTGGTGCGTTCGATCGATCAACACCCCAGTCGATCGATCGACCACCATCGATCGATCGAAGGTATAGGTCGATCGATCGACCTTCCCAGAATGAGTAAAATTTTCCTAAGTTAATTTTAATGATGTTAACCCTTGGAGAATATAATTGGATACCTTATGAATACCCTTAAACATAAGGAAGACCAGTAGGCATGGTTATGAAATTTGGACCCTAATAAGAATTCAATTTGAGGAATTATTCTAAATCTAATGAAATTCGATAAGTGAGATTATATTTGGGTTAAAAGTGCAAATTTGAATAATTTGATGAAATGAGGTTTGGGGCAGAAGTAAGGACCTTAGGAATAAAGATGTTAGATGGGGGAATAATAGGAACTTAATAATCTATTTGAGATAGGTTTTAAGTATGAGAAACTATGACGTGAGACGTGTTGGAAATTTAAATTATATATTATCGGGAGGCTTAATATATATAAAATTGGAATAATGGTATAAGGATGTAGAGTATACCTTTATTAATATTGAGATATCTAAGATGTGTGAATGCTTAGTATATGACTTTATGTGTATGACATACCTACCATACTTGCTATCACGGGAGGTTTACGTTCGTTTAGGGCCATCTAGTCTTTGTGTTGCCCGGATTTAGATTGGTAGCTTGAGGACATAGTTCAAGAGAACGACTTATTTGTGAGTTAATAAGCCAGCTGACTATGGAGCGTAGGTATGTACGTGACCATGGATATGTTGAATTATGTTCGCCTCCATTTACGTGTGTTGTGTTTATTCCAACAATTCCTGAGAGATTCGGAATTTGTAATCCTTATGTACGTGATGTACCGGGATGGATATCAGAGTATGTGTGCACCGCAGCTTAGCCTCGGGGTGCTTGTATTGTATATTTATGATGTGAATAATATACGGTTAAATGAAAAGGAATTTTCTATGTTAAATTGTGAGTATAGTTGTGGTAACGTTATGAAAAGATAAAAGGGTACAGATATCAATAAATGGATTTGTTAATAATTGGGAATCCGAGAATTAAAGTAGAACTCTCTATTTAACTGTCAAGGTTAGAATTAAAACGTGAACCGAGTAGAAGTGTTATAAACTCTTTTGAACTAGATAGTTATGAGAATAACACATGAATGGGTACAGGAACGTTAGGAGTGCACAGTTAGACGAGAGGTGAGTATTTCATGTGAGAGCACGTCCTAACATGTATCTTGCATTCATTGTTTTAATTGTTATTAAAGCACTTGCTATTTTTAAAATACTCTCCACATTCGGGCTCTGACCCGTTTGCTTTCAAATCTATCTTTTTGTAAAAACCATTTTTAGGTGCCCAGCCACAAGGACACCATGCATAGTATTTCCAGTCAGGTGACGAGCTGTAGCTGTTGTGGAAGTTACAGGGCCTTGCTAGTAGACGCTTCATTTGCCTTGACTCTATATCCAGATTTCATCAGTTGTAGGGCATGTCGCCCATTTCTTTTAGAGACATTTCATTTTACCTTTCAGTTATTCACACTATGGTTTGTAATTAATTCAGGATTCAGACTTGTCATATCATTTTCAGTTGTGGGATTGTTGTGAGGAGTTTTCCTCCGGACTTATTTCTATTTGTTGGTTATTTCATTACTTCGTTATGGTAAATGGATTTATGTTGTTCTTCCTTTATTCTTTTATTGCATGTTAATCAGACTTAACTTAAAATTTGGCAATTTACTTTTTAAATACTAGGTGGTTAATAATCATTTAAAATGTTTTCGACAGTGATGCTATTAACTGGACCAACTTGGCATTTTCTATTAATTTAATAAAGGAGTAGCTACCCGGTATTTAATTAGTCGGGGTGTCACAGGTGGTATCAGAGCATCAGATTCTAGTGTCCTTTAGGATCTGTACGGCTTATTATGTTTCCGCTGAGCATTCTTTGATGTAGAGCCCTATGTTTAGGATTATTGATACCTTTGGTGAAATTTCGTTCTCCTGCTTTAATACATATGGTAGTGAACCTTATTTATGATCGGGTGTATTCGTGTGCCGAACAATGTAGTGCGTCAGGCGAAGACAGTTGAGTGAACAGCAGGAGGCGAATATATATAATGAGGTTATTTGATTTATTTAAAGAAGGATGACCGTAGTTGAAGTCACCGATGTTATGGCACGGAAGTCCTGGTTGATATAGAAGGCTAAGGCGCGACTTGAGACTTCCGGGTACGGCTATAGTAGGAATGGGGTCAAATTAGACACATCCAACAAGGTTGGAATGGAAGAGAAAAAAATTAAATGTAACATTGAAGAGAACCAGCAGTAGCAATACTCGAAAGGCGAAGACGGCAGGTGCTAGCCAAACGAACGCAATGTATCCAAATGCTTGGACTTGTGTCGGAGTATGGCCAATCGAGAGTGAAAACAAAATTTGAGGAATTTTTTTTTTCATGTCTCGTGAGAACGGAGTTTCAATGGGGGGAAACAATCCCCACACTTATAAGTGGAATGTGACGTCGAGAGAAGGCGTACACGAATGGTTAGACCATAAGTTCCCTGATCAAATGTTCAGGATGAAAACCGAACGTCATTATAAACTCACACGAGAGGTCCGGACAGAGGTCACTCTGTGAGAAGAAATAAAATTATTTAGTGAACCCTACACCGGGTGAAGTAGGTGAGACGGGGAAGGGAATATTAAAGGGAGAATTTGCATAGAAGAATTGCTAGTCCTTCTGGCAAAATTCTGCTTGGATGGTTAAAGAAAATGGTATTGTCGCAGTGTTAATTTGGAGGTAAACAACCCCGGGTGGGGATATACCAGAATTGAGAAATTTATATAAAGTAAGACTGGGGAAAACTGGTGTTGGAGAAGCACCACAATGGGAAAACCCAACGGAGAAACCGTTAAAATAATTCGATAGCGGAATTACTACCGAGCGATGGTAATTCCAGTAAGAGAGGTGGAAAATTAGTAGCATGTTCCTTAGGGCCGTCAAAACTAAGGGAACAACAGAGATAGTCGCCTGAGTCGAGACTACCAACGTCCGAGAGATGGACCACCTTAACATGATTTGTGAAACAAAAGATAAGTGGAGTATGTGTAGAGGTATTTCTGTGGGGAGTGAAACCCATGCGTTATAGTATTTTTCCCGATGCGAGAGTAGGGATCAAGGTATTATGCCTGGCGCGGACAACAGTTATTGAAATATTCGGTTTGGGACAACATGTGTGGTAAGTCCAGAAACCATTTGAGCAGCCGGGACGATTGATAAGATAGAAGTATGAGTTACATCTTCAGATGATGATGCATGTAAATTGTGGCATGAATGAGTTGTTACCTTTGTCAAAATTGTTATTTTCACTTGAGAGTCGAGTTTGATGAGTATATCAGTAATTGTATTATATATAAGAACACTTTTCCCTGCTAGTGTGGTGGTTACTTTTATTGTCATCCGCGGAGGATGAATGGGTATATTGATAGCGGTTTATACTTTAATGAAATTTCTCGTTTTAGTGCTGTATTATACGAGTAGGATATGATATTATTTATGGTTTTATATATATGATTATACCGATAGTGTGCTGGTATTACAAGTTTATTGGGATTGCCACCTTGGGGTAGCATGTTTTGTTCTGGCGAGGCCCCATCTGTGAGAGGGTCGGACTCGCAATTGTACTTTTGTATATATGTATATATACATATTTATGAATATGTTGTGATTTCTAAATTGTATACTGGTCTCGGATATTTAATCCCATGATGCGTAGGGATTTCATTATTATGAGTCGTATGTAATTGATTTACTAGTCAACAAAGAGTTAGTTGGTTTTATAATTAACGATAGAGAAGTAGTAACAAAAAGAGTGCATAGTTTTATTCCCCATTAGAGATTTAGGAGTTTATACTTATAGTTGTGTGTCTGGGGACGGGATTTTGAGAACCCCGATTTTAGTTACATGGTGTATATGGAAAGTGATTACCATCAGTGTCAAGAGAAAGTGTCATTCGAAAGGAGTTCCTTGTTTAAGTGTCATTGCGACAGAATGTAACTTTGTTGAGAAATGAGAGTGTAGGGGTACATATTATGGACAGGGCTTAACGGATTCCGATGACCAACAATGTTAGGTAGTAGTGTATCGGGGGGGGTTCCTTGTTTGGATTTCGCATTGCGAAACACCCCACGCATGAAACTTAGCGTAAATTGGTAGTAAGGAGAAGTGTGGCCCTTCGTTCATGAATTTGATACCTCTATCGATATGGGAGTACGTAGTTATAACGAGAAGTTACAAGGAAGAAATTATGTGGTAAGTCCATTAGACCCAGTTGTTAGTAAATCACGATATAAGTACTAATAATGTTAATTTTGTCACGGCATGTTGAAGGACGCATTGAGGATAAGGAGGATTTAGGATTTCTAATTTAGAAGCGATTGAGAACGCCCAAGTGGTATAGCACCGTTGTATTTACAGTGACAATAAAGAGTTTGGGATTTGTATGAAGCGTATATAATGTTTAAGAACCGTATGGTTGGGTTATAAGGGGCATAGACATCTTGATTTAATAAAGTGTAAATCAAAGGAAGAGGGAACATGGACGAATGAGATTAGTACTTATGAGATTAAACGTCATAAGAAAGGTGTAAGTGGATATCATATGTCAGTGTAACACGTTCAAATTTGGAGAAAAGGCAGTAGAAAGCCATTTAATAAAGGGATATTTCTTGAGAAGGCGAATAAATTATTATGAGAAATTTGGAGTAGAGTTCCGATCAATCAAAGGTCGAGGGTAACTCAAGAGTAAATAGAATGAGGATGTCAATCAGGTATAACTCCATATATGCACAAAGTAGTGAAAAGGGTAAAGGTCCAAACTTTTGGTATTCGTCGGGATGATAAGACCATTAAGTATCATTTAACGGGGAAAATTTTATGTGAATATCGGCACTGAAGGAGGTATAGTAAGTAGTAGAACAGTTGGGGTTAGATGATCAACCAGATAATTCTGTATCTAGACGATGATTCCAAGAATGGGAGGGTCAAGTTGGAGAATTTTCCTGAGAGGTAGCCAACTTATTGATAAGTAATGAGTTCCTTCGATTATGTGGGACATGTTGTCCAGAAGGAGAGAAATTGTTATATACTTGGGGTGATTTACACTATTAGATAGTGAACACGCCGGTACGTGGTTCGATGTAGTATTATTTAGAACTGGGATGAAATCTCCGAAACCCAAATTCCGGTGGGGTGACAATAAGTAGTGGTAAATAACGATTCAAACTGAGGGTTGAATCACCTATAACCCGAGGTACAGGCGCAAGGTGGCTAACGAATGATGGATTGTATGAAAGAAATTTTGGATTCATTGTGATATTTTCAATTCCAAATCGAGTATAACTAGTGAGGTATATTGTAGTCATGAGGAGAAGATATTACCTAATGGTAGAGTTGGGGGAAAAGCACCCATATCTATTTTATAGTGAACAAGGTGCTTACAATTATTTTGTGCAACACCAACCGGCTGTAGTAGTTTTCCTTATGTAAAGGTCACAACGTCGGGAATAAATATTCAAAGAGTGGACAAGAGTAGTCAGATGTGTTATTGATTCCTTCCAGAATGGGTGTTTATGTTTTGATAAACGAGGGAGTTAATGCGTAGTGAGGAGCGGACTCATAATGATATTGAGATAAAATAACCAATGAAGTATAAGGTATTTTTATTCGAACGTTGTTTAATAAGAGCACAACGCGAGGTGCATTTATCGAAGATTATTCTGATAAGGTATCAAGTATGTTAAACAAGCTTATTGTGAAACGAGGGTTTTACTGATTTGGACTTTTCTTAATAATTGTTTTGAATACTGGAGGATACCTAATTTTTCCAGGTGTGCCTTACTTTTCCGAATTTCGTAACGAAATTATGTTATTAGGGGGGAAGTATATAATACCACGTATTTTTATGGATATCTATTTATGGGATTAATTGAATTAAATGTGAATTAATTGAGAATTAATCCGGATAAAATATTAACGAGATGTGAGTTAGTATTTGATTATAATGTGTATATATGGAAATATATGAATATTGGAACTATTGAAATTGTCGCGAGATTGAAATACGGCAATTTGGGAAATTTTGTTGGGACGCGCGTGACAGTCGCGGCAGGAATATAATTATTTGAATTAAAGAATGAATTTTATTTTTATCACCCGTATGGTCATTTTAAGTGCACCAACGCGTCCGGAAGGGTCGAAATAGTCAGAAAACACTAGCCGGGGGTTAAGTTTGGGTCCCGGGGCATTATTGGGCCATACCGGTAACTTATAAGGGCATTTTGATAATTTCGAAAATTGGGTAATTAAAACCCACGAAAATTAGAGTTAAAAATCTGACTTAGTACTAACCCACTAAGCCATTTTCCAACCCCAATTTAGGTAGTGGGCTACGGGAGAAGTTAGAAACCTTAAAGCTTAGGCAAAAACTAACACCACCTCCATTAACACCTTGAGAAGAACTTGTAGAGAGAGAGAGGAAGCGAAGAATTCTGCAGAGAGAAAGAGAGAAGGCAATTCAACCTTCAAGATTCAACCTCAAATTCAGAGAACGATTAAGGCAAGTGGTTTAATTCCAATTGATTCAATGCTATGCTTTTCCATGTTTAGGAAATTATCAAATTTATCTTGGAAGATTGATTAGACCCATGAATTTGAAGATGTAAAACTATGAATTATGTTAGGGACTGCATGTAGAAACATTCTGGACGAATTATGTACTCAAAATTTGGACCCTTGATGATCTAAAAACGGATTTAAGAAGAGGTTTATTAATGTTCTTGAAAGAAGTAGAAAACTAGGGTTCTTGATGAAAATTTGATCCAAATATAGCCCTTGGTTGATGAATTATTAGTTTTAGAACGTTAACAATGTTGTAGGATGGTTGTATGATGATATTATAACGTTAGAATAAAATTTCATGCATGTTAATGGTGTTTTGGGATGATTTGAAAACTGCAAAATGAAGCAGTCCGTAGCCATACCTGGTGCGTTCGATCGATCAACACCCAGTCGATCGATCGACCACCATCGATCGATCGAAGGTATAGGTCGATCGATCGACCTTCCCAGAATGAGTAAAATTTTCCTAAGTTAATTTTAGTGATGTTAACCCTTGGAGAATATAATTGGATACCTTATGAATACCCTTAAACTTAAGGAAGACCAGTAGGCATGGTTATGAAATTTGGACCCTAATTAGAATTCAGTTTGAGGAATTATTCTAAATCTAATGAAATTCGATAAGTGAGAATATATTTGGGTTAAAAGTGTAAATTTGAATAATTTGATGAAATGAGGTTTGGGGCAGAAGTAAGGACCTTAGGAATAAAGATGTTAGATGGGGGAATAATAGGAACTTAATAATCTATTTGAGATAGGTTTTAAGTATGAGAAACTATGACGTGAGACGTGTCGGCAATTTAAATTATATATTATCGGTAGGCTTAATATATATAAAATTGGAATAATGGTATAAGGATGTAGAGTATACCTTTATTAATATTGAGATATCTAAGATGTGTGAATGCTTAGTATATGACTTTATGTGTATGACATACCTACCATACTTGCTATCACGGGAGGTTTACGTTCGTTTAGGGCCATCTAATCTTTGTGTTGCCGGGATTTAGATTGGTACCCCGAGGACATAGTTCAAGAGAACGACTTATTTGTGAGTTAATAAGCCACCTCACTATGGAGCGTAGGTATGTACGTGACCATGGATATGTTGAATTATGTTCGCCTCCATTTACGTGTGTGGTGTTTATTCCAACAATTCCTGAGAGATTCGGAATTTGTAATCCTTATGTACGTGATGTACCGGGATGGATAGCAGAGTATGTGTGCACCGCAGCTTAGCCTCGGGGTGCTTGTATTGTATATTTATGATGTGAATAATATACGGTTAAATGAAAAGGAATTTACTATGTTAAATTGTGAGTATAGTTGTGGTAACGTTATGAAAAGATAAAAGGGTATAGATATCAATAAATGGCTTTGTTAATAATTGGGAACCCGAGAATTAAAGTAGAACTCTCTATTTAACTGTCAAGGTTAGAATTAAAACGTGAACCGAGTAGAAGTGTTAGAAACTCTTTTGAACTAGATAGTTATGAGAATAACACATGAATGGGTACAGGAACGTTAGGAGTGCACAGTTAGACGAGAGGTGAGTATTTCATGTGAGAGCACGTCCTAACATGTATCTTGCATTCATTGTTTTAATTATTATTAAAGCACTTGCTGTTTTTAAAATACTCTCCACATTCGGGCTCTGACCCGTTTGCTTTCAAATCTATCTTTTTGTAAAAACCATTTTTAGGTGCCCAGCCACAAGGACACCATGCATAGTATTTCCAGTCAAGTGACGAGTTGTAGCTGTTGTGGAAGTTACAGGGCCTTTCTAGTAGACGCTTCATTTGCCTTGACTCTATATCCAGATTTCATCAGTTGTAGGGCATGTCGCCCATTTCTTTTAGAGACATTTCATTTTACCTTTCAGTTATTCACACTATGGTTTGTAATTAATTCAGGATTCAGACTTGTCATATCATTTTTAGTTGTGGGATTGTTGTGAGGAGTTTTCCTCCGGACTTATTTCTATTTGTTGGTTATTTCATTACTTCGTTATGGTAAATGGATTTATGTTGTTCTTCCTTTATTCTTTTATTGCATGTTAATCAGACTTAACTTAAAATTTGGCAACTTACTTTTTAAATACTAGGTGGTTAATAATCATTTAAAATGTTTTCGACAGTGATGCTATTAACTGGACCAACGTGGCATTTTGTATTAATTTAATAAAGGAGTAGCTACCCGGTATTTAATTAGTCGGGGTGTCACATTAACGATGCCACTTCCACCTAAAATGGCCCAACATATTAGAAATGATTAGCAAAACAACGGGACAAATAAAACATGTAAGGCTTGGAAAGAAATTTACCTGCAGGGCACTCTTTTCGACCATAACGAGGGGCAGAGGGACCTCTTGCTCTGATGGTAACTCAGAAGAGGCTACGGTAGTTGCCTCTGGTTGGCCAGGCATTTCAGCAGACCCAATAGCAGCAGCCCTCGTAGCAGCTTCTTGGGCCCGTTGGGAGGAAAATCTTTATGAGTAGGTAAGGCCTATCATAGGGGAATGAGGAGGAGTGGTATCAGGTTGAGAGACACTGCAACACCCCCCATGAAGTGGCTTACGGGGGGACTGGGGGGACTGGGAGGATTGGGCCTTTCTTCTCCAACTCCATGCACCAAAACATTTTCTTAGTAAGAAATGAGTAGACGAAACACACCTTAAGAGAAGGAGAATAACAAACAGAGAACGTACACATACCTCAAATCCAGAGGGAGAAAGAAGCGTATAACCACTGGTGAAGGTGGCGAGGAGGCAGCAACCGAAGGAGCTGGGAGGGAGGTTTCTCATGTGTGTGTTTCTTCTGAGATTTGGTACCCAGCATTTTTTTCATTGATCTTGTCGCACCATCACTTTCAGGTACCCTCGAACTTCTTCTCCTTTTTTTCCAGTGGCTCACTAGGATCAACCACAATCGTGGGAAACACACCCGGATGAGGAACGGAAACGGCACGCCATCGAAACTCAACATGTATTCAGTTAACTTCGGATTTCACCTGCCTCCTCAGCTCTTCAGCCATCTCTAAAGACATAGGAGGGGGAACGGAGACAATTGGGAATGCCTCCAAAGGAGTTTGCGTTTGAACTTGGGCCTTAGACTTCTTGGACTTGGACTTCTTGGCCTTCTTAGCAAGAGGCTGAGGAGGCCCTTCTCCCGTGGCAGCTTCAACCGAGGGGGCAGATGGTTTGGGGGTTGCAGCGCCCTTGGGTTTGGGCATGGCAACATGGATCATGGGGCCATACTGAGGAAATTCACTAGGAGGCTCTTTGGGGGTCTGGATTAGAGGGAACTCAACCCCAAGCACGGAGTTCCCCTTAAGACCCAGTTCAGAAGAAGAGAAAGAAAGAACTGGGGGTATTGAGGGGGGCTGAATGAACTCAAGAACCATTTCCAACTTCTCCAAATGTAACTTAGTGGAAAAATAAGTGGATACATCTCCCTTCCTAGTGGAACTAGGAAGGGTGACACGACCATCGATGGTGGATGTCACACCAAGCACCACAATTGCAGTATAGAAGGTACATGATTCATTGAAAGTGGCCTTCGGGTGGCTGTGTAGAAACACAGGTTGTGAGGCCCCCTTATCAAATTCGAACTGCTTGCTACATCTATCAGGGTTGTAGGGTTTTGAGGTGTATCCCCATTCAGTGTAAGAAGGAAGAAATTTGGGGGTAAATAGAAGCACCACGGCTTGCGAGGGATCTTCCACAATTGGGATGAACTTGACTGTTGTGGCTTCAGAAGGAAAGAAATCCCAATTATGGGAAAATGTAGACTCACTGTAGGGCCTCATCACAAATGATTCTAAAACATCAAAAACTTCCATTATTTCCTTTGGACTTTGTTTTTTATAAAAACATAGGAAGTATGGGGGCTTGATACTGCCCACAGGTAGGGGAATAGACTTTATGGAGATGGAGAGAAAGCGGGTATAAAGAAAGCCCATTAGGATGATGGTGTTGGCAAAATTGGCCAAGTTATAGAGGCCAAGCGATCGTGCCATGTCTATATGGGTTTGATCCAGCCAGGTGTAGAGGGACCCCAAAGAGATGGTGGCCAAGGGAAGGTTGTATCCCCTGGCCAAATGAATGAAAATATTTATCAGATCCCTCCTGGGCTGATCATTAGGTTTCGCGGTCAGAAAGAAGTGTGAAGGCAATATAAATATGTAGGTTGGTAGTTACAGGGATGTACCTCTACCTCGGCCCGTTGAATCACTGACATCCTTTGGCATTGGAGCTTTAAAAAAATATTTGATAAGGGGAGCAATGTGGCTTTGTTCGAAGAACCGGTGAAACTACGGTAGATTTGATCCATCTCAGCTCGATCAGGAGCCTCTTAGGCATCCTGAACCTCATCATGGTTGGTGAACTCACCCATGGTCTCAAATCCAAGAAGTTCACAGACGTCCTCCAGTGTAACGGTGAACTCCCCCCATGCAGCAAAAAAGTGTGAGTTGTGATGTTCCATCTGGAAACTAACACTTATAGTATGGCATTGTGCTTAGAAAGGGTGAATTCCCAAAACCAATAGGCTCGATGCAGCCAATCTTTACAAGAGCATCAACATGGGAACATTGCATATGTGTATGGCAGGCACTGAAATGGGTTGGCGATCCCTCGGGTGCTTCGAAGTCAATCTGAGAATAGGGGAGGTCACCACGGTCCAGATGAAAACACAGAGTCCCCTCAGGTGGAAGATAGCCCCACTTTGATGAATCCATCTCCTCATCACCCAACAGTAAGGGGTCAAACTTGGATGATAAATGGCAAGTCTTGCATGCATCAGAAAACTTATCATTTTCTTCAAAGATGGGTGTCTGACGGTAGAAGCGTAGTTTCTCTTGACTAACAGCATCCAGGGCAGCACCGCTAAGGGCGGTGGCAGCACCAGCAGCGACAGAGGGGGAACCTGGCTGAGTGGTGGCGACAACCTTGGCAGTACTTGAGGAAGCCATAATATAATGGCGATGAATAGTACATCCAGGTAAGAAGGGCTAAGAACAAGGAGGGAAGAGCACAACCGCAGGTTGTGGTGAAAAAGATGAGAGAAGGAGGAGACTGAGTAAAGAAAGGGGTAACAATGGAGTTCGCACAGAGTTTCTCTCTCTCTAAGGAATGCAGGAGCTTGAAGAAGATGAAGAAAAAAGAAGGGTTTTGAAATAAAAGAGACGTTTTAAGGTTTGTAAAACCTGACTTTTGATTTTCCCACCATCGCACGTGCAAGGGTCGCCTATAATCATTTCAAATGAATACGTGGCACATCGAGAAGGGTCTTGACAGTTGGAAAGGAAATGCCACATCATTAATGAAGTGACGTTTAGGGAAAATAAGGGGGTTGCCTTATCCAACAAGTTGGAGTTTTGGCACCAGAATTTTTCTCAAACATATCCAATGACTCCCAACGAAGGCAGTCCCCCAACGATTCAAAAAATCTACGATGCCCCCTCCCCAAAAGTCCAAATGTTGTTTAATTTGTGACTCAGTTACATCGGGGAGAATTTTTGCTTTTTTTGAACATAGCAAAGCATTACAAGGGATAATTTCACCTACTAAGAGTCCAAACAAGTATTTGAGAAGGTTAGTAGGCCTTTCAGGAGAATTTCAAATAATAAAACTAGAACGGTTGAGGCTTATCATAAGGAAAAAGTGGCGATGTCCCGTCGCCCAAGTCCCAATAAGTTATGGTGCTTCGGCTCAGGTACATAGGGGAGAATTTTACTTTTTCCAGGAGAATTATAACGTTACGATTCTAATGAGGGAAAGAAGGCCATAATTTTTTCACACGGAGAAGGTTCATCGAAGGTTCATCGAATTGAGAAGTTTCGTGCAGACATTTATTGTTCCAATAAATCTCTCCACAAAGGGGAAAATGTAGAGGGGTCTTGAAGGTAATCCTGAGATTAGGAATGATTCCCCAATAAGCAACAGTGTTTGGGATTAAGAAACCAAGGCAGCTCAGGCGTGACAGCTCATCGTGGCAGCTCAAGCGTGGCAACTTGTATTTTGGCTTGTTATCTTAGTCATATTGTATCTTTGTTTATATTGACTATGAGGTGTAACAGTTGTAATGTTGTAACGAGAATAATAACTGGTTTTAGGGTGAGGTCAAATGGTATTCGCGAGAGACCAGGCTTGGCAGGGCCTGGGAGAGCTTTCATGCTCTATCGAACGACCTCGTCGTGGGAAATTTCGAGGGACTTGGTTTGAAGGATTGAGAAGTGAGGCACTGTTGGAGGCTTTTTTTGACCATCTTAGATACACCTGGTAAAACACCGAAGGACCCTGATCGTGGAACCTCTGGCGGAGCATCTTGGAGTTCCGTCGGGTATTGAGTTATGAACCAAACAACCCTCTACTTAATTTCACATCTACTATAGGTGATGTCACTAGCCAGCTAAACAATGTCATACATGCACTTGATTAAACCACCGTGGTATTTGGGGCTTTCAGGCAGTTGGTGAGACACCTCTGCGACAACAGCCCCTAACACATAGTGGTTAGGCAGAAGGCATGTCTTGGCATTTAATGTTTATGACGTGGAGACAACTAGTGCATCAGGCATTTAATGTTCTGACATAAAGTATGAGGGATGTGTTTCATAGTCTTTAATGACTGAGTTGCCTCGGGGGTGGTGTGGGAGGCTATTTAAGGACCCCAACCACCTTTGAGGAGGAGAGATCTTTTTAAGAGTTTAAGAAGTTATTACTAGAGAGAATACACATCAGAAAGATTTATTACAAACCAGAGTGCTTTACTCATTCACCATTGTTATTTATTACGAAGCTTTTAATAAATGACAGAGATTCTCGAGGGTGTTAGGTGTGTGCCTACCTGCCTACCAAGGTGTATCTAGGGTGCTTACTTCTCTCTCCCTCTAGCTAAGTCACTTCTAAGTTTCATTACTACTTTCTAAGATATACACGAGAGATTTGTGAGTTTAAACTTAGTCTTATCTTCATTAAGTTTGTGTTTGCATGCCCTATCATTAATTCAAAACTTTGGCGAATTAGATTATCATTACCACACTAAAACAGGGGTTATGCCTCCATCTTATCTAAAGTACCCTCTTACAGTCGTAAAACCATCAGATGTTGGGAAGAACCTTTGAAGGTGATAAGTGGTTATACGAGAAATTTCCCATAAGTCGTTCTCATATCATCAAGTCAAGTAAAGAATGAAAATAAAACAAGTAAAGAGACATGAACACAAAATATAGAGTGGTTCGGCCATGAAAAAGCCTATGTCCACTTTGGTGCCTCCCTCTAATTATATTCATATCATCGATGTACAAGTTTACAATGCTAAAATGGGAATACAAGATAGATAAGAGAGAAGAATATATGAGCGTAGCGGTTTCGGGAGTGCCCAAGATATTACTATGATGTAGATGAGTAGCCCCCAAGTCGTGTGTTAAGGTTATGTACTGAGAATTTAGCAAGGCTTCACCAGGTACTATAGAATCTGACCTCTCTCTCCCTAATCTTTAGGTGTGGACCTCTATTTATAGGAGGATCATGTACTATAGTTAGCGTAATGGATTGGGGTTGCAGCCTGTTAGTGAACAGAATAGGGCCACACCCTGTAATATGTTAAGCTAGGAGCCTCATCTTATACTGTACAGGTTGCGACCTGTTAGCGCGGCTATAAATGTGGGTGCCACACCCTGTGTTGATTGGGCCTGCGGCCTATAAGCTTGTGTTGAGTGCATACCGCGCTAAGGTGTTGTATTTGCACTATTAATAAGCCTCCAAGTTGTAGTGCCAAGAAATTTGCGATTGGGGTTGCGACTGAGTAGTCAAGTACTCTTAAGGTGCTGCGGTACTTTCAAGGTGATGCTTGGTATTCCCGTGCCCTCTTATATAAATTATTCTGGCCATGGACTTCATTACATTTTCCAAATATCTGAGAGCATATCGATAGCCAACCTCTGTTCGTTCCTTTTCTTGATCCTTCTGGCTACTTTCTAAGGCTGCGTGTGGTGGTTCTGAGGCGATTTGAGGCTAAGCATCGTTGGTTTATCCATTTCCTGGTAATTTTCCAACCAACAATCTCTTTAATAGCTTTTTCAGTTCATAATTCATCGTCTAAACTTTTGAATTTCTGCATTTGTGAATCCCCCGATCTTGAATCATATCTGTTGCTTTCTGAACTCGTATTAGATTCTTCCAGATTATATCTGCCATATCTGTTTCTGAGAAAAAAAACTCCTAACGGCTTGATTGAAACTTAGGGTTTTGATTGAATAATCTGCTAATTTCCACGAATTGAACACATCTGAATAATAAATAATTATAATTTTTGCCAAATTATTCTTTGAATCACTCTTCATATGATGAAATGAACCCTTAATCTTCTCTTTCTTGGATCATATGGCATGTATTTGTGTTGAATAGCATTGAAATTATATAGCTGTTCTCGATGCTCTTAAACAAACCTTTCACATTCTGGGTCTCCAATCTTTGAATTAATCAACATTAGATACTAAACTTTTTGTGTGAGGGGTCGCGGCATGATAAAATGCCACTTTATTGATTTAGAGCTTCCCTTAATCCATGCAACATTCCAACATCGGTTTAAGCCCTAGCTGCGGCCTGATGTAAGTGATGGTTGCGGCCTGTAGCCTCTTTTTGATAGGGTAATCCCTTAGGTTCTTGGATTTAGACTCCGTGGCATCTTGGCCCATAGTTTAAAGACTACAGTTTATTGAAACTAGTTTCAGTATTCCTCCCCTTAGGTTCTCAGATTAGAGTCCACGGTGTTTTAGCCCATAGTGACTACGACATGTAAGAAAATAACCTTCCATCAAATCAATATGATTCGGCGATAATTAAATTAACTTCGTATTTTTAGGACCCAACACTTGTACTTGGCCAATATTAAAAGAATTTTTACTTAGCTCATGTTCTCTTTCTGCGACCTCTGAGAGGCCTTCATATCATATTGGTTGTGGTACCTAACTGTGAACTTTGCTTTTTAGGTACTGCTACAGCCATATGAACTTTGACCCGGACAAATTTTTTAGAGGATTTTGGGAAAAACATTTCGAAGTGTCTCCTCCTGATCTTTCTTCAGTGCCTCCTTTGAAGTCAATAGGGCCTTGTCAGCTGAAGGATTCCCCGAACGGTATGGTACTAACTTCGAATTCAGATTCTGCGGTTATGGAGGAAGAGGCCAATTCTAGCAATTAGCCAATGGATGTAGAAGATAACGCCGCGGCAGGGGGTGCAACTAATGTTAGGGATGAAACAGCTGGCCCATCTGGGAGGGATGAGAGGCCTCCTACTGCACTTAACATTCACAACATTATGACCCAAGAATGGGTTAATCAAGTAGTTGAGGCCTTCGATTTTCCTGAGGGCTTGATGTGCTCAGCACTTACCGCTAAACAAAGGCTATGCATGGCCCTTCTGGACGAAGGGGTCTGCTTTCCCCTTACATGGTTTCATTTACGGTCTGCGACTGCCTATCCCTATTCCCATCAAAATAATTTTTCAAACAATGAGTTTAACCCCATCCCAATTAGATCCCAATGGCTGAAGGGCCATTCTTGCAGCCGTCGTGATATGGAAGAATCAATTCAAGAGAGATATTACTCCCGTAGAGTTTTTCCACTTCTACCTCCCGAAGGAAAAATCTAAAGTTTATTGGGTATTACTACTTCTTCGTCTGCAGCATGGATGAGTCCCTTTACTCTAGAAGGGCCACCAGTGTAAAGAACTAGAAGGTAAAGTACTTCTATATATCTGGTGAAGGGTGGGAGATCCACCCTGAAGAGAGTGAGAGAGAGAGAGATCATTTAGGATGCCACAGCAGTGGGGGTGTCCTTCCAAACTAGGTGATAGCCACGACCCTTATTTATAGTTTCATATTATTCTCCACTTTTCTTTTGTACTAACCTTTGTATTTTTCTATAGTCCTTGACAATTTACAGCTGAG
The DNA here is from genome assembly GCA_949130495.1 of Sambucus nigra. Taxonomy (NCBI): domain Eukaryota; kingdom Viridiplantae; phylum Streptophyta; class Magnoliopsida; order Dipsacales; family Adoxaceae; genus Sambucus; species Sambucus nigra. Next base: position 238,153,561 of record OX422218.1, on the reverse strand, counting down.
TAAATGGCAAGAATAGAGAGTTGGAAAGGTCTTGGTAGTTCCTGCTCAGAAGAAGAAGTTCAGTACACTTGTAACTTCTGCATCTATCTTTGAAGCGGGCTACTTCCCAAGAAAATCCATACCAAAAGAGATGGTCGGGAAAGGTAATAACTCTATCAACATTTTTGTTCCCTGACAATTATTTTTGAAACTTTAGAAATTTACTGTTGCATTTCTTCTTTCGGGTGAGGAAGTTGATTGGGAGCTTTTGGTTGCCCAACTGGCAGAGAGGGATGACGACTCAATTATCCCCAATAACACTGCTAGGCACAGGAAGAGTAAGAGTTACAAGACCAAGGCTCCAGCTACAGTCCCTTTCAGCGACCAAAATCCACCTGCCGCGACCTAAAATTAAGCCAAGGAATCAACTATCCCAGCTGCACCCCAACTCCAAGTTGGGGAGTTGGACCCTCACGAGAGGCCTGAGGGTACTTTCGATGATGATATTGGGGCCAATTTGGCCGCAACAGGGTTGATGTTAACCTCTGATGGTCCAATCCATTCAAACTCTCCCCCACCACAAATTATCACAATAAATGCAAACTTCGCGCCTCCTCAGTTCCCCCCCGTCGTTGGTTTTGATGGTCGTCCGTGGCCATAGCTTAGGCAGCCCAACCCTGAATCCTCTTGGGACACGACTGCGAGGGCTGCCACAGGATGAAGAGCGTCCCCGGCGCCGCAGACCTTGATAGACTCATGGATGAAGGTCACGACGACTTGGAGGATTATGGTCTGCACAGTGTTTTGAGGGTAAGTGAAAATACTCTTAGCTCTATTTTTGAATTTCGTACCTTGCTCCTGACTCATTCTCTTTCTAGGCCGTGGACGTCATAATTTCTCAGAAGAGGAAGTATGAGGCCTTCTACAAACTGAAAGAGGCCGTCGAGAGGGTACATGCTGCTGACCTGGAGAGTGCAAGGAATTATTTATTTGATGCTGGAAAAAAGTCTGCTACTGCGGCTCTTCACGAAGCTCAGATGAATCTTGAAGTTGTCGTCAAGGAGAAGGAGGAAGTTGAGGAAAATTTTAAGGAGGCTGTGGAATCCCTCAACGTCTCCCAATTTCAGGCTGCGAAAGCTGCACAAGCTACGTAATTTTCCAATAGCAAGCTTAGACTTCTTCAAAATAAGTACGAGGAGCTGGATAACAAGGCTTCCCACGATGCCAAATCCCATGGCATGGTAATTAAGAAAATGGAGGGAGACCATGATGAAGCCCTTCAATTGGCCATTGACAGTACTATGGAGTCATTCAAGGGCTCCAGGGACTTATATTTAATCAATAATAGGGCCTACCTCCGCCGCTACCAAGAGCTCAGGCATAGGTTCATAAAAAACTTTCCCAACTCCAAATAGACGATTCTTTCTTGGGGTCTTGGTGATACTGAGCATCAGGAGTATGTGGCTGAAATCCAGGCTGCGACTGAGGAAAGGGACAGGTTAAGGGCAGAGGCTGAGGCAGCGGCAGCTGATGAAGAGACCATGATGGATGCGGAGGGAGAAGAGGGAGATGAAGTTGACGATGCTGAATCTTAGGGTTGCATCCCTCTTTATCTTTTTATTGCCTCTTTAAACGGTTGTGGCCTTTTGTCTGTAATCTTAACACTGGTCTTTACCAAGATTTTTAGCTTCCAACTCTATTATCAAGGCTGCGGACACCTTTAAAAATTAATGTTTTTTGTATATCATTTTCATGCTTTATTCTTCCATTGACTTGATGCTTGAACTGATGCTTTTACAATTTAATTGCTTGCTTGATTGAATGAATTTGTAGGGCTAATAGATTAAGACCGCGGCACCATAGTATAAATGGTTTCTTCACATAGGCTAAGACTACATTTCTTCACCTTATCCTTTCCACTTGAATTCTTATTGATTATTGCCGCATAAATAAGTTTAATGCCGACTACAGTCTCTTTTTGGATAGGGCTGTGGCACCTTTAAGTGTTTGAATCTTGTCTGTTGTAGCTTTATGATTGTAGCTTTATAATTGGATCCAAATCCAAATGTCACTTTTCTTAAATAGGGCTGTGGCATGTTAACAATCCTACCTACCCTTATCTGTCGAGCTTTCTGAATGAATTCACTTAACGGACGCAGTCGTACTGATAAGGTTGCGGCATCTTTCTAGCCCTTAAGGAAATTCAGGCCATTCTTCTATAGCTTCGGCATGCTTCATAATCATAGCAGCACAACCTCTTATTATCGCTTTGATTGCCTTTCATGACTCTCCTTTAGTCGCTTCAATTTCCTTTCATGGCTTTCCTTTAGTCGCTTCAATTGCCTTTCATGGCTTTCCTTTAGTCGTTTCATTTGGGTTATTATCATCCCCCTCAAGCTAGGTATTATAAAACTTACCCAAGCTTATGTGGATATATATAAATCCTTTCCATGATATAATAGGATTATCCACAGACAATTAAGTCTTTATCACCTTCAAATATAGGATTATCGGTAGACAATTACGTCTTCGGCCCCTGTGGATTATTTTCAGGCCTTCCTAGGCTAGGTATTATGAAGCTTCCCCAAGATAATATGAGATCACCAAGTTAATGATGTTTAGTCTCATATCCACCAAGTTAATGATGTTTTCTGGGGGAGTAACCTTCCCGTGCTAATGATTCATCCCGAAAGCTAAGAACGAGTATTTTAAGCCCTCGTGGCTAATGACGTATCCCGAAAGCTTAAACTGGGCACTTGAGGCCCCCGTGGCCAATAACGCTTTCTAATAACTGCTTCCAAGATTGTAGCTATTATATTCTGGGATATAGTCTCCATATGCGGTATTATAAGTTAATTTCCCTGCCACTCTCAATAGTAGCTTTTGCTATTTTAAATTATCATTTGCCTTCATATGGTTAAGTATATCGACGGGTGTTGATGGCCCTTTTAGATACAATCATTCCCAATATAATTCGATGTCCCCATATAAAATCTGTTTAATACTAGGAGTCTTTCATAAGATATTATTTAATGGAATCGAGAAATTAAAATATTATATTCATTAATCCTCATAAGCATGGACATAAAAGATAAAATTCACTATGAACAGAAACAAAAGGTGATATAAACTAAATCATAAAAATAAGGGAAGTATGGCCCATCAGGCCAAGCTGCATTCCCTAAGCATCTATGAGGAATCGCTGCAGCATTCCTTACCCAATCAGCCTTTCAATTTCATCCTTTAGAGCATATCATTGCTCAGTGTCATGGCCATGGTCCTAATGGAATCTACACCAAGTAGCTTTTTTCCTCTTGTGGGGTGGAGCCCTCATCTTTTCTGGCCACCTCAATATCTTGTCCTCTTTGATGAACTCAAATATGTCTTCAATTGGTAAGGCCAACGGAGTGTAGGCCTCAAATATCCTCTTCGCCTTCTCCATTCTCCTTTTTAGGGCACTGACCGCGGCCTTGCCTTCTGCGGCCAGTGCTTTTAGTTGGGACACTTCCTCGGTTTCTGATGTTACAGTCGTGGCAGTGATAGGTGCTGAAACAATGATCTTATGTGTCGCACCCACATTGGCCGCAACCTCTAGCATGAGGACCCACTGACTTAAATAGTTGACATGGGTTTGGAGTGAGGCATGGCTTTCGTAGAGATGATTGAGGTGATTGTACAACTGCACAATCTCATCTCTGACTTTTTTGCTGTAGTTGGATTCTCCTTCCATTTTTTTCCTTTTTTAGTCTTTACAAAATATATAATCTGAGACAAAACTAGCAGAAGTAAGTAATCTCATAAATATTGGAGTAACCAAGTAGGAAATGGAGATGCAGCGTTTGAATTGCTATATGATATTTTGTAGAGGCGGCGAACGGTAAGGAACATAGGTGTATTGTCATGGCCTTCGTATGATATTCACCAAGGTTGAGCTGGAGACCATCTGAGTCCGTTCCTTAATGTTTTGAAGCTTTTGTAATGCAGTCGCACTAGTAGAGGCCGTGGCTATAAAGGTATTTGAACTGCCAGGTCGCATCCCCTTCTAAGTAGTGAAGGGAAAAATCCCAAAATAGAAACCGAGAAACTGAGTTTTTCTCCCCCAACACGTGGAGAGCATACCTACTAGGGTATGTTAATGAGAGAATACCCTTATGGTGCACAAAACAGCACAATTTCAAATGATAAACCCTAGATCATAGGTTAAGAACGGTAAAAAAGTGGGATAAATTCAATCCTTCCCTAATCATTCATCTTTTCAGGGCTAAATCCCATCATGCTTTTCAGCACTATCTAGATGAAAAGATATCATTAGTGTATGTAAAATAGATCTAAGGTCATAAAAGGGAGACCCAAGAGCAGTTCTGAACAGAAGAAATTCCCACTTAAGGGTGTGAATATGAAATAGAGCTCAATAGACAAACTTTTCTCATGATATTATGATCCATAAGGATCCCCATGAATAGAATTAGGTGTTTAAGAACTAAAAATATAGAGAAACAAGATTGAAATATCTAGTTTCCCATAGACGGTGCCAAATTGTTGTTACGAGAAATCGCCCATAAGTCGTTCTCATATCATCAAGTCAAGTAAAGAATAGAAAAAAATAAAGTAAAGAGATATGAACACAAAATATAGAGTGGTTCAGCCATAAAAGAGCCTACGTCCACTTTGGTGCCTCCCTCTCATTATATTCATAACGTCGATTTACAAGTTTATAATGCTACAATGGGCGTACAAGATAGATGAGAGAGAAGAATACATGGCTGTAGAGGTTCTAGGAGTGCCGGAGATATGACTATGATGTAGATGAGTAGAACCCAAGCCGTGTGTTGAGGTTGTGTAGAGAGAATTTAGCAAGGCTTCGTCAGTACTGTATAATCTGACCTCTCTCTCCCTAATCTCGAGGTGTGGACCTCTATTTATAGGAGGATCATGTACTGTCATTACTATAATGGATTAGGGCTGCAGCCTGTTAGTGAACATAATAAGGCTGCACCCAGTAATTAAGTTGGTAGCCGCACCCTATACTATATAGGTTGCAGCCTATTAGCGCGGGTTGAAATGTGGGTGACGTACCCTGTGATGATTGGGCCCGCGGCCTATAAGCTTGTGTTGAGTGAATGCTGCTGTAGGGTGTTGTATTTTCACTATCAATAAGGGTTGACCTTAAAGGAGAATATCACTTGGAAACACTGGAGGATATGGAGATACTAAGAGCGTGTAACGAAGACAAACTCAAGAACTTGTACTTTTAGTCTTCTTCATATTTTATTAGAACGTTTATGCAAATTTTGAGTTCAAACTTATGTTTCTTGCAAGTTATTATTCAATGAATAAAGTCCAATTGACTCTTGTATTTTGTTCTTATATTGGTTGCTTTGAATCTCTCGATTGCATCACATATTGTGCATCCTTTCCAAATGATAACTCCCTCGACCATAAGAAGAGTTTACCTTTGGTTAATAGAATGTTACTTACATTGTCTTAACGAACGAACTTAGACGTGCATAATGAAACTAATGTGGATGACAATAAATTATTTACTTATTTAAATCAAATAGTTTCATCATGTAGAGCAGGGTTAACAGTAATATCAATAAGTGATTGAAGTATTTCAATTGCTACAATCCTCAGGTCTTTATCAAAAATATAGTAAACCTCATGAGTTTCCCCAAAAACAATGAAAGCCCTACAGGGTATCCTTAGGTAAAAAAATACAACTTTGGTTAGTCGACAACTGTGTTGGTCGTAAAAAAAATAGATCGAGAGGATGGACCACCAACCCGGTACATTTTCGCCATCATTTCACCTAAGCCTAAGGGAGTGTGACGACAGGACTTAAAAGGTGAGGCAGATGGAATGATACTTCTAAGGCATATTGGACTAGGAGAATGTTCAAGCACAAGTTAGAAAACTCATTTGGCCCACATGGTCCTAAAATGGTTAACACATGTTCTTAAATTATTTAGTCGGATAAGAAGCCCAAAATGATTAACCCTAAATACTTACTCATTTGATTGGAAATAATCCTAAAGTGATCAATAATATTATATGGTCGACAAAGGTCTTAGGTGGTCAGTAAAAAATAACCCTTTCTAGTTAATAGTTCGGACATAAAGAAATTTATTAACTCATATTTAGTCAGCACATGTTTAAAATATGGAATGACTTGATAAATTAAACTTTGTATATTGACAAAAATGGGAAAGTAAAATTACATGAAGAAAAAATGTACAAAGCCCTTTACCTGCTCAGATTTTTCTACTGCCTTCCCCATCTTGGCAGTCCTTCTTTCTTGGTCGGCAGTCGTCCCGACCTCAACAGACTCATTTTTAGTTTGGTCAACCGTATGACAAATTTTTGGCTCTTCCTTTACGAGAGGGTTGGGTCCAAGAGAGTGAAGTTCGAAGAGATCAAATTCAAAGGGAACTCCCACGGCCCCCAGTGTTTGTCCCCATCCTTTCTTGAATGACCCTTTCTTTGCATATCCTATCTGGAGTTCAGCATCATCAGAGACCAAATTCTAGCCTTTGGTGTAACTACCGTCCTTCTCTCCAGGAATATATTCTTCTAACTTCTAAACCTTCCTATTAAGGTTCAGGCTTTCTTTGACCAGCTTCTCCTTCTCAGCGACCACTAGGTTCTTAGCTACGAGGAGATCGGCATAGGACTTTGTCAAACTCTCCTTCTCCTACTCCCAAGAAGTGCGAGTATCAGCCATGTCTTTTTCAAACTTCTCTAGAGCATTTTTTAACTCATGGTTATTTTTGGATTGGTAAGCATGGGCATCTAAGAGAGTAGTTAAGTTGGCCAAACATTGCACAAAATAGGAAGACCTAACTTAGTACAAAGGAGACAAATATAGAAAAGAAGAGATATAAAAGAATAAAGGAAATAAAAATACCATAAAAAGTCCCTGAACGAACTTGAGTGCAAGTTGGGCCAACCCAGTCACGAGGTACACTAGCGATCGACCACGAGTATAACCCCTTTCAATGGGTCAGGGAAATGACAGGGGTGTTGGCCATACTGGGCCCCTCAGCATCAGAGGTAAATAAGGGCATATCAAGGGCCTTTAAGTCCAGCCTCTTCTTGGCCACCTCTTTCTTCTATCTCTCTCTCTCTCTCTCTCTCTCTCTCTCTCTCTCTCTCTCTCTCTCTCTCTCCCATTCTCTCTTATTTTACTCTTTTCTTCTTATCCTTCTCTTTTTCCTTCCACTTAGTTCTTAGTCTAGAGCCACTAGCCTTTAGGGAATCAACCTCCGATGTCTCAAAGATTTTATTATATCAACAGCACCGCTTGATCCTCGTGATTAACATTTATCACTCTTTTTTACAAGGGTTCCATATCCTACTCTTATTCTTCTTCTTCTTCCTCCTCCTCCTCCTCCTCCTCCTCCCCTTTTTTTCTTTTTCCTATTTTTCTTCCACTTCTTCCTCTCCTTAATCTTTCGCTTCTTCATCTTCCTCTAAAAAATTTTGTTCAGATGGAACAACGTCAGGAACCTTCAAGTCAGGCACTTTGTCAATCGACCGAGTAAAAAAACTTTTGGTGTTGATCTTGTATTTGAGAAAGTAGGTTGCAGAATATGGATGCTCACCGTCTAGAAATCTCTATAGAACTCTATAAACATCCAGGAGATCAGCAACGATAACCTCGCTCAAATCAAGTTCTTAATTATTATCACGAGTTAGAAACTAGAGGATACAATTATAAGACAGAGGACAGGAAACAGGAGTAGCAAGCAAGTAAACAAAAGAAGAAGAAATAACAAGTAAATAGAAGAAGAAAAAAAGCGACCTATATGATCTTACCCAAAGTCAGAAATCTAGGGGCTTCGGTATCTCTTACCTTGAGTAAGGGGACGATGTTACTAGTTTCTGGAAATAAACCCATGACCTCAACCCTATCATATTTTCTTATCTTCAAATATAAAATACTGCCATTAGTACGCGAACAGATGTAATCGTAGAAGAACTCAACAAGCCCTAGATTGGTCCCATATAACATGTTTATTTTATAAAACCTATTTACAATTTTCCAGACATTCGGGGCACACTGAGAATGGATGACATTAAAATATTTGTAGAGTCTTAGAAAAAGAGAGTTTGGGGAAATGTTAATCCCCTTAGGTGATCAATAGGGTGTGAATTTATTGTCCCCCCTTCAATGTCATAGACATCTTTAGGGAGGGGGGCACATTCAATTTCAACCCAGCTAGGAATATTATAAGTTTTCCTAAATTCAAGTACTGACTTGTTGTATAATAGCACCATGGATAATACAAAAGGGAAAAGCCCTAGTAACAGATGAAGAATAATCTAAGAAGTGGAAACAAAGAGGAGATGAGGGGAACTTAAAGGAATCAATGGAAGATCTGATAGCATAAGAAGCTGAAGAAGTAAATGCTGGAAACTCAATAAACAAAGAAAAATTTAAATGATAGTAGTCGAGGGTGATGTATCTCTACTTGAAGTTCGAGCTAATGATAGAACACGATAACAAAGGATGATTTTAGCACTTCACATGTCTACTCGGACCAATGTATCATCACTTCATCAATAAAACTACAAGATTTCCATGGTGTTTAACCTCGGACGAGTGTGACCTCTCGATTTTATAAACATGTTTTAGGCCATGGGCCTTTGACTTAATTAAAATTTGTTGCCCTAAATAAGGGGAAATTTTGGGGACTTATTTATTTTAGCCCAAGGGAATAGTCGTCCAGCCTAGCATGGAGAGTGGACTGTCCGGCCCAAATTAGTTATTCATTAAGGACTCGTATAATTAACATGCACTTGAATACTTACAGATGTACTCAAATTGCTACCAACAATCTCAAAAGATATATTCAGGGACACCACGAGTTATCCACATGTTAATCGAGTTCCTTGAAAAATTCAATCTCTTCTTTTACACATTTATAAATTGTAAACTCGGTCTCAGGACAATGGGATGTAATCTCGAGCATTAAGAGATACTAATAAGAACAAAGTAACCTATGTTTGAACGTAGGCAACCCGCCGAACCAAGTACATCGTTGTTGTGTATGTGATCTTTACTTTCTGCACTTATAATTATTCTCATGGATCTTTATGGTGATATATCTTGCACTCAAAATGGGTATAAATAGATACAAACGAATATATTAAAATCTTACAAATGAACATAAATATAATATACAAGCATACACCTCAAAGCTTATAAACAAATATATTAAAATTTGTACAAGATATATATACACTATATATATAATGTAATATTCATATAAAAAAAAAATAATTAATATTATTCAAATAATTAATTACTGTGACTAATAAACTAAGGCATATAAAGAAATAGTAAGGATTATATAAACACCCTATGTAAGGAAACAAGATATACACAAATAAATTAATAACTATACAAAAATTTAGATTCAAAACTACATAACTAATTTTGACATACAAGCATAAAAGAATAAATTATACTGTATACTATAACAAATATATACTATATGCAATAACAAATATTAGAACTAGTTAAGAGATATTTACATAATACTAATGAGATATTTTTTTGCAATCGTCAAAATCAATATATAATAATTAACTAAAATGTACAATAATTATAATAATAATTAATTATGCGATAATAACATTTTCGTTTGACTATATGAATAATAATATAACGACATATATACCTCACAAATCAAAGACAGGACCGAGAAAAGCAAGTATAAAGAGGACCACAATTGGGGAGCATTCATAATATTCGTGCCATCAAGGAATCTAAAATCAGTGATGGTGAAATGGGTTCCACGCGATGAACACTGTGACACCCCTCCCAATAAAATACCGGGTGATTAGTCGCCCAATAAAATACCGGGTGATTAGTCGCCTAATAAAATATCGGGTGATTAGTCCTATATCAAATTAAACAGAAATCTCATTTGGTTCATTATCAGCATCACTGCCAAAAACCAAATTAATTACTAATAACGTAATAGGCCTGACGTCAAATTTAAAACTTTCTAATATTTCTAACTCAAACGCACAAGTAAATTCGATCACACAGGAAAACAAACAACATATAGAATGGATAAATAAATAACCGATAACTCTAGGTAAAACATAAATATAACCATATCGAATAGGCGTAAAAGAAAATGCACGAAATAAAATAAAAGACAATAGTTGGGAAATATGCCCGAATATAACTTAGAGTACCTCCTATCTAGATCACAAGGAGAGAAGCATCCATAAAATTTTCTGCCAACATCCACAATTGCGGCAGCAACGTCTGACTTGAAAGAACTTGATCCAGGCATCCCTGTGTCAGGACACCTAAAAAGTATTACAAAATACGGGTGAGAGCCCTGGTTTTGAAAAATATTTTAGCAATTGCTTAACATATTTTAATATTTAAATATGATATTCTCCATATTTTAACTGGTGTCTCACTCACATGAGATAACCCACACCTCTCATCTAACAGTGCGCACCTATTGAATGTATTTTAACCATCCTAGTTACGCTACCCAGCTTATATAGTATATCTCCAAAATTAAAAATGCCATACGCTATCTCCACAACCCGCATTTGTAATTTTCTAATCTTACACTATAGTTCTCACTTATAAATCTCCCGGTCCACATAAAATAACTTCTCTAGTTATTTCACCATCCTTAACATTGTGTTATCAATCTCGTATATAATATGCTCACCTTATATACATATATCACATATATTTTATTCCGGATTTTATACTTCCAGATAGTCCAGAAATTAATTCACCTTTCTTTCCTTATTTTAGCCCATATATATATACACACACAAACACACACACACACACACACACACACACACATATATATATATATATATTTATTTATCAAGAGATCAGGATATCCCTTCCTATACCACTTGCTTATGATACACTCGACACGTTAATTCCTCCTATATTTTAGCTATTTACGTCCAGCTCACATTCTACTATCATCCTATTCACACATTAGGATTCAATCATACATCATTGTCATATATATATATACCCGTCGAAACATTTTATCGAGGGTCGTTCGTCTCTAAACACTCCTCAGGTCTATACTCCGGATTTATTCCCACTAATCTCCAGGGTCATATTCTACTCATCTAGTCATATAGTAGTCATACTACTCTATCTAGGATCCCTTAATAATCATCTCCAAAATGAACCGATCTGGTGTCCCAAAAATGAACCGGTCGGACCAAAAATGAACCGATCCATCCATAAAAAATGAACCGGACCGTTTCCCAAAAATGAACCGATTCGGTGGCCATAAAAACGAACCGATCCGGCTATCTGATCAGTTTGGGAGTTCATCTTCTTCAACTCCCAAAAATTCATCCTAAAATGCATCCAACACAATTTCTATGGATTCTAACATCACCCAATACCATTAATGACATCTACTCACTTGAATATACCTAACACAACAATTAATTTCATTAGATTCATCAATTTCTAAGAATTAAATGCTAATTCTTGATTTTACCAACTCTTTCAATTTCTCATCATAATTTACACTATTAACATGGATTTTAACTTAGATTTCATGTAGGATAATTATCTCATCAAAGTTAAATGAAATCTTTTCGAAAATCCCATTTCTTATCCAAGAATCCCAAACCCAAAATCATATAGTTTTTCACACAAACTGTAATATGTATTTATAAACACACTACAAGAATTAAAGCAAGTTAAACACTTGTGTGATTGGATAAATTCGACGGCCTCGTGTGGGGAATCCGTTGGAGTTGGCCGGAGCTCCTCTTTTTCTCCTCCCTTTTCTTCCTTCTTCTTTTCTTTTCTTTCTTTATTTTCTTTATCTATTTCTCCCGTTCCTTTTTAAGTGAGAAATAACAATTCTCCCCTTATTAAACCCAAAGTTGACTCGTATACACAATTGTGAGTCCCTACTAATCCAAAAAGTCCCCGGAACCCAAACACGGCTCCCGGGTACTCTATTCTAACTATCTCGACCTTTTCGAGACTAACCGTGCACTCGAAATTCTCATGTGAGTCACTTATAAAAAATTAACCTTTTTAAATTCAATACAACTTCATACGTACTTATCAAAATAAAGTATTACTCCTTGTCGCTTTGCCCAACCGCGACCTGATATAAACATGTAAGTAAATATATCACACATCAATAATAATCCAACACTTTAAATTTTCATATTAATATATTACACTTACTTATGTAATTTAATTATCCATAAAAGTACGGGGTATTATATACTTCCCTCCTTACAAAAGAATTGTGTCCTCAAAATTCAGATACATTCACTACTAAAACTGAGGATCTTACAACACCACATCCCTTATTACTCGAAATAAATCTCAAAGTAAGGCTCAATCACTATTGCCCAAGCTTCACAACAAGCTTATCCAGCTTTCTTCATATGGATATACTTCATCAGTCATAAGGTCACAAATCAATAACAACACAACATACATGGTGCTTCTACCAACGACATCCGAATAAAACGAGAATATAAATCACTAGATATGTTGCCTTAATATCAATTAAAAGACGCACACCAATAATTTTTAGCTTCCCATGTCTAATCCCAACACAAATGTCCCATCCTGAGATAAATTCATAAAAACATTTGACCACTTATGTCAATCATTCAAATCTCGGCTCATGGTGACATAACCTTTACCAAAGTCAAAAGCCACTCAAAATAGTTATGGTTTCTCCACTTTTATCAACGGATTGTAACTCTTGTCCGATCCCAAAAATCTACTTATTCGCTCACCTTTATCCAACTAGAGGGAGAATGGTTAGGGTTTTCTCACACAAAACCTTAATAGGCACCTTGTCCACAATAAACAGGTACGAGTGGCTAAACATAACTCTAATCTACTATGATTTTCTTCAATAACAAGTTAGGTTAGCTACGAAAGTAGACTAACCGTTGTGACTCCAGAATCTCATTATTAGCGAATCGATTCGCAAGGGCGAATAGATGCGGCCCATGGGGCGAATCGATTCGGTTCCCCTGTTTTTGTGAGATTTTCTTCGTTTGATTTTTAGCCCTTTTTCTTTTAGGTCCAAGGTTTAGGAGCCTTACTTTGGGAAGTATGGGGAGTCCAAGAGGGTGGTTTTTGGTTAGACTAATTTCCTAAGATTAATAGGATGATTGGGCTTACCCCGAGGGCTAAAGTTTATAGGTTGGTGTCCGAATGAAATAGGAGATTAACCGAAAGATAAATTGAAGATAAAATATTAATGTTGAGACATTTGGGAGACACTCCTTAAGGGAGATTCATTTTAAATGGTTTATGATATTATATTGAAGTCTTAGGGACTAGTTGAGGTTATTGGCACTTTTGGTCTTAAGTCATTAATAAAATATGACGTTAAGAATAAGAAATGAATAATATGAAATGTTGTACTAATAAATAAGTACAAATGAATTTGAGAATGTAAAAATGGATATTTTCAAATGAAAAGGAAGATAATTTTCATAAATGTTAAAAGGTATGGATACACACCCTCTCTAAATCGCTATCTTAAGGGAAGTTCACGTGTTGTGGTGAAGCCCCCTGGCTAGCAAATGCAGGGTGGATATATCCCTAGGCCATATGAGTGTTTATTGTATATTTTTGCGATGGGTAGGTAATTTCGGGTGTGGTTATGACTACCCCACAGGCATATGGCCGCTTCTCGAAGTTTCGGTAGGATCCCAGGTTGTCTAAATGCTAGGCCCTAGAAGATGATAGCCATTTAGGGGCGCGCACAGTGGGGAAACCCGGACGGGCGGTCTTAGAATCGTTATATATATATATAATTATAACTATTCTAAATCAAGTTGGACTTGATGTACGAAGTGCCATAAAAAGCACAATGAAATGCCACAAAGAGCATTTGATGATGATGATGATATTCCTGATAAGGAAGGTATTTTTACAGAGTGCCATAAAGAGCACAATGAAATGCCACAAAGATCATAAAAACTATGATTTATATTTCTTGATAAGGAATAGAACCATTAAATGAATAAGTGTACATGATGAAATTGTATGGTAAAAATTTGAGAAAATGTTGTACCATTTATATATATATTCCTAAAGAGTGAAATAGGAATGATGCTTTTAGATGATTAATGGATATTGTACTTAGAGTCTAATGTATCTCGATGATCAACCTTGCTTAGTAGTAGTGTATCGGGGGGGTTCCTTGTTTGGATTTCTCTTTGCGAGACTCCCCACGCACGAATAGGGCATAGTGTTGTGACCGGGGAGAAGTTAGCCTTTAGTACTTGGATTAATTAGGATAGGGTCTAATGTATCTCGACGATCAACCTTGCTTAGCAGTAGTGTATCGGGGGGTTCCTTGTTTGGATTTCGCTTTGCGAGACACCCCACGCACGAATAAGGGCATAGTGTTGAGACTGGAGAGAAGTTAGCCTTCTGTTCTTTGTTTAACTAGAGCATCATCATTGATATTGCGCTAGGGTTCTTTTAGATTGAGAGGTGAGAAATGTTATTGTTAACTGCTAGAGAATTACGAACTTAACTGTCATGCATTTTATTCACATGGAAATCATATCAAACCGGGACCTGACCCGTATCTATGCTTCTTTGTTTATGCATATACCCCTTGCCATTACTGGTGCTCTACCGCATGGACACCCGTATTTACATTTCCATTCCGGTTGTCATGGAGCTACGGCATATTGCGGATGTTGTAGGTTATTTATTTTAGACGCATCTATCTTTTGTATTCTAGTTATGTTCAGTTATTTATTCGGGCGTGTTTGCCCAAGTGTTGCACTCACTTATTATATTGTAAATATTGAAAATGCAATACTCTGTCTAACTATTTGTATTGGTTTGTTCACCGATAGCTTATTCAGTGATTATTTATGATATTGTCGTTCTCTATTCCTCGATTTTTTATACCCACCGTTTTCACAAATGGGATTGTCTAAGTGTTTTCTTTTATTTACAAATTTTCTTTTAATTGACAGTCCGTTTTCTAAAATGATTGGTGGTTATCTCGTACTATTATTTTAATCGACAGTGATGCTGAGAATGGACCATCTATGATTCCTGTGATTATTAGAGTATTGGGCTGGCCACCTATTATTTTAGTAGGCAGGTTGTCACATGTACGTTTATCCTATAGGTCTCACAACTAGCCACCTAAAATCAACTTTATGAAAAAATATTTAATCATTTAACCATCTAAAAGGTAGGAAATCACAACTTTAAGCAATATAAACATCTAAAAGCGGCATAACCATTCTGATAAGCCAAGACAAAAAAACAAAGTGAGATGGAAAAAAAATCCCATATTTCATATTTAGCATAAATACATGAAAGAGAGATGAACAAAAAAATAACGTTAGGACCCGCAATTTAAACACCAAATTGGTGAAAACCCAATTTTATACCTTCAAATTAAACACCAAATTCGTGAAAACCCAATTTTATACCTTCAAATTAAACACCAAATTCGTGAAAGCCAAAGTTAGAACCTGCATTACTTGAAAAATGAATGCAGTACCAAAATCGGTCAACAAAAGCAATGAAATGAAAGCAATACCTTAAATTAGGGCAGAGATGAAAGAAGTTCAACAAAACCACTCATTTTCGAAAGAAAAAGTAATACCTTAAATTAGGGCAGAGATGAGGTTGGGGGATGAAGGTTGTGGTGAGGGCGGAGATGAGAGGATATAATGGCGGCAATAGGGAACCGATAGGGGATAATTTGAAGCTGAGATGGTGAAGCGACGATGTGGTTTTTTTTATGAAGTCGTGAGATGCTGAGATAACAAAATGAAAATGGGGTGAGGAAGTTTAGATTAAGTTTTCTATGTCGGGACATGGCACACTCTGAGACCATTGGATCTCAATTGATGAATCAATCTCGCATTTTAATTTTTTAAAACAATTAAATACCCTCCTCTCATTATATATATATATATATATATATGTGTGTGTGTGTGTGTGTGTGTGTGTGTGTGTGTGTGTGTGTGTGTGTGTGTGTGTGTGTGTGTGTGTGTGTGTGTGTGTGTGTGTTTTATCATCAAACTATTAAAAAAATTATGAATGAGTAAGAAGCAATTATCTCACTGATGTGAACATTGTGTTTCTCTATAGAGTGTTGAAAATAACTGAAAAGGTCAATATGATAGAGATATATAAGAAATGGGCTTAGATAGTCAATGTGATATAGACATTTTCTCAAGATAACCAAAAAGTTAATGGCATACCTACATTTTGTTCTCTAGATTTTCCATGAGATTGTACTAACATTAATTTATGAATGCTTCACAAACACAACCACTTGCCCAAATTTTCAAAAACTTGAGAGGCACCAAAGAAATAGAGTGCTAGATTACATATTATCAAGATCTATAAAAATTGAAAACATGAAATCAAAATATCAAACAAACTTAGAAACCCTATAATTAGTCTAAAACATAAATGAAAAATACTTAGACCTCCGAAACCTAGAAATGAACAATAATTCAAAAATCCTATTCACACACACAAAAATTTAATTAAAAGATCTCACATACTCACTTGGATTGTGATTTCATCCTAGCCACCATATGCGAAGTAGAAAGTTCAAATCTACAAAGTTCAAATATTGTATTAAAGAGAGTTCAAATCAATACAATAAACTAACCAAAGAATAAAAAACTCCATAAAAATCCCTAATTTGAAGCCCTAATTTCTAATTTGTTTCTTCTGATTTGAAACTTAAATCAAAGTTTAGATTCATTTCAAAATTAAATAGAATGTTAAACCATTTGAAACGTACCTGAGAGGAGCAACAATGTGGTGCGGCAGTGTGATAACTACAACATAAGGTTCGACACAAATATTCAAAACCATAATCTTCAAAACCACATAATCTTAAAACCTAATATGATGGAATCATAACTCATGAATCCATCCATTCTCAGACTTCTTGAAATGTTAGTCAGAATCAAAAGGACAAAAAATAAAATTAAAGCATAGAAATGTAAAATCATAACAACCACATACCATCATGCTACCCAAGTCTCAAAGATATCTCGAGCCTCTTTAGAATTTTAGTTTCTTTGAAATTAGCATTGGGAAATTATTTGTAGTTGTTTACTTTTGTGCTTTTGTAGATGTATCATAAACCTAAAATATATTAAACCTAAATTTGAAACCATAAAACCCTAAAATCGAGTGAAAATAAGGGAACGACAGAAAGGGAGAGAACGACAGAGAGAGGGGGTATGCTTATGGAATGAGGGTCGGGGAGAGAGACAGTGTACTTTGGTAATTTGTATTTCACAACAAGTGTGTAATTTCCTATTTTATCTATGTATTTGAATTTTTTGTAAGTGGAGGAAAAAAATAAAAGGTTAAAAAAAGGGAGGTCTCAAATATTTCAGGGGAAAACATAGTAAGAGGGGTATTTTAATCTCAGCCATTGGATTGTTGACTTGTTGGCTTTAATCTGAACCACAAAGTATCTCATCTTTATAATGAATAATGAAAACTCCATTGTAACTTGTTATTATTATTATTATTATTATTATTATTATTATTATTATTATTATTATTATTATACATATATATCGAGGGTTAAGACTGGTTAATTGTTATGGATCTTACAAAACATGTATTCCATTTGTTGCCAAGATTGGACACAGATTTGTGGAAATTTCATTAACCATATGAAGGCGACATCTATAAGGGAGATGGAAAATAAATGTATACTTACATAATCATTTGTTCCAGCATCAACACATTGGCAAGTGAACCTAGCAATGTGTTCCATTATAAACTGACCCCCATCCCCAAGAAGAGGGTAAAAGTTGGGAATTTAAATCCTTTAGGATGTTCAATCATATTTACTCATTTTGGGTAAGGATTTTTATAAATAGGAATCTTTAAGCCCTGGACTACTGATTCGTATATTTCACGTATAAAATTAATAATTTCATTCCCTCCTATTCCCCTAGAAAGTTTTATTATTTTGTGGGGCAATTATTTAGTTTACTAAATGAGTTGGTTGAACTAATGGTGGGGGATTTATGGTGGAACATTCGATTGTATATGATAAGGCATAGGTTGAGATACTTGACAAGTTTGGTTATCTATCCTCCCAGGATTCCATAACCCTCGAGTTCTGGTTCGAATAATGGATTATTGATGATTTCATAGTTTAAGGTACTTGGGAAAAATACATTGGTCTCATTTGGATAAAGACTAGTCCTCCCTAACTCTAGGATAGATGTCTTCGCATTGGGTTATTATAACCAACTTGTTGATAGGTGTTAGGTCTTCTTATTATTACTATTGGATAACTTACATTTAGACTACTAGTATTCTCATATCCACCTATCCTAAAGTTATTTTCAAAACTGATTTCACTGTTATTTGGTCCATAAAAAAAATGATGATAGGAATTTGGTTTATTAATGGTGTTTCCTCCAAATTATGATTTATAAACCTGACTAATAGTTCTCATTCCATTACGTAAGGCAAATCTGTTGGTCACTATAGTGATCATGTTACTTAAATTTTGAACCTTGTTTCTCAAATGACCAAAAACTGAGTTTTATTGGTTAATCAATTGGTCTTGGATATTTGTTGGCACACCAACTACTGTTGTTGTTTGAATATTTTTGGAACTAGGAGACATTGGAATATTTAGTTCTTTATTACGGGTCGATGGTCCCAAATCTTAGGCTATTTCGACCAATTATTATTCTATGATGCCAATATATTGGCTAATGGAGCCCACTTCACCAACATTATCGTTTAATTCTTTCCTTCGATGTGTCCTAGCCATTTATAACCTTTACACAATACCAGTGTCCCACCAGTGGTGCCAAAAATATGTTAGGTTATTTTTCACTCGCTTTCTAGCTAATTGGGATTTTAAGCATACCAAATAAGACTTTTAGTCTTGCTAACAAAATATTTTAGCCTAGTTACAATTACCAAGTAATTGTGTTGTGTTCAATGCCTTAATTGAGAGAACTTATGCTTCCTTTAAGGAAGACTTTGAATTGAGTGTTAAGAGACTAACCAAAACAAAAACAATAAATTGCATGAATTAAAATGTAAAGCTTTATAAATAAAATAAAGGAAAATACGATTAAAATGAATAATTGCAAGAAAGTAAATCGCGACTAAAGTAAATATTTGCGGGAAAGTAAATAAGAACAAATGTAAAGGTAGTAAAATTTTAAAAAACTTTTAAAGAAAAAAAATTACAACTACCTTACATTCAACTTTCAGAATTGAAAGTAATGCATGAAATACAAAAAGAAAAAGAAAAGAAAAAGAAAAAGAGGATAAATGTAAAGTAAATTCATTTTTGGTGAGGGAGCCCTCCCTTCCTTGTTCAATTTGTTGCTTATTTATAGTGTTTCTACCCATGCAATATAACTGCTCATGTAATTGTTGTGTGGTTACTCATCCATTTGAGTTTTCTCACTTTGGTGTTCTACCACAGCAATTTAAATTGGAGTAAGTTCCCACTTCAATTAACACGCCCCGAATAGTTCCAAGTGTCACACATGCATTCTGCCCATTACTTGGTATTTAAATATAATAATCCAATTATTTTGGTCGATTTTAATTATTACGTGGCAACACCTCACTAGGTTATGTTAATTTGGTGTAAACAGCCTTTAGGCCTATGATTTTTTCAATATAAAACCTTATTCACATATGTGATTTATCCTCATGCTCATGACTCTAATATTTCCCTTATATTACTCCCTACCTAAAATAGTCAACATGGATGGTCTTTAGGAGTATGGACATAAATACACATTTTTGGCATGGGTTATTCTCTATCAAAATTTGTGCACCTGATGTCTAGTTTCTCCAATGTGCATGCCCTATATATAGACATTGTTTCCCTAATAATACACTTGTATTTATTTTAAAACATACATACTCTAAGGATTTTTTTCCTATTAAGAGAATTCCTTTGTTTCTCCTGTTGCAAATCTTCAGTGTTCTACTTCAAATTGAGAGATATTTATATCTACATCTAGATTTAAATAGTGAGGAATTTGGAGTGATTTTGAAATTCACATAGGTATGATTTACATCTGATTTATTTGAATTTCACAAGATCTACACTCCTAGATATAAGAGGTATTTGAGATATTGAAGAGTTCAAGCATGGTGACATCGAAGTATGAAAATGCGACTTCCATATTTGATGAATGAAGCTTTGAACAGATTTCAAAATGGAATAAGGGAGAGTTTCAACGGTCATAGGTAACCTTTTATTAGGAAATAAGACATTTGTACTTTCATTTGTTGTGTAACATTACCTTTTCAAATATAATGACAAAATAGGTTAAACCAAGGTCTTTTACCATTAGGTAGGGTTTTTCCTCGTAAATCGGTGTTATGCAACTTTTTTGGTTGTTTGTTTACTTTTTTTAGTTTGTTTATCACATTGTTTAACCTAGATTCATTTGTTATCATTGAAAATGATATCAATCTTGGTTTTTAGTAGATAATAACTTTTAAATTTGAGATAATTTGCATGAAAACCTATTCACCCCCTTTATGTTGAAATCTAGATTACACACATACTTGCTCAGAGATTTTTATGAAATTTCTTCACATTAAAAAAAGGGACGAGTTTTTATGTGATAGGTTTATTTCATTTTCTAAGAAAAATGGGATTCATAGGAAACTTACAATAAGAAAAAGCCTAGAATATAATGGTGTGGACGAAATAAGAACTTAACGGTGGTGAAAATAGAAAGAAGCATATTAAATTATAAGTGATTATGCAATGAAATTGTGTTTATAGTAGTGGAAACATCCATATTCCTTCAAACATATCTCCGTTGAAGGTTTCTAATAACATGACTTCATTTGAACCTTGGTGGAACCGAAAGCCCAATGTAAGTAATTTAAAAGTTTTTGATAGCATTGATTTTTCTTTAATTAATTATAGTGATCATTATATGCGTGTTAACAAGAGAGAAATGTATAATTATTCGTTATAGTGATGAAATCAAAGTTATCAATTGTATAATCCAAAAAATGGGAAATTCATTATTCGTCAAGATGTTTTATCCGATGAAAATAGTGTTTGGAATTATGAAGCTGTAAAAAATGAACATTTTCCAATGGAGAATAAAGTATAAACTCAAAATTTTATGTCATAAATCTCATCTAGGAGGTCATCATAATGGGTTAAATATTATTAAAATCATTCGGTAGGTCTACTTAAAGGGATTCAAATAATATAGGCAATAACAACTCATATTCTACACATGTTAATTAATTTGAAGAATAATGTAAAAAAGCATTGGGAGCAGATTATAAGAGAGGAAATTTCTACATTTGAAAAGAATGACGTTAGGGACGTAGACTTGCCACTTGAGAAGCAAGCAGTTGGTGTGAAATGGGCCTACAAGAGGACATGCAACTCAAATCGAATAGAACAATTAGGTAATTATTTCCTCAAAACTTTCTCTCTCGTTGGAAGGTTTGAAATCGTTCGAATAGTCTTGTAGTAGCAAATCAAAATAAATAAATTTGCATACTAATTTGATGTTATGTATGTATTTGTATATGTTCTTTTTGAAAGATGAGGTATAACCATCGAGGTTTGTCATAAAGGGTTAATAGTAATAAGTATACTAGCTCAAGAAAGTGTTGTACATATTAAAGAAATCTTCAGTGCTTGGTATAGAATAATAGACACATATATTTATGCTAATGGCTTCCATAGGACTGATAGTGAGCCTAAATCGGATGTTTATGTGTCGTGTATCAGAGTAATTCTGATGGTATATTATTAAATTATTTTTTAACACTCTAACTTAGTAATTATAGGATTGTATGATGCACGAGTTCTAAATGTATTATTATGTACTTTTTCATTTTTCTTGGTATTCAAGTAAATAATCAAATGACTCTATTCTCATTTACCAGAATAATATGCACTTAATTTTTTGAATAAGTTTATCATGGTGATTTGAAAAAGATTTTATACATCCATGAACACATATGACAAATGTTCATTCGAAGATGGTCCAACAACCATTTAAAGATTTCTCATAATCATGGTCAGAGAATTGATATATCCCACTAATCTCACCTGAATATAATATATGCATTCAGTTTAGTCTCAAGGTTAATGCAAAATCCCTCTAGCATCCTCTTGGATCCATTACCCTAATTCTTTTGTATGTTGGAATATTAAATAAAATTCATCATATGCTCATAATCAACATATTAGATTATTATGATTACCTAATAAAAGAATTATAGAAACTGTGTACCTGAATCTATAGTGGTTATAGAAACTTGGGGGTTGGAGGTCTTCCACTGACTAATCCCTCTCTCTCTTTATGAGTTCTCTCTCAATGATGGGAATGCGGAGGAGAGTGTTTTGAGTGAATTAGTCTTGGGGACTAAAACCCTTCATTATATTTATAGGCATCAAATTAGAATCCCATAAATTCCAATTAGGTGACTCTTGAGTAACATGACTCTTAAGAAACCAATAGACGACTTTTGGTTAACCACACATTACAAAGCGCATACGTATTTTTAGATGTCTTATTGGGCTCTACTAATTAGATCAATTAGTTAGCCTAAACAGAATAGAAGCAAAAATACAATTTCTATTTTAATATGTAAGACCACATTATAATATTAAAATAATATTCCAACAATCTCCCACTTGGGCTATATATTAATTTCGAAAGCAATTATATTCGATAACCTCAGGTGCACACCGTATTTTATATCTATTTTTAAAACATCTCTGAATCAATCCAGTCTATCTTTTATACCAATATGAGACCAAAGTGACAATTGTTAAATTTATTTTGTAACTCGATCCATCAATGATCACCATACCAATTATATTCAATGATATATATCAAGTATGCATGTGTGGCTGGAAATTACACGAAATATTATATCAAACATGCCTATTTCCAATTGGTTATAACTTTTTTCCGAAGTGAGATCATATCTTATTCTTTTAAACCTTATGTTATACCACAATTAAAAGACAATACATTCAGAGTAAATAACAAAATGAAAATACCATCAACTTTATTCCTTAGAAAACTGAAACATACATAAAGTATCTCAATAGTGTCAAAGAAAAGAACTTTATAACAAGGACAAACTCCCACTAAAACTGAATATCATTAAATAAATCAACACCCATATGAGCAGTGTTACAATGGAAGACCCTGGGTAGTAAGCCTTTAGTAAGTGGATCCACGAGCATGAAGTTTGTTCCTATATGTTCAATAGACACTATCTAACTCTGAACTCTTTCCTTAATAAAAAGAAACTTAATGCCTATGTGCTTAGACGTCGACAAGATTTTGTTGTTATTCGAATATAGAACTGCTAAATTATTATTACAATATATCTTTATCTATCTTTCAATACTATTCACAATTCATAACACAGTGACAAACTTTCGCATCCATATCGCATGATTTGTTTCCTTATAACACACTACGAACTTCGTTGCCATATGGAAGGTGCAATGAGTGACTACTTAGCACTCTTCCAGGAAATAAAACCTCCAGACAACATGTATACATAGTAGAAATGGATGTCTTAGTGTCTTAACAACCTACGAGATCAGCGTTAAAATACCCAATGATATCCAAATTATCGGAATTCTGATAGATAAGCATGTAATATTTTATTCTCTGTAAATACCTCATGTGATCCATTCCAGGGTTACTCACATACAACATTTTTAATACCCGGAGATGTGCTGTTGAAAAAAATTAATAAATTAGAGAAGTTTTTTTTTTAAAATATCATTTACATAGAGCATAAATTTTCAGAAGCAAAAATACATAAATCAACTCAATAAATTATCTCAATTATATTAAATCTTAGATATCTTTTTACAAAATAATTTACAATAAATACAGAGTTACATTTAAATTTTGAAAATAAATATCTAGATCCTCTAACGACAATCCTAATCCCAACCCCAACGATACCATAAATATTATCTCCCATCAAACCTGAAATCTAACAAATTTGGGGGGGGGGGGGGGGGGGGGGGGTGAGCGAAAAACTCAGTAACTCGTATAAATGCTCCAAGTATAACAACATATACCCATGTGTACGTGAATTATATACAAGAGTGTAGGCAATATGAACACTCAAACTAAAATCCTAATCATATAATCATTACCCAGGATCTCACCACAATCACTACACAACACAAGACCATATATCAAAATCTTCGCCTCACTTCCCACATTAAGGTATGGACTACCGTCCACTATCCTGTCAAGTATCCTCGAAACAATATAATGTCCCTAAAATATAAGTAACATAAATTGGTCCAACAACTCATCATAACCAAGCATCACGATTATAAAATCCTGGCATCATTGCCATAATAACACTTGGCATACTCTCCAATCATAGTCCATGGACTAGTCTTTGGATAATAAACAAAATCTTAGATTGCAGTACACCTCGTTTAGGAGGTAATTTGGCTAAGGAATGCCTATGCATTCTCCAATTATAATCATCATAATATAATTCTCTCAATTTAAATAAATTTTAGATTCAATTCTCATAAATCAAGTGTATATTTTTTCTACCCAGTTTCTATAACCCAATATGCTCGTAAAATCAACTACTTTCGTTACCCCAAACTACACGGCATGAGAATAACACATACAAAAATGGGTGCAATAACGAATATAGTATACAAGAATATGATACAGATAAATGCAACACATAAATTCGATATAAGTATATAATCACTATGACACCGAGCGTTCGTGTAAATACGCTAGTCGTTGTTGTCGGCTTTCAACCACAATACAAAAAAAACTAAACTTTAACTACACTCTTACGGAGTATAGTGGGGAGTCTGGGCATCGAATGCACAGGGAATGTTTTGATAGATTTTAATTGATTTATTATTTCAAAAAAATAAAGTGTAAAAGATGATGATTGAGTGACAAAGGAAAAAGGGAAAAATAAAGAAGTTAACTAAAACTAATTGGAAAAATTAAGGTAGAGACACAATCCCGCAACCCTAGAGTATTGATGGTATAAAACTAATCGTAAATTTAACTGATTAATTTGACCCGGAATTTAGTACTCCCAAGCATTACGTATACGAGGTTCAAGCCCGCGTCATACTTAATCTAAGGATGAGTAAATCATTATCGCGATAGTTGCACTCGAATTGCACTCTAAATCATCACGAGTACCCAGAGGCAAACGAGATATAAAGATCTACAATTATTGTGTAACTACGCAATACGGTCGTAATTAATCACTAAATTCAGAGGACTAATTTTATACACAAGCAACTACAACATCAGGTTGGGTTAACGCATCCCAACCTTTAAAAACCTAGCCTAACATGGTGAATAATAATAAAAGTGCTGGAAATAAAAGTTCCCACGATTGAAGAACAAGAACATGAAAGAAGAAATCAAAGATTGAAGAAAAACCGAAAAAGCTCTTGAATTAATGGTGTAAAATATGTGAATCTTTCTCCTAGATGTTCCTACTTGTTATGGATCTTTTACATGAATGAAATATTAATAAAAAGAGTCCTAATGACTAAATATATAGGCTAGAGGTCGTTTAGAAGAGTCCCCAAAACATAAAACTCTTTTGGCTAAAAGATAAGCACAAAATAAAAATCTCGTATCTGCCAATTTGTCAAACTTAGAAAGCGTGACTAATTTTGTAACGGTTCTGGAGCGTGACAAATAAGCGAACCGGTTCGGGCTCTGGGTGTACCGGTTCAGGTGAATTGGCTGGTTTCTGGGCCTCTTTCAACACTTAGAATATTTTCCAACTTTCTTCTTTTCTTCCTTGGATTTTTTCTCAACTTCAAATGATCATAACTCCTTCACCGTAGCTCGGATTTGGGTGCCGTTTTTTCCAGTATTCTCATTGTTACAAGATCTTCAACTTTATAGTTGACTCCACCCCCGGGATAGGGCTGAAGAATTACGAAAATACCCTTGAACTTGCCTTCCTAGCCTTTCTTCTATGATTTTTCCGCAACTTCAAGGGATCATAACTCTTTCACCGTAGCTCGGATTGAGGTGTCGTTTTTTCCAGCGTTCTTTTAATTGAAAGCTCTTCAACTTTCCAGTTGGCCCCACTTCCGGACTAAGGCTGAAAAATTATGAAAATGCCCTTCAACACCCCGATTCTTGGTTTCTTTCACTATTTTGAGTTCTCTTTTCCATCTTTCTTGCATGAAATACCTGTAAAACACATAAGAGATACACAAAATACAAAATACTTGCCAAAAAGGGTTAGTACATAAATATGAGACAAATTCAAGCTATTTACACTGCACGGGATCATAAAAATACTGAAATTAAGGGGATAAATGTGAAGAATTTATGCCTAATCAATAGTATAGAAGAATATGATACAGATAAATGCAACACATAAATTCGATATAAGTATATAATCACTATGACACCCCGCCTATTTTAACAATGGGTGATCAATCATCTACCAAAATAAAACAAGAATCTCATCTAGTTCATAGTTAGCATCAATGTAGAAAGCATTTTAATTATTAATAACCTATTAGTCCTGGTGTAAATTTAAAAAAAAAAATTAACTTGCTTACATTGAATTACCATTCACATAACCAACAATACAAATAATGAAACTTACATTCATTGGCATAAATAATTGAACCTCTAACTCTCGGTAAAAAGTCACAATACAATAATCTAATTAACTGAAAGTAAAACATCATAATAAAATAAACACCAACTAACTGGGTGACGTGTATGGAATAACTCTGAGGTACCTGCTATCTAGATCTTAAGGATAGAAGTGTCTAATCAATCCCTGTAGGCATCCACAGCTACTGCATCATCGTCTGACTAGAAGGATGGTTAAGTCAGGCGTCCCTATGGCTGAGAACCTAACAGTTTTGAAAATATTTTGATGTGGGTCATATCCCAAAACCTTTTGAAATTTTTTTACAAGTGTTTAAAATACATTAATAAATATTTCATGGAATCTTTCGTATTTAAATTGGTGTCGCACTCCTATGAGATACCCCTCACCCCTTATATATAGTGCATACCTAATGCATGTATTTTAAACATCCTAGTTATGCTACCCAGCCGAACTAGTCTCAACACTAGTCTTAGTCCCATATGCTACCCTGTATCATGCGTATACGTTATTTCACTTTAAACTCCCAATTACCTTTCACATCCTCCTTATAATTATAATCATCAATTGTGATTTATCAGTTCACTTTAGATAACATTATTTTAGTTATTAATTCAACATTCACATCTTAGTGTCATGTACCCATATATATTTATATCACACTTATACCCAACTTCATATTTGGATTCTACACGAAAAATTAAGTTGGGTATATGTTTTGATTTTTTATCAAATATCTTTCGAAAGCACTCAAAAAGTATATCTAAAACTTTACAAAGTGACTCTTCTCATTCCTCTCATTTTTGCCTCTGAGTTTTTTTTTTTTGCCTCTCTATTTTCTCTTCTAACACTTAAAATCATCCCTAATATTAGGTAACATTAATATACATGATTTCACGTATCAATTGATGCAATAAATCATCTACAACATCGGATCCAACATCAATTATCCAAAATTGATCCATCTCAATTCTAATACTCCATTTTTACTATTTTTTCAGATTTATAATTTTAAGATCACATCTATTCATCAAAATTCAATTTCGGATTTCTCATCAAGATTTCACCTTCTTTATTAACTAAATTCAGATTGTGTAAAAGATAAATAATCACTTTTATTTCAATAGATTTTTCCCTCCAGATCATATTTTTATCATGTGAATCCCACTCAAAAGTTTATATTTATCTTTTAGCAATCAAGATATGAACTAAAACACAACATATAATATCAAAGAAAGTTAAACAATTTCCTTTAATTATAGAAATTCTTATTTTACTTCTTGAGATCCTCTACACGCAATGATCCAAGCCCCAGAATTGTTTAATCTCCTCCCGAAATAGTGTTCTTGAATTTTTCCTTGAGTTTTCTATTTCTATTTATCTCTCTCTCAAGATTTTGTGATTCAGAATAATCAATTGGATTCCTCCCTCGTCTAAAAACCATTAATACTCTCCAAATCCTGAAATTAGGTTATCTTAAAATGTTAAAATGGCCTGAATACTCTCGTACGGGTCCCATATAGCTTAAAAAGTCCTCGGAACCCCTTTACAACCCACGTGTACATAATTCTGACTATCTCGACCCATTTTGGATTATTCGTTCACTCGAAATCGTCATCCGAGTCACCTATCATCAATATACCATCTTATTCCCAACGTAAACCCACATGCGCATCCAAAATAAGATCCGATCGACCTATCGTTTTTACCCACTTACGACAATAATACAGTTTTATTTACTTATTACACAAGTAAATATAATAAGAAAAAAATATTAATCTAATATTCAGTAATTAATATTTATTTAATTTACTTTATTTCTCAAATTAATTAAATTATGTGTAATTTAAATATTCCCAAAATACGGGGTGTTACATACTTCCCCTTACAAAGGAATTTTGTCCTAAAAATTTTGATACGTTCGGTATCGAAAACTTTGTATCCTTACCCGCACCTTATTCTCATGTAACCAAAATCAAATCATGATAATATTATGGTGCCTCCACTACATACCCACTAATGGTAACTCATGCTCTTGAAGAAATACAATGTAATCACTTGAAATTGCACTTCTTCTTTCTGTAGTGGATCACCTTAGTGGAACCTCCTCATGATGTTGTTGAGTTTGCTCTTCTGAAGTAACTCTTTGATTTTGAGTAGGGAAGTCCTCATTATTGTCTTCTTGAACAATGTTAACAGACTGAACAATGTTTGGGAGAGGAATTGATTCCTTTTCAAACACAACATTCTTATTCTTAACCATATCTTCCCCTTCAAACTCAACATCCTCAAGAACTCTCTCATTTCCCCTCGACCGTGCAGTGTACCCAACAAAATAACAACCACCAGTTCTTGAGTCTAGTATCTTTTTAGTTAGCCGATAAGGCCTTACCTCAGCTTGATATCCCCAAATGTATAAATGCTTAATAACATGTTTTTAGCCTATTTATAGTTCATAAGGGGTTTCACCTACCGGTTTACTAGATACTCTATTTAGAATATATATTGTAGTCTTAAGTGCCTCTCTTCATAATGATTCTAGTAAAGAAGAATGACTAGTCATATTTCTAGCCATGTCCTTAAGCCTTTTGTTTCGTCTCTCAGCAACACCATTCATTCTAGGCTACCCTGGAAATGTGTATTGTAGGATGATACTGCATTCTTATAGGAATTTGGCAAAAGGTCCTTAATGTTATTCACCTAATCCATCATATTTTCCATAGTATTCACCACCACGGTCAGATTTGGCAGCATTAATCATCTTGCCTATTTGATTTTCAACTTCTTCTTTGAAGGCCTTAAAAACACCCAAGGATTGAGACTTCACATGAATTAAATATAAGTACCCATAATGACAATAGTTGTCTATCAAAGTGATACTGTTGACCATTCCAAGAAGCTGTAGGGAATGCATTGCAAATATCGGTATGTATTAATTTTAAGACGCCAAAACTCCTTTTGGCACTTAATTTCTGAATATTTTTCTATTTTCCTTTTATACACCCAATACAAACATCAAATTGTATTAGTTCAAGGGGTTCAATTGTTCCGTCTAACACAAGTCTTTCAATTCTCCTTTGGGATAAATGACCCAAACATTTGTTCCATAAGGCGGTGGAATTCTCATTAGTCAATTTGCATTTTGTGCCTTTTGTATTTGTTTACAAGGTTACATTAAATGAAGAATTCAGATTCAACATTTATAATTTATCAATTAAAGAACTAGTCGCAACAAGAGTATAATTAAGAAAAAGACTGACTTTATTATTTCCAAATGAACAAAAAAAACCATATTTGTCCAAAATAGAAATACAAAGAATTTATGTCTAAAAGACGGTACTATATAAGTATCTCTTAGTTGAATAAAATGAAAACTCTTTAAAGGTAATCTAAATGTCCAAATTGCTTCAATTATAACTATTTTTCCATCGCCCCCGTAGATGAATCTTTCATCATCATTTGGCAATCAACTCTACGGGCAACACTGCATAGACATACTTACACGAGTAGTAGCACCAGAATCTACCCACTAAGTATGAATAGGTATAAAAGTACAATTAACTTCAGAATAAACTAAAGTGAGAAGTGTACCTTTCTTTACAAGCCATGCAATGTACATGGAATAATCCTTCTTAACATGCCCAAGTTTCTTGCAAAAGTAACAGGTACAATCTGGATCCTGCTTCTTTTATGGAATTTTGGGTTGGGATGTTTTTACTCCAGTTTTCTTATTATCATTCCTTTTCCCTTATTTTTCTTTAAGGTAGATGTAATATGAACATTTTCAATTAATTTTCCTCATTTCGATATGTCCTCTTCTCGCACACAATGAGAAATGAGTTCATTAAGAGTCCATTTGTCCTTTTGAGTATTATAGCTAATTATAAATATCCATAGTGTGTAGGAAGGGAAATCAGTACCAGATGCATGAGCAAGTTGTCAAACAACTCTAACTTTAGTTCCATAAGTTTTAAAGCAATGCTAGACCTCTTCATAATATACTCCCTTATCTTTCCTTTACCTTTATACCTCATTTGGATAAGATTAGCTAAAAGCATACGTATTTTATCATTTTCATTCCTTGCAAAAGGATTTCCAATATATAGTAAGAAACCCTTAGCAGTTACCTCCTCGGACATACCGCCCATGAATGTTTCCGGAATGTTTAATTTTATCATCATTATACTTAAGCGATTCGAACGATCCCACTTCTCAAAGTTTTCTTTGTCCTTAATGGAACTTTTCTCTGTAAGAGGAGTGATTTGTTATTTCCATAGTGAATAGTCTAAATTCATGCAATCGAGAACTATTAGAATGTTCTCTTTTCAATTCTTGAAGATTGTGACATTAAGCACAAGAATTGTGTTCATATTGACAGTGATATTAGTAGAAAAAGTAGTAACTGAATTTAGAGAACAAATAAATATTATAAGCTCATATTAAAACTCATGTCAAAATTAAATAAATAAATATAAGACATAATTTTATATAACTGTAATGGTGGGATCTTTTTCAATATACCTATTACAACATTAATGTTTAGCCTTTGGACAAAAACATCAACTTGTAAGTGGTACTCTCAGAGTAGAAATCAAATGTTGATGATTCATACGGTCAAACAATAACCAACTTTTAAGCTGATGTATTGTCCACATAGAAACTTTATAATCATCACACATGTATATTTATTATTTTTCCAATTAAAAATCTTCCTTTGGGT
This sequence comes from Sambucus nigra, assembly GCA_949130495.1. Lineage (NCBI taxonomy): Eukaryota > Viridiplantae > Streptophyta > Magnoliopsida > Dipsacales > Adoxaceae > Sambucus > Sambucus nigra. Next base: position 238,122,170 of record OX422218.1, on the reverse strand, counting down.
CGATCACTTACTCCATTACACACATCTTAATAACTCAAAATAGATTAATCTACGCTATAGTGGTTACTTTCTGAACATATTACTTCGATTGGTTTATTTTAACATTTAAGACAAAAAGGTATTAATAAAATACCCCAAATAGTTATGGTTCCAAAAAATACCCTAAATCAATAATTGGTCTCGGCCCAACAAAATTCCAGGAGCGAAATCGATTATTTACAAGTCGAATTGATTATCCCCAAAAGACCGAATCGATTCAATTTTAGGTAGTAACGAAGTATATGAAGCTAAATCGATTTGTAATAAGGCTCGAATTGATTCGTGATTGGGCAGAAACCTAGTTTTAAAGTTCTATACGAGATTTTAAATTTTAATTCAAATAGATGATCCTAAACAATTACAAAAGCATTATAATCGATCCAAAACGTTTTAAAAAACATATGGTTTTCGATTTATTTGGAACAAAATTGAATTAATCACTCCAAACCCATAATGATTTAAATTCTTTTTGAGAGAAATCAAAACCACTATGGATTAACAATCCTGAATCAATTTTGGGATTATGAGTATGAAAATTATCATAATTCATATATAAATTCTACATAGAATTATAATAAGCCATATGGGTTCTTAATACATCATATGTATGAGAAAGTAAACAAATTCACTTCTAAATCACAATTACAATACCGATCCTAATAATCTAATATGAAGAGGCTCTACTACCACTTGTTGATATATTAAATAAAATTTATAACATATTAGATTATCGAGATTACCTGATATAAGAATTTTAGAAATTGTGTACCCAAATCCATAGTGGTGATTGAAACTTAGGGTTTGAATAACTTCCACAAACTAATCCCTCTCTCTCTATGAGTTCTGAGGAGGAGGGTGTTTTGAGTGCATTAGACTTAGGGTCCAAAACCCTTTATTACATTTATAAACATTTAATTATAACCCCATAAATTCTAATTAGGTGACTCTTTAGTAACACGACTCTTGAGTAACTAGTATATGACTCTTGGGTAACCACACATTACAAAGCACATATTCATTTTTTGATGTCTTATTGGTATCTACTAATTAGATAACTTAATTATCCCAAACATAATACAATTGATATTTTAATATGTAAGAACACATTAGAATATTAAAAAAAATATTCCAACCTCGTATACTTGGGAAACTAATAGGTACGAGATGTTATAGCTCAACTCAACTATACTCTTCAATTTATTTTGTTTTATTGACACTTGAGGGAAGGTTTTGTGAATGACTAAAAAAGAAAAAGTGGATTTGTTTTTAGCCTAAGTTAGGGATCTCTATCATGGCTCTTAAAGAATTAAGAGACTATAGAATTATCAACAACTTTGTACATGGAAGCATCATTAACACCTACTCGAGCTATTTGGATGTGAAGAAATTTTTAGGAGATGTACGAATTTTGAGCCGCACCAACTGGGATCGATTTTGATAGAAAATATATTATTCTAATAACGAAGTACAATATTTTCATAAAAGATCAAAACAAACCGAGTATCATGATCACTTCAGCAAAGATGTTGTCAAAAGAATTATCGTAATGAAATATTGTCCATCATATTATCAAGTTGTAAATGAATTTGGAAAGTCCTTCACATATTCAAAGTTTGTCAAGGTTCGATCCTCACTCAAAGTGTCCATCTTTTCATCAACAGGGTGATAATAACTAATTTAAAACATTACGAATGTAGTTATGCATTCCTATTTGAATAACAAATATTGTTCTTTAGCTGATTGGTATAAGTTAAGAGGGAGTTATTTGTGAAGTCAAAGTTTGTACTAGTATAATTTATTTACGATTTAGTTTCGTATTATATTTCCTCCTAACATATATAAATAAAAACCCCACATACATAATTAATGACTAATTAGATGAAATATGAAATATTAAGTTTTTGGAAAACTTGGAACTAGTTATATCGATCATTAACAAATCCCTAAATTCGGCCACGGAGTCAAGACATGTTGAATTTCACAATTTGCTATTGCTTTAATCATGTCATTGTAAAAAAAGAAAATGTTATGCCAGAATTGGATTTACTAAATTTTTATTTGGATTTGGTACATATTTTAGAAGATATAAACATTCATAAACATCTACACATTTGTTTTTAAGTTGAAATCAAAATATGAGATCTTTACAAGCTTAAATATACCTTATAATAAAGATTAGTTTGAAAAACTTGATAATTTGTATGTTTAGATATTTATGTAACTTACGATATTGAAATATAATTCTATCATTAATTTTGCCAAGTCCTTATAATGAGCATAAAGAAATTATTATACATATTCCTATAACTTTGATAAAACACACAATTAATGAAAATAAACCAAACTGAAGTTTGATACGTCACAAAGGAATTTCTTATATAATGTAATACCTCGTATTTTTATGCATATTTATTTTATTATGAAATTATGGAAATTGGGATTAATTAATTTAAAGGGAGAAAATTTAATTTATAATAATCCAATTTAATGGTAATAATTACTAGCGTGACGAGAGTTAGTAGTTATCGAAAATAATTATGTTGAAATCATATTAAGTAATAAATATGTTGAACATTATGTAGTGAGTAACGTAATGCGGTTCTGGAAGTGAGAGTATGGTCGGGGACGAGATACACAGAAGTTAAAATATAATTATTTGGGACACGCATATGAGTTGCATCACTATTACATATTTGGGGGTTAAAAAGTTAAATTATTTTTATACAACTCGAATGACTATTTTGAGTGCGCCAGTATGTCCGAAAGGATCGAAATAGTAGGAAAACACTATTCGAGTGTTATATTTAGAGTCCAGAGCATTTTAGGCCAAAATGACAACCCGGAGGGTTATTTTAGTGTTTTAGGATTTTTAGGAAATTAATTGGAAAAAAAATTAGGTTTTAATTAAAAGTTATATGGGTTAGAGGTGACTGTCAATTTCAACCTACGTGAGAGAGAGAGAGAGAGAGAGAAAGAGAAGACCCATAGGAGAACTAAGTCAAGAATTCGAGATTTCTCACCAATAATTACACCAAAGTGTAGATCGCGACGGGTTGATCAACGACATACCAAATTCAACCCAAGAATCAGAAGTCCATCCTAAGGCAAGTGTTTATCTTGCTCCTCTTCCATCAAATATTGTTCCTATTGATTTAGATTAAATGATATAAACTAAGTGTAATGAAATCTTAGGTTTAATTAGACTAAATTGTAAAGAAATCTTATGAATTGGATATGGGTATGAATGTAGAGGTTTTTCCCTTTGTTACACTATTAAACTTGGAGATTATATGTCTTAATCACGTATTATAATAAGAGTTTTGAGTACATAAATTGTTGGGTTCATTTTAAGTGAATTTTTAGAGATTTTAGAAATTATTGGGGTTCCCTTTAAAAATATATAGATTGGAACCCTAAATTGTGTTAAAAAGTTCCCCATAATTATTAGGATTACTTTAGAACTATCTAATTGGATGTTGGATGAAATTTGGGTTGAGTTTGAGGTTTGATATGAGGAAAAATCGAATTTGGGGAAGAACTTGGGTTGTTCGGATTTTTCGTTCGAAGACCAGCCCAGGTCGTTCAAACGACCTCGTTTGAACGAGCTCGTTCAAACGACTTCGTTCGAACGATAATCCTAGAACTTCGAACAAAATTCCAGAACTTGATTTTCGGGTCCGATTTAGTTAAAACCCATCCTAGGTTTATCCAAGCGAGTGTATTAACCTATGTGAGTAACGGGTGCATTAAATTCCAAAGTTTTAGGGAATTAAGGATGTAATGATCATCAAGGTATTTAACTTGTACGGAAACCTAGGAGAGAATGTAAGTCCTAGAGAGGTTATATATTATTGGATAACGTGGAGAGTAGTGGCGTTAATATTACTTACGTATTATGGTAATTAGGTTGCGTGAATGCCTATTAAGTTGTATAAGTTGTGTGCATGCTTATTACTTGTAATATTATGTGTATGACATACCTAGCTACTGAATATCGAACAGAGGTTAGCGCATTATGGATGACCATATCTTGTGTGCCTTCGGGGGATTTTGAGTCGTACCACTAGAGCATGGAACCTAGGTATGGGCTATCTATGAGAACGGTAGTGATAACGGTCGTATGGGTGCGTAGGTATGCGCATATACCATCGGCTTGGAACTATGTTCACCTCCAATATTTGTATATGTTTTATTGGTACTTGAGAGATTGAGCATGTTGTGCTTTATGTGTGAGCGATGCAATGGGACTAGATAACCGAGTATGCCTAGCACGAGGGGTTTCTTAACCATGGGTGCAGTATTGATATATTTAATTGTAAGTATACATAGTGAAATTTTATATATGTATACTGAGTTCCTATTATGTGTTTCATGTTGGCTACTTTATTATAATATATACTTAGTGGATCTCCAGTTGAGAATTAAGAATGTCATGAGAAGGAGTTAAATCATCTTTAAACCTATTCCTAAATAATAGAGATATATTGTCATCGGGTTAATTAGATATTTTATCCAGCATAGTGGTTATACCACGCATAGTCAGGCAGAGTATAGTGAGTAGTATTGGTACTTAGATTCGTTAGGCGTGCACATTAGATGAGAGGTGAGCAACTCAAGTGAGTACGCTAAGTTAACTTGAATAATATTTGTGCTAATTAACCAATTTAAGAACTTGCTATATTTAAATTATTTTTTACTCGGGTTGTGTCCCATTTTTCTACAAATCTCTTTTCTTGTTCTCTCATTTTAGGTGATCAGTCACAGAGACACCAGGCTTAGGAAATTCCATTCATTTGCTGAGCTGTAGCTGCTGTGGAAGTTACAAGATATTGCTTGTAGACACTTTTGAGTCTATTTCTCCTTATCTATCACTTAATTACTTTAGTTGGACATGTCTTCCCTCCTATTTTACATTAAGAGATTTAGAGTTATTTTATTCTATCGTTAGAATTTGATTTCATGTTATTGGATTATTGTATGGGATTCTGACTCGATGTTTTTACTCCAGTTCTTTATTTAAATTAAGTTAGTTCTTTCCTTATGCTATTGTGATGTATGGTGATGATTAAATATTTTCCTTTAATGATGATGGTTAATAACAAGATAAAATTTTGACACCAACCTTTTTAAATATTAGGTGGTTATTTTTTATTAAATTGAAATTTGAGTTTTCAAGTGTAATGCATCATCTGAACTAACTTGATATTCTGAAATTAATTAATTAAGGACTGATCACCCGGTAATTAATTAGGCGGGGTGTCATGGGTGGTATCAGAGCATCAGATTCTAGTGTCCTTAGGAACTGTGCGTCTTATTATGCTTCCACCACTTTTTCATTTGATATAGAGCCCTATGTTTAAGATTGTTGAATCTATGGTGAGATTGCGTTCTCCTGCTACAAATGTATATATTAGTGAATCTTATTTTCATTCGGGTGTGTTCGAATAATGAAGTGTAACAAGCGAGGGCCATTGGGCGGACAGCAGGAGGTAGGGCTTAGTTGAGGTTTTAGAGTATATTTGGGGATGATGACCGGAGTTGAGGTCACCCCTATTATGGCACGAGAGGCCAGGAATGTAAAGACGGCTAAGGCACAACATATTATTTCCATGTGCCGCTATAGTCTAAAGTGATGCCAAATTAGACTCACCCAACGTGGTAGGACTAGGAAAGAGTCAGACGAAGCATTGAGGAGAACCATCAGTGGAAGATATAGAAATGCAGAAATTGTGTGTTAACCAACGAAGGTAAAGAATCCAAAGGCTTGGACTTACGGCGGAGTGTGGATAACGAGGAGTGAAAATTTGGGGAAAGATTTTCTTGACCTGTTAGAGAAAAATTATAATGGTGGGAGTCAACCACCACATTTAGCAGTGGAATGTTGAGTTAATGGAAGGATCTTAAGTACGATTTATGATTTTGCCACTAGTTACTTCATCAGATGTTCGGGTTAAGATGTGAATGTTGTTCCGAACTCATCATAAGAAGACCGGACAGAGGTCCATGTGTGAAAATGAATTTAATTATTTAACAAATCATATGCCGGATGAACTAGATATAAATGGAAAAGAGGATTTCAAGTGGTAAATTGACTCATGAGAAAAGTTAACAACACTTAAAGGGAATCCTGTTGGAAATTCGATCCACATGATGACAATGTCATGCATTGTCCATAAAAATATTAATGCTTCATTGTGAAGGGAGTTATAGGAATCAAAAGATTTAGTTGGGGACTAAGACTAGATGACACGCAATTAGTGAGACGCCATAAGGGGAAACCATCAGGGGACCCATTTAAACGATTTGGATAGCTGAATTATAACCAAGAGATTGTGAATTTAGTAAGGGAAATTGGAGCCCCTAGCACGTTCCTTAGGGCTAACAAAGCTAAGGGAAAAATGGGGGTAGCCATCAGTAATCGAGCCTACCAAAGTTCGAGAGAAGAACAACCCTAATATGGTCAGTATGACCGGTGATAAGTGGACTATGCATAGAGGTATTTTGTGGAGGGTGAAACCCCATGCGTTAAAATTTTCCCAAAGCGAGTAAAGGGATAAGAGTATGGTGCCAAGCAAAGGGAAATGATTAAAGTAGTTTTGTTTTGGTTCAGACAGGCATGTTATGTCCGAAAACCATTTGATCAGCCAAGGCGATTGGTAAGGTAGAAGTATGAGTTTTTCTCTCGGAGGATGAGGCATGTTTTATGTGACACGAATGAGTCCCTATATTTTGATTTTTACTAGATTCGCACGTGCGACGAGCTTAATGCGTATATCATTAATGTTACTATTATGTGAATGTTTTCCCTGGCATAGCGGAGTTATCATTAGTGTTATCCATGGAGGTTGAATGGATGTATTGATAGTCGTATATACCTTATTGTGGTTACTCGTTTTTGTGATGTATTATAAAAGTATGATATTATCTTGATTAGGGTTTTATAGTAATAATTAGACCGATAGCGGGAAGATATCACAAGTCTATTGGGGTCGCTGTTGTAGTGTGGGATGCTTTGTTCTGGCGAGGCCTCACCTACAAGAGGGTAGGGCTCGCATGTATACCATATATTGTAGAGACTTCAAAAAGTATGATGGTATAAAAATGTTTGATCCCGGGATGTGTATAGACTTTTTTGTTATGATTCTGTGTATTGGCCTTACTATTAAGCTGAAAGATTTAACTCATTATCATGTTTAGTGCTCATGACTTGGTGATAGGAAGAGCGCATTGTTATATCAATCCTTTAGAGACGCGGGAGTTAAGATTTATATTCATATGTTTGGGGACAGGATCTCGGGAGTCCCAATTGTATGTGTACAAAGTTTTTGGAATGTGATTACCATCAATGCGGAGCAATACTGTAATTGGCGAAAAGTTATTTGCTTAAATGTAATTGTGGAAAGAGACATGACTTTTATGTCAAGAGACGGGAATATAGGGGTACATTTTATGGACTGAGAGCCTAATGGATTTCGATAACCGATAATTCTAGGTAGTAGTGTATCGGGGGTACCTTGCTTGAATTTCGCTTTGCGATACATCCCACGCATGAAACTTAACATAAGGTTGGAAGTAGGGAGAAGTTTGGTCATTTGTCGATAAGTCTGATACCTCGGTCGCTATAGAAGTGTGTAGTTATAATTGTAAATAGTTTAATTACAATATAAGGCCAGTGGAGCCGGTTATGAGGTGAGGAGGCACTGAAAATTTTGTCTTATCACCACGAGTTAAAGGGTGGAACGATGTTAAGGAGGATTTAGAAATCCAATTACTAGGGTTATTGAGAGTACCCAAGTGTTGTAACCACGTTGTGAGCACATGGGGGAAATAAAGAATTGGGTGTTATGTGTGGATCATATGTGATGTTTATGGCGGTAGGCACAGTGATAGGATGTGTGGGCATCCTAGTTAGCTGAGGTCAGAATCGTTCTGGGTTAAAGGAACGTGAGAATAGATGTGTGAAATATATGCCTGAGTGACTAACAGAATGAAGTAGAAATATTAATGTGGATTTAGCATCACGTGATAAGGGCGGTAATCCATAAATACGTGTGCAATCAGAATAGCACACCCGAATTTGGTTGGAAGGCTGTGGGAAGCCATCTGAAAAGGGGTATTCCTTAAGAAGGGAAAAAGTTAACTATTATGGAAAACACTCGGAGCGAAGTTTTACCTAGTAAAATGTCGAGAGATACTTGTGCATAAGTAGAATGAGGATGTTAGTAAGGTATAAAAAATCCAGAAATGCACATCGTGGAGAAAAGTGCACGGGTTGGAACTTTCGGTATACGCCAAGGAAATAAGGTCAATATTAAGTATCACTTAATGTGAGACATTACAAGTGGAAGCCGATGTTGAGAGGGACATAGTGAGTAGTCTTCGCGTGCACCACTCAAAGAGAAGATTCGGTTGGAGCAAGAGGTTCAGCCAAAAAACTTTGTATCAAGCCGACGATTCTGGTAATGGAAGAGGGCAGTCAAGTCGGTAAAATTTCTTTGATGAGTTTGCAACCTAAAGATAAGGTTAAGAGTTCCTTCGAATGTGTGGAACAAGTTGACCAAGAAGAAATCAATCGATATTCCTTTGGGGTGATTCGTAATATTAGATAGTCCAGTCTACCTTTAAAAAGAAGAATTGCGTCGGTACGTGGTCCTTCTCGGCATTGTTCTGAATTAGGATGAGATTTTTAAACCCCACCTTCAATATGGGATTTCAGGAAGCAGTGAAGATAACATTTTTTTTAGGGGAAGGTTGTATCACCTATAGCTTGGGAGTAGGCGAAATGTGATTAACGACTAGTGGAGCTGTATGAAAGTGATTTCAGACTCATTGTAGTCATTTCATATCCGCAGCAATTATAGCTGGTTAGTAAAGTATAGTACAATACTTGGGAGAAGGTATTACCTAATGGTAGAGTTTTGTGTAAGCACTCGTACCTATTTATAGTGGACAAAGTACTTATTAGGGGTATTATGTAAAGAACCTTAACATTCTCCCTCGAGTTGTTTAGAGGCGAGCGGTACATAATTTTGGATCGGTCGAGTTAGAATCCAATGACTAAAGTGGAATAACCACATACTATCTTAGGTAACCTTTTAACTATCATAAGAGTTACGTCGCCAAGAATTGAGATTTGAAGAACTGACAAGAGTAGTCAGATGTTCATATGGTTCTCTCAGGATGGGAGTTTCTGTGTTTAGATAAACATGAGTAGTTGACACGTAGTGAGGTATGACCTCCCAATAAAATTGAGATAATGGGGGCCAATGATGTATAGGCTCATCTTATTCGAATGTCGTCGGGTAGGATCAAGGTGAAGTGTCGTTATTGAGATGTGACCTTATAACTGATAAAGTATTGAGAAAGTTAAACAATCTTATTGTGAGGCGGGGGGGGGGGGGGGGGGGGGGCTATAGTGATTAAGCACCTTCCTCAAAAGTTAGTTTTGCGTAATGATAAAGTTTCCAAAATTGTTTTACCAGGTATGCCTTAGTTTTTGAATTTCAGGACGAAAGTTTGTTATTGAGGGGGGAGTATGTAATACCCCTTATTTTTACGCATATTTATTTTATTATGAAATTATGGAAATTGGGATTAATTAATTTAAAGGGAGAAAATTTAATTTGGAATTAATCCAATTTAATGGTAATAATTACTAGTGCGGCGAGAGTTAGTACTTATCGAAAATAATTATGTTGAAATCATATTGAGTAATAATTATGTTTAACACTACGTAGTGAGTAACGTAATATGGTTTCGGAAATTAGAGTATGGTCGGGGACAAGATACACGGAAGTTAAAATATTTAATTGGGACGTGCGTATGAGTCGCGTCACTATTATATATTTGGGGGTTAAAAAGATAAATTATTTTAATACAACTCGAATGACTATTTTAAGTGTGCCAGTGTGTCCGGAAGGGTCGAAATAGTAGGAAAACACTACTTGGGTGTTATATTTGGAGTCCGGAGTATTTTAGGACAAAATGACACCCCAGAGGGGTATTTTAGTCTTTTGGGATTTTTAGAAAATTAAATGGACGAAAATTAGGTTTTAATTAAAAGCTACGTGGGTTAGAGGTGACTGTCAGTTTCAACCTACGAGAGAGAGAGAGAGAGAGAGAGAGAGAGAACCAAGGAGGAAGAAGACCTATAGGAGAACTAAGCCAAGAACTCAAGATTTCTCACCAAGAATTACACCAAAGTGTAGATCGCGACGAGAGGATCAACCACATACCAAATTCAACTCAAGAATAAGAAGTCCATCCCAAGGCAAGTGTTTATCTTGCTCCTCTTTTAGCAAATATTGTTCCTGTTGATTTAAATTAGATGATATAAACTTAGTGCAATGAAATCTTAGGTTTCATTAGACTAAATTGTAAAGAAATCTTATGAATTGGAGATGGGTATGCATGTAGAGGTTGTTCCCTTTATTAGAGTATTAAACTTGGAGATTTAGTTTCTTAATCACGAATTATAATAAGAGTTTTGAGTACTTAAATTGTTAGGTTCATTTTATGCAAATTTTTAGAGATTTAAGAAATTATTGGGGTTCCCTTTGAAAATATATAGATTGGAACCCTAAATTGTGTTAGAAAGTTCCCTATAATGATTAGGAATAGTTTAAAACTATCTAATTAGATGTTGGAAGAAATTTTTGTTGAGTTTGAGGTTTGATATTTAGGAAAAATCGAATTTGTGGAAGAACTGGGCTTGCTCGGATTTTTCATTCGAAGACCAGCCTAGGTCGTTAGAATGACCTCGTTCGAATGAGAAATCCAACGACCCTTATAACGAGATGTTGAATTTCGTTCGAAGTGGAAACTTCGTTCGAACGAACTCATTCGAACGAGAATCCTGGAACTTCGAATGAGATTCCAGAACTTGATTTTTGGGTCCGATTTAGTTAAAAACCATCCTAGGTTTATCCAATCGAGTGTATTAACCAACGTGAGTAACGGGTGACTCAAATTCCAAACTTTTAGGGAATTAAGGGTGTAATGATCCTCGGGGTATTGGACTTGTATGGAAACCTAGGAGAGAATGTAAGTCCTAGAGAGTTATATATAAATGGATATCGTGAAGAGTAGTGATGTTAATATTACTTACGTATTATGGTAATTAGGTTGCATGAATGCTTATTAAGTTGTATAAGTTGTGTGCATTCATATTACTTGGAATATTATGTGTATAACATACCTAGCTAGTGGATATTGAATGGACATTAGCGCATTGTGTACTACCATATCTTGTATGCCTTCGGGGGATTTTGAGTCGTACCACTAGAGCATGGAACCTAGGTACATGCTATCTATGAGAACGATAGTGATGACGGTCGTATGGGTATGTAGGTATGTGTGTAGCCCATCGTCTTGGAACTATGTTCACCTCCAATATGTGTATATGTTTTATTGGTTCTTGAGAGATTGAACTTATTGTCATTTATGTGTGAGCGATGCAATGGAACTAGATAGCCGAGTATGCCTAGCACCAGGGATTTCTTAAGCATGGGATCAGTATTGATATACATAATTGTAAGTATACATAGTGACATTTTATATATGTATACCGAGTTCCTATTATGTGTTTCATGTTGGCTACTTTATTATAATATATACTTATTGGGTCACCAGTTGAGAATTATGAATGTTATGGGAAGGAGTTAAAGCATCATTAAACCTATTCCTAAATAACGATAAATTGTCTTCGGGTTAATTACATATTTTATCCGGCATAGTGGTTATACCACGCATAGTCAGGCAGAGTATAGTGACTAGTATGGGTAGTTAAGTTTGTTAGGCGTGCACATTAGATGAGAGGTGAGCATCTTAAGTGAGTACTGAAGAAATGCTTTACGCTAAAAGCTTGTTTACAAGGTTAATAACAAAATGTTTTGAATTATGTAAACTCCGAATAAATTTTTTGGGCAAAACTCTTTTTAAAAAAAACAGGATGTGTTGTACACACTTTCTGATTGTATGGTTCGGATTCGATAGTTGATTGCCTTCCTTTTAAATTTTAAGAAACATCTACTAAAGTTACCATGCAGTCCCAATCACAACAACACTTAAGAATATTCAAAGGAATAGACACAAGAATTTTTAGCGTGGTAAAACCTTTAATCAAGGGAAACATCCACGGTGCCCACTATGACACAAAACAAAAATTCACTAGAATAAAGAATCAAGTTACGAAAATTAAGCAAACACACAAGGATCCTAAATCTAAGTTCGGAATTACACCTACTTGAGCTACTTTACTCCAAAGGCGTCTGACTAGAACTGATCCCATCTTTGTTGCTCCTTTGCCTTTTCCTTGACCTCCTTCTCTTTGAATTTAGACTCGAGTAACTCTTTCAACTTTTAAGTCTCAAAGAACCCACTATGTCTAAGTGTTCATGTGAGACGTGTTTGTGATGTGTATTATATGCAAATATGCAACTCACCCTCACATAATTATTTATACAGACGATCCTATCAAATTAAAAATAGTTCTAAAACGAATAGGATATTTACAAGTCTTTATTTTTCAAATAAAGACTTATTGATCTTTCTATTAATCCACAGATCTCAAGGTTACCTTGCTCAGAAGACGGACAATGTCTTATACAATTTCATTGTTTTAAAAATATTTTCGAAATTGTAAACCACCAATTGAGATCCAAACTAGACTAGAAGTTTATATCGTAAAAATAGAATCATAAATAACATGCAGAAACTGATTCAAATGATTTTGTAAAAGGAATTTCTAACTCAAGATCAAATCTAGAAGAACAACCTTGCTTTCAAAAATAGCCAAGGTCCTATGTGTCCCTTTTCATTTTTGAATACGTTTATTTCACAAAATGTGAAATAAAAACATAGAAACACAAATGCTCATATGGATTTGGTTTTTCTTGAAACCCTAGAAGTTTGTTTTTCAAAAACTTTGGAATCAAATGGATCTGAAAATAGAGATCCAAAAAGAGAACTGAAAAATAAGCGTGGATTTCTCTTTAGAAAATATCAAGTTTCAATATATGAAACTTGTTATTTTCTCAGAGAAGTGTTTTGAGAAAGACTCAAATTGAAAGAGGTCTTCTAGCAGATGTCAACCCAACTACTAATCCCACAGAAACCCTAGATTGGCTCTATCTCTCGTGGTTTTTTATTTCTGGTAAAACTTTTTGAAGTTTAAAACTGTTTGGGTTGAAGGGATTCACTCAGAGGTGATGAAGTACAAAGATGGATTTATCTTCTTTCCTTTCTCTCGATTTTTCTCTCGAATTTCTTCCCTTTCTCTCTCTTCTCTCTTATATTTTCTCTATGTGACGATTTGAACAAAAGTCTCAAAATGCTGAGGGTAAGTCCAGTTTTATAGTAGGTGAAGGAAGGATCTATTACTTCGATTGCAATCAAGGGCTGAGATTTAGTCACACAATTTGACTAATGATCCAAGGGTTCATAACCAAGAGGTAAAATGATAGAATCCCATTGGATGAGAGTTAAGCACTGGGATTATAACATAGCATATGCAGACTGTTGATAAAACTAGTCCAAGGGTTGAGATTGGTGATCGAAGTTAAGTATGTGAGAAAACACAAATCTACCCGTCTAGCTACCAACACGTGTATGGACAAGATGAAAGTAAAACGCGTGTTATAAAATAATTACAAAGACACCTTATAGTCTCTAGAGCTTTTATATTCTACCCAGGCTAACTTTCAGCGAACAAAGTTATTTTTAGAAATTCAAATTTCAACCACAACACTTTAAAAATCAAGTTTTAATTAATTCAAAAATTATTTTAAAATTGTATAAAATGTTTTGAACTGAATTAATTTGATTTTGAAAAGTCTTAAAGTGTTGTAAAACCATTAATGCAAATAGGAGATATATATGATGCTGTGACAGTGTCTTATTAGTGGTTTTAAGGTTAGAAATAACTTCCCTATAAGGAATGCTTGGATTTGATTGCTTCTTCCTCTTCCTTCTTCTTGAACATTTAGGTGTGGAGAAACTCATAAAACTAATCCTACTTTGTCTCAATATCCAAACTAATTGGAAATATTATATAATGTAGATTCAAGTAAGTCAATTATATAGTGTGTTCTCAATCTCTCCCTTTGGATATTAGAGACAAAATTCTCTTGAGTATTCTGAACTCGTAGGTGAAAATTGAAAAATCCTAGTTATCCTATACAAAGGTTCTAAATACCCATTCCCATCATAGAACCGAAAATAAGGTAAAAAATACATCACTCAACTATATACAGACGAATACCCTACAAAAATATAAGAATCCATACAACGAGTCTGAAATGACTGTAACAAAATAAACATTGAATGGCATATTAGTTGAGTTAGAATTAGGAATAGATAGAAAAGTCGCTTAGTAATACTCAAGATCTTCTCCCCTAATTTTTTTCAAACATACAAGGGGTATAGAAAAACAAATCGATCATAGAATATATCATGAACAAGGCAGAATCAGGGGTCTCCTATATAAAACAGTGTTAGGAGGTGTCTTTAGTTATTTATCAAACAACCATGCCCTAAAACTTCAAAACCAATTATAAGCAATATGCTGCCTATGTTATCATTAATGTGATAAAACTTAATTGAGAGTTATCATGCCTATAGCGGTACGCAAATACTCAAATCTTATATTGTCTAATGGTTTGGTAAAGAGATTTGCAAGCTACTTCTGAGTGTTCAAATATTCAATGATGAGATCTTTGGATTCGACAAGGTCACAAATAAAATTATGTATAATCTTAATGTGCTTAGTTCGGGAGTGCATTAAAGGATTTTTGGAAATATTAATAGCACTTTGGTTATCACAAAAAATGATTAACTTATTTTCGGTGATACCATAATCTCTAAGCATTTGTCTAATCCATGGTAATTATGAACAACAACTGCCAGCTGCTATTCAGATTTGGCGCTAGATAAGGAGATACAATTATGTTTCTTACACAACCAATCTACGAGATTATTACCTACATAGTAGCAAGCACCAGAAGTGCTTTTACTATCGTCATAACAACCGGCCCAATCGGCATCGGTGTATCCTATAATAGAACTAGTTGTATCATTTGTGTATGAAATACCAAGTTTTAGAGTACCTTTAATATATTTAATAATTTGTTTCACACTTAATAAGTGAGATTCTTTAGGGTTACTTTGATATCTAGCACAGATACAGACAACGAAGGATATGTCGGGTCGAGACGTGGTAAGATACAACAAACTCCCTGTCATACTTCTATAAAGAGTGGGATCAACACTTTTCCCATTATCCTCCTTAGAAAGTTTCGTTGAAGTACTCATGGGGGTTCTAGAAGGTTTAGCATTTTTTAGGCCGAATTTTTTTAACTAAATCTGCACCATACTTGGATTGAGAAATAAAACGTCCATCATTACATAGTTTTACTTGTAAGCCCAAGAAGCATTGTAGTTCAACTAGTAGAGACATCTGAAATTCAGTATGCATAATATCAGAAAAATTCTCGACTTATTTAGGATAGGTGAAACTAAAAATAATATCATCCACATATACTTGCGTGATTAACACATGTTGATTTTCCTTTCTAACAAACAACGTTTGATCGTTTTCGCAGCGAAAAATTTGAGACACACTAAAAAAGTAGACAGTCGTTCATACCAAGCTCTAGGAGATTATTTCAATCCATATAAGGCTTTCTTAAGCCTAAAGACGTAGTCCAGGTGTACAGGATCAACAAATCCTTTTGGTTGTTCTACATATACTTCATTTCATAAGATTCCATTTAAAAAAGCGTATTTAACATCCATTTGGAATAGTTTGAACTGCATATGACAAGAGATGGAAAGAAGGAGACGAACTGATTCTAGACGAGTAACAAGTGCAAAGGTTTCATCAAAATTAATTCCCTCAATCTGGGAGTATCCCTGTGCAACCAACCTGGCTTTATTTATAATGACCTCCCCATTTTCATCTATTTTGTTTTAAAAAATCCATCTTGTGCTAATAACCTTCGAGTCTTTGGTCTAGGAACAAGATTCCACACATCGTGACTCTGAAATTGGACTAGCTCTTATTGCATAGCAATTATCCAAAATGAGTTAGAAATGGAATCATTAACATTTTTACGCTCCTCAAGAGAAAGAAAACAAGAAAATTATGCCACTTGTCGAAGTTGGGATCTAGTTTGAACTGGTTTCAAAGGATTACCGACAATGATTTCAATGGGATGATCTTTAGAAACCCAAGTAGGTACTGAAGGACTCTTAGGTGGCAGTGAATCAGTATCATTTTAAGGATCGGTGAATAAATTAGGTTCGTCCTCATCAAATTCTACTGCTTGACTGTCACTTCTCCTTACACTCGTGTCATCTACAATTACATTAATTGATTCCATAATAGTTTTGGTTCGATAATTAAAAACACGCAAAGCCCTACTTTTTGGGAATAACCAAGAAAAATTCCATTTTCTCCTCGGGTATCAAATTTTGAAAGTTGCTCTCTATCTTTGCAGATGTAGGAAATACTATCGAAGGTTTTAAAATATTTTAAGTTTGCCTTTTTGTGGAACCATAACTCATAATAGGTTTCTTTGGAATTTTTTCTGAGGTAGATACGATTAATAATGTGACACGCGGTTTGGACAGCTTCTACCCAAAAATATATAAGGAGATTCTTAGCTTGTAACATGACCCTAGCGATTTCTTATAAAGTCCTATTCTTACGTTCAGCTATACCATTTTACTGTGGGGTTTTGGGAGCGCTAAACTTATGTTTATAGCCATTAGCTACACAATACTCAAAAATACCAAATTCCTTGAACTCTCCACCTCTATAACTCCTAATTCGACACACCTGGTATCCTGCTCATTCTCAATTTTCAAGAGGATTCTTAAGAATTCATTGAAGGTATCTGATTTTTGTTTCATAAAGGCTACCCATGTATATTTCGTATAGTCGTCCACTATAACTAGGATGTAATATTTTCCACATAAAATAACAGTTCTTGAGGGATCCATGAGGTCCATGTGGATAAGTTCTAGAGGCTTAGTGGTCAGGACATCTTTAACTTTCTTGTGAGGGGATTTACTTATTTTGCCTTCCTGACAAGGTCCACATATATGATTAAAAGAATTTTTAATTTTAGGTAAACCCCTAACTATCTCTTGGGAACTCAATCTTCTAAGATTATCATAATTTGTATGTCTCAATCTATTGTGCTATAGATCATAATCCTCTAATCTGGAAACATGGAAAGATTCAGAACTCGGGATTACTGTGTAACAGTTCTCCGGGGTTCTATTTCCTATTAAAATACAATTACCTTTTTCATCTATAATTTTGCAATCATTTTCTGAAAAGGTAACTGAGTGATTGGAGTCACAAAATTGTGATGTACTTAATAGATTAGCTTTAAGGCCTTTTACTGAGAGAACATCATTTAATTCAAGAAGACCATGCTCACTCAATGTTTCCTTACATATGATCTGAGATGAAACACCATCTCCAAATATGACACTACTTCCAAGGAAGTCTGTCTTGTTTTTTAATTTGGTTTCATCCTCGGTCATATGTTTAGAGCATCCAGAATCTAAGTACCATCCAGTTGAAGTACTTTGTTCCTTTAAAGCATAAATGACAATGTTGCACTTGAGCTGGGGTAATAGATTATCTTTTCTAATCCAAATAGGCCTAGTTTTAAAAGTTTTGTGGCCTTTTGATTTAGAAAAGTTTTGAGGGGTATTTCTGAATGATTTTTTCTTAGTCCTGAACCCTCCCTTTTTCTTTTTAGAGTTGGAGTTATTTATGGCCTGTCTAGGGAGTACATAAGTATTTATTGATTTCCTAGAGTAGTTAAAGTTTAGGTAGGTCGGGGTGTATAACCTTTTTTGGAAACACTCATCAAGAGTATGGCCGAAAATTTCGCAATAGGAACAGAATTGATGGGTATAGGACTTGACTTTATTGCTAAAGTCTTTGAAATTTGGCTTCGATCTATTGGGTACAGTAGTCCAGTTGTCATTGGATTTCGATTCCTGTCTTTGATTTCTTGAAGAATAACAAACATAATTGGTCTGACTATTTATATTCATCTGTTGATTGTACTGATTATGTGTTGCTTGAGAGATATTGAGACTAGATTCACCTTTTTGAACATTTTAACAAGTTTGGCCTTGTTTTACAAAAGTAACATTTTCAGGAGAAACTTTGGTCTTACTTGTGTGCACTATTTCTCTAAAGCCTGGGCCATACTTATCTTCAGAGTTAAATTTGCTTCCAGTAATAATTTTTTCATAAGACTTAATTTGTGTTTCAAAGTGTTGGCATTTTTTAAACACATTTGAAACCATTTTTTTTTACTCTTCTAGTTCAACAAGGGTTGCCTTGTATTTCTGTTCAAATTCATGGTTCTTTTGAATCAAATCTTTTATTTTCAAGGCGTATCTTAAATCTCAGTCTCGTGAGCAACACATTGGGTAGTATAATCTTCGGTGTTCTTCTTAATGGTCTGGTTAGGCAAATCGATATGATCACTTAAGGTTTTTATCCTTTTTTCTAGTCGAGCACTCTTCTTAATCGTTTCTCTGTATAACTCATGTAAATCAAGCATATCATCATCAGACTCGCTAAGTGCATCGTGTAAGTGTCCCCTATGTTTTTGATAGGTTCTTTATTCACTGACATGTTCAATTCGTCATCAACATTATGACTTTGACTCACACATAGTCTTTCAGCAGTAATAGGAACATAATTATCAGCAATATCATTAACCACATCAACAGGCATAGCAGGTTCATGAGCTGGCAAGCATGCATCATCACTATGTATTATCTTAGAAAAGAAAGACATACAGTACTCATTTATCTGGGTTGACAATATTTCATCCTCATCAGAATCACTAGATTTGTCCCATATCTTACACACATTGTCCTTGTTATTGTTATTAAGACTAGATGGACATTTACTAGAATAGTGACCTAGTTTACCACAACGGTGACATTTAACATCTTTTATGTCAGGTTTAGGTCTGTTGGGGTCATAGTTTTTCCTATTGTCATAAGTGTGTTTGGTATTGTCTCTGTCATAAGGTCTGCGAAATTGATTACCTTGATAATTTGATTTGCCTTATTTAGAGGCTACAGCATTTCTAAATTTCAAAATCTTTTTAAAATGCTTGATCATGAGAGCTAGTTCATTGTCAAGGTTTTCCAAATCACAGTTTTCAAGACAGTTAGTGTCAAAATCTAAAGTGTATAATTTAGGCACTGGAAATTTAAAATAAAACACAACATTTGAACTAGAGGCTTTATTAGTCTATCTGGTCAATTACTTTTTGAAGTCTACTTCCAATTCTATAGTCCTCAGTTTACTGCTAAGTAATTTAGGAGTCGTATCAGGCTCATTCATTTCTTCAATAACATATCTCTTATTGTCAAATTTAGATGGCAATGACCTAAGAATCTTTTGAACAATTTCCTTTCTACTGTAGGATATACCATTGGCATGAAGTTTTGTAAAGATATCACTTAACCTTAAGTAGAAGTCGTTAAAGGATTCATTGTCATTCATAATGAGGGTATTATATTTCTAGATGAGCATTTGAGTTTTTCCAGCCTTGACACGTTCATCACCCTCATGAACAATGACTAACGCGTCCGATGCCTCTTTTGAAATAGAATATATGGATATTATTTTGAATTCATGTTTGTTAATGGACATAAAAATGGTACTCGCTCCTTTGTTATTATCTAGAGATGCTTTTTTCTCTTACTTAGTAATTTCACTGAGAATTTTCTGAATTCTTGTTAGACCAGTTGAAGAAGTAGGTTTAGTAGGGTGTTGAAACCCTGTTTCAATCATTTCCTAAACTTTATCACCAAGGTTTCCTTGAATGAAAGCATTCATTCGTACTTTCCAGTATGAAAAGTTATTTCCATCAAAGAGTGGTGGTCTCGATAGGTTACTTAACTTCTCAAATCTTTCTTCCATATTAAGAAATTTTCAGAAAGAAGTTTCGAAAATAATTTCTTAACTTTCAGGATCACAAAAGGTGTTCATGCTTTGATACTAGTTGAAGAAAAGATTTAATGCTAAAATCTTGTTTACATGGTTAATAAAGAAATGTTATGAATTATGTAAACTCCGAATAAACTTTTTGGGCAAAACTCTTTTAAAAAAAACACAATATGTGGTGTACACACTTTCTGAATGTATGGTTTAGATTTGATAGTTGATTACCTTCCTTTTAAATTTTAAGAAACATATACTAAAGTTACCATGCAGTACCAATCATAACAACAGCTAAGAATATTCAAAGGAATAGACATAGGAATTTTTAACGTGGTAAAACCCTTAATCAAGGTAAACATTCACGGTGCCCTCTATGGCACAAAACAAAATTTTACTAGAATAAAGAATCAAATTACAGCACTTAAGCAAACACATAAGGATCCTAAATCTAAGTTCAAAATTATAACTACTTGAGCTACTCCACTCCAAAGGTTTCTGACTAGAACTGATATCTTCTTTGTTGCTCCTTTTCCTTTTCCATGATCTCCTTCTCTTTGAATTCACACTCTAGCAACTCTTTAAATATTTAAGTCTCAAACAAACCATTGTGTCTAAGTGTTTGTGTGAGACGTGTTTGTGATGTGTACTATAGGCGGATATGCAACTCACCCTCTTAGAATTATTTATACAAATGATCCTATTAAATTATAAATAGTTCTAAAACGAAAATAGGATATTTCCAAGTCAGTATTTTATAAATCAAGACTTCTTGATCTTTCTATTAATCCAAAGATCTCAAGGTTACCTTGATCAGAAGACGGCCAAGGTTTTATACAAATTTAGTATTTTGAAAATATGTTCAAAATTGTAAACCACTAATTGAGATCCAAACTAGACTTGAAGTCTATATCGTAAAAATAGAATTAGAAATAACATGCAGAAACTGATTCAAATGATTTTGTAAAAGAAATTTCTAACTCAAGATCAGATCGAGAAGAATAACCTTGCTTTCAAAAATAACCAGGGTACTATGTGTCTCTTTTTATTTTTGAACACGTTTATTTCACGAAACGTGAAATAAAAACCAAGAAACACAAACACCCTTAAGGATCTGGTTTTTCTTGAAACCCTAGAAGTTTGTTTTTCAAAAACTTTGGAATCAAATGGATCTGAAGACAGAGATCCAAAAAGAGAACTGAAAAATAAGCGTGTGATGTTCTCTTAAGAAAATCTCAAGTTTCAATATATGAAACTTGCTATTTTCTCAGAGAGGTGTTTTGAGAAAGACTTAAACCGAAAGAGGTCTTCTATTATTTAAATTCATTTGACTGGAAGTGTTTACTCCAGTTCTTTATTTAAATTCAGTTATTTCTTTCCTTATGCTATTGTGATGTATGGTGATGATTAAATATTTACCTTTAATGATGATGGTTAATAACAAGATAAAATTTTGACACCAACCTTTTTAAATATTAGGTGGTTAGTTTTTATTATATTAAAATTTGAGTTTTCGATAGTGATGCATCATATGAACCAACTTGATATTCTGAAATTAATTAATTAATTAAGGACTGATCACCGGTAATTAATTAGGCGGGTTGTCACATATAATATTTTAGAGAAAGTACATTTAGTTTCCTTGTTGTATGAATTATACACACACTTTCTTAATGTCTATAAAGCTTACACATACTCCCCAAATAGAAATGTTTGTTGTAAAAACTCTCCCTCGTTATAGTTTAGCAAGTTTGCACGAAATGACCATGTTACCCTACGATGTACATATTTTTATACTCAATTAAAAAGAGTACCATAATGTATAATCCCAGCCTATAAATACTAAATTTTACCAATTGAGACTCAAATAGGGTGGATGAGATGATCAAAAGTTTCAATTGAATAAAATTTTCTATTCAATCTTATGTTGGATGATTTTAAAAAATGTTTTCATTACGGAGACCATTTTAGAGTGTGTGAAGCCCGATTTACACCTCTACATAGCGGTATTTGTTTTTTGTATTTTGGATATTTCATAAATGTATTAAGTGATATAGTATTTCTAGTATATAAAGGTAAGTGGGTGCCTTTTTCAGTTGAGTGTGAGAGATCAAAATTACTAAGCTTCAAAATAGTGAGACACTTCCTTATAGCGTCCGTGGACGGAGCTATTGGAAATTATTGGTCATAGTTTGATAATATTGACTGATTAAAAATTATATATAATTCTTATATAGATATTATTTAAAGGCACGTGGACTGTGAAAAGTCACATCCTTCCGTGAACGATCGTGTCCATTCATGAAAATTTATATCCATTCATGAAATTATGTGACCAATTAAAAATAACACGCCTATTCGAAATGGAGTCTCACATACTATAAATATATCACCCTCCTTCATTCTAAAATACAAAATATTTGAAGAGTTGAAGTTAAGTCATTTTTCATCTCTTCTCATTGAGTCAATGTGTTAGACATCATAACATATAATTTTTTTTCGTTCGAGCTATATATATTAAAGTGTCACTTCTATAAATAAAAAGATGTCATTCTATCTTGGAAGAGAGAAACTTATCAAAGCTCAGGCACCGAACACAAATTTGTCTTAAGAATTTTTTTAGAAACACACGGCTTGATATCAGTTTTCTTTAAATGTTTGTGAGTTTTAGTGTATTAATTCCCATAAATGTTAAAATATACATTCGTTGATCCCTTAAAAACAGAAATCACATATAATTATATAATTAAGGAGTGGACTACTTAAAATCGTTAGTCTGTGTGTAATTGTTTTAATTTTCCTTCATATTCGTTAAGCCATAACTATAATTAGGTTATATTCCTTATCGGATCCTCTCCAAATTTAATCTAAAAAATCAATTTTCTTAATTTTTTTGAAAATTGGATGTATACGTATGTGTGTATATATATTACAATAATTAAAGAATTTCTAAAATAAATTGTCTTCTATTTGAAAAGATACCCAGGTTGGTTTCTATTTAGGTCGCACCTATTATTATGTACACTTAAATATTGTTGTGTGTTCACATAGAAATGAATCATACATAGTATGGGCCCTTAATTATTGGTCCTTTTGGAGTGTGGATTTATTGTTACCTCTAAATCAAGTCTGTTGGTTAAAAATATGTCACGTCGTTGCCAATAAAACAAATGAAAAATAAATGAAAATTTACTGAACAATTAATCATCCACATACATCATCTACCTTGCAGATCAGTAATTTCTTTGTGTAACAACCCCACGCAATCTAGCAAGCTTGGTAGTCAGCTGCAGCCACCAAACTAAGTCGGAGGTCACTAAATAAGTTATCATTCTTAGCATGTGATAAATACATGAGACATTTAAAAAAAATTCACAAGATAATAATCAAATTGATCCAATATTCATAACCATTCATGCAATATAAAACCCATCACCATGTCAATCTTGATAAGCACCCAAAACTGTACATTTTATAACCTAAATAGATTTTAGTTGCTAATTCTCGATAATATGGGTCTTATGCACTTAATTGTTCAATATGCAGGCTTAATTGCAGTTACGGTGTAAAAAGTTATATTTCCAGGCAATTTGCATTTAAAATGGAGTTAATTACCTTACCCCGTAACCTTACCCGAGCCTAAACCTACCCCGAACCCCGTGTGTGTCTAATTTTCCCCTTTTTAATATTGTTTTAGATTTTTAGTTTGAATCATTTTTTAGGATTTATTTTAGATTTATTAAGTATTTACTAGATTTTATTTTCTATTTTTATTCTATTAGTATAATTTTATTCTATTTTGATTTTTATTAGTTTTTAGTTTTATTAGGATTAATTTTAGGAGTTTTATTTTAGTTTATTAGATTTTATATTTTAGGACTTTTGTTTTCATATTTTATTATATTTTTCATTTTTATTTCTTTTGTTTTATTATTTTAGTTTTTAATAGCTTAGAATTTTATTTTCTTAAGTTTTAATATTTTATTTTTATTTTGTTAGTTGGATTTTTATTTTTATTTCTTAAGTTTTATTTTCTTAGTTAGTTTGAGTTATTTTATTTCATTTTTTTAATTAGTTAGTGTTGTTTTTTTAGGGGTCCAAATTAAACACACTGACACACACACCCTAACACTACCTATCCTTATCCTCACCAACACCCAATTATCCTATACCCTCACCCACATAAAAACCCCTCAACATCATCTTTCCCAACTTACACCAACCACCTTCTCTCTCCTCTCTCTTCCACCATTTTCAAAACCACTCTCTCATCTCTACTCTCTCCCCCCATTACCACCTCTCTCTCTCCTCATTCCCAAACCCAACTGGTTGCTATAACCGTAATCCCAGCACCCATACCCGACTAGCTATCTGCCCCGGCAGCTCTCCGCCGGCGACCACTCCGACCCATCTCATTCTCAGCCGACACCCCTTCCCTTCCCCACGCGCGGCCACCAACTCTAGCTCCGGTGACTGCCCCCAGCCCCGGCATCATCCCTGGCCGGAGCCAGCTCCGTCCCTCCTGCCGGAACCCTCTAACCTCTAGCCCGAAATCTCCAACTCCCCCGTCACCACAGCCCTCACCACCTGTTCCTAGCTACCCATGAACCCATTAACCCGACACCCAATCGAACCTCAAGACTCATGTCTAAACCCATTTTTCCAACCAAACCCATTTCTTCCATTCTCCATTTTCTCCTAAATGCCAAATCGTGTCACCTGCCAAGACTAAATCAAAGACCAAAACCAAATTACTCCGTGTGCCAATAACACCCTTTAAACCCACTTATCCCATTTAACCCCTCTTCCTATTCTACCCCCAACTACCCATATTTATCCAATACCCAACCATATCGGATTTTTTATTCCCTCACCCCTCATTCACATGACCTCACACCATATCCACATGCACCCTTTATCCCCGTGTGTGCCATGCATCTACTATAAAAGAAGACTCAAGACACCATTTGAAGATGACTCATCATCAAATAGAGAGAGAAAAGTAGAGAGTTAGGTTAGAATAAATTAGGTAGAAAAATTTGTAAATAATTTTATTTTATTCTTTTTATTTTTGTTAGATATTTGTGAGATTAAATATTGTAAGAGAGTTAATTGAGTGGATATTTAATTTCAAATCATTTGGATGCTCAATTGGAGGGATTGTATGCTTCAATTTGGAAGAGCAAAGTTCAACTTTCTCAAAGAGATTTGGTTTGCTTGTTCTATTCCCTTCTATTTTATTTTAGTAGCCTTGATTATCAATTTGTCATGTTTCATATCATGTTAGGCTAAAAAACCCTTATTTGATGTTATTTTATTTTAATTAGTTTAATTACTTGAAAAATCCTTTTGAATGTTAATTTTGATCCCTCACCCTTAAATTTACGCCTCGAGAGAGGGTAAATGATTTTCGAGAGAAAATCGAAATTCTAGTTATAATACCCGTTTTATATTAGAACTAGAGATAGGGGTTTCTTAAGTGGGGTATTATAACTCGAATTTCAACTCTAAATTTATTTTCTAAGATTTACATAAATTTTAATTGATCTATCCTAGCGGGTGATTAATTAAAAGGAGTGTGGATCTATTTTTCTAGAGTTGTGGGGTGTTAAACTTGATTTTCTAAACGGTTACTATTAAAATTACATTTGCAACGAGAGTTGATTTGTAATTTTGATATTAATTTGGGAGAATTCAATTAATTAAATTAAATTAATTAGAATAGCTAAAATTTGTGGTGTAATTCCACTCCTTGATTGTTCTCACAATTATTTACCTCACTTTATCTCTTATTTTTAGTTTAGACTTTGTTTTCTTTTTAGTCACTTTTTAGTTAGTTGTTTAGATCTTTATTTTAGTTTAGTTTTATTTCATCTCACCTCACCCATTTGTTTTAATATTTGAAAAAGCTAAAAAAAATTAGAAAAAGCAAAAGCATAAAAAGAAAATAAAAAGTGAATTACAATTGAATTTGTCTCTAGATTACCCCCTTGGAAGTGGATTGATACCCTTACTTACCTCTACACTTTAGATTGTTATATTTTGTAGGTAATTGAGGTTTTGATTAGAAGGAGCTTGTACAACAACGAGAAATACACCAAAAAGTTCTATCTATCAAATCTCCAATATAAATCCAACTCCAAATACATATAAACTCAAATGAAATGATACAATTGTAAATATCTTACAGAAATAGTAAACAATTGGGGAATCGATTGGCCAACCAATTCCATAAATAAAAGTCTCATTCTAAATGCGATGAGAAATGAAAAGTAAATATAAACTACTAAAGCATTTAAAATAAAACTCTAGTTGCATCTCCAAAAATAACTCCAATCACTCCTATGTAACTACTCCAGCGATATGCCTGGAATGTTAATCAACGTAATGGGTCAAAGCCCACCGCATTAATATTAGCTACTTTTCCCAATTAGGGTCTTGAACCCAGACAGTAACATTATACATGATAAACATCACGATAGAGTATTTTAGATTCAACAAAATATATATAAACATGTGAGTAAAAGTAAATTGTCACTATGTACCCATATAACTCATCCACCCTAAAGTGTAAGTCCAATTATTCCATTAGCAGTTTAAAAATGAGCTCTTGTCCTTACTTAATTTAATTATTAAATTATTTTTTATTCAGGCGACACCATCATGGCCAGTCGACTCGTTATCGGTCATGCATGCACTCTTGGCACGCTTAAAATTATACACATCACACCCATTCTCCTCACTATAGACAGTCAACCTGATTTCTGTCACCTCTGCACATACTCATGAGGTTCCACACACGACACGTCACTATAGTCAGTCGGCACATATTTTGTTAGCCCCACACATACTCGTGACGTCACACATACCTACGTCACTATAGCCAGTCGCCCGTATTCTGTCGGCACTGAACATACATGCGCCGCAAATTCATTTTTAATACCCGTTTATTATCTTAGGCATTAATTGTCAATTTCTCATTATTTTAATTAGCCTAACCCTATTTTAGATCCTAAATCCTCAAACCTACCCCTAATCACATACCTAGAGGTCTCTAAAACACAAGTACGTTATAACGTATCATATAGCATGAATCTCTACCATTAATTTCCTCCTAGTCTCGCGCTTAGACTTTCGAATCAATGGAACGACACAAAAATCAGCCCCACCCCGGAACATCTCATTTGTATAAATCTATACTAACTACTCCCATACCTAAAAAGTGTTAACCACAACTTACTAGTCTCATACCTAGCAAGTACTCCTAAAATTAAGTTGAGAGCATAACTACCCAAAATTTCGTCATCCCCGCTGTGACAAATGTAATTAAATCAATAAGTCACATAAGACATTTTATCAACAATTCTACCAATTTCTCGTAAGATCACGAATAAATCTAATTTAATTTGTTCAATAAATTTTGTAATTAAACAACTTATTTTATGCAACTTATATAATTTCAACATCATGCAAGTTTATGGTGCGAACAACAAAATTTCTCTTTTGTCACACTTACATAATTTTATGTGATTTCACAATTCCTTTCCTATTTAGTAAAGCCACTATGATTTTCTACATGCAAATCTACATCCGTATTAACAAAAATCTAACATCTACCCTAAGCACAGAAAGGTTATGAGTCTTAATTCATATTAAAAAATTTCATAAAAACAGTCTCGATATATATTTCACTTTCCTTATTTAAGATTTCTAGTTTATTTTATGAAATATATGTAAATTAATGTTTAGGCGATATTTAAAATGCATAATATTAAAGAGAAATAATTTAAGTATCCATGCCTGTAGAAAAGTCGGTTAAAAATTCCGATTGGATGGTTGCGTTCCTCTCTAAAAATCAATAAAGCTTCGTTCTTGAACTATCTTGAGAAAATGCGGTTTGAGTCTTTAAAACTTGGGTTAAATCTTGATTTTAAATGAGGTTGGGGTTTATAGGTGAGATGAGGTAAAGGTGTGGGAGACTTCTAGTTTAAGAGTTAATGAAAAAGGGATCAGAAAAGTCTAACCCCGAGTTACTTTTATATGAGAAAGTATAAGAGTTTTAATTGACTCAAACTCTAATAAAAAATAAATATGCCGACACTATCCCCGGCGAATCGATTCACACCTACCGCCGAATCGATTTGGTCCTGAACAGGTGTCCAATTCGCCCCAAAAATGTGTATATACAAATAAAAATCTGATTTATCTCCTGATTTTAATTTCGATTAAAATACTATTTTTCATAAATAAAATTTAACATTTTAAATTGTTAAAAATAATTATATTCAAAGTTTTTTATTTTTTAAAATTTTAAATATATTAAATTTTTACCAATTCAAAATTAAGAGATGTTACACTTTGGTGATAAAGAATTACGAGATCTGATGGGGTATGAATGATGGCTTTAGGATTCTTATTCTTCGATGAGATCGCGACCGTGGCCCAACCCATCTCTTAATCATAATAAACCAAAAAGAAGGCTGCTGAAACTAGCCTACATAGCTTTACAGCCACATGAAAGGTTTGAATAAATCTAGGGAGACCCACAAAAAAAAACCATTTCGTAAACCCACTGCATGAAAAGCTTATGCCTTATTATTGTGGGTCCCGCCAGAGCATCAAAATGTGCATTAAAAACTTGTACCCATTTTTGTCTTATTCACTGGGTTTATCAAATGGGTTTTTTTGTGGGTCTCCCTAGCTTTACTCGAAAGGTTTTGTTTGTTTCGGATGGACTCATAATGAAATTTGTGTTGTCAAGAAAGCAACTTCCATGTGGGTACTTACTTTTCAGCACCAACTTCACAAGATGACTATCGAAGTGGGGTACACGCTTTAAGTCTTTTCAATTTGGCTAAAGATAGAATGATCTAATAGGCACTATTTTCACTTGACTTCAAGGCCAAGATGTATATATAATGAGTGGTGATAGGGAGACCCAATTTTGAAATCTACACATAAAATAAAAATATGTACAAATTTTTAATGTACATTTTGATGTCCTGACGGGACCCACAACAATAAGGTATAAGCTTTTAAAATAGTGAGTTTCAAAATTAAGTTTTTTTCTGGGTCTCCCTAGATGTATTCATATATAATAGCAAGTACATATCTGCTTTGTATGGTCATTCAAGTAGTATTAATGGTGTATATCTGCTACCCATGTGCTTTTGATCCGTTATAATAATTGAAGGATGACAAATAAATAGTAATTTTACACTTGGCCCTTAAAAATTTCTCCCGTTTGAGAGTTGACCCACAACATATATCTTATTGTGGATTGAACCCAATTTCAAACATAACCATTACCTCATTTATTATGGCTCTTTGTTTTTGTTAAATTAAAAAAAAATCCCTTAATGAGAGGTTGAAAAAAATAAAAAATCCCTCGCCGCGCTACACTTTCTTCCCTTAGAGTCTTCACTTAAACTCTCCATGTTTTTTTTTCTAACAAAAAATTTAGGCTACGCGAGGAATAAGGTGTGTAAATGTCTTAGAGCGTGGGTGAATAGGAAATGTCAAAACTTATGTTCAATTTCAAAAATCCTTTAACATTGACAATACAATTAAGATTAATTTTTGAATCGCAAATAATACTTGATTCTCATGGCCAAGGCAGATTTTTGTGATAAAAAATAATCCAATTAAGATAAAACAACTCACCAAAAGCAATTAGCACAATTGATTAAGTTTAGTATTAATTTAGTAAAATTGCAATTCCAATTTTTGGGGACGTATAGGAAATCAAGATGATGACATAATTAAGATGAATAGCGCAAAGGTATGAGGTAATGTCAATAAAGTCTATATGCTCCAAATATGAGATCACAAGACAGGATATTCTAGGAAACCCAGCCTATAGGAAAGAGGACCTCCATAGTGCATGCTCTCTCTCACACTACACTTGAAAAATAATTTGTAGGGTGCAAGTGCACAACCCTATACTGAATCCTCTTACATGGGTAAGACCTTCAACACATTGACTCTTGCCCTTTAACGTATGACTCATCCAATGAACTCCAATAAGATTGAGAAAACCTTCAATCTTCCAAACATCACAATTCAATTGAAGAATCTCCTCCAAATAGTTTTTTCAAATCTCCAAATGTCATCTCTCTCGCTAGATCGGCAACACCATAAGATTATGAATGAATTTTTGTAGGATACTTGTGTAGAAAAGGATATCACCAAAGACACTCTCAATTGATCCATATAACTACGTTTCTTAATAAAGAGATGGTAAATGGCTTTTTGGTTAAAAAAATTGAGAAAGTTTAGTTATTGACTTTTGGATATGACATACCCGAAATGTCTCGATAAAAGTTAGAGCCAAAATCTTTTACATAGCATTGTACAAAAAATTGGAATCGTGTTCATGGATGTAATCTGTCCCCATGTGTACGATGCAAATCTCATTGGACGCCATGAAGCCACATATCAAATGAGATTGCGCGCACCTAAAACCATGCACATGATTAAAATTTGGAGGGGTCCTTCTACAGCGAATCAAAATTGGGAGTCAAAAACTATGACACGCTGACATGACACCACGCGATTGGTTAGTATCGCTGGTGCGGATGCACGTTCATAAGGAATCAACCAATGATGGAACCACATGCCAGCGGGAGTCACAATCAAGAGTCAACCTAGAATTTTTCAATTTGGAATCATTCTTATGCTTGTGCATACTTGCTCCAAAAATGCAACTCCGCACATGGTTTTAGAGTCTTTTAAACGTTAACTCCCCACATGGTTTACAATATATATCCTTGTATTAAAATGTTATCTCTAAATTTATCAATATTTCATTTTAGTTTTACTATTTTATCTTCATTTTTACATGAAATTGTCAAAGCATGAGGAATATCGAGATGAGGTATATGACATAAGTTGTGCACATAAACAAGCATATTTATAAATGCTCGTTGGAGGGAAGACGTAAAGTATGAGATCACATTATACTATATATATATATATATATAAGTAATGTATCAAAATATACCAAAAGAAAATATTGCGAAGAAATATCAATGCCGCATGCCCATGTAAAATCAGGTGCGTGTGCACAGTATTAACCTTAGGACGAAAGAACATAGTCAATACCATGCGGAGGAAGATCCAGTCAAGCAGAGACAAAACTACTTAGGGGCCGAAGGGGGCCATGGCCCCTTCCAATATTTTCAAAATGTTTGCTAATGTGTGTTGAAGTTCTAATAGACATCCGTGAAATTACAAATGATCTGTCTATTTTCACAATACCCGCCCCTAGATCAAATTTAATGGCCTCACTAGCACATGAGAGGAAAAAACACACAGCCAAAAATCCTTCCCACCTATTAATCCTTGCCCTCTCAGTTATTCTAGCCAAAAACACTACAGTGAAATGTGCAATCTCATTCTAGGTCTTTAACTATAATTAACTTCAATTTTTTTTAACTATAGACTTATGATCTAATTGTAAGGCTAATTTCCAACCCTTACTGTTTCTTCGAATTATAAATATAATTTTTCACCCTTATAATTGCTCTAGGTGTAGATTTTTTACCTTCTAAAAAATCAAAAGTTTAGCCTTCTTGTTATTCTAATTGAAAATTATTTATTAGCCTTTAATTAACATTGATAGTAATTTTCCTTTAAACCCTTATTGGAGTTTTAATTTTGTGTTGGAAGAAATATGGGAAAAACAAATATGATAGATTCATTGTTTAAGAGGAAACAAGTTAAATATGTCATTGAGAAGATACATCACTTAATAAATTTTTTGCCCACTCGAAGATGAAATCCTGATTTCATCCCTGCAGTCAAGCCATGTGAAAAAAGGACATATGTGTTTATGTGGAACGCATTTTGGCGTATGTGCACCAAAAGATAAATACCTCATCAATAATATAACATGTGCATTCTTTAACTAGTAGGCGCTCTCTTCCAAAAATTCCATCTGAAGCTCGCCGATAGGAGAATTCTAGAGGTGAACAAAATTATTCCATTCTAGATCAATCAAAATATATTTTCTACAACCAAACAAAAGATTCAATCTCATTGATCACATCAAAGTTCAACAACATGCTGAAAATAAAGCACCATATTGATTATGCACGTAATTTTCATTAAAAATACATGAAAAGATATCAATTGACCAAAATTTTAGCCCTGGCATGACATATAAGACATTAATTATAGTGAGTGTATGAAAATACAATTAAATGAATCACAAATATTATAAGTACAATTGATCCAAATAAGGTAAGAATAAATTATCCAAAATATAATATAAACTTATGGGCGACACAAGAAGTTTCCATTCATATAATATATTATCTCAGCAAATTGTTGGAAATTAACATAATAAAATATGCGCTTTCTCTCGAACATTGATTTATCACATTTCAGCATTGAAAATAAAATAAATAGATCTGAAGAACATATCGAATCATAATGCCTTTGCAGATATTTTAGGTGATCCGATGCGGAGGGAATGAGTTGATAAAGATGAACTTTTCCATTCCAAGATCTCCAAAACCTTACTAGATTCCATCGAAAGTCTTAGATCTTCTAAATAATTAAATGTGCTTCCCAATAATTACTTAAAAACCAAAATTACATCATGGTGATTTATTTTCTCTCTCCATTTAATTGTAATTTCATGCAACTAAATAATCACGAATGCATTCCAATTTAACTATCTCAAAATTCCTTGAATGATGAGGTTTTGTTTGCAAGGTTTCTAATGTACATAATATAATTCCCCGTGTGAAGCATACAACACTCATTTAGTCAAATTAATTTTTCACTAATCGATTTTAATCGACTTCTCATTTTTCTCTTAACCTCAGAGTTAACTTATTTGATACTCTACCAGATTATAAAATAATCCACCGATCAGGTTTACTAGCATAATAAAAAATTATAAACCTATGAAAGGATATCACAATCTAATATAATTATTGGACACACATTCCTCTTAATTGTGATATTAAAAAAACTTACACAATAATTGCCCAACATGCGAAGATTTAGATCCAATGAAATTGAATCACACTCATAACAATTAAAGTAATAATTAGGAAACTATTTCAATCCTCATAATCCCACGAGATTAAGAGTTTATGAACCCTTTGAAAACCTATGAGATTGTGCAAGTTTAATCTAGTCAGGTTCAATACTCGAATCTCACCCTTGTCCCATTCAATACATTCTCGATTTACCAGTACGATCCTCCTTCAACTATTAAACAAGTTTTCAAACCATCATATAGGTTCTCATAGTGAAGATAAAAAATAAATATTGTACTTATAGCTTTACTGATGGGATATGAACTCCCCATGTAGGTTGCAAGTTATTCAATTATATTAAAATCGAAACAAACCCAACTAACTGGAATTCTTACTAAGTCAAATCGACCAATATTGCATACAATATATTTAAAACAAATAGAAGGCTTTCTCACAAACATGATTCTCATTTTAAATGAACCCGACACACCATTATTTAAAAATACACGTCATACACTGTTTTAATAATAAAAACGACAAGAATATCTCATTTAGTCTTAAATGCATGTTCCTATGCATCTAACACCCATTCCCTCTATATGAATTTCAAAAGGCTTAGGTGGTAGGATCTTCATAAAATGATCCACTAGGTTGTCCTGCGATGAATTATTGGTTAAGATGATATCACATCTCTACACGATCTCCCATGTAAATTGATATATGAGCTCAATGTTCTTTGTACTTTTATGTAATACCCCGTATTTTTATGCTATATTAATTTGGGGATTTATTAAATTTAACGTGAATGATTTATTTAATAAAAATTCGGAAATTAATTATGTTATAATTACAAACGTGACGACAGTTAGTAATTATGAGAAATTTGTTGAATATTACTAATGAGCAAAGTAATATATATGATATTGGTTACATTGAATGTCATGAGTAAATTAAATGACGATTTCGGAAATTTAAGTCGGAACGTGCTCGTGTCGCGTCGGGAGTAAAATTTGATAAAAAAAAGTGAATATTTTATAAGTTGCCCGTATGGTCATTTTGAGTGCGCCAACGCGTCCGGAAGGGTCGAGATAGTCAGAAAAGTGTACCCGGGGGTGTAGTTTGGGTCTCGGGGCATTTTTAGGCCTAATTAGTACCCCGGGAGGGCATTTTAGTCATTTTACATAATTGGGTAATTAAACCCACGAAATTCAGCAACCTATATCAGCCATTTAGGTTAGTCATCTAGGGTTAGAAAAAAAAACACAAGTGACGGCCATAGGAGAGGGAAGGAGGAAGCTCCAAGGCAATCCAAGGCCCCAAAAGTCATCCGTTTGCACCACAGCCACCACCACCCGTAGATCGCGCAACGGGCTACGCAACCACACCAAAATCATCTGCAAATCAGAACGTCGAAAACCTCAGGCAAGTATTTATCTTGCGAATTTTCGTTAGTGCAATCTTCATATTAGTTTAGGAATGATTAGAGATAGAAAATATGGAAGAAAACCCAATTTGTGTTAGGAAAATGCATGTAGTATTGATTGATATGAAAATTCTGGAATCCTTGCCATGTAGAGGAATATAACCCATGAAATTTTGATGATATATTATAAGGGAATTCTGGTAAAAACATATTAGAACCATGATTAAGAACAACTCTAGGGTTCTTGATGATTAGATGAGATTTTGGGTTAATTATCCATGTTTAATGTTAGATATACACATGCTTTACGTTGAAAACATCTGGTATATTGTTATAATGATAGTAGTAGGATTTTTGGGATGTTTAGAATGGAAAAACATGGTTTTGGATGAAGAAAATTGGTAGAAACCGTAACTGCATTTCTGTAGATTTTCGCAGACCTGCTTGATCGATCGATCGAGCCTAGAGCTTCGATCGATCGAAGGTTCGATCGATCGAGCCCCAGACCTCGATCGATCGACCCCTCCTAGCAGACTCCTATTTCCCTTGTTTAATTAGTTAAATTAAATTTATCGCGAAATAATTCTTGGGAATTCTTAATGAAATGTTTTGGGAGATAGGAAAGACCAGTAGGACATATGAATAAGTGTTGGGAACTTTATATTAAGACGAGAATCTTGTTTTTGGGATAATTATATAATGAACGATGAAACTACGTATTTCAAGTGAGAGATTGCGGCGAATAGCTACGATAGTAAATAGAGGTATACCTACTGAATTTTCTACTTGGAAGGATAGAGTCCACGAATGTCAAGTAATAAGTGAGAAAACCCTTCGAGTTAAGGTTAGAGATGAAACCTTATATACGTAATTCTAATAATGTGAAATTTAGGATAAATGTTGTAATTATGGGTGACGAGAAGAACCTATATTAATATGATAAAGTGGTATATTTATATGATTGTGTGTACATATATTATATTTGTGAAAATCATGTCCACTCTACTTGTTATCCTTGAGGTTACCGCGCTGGGACAAGTCTTATCTCGATGGGACCTTTATGGGGGATATTAACTTGTACCCTAGAAGATAGATATCCTTGGTACAGGTTATCGATGTGATAGTTCAGACGGTCCTAAGAGACGCAGGCATGTGCCATCCTCTTAGAGACTTGGAATCTATTATTCGCCTCAATTTTGTTTGTGTATTTATGTTAATACAATTCGAGAGTGATTCCGAATGTATTCCCCTTAATATGAGTGATATGGGGCTTTGTATTGTAGAGCATCTGTTGTATGCTAAGTACGAGAAATGTGGATTCTGGTTGCGAGAGGTACAGTTCTTGGGCCATGTTGTTTCTGAGCAGGGGATAGCAGTTGACCCGAGTAAAGTGTCAGGGGTGAGGGAGTGGGGACAACCCACGACACCGACGAAAGTGCGTAGTTTCTTGGGGTTAGCCGGATACTACAGGAGATTCATTCGGGGATTCTCCAAAATAGCGGGTCCATTGACAAATCTTACTCGCAAGGGAGTACCATATGTTTGGGATGACGCTTGTCAATTGGCTTTCGATGAGCTGAAAGATAATTTACTTCAGTGCCAGTCCTTGCGTTACCGAAGTCGGGTGTGGAGTACCTGGTTTACACCGATGCGTCTTTACGGGGACTTGGGGGAGTACTTCAGCAGGAAGATTAGGCTATAGCTTTTGACTCCCGCAAGCTTAAGCTGCATGAGAAGAATTACCCCACCCACGACCTGGAGTTAGCAGCGGTCGTCCTTGCATTGAGGATATGGAGGCACTATTTGTTGGGAGAGAAATTCCGTTTGTTCACAGACCACAAGTAATTGCAATACATGTTCACTCAGCGAGAGCTGAATATGCGTCAGCGCAGATGGCTAGAGTTTGTGAAGGACTACCAGTTCGATATACAGTACCATCCGGGGAAGGCCAACGTAGTTGCTGATGCGTTGAGCCGTAGACCGGTAGACGATGTAGTGGACGTCTGGAAAGCAAAGTGGAAGGAGTTGGGTCACTAGGATGCAGTAGCCCATTCTTTCATATCCGTTATGTCAGTCACACCCGAGATTGTTACGAGGGTGATACAGGCACATACCACATACCCGTTTTTCCAGGAGCAGATTGTGCGACTTCTAGCCGAGGGTGCTGAGTCCTATTCTGTTAGTCCTGATGGAGGTTTGCGGTTTAATGGGAGATTGGTGGTTCCAGAAGGAGCAGAATTACGTCATGCAGTGATGACTCATTCTCATGGGTCCCGATTTGCAGTACATCCGGGAGGCGATAAGATGTACCAGGATATGAGGAGACAATACTGGTGGAGTGGGATGAAGAAGGACATAGCTGAGTTCGTGTCCAAGTGTTCTACCTGCCAACTGGTAAAGGTGGACCATCAGAAACCGTCAGGATTGCTTCAGCCATTGGAAGTACCCGCGTGGAAGTGGGAGAGTATTTCCATGGATTTTGTTACAGGGTAGCCTACATCACAGCGGGGCCAAGACTCTATCTGGGTGATTGTAGACCGTTTGACCAAGGTGGCTCATTTTCTGCCAGTGCGGACAGATTATACTACGGGTCAGTATGCTCAGTTATTCATCGCTGAGATTGTCAGATTACACGGGGTGCCCCTGAATATTGTGTCAGATAGGGGTGGCAATTTTAGAAACGACACGAAAAAACGACACGGAACGACACGAAATTGACCAAAAATTGACATGATATTTCGTGTTCGTGTCGTGTTTTTTTGACACGAAGTCGTGTCGTGTCGTGTTCGTGTCTTAATTATGAGTCGTGTCGTGTCGTGTTATCGTGTTTTTTAGGCCTAAAATTTAAGAAATTATGGTTGTCGTGTCGTGTCATGCCGTGTTATTTTTTATTCGGGTCGTGTTCGTGTCAACTAAAAAAAACACGAATTCGTGTCGTGTCGTGTTCGTGTCCAAAAAAACCTTGTCGTGTCGTGTCGTGTCGGGTCAAAACACGACCCACTGACCCAAATTTCCACCCCTAGTGTGAGATAGGGACAAGATTTTCTTTTCACGTTTTTGGGAAAGCTTTCAGGAGGCTATGGGTACCGAGTTGAGGTTGAGTTCATCTTACCACCCACAGACAGACGGACAGATAGAGCGTACTAATCAGATGTTAGAGGATATGCTACGCATGTGTGTTCTCGATTTTGGAGGAGGTTGGGAGCCACATCTTCCACTGGTAGAGTTTGCTTATAATAACTCTTATCAGTTTACGATTGGTATGGCTCCATTTGAGGCTTTGTAGTCGTTCTCCAACTTGTTGGCTCGAGGTGGGAGATAACCAGTTGCTAGGACCAGAAGTGATTCAGGAGACCTCCGCGAGGATTGAGATAATCAGGAGTCGTATTCGGGTAGCCCAGGACAGGCAGAAGAGCTACGCCGATGCGAAATGGTTCTTCCGGGAGTTTAATGTGGGAGACCAAGTGTTATTGCGTGTATCTCCTATGAAGGGAGTGATGAGGTTCGGGAAGGAGGGGAAGTTAGCTCTGAGGTACGTGGGACCATTTCCCATCATCGAGAGGATTGGACCGGTTGCATACAGGTTGGGACTGCCAGAACATTTACATCGCATCCACGATGTATTCCACATCTCGTCGTTGAGACGATATCTTCGGGATGATATGGCCCATACTCACATTACAATAGATGAGATCGACTTACAGCCCGATAGCTCTTACGAGGAGAGACCAGTGGCTATTCTAGACTATAGTGAGAGGAGATTGAGGTCGAAGATAGTTCCACTTGTGCGAGTCCAGTGGGAGCATCATAATGTGGAAGAATCCACTTGGGAGCGTGAGGCAGATATGCGCGAGAGATATCCAGAGTTGTTTTTACCAGGTATGCCTCATTTTACGAATTTCGGGACGAAATTCCGTTATTAGGGGGGAAGTATGTAATAACCCGTATTTTTATGCTATATTAATTTGGGGATTTATTAAATTTAACGTGAATGATTTATTTAATAAAAATCCGGAAATTAATTATATTATAATTATTAACGTGACGAGAGTTAGTAATTATGAGAAATTTGTTGAATATTACTAATTAGCAAAGTAATATATATGACATTGGTTACATTGAATGTCATGAGTAAATTAAATGACGATTTCAAAAATTTAAGTCGGAACGTGCTCGTGTCGCGTCGGGACTAAAATTTGATAAATAAAAAGTGAATATTTTATAAGTTTCCCGTATGGGCATTTTGAGTGCGCCAACGCGTCCGGAAGGGTCGAGATAGTCAGAAAAGTGTACCCGGGGGTGTAGTTTGGGTCTCGGGGCAGTTTTAGGCCTAATTAGTACCCCGTGAGGGCATTTTAGTCATTTTACATAATTGGGTAATTAAACCCACGAAATTCAGCAACCTATATCAGCCATTTAGGTTAGTCAGCTAGGGTTAGAAAACAAAAACACAAGTGACGACCATAGGAGAGGGAAGGAGGAAGCTCCAAGGCAATCCAAGGCCCCAAAAGTCATCCGTTTGCACCACAACCACCACCACCGCGTAGATCGCGCAACGGGCTACGCAACCACACCAAAATCATCTGCAAATCATAACGTCAAAAACCTCAGTCAAGTATTTATCTTGCATATTTTCGTTAGTGCAATCTTCATATTAGTTTAGGAATGATTAGAGATAGAAAATATGGAAGAAAACCCAATTTGTGTTAGGAAAATGCATGTAGTATTGATTGATATGAAAATTCTGGAATCCTTGCCATGTAGAGGAATATAACCCGCGAAATTTTGATGATATATTAGAAGGGAATTCTGGTAAAAATAGATTAGAACCATGATTAAGAACAACTCTAGGGTTCTTGATGATTAAATGAGATTTTGGGTTAATTATCCATGTTTATTGTTAGATATACACATGCTTTACGTTGAAAACATCTGGTATATTGTTATAATGATAGTAGTAGGATTTTTGGGACGTTTAGAATGGAAAAACATGGTTTTGGAAGAAGAAAATTGGTAGAACCCGTAACCGCATTTCTGCAGATTTTCGCAGACCTGCTTGATCGATCGATCGAGCCTAGAGCTTCGATCGATCGAAGGTTCGATCGATCGAGCCCCAGACCTCGATCGATCGACCCCTCCTAGCAGACTCCTATTTCCCTTGTTTAATTAGTTAAATTAAATTTATCGCGAAATAATTCTTGGGAATTCTTAATGAAATGTTTTGGGAGATAGGAAAGACTAGTAGGACATATGAATAAGTGATGGGAACTTTATATTAAGACGAGAATCTTATTTTTGGGATAATTATATAATGAACGATGAAACTACGTATTTCAAGTGAGAGATTGCGGTGAATAGCTACGATACTAAATAGAGGTATACCTACTGAATTTTCTACTTGGAAGGATAGAGTCCACGAATGTCAAGTAATAAGTGAGAAAACCCTTCGAGTTAAGGTTAGAGATGAAACCTTATATACGTAATTCTAATAATGTGAAATTTAAGATAAATGTTGTAATTATGGGTGACGAGAAGAACCTATATTAATATGATAAAGTGGTATATTTATCTGATTGTGTGTACATATATTATATTTGTGAAAATCATGTCCACGCTACTTGTTATCCTTGAGGTTACCGCGCTGGGACAAGTCTTATCTCGATGGGACCTTTATGGGGGATATTGACTTGTACCCTAGAAGATAGATATCCTTGGTACAGGCTATCGATGTGATAGTTCAGACGGTCCTAAGAGATGCAGGCATGTGCCATCCTCTTAGAGACTTGGAATCTATTCTTCGCCTCAATTTTGTTTGTGTATTTATGTTAATACAATTCGAGAGTGATTCCGAATGTATTCCCCTTAATATGAGTGATATGGGGCTTTGTATTGTAGAGCATCAGTTGTATGCTAAGTACGAGAAATGTGGATTCTGGTTGCGAGAGGTACAGTTCTTGGGCCATGTTGTTTCTGAGCAGGGGATAGCAGTTGACCCGAGTAAAGTGTCACGGGTGAGGGAGTGGGGACAACCCACGACACCGACGAAAGTGCGTAGTTTCTTGGGGTTAGCCGGATACTACAGGAGATTCATTCGGGGATTCTCCAAAATAGCGGGTCCATTGACAAATCTTACTCGCAAGGGAGTACCATATGTTTGGGATGACGCTTGTCAATTGGCTTTCGATGAGCTGAAAGACAAGCTTACTTCAGTGCCAGTCCTTGCGTTACCGAAGTCGGGTGTGGAGTACCTGGTTTACACCGATGCGTCTTTACGGGGACTTGGGGGAGTACTTCAGCAGGAAGATTAGGCTATAGCTTTTGCCTCCCGCAAGCTTAAGCTGCATGAGAAGAATTACCCCACCCACGACCTGGAGTTAGCAGCGGTCGTCCTTGCATTGAGGATATGGAGGCACTATTTGTTGGGAGAGAAATTCCGTTTGTTCACAGACCACAAGTCATTGCAATACCTGTTCACTCAGCGAGAGCTGAATATGCGTCAGCGCAGATGGCTAGAGTTTGTGAAGGACTACCAGTTCGATATACAGTACCATCCGGGGAAGGCCAACGTAGTTGCTAATGCGTTGAGCCGTAGACCGGTAGACGATGTAGTGGACGTCTGGAAAGCAAAGTGGAAGGAGTTGGGTAACTAGGACGCAGTAGCCCATTCTTTCATATCCGTTATGTCAGTCACACCCGAGATTGTTACGAGGGTGATACAGGCACAGACCACAGACCCGTTTTTCCAGGAGCAGATTGTGCGACTTCTAGCCGAGGGTGCTGAGTCCTATTCTGTTTGTCCTGATGGAGGTTTGCGGTTTAATGGGAGATTGGTGGTTCCAGAAGGAGCAGAATTACGTCATGCAGTGATGACTCATTCTCATGGGTCCCGATTTGCAGTACATCCGAGAGGCGATAAGATGTACCAGGATATGAGGAGACAATACTGGTGGAGTGGGATGAAGAAGGACATAGCTGAGTTCGTGTCCAAGTGTTCTACCTGCCAACTGGTAAAGGTGGACCATCAGAAACCGTCAGGATTGCTTCAGCCATTGGAAGTACCCGCGTGGAAGTGGGAGAGTATTTCCATGGATTTTGTTACAGGGTTGCCTACATCACAGCGGGGCCAAGACTCTATCTGGGTGATTGTAGACCGTTTGACCAAGGTGGCTCATTTTCTGCCAGTGCGGACAGATTATACTACGGGTCAGTATGCTCAGTTATTCATCGCTGAGATTGTCAGATTACACGGGGTGCCCCTGAATATTGTGTCAGATAGGGGTGGCAATTTTAGAAACGACACGAAAAAACGACACGGAACGACACGAAATTGACCCGAAATTGACATGATATTTCGTGTTCGTGTCGTGTTTTTTTTACACGAAGTCGTGTCGTGTCGTGTTCGTGTCTTAATTATGAGTCGTGTCGTGTTATCGTGTTTTTTAGGCCTAAAATTTAAGAAATTATGGTTGTCGTGTCGTGTCGTGCCGTGTTATTTTTTATTCGGGTCGTGTTCGTGTCAACTAAAAAAAACACGAATTCGTGTCGTGTCGTGTTCGTGTCCAAAAAAACCTTGTCGTGTCGTGTCGTGTCGGGTCAAAAAACGACCCACTGACCCAAATTTCCACCCCTAGTGTGAGATAGGGACAAGATTTTCTTTTCACGTTTTTGGGAAAGCTTTCAGGAGGCTATGGGTACCGAGTTGAGGTTGAGTTCAGCTTACCACCCACAGACAGACGGACAGATAGAGCGTACTAATCAGATGTTAGAGGATATGCTACGCATGTGTGTTCTCGATTTTGGAGGAGGTTGGGAGCCACATCTTCCACTGGTAGAGTTTGCTTATAATAACTCTTATCAGTTTACGATTGGTATGGCTCCATTTGAGGCTTTGTAGTCGTTCTCCAACTTGTTGGCTCGAGGTGGGGGATAACCAGTTGCTAGGACCAGAAGTGATTCAGGAGACCTCCGCGAGGATTGAGATAATCAGGAGTCGTATTCGGGTAGCCCAGGACAGGCAGAAGAGCTACGCCGATGCGAAACGGTTCTTCCGGGAGTTTAATGTGGGAGACCAAGTGTTATTGCGTGTATCTCCTATGAAGGGAGTGATGAGGTTCGGGAAGGAGGGGAAGTTAGCTCTGAGGTACGTGGGACCATTTCCCATCATCGAGAGGATTGGTCCGGTTGCATACAGGTTGGGACTGCCAGAACATTTACATCGCATCCACGATGTATTCCACATCTCGTCGTTGAGACGATATCTTCGGGATGATATGGCCCATACTCACATTACAATAGATGAGATTGACTTACAGCCTGATAGCTCTTACGAGGAGAGACCAGTGGCTATTCTAGACTATAGTGAGAGGAGATTGAGGTCGAAGATAGTTCCACTTGTGCGAGTCCAGTGGGAGCATCATAATGTGGAAGAATCCACTTGGGAGCGTGAGGCAGATATGCGCGAGAGATATCCAGAGTTGTTTTTACCAGGTATGCCTCATTTTACGAATTTCGGGACGAAATTCCGTTATTAGGGGGGAAGTATGTAATACCCCGTATTTTTATGCTATATTAATTTGGGGATTTATTAAATTTAACGTGAATGATTTATTTAATAAAAATCCGGAAATTAATTATATTATAATTATTAACGTGACGAGAGTTAGTAATTATGAGAAATTTGTTAAATATTACTAATTAGCAAAGTAATATATATGATATTGGTTACATTGAATGTCATGAGTAAATTAAATGACGATTTCAAAAATTTAAGTCGGAACGTGCTCGTGTCGCGTCGGGACTAAAATTTGATAAATAAAAAGTGAATATTTTATAAGTTGCCCGTATGGGCATTTTGAGTGCGCCAACGCGTCCGGAAGGGTCGAGATAGTCAGAAAAGTGTACCCGGGGGTGTAGTTTGGGTCTCGGGGCAGTTTTAGGCCTAATTAGTACCCCGTGAGGGCATTTTAGTCATTTTACATAATTGGGTAATTAAACCCACGAAATTCAGCAACCTATATCAGCCATTTAGGTTAGTCAGCTAGGGTTAGAAAACAAAAACACAAGTGACGACCATAGGAGAGGGAAGGAGGAAGCTCCAAGGCAATCCAAGGCCCCAAAAGTCATCCGTTTGCACCACAACCACCACCACCGCGTAGATCGCGCAACGGGCTACGCAACCACACCAAAATCATCTGCAAATCATAACGTCAAAAACCTCAGTCAAGTATTTATCTTGCATATTTTCGTTAGTGCAATCTTCATATTAGTTTAGGAATGATTAGAGATAGAAAATATGGAAGAAAACCCAATTTGTGTTAGGAAAATGCATGTAGTATTGATTGATATGAAAATTCTGGAATCCTTGCCATGCAGAGGAATATAACCCGCGAAATTTTGATGATATATTAGAAGGGAATTCTGGTAAAAATAGATTAGAACCATGATTAAGAACAACTCTAGGGTTCTTGATGATTAAATGAGATTTTGGGTTAATTATCCATGTTTATTGTTAGATATACACATGCTTTACGTTGAAAACATCTGGTATATTGTTATAATGATAGTAGTAGGATTTTTGGGACGTTTAGAATGGAAAAACATGGTTTTGGATGAAGAAAATTGGTAGAACCCGTAACCGCATTTCTGCAGATTTTCGCAGACCTACTTGATCGATCGATCGAGCCTAGATCTTCGATCGATCGAAGGTTCGATCGATCGAGCCCCAGACCTCGATCGATCGACCCCTCCTAGCAGACTCCTATTTCCCTTGTTTAATTAGTTAAATTAAATTTATCGCGAAATAATTCTTGGGAATTCTTAATGAAATGTTTTGGGAGATAGGAAAGACTAGTAGGACATATGAATAAGTGATGGGAACTTTATATTAAGACGAGAATCTTGTTTTTGGGATAATTATATAATGAATGATGAAACTACGTATTTCAAGTGAGAGATTGCGGTGAATAGCTACGATAGTAAATAGAGGTATACCTACTGAATTTTC
The DNA here is from genome assembly GCA_949130495.1 of Sambucus nigra. Lineage (NCBI taxonomy): Eukaryota > Viridiplantae > Streptophyta > Magnoliopsida > Dipsacales > Adoxaceae > Sambucus > Sambucus nigra. The sequence continues at coordinate 238,077,723 of OX422218.1, read as the reverse complement.
TACTTGGAAGGATAGAGTCCACGAATGTCAAGTAATAAGTGAGAAAACCCTTCGAGTTAAGGTTAGAGATGAAACCTTATATACCTAATTCTAATAATGTGAAATTTAGGATAAATGTTGTAATTATGGGTGACGAGAAGAACCTATATTAATATGATAAAGTGGTATATTTATATGATTGTGTGTACATATATTATACTTGTGAAAATCATGCCCACGCTACTTGCTATCCCTGAGGTTACCGCGCTGGGACAAGTCTTATCTCGATGGGACCTTTATGGGGGATATTGACTTGTACCCTAGAAGATAGATATCCTTGGTACAGGCTATCGATGTGATAGTTCAGACGGTCCTAAGAGATGCAGGCATGTGCCATCCTCTTAGAGACTTGGAATCTATTCTTCGCCTCAATTTTGTTTGTGTATTTATGTTAATACAATTCGAGAGTGATTCCGAATGTATTCCCCTTAATATGAGTGATATGGGGCTTTGTATTGTAGAGCATCAGTTGTATGCTAAGTACGAGAAATGTGGATTCTGGTTGCGAGAGGTACAGTTCTTGGGCCATGTTGTTTCTGAGCAGGGGATAGCAGTTGACCCGAGTAAAGTGTCAGGGGTGAGGGAGTGGGGACAACCCACGACACCGACGAAAGTGCGTAGTTTCTTGGGGTTAGCCGGATACTACAGGAGATTCATTCGGGGATTCTCCAAAATAGCGGGTCCATTGACAAATCTTACTCGCAAGGGAGTACCATATGTTTGGGATGACGCTTGTCAATTGGCTTTCGATGAGCTGAAAGACAAGCTTACTTCAGTGCCAGTCCTTGCGTTACCGAAGTCGGGTGTGGAGTACCTGGTTTACACCGATGCGTCTTTACGGGGACTTGGGGGAGTACTTCCGCAGGAAGATTAGGCTATAGCTTTTGCCTCCCGCAAGCTTAAGCTGCATGAGAAGAATTACCCCACCCACGACCTGGAGTTAGCAGCGGTCGTCCTTGCATTGAGGATATGGAGGCACTATTTGTTGGGAGAGAAATTCCGTTTGTTCACAGACCACAAGTCATTGCAATACCTGTTCACTCAGCGAGAGCTGAATATGCGTCAGCGCAGATGGCTAGAGTTTGTGAAGGACTACCAGTTCGATATACAGTACCATCCGGGGAAGGCCAACGTAGTTGCTGATGCGTTGAGCCGTAGACCGGTAGACGATGTAGTGGACGTCTGGAAAGCAAAGTGGAAGGAGTTGGGTAACTAGGACGCAGTAGCCCATTCTTTCATATCCGTTATGTCAGTCACACCCGAGATTGTTACGAGGGTGATACAGGCACAGACCACAGACCCGTTTTTCCAGGAGCAGATTGTGCGACTTCTAGCCGAGGGTGCTGAGTCCTATTCTGTTTGTCCTGATGGAGGTTTGCGGTTTAATGGGAGATTGGTGGTTCCAGAAGGAGCAGAATTACGTCATGCAGTGATGACTCATTCTCATGGGTCCCGATTTGCAGTACATCCGAGAGGCGATAAGATGTACCAGGATATGAGGAGACAATACTGGTGGAGTGGGATGAAGAAGGACATAGCTGAGTTCGTGTCCAAGTGTTCTACCTGCCAACTGGTAAAGGTGGACCATCAGAAATTGTCAGGATTGCTTCAGCCATTGGAAGTACCCGCGTGGAAGTGGGAGAGTATTTCCATGGATTTTGTTACAGGGTTGCCTACATCACAGCGGGGCCAAGACTCTATCTGGGTGATTGTAGACCGTTTGACCAAGGTGGCTCATTTTCTGCCAGTGCGGACAGATTATACTACGGGTCAGTATGCTCAGTTATTCATCGCTGAGATTGTCAGATTACACGGGGTGCCCCTGAATATTGTGTCAGATAGGGGTGGCAATTTTAGAAACGACACGAAAAAACGACACGGAACGACACGAAATTGACCCGAAATTGACATGATATTTTGTGTTCGTGTCGTGTTTTTTTGACACGAAGTCGTGTCGTTTCGTGTTCGTGTCTTAATTATGAGTCATGTCGTGTCGTGTTATCGTGTTTTTTAGGCCTAAAATTTAAGAAATTATGGTTGTCGTGTCGTGTCGTGCCGTGTTATTTTTTATTCGGGTCGTGTTCGTGTCAACTAAAAAAAACACGAATTCGTGTCGTGTCGTGTTCGTGTCCAAAAAAACCTTGTCGTGTCGGGTCAAAACACGACCCACTGACCCAAATTTCCACCCCTAGTGTGAGATAGGGACAAGATTTTCTTTTCACGTTTTTGGGAAAGCTTTCAGGAGGCTATGGGTACCGAGTTGAGGTTGAGTTCAGCTTACCACCCACAGACAGACGGACAGATAGAGCGTACTAATCAGATGTTAGAGGATATGCTACGCATGTGTGTTCTCGATTTTGGAGGAGGTTGGGAGCCACATCTTCCACTGGTAGAGTTTGCTTATAATAACTCTTATCAGTTTACGATTGGTATGGCTCCATTTGAGGCTTTGTAGTCGTTCTCCAACTTGTTGGCTCGAGGTGGGGGATAACCAGTTGCTAGGACCAGAAGTGATTCAGGAGACCTCCGCGAGGATTGAGATAATCAGGAGTCGTATTCGGGTAGCCCAGGACAGGCAGAAGAGCTACGCCGATGCGAAACGGTTCTTCCGGGAGTTTAATGTGGGAGACCAAGTGTTATTGCGTGTATCTCCTATGAAGGGAGTGATGAGGTTCGGGAAGGAGGGGAAGTTAGCTCTGAGGTACGTGGGACCATTTCCCATCATCGATAGGATTGGGCCGGTTGCATACAGGTTGGGACTGCCAGAACATTTACATCGCATCCACGATGTATTCCACATCTCATCGTTGAGACGATATCTTCGGGATGATATGGCCCATACTCACATTACAATAGATGAGATCGACTTACAGCCTGATAGCTCTTACGAGGAGAGACCAGTGGCTATTCTAGACTATAGTGAGAGGAGATTGAGGTCGAAGATAGTTCCACTTGTGCGAGTCCAGTGGGAGCATCATAATGTGGAAGAATCCACTTGGGAGCGTGAGGCAGATATGCGCGAGAGATATCCAGAGTTGTTTTTACCAGGTATGCCTCATTTTACGAATTTCGGGACGAAATTCCGTTATTAGGGGGGAAGTATGTAATACCCCGTATTTTTATGCTATATTAATTTGGGGATTTATTAAATTTAACGTGAATGATTTATTTAATAAAAATCCGGAAATTAATTATATTATAATTATTAATGTGACGAGAGTTAGTAATTATGAGAAATTTGTTGAATATTACTAATTAGCAAAGTAATATATATGATATTGGTTACATTGAATGTCATGAGTAAATTAAATGACGATTTCAAAAATTTAAGTCGGAACGTGCTCGTGTCGCGTCGGGACTAAATTTTGATAAATAAAAAGTGAATATTTTATAAGTTGCCCGTATGGGCATTTTGAGTGCGCCAACGCGTCCGGAAGGGTCGAGATAGTCAGAAAAGTGTACCCGGGGGTGTAGTTTGGGTCTCGGGGCAGTTTTAGGCCTAATTAGTACCCCGTGAGGGCATTTTAGTCATTTTACATAATTGGGTAATTAAACCCACGAAATTCAGCAACCTATATCAGCCATTTAGGTTAGTCAGCTAGGGTTAGAAAACAAAAACACAAGTGACGACCATAGGAGAGGGAAGGAGGAAGCTCCAAGGCAATCCAAGGCCCCAAAAGTCATCCGTTTGCACCACAACCACCACCACCGCGTAGATCGCGCAACGGGCTACGCAACCACACCAAAATCATCTGCAAATCATAACGTCAAAAACCTCAGTCAAGTATTTATCTTGCATATTTTCGTTAGTGCAATCTTCATATTAGTTTAGGAATGATTAGAGATAGAAAATATGGAAGAAAACCCAATTTGTGTTAGGAAAATGCATGTAGTATTGATTGATATGAAAATTCTGGAATCCTTGCCATGTAGAGGAATATAACCCGCGAAATTTTGATGATATATTAGAAGGGAATTCTGGTAAAAATAGATTAGAACCATGATTAAGAACAAATCTAGGGTTCTTGATGATTAAATGAGATTTTGGGTTAATTATCCATGTTTAATGTTAGATATACACATGCTTTACGTTGAAAACATCTGGTATATTATTATAATGATAGTAGTAGGATTTTTGGGACGTTTAGAATGGAAAAACATGGTTTTGGATGAAGAAAATTGGTAGAACCCGTAACCGCATTTCTGCAGATTTTCGCAGACCTGCTTGATCGATCGATCGAGCCTAGAGCTTCGATCGATCGAAGGTTCGATCGATCGAGCCCCAGACCTCGATCGATCGACCCCTCCTAGCAGACTCCTATTTCCCTTGTTTAATTAGTTAAATTAAATTTATCGCGAAATAATTCTTGGGAATTCTTAATGAAATGTTTTGGGAGATAGGAAAGACTAGTAGGACATATGAATAAGTGATGGGAACTTTATATTAAGACGAGAATCTTGTTTTTGGAATAATTATATAATGAACGATGAAACTACGTATTTCAAGTGAGAGATTGCGGTGAATAGCTACGATAGTAAATAGAGGTATACCTACTGAATTTTCTACTTGGAAGGATAGAGTCCACGAATGTCAAGTAATAAGTGAGAAAACCCTTCGAGTTAAGGTTAGAGATGAAACCTTATATACGTAATTCTAATAATGTGAAATTTAGGATAAATGTTGTAATTATGGGTGACGAGAAGAACCTATATTAATATGATAAAGTGGTATATTTATATGATTGTGTGTACATATATTATACTTGTGAAAATCATGCCCACGCTACTTGCTATCCCTGAGGTTACCGCGCTGGGACAAGTCTTATCTCGATGGGACCTTTATGGGGGATATTGACTTGTACCCTAGAAGATAGATATCCTTGGTACAGGCTATCGATGTGATAGTTCAGACGGTCCTAAGAGATGCATGCATGTGCCATCCTCTTAGAGACTTGGAATCTATTCTTCGCCTCAATATTGTTTGTGTATTTATGTTAATACAATTCGAGAGTGATTTCGAATGTATTCCCCTTAATATGAGTGATATGGGGCTTTGGATAGTAGAGTATGCACGCACCATAGTTTTATGTGGGGTGCTGTTATTTTATATATATTATACGAGTAGTTAATATATATATGAGATTTTGAAATTTGAAACTGCCTACTGTGATTTGATAAGTAGGACATGGTTGATGACTCAAATAGTAAATACTTGTTTTGTGAAAGTATAATATGTTACTGAGAAACTTTATAAATTAATAAAAGCTAAAACGAGAGTTGCGCTGCTAATTGGAAGTTTTCTTTTTAAACAATAATATTGTTCGGTTGTGAAATCTTATGAGTAAGTTAAGATACGCTAAATTATTGGGAAGGTTAGTATGATAAAATGATAAGATAAACTGTTGGGAAGGTTAGTGCGATACGTGTGCACATTAGAAGAGAGGGGAGTATTTCTCAAGAGAGATACGCATTAATTTGTTGTTGCATTGGCCTGTATCAATTTAAATACTTGCTAAACGTATTTTAAAAATCAAACACACTTTCGGGCTCTGACCCATTTTTCTCTCTCTCTCTCTCTCTCTCTCTTGTATATATATGTATGTATTACAGGTGCCCAGCCACAGGGGCGTCTTGCTTAGGATCTCTTGGAAGGAACGCGCTGCAGCTTAGGTGGGAGTTGCAGGTCTCTTGATTAGACGACTTCGTTCATTCGGATCCCCTCTTAGTACTTTCACTAGTTGAGCATGTGTAGCTCTTTCCATTATTCCATTGTTATTGGACATTTATATTTCAGTTATTTCCAGTATTGTTCTATGGGATTTATTTAGTTTGGATTTGTGACTTTAGTTTTCGTATGTTGACATTCAATTGACGAATGTATTATATTATTTGGTTTATGTTACAGAATTTAATATGGTGTGATTCTTACTTATTGAATGTTGTTAATAAAATAAATGTTTTTTTTAAAATAAAATTTGGAAAGTATGTATGAAAATGGTTTTGACACTTAGCTTAATTATTTAGGGTGTTAAATTGGAAAATGTATTTTTATCGACAGTGATGCTGAGAATGAACCAACTGTTTACCTTGATTTAATTTAAATAAAGGAGTGATCGCCCGGTACTTAATTAGGCGGGGTGTCACATTTTATTATTCATTAGTTCTTTAAAGGTATAAACCACAACAATGTTGTCACAATAAAGTTTAATATCTGATTGTAATAAAGTAATGAAAACAAAATTACTAAGGAATTCCAAAACCAAGTTGCTTATAATATGTGACATATTCGGTGAAATCGACAACACGTGATTTCTTGAGACTCATCCAACTTCTGAATCCACCTCCTATGATGGGCTTAAAAAAATCAGCCTCATAGATTTGATAAAATGGGGATAAATGATTTATTAAGCTTTAGTGATATACGAACACTACAATGGCTGCAATATTATTACGCGTCACTAATATATCGTGTATATCCCGAGTTTGACGAATTAAATTAGACAATACTCCGATAATGATTTAAATTAATTATTTAAGATACCACCACAAATATTATGACAGGTGGCACCATAAATATTTGACACATGGTTTCATAGAAAAGATGACAAGTGGAAATCCCACTTGGTATATTTTGGTTATAAAAAGAGGGTTCCCCCTTATTTAGTAGCAGATGATTTTGGGGAAAGTTTCAAGAGAGAGATTTTTCCACTTCTACCCCACAAAATCCCAAGAGTTTAATTACAAGTTTCATATTAAAAAATGGATATTCGGCTTATATAATAAGTTTTATACAATATACTTAAGTTTAGAGATGGGTAGCCCGATTCGGCACCCCTCACGCTTAAAAACACTAAAATCGAGTTTTTTGGCCTATTGTACGGACCCGCGAACTACGTTGACTTTAATTTTGCGAAGAGATGGATACATAGGCGCAACAATGTTGTTCAAGTAAAAAATACGCTAGATGCGGTGCTTCCACAAATCTAGACTACTCTCTTATAGTCAAATATATATATTCAGACGTCGACTTCCTTGAACATTTATTCGATTGAAAATCTGAGTCTGTGTACCTAATGGGTAAAAGACTATCCACTAACTAAACTAGCACATAATCTATAGTCTTTTCAGGTACATGTGAATGTTCTTTAATTCAGTACAATGGTCCTCACGTGAATTAGACTAGAATTCAATGACCATGCTAAAGGAAAAGTTAATGTCTAGTCTTTTACATGACATAACATTGATGAGGCTTCGCACCATCGAAGCTTAAGGTATATTCATCATCCTCTTTATCTGATTTTCTATCTTAGGATAAATATCTTTAGATAAAGAAAATCAACATCTGAATGGAAAATATCCTTTCTTGGAACCCTGCATGCTAGACTTTGTGAGCACATCATCGATATATGTGTCTTGGGATAATCCCAACATATTATTTTTCTAATCATGCAAAATCTTGATCCTAAGGATGTGACTGGTTTCTCCTAAGTTCTTCATATCAATTTGATAAGAAAACAACAATCTTATACCACATAATACATCCAAATTATTCCTGATTAAAAGAATATCATTTACATATAGTGCCATAAATACCATTATGCTTCCGTCATGATTATTATACACACAAAATCATAAAACTTGATCAATCTGGATGTTCGAAGACCTCAACTCTTGCTTGTGTCCATAAATGGATCTCTTAAGCTTGCATTCCTAACTTTCCTAGCCATTTTTTTATAAATCCCTCGAGTTACATCATGGTGGGGCACTCGTTGAGACTACAGTTCAAGAATGCACTCTTGACATCCATTTGTCAAATCTCAAAATCTATATGAGCCATAATCGATAAAAGAATCCTAATATACTACAACATGGCTACCAGTGAAAAGATTTTCTCATTGTCAATCACCCTCTTTCTAAGTAAACCCTTTAACTATAAGACTTTCTATAAAGGTTTCATACATGTTCCAAAATCTAATTTGAATTCATAAAATCGATCTCGATATTCATAGCTTTTAGACAAAGATCCGAGTCTTTGTCATGGAGTTCCTCATTGTAGTTACAGGGATCAAATTAGTGTTCCCTTTAGATATCACATAATTATTCACACAAATACACTAGCCTATCAAGCTAACACCCGACTCTCCCACTATGACATGGCTTTACTTATGGTCCAATATTAGTGACACCTGTATCTTGATCATCGATAATACTCCCAATACTACTAGTCAGTGTCCTATAAATATTAGGTTGTATTTCATTATATTTGGGTTGTTCAAAAGAAATTACTTGGTCTTGCATTATTATCTCTTGAAAGATAATATTTCTATTGGATTTGTGGTTTATCATATAATCCTCCTCTATGTACTAGGAATTATTACTAACCAACACCTTCTGGTATTTAGGATTATAGAATATACGTCCTCTAGTTCCTTTTGGGTAACCTACAAAAAGATATACTTATGCACTTAATTTGAACTTACCCATCTCATTCCTCAACAAGTTTGTTAGGAAACCTCATATTTGAACACCTCTTAGACTACGTTTATACCGAGTGGACATTTTTGTGGGTGTGTAATACCCCGTATTTTTATGGCTTTTAAATTCTGGGATTTATTAAATTTAATTAAGATAAATTAATTTAATATTAATTCGAAAATTTGTTTTAAATATTTACTAGCGTGACGAGAGTTAGTAATTATTGGGAAATTGTCGAATATTACTAAATGAGTAAAGTAATATGTAAGATTGATTTTATAAAAATTGTCAGGAGTGAATAAAATGGCGATTATGGAAATTTAAGTCGGGACACGCCCGTGTCGTGTAAGGACTCAATTATTATTAGTAAAAGTGAATAATTTATAAGTCATCCGTATGGTCTTTTCGAGTGTGCCAATGTGTTCGGAAGTGTCGAGATAGTCAAAATAATATATCCGGGATTTTAGTTCGGGTCTCGGGGCATTTTTAAGCCTAATTGGCATCCCGGGAGGGTATTATAGACATTTTACATTTTTGGGCAATTAAACCCACGAATTTTCTAAGGATAAATGAGCCTCTAGGAGTTGTCCTCTAGGGTTAACCAACACAAAACCAAATAATGGCCATTAGAGAAGAAGTTGGAGAGCTTTCCAAGCAACCCAAGGCCAAAGACTCATCCGTTTGCACTGCCATCATCACCAAATCGTAGATCGCAGGACGGGGAAGGCAACCATACCTTTTCATCCACAAAATCAGAACCTTGAATTCCAGGCAAGTATCTATCTTTCTTTGTTTTTAGTTAATGTCTCACCCATGTCAATTTATGATTATCAAGAACATGTTTTATGAAAGAAATTGATAATTTAGAGACTTTAAATCGCATGTTTAGAGAAATTTAATATATTCCGGACATACCCATCACATGTAGAGGATTACCCACGAATTAGTATGAATTTAGAAAGAAGAAATCTGGGAAATAATTAAAAGAATGTATGGTTCCTCCAAAATTAGGGTTCTTGAGGATTTTGTCAATTTTACCCCATTAATTAGATATCGTTGATGAATTTGAACATGTTTCACGTAGGAAATCATGTAGATAGGTATATAGTACCAGTAGTAATGTTGTTTGGGAGTTTGGGGAAAAATGATAGAGGTTTTGAGGACTTTTGGAGATGAAACCCGTAGGATTGTATATGCAGAATCTGGGTAATATCTGGGTGATCGATCGATCGACCTTGAATGTCGATCGACCTCTTCTGAATTTTGAAGCTTGTTCTTTATTCTTAATGATTAACCCTGTGTCACTTTTCGGGAACCCTTATACATGTTTTTATTTACAATAATGGGACTTGGGAAAGACTAGTAGGTTTGTTGGCAAGGTTCGGGTGATACGATTCATATGTGATTTAACCGTGGGGTTTCGGGAATATAAATTTAGTGGGAAATAGTGCGTACGTTATGGTATATCTTGTGGGGATTAAGGAAGACTTAGACCAGTATAGTAGTGAGGGTGGACCTACTGATTTTATATTATTTCGAGAGGATCCACTTCGAGAATCGAGAAGTACATAAGGATTTGTTATACTTAATAATAAAAAGAGTGATTTACTTATAGGTAAAAACTCGAGCGTGATATGTTACGCTTGGCTAGAATAATATTATGGATCGTGGGCGCACCTAATTTAGAAATGTGAATATTTATATATATAGGACTGTGTGATTGTGCATATTCTATATCTGTGTAAAAATTATACCCGGGCTACTTGCTATCACGGGGTTTTTCCCGTCGGGACGATTTTATCTCGATTGGACCTTTATAGGGGACATTGACTCGTACCATTGAAGATAGTATCCTCTATACAGGCTATCTGAAAATGATAGTCAGATTTCTAAGAGACGTGAGGGTATGTGCTGACCTCTTAGGACCTGGAACTATGCTTCGCCTCCATTTGTTTGTGTATTGTGTTAAAACAGATCGAGAGTGATTCTGGTCTAGTATTTCCATTAGGTTGTGTGATACGGGGACTTGATATCAGAGTATGCCAGCACCATAGGTTTTATGTGGGGTACCGTTAGTATATATATTACATGTGTGACTAATATATATACGTATATCTATATGGTAACTTTCTACTGTGCGTATAAGTAGATAAGTAATGAATAAATGCTTCCATTTTATTATAAGTGTTCAAGAACTTTATAAGGGAACTGAGTTGTATTAAATAACGTAAGAAATCTTGAAGATAATGATTTCCTAAAGTAAATATCATAATCTCGCTTTTCACCTGATAATACCTTATGGAGAATAAGTTAGAGAAACTTATGAGATTTATTAGTACGGTAGGCGTGCACACTAGATGAGAGGTGAGAATTATCAAGAGAGTGTCGCATACTAACATGGTTGTTGCATTAGCCGGTAAGCATTTTAAATACTTGCTAAACCAAATTTTTAAAACTACTTTACACTCGGGCTGTGACCCGTTTTATGTCTTTTTCTCTCTCTTGTATATATATATATATATGTATGTATTATAGGTTCCCAGCCACAGGGGCGTCATGCTTAGATTCCTTGGAACGGACGCGCTGCGGCTTATGTGGGAGTTACAGGCCATTGTTTAGACGACCTCATTGTTGACTATACTCTTAATTTAGTTCTAATTAGTCAGGGCATGTGTCGCCCGTTTTCCTATTCAGTTGGATATGTCAGAGATTTATGTTCATTTATTTTCAGTATTTGGTACTCTTTGGAATGTAATTCGTGTCAGGATGATTTCATTTGTAATTTTTAAACTTGGTATTGGTTTATCTGAATGGTTGAATTCTTGGGTGTTTATTACCATTCTTCATATTTATGTGATTCTTCAACTGTTAATTATTAAAAATGTTTTTATATCTCGATTTAAATAAAATAGAAATAAGGTTTTAAATTTGTTTTGACACTTGGCTTAATTATTTAGGGTGTTTAAATTGGAAATTTATTTTTGCGACAATGATGCTAAGAATGAACCAACCGTTCACCTTGATTTTAATTTAATAAAGGACTGATCACGCGGTATTTAATTAGGCAGGGTGTCACAGGGTGTTATTAAGCCAAACTTATAAGAAACATCTATGTCTGGATTGCTGAGGGAAAATATTTGCGGTCAACCCATAACTCCACTATCATCATAACATCTCTCTCCTTTATCGTGGGAATCAACTCCAACCATGGCAGTGCTGCACCTACTAGGTTAAAAGTAGCCATTATTTGTCGTTGGGGCTCACTACACTCCACAAGACGAAGATGGCATGTAATGTCTTTTTTTCCATTGGACGGCTGCCACTACATCCAATCTGCCCTGAATTTCTGGCAGATGTCATTTCTGAAAGGCCTCCCTCCCTCACTCCCAAATTGATGGCCCCGGGTGGTCCTGGACGATAGGTGTCACTAGCTATTGTGGCTGGGTCTACAAAAAATAATTTTTTGGCGGTCATGGCGGCATGAACTACCTGGGCAATAATAGTGGCCATCTTTGTGGCCATCACCTCCCTTGTGGCCCCTATGCCTCCTGTGGGGCCTCTACCTAATTGGCCTTGGTCGGTCGTCCCCTCTTAGGTGGCATCTGAAACCAAACTGAAATTTGTATAACTTCAGAGTTAAATATTAAATAATCAGTAGAAGAACACAAATGCACATACGTAAAGATTAATGCAACAATCCAGCAAATATGGCTCTATATCAAAGAACTCTACAGTGACACTAGGCCTAAAACGATGTTTAATAAGTGTTTTAAACACTTATAAATCGATTTGAAATTATTTTAATCTGTTATAAAGAGGCAGTGTTATAATAATTTTAACACAGTTTAGAACCGTTACAAAGGTACATTTGCAATGGTCTTTTAATTTTATCATTTGTTATTGACTTGTTTGAAGTGACATAATATATAACTGTTCAAGACTGTTACAAAATTATCCTTAGTAAGTGTTTTAAATTGTTACAAAATTACCTTTAATAAGGGTTTTAAAATGCTACAAAATTATTCTTAATAAGTGTTTTAAATCGTTACAAAATTATCCGTTGCAAGTGTTTTAAACTGTTAAAAAATAAATTTTTTAATAAAAAAAATATATTACTAATGAAATAATAAAAATTGTGCACTATTCACCCAAAAATATATCAAAATACATAAAACTTTCCGAAAATTGGTGATAATTACCCTTAAAGTCTTACTGACAAAAAGTATTTCAAATGGAGTTAACAAACATGTGGAACAAAATTCACCTTCTAGAGTAGGTTAATTAACAAGAGAGTAAAAACCACATAATATACAATAAATTTATGCTATAATAGCTTAATCACATCCAACATGATGTAATAGAAAATTTTAATCAAGCAAATAAAAATTATCTAAATCTTCTATGAAGCATATATCAGTAGTCCACTCCTCGGGCCTCTAACATCGTCTCCAAAAGCACATATCTGAATTCATCACACGAAGAAGATGAGTTGTGCAATGTCATTCCGTTCATCACTAGAAAGTGGGTAGTTGCATTTGAAAAATAAGGCATGGTTTAAGGTTGTGGTAGATAAAAACCTGTAACATAAAGGAAAGGACAAAAATCATCAATAATTTTATTTTCTAGCTAAAAATTATCAAATGACAAGATAATAACATAAAAAAAGCTAATAAAAGGGTCACTTTTAGTATTTCTTAGAGAATGGATCGCACGCGATATTTTAAATTAAGCAAAACATGATATCCATGTGAATTGTAATTCCACATTGAAGAAAGTTTGTTTGAACAGAGTTGAGCGTTGTGCGAAGTTGCAATACATAAAGCATAATTAATCAAATCCTCAAAATAAAAAAATCTCTTTTTTTGGTAAAAAGAAAGACAACTAAAGATAAATCCAGCAATACAAGTATCGAAGGGGAAAAAACCGAAGTTATAACTTAGAAGAAAGTACCTCTGGAAGTTTTTTGCAAAACACAACATCCAATCTTGCATTAAGGGTATTTTCAAACACAATTTTCTCATCTCGAGAAGCCAAAACTACTCCTCCAGAGCAGGAAAGACCATGAGCATTGTGATGCGAAGGAGCAAGCGGAAGGTGAATGTTGTCAACAATAATCGGAGGCGAATGGACATTTTCTTCTGCATATTCCTCCTTTGCTAAGTGCAAAACAGAGTCCACCAAATGCAAGTCTTCTTTTCGAGAATGCAATAAGACACCAGACTCTTGTAGTTTGAGCAAACTCTGCAATACATTCATTCACTCTTGAGTACCAGTCATAATTCCAAATTACGTAAAGGTAGTGACCGTAGTTTTATACATTTATGGGGTGCGTTATTTTTTTTAAATCGAAATATGAAGTCTAACCAAATACACCTAAGACTACTGGGAGTGATATTTCTAAACCATGACCGTAGCCTCTGGAAACTTCAGAAAAATGAACTCTAGGATGACTTTACATAAGAGCAAAAAATGACCAATTTTGTTTGTAGTCCGACGCTAATAGCTTCCTTCTTATGAGAAGTCACCTCCAAAGACCCCCATAGTTTGTTTCAGTAATGAACATCGAACCATATAATTTTAATCAGTAATAATTAACTTAAAAGCCCTTTATTTTTGCATGTAATACTATGGATTAGTCTCATTATTTTGGCATATTTACAACATATTCTATTATGTCGTTATAATGTTAAAATCACATAGATATTAGTGATTTCCCCAATTTGGTTTATGTGAATGAGGTGTTTTTAAGAAATATACAACGGGTAGAATAATATAGAAATTAACTAAAGATTATGCTCTACGGCCATCGGTAGAAAGGTACTGACTTTGTTTTAATTGTGTAAAATGATTATCATGCATGAGATGTCATGTTATAATGTATTTCCATAATGTGGTTGGTATTTGGTAGTTGCATACTTGTACGTGAATAATCTAATAAAAAGATAATAACAAGAATTATTTACTGTAGGCAATATTAGATGAGCATAGGGTAGAAGGCACCAAGTCCTATTGCTCATGGTGCATATATATTATTTAGCGAGAGGTGAGCAATTATTCATTGTAGAAGCTCTGACCAATTTATATAGAAGCAAAGAATTTGCTTATTATTGAACTAATTGCAGGTTTTAAATTTTTGGCAAAACGTGAATTGGAAATGTTATTTTAGTCAAACGATGATTAACATATCTTAAATTGCCTCCAGAAACAGAGGTTTATATCTTGATTAGAAATATAATTAGCCGTATTAAAACCCCACATTAAAACTGCACCTATTATTATGGCTTACCATAGACTCAAAACCCAATACTGTCATATGCTGTTAAAGTAAATGATAGTGAAACTAACCACAAAAGAATACAATATGAATCAGATGATTTGGTTAAAATTTCAGGATCTTATGAAATTACCTTTAGATCAATTTAATGGTTATACCGGTTTTTGAGTTCTTCAACTCTTTCATGTCCACTTTCCCTTATCTCAATAAAAAATTAATGGAGTTGGAAATTATCTTAGTTTTTGTGACCTCAAAGAAATTATTTTGTTTCCTAAAAGTATCTTGAAAATTACAACGTCAAACATATGTACATGATGTACGGTAGCATAACTAATAACACTGTTCACTTCTCTTGAATGATGCAGCAAGTCATATCATGTTTCTTAAAATGAGTTTTCAAAGAGAGAGTGAGAGAGCATTTTTACAACCTGATCAGAGGTCCTTTGTATGCATGGTGGTGGTGAGTTAGGTGATGGTGATAACTCACATGCAAAAGCTCCTTTGATGCTACCTCTCTCATGGAGATAATCAAGTCATCCTGAGCTTGAAGAACTTTAATCCTAGAAGCATTGGGTCAGTGGCGGACTCAGGATTTTAGCGACGGGTGGGCGAAAAATAAAATAATATTTAATTAAATTAAATAATATTAAAAAAAATCACAATTTATAGAACCTGCGTATTATCGAGAATACCATATATAAATAATCAAATTATCTTTCATTACAAACACTAGTCATCAAACATCAATTTACATAAGCTTGTTTACAACAAAACTTTTCGTGTCTTCATATTCTGAAAGCGTCGAATGATATCTTCATTGTCAATGGCAACCACTATTTCCCTTTCAATATATGACACCAAACAATCATTCATCATGTCATCTCCCATTTGATTGCGTAACGAAGTTTTGATAATTTTCATTGCAGAAAGTACTCTTTCTACAGTTGCAGTTGCAACGGGTAAGAGTAGTGCCAATTTTACAAGCAAATATACCAACGGATATACACGATCCTTCTTCAATTGAATCAACTTTCTAGCAAGCCCACCAACGCCCATTACTCCCGCAAATTGGTCATCGAATCACAAATCCACAATATAATTATCAAGTTGATGCTCGAGTATCATTAACACTTGTGGAGGAAAGTCAGTGGGATAAAACTCAGTAAATCGGATCAATTTTCTCTTGTCATATGCAGAGAATGAATTGCTTGGATCAAGACAACACATCACAATAACAACTCTGTATTCACCTCATTGAAACGATTGTTTAGCTCTTGCATCTGCAAATCTATCACTGTATAGAACACTTCAACGCGATAATGATGATAATTTGTGGCTTCTTCAGGATTGCGACGAGATATTCCAATAACCACAAACAAGTCTTCCATACTCGGCACGGGTATCTGATGTTTAACACAAAATAAAGAAGCCTCCTCCAACAATGACTCCCACCCATCATCTCTCATTTGTTGCAATTGTTGTTTGGTTATTTGCACAAGAGTCATGGCATTCACAATGTCTTGGTATTTTCTTTGTAATGCTTGTGATAAGTCATTTGCAATACCTAATACATTTTTCATCAAATGTAAGTGAAATACAAATTCAAAGCATTGCATAAGTACCATTAGGTTCATTGTGTGACCTCTATGTTTTCGATTTCTTGCATCATCTTCAATAATTAGGAAAACGTCCTTTATTGATGATAATAAGAAAATCAAACTCACAAGTGTGCCATAATGAGAACCCCAACATGTCTCCCCCGCCCGTTTTAATGCCAACTCCTGATTCAAACTCCGCTCGGTCAAAATATCCCCATTGCAAATTCCTATTGTGACCTGCTCAAACTGTTTCTCACGAAGAATGTCTCGACGTTTACATGATGCTCCAACAATATTTGTGAGAAATGTTACAAGATCAAAGAATGCAGAAATTTTAAGGTGATTTTCTGGAACAGCTACAAGAGTTAATTGAAGTTGATGAGCAAAACAATAAACATAATAAGCAGTTTCATTCTCCATTAAAATCAAACTTTTAAGTCCATTGAATTCTCCTCGCATATTGCTAACTCCGTCATACCCTTGCCCACGCAAACTTGCAATACTTAATCCATGTGTGGATAAAAGTCCCTCAACAGCTGCTTTAAGTGACAAAGCAGAAGTATCACTAACATGTACAAGCCCAAGAAAACGCTCCATTACATATCCTTTTATATCAACAAATCGTAAAACAACATCCAATGATTGGGTTGCTGCATAGAGTACTCAATTTTCTTCCTGACTTCAACTTGTTTCTCTTTACGTTCATACTCTTGTCTAATTTTCTTTCATCTGATTAGGCATTATTACATATCAAATAGTAAAAACTACAATTATACAAAAAAAAAAACTACTCACTATGATGAATTGCTTCATTGAAAGAATGGAAGTCTATTCAAGAAGAATGAATAGGCAAGGCTAGTCCTCTTCTCTCACGAGGTCCAAGAACTGAGTTAAAATAAACAAAACAAATAAATAGATGGACATTATGATGCATATTTGAAATTTCTTCCTAAAGCATCCTTCTTTGGACATAATCAGTGCTGGCTTAAACCATGAAACTCTTAACAGTTATGGAATGCTACACCACGTTTATAGTTTAATGTTAATTTGAGTTGAAAATAAAATGATGAAGATGGACATTCTAATAATTAAAAAATCAAATATTATATATTCTAGATCCTCTATAATTACCACTCACAGAGTTATAGCTAATAATATTCCACAAATTAGGGACATTCTTGAAAGATGACATTTTTGCTACCTAGAACATAAACAAATTTCAACTTAGTGTTGACAAACAAAGTATGTAAACTCAAAAATCAACAAATAGAATGCATGTGACTTAATTGGGGTCTAGATACATATCATTAGACCAATCATATATAACCATATGTATATATGATATGTTTTCCACAATTTATTTGACTTGATCTTTTCTAGATATTTTGTATTCCAAAAAATGGAGCACTAACTATTTTTAAAATAGTTAAGAATTAAGACATACCCAAGAACCTATATCTATGATTGTTGATGTAAAAAATTAGACCACTCTAATTATTCAATCACAGATAAATAAATGAGACAAAGAATTTTAAAGTGGTTCAGCCTTATAAGAATCGCCTACGTCCACTGTTGTTTTATTGCTGAGTGTTTTGGAATTCTCGATTACAAGTTCTATCAAGAAATTTCGGTCTGGATTCGGGGGCTCCTTTACAATGAGGATTGTACAATGTATTTATAGCCCTGAGGCTGTAATGTGAAAGGGTAATACATTAAATGGGATACATATGAAAGGGTAATACATTTAATGCCCCTTAAGCGTGTGCGTCTGAATGATAAGCATTTAATGAATCAGTTTAACTGTTGGTTATCCTGCTATTAATGCTTTGTTCGAGGTGCAGCTCGAAGCGCCTAAGCTTCTTGGTACTTAAGAGTTCCCCGGTGAGGTCTTGTTCCTCGGAGCGTGTGAATTCCTCGGGTAAGTAGTGTTCCTCGGGGAAATAGTCTTCCTCGTTGTAATCTTGTTCCTCGGAGCGTGTGAGTTTCTCGAAAGTGTTTGTTGTTTCCATGTAGATTGCCACGCGTTTTCATTCAATTGGGCCATGTCAGCAGACTAATTTTGGTATCAACAGAAGTCCCCAATGTTTCATAGTTCGAAATTTGAGGAGTAGGGAACATTCTTTCTCGGAATATGGTAGCTTTAAATGGTCCTCCTGATTTTTAGGAGTGTTTTCTTCGTATTTATTTCTCTTTCCAAATTCGTAGAATCAGTCTTTTTTGAATTTTTCATAATCGCCTCGATCTCTGCATACTTTTTATCCTTTTAGCCGCCGGTGCCCGCTTTGATTCCCGCTCTCCTTTTCGTCTTTTTAGTCGCCGTTGCCCGCTTTGATTCCCGCACTCCTTTTTGTAATCATTACTTTACCATTTCCCAAGGCAAGGTATTTAAACTTCACAGACACTTCCATCGTCTTCTATCTTTTCAAATTTTTATCTTCGAGTTTTCCGTCGTCTTTTTCTCTCCTGTGTATTCATCTCTTCCATCGTTCGTTGTCATCAGATCCACTCTTTTCCTGTAAGATTTTCTTCCTTCTTCTTCATTTCCTTTATTCACCATGTTTTACCCTGTTGAATCTCTTGATAAATTTCGCTCTGATTTTTCCATTCCCTCCTGGGTTGTTTTGGAAGAGCTTTCTGAGCCTTCTGATTATTTCCATTTGGCTGAGGGACATTGGTTCCCCAGCCTCTTTATTGCTGAGTGTGGATTTTCTTTTCCACCAAATACCTTGTGTCTGGAATTCTATCATTACTTTGACGTTGTTCCTGCAAGAATAGCCCCTAACACATGGAGAATAGTTAATGGGGTTCATAAATTAAATCAAGTCCATAGAACTCGCATAGGAATTCCAGAAATCATGTACTGCTATAGATGGGCAGTTAATGATAACATTTTTTATTTAAAAACTAGATTTTTAAATAGAGCCTTAGTAGTCAATCTCCCTGAGCCAATAGGGACTATTTTGAACACGGGGTTGTTATAAAAAATTGGCAACACCCTCCCTTAACTGGAGATGAGGTTTACCAGGGTCCCAGATGCCCTCCTTATGGCAATGGGATAGGTTATTTTTATTTATTTTGAAATTATGCTTCCTTTGTGTTTGATAAAATGTGCCACTGATATTTTAATGTTTATTTATTTATTTGCAGTTGACAGTAAAAGAAGTGTCCAAAGGAAGCAGACGTTAACATAAGACACTTGAAACTTATCTGGAGTCTGCATCAAAGTGTTGCTGACGAGCATATTAGGTCGGCATCATATCTGCTGCAATACAAGAGCAACACCACCTATTTTACTGCTCGTCCAGTAATAAGTGAATCAGAGCCAGTACCAGCTTCCACCAGCTCCTCGCCTGAATCTTACGTCCCTTTAAGCGAAAGGATGAAGAGAAGAAGACCTCCCACTCTCTTCGAGAAACCTGCCTCTGGTTCTGGTGAGGCAAAAAGAAGTAAGGTTGATGTCCCAGGGGAGGGGACAAAGAAGAATGATGCACCATCCTCGGCTGCTGTCGTGAAGGTTACCGAGAAGCCCGCAGTGGCTCCAAGAAGGTCTGCTGTTCCTGGAGAGGTGATTGTAATATCACCGAACAAGGGTTCTTCCTTGGTTGAATCTGTTCCTGTTCCCCCGAGGAGGCTGAAGAAAATCTCCTCGGTCAATTTGGCTGACACCATTACTCAGCCCCCAGCTACTGGAACTGGGGTTCCAACTTTTGTTCCCCCGAGCTCTGCCATGAGCTCGGTAAAGTCCTGGATCATTCTCGAGGTCCAAGGTACTGAATAAAACCTTACTCGGGACATGGTCACCTCGTTAGCTGCTCGTCACCTTGCTTCTGTAAGTCTTCTCACTTTGAACTTTTCATATTTCCTTTGTCATTTCTGTTTTTGACTTGTTTTTTTTCCTTTCACAGTTCACGAGCTGCTTTAATATAATTCTGAAGAAGGATGAAGCAATTAAAGCTTCATGCTCCTCCTCCAGCGTGGAGGGAGCTTTGGAAGAAGCTATTAAGTCTTTGGACGATTCTCGCCAGACATATGCTACTGACAAGGCTGTCTGGGAGAAGAAACTTGCCTCCACCGAGAAGGAAAAAGCTTGAGCTATTGATGCCTCCAAGGAGTTGGAGAAGAGAATAAATGCCCTGGAGAAGGCAAATAAGGAGCTCGATGAGAAGCCCAAGACTGCTGGAGAGTTTGAAAATAAACTCAAGGATACCGAGGAGGAGTTGGCTCAACTTCGGGAAGTAGGTCGGCAGAAGGAGGAGGTTGAAAATAAATTGAAAGCTGCTGATAACCTGCTGTCCGATAAGCTTTCCTCAGAGAAGTTGAAGAGGAATATGGCTGTGAAGAAGTCCTTCAGCGATGGCTGGGACAAGGGGTGGAACAAGGGGTTGGCTTCCATGGTGTCGCAAGTAGACTATGGCAGCCTCAAATACTTTAGGGATGGATGGGTTACTTCTCTCCAGGAAATGAAAGTTGATGAATCTTCTGAGCTTTTCCAGCAACACATTCCTGGTCCCCCTCCAACCCCAGAAGATCTTTAAGAGGACGAAGCTGCCTCAGACGAGTCTTCTATGGTGATGGGAGATCATCCCCCAGCCATTCAGCCTGCTGCCGAGGAACTTCAGCAGATTGTTACTTCCTTCGAACAACTGCCAGTGCTCCCCGAGCAACCATCCATTCCCTTCGAGCAACCTACTTCCTCGTCCCAGCCTCCTGAGAAGGTTTTGGGAGACAAGGAAAAGGTGTAGAGTTGTTCGGGTTTATCTTTACATTTTTCTTTTGTCAGTTGTAACCCAACATATGTAACTCTGAACTTTATGATCTAATAAAACTTGGTCTTTTTTGCATATTGTTGTCTATCTTCATACTTTGTCTTGATTCTTATTGATTACTGCTTTTTCTTTCTCTGCTAGTTTCTGGCCAGGATGGAATTGTTATCTGCCCATAATACAAAGCTGCTGCGATAATGTAATGAATATTTTAAGGCTGGTCACACAGACCTGAGTGCAGCACAAGTTGTAGACATCCTCGGCCAAGTTGCTTCAGAACAGGCAATTGAAGCATATTAATGTCTGAAGTGTCTTCTTGATCGAGCAGTGGCCAATAATGTGGCCTATTATGATATGATCGAGGATCTCCAAGGCACCCTCGAAGACCTTCAGCAATAATATAAAGAATCAACTGCCTTGTTGCATGAGAGTTACGAGAAGAAGTACAAGCTGATCATTGCCGACAAGAGCTACGAGAAGCTTTTTGCTGGATATGATGTAAGGAAGAGAACTCTGAAAGGTGAGGTGGAGGAGTGCAGAAAAATTGTCGAGTTGCTAGAGCAAGAGAACAACAACTTCCAGAAAGACCTACCACAGTTGAAGTCTGCAGCCTCTTCTTCAAAAGCCTTAATCCGAGTGACCGATGAGGGATTTTCGTTCCTAGAGGTCGAGAATGCCAACTTGAGGGATAAATTGGAAACCTTAAAGAGAGCTGGCCCCTCTACATCAACTCGTGGACGAGCAAGAGATCTTCGAGGACGAGAAAGAGCAGCTCGGATTCTTGTCGAGGAACAGAGGACTCAGTCTGCTTTAGAGAACTAGGCCTTCCAGCTAATGGCGAAGAACCAGGCTTTGGCTAAAATGTCAAAGAAAATCAGAGACCTGGAAGAGCAGCTATCCACGCAGAAGTCTACCTTGGAGAACAATGAGATCTTCATAAAAAGTATCCACGAGCAGCTAGACAGGCTAACATATCAGTTCCACAAATAGCCCAGGGAGTTCTGGATGGCTGGTTACAATGAAGCGCTCTACCACTTGGACGATCGTATCCAGAATGCCAACAATGAGGGCTACAAGCAAGGCTGGTTGAATACCTTAGGTGTGCTGCAGCTCGAACAGGGTCATTACCTGTGGGACTACCACAATCCGGGGTTGCTTGACTTACCTGTGCCACCATACAAATTGGATATGAGTTGGATCCCTACATGGGCCATTCCTTGGAGCTTGATTTCAAAGTATCTCGGTGACTACAATCTCCATTCACAAACCGAGATATCTCGTCCTGAGCATCTCTTAGATCGACCATCCGTGATGAATGTCAGGATGTTGAAGGATCTCAATTTTATAAATTCTTCTCTGGCTTTAAATGATCCGCCTGCTGACGAGGAACCTGTGTCAAAAGCAGAGGGGAAAAGACCAGTAGAATAGGAATTTTTGATGTAATAGTTAGTATACATATCAATATCAATGTAACTTTCATTTTATTATCAATGTAATTTTTTTGAATTCAATGAAAGACTTTCATTTTTATTTGCAAATCTTAATTGCTATTGTCTTGTAATACACTTTATATTTGTGCATGCATAACTGTTAAAAAATAACAATATTGCGTAGTTTGTTGATCAACTTATTGTTGAATAGCTTGAATTTATGGTTGTCATACGACGAAAACAACATTTTGTTCCTCGACCAACTTAGTAATAATTACGAGTATAAAAAATGTTGCTCGATCATTTAATAATAAAGTTTTGTTTCTCGACCAACTTAGCAATAAAGTAACGAGTATCAAGAAATGTTTAAAATGCTTCCAACCAACCAAGGTCGTTAAATTATCCATGTCGACCAACTACAGTTAGTGGATTTTTAACCCGACCAAACATAGTTAGTAGATTTTTCTCTTAAATGTTTCCGACCAACCAAGGTCGATAAATTTTCCTTGTCGACCAACTACAGTTGGTGGGTTTTTATCCCCGACCAGCCATAGTTAGTCTTTTTGAAATAATTTTACTTCCCGACCAACTCAAGTTGGCATTTTCGAGAATATATTTACTTCCTAACCGACATAAGTTGGCATTTTTAGGAATACTTTTATTTCCCGGGAAACACAATTTTATTTCTAGTAGGAATATAAGTTTTTCTTCCCGGAGGAATACAAAATTTTTTCTTCCCGGAGGAATACAAGTAGCTTTACTTCTCGGAGGAATACAAGTAGCTTTACTTCCCGGAGGAATATTGGTAGCTTTACTTCCCGGAGGAATATTGGTAGCTTTACTTCCCGAAGGAATATTGGTAGGTTTACTTCCCGGAGGAATATAGGTAGCTTTACTTCCCGGAGGAATATTGGTAGCTTTACTTCCCGGAGGAATATAGGTAGCTTTACTTCCCGGAGGAATACTGGTAGCTTTACTTCCCGGAGGAATATAGGTTTCTCGACCAACCTTAGTTGGCATTTTCGAGAAAAAATTTGAGTAGCCTGAGCTTTGCCGAGTTTTGCCCCTAGTAGTGTGTAGCACTATTCCCCGAAAAAACTTTCAATAAAAAGAAAGAATTCGGCAGAATATCTTCATTTTATTCATCATTGATAGTACTTGCGCAGGTGCTCTGCATTCCAGGCATTCTCAAACTCCTCGCCTTCTAAAGTTGCTATTCGATAAGTTCCTGGTCGAACAACTTCTGTAACTCGGTATGGTCCATGCCAGTTTGCCTCCAGCTTATTGTGCTTTTGAATGACTTTCTTCAGCACATAATCTCCTTCTTTCAGGTCGCACTTCTTTACCCTTTTGTTATAGAACAAAGCTGTTCGCTGCTGGTAAGCAGCATTTCTAATGGTTGCTTCTTCTCTAACTTCCTCGAGCATGTCTAAATCCAGTCTTCTCATTAAGTCACTGACAGGGGAATTGAAATTCAGAACCCTGTGTGTTGGGAGGCCTAACTCGGCAGGTATAACGGCTTCACTTCCAAACGCCAGCATATATGGTGATTCTCCACTTGCTACTCGGGGAGTAGTTCGGTATACCCAGAGTACTGATTATAGCTCGTTGATCCAGTTAGCTTTCGCATCATCCAATCTTTTCTTCAAACCATTCAGCAGCGTTCTGTTTGTCACTTCAGTTTGTCCATTGCTTTGAGGATGGCCTGGTGCTGAATGGACCTTCAAAATATTTGATTGATGACAATAGGCAGCGAAATCCTCGTTATCAAATTGTGTTCCATGGTCTGTGATGAAAACATGAGGAAGACCATATCGACAAATGATATTCTTCCAAATAAATTGGTACACCTTCTCATACGTCATATCAATGAGTGGCTCAGCTTCTACCCACTTAGTAAAATAATCCACTGCGACGACGAGGTATTTGAACCTTCCTCGGGTCGTTGGCAGTGGCCCAACCAAATCAATTCCCCACATGACAAATGGCCAAGGGGAAGTTATGGGTGTCAACAATGCTTGTGGAGTTCTTCGGATGGAGGAAAAGCGCTGGCATTTGTCACACTTCTTGGCATAGGCTATACAATCAGCTCTCATCGTCGGCCAGTAGTATCCCTGCGTTATCACTCTTTGCAAAAGCGTCCGACCTGCTACATGTGCTCCACATGACCCTTCATGGATCTCTTCAATCAATTCATTCACCTCGGAGGGATGTACACATCTCTGCAAACCTGCCATAATTCCTCGTCTATATAAAACACCATTAGTTAATACATACCGAGCAGCTTTAAACTTCAATTTCTTGGCTGCGAGCTTGTCAATTGGTAATTCTCCCCCTTCAATATATGCCCTGATGGGATCCATCCAAGATGATCCTAAATCAAGGGTAATAAAGTTCATCGTCAGATCTTCATCAAAACTCCGAACAACTAGAACTTCAATTAGGATTATTCGTCGTAGCTCAGTGCGAGTAACTGATGCTAGTCGAGCTAGGGCGTCTGCTCTCGCATTCTCCATTCTTGGTATTCTAACCAGCTGAACAGCAGCAAATTCTGACATCAGCTCCTTTGCCTTTGCATGATATCTGATCATTAATTCTCCTCTAACTACATATACTCCCAACATTTGATTTACGATCAATTGAGAATCACTGAAGACAATAATCTGCTGCGCCTCCATAATTTTTGCCAAACTAAGTCCTGCAATCATGGCCTCATACTCAGCCTCATTATTGGAAGCTTTAAATTGGAAACGCAGGGCGTATTCCAAGTCAACCTCGTCTGGAGTGCTCAAAACTATCCCCGCTCCACATCCTGTAGTGCAAGATGAACCATCTACATATAGCCTCCATATAGTTAACTCGTCTTCAAATCTCTGATCAGTCAGAGTTCCTCAATGAAATATTTACTGCTTCCTTTCATCCTCCCCGAATTTTTCTTTATCCTCGTCAATCATCTCTTCTTGCCCTTTTACCAATCGGAATTGGTCCGAGCTCGAATTTGATGATCTTGTAACATCCACTTGCCCTTTTACCAATCGGAATTGGTTTGAGCTAGTGTTTGTTAATCCTGTAACATCCACAGGTTGATCAGCGAGCAACTTTTGTTCCTCGTCCGGAGTGCTCACAACTTTCCCTGCGCCACATCCTGTAACATCCACACGCCCTTTTACCAATCGGAATTGGTCTGAGCTTGTGTTTGTTGATCCTGTAACATCCACAGGTTGATCAGCGAGCAACTTTTGTTCCTCGTCCGGAGTGCTCACAACTTTCCCTGCGCCACATCCTGTAATATCCACACGCCCTTTTACCAATCGGAATTGGTCTGAGCTTGTGTTTGTTGATCCTGTAACATCCATAGGTTGATCAGCGAGAAACTTTTGCTCCTCGGGGGTATCAGGATAGGTGAACTCTGCTATAAAATCTGCTACAGCCTGCCCTTTTAGCGATGATCTGGGTTCATAAACTATATCATATTCACCGAGCTCTATTGCCTAGTACATTAATCTCCCTGATTTTTCTGGTTTATGAAGGGCTTTCCTCAATGGCATATCGGTATATACTACTATGGTATGAGCCTGGAAGTATGTCCTCATTCTTCTACTTGCCTCAATAAGCGCCAGTGCTAACTTTTCCAGCCTTGGATATCTGATCTATGCTCCTTGGAAGGCCTTACTTGTGTAGTAAATTTGTTTTTGCACTCCATTCTCCACTCTGATCAACGCCGAACTAACTGCATTCTGGGACACTGCAAGGTACAAATACAATTTTTCTCCCATCACTAGCCTGGATAACAGTGGAGGTGCTCCCAAGTATTTCTTCAAGTCTTGAAAAGCCTTCTCACATTCATCATTCCACTCAAAAGTCTTTCTGAGTGTCTTGAAGAATGGGAGGCATCTATCAGTTGCTCGTGACACAAATCTGTTGAGTGCTGCTACTCGTCCTGTGAGACTCTGCACTTCCTTCTTCGTCGTTGGAGATCGCAGCCCTAATAGAGCTTTGATCTTTTCAGGGTTTGCTTCAATGCCTCGTTGATTG
This sequence comes from Sambucus nigra, assembly GCA_949130495.1. NCBI lineage: Eukaryota > Viridiplantae > Streptophyta > Magnoliopsida > Dipsacales > Adoxaceae > Sambucus > Sambucus nigra. The sequence goes on along the minus strand of OX422218.1, from coordinate 238,051,109 downwards.
ACAATGTACCCGAGAAACATTCCTTCTCGTACTCCAAATATGCACTTCGTTGGGTTCAGCTTCATTTGATATTTATCCAGTTGATCAAAAGTCTGACTTAAGTCAACTAGATGATTGGCAGCTTTCTTGCTTTTCGTCAGCATGTCGTCAACATAGACTTCCATATGACAACTGATTTTTTCAGCAAAGACCTTGTTCATCAGCCGCTGATATGTTGCACCTGCATTTTTCAAACCAAAAGGCATAACATTATAATAATAAGTTCCCCTAGGGGTAATGAAAGAAGTACTCTCCCTATCTTCAGGTTTCATTTTGATCTGATTGTAGCCAGAATAAGCATCCATGAAGCTCAGCAACTCATGTCCCGAGGTATCATCCACCAGTTGATCAATTCGGGGAAGTGGAAAGTGATCCTTTGGGGATGCTTTGTTGAGGTCGGTGAAGTCTACACACATCCTCCACTTGTTATTTTTCTTCTTTACCATCACCACATTGGCTAACCAGTCTGTATATTTAACATCTTCAATGAAACAAGCTTTCTGGAGCTTCTCGACTTCCTCCTGTATAGCTTGATTCTTCTCGGGGTTGAATACTCTTCTTCTCTGCTTCACAGGCTTGATCTCCTTATTCACATTGAGCTCGTGACATAAGAAGTTTGGGTCTATCCCAGGCATATCTTCATGACTCCATGCAAAATTTTGTCTTCTGCTTCTAAGGAAAGTTATCAATTCCTATTTTAATGAGGCTTCCAATGATGAACCTACTTGAGTAGTTCGCTCAGGGTGTTCGTCATCCAGAATGATGTTTTCAGTAGCTTCCACCACTTGACCCTTCACGAGTTGAGACTCATCTCCAGGATCTAATGTTTCAATTTCTGCACCTTCATCCACCTGATAGGTAGTAGTCTTTTTCCTTGATTCCTCCAGTTCTTCTTGCTCGACGGATGAATAATAGCATTCCCGAGCTACTTTCTGATCACCTTTCATAACTCCTACTCTAAAGTTTGTTGGAAATTTTAGGCACTGATGCACTGTAGATGGTACAACCTCGAACTTCTTCAATCCTACTCTTCCCATGATGATATTGTACGATGATTGAACATTCTTATCCATCACGAAGAAAAGTATTCTTTCTGTCCGACAAGCAGACCACGTACCAATGAATATATCCAACTTGATCGTCCCAAGTGGAAATACTTTCTCACCAGCAAAACCGATGAGGGGTCTGTGGTAAGGCTCCAGTTGAGATAGCTTTAGATTTAAACTATCGAAGCACGAGTAGAACATGATGTCTACCGAGCTACCATTATCAACCAGTACTCTTGAAATTATTACCCCCTTCATCCTTATTTTGATCACCAATGGGTCATCATGAGGATACAAAACTCCTGCAAGGTCATTCTTTGAGAAACCGATGACCAATTTCTCCTTGTTCACCTTTCTCGGGCGATCCTCCTCAGCTAGATTTATTCGCTGAATGTACGAGCAAGCTTGAGCCTCACCGAGGTAAGTTTTTCTCTCTGCAGTAAGGTCTCCTCCTCCTGCATGTTAGGACATTTTTGTCATGTCCGTTATCTTACAGTTTTGTATGTCGTACGCCGTTACATTTGGCACGTTTCTATATGATCACATATGACGGCCTCAATCCGAATTCTAGGAATCAAGCATCCTTCATCTCCATCATGTGTTTTACATCAGCCTCAATGACTTCACGTTCCATGCTTTTAGGGACTATATGCTAGTGGTACGCAAGAGAAGTCAAAACAGTGAAAGAAGGCTCGATATGGAAGTTCAAGGTCAATTCGGTAATTGTACTTCCACCGCCCGGAGGATAGGTCAACTGGAAGGTTGAAGAGCTTTCCGCAACAAAGATACTGGAAGAAACGACATCTCATTCCGAGCTACGGTGAAGAAGATATGGCCCTTTGAAGATAGAGAGATTTCCTCGAAGGAATCATGTTCCTGAGGACTGGACCGATCCGGCTCAAATAGAAAAGGAACCGATCCGGCTTATCGGACCGATCCGACCAACTACCGGACCGATCCTCTTTGTCAGACTCCAGTAGCCACCAGACCGAATGCAAACCGATGAAGCAATATTTAGCCGAACCGATCCGACAGCTACCGGACCAATCCGCCTCTATTAAAAAGAACCGATCCGGAATAGCGGACCGATCCGCCTTAGATACCGGACCGATCCGGCCTGGATAAGTTCAAACAGATCGTGGCCAGATTTTCTAGGGCAAAGAGTTCCTTATTTAATCCACGATCAGAGGTTGTTTTTCATATGACTTTTCAACGATTTTCAGAGCATATCAACCCTAAAGTCTTCACCTATTGAGTCCTATGATTCTAGGTTTTTAGATTCACACATCTTCCATATCTATGTGAATCATGTTTTGTAACCCAAGAACATCATTGCTGTTGTTCAACCCTTGTGAAGTGGACCGCTTCTTCCTCTTCATTGCAGCCCTTCTAGACAGGGATAGTTCCAGCCGCCAACCCTACTGGAAAGGGATATTCCAGCCGCGACTACAGAATCCGATACCCGAGGGTAATTCTTAGTCAAAAACTTGTATTTCAGTGTAATCCGATTGTAAGCCGTTTCTCTTACAAATTATAGTGATATACAAATGGTTTTGCCCCTGTGGGTGATTTTTCCTTAAACTCTGTGTGTTGAATAATTCTTGCATGATTTCATATTATTTCAATCACACCTAGTTGCATGCTTAGGGTTAATTTGGGTTAAAAATGGTATTTATTATATTATTTCTTAATTGAACGCAAGCGCCAACTCTTTCAAATTGGTATCAGAGCAGGTTACGCTAATTTATCGCGTGATCCTGATTTTTCGAGGATTTACTTTCTGATACATTTGTCTACTCACGTTTTCAAATTGGTATCAGAGCGGGTTACGCTAATTTATCGCGTGATCCTATTTTCCGCAAAATTTTCTAAGATTTCAATTTTCTGAAAAAATTGATTTTTGAAAAAGTGCGTGTTCAAATGGAGAAGTTATATAATAAAGTGCCTATTTTTGAAAAAGTTCACGACCATGCTGAGAACTTAAAAACTTTGAATTTGAAACTTTGCAAAAGAATTAAAGTTTTGGAAAAAGAAAATTCTCGTTTTAAATCCGCAATTGATCTCTTGCAAACGGTTCAAAATCAAAGAGATTTTTATCGTGAAAAATTTGTGTCCTTGGACCATGACTTTGTTTCTTTAAAATTGTCCAAGAAGGAGTGTGATGATAGGGTCCAAGTTTTAGAAAAAGAATTAGAGGACCTTAAAAATTCGATGGTTTGTGTTTGTGCCAAAGATGATAAAAATATTTTAGTCAATGAGTTTGTGGCACGTGAAGAGACTCTTAGGAAAAAGTTTCCTTTAATTGAGGGGGAGCGAGATAAGCTTCTAGGTTTAATTGATAATTTGAAAAAGAAATCCCTCAATTTGGAAGAGTCTAATTCTTTGCTTGAGTCAAAAATTTTGAAGTTAAAAAATGATTTGACAGACTCAAGTAGGTTTGATAGTGATGGTAATGGCTCATCGTGTTCTCATGCTTCTAATGCTATAGCCAAAACCATTATTTGTTTTAGAGGGTCAACTAATTCCAAGGACGCTAGAAAAGACCACACTTTAGGTGTCATCCCACCCGTTTACACATGCTCATATTGTGGTAGGAATGATCACCTTAGGCGATTTTGTTATGATCTTGGAAGAGGTCCTAGGAATTCGAATTCTAGTGTTTTGTTGGTTCCCAAAACCCCTTGTCGACTTGTTTCATCCATTTGGGTTAGGAAATCACTTTTGGATACACTAGATTTTAGAATAGTTGATTCCCGTTTGCTTGCACATGATTCTTCTCTTGCCATATCATATAGATGATTGTGTTTGCATGTTTGTCATACGCTAGTTTTCGTTTCATGATCTTTATGTTTGCTAGCGTTGTGACATGTACTTTTTGTATATATTTTTTAAAAATTTTGAAAAATACAAAAAGTTTTTTTTTTGCACCATTTATGGATGAATACTTAAGTTGACCGACTCACACCATCATTCCATTATCTTCATGTGACTATTTGATAGTGTTTTGAGATAATAGGTCAATTCATTCTTGTGCTTTACAAAGTTTGGAGTCTTTGAGTTGCTATAGTGTTACTTTCTACATGTTTGACTCACTTTGTCCTTTATTGCACACATGCACGGATTTGTTTGATTATTGTGCTTGTCTTATCACATGTTGGTTGGGTGTTTTCACTTCAATCCTGTCCTTAAAACGAACCAAGCGCGATAAATTTTGATAAGGAAATTGTGCATTTCAAGAACCGTTTTGAATGTCTGTGTGTTTTAATTGAAAACGGGGAGGGGCTGCGAAAGTTGATTATTTATCCTTTGCGCAAAAGCCACCGTTTAAAAGGACCTAAAAAATGGAGGAATTTTAATATCCGAGGTCCTAAGAGGTTAAAAGAGCCCGAAAAAATTAAAGGCAATATAAAGAAATACATGCCGAATTAGGGGCCATTTAGTTTTTTACCCAATTCTCCAAAGTTTGAGAATTTAGATTACTTCTAAAAGAAAATATCTATGAGGGTGTTTGGTTCGAGAATTAAAACGGGTTTGCACGTTCTTGAAATCCTTGAAAATGCGCTACATAGTTTTGGACGTTATTGGTGTGGAAATCATTTTGACTTTGATTTGTTGATTTGCATAAGACCATGTCATCTAAATTCAACAAACTTTACACCTAAGGATACTTTTGATGTTCATTCGTTAGGAGTACACGTATGCATCGTGCACATATGATTGATTGAGTTAATTTACCTATCGAATGTGTTCACACCCATTCATTCCGTTTCCATGACTTGGTTGTTTGAGTCTAAATCCATGGTGTGATTTTTGTATCATATTTGTTCATATTGGTATCCTATCTTTGTATGAAAAATTTATAAATTCAAAAATAGTTTGTGCTGTTTTGCGTACCGTGACACCCCGATTTTGCCTATTTGATTCATTCTTCTCATTTGTCTATTTGGGGACATCATAAAAAGGGGGAGAAAGAATTATCATATTATGGGGGAGTTTTGAAATTTTGAGTTTGCTCATAAATTGGTATCTAGATTTATCTCATTTCAAACTCGATATGTCACTTGGTATTTTGCGTTATCTCATGTGTGTAGGTACTACATTGATGATCACTGATTTGCACACCCTGATGAGAAAAGCTTTGAGATTCCTGAAGATTTGAAGAACAAACGATGTAGTCTTATACATATGTATCTTTCCAGTTTTGGGTTCATGGAAGGGTAGATTTGTATAGGCAGTTGTGAATTGATAATTCGGATTTTTTATGTATGTACCGGCATAGACATAGGGGGAGATTTGTTAGGACATTTTTGTCATGTCCGTTATCTTACAGTTTTGTATGTCGTACGCCGTTACATTTGGCACGTTTCTACATGATCACATATGACGGCCTCAATCTGAATTCCAGGAATCAAGCATCCTGCATCTCCATCATGTGTTTTACATCAGCCTCAATGACTTCACGTTCCATGATTTTAGGGACTATATGCTAGTGGTACGCAAGAGAAGTCAAAATAGTGAAAGAAGGCTCGATATGGAAGTTCAAGGGCAATTTGGTAATTATACTTCCACCGTATGGAGGATAGGTCAACCGAAAGGTTGAAGAGCTTGCCGCAACAAAGATACTGGAAGAAACGGCATCTCATTCCGAGCTACGGTGAAGAAGATATGGCCCTTTGAAGATGGAGAGATTTCCTCGAAGGAATCAGGTTCCTGAGGACCGGATCGATCCGGCTCAAATAAAAAAGGAACCGATCTGGCTTATCGGACCGATCCGACCAACTACCGGACCGATCCGCTTTGTCAGACTCCAGTAGCCACCGGACCGAATGCAAACCGATGAAGCAATATTTAGCCGAACCGATCCGACAGCTACCGGACCGATCCGCCTCTGTTAAAAAGAACCGATCCGGAATAGCGGACCGATCCGCCTCAGATACCGGACCGATCCGACCTGGATAAGTTCAAACAGATCGTGGCCAGATTTTCTAGGGCAAAGAGTTCCTTATTTAATCCACGATCAGAGGTTGTTTTTCATAAGACTTTTCATCGATTTTCATAGCATATCAACCCTAAAGTCTTCACCTATTGAGTCCTATGATTCTAGGTTTTTAGATTCACACATCTTCCATATCTATGTGAATCAGGTTTTGTAACCCAAGAACATCATTGCTGTTGTTCAACCCTTGTGAAGTGGACCGCTTCTTCCTCTTCATTCCAGCCCTTCTGGACAGGGATAGTTCCAGCCGCCAACCCTACTGGAAAGGGATATTCCAGCCGCGACTACAGATTCCGATACCCGAGGGTAATTCTTAGTCAAAAACTTGTATTTCAGTGTAATCCGATTGTAAGCCGTTTCTCTTACAAATTATAGTGTTATACAAATGGTTTTGCCCCTGTGGGGGATTTTTCCTTAAACTTTGTGTGTTGAATAATTCTTGCATGATTTCATATTGTTTCAATCTCACCTAGTTGCATGCTTAGGGTTAATTTGCATTAAGAATGGTATTTATTATATTATTTCTTAATTGAACGCAAGCTCCAACTCTTTCACTGCATCTCCACCTGTTATAACATTACAGTCAAATGACCCAAATCGTATTGAAAATACCTCTCGTTTTGGCTGCCTTGGTCTCTTGGGAAGATCGGGGTCGTCTTCCGGATCAACTTCATGGTTTCTTTTCTTGTTCTCCTCTCCTCGACGAGGAGATCTAGACCTTTCTCTTGCTCGGTCGTTGTTTCTTCTTTCGTTTCCATGATCAACATACTTTGACAGCTTTCCTCATCGGATGAGTGTTTCAATCTCATTCTGAAGAGCTATGCATTTCTTGGTCATATGGCCATGATCTTTATGAAACTCGCAATACTTCGTTTTATTCCTCTTGTCAGGGTGTGCCTTCATTTTCTCTAGCCAGTTTAATTCCTCGTTATTCTTGATTTTCTCGAGAACATGGTTGATATCCTTCTTCAAAGGAGTATAATTATCATATTTCTTCATTACATCCCATACTGACCTACTTTTTGAATGTTTGTCATTACCATTGTTCTTATGCTCTTTCTTCTTAGCTTTATCACCTTCCACCTTAGTTTATTTAGCATCCATATTCTTCTTCGCAGCCATAAACTCCTCAGAATTCATAATCATGGACGCTTTTCCCATCAGGTCTGACATGGTTCTAGGTGGATCTTTGGCCAAAGTGTAGTACAACTTGTTCGGCAGTTGTCCACTCATCAAGGCAGTAATAGCTGTCTTCTCCTCATAATCAATGACTTCCAATTTCTCGTTATTAAAACGAGTTATGTAATCTCTGGTACTCTCACCTGCCTTTTGTCTAACACTTAACAAATGTGCTACTCGTTTAACTGGATTTTCCCCAAAACAGAAATTCCCAATGAATAACTCGGCCAGTTGAAGAAAAGTTGAGATCTTACCCCGAGGAAGATTATTATACCATATTTGAGCAGATCCGGTAAGAGTTTCCGAGAATGCCCTGCATCTCATCTCATCTGGAACAACATAGATGTCGGCTGCAGCTTGGTATTATTCTATATGAAGGACAGGATCAGTATTTCCATCATATTTGAGGGTCATAACAGGTGCTTTGAACTTTGATGGTGTTGGAAAATCTATAATAGCGTGGACAAAAGGTGTTCCTCGAATAAAGGTTCATTATAGAGGGTTCTTGGCCTTAGCCATTTCCCCTAATCTATCCTCTAGCCTTTGAATAGAGCCTTTCCATGCATCATTCCCTTCCTCGGGCCTGTTGGTTCGAGCAATTGATCGCGTTGAAGTGGCTTCTTGAGATCTATCTTGACGAGCAGCTGGTCGCTCATGAGATCTATCTTGACGAGCAGCTAGTCGCGACTGGGCAGATCCTTCCCTTAAATCTGATGGTCGTCGAAAACTCCTCGATACGACTTTAGGAGGTCTTCTATTCCTTCCAAATCCTAATCGATCAAAAGGTGATACCCTGCTTATCCTTTCTAGCGCACTAGTCCTTTCAACAGAGAGAGTGACACATTGTTCAGTATCTGTGGCTCGTACTGACGAAGTTCGTCCAGGTTGATAAGAAAAATCTTCAGATTCTTCATTGCGATATGAATTGGTATGCCTGGTACGTGAGGATGGTGCACGGGTGTTTCTTTGAATACTTCGTGGTCCTGAATGGGCTGACGCACTGTCATGGAGAATTTGGATGAGTTGTCGCATTGTTTCTTGCATGACGGTCTGGCCCTGAGCCAGATTTGTCATTATTCCAGCCATATCTGGAATATTTGGCGGAGCAGATGGATTTGGAGGGGTTCCAGCGTTGCGATTGCTGGATTCAAGAATATCAGCCATTTGTGATGGATTTTTTTTGGTGAAAAATGATATTACCAGTCGTTTCCCACAGACAACGTCAATTTGTTGATGTAAAAAATTAGATCACTCTAATTATTCAATCACAGATAAATAAATGAGACAAAGAATTTTAAAGTGGTTCTGCCTTATAAGAATGGCCTACGTCCACTGTTGTTTTATTGCTGAGTATTTTGGAATTCTCGACTACAAGTTCTATCAAGAAATTCCGATCTGGATTCGGGGGGTCCTTTACAATGAGGATTGTACAATGTATTTATAGCCCTGAGGCTGTAATGTGAACGGGTAATACATTAAATGGGATACATATGAAAGGGTAATACATTTAATGCCCCTTAAGCGTGTGCGTCTGAATGATAAGCATTTAATGAATCAGTTGAATTGTTGGTTATCCTACTATTAATGCTTTGTTCGAGGTGCAGCTCGGACCGCCTAAGCTTCTTGGTACTTAAGAGTTACTCGGTGAGGTCTTATTCCTCGGAGCGTGTGAATTCCTCGGGGAAGTAGTGTTCCTCATGGAAATAGTCTTCCTCGTTGTAATCTTGTTCCTCGGAGCGTGTGAGTTCCTTGGAAGTGTTTGTTGTTGCCATGTAGATTGCCACGCGTTTTCATTCAATTGGGCCATGTCAGCAGACTAATTTTGGTATCAATAATGATGATAACTGTTCCTCGCTGCCACGCGTTTTCATTCAATTGGGCCATGTCAGCAGACTAATTTTGGTATCAATAATGATGATAACTGTTCCTCGCTGACGAATAAGGCATTTGACCAGGACAGAGTATCCATCTGCTAATGCAAATATGAAACTCAATGGAATCACTAAACCATGGTTGGCCGTATTTTGACTTCTCAAGCGAAGAAGGCATGCTACTTGGGTGGTTGTCATGTAGCAACATGCAACTCTTAATGATAAGTTTGTTAGGCCCTGTTTGGTTGTCCAAAAATTGTAAATTGATCCATTTATAAATTGGTCCATTTACAAATTGATCCATTAATTGTGTTTGGTTTCATTAATGAAATAATTCATTAATTATCCCATTTTAGCTCATGTGTAAAATCTGAAATTGGATCATTTCACAAAAAATGTGAAATGCATCCATTTCAAATAGGAGAATCATAAAGTGCATGCTCTTCTCTCTTCCTCCCCCTTCCTCCCTCTCCCTCCTCCTCCTCCTCCTCCTCCTCCTCCTCCTCCTCTCTCTCTTAATTTGTTTTTAACTTTTTTTTCTCATAGAACCTTAACATCAATTTTAGAATACCAAACATTACGTAAAATTGGATTTAAACTCATTTCAAATCCACTCATTTATAATTCACTAATTCACAGTGAACTAATTTACATAATCAAACAATTCGCACAACCAAACAGGCTCTTAAAGTTTAAGGTAACTGTCCCATTGACCTAAGAGGTAGGAATGTCCTGATCTTCATCTCCTCAAGATGAGAGATGACATCAATAAGAGGCATTGACCCTAAACATATGAAATCACTAATGGAAAGTTTCTTAAGCGTTGTTGGTAACATGACCATTAGCAAGGACTTTAGAAATGGGCATATGCTTATACTCAACTCCTCAAGATGAGGCATACGCATTCCCCCCTCCTTATTTGGCAGGAACTCCAGTGCCTTACAACCATATATTATAAAATGTCTAAGTATAAGGGGCGAGCCACCCGTCTCAAGAAAGGACACCAATTTTTGACAACATTTATGACTTAACGTTCTTAAACATGTAAGGATATCTATCCTATTTGGTAGCTTCTCCAAACTCGTATTCATCTAATCTGATAACATCAAGATGATGAGGCACACCTTTCACTTATACTTCCAAGGATACGTGATTTGGGCAATTTGTAACAATCATCTCTTTAAAACATACATGGTTTTTGGGATTAAACCCATTTGTCCATAAACTCAATAGTTAATTGCATTTACACACACTCAAATATTCAAGTGCGTCACGAACATGCATAAATTCTTCATGTAATTACTCTTAAATTTCTTTCCTTTTTCAACTAAAAACATACAGTCAAAAATAAGATCTATTTTTTACATTCTTAGCTCCCTTCCTAAACACAACATCGTAGCATCAATAATAGTGGGCCTATTTACGTAGATATTAGCACATTGAAAAAATAAACTCTTTTGTACATTGATAGATAACAAATTTATGTGTTGTTTAATCGACTGAAATCAATATTATATATACAAAATCAATGTGTTGTCTAATAAGCTAAACATTTATTAGTTTTCATAACCAGGAAGTCAAGTTGTTTTATGCAAAATGATTATGAAAAGACAACATCCAAACTAGGGAAAAGAAATTGTGCATGAATAAGATGAAGCAACATTATCCTAATTTGGGAAAAGAAATTCTCCATGAATAACACTTCATTCCATCATATCAATGAGAATGCATGCAAGGTATGTTTTATAAATTTCACCATATGAACCTAGAAGGAAACAATATGTACAAATTAACAGGAGAAGCAGTCTTTTAAATTTTATAATCCAAAACATCTTTTAAAGGCGCATAGTCAGCATGATGGTAAACAAGAGGCAAACAAATACAAAATGAGATCGAAAAAATCTTAAGAGATTAAAATATCCACTATAACTCGTTATGAAATATATATTGACAACTACATAAGAGGAAGAGGCAAACTAAAATGGTACACACCACATTCTAGGACCCTCCAAAGAATCTCCTTAGGATCCTAGAACTTCGTCCTTCACCATAAACCCCAGGTCATACTCCGAATACCGATCTAAAGGCCATTGGTGCTCCCAGGCCCCGTTTGACTATGATAAGATTTATCATCCGAGCGAAAGCTCAATGAGTCATCAAAGGGATCTGAATCTCTTTTCCAACGGTCCTCCCTGTGCTCGAATCAGCCTTATAATTCGGACGAATGATCCATTTTATTGTCGATAATCGATTTGGAGGCTACCGAACGCTCCCAAGCCCATTTTGACCCCAATAAACTTCCTCACCTGAGTAAAAGCTCAATAATCATCGAAGGACCCTTTGTAATGGTCTGCCTTGTGCCTAAATTGGCCTTAAGGTTTGGATGAACGGTTCATTTTCCATTAAAAACTAATACGGAGCCCACTCGATGCTCCCGGTCTCCATTTGATTCCCGTCAACACTTCACCTCGAATGAAATTGAATGCATATTTGAAAGGATATTAATCCCATTCCCAATGGTCTCCCCCGTGCACGAATCAGTCTTACGATATGGAAGAATGACCCGTATCACTCTGAAGTGTCATCGGGTGATTTTGGGCCCCGTTTGATCAAGGTTAATCTCTAAACAAAACAAGACTAAATGAATCTTCTAAGAGTCCTAAATACCCTTTCCAACGGTCCATCCCGTGTCCGAATCGACCTTATGGTTCGGACAAACAATCCATTTTCTTTCGATAATCTCTTGTCTAAAAGACTATCGAGTGCTTCCAAGTCTCGCTTGACCATAGTCAAATCTCGAACATGTAAGCGACCTAATGGATTATTAAAGATCTTTGAATACTTTTCCAACGGTACATCCCATGAACGATTCGGACTTACGGATTGAATTTATGACCATTTTTTCTGAAAATCTACAAGAGACTGCCAAATGGCAAACCCATTTCCATGCCTATCGACAGTGTGTCTAGGATTGCCTTCTGATAATCATGTCAAGGACAATGTCGATTAGGACCTCCTTGACTCTATATAAAGGGGGCGTGAACTCATTTCGAAAGGCCCCTCTGAAACATCCCTCTCAGTGATCTCAACAACATTCTCTCAAAGTCAGCATGCACTACACCAAATCTATCGAATTGTCACGGTCATTGACCTTGACAAGTTGGACTTCTCAAGGTCAATGACCGTGACAATTCTGGGGGTGACAAATTTTGTTATCACGGACTTGTCACTGTCATTCACCGTGACAAGTTCGTTAGACTTGTCACAGTCCTTGACCTTAACAAGTTTTGTCACGGTTAAGGACCGTGACAAACCCGTGACATTTAATAAGAAATTGTCATGGTCATTGACCATGATAAGTTTCTTTGTCACGAACTTATCACGATCAATGATCGTGATAATTCTGGGCATAATTGAAAAAAAATCTGCTGGGCAGTATGGCCACTACCACTGCCCAGCAGTATATTTGTACCTGTTATAGCAACGTTGTACATGTTCAAACATTATATATTCAAATAAAATAGAGATAATGCAAATATACATTCAAAATAATATGCATCACGATATAATCCGAACATAATTCAAATATAACAACTTAAAACAACAATTCAATTCAAATAATGTCACTAAATGTCTAGGGTAACGTTAACTATGAGGAGGTTAGTAGGCCACACGATATACGAATTGACACACCCACCAATATACATCGTGCCACGTTGTTCACGCAACCACAAGGGGGAGTCTCCTTACCGGGTATCACATGCGTGACGAGCACCTTAGACTCAATATCTTGAAGCAAACGTCCATGAACTGGCATACCCTGGACGGTATTCGGGTCCTTCAACCCCCGTCTTATCCATTGGCCGTCAAATATGTCCAGTATAAGCATGCTCAGCCAACCAAGTGTCGACATCGGTCGGTTGAAGGGAGCCAAATAGGGGAATGGATCATCAAAGTCCGCATGTGTCGACGATGAAGCAGCGAGGTCCACATCCTCATCATCCTACACCTCATCCTCCTGCACCTCCTCCTCTACCACTTTCTCCTTCCCTTTCCCCTTACAGTTTCTGCCCAACGAACGCTTCATGAATGAGAACATATCTTGGACTATCGCCTCCAAACGGGACAGCTTCACATCATACGAGTCCACCGTTTTAGCCAAGCCGGTGTTGCTCGTATCCAATTCGATGATCCTAGATTTGGCCACCCGCGAGCTCACCCCCCTTATCTTCCCCTTGCGATCAGCACTAATCACTTGGTTGAGTGTGTCTGTGGAGAAAGATGCCTTGTCGGCATCAGACTGCGACTCATGCACTTCCTTACGTTTTTCCTGAAACGACAAAAAGCACACGATTAGTAAAATAAGTAAATAAAAAAATTATAACGTTATTAACAAAAAGTAAACTATCAGATTAATTATAATTGTGGACGCGATGCTCGGGGACACCTCCTTATCCTTCCCCTTCTTCTTCCGAATAGCCATATAAGTATCGAGCCCATGTGGCCTACCCCCAGGGCCACTACATGTCCCTTTAAATAAAATAAATTAAAATTAGTATCGGCCCCGCAAAGTAAAATAATGCAGAATAATATATTTCTGTATTTGTGGCCATCCCCGATCCTGATCCCCCACGGGCGGGCGCGTGGAGGAAAGGATCCTTCGGGTCCCGCGCGTCCCTCTCGGGAGCGCTTCGGCCGGCGTGGTTTGTGATGTGAAAAATGTAGAGAGATTCAGAGTCGCCAGTCTATTTTACTCAAAACAGACAGAAGAAAAAAGGGAAGCCACCCCGAAGGATGGCATCCAAAGACATACTGGTGCGTGCGAAACCAAAATAATTCGAGAAGGGTTCGGAGGCTTAGTTACGAAATAGGAAGGTGTTAGGCAACCATTCCGCCCTTTCGATCTCTCATGGATATTTGCTATTTTCCTTTATGTCCCCCCTGTGATATGTGTGCAATGTGTATATATAGAATGGAGGTAGGAATCCTCGCCTTGTATCATGGAAAAGATAAAGTGAATCATCCGTAGGATTATGAGGTTAACGTTACAAAATAAGATGTACGCGATTACCCCTACGTTGATCGTTATAAGGGAACAATAACGCATGTGAAATAATACGCCACGAAGAACGAATGTATAGAATATAATAGAAAATGAGATAAAGAGAAGATAGAAAATAAGAGAAAAAGTGAGAAAAGGACTCGAGTCTCGGGTTTTACCCCGAGACACCTACTTAGCCTATGAAGGCATCAAAGTCCACGTAGTTCTCATACAAAACGAGGGGTGTGGTTTATCCCATAAATCCAAATGGATAAATCTCTTATTTGTGAGTATGTGTGTGTGTGTGTAGAAAAAAAAAGTGTTTTAGTTGTGAGAAGAGTGTGGAAAAAGTGTGAGAATCCCTATTTGGAATTAATGAGCCCTCTTTTTCTTATTTTTTTGGGTTTTATTTATATGAAAATAAGAGATGTGCAATAATACTAAATAAAAAGTATATTAGGAGGTGTGAGATGAGATAATAAAAGTGCTAAGTAAGAAAACAAGTTATTGGGATTTCAAGAGAATTTAGGATAGAGTTTGAGAAAGTTGGACCTTCTTGAAGATCTTGAGCTTGATATTGAATGTTGAAAAGCAGCCCTTGATCTTGGATGATGATGGAAAGTGGCTAATTCACCAAGTTTTATGAAAAGGATGATGAAAACTGGAAGTAAAAAGGGGATTTGGGAGTTGGAATCACGCTGTCTTCGGATGAGGTTTCTAGGACTTGCTGAGGGTGATTTTTATCAGATCTGGGCTCTCCTTGTAAATGAGGTGAAGACCTCCTTTTATAGCCCCAGGGGACTGCCGATCGGCTTTATCATGGCACTGCCTATCGACAGGTGCCGATAGGCAGGGTCTGGGACCTGCCATTTGGTAGTGCGCTTCAGGCTTTTTCAAAAAATTAGCCGCCGAGGGCAAACCGTTGGTCAAAATCATGCACGGGGCATACCGTTGGAAAGTTATTTTAGAGACCTTCAAAATTCCTTTGGACCGCTCCCGAGTTCGAGAGTCGACTTTTGGTCAAATGTGGCTCGGAAGCGTTTTTCGATCCATTGGACGGGGAATCGTGCGGATGCAAACGTATCGTTCGTCCGCATGGTAAGTCCAAATCATGCATGGGTCATACCATTAGCAAGGTTAGGAGATGTACTTCGACATTCCAAAGAGTTTGACCCAGTTTGGAGAGTTGACTTTGGTCAACCGGGACCGGGAAGCGCTCGGTGGCTTCCTAGAGTCAAACGGATCGTTCGTCCGCATGGAAAGTCAAAATTGTGCATGGGATGGACCGTTGGAAAGGGTATTCAGTGACCTTCAAAGATTCATTCAGCCTCGGTTGAGCTGAAGAGTTGACTTAGGTCAAACAGAGCCCGGGAGCACTCGGTGGCCTCTAGGTCAGGTTTCAGACGCAAAAGGATCATTCGTCCGCATGGTAAGTCGGAATCGCGCACGGGGGGTCCATTAGAAAGGGTATTCAGTGCCCTTCGAAGATTCATTTAGTCTCAGTCGAGACGAAGAGTTTGACTTTTGGGTCAAACTGAGTCGGGGAGTGCCCGATGGCTTCCAGGTCAGTGCTCGGGACATGACCTGGATCTGCGGTGATGAGTGAAGGTACTAAAAACCTAAGGAGAGTTAGGGGGTAACAGAATGAGGTGTCTACAGAGCCCCTCAACGGGTGAGTTTTGAACAAATGATAGCCGTCGATTTAGACACTGCATGATGCTTTTGAGGGAGTATGACCGTTTCAGAGGGTCGAGGCCGATTCTAAGGACCTAAGGAGTGTGCTGGGGATGATCAATTCAGAGGGTCGAGGCAAATTCTGAGGACCTAAGGAAGTGAGGATGACCATTTCAGAGGGTCGAGATCGATTCTGAGGACCTAAGAGTGGTGACGACCGAGGAACGAGGTTAATTCTGACCTGACTCAGGTGACGATCCAAGACCGGGATCAATTCTGACCCAAGGTTGTGATGACCGAGGACCGAGGTTAATTCTGACCTAACTCAGGTGACGATCCAAGACCGGGGTCAATTCTGACCTAACTCAGGTGATGATCCAAGATCGGGGTCAATTCTGACCCAAGAGTGGTGACGATCGAGGATCGAGGTCAATTCTAACCTAACTCAGGTGATGATCCAAGATCGGGGTCAATTCTGACCCCAAGAGTGGTGACGATCGAGCACCGAGGTCAATTCTGACCTAACTCAGGTAACAATCGAAGACCGGGGTCAATTCTGACCCAAGAATGGTGACGACCGAGGACCGAGGTCAATTATGACCTAACTCAGGTGACGATCCAATATCGGGGTGAATTCTGACCCAAGATTGGTGACGACCGAGGACCGAGGTCAATTCTGACCTAACTCAGGTGACGATCCAAGATCGGGGTCAATTCTAACCCAAGAGTGGTGACGACCGAGGACCGAGGTCAATTCTGACCTAACTCAGGTGACGATCTAAGATCGGGGTCAATTCTGACCCAAGAGTGGTGACGACCGAGGACCGAGGTCAATTCTGACCTAACTCAGGTGATGATCTAAGACCGGGGTCAATTCTGACCCAAGAGTGGTGACGACCGAGGACCAAGGTCAATTCTGACCCAACTCAGGTGACGATCCAAGACCGGGGTCAATTCTGACCCAAGAGTGGTGACGACCGAGGATCGAGGTCAATTCTGACCTAACTCAGGTGACGATTCAAGACCGCGGTCAATTCTGACCCAAGAGTGGTGACGACCCAGGATCGAGGTCAATTCTGACCTTACTCAGGTTACAATCCAAGACCTGGGTCAATTCTGACCCAAGAGTGGTGACGATCGAGGACCGAGGTCAATTCTGACCTAACTTAGGTGACGATCGAAGATCAGGGTCAATTCTGACCCAAGAGTGGTGACGACCCAGGACTAAGGTCAATTCTGACCTAACTCAGGTGACGATCCAAGACTGAGGTCAATTCTGACCTAAGAGTGATTGCATTTCTTTGGGAAAAGAAAGAGTTCCACTGGGGGTAAGGATTGGATTTGAGGTTCCGCCGGGGAACGATGAATGATCTGGGGAAGATTTGGGTTGTCCTTTGGGAGAGATCGCTTGGGGCGAGTGATTCTTCTAATTTTTGCTGGGAAAAATACCATGTGATATTGTATCGCACCGAGTAGCCGATGGCTGGGGAGACCTTGTGCCTTTGATTTGAGCGGAGGAGTTGATTGTTGGGGAGATAACCGGTTTGAGGTCGTAAACTCTGCTGAGGAGGTGGTTAGGTGGTCCAGGCGCAGTGCCTGAGAGGTCATTCTCTTGGATTTTGAGGGTTCCGTTGGGAAAAAAGAGGTTTCGGCTGAAGGGGTGCAAAGTTTTCTTGATGAAAACGTTCTAAATCCTTCCTGGGATTTTTAGGAATTTTCAAGAGATTTTTCGAGGCTTTCGGATATTTTTTGGGAATTTCTGTACGACATTTTAAGGGGGTACCGACCGGCATAGACTGAGGGGTGCCATTCGTTAATGGCACGGACTTTTGGACTGCCTCGGGAAGGTGAGGAGACAGTGTCGATCGGTATGGCTGGGGTCAGTGCCGATCGGCATGGCACTTGGCCTCCTATATAAAGGGGGTGAATCCCCTTCATTTTTCACAGCTTCTTACATTCTGTCTTTCTGCGATTTCTTTCTGCGAATTATTTTAACGTTCCGACCTTCAAGAAATGGCCGCCTTTGTGAGCATCGCTGTCCACCGGGAGTGGTTGATCATTGATGACTGGGCAAATGTGGATTGGAGGGATAGGGTGCCTTTTACTTTAGGGAACTAGAATGCCTTCGATGCATTCGAGCCAGTTGCGGATGAGCGGACCTTGCTGCGGGAGCCATCGCGTCATCGCTCTTCGAGAGTGATTCCCGGCCGTTATGTAAGTAACCTGACCTTTGGCATTTCTTTTTTTTTGGGTGATTTTTCCTTTTTCTTGACCTTTAACTGAATTTTTCCTCCTGCCAGTCGGATATTTCTTTGAAGAACATGCGTGCTCGCGGGACGATGGGGCTTAAGGATGTTTGGGAGCATCTTCCACCCGTGGTGTGCTGGATGGTATCATCAGCTGGTTTTGGGAGGTTGGCGGCTGTGCTGGATGATACACCTCATTCGACAGCAGTTTTTTGTGCCTTGGGGGAGAGGTGGTGGGACACTACCCACACCTTTCATTTTGGCTTCGGGGAGATGACGGTGACACCCATAGATGTGCAGCAACTGTTGGGGCTGGATTGTGACGGAGAGCAGATAGAGGTGGATCGCTCCTTGCGGGTGAGGCCAGAGGCGGTGCATGCGGAACTTGGTGATGTGAGGAGGATAGTCTTTGGGGATTCTATCCGGCTGTCCTTGCTGAAGGATGTTTTATTGAGCAGGGTGGTTGAGGTGGAGGACGGGCTGCAAGTGAGGCAGATGGCCCGGTAGTTTATCCTGTTGGTGCTGGGAGGTTTCATGGTGGCGTCAAGGGGCGACGTCGTCCATTTGTGATATTTTCCATACTTAAGGATGTTTTCGAACACCCCTTTTTATGATTGGGGGAGTCTGACCTTAGCGACCCTTTACTCATCTTTGGATGCATTCAGCCGGTGCTTCCGATAGACTTTTACTGGAGCGACGTATCTCCTTGAGGTATTCTTTACTTTTGCACATTTTCATTTCATGCATTCGCATTTTCCTTATGCGCTTATTTTTGCTTGTGAATTCAGACGTGGTTCTATGAGGTGATTGGGTGCAACACCCCACTGATTGCTCTGAAGAACGACAGTGTTGGGGACTTCTGCCGACTGTATCGATGGCTTAAGGCCAACCGGCAGTCGAATGGATCTCTTTCCCTGGAGGCGGTGCGTCAGGTCTTGAATGACCTGACCAGTGGTCGGGTAAGATCCTTTCCATTTCAGTCTTGGTTTTTGGCACCTTTTGATCTTGTATTGACTCATGCCTACTTGGGGATTTTCAGGTGATCTTTTATCCATGGGGGATAGCCATTCAGGATACGGGGATGACTGGGGTGAATGCGCAGATGAGGCATTTGTTGGCGCATGAGTTCGGCCATTCCTGGTACCTCAGGGAGGGGTGATTCGTTAGATTGCTGAGGAGGAGGTGGTGGTGCCTCCCGCACAGCCTCCTATGTCTATGAGGCGGGAACAAAAACTGTTGGAGGATGAGAGGATCGCAGCTATGATTGGCGAGTCCTATGCGTTGTACACTGATATGGCTGCGCCGTATGACTATATGGAGTTTGTGATGAGCTGGTTGATGGCGCCCAGTATTCATGATGCCTTGCCTTTCCCTCCCGCGGGTTCGAGTTGGGCGGTGGGGTCTTCCCACAGTGGTGGTCCGTCAGCACCTGCGGTGGCGGCAATCTTGGAGGTCCCTTTTGTGCGGATGCACACTCCTTCATACAACATCCAACGAGCTGATGGAGGGATAGTGCCGATGCTGCACCGTCCCCTCGTGATGGATTCGGAGGAGCTGGTTTGATAGAGGATGTCCTTCGTCATGCGGTAAACCTTTCGATACTTTTCCTCTTTTTTGATTTCTTTTGCTTGATACTGATTCTTCCTTTTCCTTGCAGCAAATCAGGGTGTCGACCACTTGGCTGAGGGACATTAGAGATTGGATATCATATGCGACTGCCCACATTCGAGATGCTGTCCCCCTTCCTTCTTGCTTGGTGCCGTCAGCCTCATCCGGGGAAGACTCTGGCTCGGGTAGTGGGGGCGCGTCGTCTCGTCGTAGGGGAAATAGAATGTGTCGCAGGGGTGGAAGCTCTTATGAGAGAGAGAGAGAGAGAGAGAGAGAGAGAGAGAGAGAGAGAGAGAGAGTGGGTTCGGGATGAGTCCCGTTGTTTTTGGCTTTTCTTTTTATTTCCTGCAAAATTGATGTAACACAGAACATAAATATATGCAATGAAATGGAGTTTTTTGACTACCTTTTATTAATGATGAATGAATGGATGCATATGCGCTTTTTACTTTGCTGCTGAGACCATACAAAAAACGGATATTTTTTTTGGAATTTTTCGAAGGAAAGTTTTAATGAAAAAGGGAAATTATAGAGGGAGGAAAAGGGGTTTTGAAATTCTGTTGAGAATATCAATTTATTTTCATTGAGTTTTCTGATTTGACAAAAGAGGAAAGGAGGAAATTTTCCAAAAATAGGGGGTTGTCGATCAGCAAGCACCCTGGCCTACCTATCGGTAGTTCAGTCCAGTCCCATCAATTTTAAAGCTTTGATTGGTACCCTCTTCAGCCTTTGGTACCTTGTGGGGTAGGATTCCCTCCGATTTCTGCAGGGATTATGTCCCTTGTGAGAATTTCTCAAGTATAAAAAGGGGGTAAGGGTGGAGTGTTTTCATCACACCTTTGCATCCTCATCTATTTACCCACTATTTATTTGCCCTACAAGATGGATCTCCCTGGTTGCACCGAGTTTGTCAACTACCTCGAAGCCTTGGAAGCTATGTGCTCTTATAATGTCGACTATGATGCTTTCAACATGCGCCGAGTCTCCTTGTGGCGTAATCGACCTTTTGAGTGGAATATGCTGATGGCGGTAGTAAAATTTTGGTACCCCGAAGACCATGTATTCCGCTTTGGGTTGGAAGAAGTTTGTCCTACCTACGAGGAATTGTCTGCCATACTGGGTGTGAATTCCAGTGTTGCTGCGACTTTGCCCAAATTTTCCTGCTCCCCTAGGGATTTATTGGTCGGGCTCCTTCATATCTCGCCTTCGGTTGTCAGGTCATTGGTTGCTGGAGGAATGATCTCCCTCCCGACGGTGTTGCAGTCTGTGCATTTGCGAGAAGTAGGTGATGCTGGCTATGCTGGAGCCGTTGTTCTGGGCCTGGTTTCAAAAATCTTATTGGTGACTGGGGAGGTGCGAGTGGACCCACAACTTATAACCATTACTTCATGGATGTCATACCGTCACAATCCTGCGACGGTGATATTGGCGGAGACTCTGAATGGCCTGGATGCCTGGAGCGAAGGTCGTTCTGACTTTTTGAGTGGTAGCCCTGTGATGCTGTTCATGTGGTTGTCTGAAAGATTCTTCTTGTCGACTCCTCCAGAATATCCTTTGTCGGCTGTACCCAACTTCTTTTCGCGCTACTTTATTCGTGTTGGCTTGCATGTTGAGAATTGGGAGAATTGGCTTGTGGAGCATGGGGCTCGTGGGCTGTATTAGTCAGTGCCTTGGTGGGGACAGTTGCAGTCAGTTCTGGAGCTAGGAGAGTATTCATATGTGCGGCTGGTTGGTCTCAGACAGACCTCTTTTTATTTTCCTTGGCGGCTTCTGCGTCAATTTGGCTAGGCGCAGGTCGTGCCCCATCGGACCTCAAATTCTTTCCGGTAGAAGATTTAACTGAGCGCTTGCATCTGTTGCTTGGATACCTGTGGGAAAATCGGCGTCCGCCGACCCGTCCCTCTCAGTCTGTCGGGAAGGTTTGCCACGTCTCCAAAGATTATATGAAGTGGTTGTGGAGGAAAGTAGTCAGCAAGATGTTGGCAGTAGAGACTGGTCAAAGGTGGTTTATTTTATCTGACTCCATGGAAGGGGGTGTTGTGGTCTTTTCGAAGATGGTTAAGGCTCATTGGTCCATGGAGTGTTTGAGGCACTCCATTTAGGCAGGAGAAACTTGGGGTCCTCAGGATGTAGATGATGAGGGTGCAGGCTCTCCTGGTAGCTGTGGGTATGACTCTTGGGGAGTTTATTTGTGTAACATATGTGGGGGATTTTATCTGGTTTTTATGGTAGTAGGGGGAAGGGAGTTATCCGTTCCTTTTTCTTATGTAATCTGTTACTGTAGTTTCTTATTAATGAAATAAACAAGTTTCTGATCATCCAGCTGTGCCTTTCGATGAATTTTATATTTTGAATTATCTTTACCGATCGGTAAGGCATACATAATCCTTTTGTTCAAGTAGATGTTTAGAATGAACTGTCGTTCTCGGAGATAAGAAAAGAATATATTTTTGTGAAAAAGAAGGGGTCGTGCTCATGTGGGGTGTATGAGCTGCCTACGTACCTCTGGAGTTTTTGAAAAGTTTTTATTTAAAAGTGTTTTTTTGTAGAGGATCAGGCCCACGTAGTTCTGGGTAGAGGGAGATGAAGGGAGATTTTTTTTAGAATAAAAGGGGGATGAGAAGAGTCGTAGCGCGCCGAGATTTCAAACTAGGGGTAGAATTTCTTGAGACGATCCAGATTGACTTGATGAGCCATCTCTTCCCCATCCAGGTCAGTGAGCATGACGACACCGCCAAACAAGATTTTCTTCACAATGTAAGGGCCGCTCCAATTAGGCTTGAATTTTCCTCTGGGGTCCTAGATGGGTTCGAATATCTCCTTGAGGGCTAAATCCCCCTCCCAGACACCGCGGTCCTTGACTCTCTTGTTGAATGATCGCGCTATTCGGCGATGGTACCCTTGTATGTGATAAAGAGCTTTTAATCTTCTTTCATCTAGGAGGGTGAGATCATGAAGACGGCTTTGGCACCAGTCTTCTTCACTAACCTTGCTTTCGAGAATGACGCGTAGCGAGGGTATTTCCAGCTCCACAGGTAGGACTGCCTCCATGCCGTAGACCAGGGAGTAAGGGGTAGCCCCAGTAGAGGTTCGGATTGAGGATTGATAGCCCCAGAGGGCATACGGGATCCGATCGGCCCAATCCCTACAACTTTTGGTCATCTTGCTGATGATGGCTTTGAGGTTTTTGTTAGCGGATTCAATTGCACCATTGGTCTGAGGTAGGTAGGGAGAAGATTTGTGTCTCTGAATCCCATACTCGTTGACAACTTCTGTGACTTCTGCCTCGAAGTGTAACCCGTTATCTGACACTAGCTCGTGCGGGACCCCATATCGGCGGATGATATTTTTCTTGATGAATTTGGCCACCTTCTTGGCATTTAATACTGCGTATGACTCAGTTTCGACCCATTTGGTGAAGTAATCAATGGCAACTAGGATGAACACATGCCCATTTGACGCCTTTGGCGTAACCTTTCCTATGACGTCGATAGCCCAGGTGGAGAACGGCCAAGGAGAAGTCATGTTGTATAATTCCCGCGGAGGTAGGTGTTGGAGGTTGGAGAACTGTTGGTATTTAGGGCATCTCCGAATATAGGCAGTGCAATCCTGGGCCATGGTGGTCTAGTAGTAGCCCTGTCGGATGATCTTCTTGGCAAGCATGTGACCGTTCATGTGGGGTTCGCATTCCCCACTATGGATTTTCTGCATTATCTTTTCAATGTCAGCCCCTGCGATACAGTGTAGATGAGTTCCATTGAAATTCCTCTTGAGTAGAGCTTTATGACAGATGATGTACTGGGCGGCCAGCCTTCGGAAGGTAGCTTGATCATTCTTATTGGAACCCTCGGGATACCTACCGTACCTGAGGAGGCACCAAATATCAAAGTACCAGTAGTTTACTAGCTCAGGATCTTCTGTCGTGACGAGCTCAATGTGGTAGCAATGGGCTGGTTTGTCTTGTTTTTGAACTAGGGAGGGGCTCATTGTTATTCCCTCGGGCATGTGGACCATGGAGGCTAAGGTAGCGAGAGCATCGGCTAGGTTATTCTTTGCTCGGGGTAGGTAATGGAAGGTGATATCTCGGAATTGGGAGGCTAACTCTTCTAATGGGGCATGAAAGGATTGGAGCTTTTCGTCCTTGGCTTTTCACTTTCTGAGCACTTAACCGATAATGAGGGCAGAATTCCCATATACATTAAGGTATTGAATACTTTTCTTGAGAGCGACCTTGAGGCCCACTCTGCATGCCTCGTATTCCGTCATGTTGTTGGTGCAAGGGAAAACCAATTTCATGGCGATGGGAGTGTGGGAGTCATCTGGGGCAACCAGAAGTATCCCAATGCCATATCCTTTTTTGTTGGCAGTGCCATCGAAGAACATTTTCCATCGGAGGCAGTCTTGGGCGGTGAAAAGAATGTTCTCATCTGGGAATTCGGAGATCCAGACATTAGCTTCTTCTACAGGGTAGTCAGCGAGGTAGTCAGAGATAGCTCTTCCGTTAACGGATTTTTGTGTGACGTACATGATATCGAACTCGGTTAGGAGCATCAACCATCGGGCCATGCAGCTAGATAAGGTTGGTTTTTCGAGTAGGTACTTGATGGGATCCATTCGGGATACAAGCTTAATGGGGAAGGCGAGCATGTAGTGTCGCAACTTTTGGGTGATCCAGACAAGCGCGACGCATGATTTTTCTAAAGCAGTGTAGTTGATCTCGTACCCAGCCAATTTGCGACTGGCATAATAGATGGCTCTTTTTTTGTGGGAGTACTCAAGGTATTGGGCTAGAAAAGCCCCAGCTGCAGTGTCGGTTATGGTTAGTTATAGGAGCAAAGGGAAACCAGGTTGTGGTGGCATGAGAACGGGAGGTTGGGTCAGGTATTGTTTGATTCGATAAAAAGCTTCTTGGCAGGCCTCGTTCCAAAGCTTGGTTGAATCCTTTTGGAGGATTTTGAAGATTGGTTCACAGATGGAGGTTAGATGGCTGATGAATCGACTAATATATTGTAATTTCCTAAGGAAACCTCGAACTTCCTTCTCTGTTCGGGGAGGCGGCATCTCAAGTATGGCCTTTATCTTGGCGGGATCTGCTTCTATCCCCTTCTCACTGACCATGAATCCTAAGAGTTTTCCCTTTGTAACGCCGAAGATGCATTTCTGTGGATTGAGTCTCATCCGATACTGCCGCAGTCGTTCGAAGAACTTTCGGAGAGCAGGAGCATGACCTTCTCTAGTTTTGGACTTGATAATCATGTCATCCACGTAAACCTTGACCTCCTTGTGAATGAGATCGTTCAGGATGGTTGTAGCGGCCCTCTGGTAGGTAGCCCCAGCATTCTTGAGACCGAACGACATAACGGTGTACCAAAAGGTTCCCCCTGGGGTGATAAATGCGATTTTCTCTTGGTGGTCTGGGTGCATCTTGATCTGGTTTTATCCGACAAACCCATCGACGAATGACTTGAGAACATGACTGGCTGTGTTGTCCACGATTATGTCGATATTGGGTAGCGGATAATCATCCTTCGGAGAGGCTTTGTTTAAATCTCGGTAATACACACACATTCGAACCTTCCCTCCTGATTTCGGCACAGGTACAATGTTGGCTAGCCATGTGGGATATTCGATCACTCGAATGAAACCCACGTTCAACTGTTTGACCACCTCTTCTTTAACCTTGAGTGACCATTCAGTGCGGAGTTTTATCAATTTTTATTTAACTGGCTTGTAATTTGGGAGAGTGGGGATCTCATGCTGAGCTATTTCAGGATCAATACCGGGCATATCATCGTAGGACCATGCGAAGACATCCACGAACTCTTTTAGCAATTCTTCGAGTTGTACGCGCTCATGCTCGTCAAGGGTGGCCCCTATCCTAATCTCGCACAGTTGGCTACTACAATCGAGATTAATAACAACAGTCTCTTCTTCATTAACTTGAACGTGGTTATGTTGTTTATTATTAACCTTATTTAAATCAGTTAAGAATTGTTCATTTGCAAAATCATCATCATCAAAAGTTCGATAAGGCACAGCAAGATACTCAAAATCTTCGTTTATTTCATTAATAGGAAAAATAGCATTGAGAACCTCATCAAAAGAGGTCTCAATTACATTTGAGCAAGAGTGGACAACAGTAGAAGAAATAGGGTAAACATTGGGGTTAGGTGAGATTTCAAGAGGTAGAACTGGCGCAGCATGCCAATTGAGGAGAGTTGTATCAGAAGCCTTGATCAGATGAGAGGGCTCCAGTGATGTAGCGCCTGAATGGACCATGCAGAGTGCTAGTCCCAGTGTCTGGAGGTTGAAAGAATCTTTGGAGTCACTTTCCTCAGTCTCTTCGATATTTTTGATGAGCGGTTGTACTCGGTGTGGGAAACTCTCGACCCATGGGTAGCTATCTTAGAAAAAGATCTCCATTCCAGGTTTCATCTTCTTGTCTGTGTGGTCGTACCATGGTTCTAGAAAACTGCAAAAGGGGAAATCCTTGCCTTCTTTGGTGAATCATCCATTTAAGGAATCTCCTGGGATAGTTCGGACGTAGTCTAACCCTCTCTTTGATCGATACTGGCGTATCATTCTGAGCTCTTGTTCTGATGGTTGGTATCCCAATCCGCAAGGAGGGAAAGCTTTCTTCAGTTCAATGGGCTCGCGTATCCCCTGCTGTCTTTTGTCCTAGCCCCAGTCCGGGCATGAAGTGCATGTTCCTGAACATCTGAATCACATTGACATTGCCATGAGGGTCATATTCTAGACAAACCCTTTCTTTGAAACTGTGACAACCCGAATATAATTTTGATAAATTATATTTAAATCATGCTTATATTATGTGATATGAATAATGTGTTATTAGTATATCTAATATTAAGTTCTTATGTTTAGTCTAATCCTACTTTCATAAATCATGAAATGTCGAGTTATGTACGAACACAAAGTTTTGTTGTTTTCGGTAGAAATGTTCCTGTTAGAGACTAGTTTTGACCTTTATAACATTATAAATGACTTGAGGTGAAAACTAGATAGTTGAATACATGTGAGTTAGGGTTGTAACACAACAAACGGATCATCAAATGGATGCCCGAGTGAAGAGTTATACCAAAATTACGAACAAGGGGCAATTTGGTCAATTCCCTTTAAGTGGTAAATTGTCTTTTATTAAACCAAATGGTTTAATTTGATTGGTTGGCTTGGGAGGCAGCCTTGGCCGATCTTATAACCTTGAAATATACTTATCCTTCAGCCAAAATCATCCATGAAAGGGTTTTTAGCTTAAGGAAAGAGAAGGTAGAAGTTTAGGAAGAAAAGTGAGGAGAAAAAGTGTAGAAAAATCCGTGGAAATTACGTAAAAAGCCCTGAAGGTAATCCTAATAGAAATTCTTGTTATTTATCTTATATTACTGATTTATATGATATAAATCATCATAAGTTTACGAAAGTTTCAGCCCTTTATATGTATGTATGGTTAGATGTAAGTTTATGTTAAGTTGAATGTAGAAACCCTTAAATTTGCTTTGTATTGAAACCCCTTGTATTCAAATCTACATATCTCTTTGTGTGATTACTGGAATTGAGAAATTCCAACTGGAAATGAAATTAGACTCATATATTCATATCATATCATAAATTTAGAATTTATATCCTTGTGGTTAGGCCGTAATGATGATTTCAAGTTGGTACATGGTTTCTGTTTTTATACTTCATTTTGGTATGCCCTGAGTTTAGTCAAGCTTTTGAGATAGCAAATGAAGTCAAACAATTATGAAATTTTAATTCTGTACGATTCAGTATGTCTAATGAAAATGGGTTGAAAATCATGGAAAGTTATGCTGGAGAAAAATTATGAAAATTCTTGGAAGTTGAAGGAACAATAGAGGAGCTTGTAGGGCAGATTTCTTGTGTTGTAGAGAAATGTTCATAACTTGCCCAAGGAAGTTTGAAAAATTACACCGTCACTTGTACTGGATAGTATATTCATATATGTTTTCATATTGATGAGGTTGGACCCCTGTATTTGTACAATTTAGGAATATAGGATGGTTAAGTATGTAAGACCATAATTTCAGGCCATACTGGGTACCCCTTGAATGAATGGTTGTATTTTGTCCTTACAAAGGGTAATTTGAGTACATGTTTCATGTGTATATACATTGAGGAGTATAATTTCATGTTTACTTGACTTTGGTTATAAATTACTCATAAGGTATTTCCTACGGTTGAATGTCCGTAACTTTATCAACATGTACATCATTGTTTGCCTTTACCTATGTTTTATGGAATGTGACTTAATTGGAATTATATTGTTGATGTATAGTCATGGAAAGTTACATAATTATGTTTGGATAATATTTGTGATTTAGGTTGAGAACTGATCTAGTTGGATTGACAGGTGTAAGGTCTAATCAACCCAGTTCAACTCCACCATAAGGAAACCTGAATACGTAGTTGCCAACCAAGGTGAGTGTACTCACTGGAATGATGTATTTGTATACTGTTACAAATGTGATCATAATGTTATGAATATAAAATTGTTCATTTCGGTTTACCAAAATGAGGGGTTACTCCTCGACCAGGAATGGGGGATATTTGTCTATTAATGACAAGGGGTTACTCCTCGAACAGGAATGGGGGAGAATTGTCTATTTATACAGGATATGTGAATCATGATTCGAAAAAGTTGGTCATTCATTATGATTGAGCCGGATAAGTTAATACATAATTATATGGACATAATTTATTGCATTTAAATTCATGCAATAGTATAGTAGTGATACATTCACTGGGCTATTTTGCTCACGGTTCCTATGTTCACATTTTTCAGGTAATACGATGTCACTGCCAAATCTAGGAGGTCAGGTTGGGTTAGCCAGGAATGGGAGAAACAATGATTTTGTGTAAATGTAAATGATGTAATTAAATTAACTTATCCTTCATGAAAGTTTTTATGGGCATGACTACTTTGATGTTGTAAAAATTATGAAATTTTAATTCTGTACGATTCAGTATGTCTAATGAAAATGGGTTGAAAATCATGGAAAGTTATGCTGGAGAAAAATTATGAAAATTCTTGGAAGTTGAAGGAACAATAGAGGAGCTTGTAGGGAAGATTTCTTGTGTTGTAGAGAAATGTTCATAACTTGCCCTAGGAAGCTTGAAAAATTACACCGTCACTTGTACTGGATAGTATATTCATATATGTTTTCATATTGATGAGGTTGGACCCCTGTATTTGTACAATTTAGGAATATAGGATGGTTAAGTATGTAAGACCATAATTTCAGGCCATACTGGGTACCCCTTGAATGAATGGTTGTATTTTGTCCTTACAAAGGGTAATTTGAGTACATGTTTCATGTGTATATACATTGAGGAGTATAATTTCATGTTTACTTGACTGTGGTTATAAATTACTCATAAGGTATTTTCTACGGTTGAATGTCCGTAACTTTATCAACATGTACATCATTGTTTGCCTTTACCTATGTTTTATGGAATGTGACTTAATTGGAATTATATTGTTGATGTATAGTCATGGAAAGTTACATAATTATGTTTGGATAATATTTGTGATTGAGGTTGAGAACTGATCTAGTTGGATTGACAGGTGTAAGGTCTAATCAACCCAGTTCAGCTCCACCATAAGGAAACCTGAATACGTAGTTGCCAACCAAGGTGAGTGTACTCACTGGAATGATGTATTTGTATACTGTTACAAATGTGATCATAATGTTATGAATATAAAATTGTTCATTTCGGTTTACCAAAATGAGGGGTTACTCCTCGACCAGGAATGGGGGATATTTGTCTATTAATGACAAGGGGTTACTCCTCGACCAGGAATGGGGGAGAATTGTCTATTTAGACAGGATATGTGAATCATGATTCGAAAAAGTTGGTCATTCATTATGAATGAGCCGGATAAGTTAATACATAATTATATGGACATGATTTATTGCATTTAAATTCATGCAATAGTATAGTAGTGATACATTCACTGGGCTATTTTGCTCAAGGTTCCTATGTTCACATTTTTCAGGTAATACGATGTCACTGCCAAATCTAGGTGGTCAGGTTGGGTTAGCCTGGAATGGGAGAAACAATGATTTTGTGTAAATGTAAATGATGTAATTAAATTAACTTATCCTTCATGAAAGTTTTTATGGGCATGACTACTTTGATGTTGTAAAAATTATGAAATTTTAATTCTGTACGATTCAGTATGTCTAATGAAAATGGGTTGAAAATCATGGAAAGTTATGCTGGAGAAAAATTATGAAAATTCTTGGAAGTTGAAGGAACAATAGAGGAGCTTGTAGGACAGATTTCTTGTGTTGTAGAGAAATGTTCATAACTTGCCCTAGGAAGCTTGAAAAATTACACCGTCACTTGTACTGGATAGTATATTCATATATATTTTCATATTGATGAGGTTGGACCCCTGTATTTGTACAATTTAGGAATATAGGATGGTTAAGTATGTAAGACCATAATTTCAGGCCATACTGGGTACCCCTTGAATGAATGGTTGTATTTTGTCCTTACAAAGGGTAATTTGAGTACATGTTTCATGTGTATATACATTAAGGAGTATAATTTCATGTTTACTTGACTTTGGTTATAAATTACTCATAAGGTATTTCCTACGGTTGAATATCCGTAACTTTATCAACATGTACATCATTGTTTGCCTTTACCTATGTTTTATGGAATGTGACTTAATTGGTATTATATTGTTGATGTATAGTCATGGAAAGTTACATAATTATGTTTGGATAATATTTGTGATTGAGGTTGAGAACTGATCTAGTTGGATTGACAGGTGTAAGGTCTAATCAACCCAGTTCAGCTCCACCATAAGGAAACCTGAATACGTAGTTGCCAACCAAGGTGAGTGTACTCACTGGAATGATGTATTTGTATACTGTTACAAATGTGATCATAATGTTATGAATATAAAATTGTTCATTTCGGTTTACCAAAATGAGGGGTTACTCCTCGACCAGGAATGGGGGAGATTTGTCTATTAATGACAAGGGGTTACTCCTTGACCAGGAATGGGGGAGAATTGTCTATTTAGACAGGATATGTGAATCATGATTCGAAAAAGTTGGTCATTCATTATGAATGAGCCGGATAAGTTAATACATAATTATATGGACATGATTTATTGCATTTAAATTCATGCAATAGTATAGTAGTGATACATTCACTGGGCTATTTTGCTCACGGTTCCTATGTTCACATTTTTCAGGTAATACGATGTCACTGCCAAATCTAGGAGGTCAGGTTGGGTTAGCCAGGAATGGGAGAAACAATGATTTTGTGTAAATGTAAATGATGTAATTAAATTAACTTATCCTTCATGAAAGTTTTTATGGGCATGACTACTTTGATGTTGTAAAAAGGTTTTCAGTTATATGGATTTACAATGATGACTCTGAAATCAAAACTCATGTTTATGGTTTGGTTAGATTAATTATGGTTTAACTCACTTTGACTTTCAAACTTAATTATAAGTAATTGGGTTGGGGTGTGTCAGCTTTTGGTATCAGAGCCAGGTTTTAGAGGTTCTGGAGTGAGAAGAGTCTAGATTTGGCAGTGAATGTTAGAAATAAATTTTATTTGATACTAACGATTATGTTAGGAAAGATATGTATATCTGCATGTTGTTATATCTTTGATTCATTACAGATATAAGAGAATGGAACGAGGGAATGTGAATGTGGGAATAGATGATGAGGCTTCAAATATTCCAGCAGAAGCGGAGGTTGAGAAACCTGTTCAGATAAATGTGGAACCCGAGCCAGAACAACTGACAGATATGCAAAAAATGGCACGTGCTATGACTCTAATGGCAGAGCAGCAAGCTAGATTTATGGCACAGATGGAAGAACAACAGACCAGGAAACTGGAGGCACAAGCCTTGGCTAGGGCTGAGGAGGTGATACACCGGGAAGAAAGAAGTACTTCACATGAGAAATTTATTAAGATGAACCCACCCTCATTTGAAGGAGCAGTTGATCCAGCAGAGGCAGAAGTATGGGTAAAAGAAATTGAACTTATCTTTGGGGTAATGAGGATGCCTGAAAATCAATAGGTAACCTTGGCGGCGTATATGCTGAAAGGAGAAGCTAAGTATTGGTGGGATGCCACGAAACATTTGTTGATTACTCCAGGAGGCGGGAATATGATCTCATGGGATGCTTTTGTTAAAGCCTTGTATGACAAATATTTTCCCCCAATGTATCAAAAACAAAAGGAGAAGGAATATTTCATGTTGAATCAGGGGAGTTTGACAGTTAGAGAATATGAAGCTAAACTTAGAGCCTTATCTCGTTTTGCTTCGAGGTTTATACGGAATGAGGAAGATATGTGTAGCCGATTTCTCGATGGACTAGAGTTAGTTATTAAATCAAGGCTATCGGCTTTAGAGACTGTTAATTATTCAGCCTTGGTGAACAAAGCCATGTTAGTAGAAAGGGACGTGAATGAAGCAAGAGGGAATCGAGAACGAGGTGTAAAGAGAAGCAGATTCGATCCAAGTTATCAAAAGGGTAGTGATACAGAATATTCGAGACTTGGAGGGCAGAAATTCCAACAGGGTAAAGGTGGAAGTAGTTTGCAAAGGGGTGAGGCTAGTGGTGGAAGAGGTTCAGGATTTTCAGCACAAGGAGATCCTAATGTTTGTTTCTTTTGTGGGTCATCGGGTCATATAAAGAGAAATTGCCCAAAGTTACTGAATATAGAATGTTTCAACTGTCACCAAAAGGGTCATCTGAGAAAGAATTGTCCTATGTTGGCAAGAACAGTTTCAGTCAGTAGTGTGGGGCCTCATAAAGGATCTTCTCCAGGCAGTGCCACCAGGGGGAGAGGTACACAACAAGCAACTGGATCGAGGGCAGGAGGAAGAGTGTTTGTGATGACGTTGCAAGATGCTCATGCTACACCTGAAGTGGTTACAGGTAAACTTTCTATTGCAAATAAAGACTTATATGCACTCATTGATCCTGGATCTACGCATTCATTTGTGGCATCAGATATTGTTTCATATTTGGGTAGACCATGTTCATTCCTCAATTGTGCCTTATATATTTCTACCCCAATGGAAAGTGTAATTCTAGTTGAGCATGTTTATAAAGATTGTGTCTTACGAATGGGTGAGCGAGATTTCTATGTCGATTTGTTACCATTGGCCATTCGGGATTTTGATATTATATTGGGGATGGATTGGTTATCATCGTATCATGCTTCCATTGATTGTTTTCGAAAAGAAGTTACATTTCATCTGCCTGGTGAACCCGAGTTCCAGTTTACAGGGGAAAGGAATGTTGTCCCTAATTGTCTTATCTCAGCAATAAAGAGCAGAAAGTTATTGAGTAAGGGTTGTATGGGGTATTTAGCATATGTGATTGATGTTAGTAAGGAAGCACTTAAAGTTGAAGATATACCAGTGGTTAGAGAATTTTCTGATGTCTTCCCAGAGGAATTGCCAGGACTGCCACCCGATAGGGAAGTAGAGTTCTCTATTGAATTAGTTCCAGGTACTGGTCCAATTTCTCTTGCTCCATATAGAATGGCACCAGTGGAGTTGAAAGAATTAAAAGTGCAATTACAAGATCTGATAAGAAGAGGTTTCATTCGGCCTAGTGTTTCACCATGGGGAGCCCCGGGGTTATTTGTGAAAAAGAAAGATGGGACAATGCGATTATGTATTGATTATCGGTAATTGAATAAGGTGACCATTAGAAACAAGTACCCTCTACCTCGTATCGATGACTTGTTTGACCAATTACAGGAGGCCACTGTATTTTCGAAGATTGATTTGAGATCGGGTTACCACCAACTGAAAGTGAAAGATAGTGATATTTCCAAAACAGCTTTTCGGACTCGATATGGGCACTATGAGTTTTTGGTGATGCCTTTTGGATTGACTAATGCTCCGACGGTTTTTACGGATTTAATGAACCGGGTATTCCACCCTTTCATTGATTCATTTGTGATAGTATTCATAGATGATGTGTTGATTTACTCGCGTAGCATGGAGGAACATGAGAAACATTTGAGACTTGTATTGCAGATTTTGAGAGAGAAGAAATTATTTGCTAAATTCAGCAAGTGTGAGTTTTGGTTGAATGAAATTGTGTTTTTGGGGCACGTTGTCTCGAGAAATGGGATATATGTTGATCCAAAGAAGGTGGAAGAAATTGTTGAATGGGAGAGTCCTAAGAATGTGACAGAAATTAGGAGTTTCCTAGGATTGGCAGGTTACTATCGTAGATTCATTAAGGGATTTTCAGCAATAGCATTACCATTGACAAAGTTGACCCGTAAAGAAGTGAAGTTTGTGTGGGATGAAGAATGCGAAAGGAGTTTTAAAGAATTAAAGAAGCGGTTGGTTTCAGCCCCTATACTTACTATTCCATGTGGGAATGAGTCTTTTGTGATCTATACAGACGCTTCATTTCAGGGGTTAGGATGTGTTCTTATTCAAAATGGGAAGGTAATAGCATATGCTTCTAGACAATTAAAGACGCATGAACGAAACTACCCTACACACGATCTGGAGCTAGCAGCCATTGTTTTTGCTTTAAAGTTGTGGAAACATTACTTGTATGGAGAAACTTGTGAGATATTTACAGATCATCAAAGTTTGAAATACTTGTTCACACAGAAAGAACTAAATTTGAGACAGAGGCGTTGGATAGAGCTGATTAAAGACTATGACTGTACCATTCACCATCATTCTGGGAAGGCCAATGTGGTAGCAGATGCTTTGAGTCAGAAATCATCAGGGATTCTTGGTTGCATACGGTGTGCCCGTGTTGGAAATATTCTTGACTTGGCATCGATGGGGATTGAATTGAAGTTTTCAAAAAGTGGAGGATTATTAGCACATGTCACAGTGAGACCTTTGTTGGCCGAACACATACGAAATTTGCAGACCAGTGATCCATTCCTTGAGAAGAAGAAATAAGATGTCCTGGATGGTAAAGAGAGTGACTTTGAAATTAAGAATGATGAATCGTTGTGTTATTAAAATAGGATTTGTGTACCGAATGATCCACCCTTAAAGAGGGATATATTAGAAGAGGCACATAGTTCTATTTACTCTATGCATCTGGGAGGTACCAAAATGTACAAAGATTTGAAGGAGTATTACTGGTGGAATAATATGAAACGTGAGATTGCAGAGTTCGTAGCTAAATGTTTAGTATGCCAGCAAGTGAAAGCAGAGCATCAGAAGCCGGCAGGATTATTGCAGTCGTTGCCTATTCCGGAATGGAAGTGGGAGCATATAACGATGGACTTTGTTATAGGATTACCCCGGTCACCAAATGGTCATGATTCTATTTGGGTGATTGTAGATCGATTGACGAAGTCAGCCCATTTTCTTCCAGTTAAGACCACCTACACTGTTGACAAGTATGCACGAATGTACGTTGATGAGATTATCCGTTTACATGGGGCACCAGTGTCAATTGTATCAGATAGAGATCCAACATTCACTTCTAAGTTTTGTCCTCGTCTCCAGAATGCCATGGGCACAAGTTTGAAGTTCAGCACTGCGTTTCATCCACAAACTGATGGGCAATCAGAAAGGACGATTCAAATATTAGAATACATGTTACGAGCTTGCGTATTTGACTTCAAAGGTAGTTGGGATGATCATTTGCCATTGATGGAATTTTCATACAATAATAGTTATCAGTCGACTATTGGTATGGCTCCTTATGAAGCTTTATATGGCAGGAGATGTAGAACGCCTTTGTGTTGGGATGAAGTGGGTGAAAGGAAAATTTTGGGTCCGGAATTGATAGATATGACAACTGAAAAGATCAAAATGATTCGGGAACGGATAAAGATAGCGCAAAGCAGGCAGAAATTTTATGCAGATAAGAGGAAGCATCCATTGGAATTTCAGAAGGGAGATTTTGTATTCCTGCGTATTTCACCGTGGAAAGGCGTTATGAGATTTGGCAAAAAGGGGAAACTAAGTCCAAGATACATTGGACCATATGAAGTGTTGGAAAGAATTGGTCCCCTAGCTTATAGATTAGCATTACCTCCAGATTTATCCCGTTTACATGATGTGTTTCATGTATCGATGCTTCGTAAGTATTTGGCGGATCCATCCCATCAGTTGAAAACTCAACCAATGGAACTGAAGGAAGACTTGTCGTACATCGAGGAACCATTGAAAATTATTGATCGTAAGGAGCAGGTGTTGAGGAATAAAGTTATTCACTTAGTTAAAGTTATGTGGATGAGCCATGGAGTTAAAGAAGCAACTTGGGAAACAGAGGATAGCATGAGGAAACAGTATCCCCATTTGTTTGGTAAGTGACCATTATATTAAATTTCGGGGACGAAATTTTCTAAGGGGGGGAAGTTGTGACAACCCGAATATAATTTTGATAAATTATATTTAAATCATGTTTATATTATGTGATATGAATAATGTGTTATTAGTATATCTAATATTAAGTTCTTATGTTTAGTCTAATCCTACTTTCATAAATCATGAAATGTCGAGTTATGTACGAACACAAATTTTTGTTGTTTTCGGTAGAAATGTTCCTGTTAGAGACTAGTTTTGACCTTTATAACATTATAAATGACTTGAGGTGAAAACTAGATAGTTGAAGACATGTGAGTTAGGGTTGTAACACAACAAACGGATCATCAAATGGATGCCCGAGTGAAGAGTTATACCAAAATTACGAACAAGGGGCAATTTGGTCAATTCCCTTTAAGTGGTAAATTGTCTTTTATTAAACCAAATGGTTTAATTTGATTGGTTGGCTTGGGAGGCAGCCTTGGCCGATCTTATAACCTTGAAATATACTTATCCTTCAGCCAAAATCATCCATGAAAGGGTTTTGAGCTTAAGGAAAGAGAAGGTAGAAGTTTAGGAAGAAAAGTGAGGAGAAAAAGTGTAGAAAAATCCGTGGAAATTACGTAAAAAGCCCTGAAGGTAATCCTAATAGAAATTCTTGTTATTTATCTTATATTACTGATTTATATGATATAAATCATCATAAGTTTACGAAAGTTTCAGCCCTTTGTATGTATGTATGGTTAGATGTAAGTTTATGTTAAGTTGAATGTAGAAACCCTTAAATTTGCTTTGTATTGAAACCCCTTGTATTCAAATCTGCATATCTCTTTGTGTGATTACTGTAATTGAGAAATTACAACTGGAAATGAAAGTAGACTCATATATTCATATCATATCTGAAATTTAGAATTTATATCCATGTGGTTAGGCCGTAATGATGATTTCAAGTTGGTACATGGTTTCTGTTTTTATACTTCATTTTGGTATGCCCTGAGTTTAGTCAAGCTTTAGAGATAGAAAATGAAGTCAAACAATTATGAAATTTTAATTCTGTACGATTAAGTATGTCTAATGAAAATGGGTTGAAAATCATGGAAAGTTAGGTTGTAGAAAAATTATGAAAATTCTTGGAAGTTGAAGGAACAATAGAGGAGCTTGTAGGGCAGATTTCTTGTGTTGTAGAGAAATGTTCATAACTTGCCCTAGGAAGCTTGAAAAATTACACCGTCACTTGTACTGGATAGTATATTCATATATGTTTTCATATTGATGAGGTTGGACCCCTGTATTTGTACAATTTAGGAATATAGGATGGTTAAGTATGTAAGACCATAATTTCAGGCCATACTGGGTACCCCTTGAATGAATGGTTGTATTTTGTCCTTACAAAGGGTAATTTGAGTACATGTTTCATGTGTATATACATTGAGGAGTATAATTTCATGTTTACTTGACTTTGGTTATAAATTACTCATAAGGTATTTCCTACGGTTGAATGTCCGTAACTTTATCAACTTGTGCATCATTGTTTGCCTTTACCTATGTTTTATGGAATGTGACTTAATTGTTGATGTATAGTCATGGAAAGTTACATAATTATGTTTGGATAATATTTGTGATTAAGGTTGAGAACTGATCTAGTTGGATTGACAGGTGTAAGGTCTAATCAAC
Source organism: Sambucus nigra (assembly GCA_949130495.1). Lineage (NCBI taxonomy): Eukaryota > Viridiplantae > Streptophyta > Magnoliopsida > Dipsacales > Adoxaceae > Sambucus > Sambucus nigra. The sequence continues at coordinate 238,013,399 of OX422218.1, read as the reverse complement.
CCAGTTCAGCTCCACCATAAGGAAACCTGAATACGTAGTTGCCAACCAAGGTGAGTGTACTCACTGGAATGATGTATTTGTATACTGTTACAAATGTGATCATAATGTTATGAATATAAAATTGTTCATTTCGGTTTACCAAAATGAGGGGTTACTCCTCGACCAGGAATGGGGGAGATTTGTCTATTAATGACAAGGTGTTACTCCTCGACCAGGAATGGGGGAGAATTGTCTATTTGGACAGGATATGTGAATCATGATTCGAAAAAGTTGGTCATTCATTATGAATGTGCCGGATAAGTTAATACATAATTATATGGACATGATTTATTGCATTTAAATTCATGCAATAGTATAGTAGTGATACATTCACTGGGCTATTTTGCTCACGGTTCCTATGTTCACATTTTTGAGGTAATATGATGTCACTGCCAAATCTAGGAGGTCAGGTTGGGTTGGCCTGGAATGGGAGAAACAATGATTTTGTGTAAATGTAAATGATGTAATTAAATTAACTTATCCTTCATGAAAGTTTTTATGGGCATGACTACTTTGATGTTGTAAAAAGGTTTTCAGTTATATGGATTTACAATGATGACTCTGAAATCAAAACTCGTGTTTATGGTTTGGTTAGATTAATTATGGTTTGACTCACTTTGACTTTCAGACTTAATTATAAGTAATTGAGTTAGGGTGTGTCAGAAACCGTCCCCTGTCGGGAGTAGGGAGGGGTCGACTCGGAATCCTGATAGGAGCATATCATTTGACCCATGCTGTATCTCGAGAATTGGACTGCTGGTGCTTGCACCCTCGGCATTGTCGTCGTCACCCAAGATGGTGATGACTCGCCCATCGGCGAAGAACTTCAATTTCTGATGGAATGAGGAATAGACACCCTTTATACTGTGGAGCCAGGGTCGTCCGAGCAACAGGTTGAAACAGGCTCGGATGTCTATGACTTGGAATTCAACTACGGGGTTTATAGGGCCAAATCCCTATTGCAAGTTTTATGGATCCCATCACCTCACGGCGGGTATTATCGTAGGCACGCACGACAGCGGAGGTTGGAGCGAGGTCACTTTATTTTAGGCCTAAACATTTGAAGGTTCTAAGTTGGCAGACATTCAAAGCGAATCCATTATCAATGAGAGAAAGCAGTACAATCTTCCCCATAACTTCGATGGAGATGTTGAGTGCGTGATTGTGATTTGGCCCAATTCTGGGGATTTCTTCTTCAGAAAAGGACAGAATTCGGGTAGAGGTCAAGGATCTGACCAGGTTTATCACTTCTTCTGGTGTGGTAGAGGGAGGAACTATAGGTCCAGTGAGTAATTTGATTAAAGCATTTCTGTGCAGCAGGGAGGACATAAAAAGCCCCCATAGAGTGATGTTAGCTTGAGTTTTCTTCAGTTGATCGAGGATCTTGCTCTCCTCGATGGTCATTTCTGGCATAAGAAGGTCTTCAATGCCCTTCCCCTTATCATTTGCTGGTAGTGAGTTCGAAATTTGGTAATGTCTCCCGGATCTGGTCATGTGATTTACTGAAGAAAGGAAAAACTTAAATCCAGTTTCCTCATCAATCTCAGGTTGTTCTTCCACCCTGTCTATTTCTACGAGGAGTTCTTCAAATGATATCATCCCACATAAATTGGTTACTGGGCCAGTTCTTCCTGAAGCTTGCTCTTCACTTGAATCTTCGACTTCTTCCCCCCATCCGGTGGCAACAATTCTGTCTTTCCATGTAAAGTTGTTGCATTCCACAACTTTAACGACTTCCTCATATAGGGTTTTCCATTCTGTGGGGATGTGTAAGGGTGAAGGGACCAGGTTCCCTTGTAGCTTTAAAGCATCAAATAACTTGGTGATACTGCAAATGCTGTTGGTTTGCCTGAATACTTCCTCCATGATCCGGACAACACCATCCAAGCTGACCTCATCGGTTGTTACCACCCACCTATCTGATTCTCGGGCCCATTTCCGCGCTTCCAAAAATAGCGCACTGAACCTATGGCAGTCGATATTCATCTGTGAGGGAAATTTCAATCCGAACTTTAGGAGTTGATTTAAGACTTCTGACAATTCCATTCTTCCATTTCTGGAACAGGTACGGACAACGATGCATGCTCTGGTGAGGAGTGACAGTGCCTGATTAGCGAGGCTATTAGGGTGTAGGAGGAAATATGGTCAAATTTGAAGAGGTTTAGGAGGGTATAGGGGTGTGATTTGGGTTGATGGATCAAAATTCGGTTTTTCTTCTAAGAAGATGGCATTGGTGTGATTTGGGAGGGGGTTATGGGTAGTGCTTGGCTTAGGATTGGCCGGTGGGGCGATGGTACCCCGGTCAATGAGATCTTGGATTATGTTTTGGAGATGAAAGCACTGGTCGGTGGTATGGCCAACAGTTTGGTGGAAGGCACAATGATCATCGGTCTTGAAGTTTCTTGGGAGTGGATTGGGTAATGGACGGGGATCCAAGGGTTTTATAAGGTTTCGGCTTAACAAGGCTTGGTAGAATTTGGAGAGGGGAGCATGAAGCTCAGTGTATTCCCTTCGGACAGGGGAGGGGAGACTTTTTGGTGCCCATGATGCGGTTGGTTGAGAGATGTTATTGATGGTTGAAACTGTAGCATTGGCAGGCTTGTCATATTTTCTGGGGGTGAACTGTTCGGACACCTTCTTTGATTCAACTTCTGTTTTGGCAAGACCTTCCTCGATTTCTACTCCTACTTCTCTGAGAGCTCGAAAGTGGGGGTAGTACTGTCCTCCCATGGTTGCTCGAACATGGGGCAAGAAATTCTTCTTCACTATGTTGACTTATTCTTCCTCAGATGGCCGATTGGTCATAATAGCTGCCTTTTCCCTCCATCGGTCTATAAATTTACTGACGGATTCTCCGGAGTTTTGTTTGAGCAACTCTAAATCAAGGCGGGTGACCTCAAGATCCTTGTTGTATTTGTACTGCGACATGAATTCTCGGGATGCATCCTCCCAACTACGGATTTTGGATTCCTCAAGAGATAAAAAACATCGGAGGGCGATGTCCTTCAAATTTTGTTCAAACAATTGGGACATTACTTCTTCAGAAGCCCATAGTAGAGTCATGGAACAATGATAACTGCGAAGATGAACAATTGGAGGGCCACTCCCTCCGAACTTCTCGATATTTGGCATCTTGAACTTCTCGGGTAACCTTGATTTAGGATAAGGAGACATATGGGTGTAGTCCATGTAATTCCTAGAGATTCGGACTTGGTCGAACTTCCTAGTGAGCATCTTAAGATCTTCTTTGATTTTGTTCAACTCCTCCTCTTTTGGATCAACGACCACATGCAGGTTAGCCATAGGCTGGGCAATGTTTGGCATTGGAATCTGGGCTGGCGGCGGCCCATTAGCCGGAGGGGCATGTAGAGCGTGCTGATATTCCTCTGGGACCCAAATAGGCTTGGGTGGACCCATAGCACGAGGGAATAGGGCCTCGGGCTCTTGAGGAATAGGAACTTGGTTTCGTTGCATTTCTCGGACCTCAGCTTGGAGGTTGTCAATCTTGGCCATGAGATGAGCTAGAACTGTCGACAGATCCGATTGTATGACTGGTGCTTGATCTCCATTCTCCATGGAATATGGATGGATTCCGGACTCGAAAGAAGTAGTAGAAAATGGATGAAACTCCGGGGTGATTTGACTGAAGACCGAAGCCAATAAGGAGCCAGGCCAAGGGCGTGCGATCGACCTGAGAAGGCGAAGGATGAGATTTATTTTTGAGAAAAAAGGAAGAAACTATTTTTGTATTTTTGACAAAGAAGGGAGAAATGTTTTTTGGATTTTTTTTTATAAAGAAGGGAGAAATGTTTTTGGATTTTTTGATAAAGAAAGGGAGAAATATTTTTGGATTTTTAATACAGAAGGGAGGAATGTTTTTGGATTTTTAATAAAGAAGGGATGAATGTTTTTGGAAACGGAACTCGGCATGATTATTATGATTATTATGTTTTCACTTGTATTTAATTCTCCTAAATGCAATGCCGGATGGGACCCGAGCCTGGAAAAGTGGAGGTCTTAATATTTGCAAAGATACTTTTGGACTTGTAACTAGGCTCGCGGACAGGGTCCCGTTTTAAAAATGCACGAAAATTGGGCGGCAGACCAACTCGGAATTTCGACAGAGTTTTGGGTCGAAATCGGCAATCTAAAGTGCGTGTCCTAGGTTTGACACCTATATGCGTGTATGCAGTTGGTTGGGTGAATCAGCATGGGTTCCCCCCTTTGGCGTGACTTCCACGATATACGTCTTGCTTTTGCGGGCAATCGGTACGTGTGGACAAGCCATTTGATATACCTGAGTGTACGTGAATTGCCTCACCATATACCTCGTGGGGACGGTACGTGTGAGAGCGAATTCGATATACTTGGCATACGTGAAAGAATTCCCTGCGATATACCTCCCGTCATGACTTCGGTTAAGCGGTACGATGCGGGGGAACCGTTCGATATACGTCGAAGGTACTTGGCCAATGGAAGATGAGAGTCATATCGCTTAAGCTAACTGCTACCTGCCGGACCAGCGCCCATCACGAAGTGACCCTCCAGTTACTGGGTAAAATTTAGTCAATATCAATGCTCTTTGGTGATATCGTGTGAATCATGCATGATTCTCTTATTAGTATCTTATGATGAGAATGCCTTCTTGATTATGCCAAACCGGAAACAAAAATACAAGTACCCAAAAGGTACACCAAGTATGGATGAGTGATGCATGCAACATGGGGATATACATGTGATCCTAGGTGCACGTGGTGTGAAGTGTACATGGAGAATTTTTTACAAGTGTGTGAATATAATCATAAGCATGGGATACACATGTGAGAAAAGGGGATAGGCAGATATGGGGGGGGGGGGGGGAACATAAACAAATATAGCATCCATGTGAATAGAGTCAAGCCCTCAAAATTATAAAATCAAAAAGTTCCCCAGCAGAGTCTCCACTGTGGCCATCCCCGATCCTGATCCCCTGCGGGCGGGCGCGTGGAGGAAAGGATCCTTCGGATCCTACGCGTCCCTCTCAGTAGCGCTTCGGCCGGCGTTGTTTGTGGTGTGAAAAATGTAGAGAGATTCAGAGTCGCCAGTCTCTTTTACTCAAAACAGACAAAAGAAAAAAGGCAAGCCACCCCGAAGGATGGCATCCAAAGACATACTGGTGCGTGCGAAACCAAAATGATTCGAGAAGGGTTCGGAGGCTTAGTTACGGAATGGGAAGGTGTTAGGCACCCATTCCTCCCTTTCGGTCTCTCATGGATATTTGCTATTTTCCTTTATGTCCCCCCCGTGATATGTCTGCAATGTGTATATATAGAATGGAGGTAGGAATCCTCGACTTATATCATGGAAAAGATAAAGCGAATCATCCGTAGGAATATGAGGTACAAAATAAGATTTATGCGATTACCCCTACGTTGATCGTTATAAGGGAACAATAACGCATGTGGAATAATACGCCACGAAGAACGAATGTATAGAATATAATAGAAAATGAGATAAATAAAAGATAGAAAATAAGTGAAAAAGTGAGAAAAGGACACGAGTCTCGGGTTTTACCCCGAGACGCCTACGTAGCCTATGAAGGCATCAAAGCCCACGTAGTTCTCATACAAAACGAGGGGTGGGGTTTATCCCATAAATCCAAATGGATAAATCTCTTATTTGTGAGTATGTGTGTGTGTGTGTGTAGAAAAAAAAGTGTTTTAGTTGTGAGAAGAGTGTGGAAAAAGTGTGAGAATCCTTATTTGGAATTTATGAGCAAACCCTCTTTTTCTTGTTTTTTTGGGTTTTATTTATATAAAAATAAGAGATGTGCAATAATACTAAATAAAAAGTATATTAGGATGTGTGAGATGAGATAATAAAGGTTCTAAGTAAGAAAACAAGTTATTGGGATTTCAAGAGAATTTAGGATAGAGTTTGAGAAAGTTGGACCTTCTTGAAGATCTTGAGCTTGATCTTGAATGTTAAAAATCAGCCCTTGAGATTGGATGATGATGGAGAGTGGATAATTCACCAAGTTTGATGAAAAGGATGATGAAAAGTGGAAGTAAAAAGGGGATTTTGTAGTTGGAATCACGCTGCCTTCGAGAGAGGTTTATGGGACTTGCTGAGAGTGATTTTTATCAGATCTGGGTTCTCCTTGCAAATGAGGTGAAGACCTCATTTTATAGCCCCAGGGGACTGCCTATCGTCTTTATCATGGCACTGCCTATCTACAGGGTCTGGGATCTACCATTTGGCAGTGCGCTTCAGGCTTTTTTGGAAAATTGGTCGCCGAGGGTAAATCGTTGGTCAGAATCGCGCACAGAGCATACCGTTGGAAAGGTATTTTAGAGACCTTTGAAAGTCCTTTGGACCTCTCCCGAGTTCGGGAGTTGACTCTTGGTCAAATGTGGCTCGGAAGCGTTTGTCGGTCCATTGGATGGAGAATCGTGAGGACGCAAACGGATCGTTCGTCCGCATGGTAAGTTCGAATCGCGCACGGGGCATACCATTAGAAAGGTTAGGAGATGTACTTCGACATTCCAAAGAGTTTGGCCCTGTTTGGAGAGTTGACTTTGGTCAATCGGGCTCGGGAAGCGCTCGGTGGCTTTCCAGAGTGAAACTGATCGTTCGTACGCATGGAAAGTCAGAATTGTGCATGGGATGGACCGTTGGAAATGGTATTCAGTGCCCTTCAAAGATTCATTTAGCCTCGGTTGAGCTGAAGAGTTGACTTAGGTCAAACAGAGCCCGGGAGCTCCCGGTGGCCTCTAGATCAGGTTTCAGACGCAAAAGGATCATTCGTCCGCATGGTAAGTCGGAATCGCGCACGGGGTGATCCGTTAGAAAGGGTATTTAGTGCCCTTCAAAGATTCATTCAGTCTCAGTCGAGATCAAGAGTTTGACTTTTGGGTCAAACTGAGTCGGGGAGTGCCTAATGGCTTCCAGGTCAGTGCTCGGGACATGACCTGGATCTGCGGTGATGAGTGGAGGTCCTAGGGACCTAAGAAGAGTTAGGGGGTAACAGAATGAGGTGTCTACAGTAGTTATAGAAAAATTAAATCTTACAATCATCCTATGCTCCACGTCGGCGTAAGACGTCCGGCCGGAGTAGTGCACGTCCATCTTTTTTGCCCCATTTTCCTCCCCTATTGGCGAGAGGCCAGTTGTCGCTCCCCAATCTCATTATCAATGAACTGTTGCCATCTTGTCATTGAGATCGGTTCCTTCGGTGGGACGAATTCACGCATTCAGATAACAGACTCTCGGGACTTCCCAAAGTACCAGGCCCGCATATTTTTCTTCCACGTCTTGTGTTTCTCCCTCAACTGCTCCAAGACGGAATCGCGTAGCTTTGGATTCAGGCTAAATTGTTCCTGTCCAACAAATACAATGTTAGTTGCGAGTAAATATAAATATAAATATAAAATGAAATCAAAATCAAAATTGTAATTGAAATTCAAATATTCATATAAATATAAATATAAATACATTACCTGTAGTGCCACCCAAACAACTAACTTGAGCTCATTTGGCACCTCCCTCCAACTAGTGTACCCCGGACCGATGATCGTCTTTACCAGCTCGAGGGATCTCACTAATAGCCCTGTCTTGTTCTGGACGACCATCCCCAATTTTCCATATTTTGGGAGCCTAGGGGCCGAGGAACCCTCGTCGCCTCCGCTACCATCGAGCCCATACGACATCATCATAACCAGCATCATCATCCTTGCCTTAATACTTGAAGAAGACATTTGCTGTAAAAAAATGTTGTTATTAGTACAAATCAAAATGAATTAGAAGAAGACATGCAAATATGTACAATTACTACAAATGCAAATGAATTGTTACTGTTTAACACCTCAATTTTGAATTCCAAAACAGCAACATCTAGCTCATAATATGTACAATTACTAAAACTCTTAAGCATCCCCACCCCCACCCCTACTCCCCACACTCACGCACACTACACAAGAGAGAAAATGATAAAGTGCAAATCAATTAAAATCATTAAAAATGGATTGATAAAGTACAAATTGCAATATTTATTACAAATTGAAAAATTATTTCAAATTCGGCTTATCATAAAAAATGGATTGATATTCGGTAAGAGCAGCCAAGTCCTCCACACTACTATTTAGATGCTTTGGCGCGTGTAGGACAATTGACCACGTGTGACACCCCACTTTAAATAATAACGGGTGGTCAACCCTATACTAAAATAAAACATGAATCTCAAATGGATCACTCTTAGCATCAACTGACGAAACTAAAAATAAATAGGGCTAAGTACCCAAAACTATTAAAGCGGATGCCAAAATTTAAATAAAACATACAAAGGAAATCAAACCAACAGTGTAGAACTACTAGCAAGGGTCAAATGTACACATTAAACATGATAAAAGAAAGTTCTAAACACCAAAATAAAGAGCACACAAAAGGAAATATACTCGAATAAACTGTCGGGTCACAGACAGTACAACATCCATAAAGAAGAAGTATAACCAGCTACAAATAACTCTTGGGTGTAAACCCTAAATACAACATGAATCCCACCTAGATTTTCAAAGAAGTAGGAAGCATCTATAATCTAAATCATGCCACAGTCCGTAACTTCTATGGCTCCCAAGACTCTAGATAGAAAAGCATCTGGTATCCATGCGGTAGGACACCTGTAATAAACAGTATATATATATATATATATATATAGCAAAAGAGAAATATAAACGAGTCAAAGCCCGAGATGTAAAAATGTTTAGCAAGTGTGTTAACCGTGCATAATAAATATAAATGCACCATTTCATAATTAAAATGGAGTCGCACTCTCGTGAAACCCCAAACTCACCTCTCATCTACAGCGCGCACCTATGCGTGTCCTGTAACCTTAATTAAGTTACCCCACCCATATAAGGACAACCTACCTTACAAGAGGCACGACCTATACCCGCATGACCTGCCATCCTAACCTGTCCCATGAATCCTTTCCATTCTAATCCCACCAATATATATATACACAGATAAGCCTTCATAGGCTTAGGTTCCAATTATTAGTTTAAACCATTTTATAAGTTTTAGTACAACACGCATTAACATTAGGATTCAATATAAGAGTTTATTCTTAAAAAAACATACATACAAGTATTAAAGACAAAACTTCTCTCTACTCTCAACATTGCACTACGTTTCGTGTGTGGGGCATCTCGCAAAGCGAAATCCAAACAAGGAACCCCCCCGATACTGTACTCCTTGGCAATGATGATCATAAGGGTCCATTATGTAATATACACAACCTACTACTACAACTACTTAAATATTTAATACTATTTCTAAGAACATAATTAGAATCTTTCTCTAACTCATTGGGGTCGATATAACCGCAATTGTCTCTAAGTACGATCCTTCGACCCTGATAAACTAGTACAATAAAATCACCCAAGATGTACATACTAGAAAATTCGTATCAACAATCATTCATTCCTATAACCACGTATACATAACACACATAATGTACACTTTGCAATACTCATAACATAAACGGTTATAGGTTACAAAAATACTGCACCATGCTATCATCTTCCAGGAATTACTCACTTTCTCTCGGGGTCACCACCTATCGGACTATTATCACACCGCCATGGCAACAAAATCAATCATAACGTGTGGGAAACGGTCATAGTTCCTAACCGGTCAAGTGAGAACGACTCATACCTACGAATTCTCACCCACAAAAATAAAATAACACAAATAAAAATGGATGACTATGACCTGGGGACTATCCACACCCTGCTCCTCAAGCCAGGGGCTCACCCTCATCGCGCAACTTCCCATGATAGCATGTGTCGGGTATGCTCACACAATAAGTATATATATCATTGACACAGTATATATATACCATCATATATATAGATCATCATACAAGAAATATACATTCACGCCATATTTATATTCATTTAAACATCTAAGTCTCTCTATATATATGCATACCCCATCTCTAATAATTATTCATCAAGTAAAATAAGCTATCAATATGTATACAACTCTCGTAATACTCACCCTTATTACGATGCATACTTACTCAAAGAATTTTCCCTTATACAGTTCCTTACTTGACACATATTCATCCATTTCCCTTATGATATGAATAATCTTCCAATATATAAAACATTAAGTTCACTAACTCCAAGTTTACCGTATATAACAATCACTATACATTCCATCTATATCCGAATACACTTCGACATATCTAATAATAATTCCGACCATAAGTGTACACACAACTAATAGTCTGCAATCCTCAAGATCAATCCTAAATTGATTCCATGATCCCATCAATTATTGGAATCCCCATTCTCAATCACACACATATATATAACAACTATCCTGACTAGATTTACAACACCCCATTCTAGTTGATAGTATGATCCAATCGCTCGCAATTCCGACTACAGTTCAATTGTCCCTATGAAACCTTAACATTAATGCCTTTACGATTTATTCCTCGAGTGTATCTTCACTAAGGATACGCGACCACTCTCTCTCGTTGGCCCCCAATCATAACTTAATTAGAATCCTGTTGCTATAAGGATTCTGTAAAAACATCAGTCTAAATGCCCACCATACCCTCACCACTCTTTCAAAGTATCCTAAACCTTACGTCATGTCTAAGCTTACCTATGACCTCTAAATAGAACTCACATCCTTAATGAGACTCAGCACTTTATCCATATGACCCTCTCCAATACATATGTATATAAGTCCCCAAGATAACTCGATACGTACCCGCGATCTAATCATGCGAGAAACTTCCAATAAATCTTCAAAACATATCTCTTACATCATATCATCATGTCCCAAATCAAAAAACCCAATAAAAAAGGGGTAGAAATCATTCTAGAAAAACTCCACAAAATACCCCTGTTTTTGAATCGATTCGGCCCCTCCGAATTGATTCGGTCCTAGCAGCGAATCGATTCGGCCCAAATATACCTGTAAGTCTGCTACATACCGAATCTTTTCACAAGGGGCAAATCGATTCGGCCATAAAGACCTGATGCTTCTGCAACATAGTGAATTGATTCGCAAGGGGAGAATCGATTCGGCCTGTTCAGCCAGCCACGAAATGGGGTAATTTCTTCAAAACCCAAAATTCCCAAAATCCAATTTATATAACTTCCAACCATAAATCTCTAACCCAATCATGTTCCCAACACCAAAACCCATCCTATATCTAGTCTCATCAAGTTATACACCCTTAAACCCAAGTAGGAACATCAAATACAAGATTTAAATATCTAAAATCTAGGTTTTGATATATATACCCAAAATCCAATTCTTTTGCCCACAAATTATGAAATAAGACACACAAATGAAATATTTAGCAAGATTAAACACTTGCCTCGGGTTTGTAGAGGTTGAATCATCCCCAAAATCGCGTACAGGCCGAAAATCTCAAAGCTTTCTCCTCTCTCTCTCTCTCTCTCTCTCTCTCTCTCTCTTACTTTCTCCTTCTTTCTCTCTTTATTTCTCTCTCTCTTTCTTTTAAATGATATTGGCTGAATTCGTAAGCCTCTTAAACCTTTAAAACATAAATCCCAGTTTTAAATGATAATACACACTTTAAATGACTCGTTTACTCCAATTCGAGTCAAACTAACTTAATAATATTTCGGAACCGAAATAAATCCCAATGACAGTCATTTTGACTATCTCGACCCATCCAAAATCAATGGCGCACTCCCAATCATCATACTAAATACTTTAAAACGTCCTCAATTTTTGGACCTCAATTTTCAAATTTAAAATTCTCCAATTTAAATAAATTTTATTTCTCCCAAAAATTTAATTTCTCAGTCCCAAAGTCACGGGGTATTACACCACGGCTCATTGCTAATATACTCCGAGTAAAACACTTGGTTAACCTTTCGAAATGCACAAACAAATGGCTCATCTCTCACGTGGTCATTTCTCTTCAACTTGGACAAGTTAACCATGATCAAATTGGTGACAGGATCAACTTTACAATCATTTTTATCCTCAACTCTTACCCAGTCACAGTAAAATACAACCTCTTTAAAGCTTATATAATCCAATTCAAATATATTTCGGATTACACTATAGTAAGTCATTTCAGCTTCAATAAGGTTTTTATCTTTTGAGCTCGCTTGAAAGAAAGTAAGAGCCTTGTATGAAATGCCCGAGTTCTGTACATTTGTACTTTCCACGTACACTTTAGCGCCAAAAACATAACCGTTCAATCGATACTTTTTGTACTCTTGTGCCACGAATAAGGGTCTAGTGGCTAGACGAGCAAGCATTGATGTCGCATCACCCGTCTTTAAGAGCTGAGAATATATAAATTAATTATATTTGTTGCAAGTGTAATGTAACGTTATATAACGACCTTTTTCATTATAATTACCTCTTGTGTCAACCACAGCCTAAATTCGCTGTCTAATTGTACCATTATTTTTTCTCTTTTATTATTCTCACATGCTTCATATTTTCTACATATTACAAAATTAATCATGTATAAAATAATCTAAAATAATGTTAAACATTATAATAATTGAAACTTACTTTTTCCATTCTTCGACATCTTCACGTTTGTCAAATAGATAACGAGCTACTTGTTCATATTGCAAACTCGTTAATTTCACTCATTTTACCATCACTCACCACCATCATCGACGAGCTCATCAGTGTCATCAACGCTGGTCGAGTCTGGAATATATTCTCGAGTATATATTAATGACTCCACGGTGATATATTCCTCTGCAATTGATCCTGCAATGTATCACGTATTCTTGACATAATCTTTAAAAACTTTCATCAATATTTCAAATGGATACATCCATCGATATCTAACTGGACCACAAAGAAGTGCCTTGTCGCATAGGTGTACCAACAAGTGAACACTTATGTCAAAGAATGCTGGGGGAAAGTACTTCTCCAACACACAAATCTCTTCGATCACCGCCAATTTTGTGGCCACTATGTGTTCTCGATTGACTACCTTCTCACACAAGAGTGAGAAGGTAATACTAATTTTCATAATATCCCTCTGCAAATCCTTGTGCTTGGAGAAACAGTGTTTAAACAATAGAGGAACCAATCGCATGATCACATGCCAATCGTGGGACTTACACTTATGTAAATCATGAGTAGTATAATTCACAATCCTTTGCAAGTTGGACGAAAAATTAGATGGGCCCTTCAAATTATATATTGTGTCTAAAAGCACCTTCCTTTCCCCACTCGTCAAAGTAAACACACCAGGGGGAATTATTGTCCTTCCCCTACTATCTTCTTTCAACCATAGTTGTGTCTTAAGTTTCAATGGTTTAAGGTATTTCGTGCATTTTCTCCATCCTTCGAATGACTCCCCCAAGGTAAGTGCCCACAATATGTTCAACAAAGTTCTTCTCTGCATGCATCACATCCAATACATGGCGCACCGAGTTATTCTTCCAGTAAGGCAAGTCAAATAAAATTAACCTCCTAGACCATGCCTTTCTTGTCTCAGTTTCATTCCTAGTTGGGGTCTTCTTATGCTTGACATTATTAAATTTGGGATTCTTACCTGGCATATTAGGGCCACATTTAGAAGATTTATTTTCAATTTATGAACCTGAAAGTTGTCTCGGCGGTAGCCTATGTTCATCCCCGCCCAATAAAAAATTGGAACCTTTCTCAAATATGAAACTATGAGTCGGGGGTAAAAACATCCTATGGCAATGGTATACATTTTTTGAACTAAAAGATAGACGAAGAGATTCAGTCTCCCCTCCACAAATAGGACACCCCAAATAACCATGTACTACACAACCGGATAATGTCCCATAAGCTGGAAAATCATGAATTTCCCACATCAACATAGCTTTCAGCGTAAACTCTTCTTTTCTAAAAGAGTTAAATGATTGCACACCCTCTACCCATAACTCATTTAATTCTTCTACCAAAAGAGCCATGTAAACATCGATATCATCACTTGGTGCCTTTGGCCCAGATATCAACAAAGACATCATCGAAAATTCAGGTCTCATATACTGTGAATGAGGGAGGTTGAGTGGGGCTAGGATCACGGTCCATACACTCTGATTGGTGCTTAGATTTCCAAATGGATTGAAACCATCTGTTGATATAGCCAAACGAATGTTGCGTTGTTCTCGAGAAAAATCGGGATACTCATAATTCATCCTCCTCCAGGCTGTATAATTAATAGGATGATGCATGAGACTACCCCCTACTTCTTCCCTATCATGCCATGTCATTGCCTCCACTATCCATGGTAATGTGAAAAATCTCTTTAATCTAGGCCCAACGGGAAAATATTTCAACACTTTTTAAGGAACGTTTGAGGTTGTGCCTTCCTTACTAGTAGATTGGACATATCTAGGTTCATCACATACTGAACAACGATCGAAATTTTCATACTCCTTTCGGTATAGTATGCAGTCATACACACAAGCATGAATCGATTTATACTTCATTCCCAAACCTTTCAAACGATTCTTCATAACATGATAATTATTTGGAAGCATATTCTCCTTGGGTAGTAACCCCTTCACCCATTTCAGAATTCCTGTCACGCTATTACCAAACAAACCATACTGCGTCTTCAAACTGTGCAGACCACCCATGGCATGTAAAGTTATTTGATCTTTCTCACAGCTAGAGTATAACAGTTGGGTCGCCTTAAATTTTAAACTTTGTTAGTCATCGTCAAGGTTTATCGTGATATCTTCACGAGCACTTAAACCTTGTACATCATCAGTAACCTCATTCTCCTCTGCTTCATAAACTCCGTACGCATCATCAACTAAATCCTCTAACATATTATGATCTACGTCATCCCCTTCTACATCTATCCTACTTGTTGAAGGTTGTTGTGAAGGTTGTTCGGGGATAAAAGGAACTTTTAATTCACCGTGAAAACTCCAAAATTGATAACTATCTTGCATACCTGATCTTAACAAATGTAGTTCAACTGTTTTCCACTCAAACACTTTACCATTCTCATACTTAGCACACGGAGACGAAAACTCGTCATCATTATGACATCTCTTTGTGTATTTCACAAATTCATTAGCATCTCTGCGAAACACATCCCCCATTCTATTTGCCTCACCCATCCACTCTTTGTATTTCAGATATTCCATCACAGCTACCACAACTAATCACCTATTAAAGGTAAGAAGAGTATATTCATGGATTAGTATAAATAAAATTTAGATTTATAGTATGCTTTATTTAATTATATCTTTGATTCTTAAATTTCAAATTTAAATTTTATAATAGAAATTCCTATTTCCTCCATCTCCTCTAAAGGGTGAGTGGTCCTATCCCATTCAACCACCGCATATTTCTGTAATATAGTTAACAAATCATGTACATTGTTATGATTTGAGAAAAATTTGGCAGCATATCCCCATAGTTCTCTAAGTACATGACGTAAATCGACAAGTGTGAGTATTATTTCAATTGATCAATTGAAATAACAGTCACACTTGTCAATCTAGTATATACCTGTCACACCCCGCAAAATTCGACAGACGGGGTGGCCAGCCACCGCCGCCGAACTATACCGGGCGTGAACTAAATAAAATACCATTCTTAGCATGAGACAGATATGAGACATAAATAATCAGTCCATAAGATAAATAATTGAATAAATCTCAAATAATCACAAATAACTAAGCGATAAAAGATTCATCACATGCTAACTCCAAAAATCAATTCTCCAATAATGATTAAATAAAACCTGAATAACAAAGATCTGAATAATCCAACATAAATCCTTTAAACAACTTTGGAACCGAATGGCCCAATAAAACTCCAATGAAGTCTCATACTGAAATACGACTGGAAAAGAAAGTCTAAACTAAAACAAAGCGATAAAGTAAATCAGCTCCAGCTGCTCCTCCAAATGATAACTCCGATAAACTTATGCAGCTTCTCTAATTCTAATCCTGAAAAAGATTAGTCAACGCATGGGTCAGAGCCAAAGCCCCGAGCAAGAATACACACTACTCCCCTCAAATAGGATCCTTGAATCCAGACAGTAGCATTATACGCAATAAATATCACAATAGAATATTTTAAATTAAACAGGATAATTAAACGCGATAGATATAAACCACTAACTACCCGCATAAATCCCCATTTATAAAGGTACACCAATATGATTTTAAATTCCCAAGTCTCACGATGTGAATTTAATTATATTAACCAACTTTTATTATTGTTCTCACTTTTTATTAAAGTGTCACACTTCCCCTTGTCAATCGCCCTCTGACCCGTTTACTGTCGGCCCCGACACATGACAAGGTTACCCTTGTCAATCGCACTCTGACCCGTTTACTGTCGGCCCCGACACATGACAAGGTTCCACACACGACACGACATAAATCGCCCTCTGGCCCGTTTAAACTGTCAGCCCCGACACATTATGTCGCCACAAATTTTAATACCCGTTTTTATCTTAGGCATTAATTCTCAATTTCTCAATTTCACAATTTGAATTACCCCACCCTTTTTAATCGATGTGAGATCCTCAAAATACCCCTTAGTCCCATACATAAGGGTCCCCAAGTTATCAATACGTCCTATCCTATGTATAGGAGGATTTTCTAACATAAATCTTAACTTAGTCTCGTTCTTAAACTACCGTAGCGACGATAAAGTAAGAAAAATCAGCTCACCCTCAAGATGATAAAAACGCGATAATCTACCCTCACTAGTCCCATACCTAGAAGGCGTAAATCATCAAAAGGCATACCCACTAGTCCCATAACTAGAAGGCATCCTAAAATATAGGGAGAGCAATAATACCCATCAACCCGTCGTCACAAAGGTAACATCATAATACCAACAAGTCACACAAACAAGCATAATTAATCAATATATAAAACTACGCATGATAGTCCAATTCAATTAAATCTTTAATTTAATTATCACAACGTCAACAATACCCAAATAATCTCATTTAATTATTTTAAATTAAATATACCGAGTTTCCATCATATATTTATCAAAACCAAATTTTATTATCTCTACATGTATTACATGAGTTATACGCGCCCAAAAATCAGTTATTTTAGAGATAGGGTTTTTCCACATGCAACCTACACCAATAAAATCCAAAATCACTCATGAATCCTACGTACCCAAAGGGTTATGAATATTATTCAGATTAAAAGATTTTTGTAAAAACAGCCCCATGATTAGTATTCAATTTTTCTAATTAAGTTACTAATTATTTTTAAGAAAACATGTAATTAAGTGTTTAGGCGACACTTAAAGCGCATAATACTAAAGGAAAAGAATAGAGTATTCATGCCTGTGAAGATCGTGTTGAAAATCTGATTAGAAATCTGGATTCCTCTCGAAAAATTAGCAAAAGAGTGTTCTTGAACGATCTTGATTAAACCCCAATTAAGCCTTCAAAAACTTGTGTCAAAACTTGTGACAAAAACTTGATTTTGTTGAAGGTTGATGATTATGAGTGAGAGGAAAAATATTTGGAATTGTTCTCTGATGAAAAACTGAAGAAAAAGTGATTATGAGAAGTCCCCCTACGGATTAACAAGGTTATATAGTGATTAGGAGTCCTAATCCTACACAACTCTAAAAAAAAAAGCTCACAGCGCACGTTTTCTGGGAGGGTCGATCGATCTACCCCCCCGTCGATCGATCGATCACCCCGAAAAACTGACAGTTTGCCCAAAAAATGCCATAAGGCAAAAATATTGTAAAATCAATATAAAATCCGTTTTAACTCCGATTTTAATTCCGCTTGAAGTTTTGTTCTTCTAAAATCATAACCAACATACTTAGCCAATAAAAATTTTAAAATTCAAAATTTTATTTTTCTCGAAAATTCCAATTAATTAATTAAAATAATAAATAAAAATACGGGGTGTTACATACTTCCCCACTAGCAAAGAATTTCGTCCTCGAAATTAGACGAAGCATACTCATCAACGCATAAATCTCGCAAAAGAAAATAAGGCTCATATATGCCTACCCGTAGAATGGCATAATTGGGCGCCCATACACCCAATCCTACGCGCACCTACCCCACGAACAACAAAATAATATATATTGCCTATATACATACACATAACTATGAAAATAACGGCGTACCACATGCTCTCACAAATCCCCCACTCGATCCTATATCTGAAATCATCAAAATTCCAACTTCCTCAAATTAAATCTCAAGATCAAAAATCGATACATACGGTACCTAACACCTGTACTAAAATCTCCAAAAAAATTATCGTCTCCAAAATCCATTCAAAGGATCCCCACATCAAGCTTACTAATTCTAAACTCAATGTCTACAACGTCCTTAATTCAAAACTTCACATCTCCAAGAAACACATCTAACACGTATGCTAGAACATCTACATTAAGAAATACGAATCACAAAGGGAATCAAAGATCGGCAACGCGGAAACTAAACGGACTCATAACCTACGAGACCTAAGACCATGCTCTGATACCATCTGTCACACCCCGAAAAATTCGACAGACGGGGTGGCCAGCCACCGCCGCCGAACTATACCGGGCGTGAACTAAATAAAATACCATTCTTAGCATGAGACAGATATGAGACATAAATAATCAGTCCATAAGATAAATAATTGAATAAATCTCAAATAATCACAAATAACTAAGCGATAAAAGATTCATCACATGCTAACTCCAAAAATCAATTCTCCAATAATGATTAAATAAAACCTGAATAACAAAGATCTGAATAATCCAACATAAATCCTTTAAACAACTTTGGAACCGAATGGCCCAATAAAACTCCAATGAAGTCTCATACTGAAATACGACTGGAAAAGAAAGTCTAAACTAAAACAAAGCGATAAAGTAAATCAGCTCCAGCTGCACCTCCAAATGATAACTCCGATAAACTTATGCAGCTTCTCTAATTCTAATCCTGAAAAAAATTAGTCAACGCATGGGTCAGAGCCAAAGCCCCGAGCAAGAATACACACTACTCCCCTCAAATAGGATCCTTGAATCCAGACAGTAGCATTATACGCAATAAATATCACAATAGAATATTTTAAATTAAACAGGATAATTAAACGCGATAGATATAAACCACTAACTACCCGCATAAATCCCCATTTATAAAGGCACACCAATATGATTTTAAATTCCCAAGTCTCACGATGTGAATTTAATTATATTAACCAACTTTTATTATTGTTCTCACTTTTTATTAAAGTATCACACTTCCCCTTGTCAATCGCCCTCTGACCCGTTTACTGTCGGCCCCGACACATGACAAGGTTACCCTTGTCAATCGCCCTCTGACCCGTTTACTGTCGGCCCCGACACATGACAAGGTTCCACACACGACACGACATAAATCGCCCTCTGGCCCGTTTAAACTGTCAGCCCCGACACATTATGTCGCCACAAATTTTAATACCCGTTTTTATCTTAGGCATTAATTCTCAATTTCTCAATTTCACAATTTGAATTACCCCACCCTTTTTAATCGATGTGAGATCCTCAAAATACCCCTTAGTCCCATACATAAGGGTCCCCAAGTTATCAATACGTCCTATCCTATGTATAGGAGGATTTTCTAACATAAATCTTAACTTAGTCTCGTTCTTAAACTACCGTAGCGACGATAAAGTAAGAAAAATCAGCTCACCCTCAAGATGATAAAAACGCGATAATCTACCCTCACTAGTCCCATACCTAGAAGGCGTAAATCATCAAAAGGCATACCCACTAGTCCCATACCTAGAAGGCATCCTAAAATATAGGGAGAGCAATAATACCCATCAACCCGTCGTCACAAAGGTAACATCATAATACCAACAAGTCACACAAACAAGCATAATTAATCAATATATAAAACTACGCATGATAGTCCAATTCAATTAAATCTTTAATTTAATTATCATAACGTCAACAATACCCAAATAATCTCATTTAATTATTTTAAATTAAATATACCAAGTTTCCATCATATATTCATCAAAACCAAATTTTATTATCTCTACATGTATTACATGAGTTATACGCGCCCAAAAATCAGTTATTTTAGAGCTAGGGTTTTTCCACATGCAACCTACACCAATAAAATCCAAAATCACTCATGAATCCTACGTACCCAAAGGGTTATGAATATTATTCAGATTAAAAGATTTTTGTAAAAACAGCCCCATGATTAGTATTCAATTTTTCTAATTAAGTTAAGAAAAGATGTAATTAAGTGTTTAGGCGACACTTAAAGTGCATAATACTAAAGGAAAAGAATAGAGTATTCATGCCTGTGAAGATCGTGTTGAAAATCTGATTAGAAATCTGGATTCCTCTCGAAAAATTAGCAAAAGAGTGTTCTTGAACGATCTTGATTAAACCCCAATTAAGCCTTCAAAAACTTGTGTCAAAACTTGTGACAAAAACTTGATTTTGTTGAAGGTTGATGATTATGAGTGAGAGGAAAAATATTTGGAATTGTTCTCTGGTGAAAAACTGAAGAAAAAGTGATTATGAGAAGTCCCCCTACGGATTAACAAGGTTATATAGTGATTAGGAGTCCTAATCCTACACAACTCTAAAAAAAAAGCTCACAGCGCACGTTTTCTGGGAGGGTCGATCGATCTACCCCCCCATCGATCGATCGATCACCCCGAAAAACTGACAGTTTGCCCAAAAAATGCCATAAGGCAAAAATATTGTAAAATCAATATAAAATCCGTTTTAACACCGATTTTAATTCCGCTTGAAGTTTTGTTCTTCTAAAATCATAACCAACATACTTAGCCAATAAAAATTTTAAAATTCAAAATTTTATTTTTCTCGAAAATTCCAATTAATTAATTAAAATAATAAATAAAAATACGGGGTGTTACAATACCCAGAGAACATTAGGATACGACTGCATAACTTCCTCCAAAAGTAACAACTTTAAGCCACTAAGAATATGATTATACAAAAATTATGTTGTCCCAAACTGTCCAAACGGGACAATTTCAGAGATCTCATTACAGGGGTAATGACTCTCGAATAGGTCTAAGGGCTATTGAATGCGTACGCATAAGAACTAGAAGGATAGTATCTATGCGCACTATATGTAATTTCAAGTATATATATATATTGCTCGTTAGAAAAAGTAATTTTAAAAAATAGTTGAAAAATTCAACCCCTATATGGACAATAACCTAGTGGTCATGCCATTTTTAAAATTAACCAACACAACATCGATCCACTATAATCCAACCGCAATGGCAACAACAAATGTGTATCCCGTACTCCTTCTAATTCATCCAGTCAATTAATTCTTTTCATCAATTAAACTAACAATTAAAGTATACAATTATTAATTTAATAACTTACAATGAGGGGCAATCCTACTTTCATATATTAATTTACTAAAAAAATTAATAATCAATCAATTCGTTTACAAGGGACACTACTTGCATATGAGGAAAAATATCGAATAAACCAATCAAAATTTAATAAAAAAAATTAACAACTACGCCCCCCCCCCCCCCCCATCCCCCTCTCCCAACAAACACGCATGCACCCCCCCCCCCTCGCATCATTTCCCCTCCCTCTCATACGAACAAACATGCACATACACGCACACTACACACATATATACGCACACACGCGCGCACATACACATATTCGCACATACACATACACACATGTAGCCACCCTGCCCCCTCCCCCCCACCCTTCCCCACTCCCTTCCCCCACCACACACACACACACAACCCCACCCCCTCCTCTCCTCTCCCCACCCCCATCCCCCACCACACACACGCACACACATACACACGCAGATATATACACACACACACGTACACACGCGCGCAGATATATACACACACACACATATATATAAATGGAAGAGAGAGAGAGAGAGAGAGAGAAACCAACCTGAAAGTAGAGAGAGAGAGGGAGAGCAGCTCATAGAGAGAGAGAGAGAAATTGGAGGGAAACAAAATGGTGAGAAAAAAAGGAGGGAAAAGGGTTTTTTGCTGCTAAACTTGTCACGGTCTTTGACGGTGACAAGCCCGTGACAACTGTACTTGTCACGGTTATTGACCGTGACAATACCTTGTCACGGACTTGTCACGATCAATGATCATGACAAAAAATGCATGTTTTTTTGTCACGGTCAATGACCGTGATAAGTCTGGAAGGCTAAAGGGTGCCAATTTGGCCTTTTTAGTGTAGTGATGTTTTTTTTATTGAAACCTCTCCCCCACATTCCATTTCCATCCTTTTCTTACCCAATTACGAAAAATTCATTCCCCCTCCTCCTACCACCTTCATCCACTTGCAAGAGCAACCCTTCAACAATCAAGATCAATCTTAAAGCTTCTGAAGAAAGTCCAAGCCTTTCACTCTCTCTTTAAATTTCATTATTTTCGCATTAGTTATTTAGTTCTCACTTTATCATTTCACCTTTATTAGTTCACACATATTTGCACATACTATATTTTCTATTAAAAAAAGGAAGAAAAAGAAGTTTGTTTATTAATACTAAACGAGAATTTCTCACTACATTTTCTCACATGTAAACATCCTTTTTCCACACACACACATATAATAAAGCCCCCGATTGGATTTTTGGGATAATACCACCCCCGTGTTGCATGCAAATTACATGGACTTTAATGCCTTTTTAGGCTACGTAGGCGTCTCAGGTAAAATCCAAAATTTGAGTCCTCCTTTCCTATTTTCCTATATTTGTTCATATATTATTTCTACATATTATATTTGTGATTCATGCTCATGTTTTGTCCAATTTATACCATCATTATTCTATAAACGATCGATGACCCGACAAATGCACACATTATATTTTTAATTACTATTTTTGGAACATTCCTACAGCCATCCTTGCTCCGCCTTTCTCCATGATGCGAGTCAAGTAATTTCATTCTCCATTTATATATATACGCACACACACACACTTAATGGAGTTATTAAGGAGAAGGATAACACATACCCATAAGAGGCCGAAAGGGTGGAATGGGTTCGTAATACCTTCCCATTCCAATACTTATCCCCTGAATCCTTGAACTAATTTGTTTTGTAAGCATCCGTATGTATTTCATGTTGTTCTCTCGAGGAGACAACATTTTTCCCCTATTTAGTGCAAAATAGGCTGGAGACTACATTTCCATACACCACCTCACATTTGACAATGACCAAAGTGCCCCAAGGAAGGTCACGAACCCCCTCCGATTTGGGAGACTAGATGGCCATAGTGGCGACTACGCTAGGGACTTTATTTGTCTTAAGAGGGATAGACTCTATTCTTACATGGGTGTTAACATTTTCCGATGTGATTAATATGTTCCCTCTTTCCACTATTACTTATTGTATATATTCACCTCGTGTTTATATCACTTCTCGATCATTTTTTACCTTCCCGCACTTGTAAATACCCTCCATTTACACCTCACAATACTTACACTTGTACGTAGGATCACTTATATCCACATGTTTCACACACCACATAGAATATCCATGCTTAAGCTTCACTAGCACACACCTCCACTTATCACACTTGTAGTTGATCCATGCTTAGGTTTAGTACCACACACTCGCTTGTAGATATTTACGTAACACTCACTCACTTGTATCCATGCTTAGTGTTAGTGTAGTCTCATGCTCCATGATAGATTTAATTTTCATGGTACTTGTACATTCTTCCCTATTAGTACAGTGCTTCTTTTACTCATAATGTAAAATAAAAGACTCTCTCCATAATATTCTAATAAAAAATCATGCATTTTGCACATTACATCACCAAGAGCATGTCAATTATTCAAAATTTTATGCCGTACTGGGGGGGTCATTTTGTGATGGGTGCTAGTCCGGTTGATCGTAGGCAGCCAAAGCAATATGACTCTCACCGTCCATTAGCCTAATACATTCGATGTATATCGAACGGTTCTCCCCACGTCATACCGCTTAACTGAACTCATAACGGGAGGTATATAGCAGGGAAGTCATTGACGTACGTCGAGTGTATCTGATACGACGCAAATATTACGTATTTCACCCGTTAACCTACGCGTTATTAACCCCCTCGGGTATCTTAATCCCTATACTTATGCTCATTCACCAGACAACCTCGGATTTCTATATATACATGATTTGCAGGGGTTAATTGAGCTTTTGTAGGTGTTTCGATGCTTAGTATGAAGTTTGGACGCTTTCCGAAAAAGTTTCGTCGACTTTTGCAGCTTCGGGGGCATTTTAGTAACTTCAACATTCGGGTTTGAATCCCGAGATCTTCACGGAAGTTGAATCCCTATGATTTCTCTTCGCGTGGCCACCGACGGTGCATGAATCCGAGTTGTATCGATGGAGTTATGGCATTTTTAGGATGGTTTTTACTTCAAATTCACACTCAATGGAACATTCAAGGGCATTTTAGTCATTTCATATTTTTGTTTTTTAGCCTAATGTCTTCTTGGATGTTGTATCCCTCTGAGTTATCTTCGCGTATCCTCCGGCCGTGCCTAATTCCGAGCTATACCGAAGAAATGGCGGCATTTTCCGTAAAACAGGACAAAGCTGCGGAATTGCAGACCTGTAGGGGTGAATCGATTCGGCCAAAAGCCGAATCGATTCGGAATGCACCAGAATGGCAATTATGAATTTCCCCTATTTTCGAATCGATTCGGCCCAAATCCGAATCGATTCGTCCCTGTAGATTTTTGTTTTTCTTCCCTTTAATTACAAGTTTGCCATGGGATATTTGGTATATAACTCATTTTCTCTCATTTGAGAGAAATATCTCTTCATTTTATCTTAGTTTAGGGTTAGGGTTTTGAGAGCTCTTCTTCTTCCTCATTTGATGTGACAAATTTTGGGTATTGTAAGTTGGATTTTTCATTACCCCTACCATTAATATAGTTAATTTCTTGATATATTTCCATTGATGTCATTTATATCTCTTGCCTAGATTAATTTATTTCTTGCTTAATTAGTTTATCGCTTTGTTAATTAGTTTAGTTCATGATGTACCCTTAGAGAAATAGGGTCGGGATTTTGTTCTGCCATTTACGGGTTTGGACATCGAAAGTTAGGGTTTTGTGTAAAATTGCATTTAATTGAAACCTCGCGTATTAAAGTTGGATTATTATGCGTTTAACTTTCTTTGTCACGCAATGTTAGTGTTTATAGCGATAATTCGAATTTAATCTGTGTGTGACCATTTTTCGTTAAATGTTTAATCTCTAAACTTTGGATTAAATTTCTTATTGTGTGATATTTATGATTAATTAAAAATGCTCGATTAAATTGCTTTCGAGCCTTAACTCTAATTAGTAGTTATTTCGATCCGTGTGCTTTACTTTTATGTAGCGTAACTTATTCTTTTCTTTTTCCACCATTCCCAACTGTCACCTTTTACACTTTTATTCTGGAATTTTTAAAACAATTAAAATAAAAAATTCAATCACTACCTATGGATTTCTTACGATACCCGGCTTACCGTTGTGCTTGCCTCGCAAGTGTAGTAGTAGCTTAGGTTTTTGTATTGAGTTGACGAACCGATAACAACGATTTGCGTATTACACTACGCACGGTTTGCGCTCGATCAAAATGGCGCCGTTGTCGGGGAGTGTGTTTTAGATTGTAATTGTTTTATTATTTCGTAATATTTCTTTCATTCATATTTGTATTCTTTATTTTCTCCTTTCTTTTTGACTTGTGCTAGATTGTTTCGAGAAATTGAAATTTTAGTGCTTTCCGCTTTTGTTGAATAGCTTATTTTGAAATGTCTCGCTCTTATGCTTTAGATAACCTTAATTGTTATGAGAATTGTTTTCCAAGTTATACTCCCAAAACAATGAGAGAATGCCTACAAATTCTTGAAGATGAACGCATTGAGCGTGAAATTCAAGAGTACGTAAGTAATCCCTCATCGCCCTGTGAGGATAATTTGGAATGCGAGGAATCCATTAGCTATGAGCAACCCCCACAAGAAGATGTTATGTGTTATGAGTTTGATTATGAGTTAATGATAATGGAAATGAATGACCAATCCGAAAGTCCTCAAGCTTGGTTTTTAGAAAATGATGCCAAGCTCGATGAGATTATTTCTTTACAAAATCGGGTCGAGGTTGAAACATGCGTTTCACCTCCACCCCTTTTTGTTGAAGAAATCATTGAGAGTGATCCAATCTTTAACACTTTCGATTTTGAACCTCTTGTTAATGCTTCCAATTGTATTGAGGTTAATGGTCATTCTTTTCCTTTATTCCCTAATATTCCCGAACAGTTAAATTTATCACAAGAATCGGTTGAAAGTCTTGAGGACTTTGACCCGATTCTTGAACTAGTATGTTATTTTGAGATGATTCATCTCATGGTCTTTTCACTTTCACTTTCCCCACCTCCCCTTCCAATTAAAGAATCTTGGGGATGTGATTTTGATTTTTCTGAGACTAATGTAGTCTTGTCCCCCGTAGTATCCAAATCCCCCATCGTCCGCCCAAAATTTTAAATTGGGGATGGTTCACTTTTTTCACCACCCACATGCCTTCCGTTGTTCAAACGGAATTCTTATTTTTCGGGAGGCATGTTCACTTTGGAGGGTCCACCGTTGATCTTTTAAAGTCAAATCCCTTTTTGGGTGGACCCTCAACTATTTAGACTTCTAGTGTATAGTTAGTGTGTAGTCTAAATAGTAGGTTGTAAATAGTTAGCTTTTCATTTTTTTTCTTTCCGTTTTATTTAGTTTAGTGTAATTAGTTAACTTTTTGTTATTTGTTTTTGCTATGCTCGGTACTAACTTGTTTTGTATATTTTTTTGGACTTGTGCTTATGGAGACCGCTCTAATTTTGGGTAATATCGTTCTTTTCCTCTCTTTGTGTTGTGTTCTTAATGCGCATTGAGGACAATGCAACATTTAAGTTAGGGGGTGTAGGATATTTTATCAATTTCTTTGTTTTGTCCATGGATTTGCTCACATTTAGTTACTAAATATGCCTTTTTGTGAAGAATTTGAAATTTTGGAAAAATATTTTCTTTCTTTTTTCTCCTTTGTTGGGCATTTTGCCTTGTTTTCGATGATAAATTTTAATAATTGCCCGATCCAATATACAACTCAACGATGCATGTTCTCGATTTTAGAAGTTATTAGACTTTAGTCTTAATTATTGATATTATGAATAACTTAATGAATTAAGCATTAATCCCACGAGCACATGCACTTATCTTGTTATATTGATTTGGTTTAAGATTTTTATAACTCGGTAATCTTTTGTTGCATTGTATATACTTACACCGAGTAAGATTTGTACCTTTCATCATTCGTGAGTGTATACACTATTCTTTTCTCATTGAAAACGTTGAATTCGTTGGTAATCTCACTATTCTTTCATTTGATCGTTCATTAATTGAGTTCATACTTGAAATGTGTTAGTTGATCATGATTTTCATATATTGTTTTGACTCTAGAATTGCGTAAACTTTATGAAATGATCATAGGCCATCTTTGTTATATCGCCCATATTGACCTCCCTCGCCTTTTATATTTTCTCTTGTCAACCCCTTTGAGCCTAAATATTAACCTTTCATTTCATTATCCAAAATTCCATAACCAACTCCAAATTGGAGTTATACACCATACATATTACCTTACATACCTTTGTTTGGAATGTTGGTTGGGATTGAATGATGTTGTGTAGTGTGGTTGCAATTTAGGAATATGTGAGTTTGAAAAGTAAAGAAAAGTGATGTGAAAAAAGTGAAGAAAATGAGAAAGAAAAAAGCAAAAGAAAACAAAAGAAAACATGAGAAAAAGAAGAAAACAAAAGAAAGAGAAAGTTGTATATGTTATGTATATAGTTCAATAAGCTTTGATTACTCTCCAATTGTATATCTAATGCCTTTTTAAAACTTGTTTTTCAATTTTGTTATTGCCCGCATTTTCCCTTTATCCCTAGTTTCATCCCCAAACAATTTGAATCCGTATATACATCCCTTTCATTTCGTACCCTAGACGAACCTACATTACAAGCCTATTAAAGTCCTATGTGATCTTAAGGTGCATTTAATTTAAAAGTTAAAATAGTTTTGATAATCTGTGAAAATGCCTTTCGCCTCTTTTTATGTGCAATATCTTTCATTGAGATTACAATTTTTCATTTTATATATAGCGTTCTTCATTCGTAACATGTGCGCGGCCTAGTTTCCATTTACATTTACTCTTTATGCCCGCATGTTCCGTGTGTTACCTCCCTGTTTCAAGTGAATTTCATTTGATGAGTGTAATGCCCGTGAGGATCGAATGTATGCTTGATTTATTTAATATCCGATTTATTTAAGTTTTTTCCAAATCATACTTTGCATGTGCTCTCCCCCCTCCCACTTTTAAAGTTTCAATTCTATGAGGTGCATTCAACCTGTTAATAATAACGGACTTTAGCTTGAATTCGTTCAATATGCTAATAATGCATTTGAAATCTTTTTCGTTGTTGTTGAGTTTATCGCATGTTGGGTTGGGCATATTTTGAGGAAACTATATGATGTTTGTGGGTTTCATCCCTGAAAACCCTCACGAGACGACACTCGTCCACTAGGGTAACCTAGGGGTGTAACGGCTTATTGCATACACTAAATGCAATCGTTCACCCGCGAAAGTGGCTTTTATCTCTTTTGTACATATATCCTTTTTTATGGTTTTCTTGTAGTGCTTGTTGTTTCCAATTTCATTGATAGGGACTAGCAATGTGTAAGTTAGGGTGTGTGATACGACGCAAATATTACGTATTTCACCCGTTAACCTACGCGTTATTAGCCCCCTCGGGTATCTTAATCCCTATACTTATGTTTGTTAACCAAACAACCTCGAATTTCTATATATACATGCTTTGCAGGGGTTAATTGAGCTTTTGTAGGTGTTTCGATGCTTAGTATGAAGTTTGGACACTTTTCAAAAAAGTTTTGTCGACATTTGCAGCTTCGGGGGCATTTTAGTAATTTCAACATTCGGGTTTGAATCCCGAGCTCTTCATGGAAGTTGAAGCCCTATGATTTCTCTTCGTGTGGCCACCGACAGTGCATGAATCCGAGTTGTATCGATGGAGTTATGGCATTTTTAGGATGGTTTTTACTTTAAATTCACACTCAATGGCACATTCAAGGGAATTTTAGTCATTTTATATTTTTTTTATCCTAATGTCTTCTTGGATGTTGTATCCCTCTGATTTATCTTCGCGTAGCCTCCGACCGTGCCTAATTCCGAGCTATAACGAAGAAATGGCGGCATTTTCCGTAAAACAGGACAAAGCTGCAGAATTGCAGACCTGTAGGGGTGAATCGATTCGGCCAAAAGCCGAATCGATTCGGAATGCACCAGAATGGCAATTAAGAATTTCCCTTGTTTTCGAATCGATTCTTCCCAATTCCGAATCGATTTGGCCCTGCATATTTTTATTTTTCTTCCCTTTAATTACAAGTTTTCCATGGGATATTTGGTATATAACTCATTTTCTCTCATTTGAGAGAAATATCTCTTCATTTTAGCTTAGTTTAGGGTTAGGGTTTTGAGAGCTCTTCTTCTTCCTCATTTGGTGTGACAACTTTTGGGTGTTGTAAGTTGGATTTTTCATTACCCCTACCATTAATATCGTTGATTTCTTGATTTATTTCCATTGATGTCATTTATATCTCTTGCCTAGATTAATTTATTTCTTGCTTAATTAGTTTATCGTTTTGTTAATTAGTTTAGTTCATGATGTACCCTTAGAGAAATAGGGTCGGGATTTTGTTCCGCCATTTACGGGTTTGCACATCGAAAGTTAAGGTTTTGTGTAAAATTGCATTTGATTGAAACCTCACGTATTAAAGTCGGATTATTATGCGTTTAACTTTCTTTGTCACGCAACGTTAGTGTTTATAGCGATAATCTGAATTTAATCCGCATGTGACCATTTTCCGTTAACTGTTTAATCTTGTAACTTTGGATTAAATTTCTTATTGTGTGATGTTTATGCTTAATTGAAAATGCTCAATTAAATTTCTTTCGAGCCTTAACTCTAATTAGTAGTTGTTTCGATCCGTGTGGCAGGATGCAATCCCGATCCTCGCTTTACTTTTGTGTAGCGTAAATTATTCTTTTCTTTTTCCACCATTCCCAACTATCACCTTTTACACTTTTATTGTGGAAGTTTTAAAACAATTAAAATCGAAAATTCAATCACTCTCTATGGATTTCTTAAGATACCTGACTTACCGCTGTGCTTGCCTCGCAAGTGTAGTAGTAGCTTAGGTTTTTGTATTGAGTTGCCGAACCGATAACAACGATTTGCGTATTACACGACGCACAGTTTGTGCTTGATCAATATTGAATTCTCTCTCACACGTATTCTCCCCATATGGTATATAATGAGGTAATTCACATTAACTCAAGTATAACAAATGACTTTTCAACACGTACCGATTGGCCTCAAAAGTAAAAATTATATCCTGGAAGTTGATATTATACCTTTTGGGTATATGTCATTGTAGAGTAAAAGACATTCAATCAAAAATCCCCTTTGGTACCTACAAACACAATAAAAATGTAAATTGACAAGTAAGGGTTCAATCCGCGCTCCTTAATGTGGACAAGAGTAAGGTGAAGACAATGTGTAATTTTTAAAATAATTTTGAAGGGATATTTATACTACTAATTACGAACTCAAATTAAAACTACACTAATAAATAAAGAAAATGATAAAGTGAGCTAAATATGAGGAGAAAATAATTATGAGAAAATTCAAGGGATTAAACTTCACCACTTAACCTATTTATTTTCATTAATTAGTTTGTCTATTTGAAATGACCCAATATATATATAAATTCACAAATCAACTCTCATTGCAAATGTAAAATTACATATATTCCTTCTAGAAAATTAATATTTAAATTTCACATACTCCCAAAAATTAGATTTAAACATTTTCTAATAAATCACCCGCTAGGGAAAATTTACTAAAAGTATTTTAAATCATTACAAGTAACATTTTTAGAGTAGTGAAATTCAATCTATAATATCATTTAAAACTTGCCTATCTCTAGTTTAATTAATAAATAAATATTATAATCTGAATTTTTGATTTTCTCTCAAAAATAATTCACCCTCTCTCGAGGTGTAAATATAGATTGTAAAATTTTAATATTAATATTCAAAGGGGCATAATAAATAAACAAACTGAAAATAAAAATAATTAAGTTAAGGGTTTCATCTCACCCCTTTAATGGGGTATTTAGCCTCTCATTATGGTATTATAACATATAAAATGTAATAATGACACAATAATAGGCATACAAAATAAAAAGGAATGAGAATAAATAAATAAATCAAGTCTCCTTGAGTTTGACATTAACTTCCAACCTTTGACATGAATAGTAACCCACAAATATGAGTTTTACAATACCATAAAAAAATAATGTCACTCACTCACAATTTGTTTCTTACAAATATAATAACCCTCACTATAAAAAAATAGAAAATAATAACTAAAAACTGAACCAAAAATTGTGCTAAAAAAATGGAGCTCCTAAACTAAAAAAAATCACAGTACTCTTGCACTGTTCTAATTCTTCCTCCTTTTGCTATGAAGATATGGTCTTATTTTATAAGAGGCATGTGGGTCTAGGGTTAAAATTAGAAGGTGTAATGGATGAGGGTAGTTTTGGAAAAAGGGATATAAGTTTAGCGTGTGACTTTTATTTTAGGATAATGGCAGATGCTTAGGATGTGGGGCAAAGTATTCTTGTCCAATTGGGTAAGATTTTTTGGGTTATGGGTCAGAGGTGTTAGAGGACTACTGGTAGCAAGTATTGGTTTTAGGGGCAGCTGATTCGGAAGTGGGACGTCTCGGGTTACACGTAGGTGATTTTGAGGTTATATAGGTTAGGTGTTAGCTGCTGGCAAGTTCAATTAATGGTGTATGGGTTTTGACCGAAGTTTGTGGTCTCAGCAAATTTTGGCCGGAGTTATAAGGTCGCCGGATTCGTGGAGTTAGCGGGTTGAGCATCCGGGTTGGAGAGTTCCGACCTAGGTAGTAGATGAGAAGTAAGTTGAGTTTGGATTGTTGTTGGGTTTTTGGTAATGGAGGTTTAGAGAAAGAACATGTGGTTAGAGGTTGAAGATGGGTGAGGTAAGATTGGGTGGAGTAGGGAATATGGGTGTAAGGGGTGTGTGTGTGTGTGTGTTTAATTCTGTACTAAAAATTAAAATAAAAACTAATTAGTGTTAAAGACTCAACTAAAAATAAAATTAATAAAAATTTAAACTAAAAAAAATAAAATCTACAAAAACAAAATAAAAGAAATAAAATCCTAACTTGCCAAAAATTAAATATTTAGAAATAAATAAAATAAAATAAAATATACAAAATCTTTAAAACTAGAAAATTAAAGTCCTAATAAAAGACAAAAATAAAGCTATCCTAATAAAAATAAAGCTAAATAAAATAAAAATTAAAAATTAAAAATAAAAATAAAGATTAAAACTTACACCTAAATAAAAATATTCGACGTAAATAAATTCTAAAATATATACAAGACTAAACAAAATGTAAAATAAATTCTAAAAAATTAAAAACGGCTCAATTAAAAATTAAAAAAAATCTGAAAACTCGAAACAAAACAGACACATGGGTCATGACAGGATATGGATGGTCTGGGATTGGTTTAGAGGACAAGGTAGGTATGGAGATTGGGATTAGCTCATTTTAACCGCATTTGCCCTAATTTATTACTTTTGAAACCACAAACGGCGTTTGACCTACAAAATAAACGTATATGCGCATAAGACCTATTTTATCAAGAATTAGCAATTAAAAACCATCTATTTGGGGTATAAATATAACACTTTTTGGTGTTTATCAAACCTCCCAAATAAAACATTTCTAGTCCTCTAGCAAAATAGAAAGAAAGAAAGGTAAGAAACCAAAAGTGTACCACTTTCGCGAGAACTTGCGATTGCATTTAGAATGTACAACAAACCTTTAAACCTATAGGTTGCCCTACACGACGAGTCTTGTCTCGTGAGGGTTTGTAGGGAATATACCCATAAAATTCTTTATTTGAACAAGGCAGTTAATCTCATCTTTAGATAGAGAAATATCACACAATTCATCATACGAGAAATGAACTATGTAGTATGTTAAACATAACTCACTTAAAACCCAAGGAAAATCCTTTCTAGAACTCAACGTGCATAGTGTTAATGACTAAAAATGGTTTTAAGTATCATAAGAGTAATATATAGATCACCTTTTAAAATCAATGCTTAGACTTCTAAATTTCACCGGATATATCTCCCTAAAATGATCTCTCCAGATTTGGATAAGTGTATCTCTATTGTATGTGAGGCGCTGAGTAAATGTAACCAAGGTCAAACGTCTCACACACATATAAGAAAGAATGAACATACTAGAAAGAAAAATGATCTCATGAAAGAATGCTAATCACTATAGTGAGAACATCGAGTTATTAACCACATAGAATTTTCATTCGCCCAAACACTTCGCCGAGGGTAAATGAATGTTAAGGGATGAGAGGAAATGATATGGGTGATATGGGTAATATGATGATTTTTAGGATTTAGGAATAATGACATATCGATGGTATGAAAAATGTCGTAACATGGAAAATGGATGGTGGGACATGGAAAACGGGGTAAATGATTAGTGTTCAGGACAAACTAGAAGACACATGTTTCTTATAACTCGAAAGTGATGTCATCCTCAGAGATTATGCCAAAATTTGAAGAATAATGAGATCATGCAATGACTTAAAGTACGGTATCCAAAGAAAGTTACGTCAACTTGTGACTCGGAGATTGCATAAAAATTCTCAAAAATGATAAAAAGCTCAAATCTCGCGGTTTTAAGTCTCCAGAAATGATTTTTAAGGTTTTCATAAAAAATATTTTCACTCTTCAACTTTAGACTATAATGACGTGATAAGTACGTAAGAATTGTTGACTCTAGGAATTCATGGTGAAATATGCCTTATGAAGTATTATTTGAGCTTATAAGTTTGAAAATCGACTTCAAGCTCAACAAAGAGTATTCTGGACTTTTAATGGTGGATGACAGATAAATCACATCAAAGATAAGAAAAACGTGTAAAAATTGAATTATGTAATTCTTTTCTAACAATGTTTTTCAAAATTGGTACGATTTTGAGAAATACCCCACCCCCAAACAAAGAAGAACATCGTCCTCGATGTTTAAAGACATATTTTGAAGTTTTTAAAGCATACAATATGAAAGAATATACCAAAATCGATCGATAATGAAGGTGCACTGCATGTATCCAAAATGAAACCCGGGAAGTAATGAGACAAAAATGTGTACAAGTCTAAAAACATGGTAAAGCATTGGGTGGTGAGAAGCACCACCCCCAAACATGATAAGACTCATAATCAGAAATAAGAAATGACAGCTACCTCCCGGTAGCTCTAAGTTTAAGGTCTTAAGCTATACGTAAGAGTACTCACCGCTAAGGATATGAACTATGATAATACAGGGGGGCAGAAGGTGTGGGTGACGGCAGTTACCCCCAAACAAGACTAAAAAGTTAGTTTTGTTTGGACATAGGCTACCCAGGTCAATGCACTGGAATGACAAAGTTCTTCACGCGATGCAAAGAATCGGTGGACCATGGGTGGGTGGGAAGTGAGATATATGGAAGAATGGCATGGGTGAGTGTGAACAAGCATCGGTCACGGACCTTATTGAGCTTAAAGGTGAGGGAAGCAAAGGCCCTATAAGCATGGTGCTCAATTTGGATTGGGGACGTGGAAGTGTTTGGAAATTGGGATGTGGTGGGGAACATAGAAAGCACATGACCGTTCTATAAATGGACGATGATAATGGTCGCACCGTGACACATTGATGAGATGACAATGGGAAAAATCAACACCACAAGGAAGTGGTGTGCGTAAAGGAACAAGCTCGGTGTCACATAAGTGAAGAGTAGCACCACAAATACTCTCATGGATAGTGGGGTGGATGAAGAACTCAAGAGATGGATCGTGGAGTTCAAGGGTTGTCAGAGGTTTTAAGTAAGGACCTAAATGGGTAAATGAGAATGGTAAGAGAATAAAGTCCAAACATGGTGGTGTATCAGGTGGAACGGGTGGGATAAAAGGTCAAGGAAGGTGATCCAACTCAAGTGTAGGGGACACGCACTAATCAGGAGAAGTAAACTAATACTTACAAAGGAGCATGGTATCTAAAGATGGAGTGGTCAACTTCTCCACCAATGCGTCACCATCGGTAATGGTGAAACGGTCTAATGAGGAATTAAGATCCGAGATATAAGAATCAACATCGATGTCAGACTAAAACTGAGCCAAACATCGCTGGAGAGGATCCATAACAAGGGAGGTGGGAACCATCTTCAATTCAATTGCGGTGCATTTTAGAGCACTCGTGGACGAAGCTAACCAAAAGGAAATGGGCATCTCGAGGACACACTCAATGGGTGCAACAGTTATAAAATCGGGCGTATTTTTGGATATAATGGGTGGGGGAACCTCAAATGTGGGTTCTTTTGGATATGGCAGGGAGGGGCGAACCTCGGTGTTAGATTCTTTTAAATTATTAGGGTCTGGGTCAGCCTCACATTCTATGGATAAGTCAACACAATTATCAACTTCGGGCTCAAAGCACGAGGTGGTCTCAACTTTGAGATTCGTAGGGTGGTAGGGTTGGTCACACTAAAAATCCATGTCACAAGATGATTCACCATCACTCCACATGGGTGCAATAATGGCTTTACTTGGGAGGTAATTCGACTCTCTCATAAACTCAAATTCAGTTAAGCATTGTTCAAGACATTAAAGGGATTGATTTTGGATATGAGTAGTTTGCTCTTGCTCGAGGATGAACTTTTATCAGAGGCTTTTAAGAACGGATGTGGATGATCGTGGTGAAGTGATGGTGCATGGCGGCGGTGGTTGAGGTGGACACAACTCACTATTATCATGTCTATACTGAGAATACTCTTATGAAGTGGGTGGAGAGGGATCAAGTTCGTCACACACTAGAGGATGAACTTCATGAGAGACAAAAGGTTAATAATCATGGATAGCTTAGTGAGGGGACTGATTGGGATGGGGTTCACTAGGTTGCCATGATGAGTGTTGGAACGTGTGAGAATCCAAAAAAAGGGGCTGGGATTCGTATTGCATGGGAGGGTGATCAATCCGCCATGAATATCTTAGTTGTACTCACCACTCAGCATTAGATAAGCCATGATAATAAGCTGGAGTGGGTTCCGAAACAGTGTCATATGGATACACATGTTCCATGGTGGGACGTATGGATAAGGAAGGTACGATACTCATGGGACATGTGATTGGCGTGATAACAATAGCTGCACGATGGATATGGGAAATGGCTAAATTTGTCCCATAAGGGATTTTCTTCGGCCATGACGGGATGGATAGGGGAGAAAAAGGTTTCGCCAAATATATTTTTGGCTTTTTGATTTTTTTTAACCATTTTGGGTTTTTGAATTGTTCGAAAAAGAAGGAAAATATTTTTGGTTTTTTGTTCTGAAAATAAGAAAAAGGATGTAAAATATTTTTTGAATTTTTGAAAAGGGGTAAAAGTGAACTCAGTATGAAACACACACTAATGGAGCACACAAAAACTGACTACCAAAGGATTTTAATTAGAAACATACAAGTGAAGGAAAATCCTAACTAGCACGTAGACAATTTTTATCTTCAATTAAGTGAATGAATAGTCAAACTTTATTTAATCCACGGGCCAGAAAATGAAGGAGTCTTATACGTCGCCTTTGGAAAATGTGCTCCTAGTTGGCTTGCCAGTTGGTTAATTTTAATTATGTGATGGCACGGGTTAACAAGCAAGTGGAATTAAGTGATTGAGTCGGGTGATGAAATCCCTTCTCATTTCAATGACCGGGTCAAGGTCTTAGGTTCATTAATCAAACCATTCAAAGTAAGACTTTGCAAAAAGCAAAGTCACATAAGAGCATATAGTCAAACAATTAATGGACTCGCTAACTGGAGATGCGCGAGCGATTAAAAAATGTACCTCCTACGATTTTTACACAGGTAGGGTGAAGACTGAGTTGAGTTGATCGGGGGAAGTTCACCTAACTTCAGTCGTCCCCGGGAGTACTACGGACCCAAAGTAGAGACGCTTCAAAATTCCACTCCAAGGGTGGTCTCTATCTACATTGTCCCGTTTTCCTTTTTTCTTTTTTAATGATTAATTATTACAAATCTTTGGTGTCCAAAGAACCATGAATAAATGTACAAGGCCTGAATATCTTACTACAAACGATCTATGAAAAATAAAGAAAAATATATATACAAATGAAAAAATGTACAAGTCTTTAAAACGCTCCTTAACTCGAAAAGTTGGCAACGACACCTCGTGAAATGCCAATCGCCACAGTTGGAGAAAAGTCCAACGCTTAAAAAGCCAACAACAATGCCAAATGATACTACGCCTTTTGTGTATATGTCATTGTAGAGTAATAGAAGGCCAATCAAAAATCCCTTTTGGTACCTACAAACACACTAAAAATGTATATTGACAAGTAAGGGGTCAATCCGCGCTCCTTAATGTGGACAAGAGCAAGGTCAAGACAATGAATGTTTTTTAAAACAATTTTGAAGGGATATTTATACTACTAATTATGAACTAAAATTAAAACTACACTAATAAATAAAGAAAATGATGAAGTGAGCTAAATATAAGGAGAAAACAATTATGAGATAATTCAATGGATTAAACTTCACCACTTAATCTATTTATATTCACTAATTAGTTTGCCTGTTTGAAATGACCCAAAATATATATAAATTCACAAATCAACTCTCGTTACAAATGTAAAATTACATATATTCCTTTTAGAAAATTAATATTTAAATTTCACATACTCCCAAAAATTAGATTTAAACATTTTCTAATTATTCACCTTCTTGGGAAAATTTACTAAATGTATTTTAAATCATTACAAATTACATTTTTAGAGTAGTGAAATTCGATTTATAATATCATTTAAAACATGTCTATATCTAGTTCAATTAATAAATAAATATTATAATATGAATTTCTGATTTTCTCTCAAAAATAATTCACCCTCTCTCAAGGCGTAAATATAGATTGTAAAATTTTAATATTAATATTCAAAGGGGCATAATAAATAAACAAATTGAAAATAAAAATAATTAAGTTAAGGGTTTCATCTCACCCCTTGAATGGGGTATTTATCCTCTCATTATGGTATTATTACATATAAAATGTAATAATGACACAATAATAGGCATAAAAAAATAAAAAGGAATGAGAATAAATAAATAAATCAAGTCTCCTTGAGTTTGATATTAACTTCCAACCTTTGACATGAATAGTAACCCACAAATATGAGTTTTTCACTACCATAAAAATACAATGTCACTCACTCACAATTTGTTTCTTACAAATATAATCACCCTTACTATAAAAAAATAGAAAAGAATAACTAAAAACTGAACCAAAAATTGTGCTCCAAAAATGGAGCTCCTAAACTAAAAAAAATTACCCTACTCTTGCACTGTTCGAATTCTTCCTCCTTTTGCTATGAAGAGATGGTCTTATTTTATAAGAGGCATGTGGGTCTAGGGTTAAAATTAGAAGGTGTAATGGATGAGGGTAGTTTTGGAAAAAAGGGATATAAGTTTAGCGTGTGACTTTTATTTTAGGATAATGGCAGATGCTTAGGATGTGGGGTAAAGGATTCTTGTCGAATCGGGTAAGATTTTTTGGGTTATGGGTCTGAGGTGTTAGAGGACTACATGTAGCTAGTATGGGTTTTAGGGGCTGCTGATTCTGAAGTGGGAGGTCTCGGGTTACACGTAGGTGATTTTGAGGTTATATAGGTTAGGTGTTAGCTGTTGGCGAGTTCAATCAAGGTGTATGGGTTTCGACCGAAGTTTGGGGTCTCACCGAATTTTGGCCAGAGTTATAAGGTCGTCGGATTCGTGGAGTTAGTGGGTTGATCATCCAGGTTGGAGAGTTCCGGCCTAGGTAGTAGATGAGAAGTAAGTTGAGTTTTGATTGTTGTTGGGTTTTTGGTAATGGACGTTTAAAGAGAGAACATGTGGTGAGAGGTTGAAGATGGGTGAGGTAAGATTGGGTGTAGTGGGGAATATGGGTGTAAGGTGCATGTGTGTGTGTTTAATTGTGTACTAAAAATTAAAATAAAAACTAATGAGTGTTGAAGACTCAACTAAAAATAAAATTAATAAAAATTAAAAATAAAAAAATAAAATCGACAAAAAAAAATTAAAAGAAATAAAATCCTAACTTACCAAAAATTAAATATTTACAAATAATTAAAATAAAATAAAATAAAATATATAAAGTCTATAAAACTAGAAAATTAAAGTCCTAATAAAATACAAAAATAAACCTATTCTAATAAAAATAAAGCTAAATAAAATAAAAACTAAAAATTAAAAATAAAAATAAAGATTAAAACTTACACCTAAATGAAAATATTCGACATAAATAAATGCTAAAATATATACAATACTAAACAAAATGTAAAATAAATTCTAAAAAATTAAAAACGGCTCAATTAAAAATAAAAAAATTTCTAAAAAGTCCAAACAAAACAGACACATGGGTCATGATAGGATAGGGATGGTCTGGGATTGGTTTAGAGGACAAGGTAGGTATGGAGATTGGGGTTAGCTCATTTTAACCGCATTTGCCCTGATTTATTACTCTTGAAACCGCAAACAGCGTTTAACCTACAAAATAAACATATAAGCGCATAAGACCTATTTTATCAAGAATTGGCAATTAAAAACCATCTATTTGGGGTATAAATATAACACTTTTTGGTGTTTATCAAACCTCCTAAATAGAACATTTCTAGTCCTCTAGAAAAATAGAAAGAAAGAAAGGTAAGAAACCAAAAGTGTACCACTTTCGCGGGAACTTGTGATTGCATTTAGAATGTGCAACAAGCCTTTAACCCTATACGTTTCCCTACACGACGAGTCTTGTCTCGTGAGGGTTTGTAGGGAATATACCCACAAAATTCTTTATTTGAACAAGGCAGTTAATCTCATCTTTAGATAGAGAAATATCATACAATTCATCATACGAGAAATGAACTATGTAGTATGTTAAACATAACTCACTTAATACCCAAAGAAAATCCTTTCTAGAACTCAACGTGCATAGTGTGAATCATTAAAAATGGTTTTAAGTATCATAAGAGTAATATATAGATCACCTTTTAAAATCAATACTTAGACTTCTAAATTTCACCGGATATATCTCCCTAAAATGATCTCTCCAAATTTGGATAAGTGTATCTCTATTGTGTGAGAGGAGCTGAGTAAATGTAACCAAGGTCAAACATCTCACACACATATAAGAAAGAACGAACATACTAGAGAGAAAATGATCTCATGAAAGAATGCTAATCACTATAGTGAGAACGTCGAGTTATTCACCACGTAGAATTTTCATTCGCCAAAACACTTCACCGAGGGTACATGAATGTTAAGGGATGAGAGGAAATGATATGGGTGATATGGGTAATATGATGATTTTTGGGATTCTGAGAAGAGTAGACATATTGAACAATTAATGTCTCCATTTCACAAAATTTTGATCGCATATTTTTCTTTTTTTTTATATATCGCATTTTTTTATTTTTTTCTTCTCTTTTTTGCGGTGTTTTTTTATTGTGATACAATTCGTCTATTAGAGCACGGATGAAGATATTTTAAATATATAATTTCAGACACTTTTTTTCTCAAGAACCAAGGGTGACGATGGAATAATGACATATGGATGGTATGAAAAATGTCGTAACATGGAAAATGGATGGTGGGACATGGAAAATGGGGTAAATGATTAGTGTTCAGGAAAAACTAGAAGACACATGTTTCTTATAACTTGAAAGTGATGTCATCCTCAGAGATTATGCCAAAATTTAAAGAATAATGAGATCATACAATGACGTAAAGTACGGTATCCAAAGAAAGTTAAGTCAACTTGTGACTCGGAGATTGCATAAAAATTCTCAAAAATGATAAAAAGCTCAAATCTCGCGGTTTTAAGTCTCCACAAATGATTTTTAAGGTTTTCATAAAAAATATTTTCACTCTTCAACTTTAGACTGTAATGACGTGATAAGTGCGTAAGAATTGTTGACTCTAGGAATTCATGGTGAAATATGCCTTATGAAGTATTATTTAAGCTTATAAGTTTGAAAATCGACTTCAAGCTCAACATAGAGTATTCTGGACTTTTAATGGTTGATGACAGATAAATCACATCAAAGATAAGAAAAACGTGTAAAAAGTGAATTATGTAATTTTTTTCTAACAACTTTTTTCAAAATTGGTACGATTTTGAGAAATACCCCACCCCCAAACAAAGAAGAACATCGTCCTCGATATTTAAAGACATATTTTGAAGTTTTTAAAGCATACAATATGAAAGAATATGCCAAAATCGATCGATAATGAAGGTGCACTGCACGTATCCAAAATGAAACCCGGTAAGTGATGAGACAAAAATGTGTACAAGTCTAAAAACATGGTAAAGCATTGGGTGGTGAGAAGCACCACCCCCAAACATGATAAGACTCGTAATCAGAAATAAGAAATGACAGCTACCTCCCTGTAGCTCTATGTTTAAGGTCTTAAGCTATACGTAAGAGTACTCACCGCTAAGGATATGAACTATGATAATACAGGGGGCAGAAGGTGTTGGTGACTGTAGTTACCCCCAAACAAGACTAAAAAATCAGTTTTGTTTGGACATAGGCTACCCAGGTCAATGCACTGGAATGACAAAGTGCTTCACGTGATGCAAAGAATCGGTGGACCATGGGTGGGTGGGAAGTGAGATATATGGAAGAATGGCATGGGTGAGTGTGAACAAGCACCGGTCACGGACCTTATTGAGCTTAAAGGTGAGGGAAGAAAAGGCCCTATAAGCATGGTGCTCAATTTGGATTGGGGACATTGAAGTGTTTGGAAATTGGGATGTGGTGGGGATCATAGAAAGACATGACCGTTATATAAATGGACGATGATAATGGTCGCACCGTGACACGTTGATGAGATGACAATGGGAAAAATCAACACCAAAAGGAAGTGGTGTGCGTAAAGGAACAAGCTCGGTGTCACGTAAGTGAAGAGTAGAACCACAAATACTCTCATGGATAGTGGGGTGGATGAAGAACTCAAGAGATGGATCGTGGAGTTGATGGGTTGTCGGAGGTTTTAAGTAAGGACCTAAATGGGTAAATGAGAATGGTAAGAGAATAAAGTCCAAACATGGTGGTGTATCAGGTGGAACGGGTGGGATAAAAGGTCAAGGAAGGTGATCCAACTCAAGTGTAGGGGACACGCACTAATCAGGGGAAGTAAAGTAATACTTACAAAGGAGCGTGGTATCTAAAGATGGATTGGTCAACTTCTCCACCAATGCGTCACCATCGGTAATGGTGAAACGGTCTAATGAGGAATTAAGATCCGAGATATAAGAATCAACTTTGATGTCAGACTCAAACTGAGCCAAACATCGCTGGAGAGGATCCATAACAAGGGAGGTGGGAACCATCTTCGATTCAATCACGGTGCATTTGGGAGCACTCGTGGCCGAAGCTAACCTAAAGGAAATGGGCATCTGGAGGACACACTCAAAGGGTGCAACAGTTATAAACTCGGGCGTATTTTTGGATATAATGGGTGGGGGAACCTCGAATGTGGGTTCTTTTGGATATGGTAGGGAGAGGCGAACCTCGGTGTTAGATTATTTTAGATTATTAGGGTATGGGTCAGCCTCACATTCTATGGATAAGTCAACACAATTGTCAACTTCGGGCTCGGACCACGAGGTGGTCTTAACTTCGAGATTCGTATCACACTAAAAATCCATGTCACAAGATGATTCACCATCACTCCACATGGGTGCAACAATGGCTTTACTTGGGAGGTAATTCGACTCACTCATAAACTCAAATTCAGTTATGCGTTGTTCAAGACATTAAAGGGATTGATTTTGGATATGAGTAGCTTGCTCTTGCTCGAGGATGAACTTTTATAAGAGGCTTTTGAGAACGGGTGTTGATGATGGTGGTGAAGTGATGGTGCATGGCGGTGGTGGTTGAGGTGGACACAACTCACTATTATCATGGCTATACTGAGAATACTCTTATGAAGTGGGTAGAGATGGATCAAGTTCGTCACACACTAGAGGATGAACTTCATGAGAGACAAAGGGTTAATAATCATGGATAGCTTAGTGAGGGGACTGATTGGGATGGGGTTCACTAGGTTGCAATGATGAGTGTGGGAACGTGTGAGAATCCACAACAAGGGGCTGGGATTCGTATTGCATGGGAGGGTGATCAATCCGCCACGAATATCTTAGTTGTACACACCACTCGGCATTAGATAAGTCATGATAATAAGCTGGAGTTGGTTTCGAAACAGTGTCATATGGATACACATGTTCCATGGTGGGACGGATGGATAAGGAAGGTACGATACTCATGGGACATGTGATTTGTGTGATAATAATAGGTGCACGATGGATATGGGAAATGGCTAAATTCGTCCCATAAGGGATGTTCCTCGGCCATGACGGGATGGATAGGGGAGAAAAAGGTTTCGCCAAATATATTTTTGGCTTTTTAATTTTTTTTAATAAATGAAAATCGTTTTGGGTTTTTGAATTGTTCGAAGAAGAAGGAAAATATTTTTGGTTTTTTGTTTTGAAAATATGAAAAAGGATGTAAAATATTTTTTGAATATTTGAAAAGGGATAAAAGTGAACTCTGTATGAAACACACACTAATGGAGCACACAAAAACCGACTACCAAAGGATTTTAATTAGAAACATACAAGTGAAGCAAAATTCTAACTAGCACGTAGCCAATTTTTATCTTCATTTAAGTGAATGAATTGTCAAATTTTATTTAATCCATGGGCCAGAAAATGAAGGAGTCTTATGCGTCGCCTTTGGAAAATGTGCTCCTAGTTGGCTTGCCAGTTGGTTAATTTTAATTATGTGATGGCACGGGTTAACAGGCAAGTGAAATTAAGTGATTGAGTCGGGTGATGCAATCCCTTCTCATTTCAATGACCGGGTCAAGGTCTTAGGTTCATTAATCAAACCAATCAAAGTAAGACTTTGCAAAAAACAAAGTCACATAAGAGCATATAGTCAAACAATTAATGGACTCGCTAACAGGAGATGCGCGAGCGATAAAAAAATGTACCTCCTACGATTTTTACATAGGTAGGGTGAAGACTGAGTTGAGTCGATTGGGGGGAAGTTC
The DNA here is from genome assembly GCA_949130495.1 of Sambucus nigra. Classification (NCBI taxonomy): domain Eukaryota; kingdom Viridiplantae; phylum Streptophyta; class Magnoliopsida; order Dipsacales; family Adoxaceae; genus Sambucus; species Sambucus nigra. Next base: position 237,969,012 of record OX422218.1, on the reverse strand, counting down.
ACCTAACTTCAGTGGTCCCCTGGAGTACTACTGACCCAAAGTAGAGACGCTTCAAAATTCCACTCCAAGGGTGGTCTCTATCTACATTGTCCCGTTTTCCTTTTTGCTTTTTTTTTAATGATTAATTATTACAAATCTTTGGTGTTCAAAGAACCACGAATAAATGTACAAGGCCTGAATATCTTACTACAAACAATCTATGAAAAATAAAGAAAAATATATATACAAATGAAAAAATGTACAAGTCTTTAAAACGCTCCTTAACTCGAAAAGTCGGCAACGACACTTCGTGAAATGTCAATCGCCACAGTTGGAGAAAAGTCTAACGCTTAAAAAGCCAGCAACAATGCCAATTGATATTACGCCGTTTGTGTATATGTCCTTGTAGAGTAAAAGACGGCCAATCAAAAATCCCTTTTGGTACCTACAAACATACTAAAAATGTTTATTGACAAGTAAGGGGTCAATCCGCGCTCCTTAATGTGGACAAGAACAAGGTGAAGACAATGTATGATTTTTAAAACAATTTTGAAAGGATATTTATACTACTAATTATGAACTAAAATTAAAACTACACTAATAAATTAAGAAAATGATGAAGTGAGCTAAATATAATGAGAGAACAATGATGATATAATTCAAGGGATTAAACTTCACCACTTAAGCTATTTATATTCACTAATTAGTTTGCCAATCTGAAATACCCCAAAACATATATAAATTCACAAATCAACTCTCGTTGCAAATGTAAAGTTAAATTTATTCCTTTTAGAAAATTAATATTTAAATTTCACATACTCACAAAAATTAGATTTAAACATTTTCTAATAAATCGCTGGTAGTGAAAATTTACTAAAAGTATTTTAAATCTTTACAAATTACATTTTTAGAGTAGAGAAATTCAAACTATAATATCATTTAAAAATTGCATATCCCTAGTTTAATTAATAAGTAAATATTATAATCTGAATTTATGATTTTCTCTCGAAAATAATACACTCTCTCTCGAGGCGTAAATATAGATTGTAAAATTTTAATATTATTATTCAAAGGGACATAATAAATAAACAAACTGAAAATAAAAATAATTAAGTTAAGGGTTTTATCTCACCTCTTTAAAGGGGTATTTAGCCTCTCATTTTGGTATTATCACATATAACATATAATAATGACACAATAAGAGGTATACAAAGTAAAATGGAATGAGAATAAATAAATAAACTAAGTCTCCTTGAGTTTAATATTAACTTGCCAAACTTTTATGTGAATAGTAACCCACAAATATGAGTTTTATAATACTAAAAAAAATAATGTCACTCACTCAAAATTGGTATCTTACAAATATAATCTCCCTCACTCAAGTCACTATAAAAAAAGAAAAGAAGAAATAGAAATTGAACCAAATATTGATCTCCAAAAATGGATCTACTAAACTAAAATAAACTACACTACTCTTGCACTGTTCGAATTCTTCCTCCTTTTACTATGAAGAGGTGGTCTTATTTTATAAGAGGCATATGGGTCTAGGGTTAAAATTGGAAGGTGTAATGGATGAGCGTAGTTTTAGAAAAAAAGGATAAAATTTTAGCATGTGACTTTTATTTTTGGATAATGGCATATGCTTGAGATATGGGGTAAAGAATTTTTTTCGGATTGGGTAAGATTTTTTGGGTTATGGGTCAGAGGTGTTAGAGGACTGCAAGTAGCAGGTATGGGTTTTTAGGGCTGCTGATTCGAAAGTGGGAGGTCTCGGGTTAAACGTTGGTGGTTTTAAGGTTATATAGGTTAGGTGTTAGCTGCCGACGAGTTCGAACCCGGGTGTACGGGTTTCGACCGATGTTTGAGGTCTTGTCAAATTTTGGCCGGAGTTATATGGTCATCGGATTCGTGGAGTTAGTGGGTCGAGAAGCCGGGTTAGAGAGATCCTGCCTAGGTAGTAGATGGGAAGTAAGTTGAGTTTGGATTGTTGTTGGGTTTTTGGTAATGGAGATTTAGAGAGAGAACGTGTGGTGAGAGGTTGAAGATGGGTGAGGTAAGATTGGGTGTAGTGGGGACTATGGGTGTAAGGTGTATGTGGTTTTAATTATGTTCTAAAAATTAAAATAAAAACTACTAAGTGTTAAAGACTCAACTAAAAATAAAATTGATAAAAAATTAAAACTAAAAAAATAAAATCTAGAAAAACAAAATAAAAGAAATAAAGTCCTAACTTATCAAAAATTAAATATTTACAAATAAATGAAATAAAATAAAATATATAAAATTTGTAAAACTAGAAAATTAAAGTCTTGATAAAAGAAAAAAATAAACCTATCCTAATAAAAATAAAGCTAAATAAAATAAAAACTAAAAATAAAGATTAAACTTACGCCTAAATAAAAATATTTGACACAAATAAATCCTGAAATATATACAAGACTCTAAATAAATTGTAAAATTTATTTTAACATATAAAAATGACTCAATTAAAAATAAAAATAAAATCTAAAAAGTCCAAATAATACACACACGTGGATCAGGGTAGGAGAGGGATGGTCTAGGCTCGGTTTAGAGGACAAGGTAGGTATGGGGATTGGGATTAGCTCATTTTAACCGCATATTTGTTGTATTTGCCTTGATTTAAGGCTTTTGAAATCGCAAATGGCGTTTGAGCTACAAAATAAACATAAACATGCATAAGACCCATTTTACCGAGAATTTGAAATTAAAAATGATCTATTTGGGGTATAAATATAACAATTTTGAGTGCTTATCAAAAATCATGCCAAAGTAGGGAACCCTTCCACTAACCCAACAAACTGCATAAACCTCACATAGGCGTCAAACCTAGGGCACTCATATTTAGTTTGCCAGTTGCCACACGAAACTCGGCTGAAATTTCGGGCTGGCATGCTGCCCAAATATTTACCCCATTTCATCATTTTTCAAAACGGGACCCTATCAATGAGATTGGAAACAAGTCAAACCATATCTTACCTATTTTTCAAACCCAATTTTTCCAAGATAGGGTCCTTTTCGATGTTTATTTTCATTTAAGTAAACCTAATACAAGTGAAAACATAATAATAATCATGCTGAGACTCTTCTCTCGTTTTTCCTCCTCTTTCTAAAAAAATCGATATATAAAAAGACATTTTTCCTCCTTTTCATCAAAAATACCAAAAACATTTGTCCTCCTTTGTATAAAAAATACACAAAAAATCATTTTTCCTCCTCTTTACCCAAATGTCAAATAACATTTTTCCTCTTTTCAAAAGTACCAAAAAATAATCTTTTCTTCCCTCTTTCAAAAATAAATTCAATTCATTTTAATCGCATACCTTATTCTTGGCCTGGCTCCCTATTGGCTTCGGTCTTTCGTCAAATCGCCCAAAAGATTCGCCAGTTCCTCTTCTACGTCATCCAAGTTCATAATCTACCATCACCATTCCTTCATGGAAAATGCCGATCATGCACCGAATGTGACGTCTGATCTAATGGTAGTCCTCATCTAACTCAGTGCCAAGATTAATATCCTTCAAACCAGGTTCATGAGATGAAGAAAAATCGAGTCCATATTCCTAAAGAACCCTAGGTCATTTTTCCTCGATCCATGGGTCCACCCACTCCCAAAACTGTTTGGTCCTAGAAGAATATCAGCATGCGTTGCGTGCCCTACCTACTAATGGGCTGCCACCAGCACAACTCCGTATTCCCAACCTTTCCCAACCAGGGGCTAACTTCCCAGTCCCCGTTGATCCTAAGGAGGAAGAACTGAACACGGTCTATTAAGACCTCAAGATGTTATCAAAGAAGTTTGACCAAGTTTTGATATCCGAGAATTACATTGACTACACTCATATGTCTCCCTATCCTAAAGTAGGATTGCCAAAAAAGTTTGAGATACCATCCATCGAGAATATCAGGGGTAGCGGCCCCCCAATTGTTCGCCCTCACAGATATCGCTGAGCCATGACCCTTCTCGGTGCATCTGAAGAGATAATGGGCCAGATGTTTCAATAGACTTTGAAGGATAGCGCCCTCCGATGGTTCCTATCCCTCGAACAATCATAAAATAAAAATTGGGAAGATGTCGCTCGGGAATTCATGTCATAGTACAAGTACAATGAAGAACTAGAGGTTACACGTCGTGGTATAGAGATTTTCAAGCAGGATCTTGGAGAAATTATCAGTAGATTCATAGCAAGGTGGAGAGAGAAAGTTTCCACCATGACCAACAGACCCTCGAAAGAAGAACAAGTTAGCATAGTGCAGAAGAATTTTATTTCCCTTGTCCGAGCGATTATGGGAGATCAGTATATCCACACTTTTGAGCTCTCCTAAAAGCAAACGTAGAAATTGAAGAAAGTATTACCAAGGTAGAAGCCAAGCTGAAGTAGGTTACTAGAAAGTTCATTCCCAAATATGAGAAGCTTGCCAATACTATAGTCTCAACCATCAATAATATCTTCATGCATGCTACCTTTTGGGCACCAAAACTCCGCCCTAATCCTGCCGGAAAGGAATACACCAAGATCAATGCTCCCTTATCCAAAGTCTAGCAAGCCTTGTTAAGACGAAACCTCATCAAACCCTTGGAATCCCATCCATTACTAAACCCACTTACCAAGAACTTCAAGGCTAATGCCCATTGTGACATACAGCAGTCTGCTGGCCATACTCCCGACTAGTGCATTCATCTATGAAATATAGTCTAAGATTTAATTGACCGGGGTATAATCACCCCACCAGCCAATCCTAAACCCACCACCACTAATAACCCACTTCTAACCCACACAAATTCCATCTTTTTAGAAAATGACCCGAAATTCGATCCATCTACCCAAATTATGCCCATTAAATCACCTATCATACCTATAATCTCAATAAAACGGCTTAAAGTTTTCCCATACTTTCCCTTACACCTTACCTACTTCACTGACTAAGCTCTGTCACTCCTTACAATGGCATGTATTTTCGTCCATACCCTATCCGAAGGGAGAGATATGGAGTTACTATCTGTTCTGAACCAACTCTTGGATTTCAGTATGAAATTTCCCACCAAAATGACCATCAACTATCATAAATTCAGTGGCTTATTAATGGAACCCCGATCGTGGGCTCGAGAATCAGATAATTGGATGGTACCCATTGATGAAGTCAACTTAGATGACGAGGTATAGATCATGGAAGATAATTTTTAATAGACCATCGAGATTTGAAGCAATTCTGAACTACTCACTACTTTAAATCTTCAAGTGCGATTGCTCCATTAAATCTTGAACTTCCCCGTTGAGTGGGAAGATTTATATGAATAAGTCGTCGAGGTCATGGAATGCATAGATTTCTCTTGGAAGGAAGGCATCATTTCCACTGGATGGGGGGATGAATTTGATAGCTCCGATGATGAACCGAGTTAGGAAAAACTCAATCCAATAATCATCATGTGTGGGATGATATCTTTCGAGAACCTATTAGGAGAAATTAATAAAGTAGTAATTCAACCAAAAAGAGATGAAGACGCGGGGTTCTTGTTCTTCCCCACCTTCACAAACCATATGACTAGATAAGATTCTAAAATGATGTGAATCCTCAGTCATGAAGAATATGTAATGGAAAGGGAGTTAACGAAGAACTTACCATGCTAAAAATGATTGTTAAAGAAAGCAAGATTCTTGACCAACTCAAGAAGACTCAATCTAACATCATCTTGTGGGGACTCTTCATGTCTTCCCAATTACACCGAAATACTTTGATAAAGATTTTCACTGGGCCCATAGTCCCTCATTCCACTACTCTGGAAGAAGCTATAAACCTGGTTGGATCCTTGACCACCACTAGTCTCCTTTTATTCTACGAAAAATAAATTATGATGGTCGTCCCTGACCATAACTGAACTCTCAATATATCTATTAAATTAATGGGAAAGATAGTGTCGGCCTCACTCGTCGATAATGGATCTGCCCTCAATGTTTGCCCACTAAGAACCTTCAATTTCTTAGGGTTAAAAGTGACATGACTCCTACTTTTTCTGCAGTACATTCCTATTATAATACTCATTGGGAAGTGATAGGATCCATAACACTCACAATAAGGGTTGGCCCTATCAATATAGTTACTAAATTTCATGTTATTGACATACCCGTATGATTTAACCTACTTCTTGGTCGATCATGGCTTAATAGCATCCGTGGGGTGTCTTCCTCCCTTCATCAGAAGTTAAAATTCTTCACCAAAGGGCAAGTCATTACCATTTTAAGGGACGATGATGGTACAAAAAATTCTAGAACCAGAAATTTGATACTAAAAATACACCATGGGATGAATGACATGCTTCTCTCCAGCTTTAGAGTTCATCCAATTCCCCTTTCGGTGGGAGATAATTTCAAATACTGAGTCTATCCAGAGATCAACCTTCACGGTAATGTCAATGTGATATAAATGTTCAAGAATTACATTCCATGCCCGGACTGGGGCTGGGGCGACATCAATAAGGGATACTGGGGCCTATAGTCTTGAAAAAGGCCTTTTCCCCATGTGGCTTAGGTAATCAGCCTTCACAATATGAAATCATAATGCTCCACCAAGCTGGGCTAAAAATTACTTTAATAGATGTCAAGGCTATTTTGAGGGATTCTCTGAATCGAAGATTCATCAAGGAGTGTGAAGACTTCTCCTTATATGGATTTCCTGAACCATGGTACGATCATGTGGATAAGAAGATGAAGTCATGGATAGAAATCTTCTGTCAAAATAAATACTCTTGGGCCGAAGACTGCTAGCATAAAGTGCAACCTCCCACTATGAAAGTCGTAGCCATTTTCTAGGTCTCCAAGGAAAGTGATTTTGAAGACTCCTTCAACCTGTAGATACATGGGCTGAACCTCCGTATGATTAATTCAGGCACCATATCACCGAACCTGTCCACTCTAATCAATATCGCTAGTGTGACTCTCTTCACCTGGAATGATATACCAGTCCTACCTGCTGAAATGAAACCCAACCTTGTTGTTTACCCTATTTATTCATTTATTCCTGTTCCACCTTTTTCTGATAAAAATGTAATCAATATCTCTTTTGATGAGGTTCTCAACGTTGGTTTTCCCGAATGTGAAATAAACGAGGATTTTGAGTATCTTGTTGTGCCTTACATTTATTGTCTTGATTCTAATGAAACTCTTGATGATGACGATTTTGTAAATGAATAATTCTTAGGTAATCTTAATAAGGTTAATAACAAACAACATAACCACATTCAAATTAATGAGGCCTGTTGTTATCAATCTCGGTTCTAGTAGTCAAGAATGCGAGATTAGGATAAGGTCCACCCTTAACGAGCATGAGTGTGCATAATTCGAAGAGATGCTAAAGTAATTTATGGACGTCTTCTCATGGTCCTACAATAAAAAACCCGACATTGATACTAAAATAACTCAGCACGAGATCCCAACTCTACCAAAATGAAGGACGATCAAACTAAAGCTGCAAAAGCTCCGCAATGAATGGTCACTTAAAGTCAAAGAAGAGGTAATCAAATAGTTAAATGTAGGCTTCATCCGAGTAATCGAATATCCCATATGGATAGCTAACATTGTACCCGTGCCGAAATTAGGTGGAAAGTTTGCATGTGTGTCGACTATCGGTATTTGAACAAAGTATCTTTGAAGGACAATTACCCATTCCCTAACATCGACATGATTATGGACAATACGGCTAGTCACGTCCTCAAGTCATTCGTCGATGGATTCCCTTGATACAATCAGATCAAGATGCACTCTGACCATTAAGAGAAAACTGCCTTCATCACCCGTGGGGCAAATTTTGTTACATTACTATGCCATTCGGGCTCAAGAACACTGAGCTACCTACCAAAGGGGCTGTCACAACCATCTTACATGATTTGATACACAAGGAGGTCGAGGTCTACATATACGACATAATTTTTCAGTCCAAAACTCGGGAAGGTCACGCTCCCTCCCTATGGAAGTTTGGCTAAAGGAAATCCTTTAGTGTCACAAAAGGAAATCTTTTGATATTTATGATTAGTGAAAAAGGAATCGAAGTAAACCCCGACAAGATGAAAGTTATACTCAAAATGCCATCACCCCGAACGTAAAAGGAAGTCCGAGGATTCTTGGAAAAACATCAATACATTAGTTGGTTCATCAGCCAACTGACATCTATTTGCGAACCCATCTTCAAAGTCCTCTGGAAGGATTCTACCAAAGTCTAGAATGAGGCATGTCAAGAACCCTTCGATAGAATCAAGCAATACCTTACCAGACCTCCGATACTTATGGATCCGTAGCTAAGTCTCCCTCTACTCTTGTACTTGATCGAAATAGATACTGTAGCAGGGGCTTTGCTAGTCTAACATATCTAAGAATACAACAAGGAAAGGGCAATCTACTATGCCAGTTGAATGTTGGCTAGTTACGAAGTCAACTATACTTTAACTACCCGAATTTTTAAATTAATATTTTTAAATAAAATTGGAATATTCGAGAAAAATAAAAATTTTGAATTTAATGATTTTGATTAAATAAATATGTTGGTTAAGTTTGATGCAAAAAAATTTTAATGAATGATTATGACACGGTCATGGTTAATATAACGCGATTTTTGCCCGCGCGTGTCGCGCAGGACGCGAACTTGTGCGATTTTTATAGGACTATTTGAGATTTATAAAAATAGTGTGACTACATATTTGGGACCTTAAAATACATATAAAATACCATGGGGTCAAAAGTAAAAAAAAATAATAATAAAATATTATTATTATATTCAAAAAAATAAAAGTGCTCAGAAAATTATGAAAATTATCATACTGACTAAAAATTTAATTTTGATAAACTTTTCCTTCTTCGACATCTCTGAAAAAAATTATTTAGACCCGATTTAGTCCATTTTTCGGTTCGGTCAGACCTCCTTTTTTAGTGGTGTTGAGGCAGGTGAGTTACATCTTGGTTTAATTCTCAACCATTCATTGTGTTACCACCTAGTCTAGCCTAAAATCTGATCAAAATGATTGTGTTCTTAAACATTCAATGGATGAGAGAATTTTGGGTTAAACAAATGAATTAATTAATGCGTGATGGGGGTATAAGTTGTATTAACCTTTGGAGTTGGAGAGAAGAGAAAGCAATCAGAATTTTTCCATCTCTCCCACTCCCTTAAGGTCTCAAAATCAGTAGTAAGTCCCAAATTCGTGACCACCCCTTGAACCACCATAAACCACCATTAAAACCACTTTCAAGCTCAACTTTGGAGGCTTAAACAAATTTGTCCCAAGTTGGTATTTTGCAAGAGGAACTCGGATTTCTAGTCAATTTTTACATTTAATCACAGCCATGTTTATCCTATTCTTTTCTTTTAGTGTTATGTGTCTTGATTTTAGCCTCCATTAAATCATGTGTTCTAAAATAAATTATGAACATAAAATCTTAAGAAATAAATATTTGGAACTGTTTTGCATGAAAAATTAATGCTACCAAATACTGATAATTTTGTTGTTCTTTGGGTTGTATTTGGGTAATGAGGTATATTATAGGCATATGCATGTAGAGGAGCCCTGATAAATCAAATTTGGATGTTTTATCTAATAATCCTAAATTAACTAAATTACTTGTGCTAGAAAAATAATGGCTAAGATGGAAATTGCGTGTAATCCTGATTCGGAAAAATCACAATATTTATGTGTTCTTGATTTTCCTCTATTAAGATTAAAATCGTTTAATTGGGAATTTAGTGTTGTTATGAAAACTGTTGTAAATAGTTGATTGTGCCACTTATGTAATATTATAATTTTGAATTATTTGGGGAACGTTGGGTATTGTAGGTAATTGGTTTTCACCCCTTGTTATAACACACTTGTTAGGTATGGAACTAGTAAGTGGGTCTTAGTTGCAATTTATACTAATTAGGTATGGAACTAGTTAGTATGAGTTTATGCGGGTTATATAATTTGGGGTGGGAGTAATTTTCTACATGATACCATTTTTACGATAACCTAGGATTGATATCTAGGTGGAGTAAATTTTTTATAATCATCCTTTACTTAGGATAGGACGAAATTGTGTTTTGTGAACCATAGTTGGGACTAGGGGGTAATTGGAGAATTTTCACATCGTTTTAAGGGTGGGGGAATTTAATTTGAATAGCGAGTTTGAGAAATTTTAGGAAATTAATACTGCAGGACTAAAAAGGGTATTAAAATTTGTGGTGACATAATGTGTCAGTGACTGACAATCTAAACGGGTCAGCTTGCGTGATTTATATCGTGTCATGTGTGGAACCTTGTCATATCGCGAGGATCGCATGATGAAAACGAATCAGATGGTGGACTTGACAAGGGGACGTGTGTGTGGGTGGAACCTTGTCATATTGCAAGGGCCCACAGTTAAAATGGGACAGACGACGGATTTAATATGGGGATGTGTATCTTGCTAAATTATCTTTATGATTAAATTAATTAATTTTAACAATAGTTGGGAATGTGGGTGAATTAAAATAATATTGGTGTGGCACATTTGAAAGAAACCTTGCGGGTACTTAGAAATTTACTTTTGATGATTATTAAATTTCTTTTAATTAAAAGATTATATTGTTACGGTCGATATATGTAGCACTGTTGTCTGGGTTCGAGGACCTTAATTGAAAGGAGTAGCTAGTATTCTTGCTTTGGGCTTTGGCTCTGACACATGCGTTGACTAATATTTTTCAGGGATTTATTTGGAGTAGCTGCATAGGATTTATTGGAGATCTTTTTAGAGGTGCAGTTGGAGCTATTTTATTACTTTTGTAGTTAGATTTTTTTCCTATTCCTTCGTATTTATTATGAGACTATATTTGTGTTTTATTGGGCCTTTCGGTTCCAAAGTTGTTCTAAGACTTCAGCTGGACTTTATTTATTTAATAATTGAGATATTCGGAGATTGCATGTGATGGATTTTTATCGCACATTGGTGTTAAATCAGTTGGATGTTCTTGATATTTAGGATTGATTTAAATCATTTATCTTGTGGATTAAAATTTTAGATGTCTCATATCTGTCACATGCTAAGGATGATATTTAATTTACTAATGCCCGGCTTAATTTTGGTGGCGGTCGACACCAAAATTTAGCGGGGTTTTACAGATGGTATCAGAGCATAGTCTTAGGTCTCGTAGGTTATGACTCCGTTTAACTTCCGCTTTACTCATCTTTGATTCCCTTTGTTGATTCGTACCTTTTAAAATAGTGGTTCTAGCATACATGTTAGCGACGTTCGAAAATAGGAATTTTGATGAGAAGGATGGGCTAACATTAGGATGACTTGGAGTTTTGTGTTGATTGTGGTAATTGAGGTTATAATTAGTAATCTCTATTCGAGTATCATTAATGGTGATTTGGAGATGTGAGTTATTTTGAATATTGCTAGTGCAATTTTTGGTAATTGTAAGTATCGATTTTTGTGATATGAAGAAATTTGAGGACTTTGGTGTTTAGATGACTTTCAGAGATTTAATCGAGTGGTGCTTAGCGAGAGCGCGTCGTACGCCGTTATTTTCACAGTTATGTAAATATATAGGTGATATGCACTATATTTTCGACCGTGGGAATTTGTACGGCTATATGGGCTCCAGATTTTGGCACTTTACGGGTAGGCATATGTGAGCCTTATTTTGATTTATGTGCTTGGGTTTTCGTCGAATTTCGAGGACGCAATTTCTTGTTAGTGGAGAAGTATGTAACAACCCGAATTTTTAAATGAATATTTTTAAATAAAATTGGAATATTCGAGAAAAATAAAAATTTTGAATTTAATAATTTTGATTAAATAAATATGTTGGTTAAGTTTGATGCGAAAAATTCCAATGAATGATTGTGACACGGTCATGGTTCATATAACGCGATTTTTACCCGCGCGTGTCGCGCAGGACATGAACTTGCCCGATTTTTATAGGACTATTTGAGATATATAAAAATAGTGTGACTACATATTCGGGACCCTAAAAATACATATAAAATACCATGGGGTCAAAAATAAAAATAAAAAAATAAAAATATTATTTTATTCAAAAAATAAAAGTGCTCCGAAAATTCTAAAAATCACCATACCGACTAAAAATTTAATTTTGAGCAACTTTTCCCTCTTCAACATCTCTGGAAAAAATTATTTAGACCTGACTTAGGACATTTTTTGGTTCAGTCAGACCTCTTTTTTGAGGGGTGTTGAGGTAGGTGAATTAAATCTTGGTTTAATTCTCAACCATCCACTGTGTTACCACCTAGTCTAGATTAACATCTGACCAAAATGGTTGGATTCTTGAACCATCAAGGGATGAGAGAAATTTGGGTTAAACAAACGAATTAATTAATGGGTGATGGGAGTATAAGTTTTATTAACCTTTAGAGTTGGAGAGAAGAGACAACCATCAGATTTTTGCCATCTCTCCCACTCCCTTAAGCTCTTACAAACCAGTGTTAAGTTCCAAATTCATGAGCACCCCTTAAGCCACCATAAACCACCATTAAAACTACTTTTAAGCTCAACTTTGGAGGTTTAAACAAATCGGTCCCAGGTTGGTTCAAGAGGAGTTTTTGTTCAATTTTTCAAGAGGAGCTCGAATTTCTAGTCAATTTCTACATTTAATCACATACATGTTTATCCTATTCTTTTCCTTTAGTGTTACGTGTCTTGATTTTAGCCTCCATTAAACTCATGTGTTCTAAAATAAATTATGAACATAAAATCTTAAGAAATAAATATTTGGAATTATTTTGCATGAAAAATTAATCCTACCAAATACTAATAATTTTGTTGTTCTTTGGGTTGTATTTGGGTAGTCGGGTATGTTATGGGCATATGCATGTAGAGGAGCACTTAGAAATCAAAATTGTATGTTTCATGTAAAAATCCTAAATTAACTAAATTACTTGTGCTAGAAAAATAATAGCTAAGATGGACTTGCGTGTAATCGTGATTCGAAAAAATCACAATATTTATGTATTCTTGATTTTCCTCTATTTAGATTAAAATCATTTAATTGGAAATTTAGTTTTGTTATGAAAATTGTTATAAATAGTTGATTGTGCCACTTATGTAATATTATAATTTTGAATTATCTCAGGAATCACCCGTTGTTATAGCACACTTGTTAGGTATGGGACTAGTAAGTGGGACTTAGTTACGATTTATGCTAATTAGGTTTGTGACTAGTTAGTATGAGTTTATGCGGGTTATAAAATTTGGGGTGGGGGATAATTTTCTACATGATACCATTTTTACGATAACCTAGGATTGATATCTAGGTGAAGTGAAATTTTTATAATTATCCTTTACTTAGGATAGGACGAAATTGTGTTTTAGGAACCTTAGTTGGGACTAAGGGGCAATTGGAGAATTTTCACATCGCTTTTAACGGTGGGGGAAATTAATTCAAATAATGAGTTTGAGAAATTTTGGAAAATTAATACCGCAAGACTAAAACGGGTATTAAAATTGGTGGCGACATAATGTGTCAGTGATCGGCAGTCTAAATGTGTATGTTTGGGAGATTTATGTCGTGTCGTGTGTGGAACCTTGTCATATCGAGAGGATCGCAGGATAAAAACGGATCAGATCGCAGACTTGACAAGGGGACGTGTGTGTGGGTGAAATCTTATCATATCACGAGGTCCAACAGTTAAAACGGGTCAGCCGATGGCTTTAACAAGGGCATGTGTATCTTGATAAATTATCTTCACGGTTAAATGAATTAATTTTAATAATAGTTGGGAGTGTGGCTTAATTAAAATAATATTGGTCTGGCACATTTTAAAGAAACCTTTCAGGTACTTAGAGATTTACTTCTGATGATTATTTAATTTCTTTTAATTAAAAGATTATATTGATATGGTCGATATATGTAGGACTATTGTCTAAGTTCAAGGACCCTAATTGAAAGGAGTAGTCGGTATTCATGCTCGGGGCTTTTGCTTTGACACATGCGTTGACCAATATTTTTTAGGGATTTATTTGGAGTAGCTGTGTAGGATTTATTGGAGATATTTTTGGAGGTGCGGCTGGAGCTACTTTATTACTTTCGTAGTTAGATTCTTCTCATGTTCCTTCATATTTGTTATGAGACTACATTTTAGTTTTATTGTGTCTTTCGGTTCCAAAGTTGTTCTAAGACTTCAGCTGGACTTTATTTATTTAATAATTCAGATATTCGGAGATTGCAAGTGATGAATTTTATCGCACATTAGTGTTAAATCAGTTGGATGTTCTTGATATTTGGGATTGATTTAAATCATTTATCTTGTGGATTAAAATTTTTGATGTCTCATATCTATCACATGCTAAGGACGATATTTAATTTACTAACGCCCAACTTAATTTTGGTGGCGGCCGACACCAAAATTTAGAGGGATGCTACATACACTGCCTTTGAAAAAGCTTATATTGCCATGGTCCATGTCACTCAAAATTTACGGAACTACATGATCGCTTTTCCCATCAGACGCGTGTCCCGAATGAATCCTATCAAATACATGCTTAAAAAACCCACCCTATTTAGACGGATGGCTCGATGGTTGATGTTGCTATCTAAATTTGATACCGTGTATGTCACACGAAAATCCATGAAAGGGAGAGTCATCTTTGATTACCTGTATGACTACCCCATGGAAGAGGTTGATATTTGGGTATCTTAATTCTCCAACGAATATATTCTCTACATCTCCTAGGAATACCTCCGAGATAAAATGTTCTTTGATGATGCTTCCAATAAGAAATGATAAGACATTGGAATACTCCTGATCTCCCCTGATGACTCTTACACTACCATTAATATCTATTTTCCCAACACCAATAATGTGATCGAATATGAGGCTTGCACTGTAGGCCTCAAAGTCTCCCTCAATAAAGGTATCAAATACATAGATGTCTATGGGAATTCTTCTCTTATCATCGACCAATTCCATAGAAGATTGAAAGTCAAAGATGAAAATATCTTACCCTTCCACGCCCATATAGAATAGTTTGCCTCCCAGTTATAAGATATAACCTTCCACTACTTACCCCATGCAAAGAATAGCTTAGCAGATGCCCTTGATACCAAGGACTCGACATACCCAAGGGATTAACAATGACCCCTTTCCTAGTCCCAAAATAAGCTATGTCAACCCACTACTACCATGTTGAGCTCGTCACAGAGGAAGATAACAATATGGTCGGGTTCTAGTGCTACAACATTTGGTGCCACCTCAAGCACGGTAGGTGTCCCCAAGATGCCACCAAGAAAGACAGTGCGATCCTATGCAATCTGTTTGCCTAGTATGTCATCTGCAATAAATCATTATTTAATAGAAACATCGATGGAACCCATTTTCACTATATTGCATGGGATGACAATGAAGAAATGAGGTAGAAGATCCACAACAGGGAATGCATACCCCACATAAATGATCATATGATTGCCAAAACAATTATCCGTTAAGGGTATTATTGGACCACCATGGTTCATAATTACACTGCCTATATTTGAAGATGCCTTAAATTCCAACAATTTGGCAATCTCTAACATGTGACACCCCACTTGTTAAAATAATGGGTGGCCAGCCCTCTCCTAAAATAAAATAGTAATCTTATTTCGCTCATTCTTAGCAGCACTGTCAAAATCAATTAATTACTAACTACCTATTATTAAATTAAGTCGCGAGTCAATTTTTAATCTTAATCAACAATACATCTCAAACCACAACTAATTCAATATCTAAAGTAAAACCATAGTAACAATAGAAATCTGAAACATAAGTCTATTATATGCCCAAACCTTAACTAAATAAACCATCGGTTGAAATAATATCCATACAACACTTTCAAATAAAATTAAAAAAAATGTCCAACTTAGGAAACATGCCTGGAAATGAAACCGAGCCTATCTAGAACGTGACGAAAGAAACAACTATAATAATATCATACAACATCCACAAGTGTTGTAACTCCGATATCAGTTAGAATGACCAAGCTTGGCATCCCTGTGGATGGAAACCTAAAAGTTTTTTAAAATAGATTTGATACGGGTCATCGCCCAAAAACCTTTTAAAAATATTTTGCAAGTAATTAAATTGCATCATTAATTATGTGCCCATTCTTTCATATGTCAAATTGGTGTCAACCCCACATGAGACATTACTCACCTATTGTGAGACATTACTCATCTAACTAGTCCTATGTCATCCTTAATTCTATACGCTACCCCAACACTACATTTTTAACAAATTAGTTCCAATTTAAATTCATAATTACAATTCTCCATTATAATTTATTAATTGAATTCATTAACTATGACGAGTTAAATTAGCATTGTCCACTTCCCATTATAATCCTCGATTATATTTTAGTACCAATAATTTTGACTAGTTATTATTCACGTCCATTAATAGTTATAATCCTTCATTATAATCTATTAGTATAAATCATTAATTACTACTAGTTAATTTAACGTTATTTACACCTAGTGTTTAATCCGTGTATATAATTCTTCGCATTAATATACACAATATTCACATCATAATATACATATATATCACTCACTCTATACGTTTACCCGTCATCTCTCCGAGCTAACACTCCTTAACATACGGTTGTCTAGTGTGCCATTCTTCAGGATAATACTTCCCCACCATGGAAATACCCGGGATGGAATCACCTACCATACTCGAAAATAAAATGCATTAGAGGCAATCATAGTCCTGAGCCACTGAGCATAACCAGACCAACATTACCCCACTTGACTCCACCCTTATGAGGCATGCATGGCTCTATGATCTGGGGTTGTTACTTAACTTGCTTTCACTCGCAAGTGCGAACACTCACGTCGCGCAATCGCCATTAATCGCATCCACTAGAATGGTATGTTTAATTAATCACATCAATAACACATATATAATAATATAATATACATACTATATTTATACCCATACCTATTTTCTCAAAATCTCCATTATATCATTCATACCGATATAATAATACATATATATATTGTCTCTATACTCGTATATATATTCTCAATAATTCCAATAAACCGTGCCTATCATTCACAACACAAATAAATCATTTATACAATAGTGTTCATTGCCACAATTAATTAATCATTCACTAAATTAATTAATTAAATCTCATCATATAAAATTCTAGATACGCATAATTCTTAATCAACCCGTATACCTATTTTTCAAAAAATTTCACCACAAATTCATTAATAAATTCCCAAGTATAATTCACCTTAAATACTCTAAATTTCACCCCGAATAAAAATAATATCAAAAAATTATTGGAATCACCAATTCAGCTTCAGATTTTGATTCTACATGAAAACTTGAGTCGGGTATGTGTTTTGAGTTTTTCTTAAAAGAAGACCTAAAACTCTCAAACCCGATTTTTCTCTCAAACCGAATTTCACAAATTCTACAACAAACATTATTATAAACATGAGTTATTTCAATATCAAATAAGTTTGTTAAATTTTTTATATCAATGGGAGTTATCACTACACATAATTGTCATATAAACATGTAAATTTCATGGGGATAAATATTATCTTTACATGTTATAACACACTTTCAATCACAAGTTTTCCCTATTTAGATTCCATTATATAAGAACTCATAATACCAAAGTTTCATGATTAAAAATTAATCCATAAAGTTCTATCATCATATTTCAAAATCTATTTGCATAACCATTGCCCAAAACTTCAAAATTTAACATGTGAATCCCATCCCAAAAATAGTTTTCTCAACTTTAATATGACAGAAAATGAAAGCATAATTACTTAGCAAGATAATCATTTGCCTTAACAACTCGTAGTGTTTGGATTTGATGAATGGGATGATAATCCTCCTGGAATCCCCTTCCCAAATGATCAATACCTTAGTGTTCTTGAATTTTTCTTCACTTTCTCACTTGAACTCTTGAATTTTCTCTCTAATTCTCTTCACTTTCTCTCTAACACTTGGTATAACTCAACTAAACCTTTGGAATTGTGAAATGAATTTTTTTGTCACCCAAACCCTTCATTATGTAAGTTCAAATCTCGTTTTTGACTTTTCATATACCATTAAGGAGCCCAAAAATCACCTAAATAAGTCATGATTAATTTAAAAAGATCCTAAGACCCGAACACAACCCCCAGGCACTCAATTTTGACTACTTTTAACATTCCGGATCAACCATACACTCAAAATCATCACCCGAGTTACTTAACAAAAAATTTCCATCTCAACCTATTTTAATTTAATCACGTGTATCTTGGTTGGGATTATATTAAATTCTATCGCGTTTACTCACTTACCACTTAATATCATTTTATTTATTGTAGCACACTAGTAAGTAAATAATCACATAAATATAAATTCATTTCACTTTAAATTACTATATAATTTCTTTCTCATTATTTCTTGACTTATTTAAATTACGTGTTACTCGCATAATTTAAATATTCAATCCAATTAAATATAATGCGTCACCCGCATAATTTAAATATTCAATCCAATTAACTATAAATATAAAACTACGGGGTATTACATACTTCCACCATTGTAAAGAAATTTCATCCCCGAAATTTGGGTATACCTGGAATTAAGAGATTTGGATACTTCTCACGCATATCATCTCCCATTTCCCACATCAACTCGTCGGCATTGTGATGATCCCACCGACCACGAACCAAGGGCACCACCATAGAATGCATCTTACCCTCACTACGATCTATAATATCAATCAGTCTTTCCTCGTACGAGATATTAGGCTATAAATCAATCTCCTCTAATGGAATATGCCAATAAGCCATCTCACTCTGCTCATATTTTTTTCAACGACGATACATGAAATACATCGTGAATCCTCTATAGATGCTCTGGCAAGGCGAGCCAATAAACTACCGGCCCTACCTTCTCAATGATTGGAAAAGGTACCATATATCTCGGTGTGTGCTCCCTTTCCTTTTCGAACCTCGTTACTCCTTTTATAGGAGACACCCGTAGCAATACCAAGTCACCCACCTCTAATTCTGCACGTCTCCTATTTTCATCTGCATAACTCTTCTATCTATCCTGAGATACATTTATGTGATCCCGAAACAACTCAATCTTAGCAGAAGTATCTTAGATCATTTCAGGTCCAAGAAGTTTTTTGTCCCCCACCTCTAACCAACAAGTGGACGAACAACAAGTTTTACTGTATAAAGCCTCATAAGGCGCCATCCTAATAGTAAACTGGTAGGAATTATGATACGAAAATTACACTAATGGGAGGTATTGCTAACAACCTCCTTTAAAATTAAGCATACATATTAGGAGCATGTCTTCCCTCATCTGATTCACACGCTCGGTCATCCCATCAGTCTGCGGATGGTAGGTTGTACTTAATCACAATTCAGTTCCCAAGGCATTCTGGAAAAGCTGTGAGAAACGTGACACAAAAATATTGTCCCCACCCGAATGTTTTACAAATCTCGACCCATGGGACTCTTTCATAACATCTTGTCTGAAATCCCTATCATTTGGGACCACGAGTATCCCATTAAAGTGTAAACCTCCCTCGGAACTGATTGAGTAGGATTCCAATCCCTATGCTAATAATTTTTTTACATTATCCTGGATAAACGAATCCCTTTCCTATGCTTTCACAACCCGCATTACAATCTTAGGTGTGATGGTCATCACTTCCATGCATGCCCTGGTAATCAAATCAGGTTGACGAAATTCACCATAGCTTTCCACACTATCGCCAATTTTGACGTGGGTCTTTAACTCAACGTGTCTGCCCCTATGTTAGCTTTTCTAGGGTCATAATGATATCAAATTGATAGTCTTTCACGAAATTCAACTACCTATGTTGTCTCATATTAAGATCTTTTTTTAGATATTGAAGTAACTTGTGGTCCGTGAATTGATTGAATTTATCCCCAAGGAAAAAATGCATCCAAATCCGCAAGGCCAAAACAACTGTAACCAGTCCCAAGAAATGCATATGGTTCAACACATTTATTACCACACATCCTTTATCTCAAACGATTATGAAAATCAAACTAACCATGGCACCCATACACCCTCTATCCTATATATACATGTATGAACATTACAGACGTAACATTTTTATCACAAACTTGTCCCCCATTTGCTATGTGCGGTTATATGGTAAGGGTTTCTCAATCACCCCACGAATCACTAGTTTATTATCCTCAATATTGACCACCTATCCGCTAGGGGTGTAAAAGTTTCTTTAGTTCTTCCCATACTGCACTATCCAGCTCAATGGGTCTTATATCATATAATAGCACTTACTTTAAAGGTTTTATCCACACATGCTATCATTAACATTTAAAACTGATGTCATAGCATCCAACAACGTCTCTCCATCCCCCGACATTTATTATGGTTTATGCGTGGAACGCCACACATTAGAAATCAAATCAAGAAATTTCCTCAATGCCCTATCACATGGAATTAGCGGTTATCGAAATCCTTTTCCCCAAATCACATTAATGGGATACCCAAGATCACATCCCCTAGACATAAAAGTCTAATCCTCAACGCCCACATCTCTATAGGAGTCTTACAATATGACGCTAACATTATCAATAAGTTTCCAGCGGTAAATCAATAACGAGCTAAATCTCTCCTCTCGGTAGTAAACCCAATATACAATGAATCATATCAATAAAATCCCTACGCTCCAGGATTAACTATATCATCCAAAGTCTTCATTATAATATAGTACATATGCGACTTGAGTCTCTTTTAAGTGAAACCTCGTAATGTTATACCTCCTTTACTGGAAACATGAACATGATACCCTTACAATAATAGTCCATTATTGCTCAACCCTTCGCTAACCAGTTCATACCAAGGATAACATCATACTCATATAACATATCTCTAAAATGAGCAAATCTATAAAATATACCCTCTCGGTGTCCACACCCACTCCCCCGTAGATGGGAATAAAGAGAGCCCCGTTCCCCAACGGTACTTATATACACAATATTAATACTATAGATACATCCAGTAAATCCGTCTCACATGTAAATCTAGTACTAACCAAAATACGGTGACGTACCTGTGTCTCGTATAAGTTATCCCATTTACCCATTAATAAAATTCATAATTGAAGTTTCCCATGCCTCTGGTCGTTTAAGTGGTTCCTGGGCATAAAACTTACGTATGAACTTTCCTAAAAATTTCTAATTATTGACCCTGTTGGGCTTCCTACTCTTGTACCTTATCTCTCGATGGACAAAATCGATGCATGTGGTCCTACTCTCTACATATAAACCACTTCTTTATGGAAACCCCCTATCTCGGGCGACTTGGCCATATTGAGGTTACCCTCTGCTCTGACCCTGGTAACCTCAAGTCAGATGCCCTTTGTTCCCTTGGCCTCGTTTGTCCCATGGAACACGTTGGTGGCCTTAATGAACTTGTCTGAAATACACTGTCACTCAAATGTAATTCCCTTTGATTTAAATAATTTAAATGGGTCTCTGTGCCGAGAAATTCTCCTATGGTGCCCAATAACACCAGTACTTCCATTCTTACTCTGTAGTCTATACTCTCCCATGCCATTGGCTCCCTTCGTATGGAAGCATTGATAGTGCCATTATAAAATGATGGCACTAACAGTCATTCAAGTCGGATTCCCATAAATGATGCTTATCCTACTCACGACTCCATCATCAAACTTGAGAACTATATTCTCCTTCGTAATCACCTCGTCGGGTACGAAGTTTGATAAATAAGCACATTCTTCCTCATACTCGACCCCTATTCGACCCTCTTATGATAAGTCCCAAAAATTTCTTCTAATCTTTGTATGAACAACAAATGAAAGGATTTATAGTCAAACTGCAACCCAAATTCCTCGATAATTTATAGTACAACTCTTCTCAGATGAGGTAACTAACTCCCATCGATACAACACTGCTCCTACAAGCATAAAAATCTCCCAAAATTTAATTGTGAGTGTCACTACACTCCACCATATGCAAATGCCTTTGGATGTTCTCCTTCTATTAACTAGCTAATACATGTCCACAGTTTTTCCCGGAGTCTTGAGGATGGATCTTCTAAAAAGTTCTTCCAACTCTCTCCCATACTAATCGTATTGGGTGAATATGAATTATCGCTATCGTCTATTGTGGCGCTATTTAGGGAAACTATTAAGATCTAGTAGCCATCACAACATTATCTGCCTGAGTAATAACAGTGGTGACTTCTACTGTGGCTACCATTTCTAGAATAGTCTGAGTCTCTAACTGAGACTCTTCTGTAGTCCTCCTAATGGACCTCACTACTCGTCCTTCTCCTATTAGGCTTCTAAAACTTTACTGAACTAGAATAAGATTCACTTCCATTTTTCATAATAACAGGAGAATGTACATCACAATATGAATGAACTCTACATCTAATAATGCTACGGTAGAAAACATAATAAGTCCGCACAGATCCTAAGGACTCTAGAACTTAATGCTTTGATAGCATATGTGACACCTCACTTATTAAAATAAAGGGTGGCCATCCTCTACTAAAATATAACAGGAATCTCATTTGGCTCATTCTTAGCATCACTATCGAAATAAATTAATTACAAACCACCTATTATTAAATTAAGTTGTGAGTCAATTTTAATCTTAATTAAAAATACATATCAAACCACAACTAGTTAAACAACTAAAGTAAAACCATAGTAACAATATAAATATGAAACAAGAGTCTATTACATGCCAAAACATTAACCGAATAAGCCATCGGTTGAAATAATATCCATACAACAATTTCAAATAACATAAAATAAATTGTCCAACTTAGAAACACAGGCGTGGAAATGAAACTGAACCTATCTACAATGTGATTAAAGAAACGACTATGACAATATCTTGCAACATCTACAAGTGTTGCAGCTCCGGTACCTAATAGAACAAGCAAGTTTGGTGTCCCTGTGGTTGGACACCTAAAGGTTTTGAAAATAGATTTGATACGAGTCAGCGCCCAAAAACCTTTTAGAAAATATTTTGCAAGTAATTAAATTGCAACATAAAATATGTGCCCAATCTTTCATATTTCAAATTGGCATCACACTCTCATGAGACATTACTCACCTATCATCTAAAGTGCGCATCTAACGTTACCTAGTTCTGTTACTCGCCTAAATAGTCCTACGTCACCCCTAATTTTATACGCTACCCCAACACTACGTATTTTACCAAATTAATTCCAATTTCAATTAATAATTATAATTCTCCGTTATAATTTATTAATTTAATTCATCAACTATGATGAGTTAAATCAACGTTATCCACTTCCAATTATAATCCTCGATTATAATTTAATATCAATAATTTTGACTAGTTATTATTCACATCCATTAATAGTTATAATCCACTATTAAAATCTATTAATATAAATCATTAACTGTTAACGATTAATTTAACATTATTCATACTTAGTGTTTAATCGGTGTATATAATTCTTTAAATTAATATACACAATATTCACATCATAATCTACATATATATCACTCACTATATACATACACCCGTCATCTCTCCGAGTTAACACTCCCTGAGATATTGTTATCTAGTGTGCCACTCTTCAGGATAATACTTCCTCACTTTTGAAATACCCAGGATGGAATCACCTACCATACTGGAAAATAAAACGCATTGGAGGCTATCATAGTCCTGAGCCACTGAGCATAACTGTGGGTACACCGATTTTATCACCATAAGGCCTGGACGAGTAGCCCACCCTCAGCGGCCCAAAACCCAGGCCCATCACTTCTGGTATTCGTCCATTTACTCCACGATGCCATGAAGAGGAGTTGTGGGGGTACATGATCCCATGAAAGGGAGATGGCTAATAAAGAGGAACCTATCACCCCCACTACTCTAAGACATACATGTATAAATTAAACCCCAAGTCCGGGGAAAAGGACAAGTTGTATTCTCTATACTTACTCTTCAGAATATAGAGGAATAACACTGACTGAACCACCGTGGACGTAGGCACTTCTTTGCTGAACCACGTATCCCCGTTGTTGTGATTGGTCTTTCATCTGTTTTTTCTTGGTTGTTACCTCTTTCATATTTTATTTGTGTTGCATAATAATTGCATCCACAATTGGCGCCGTCTGTGGGAAGCGTTTATCTTTCCTTAAGAAGAGCCCACACCAAGAAAAAATCTAAGATGTCTGGTCACAGCAGCAATGCTCCTCAAGCAGGAGACATTCAGGAGCCACCCGCTCCTCGCAGGATTAGGTCTGAAGTCCGACGTTCCGATCAAGGGGCTCGCTTAGAAAGGCCAGCCTCAGAAGAAAGTCAAGGACCAGCAAGGTCCAATCAGATATCCAGATTGATCGATGCGTACGAAGCAAGGCTCCACGAACAGAGGGAGTCTTCTCGTAAGTATGAGGCTGAGAATGCTCGCCTGAAAAGAAGACTGGAAAAACTGGAAAAAGAACTACGTCCTGATACCAGGAGGCGCCCCTATCGCACTCCTAGCCCTCAGGCGAGCAAATCTCGCAGCCAAGGAAGGAGCCCTAGGCGGCAACATCAAGGGTTCGAAGGTGGCGACTCAGATGACGACCTCCGCGAGCAGCTGAGAAAAGCTCGCCGCTATCATAGCCCTGCTCGCAGCGACGACAACATACGGAACCTAGTCCGCAGAGAAATGGACCAACATCCAGCTCACCACGGCACCAGGTCGACCAGAGAACTCGCCAGGAGAGCCCTCAAGACCCAGATGAAATCGCCCTTCACAAGGGAAATTGAAGAAGAAGAAGCTCCCAAAAAGTTTGCTATTCCAAGGTTCAAGATTTATGACGGGAAGACTGATCCCATTGATCATGTCAGGTAGTACCGGCAGGCTATGACCCTCTGGAATCACCGAGATGCGTTGATGTGCCGTATTTTCCCCTCGAGCCTTCATGACGTGGCCCAGAAATGGTTCGAGAAACTCCCTCACCGATCCATCAGAAATTTCAAATCCCTAGTCGAGCTCTTTACGGCCAGGTTCATCACCAGCAGCTCCCATCCCAAAAGGATGGATGCTCTATTGACGATGAAGAAAACTCCTCAGGAAACACTTCGAGACTACGCGAAAAGGTACTGGGAATTATTCAACGAAGTCGAGGACTGCGCAGAAGAGGTGGCAGTGGCTTCATTCAAAATTGGGCTACCCAGCTCTTCCCTCCTCTACCAGTCCTTGACAAAGAAGGAAGCAACCACCATGGATGACCTGATGGCCCGGATTGAGAAATACGCAAAGGTGGAAGATGTCATCCGCCTTAACGTAGGTGAAAACGGTCGAGCCAAGCTCGCCACGAAGGGAAGTGAGAAAGTTGATAACCAGAAAAAAGGAGGGAAGAATGGGAGCAAGAATGGCCCCAAGAATGGAGGAAGTCCTGACATTGCAAAGTCGTTCCAGGCAGTCAACACCGTCTTCAAAGAACCAATTTACAAAATTCTCGCTAAGATCAAGGATGAGCCGTTCGTCAAATGGCCCCGGAAAATGGGAGAAGACCCATCGAAAAGAAATAACGCGCTGAGATGCACCTTCCACAAAGAGGGAGGACATAAGACCGAGCACTGCAAGGCTCTTAAGTCCCACCTCGAGGAGTTGGCCCAATCCGGACATTTGAATGACTTTGTGGAAAGGAAGGTAGAGAGAGTGACTGTCCACAAGGAGGCAAAACCCGACAACGTATTAGAAGACGACACCGGACACGAATTCGCAGTAATCCATGGAGTATCCGATGTTAAGCAAATCCAGGGCAACTCAGCTCGGATGGAGGTAAAGAAGCTGACAGCAGTAATGCAAGCTTTTCAAATTGATCCAGCGAAATCACAGGCAGGAAAACGCCACCGAGCAGAGGACATCAACTACAACAAGCACATCGTCTTCACGGATGAAGATCTTGTAGGAGTAAGGACCCCACATCACGATGCCTTAGTCATTACACTCAGGATAGCCAACTTTGATATCGACAGGCTGCTCGTCGATCAAGGAAGCTCATCCGAAGTAATGTACATCGACCTGTTCAGAAAGTTGAAGCTGGACATCGCCGACCTGAAGGGAACCACTGTCCCTCTGGTGGGCTTCGCTGGAAAAATGACCATGCCTTTGGGCAAGATAGTACTACCAGTGCTCGCTGGAAGTGTTTCGAAAATGATCGAATTCTTGGTGGTCGACATCGATTCACCGTATCAAGCCATCCTCGGCAGGGGATGGCTTCATGCAATGAAGGCAGTCTCCTCGACCTACCACCAGAAACTCAAATATATCACCGAGCGGGGAGTGATGGAGATACATGGCGACCAAGCGATGGCGAGAAAGTGCTTCATAGCGGCCATCCGACCGAAGCCAGGAAAAAAAGACGTTCGAACCAGCGAGAGAATGGAGGAAGGTGCAATCCTCTCCAAATAGCAATTAAAATACGGAAGGCCCGGAGTGGAAGAGACCAGGCTCCACCCCTCCGAACGAGTTGTAGAAGACCTGGTAGAAGTAATTGCCAGGGAAGGCGACAACAGCAGAGTCTTCCTGATCGGAACCTCACTCACTAACGAAGAGCAAAAGGATTTGTTAACCTTACTCAGGAGCAACATAGATGTTTTCGCTTGGGAACCCTACGAGCTGCCAGGAATCGATCCCAATATGGTCTGCCATCAGTTGCACGTCAATCCCACATTCAAACCGATAGCACAGAAGGCACGACGAACTGCTCCCGAGAAAGCCAAAGCAATAGAACAGGAGGTCGAAAAACTACTGGATGCAGGATCCATACGGGAAGTGCAGTTCCCCAAATGGTTATCCAACCCAGTGGTAGTTCCAAAAAGCAACGGTAAATGGAGAGTTTGCATAGACTTCACTGACCTCAACAAAGCCTGCCCAAAGGATAGCTTCCCTCTTCCAAAAATAGACCAACTAGTAGACGCCACCGCAGCTCACGAGCGAATGAGTTTCCTGGACGCATACTCAGGCTATCACCAGATCCCCTTATATGCCCCAGATCAGGATAAAACGGCGTTTATCACGATGGTTGGTCTATACTGTTACAAGGTCATGCCTTTTGGGCTTAAAAATGCAGGGGCAACTTATCAGCGGCTGGTTACTAAAATGTTCAAACAACAGATGGGAAACACAATGGAGGTCTACATCGACGACATGCTCGTCAAAAGCAAGGAGAAAGAAAACCACCTTTCTGACCTGGCAAGTACCTTCGAAATCCTCAGGAAATACCGAATGAAACTCAACGCGAGCAAGTGTTCCTTCGGTGTCCAGTCAGGAAAGTTCCTTGGGTATTTGGTCAGCAAGCGTGGCATAAAAGCAAATCCGGACCAGATTGAGGCAATTAAACGGGTGCAACCTCCCTGCACAATCCGCGATGTACAGAAGCTCACTGGAATGCTCGCTGCTCTGAATCGTTTCATTTCTAAATCCTCCGAGAGATGCAAGCCCTTCTTCCAACTCTTAAAAGGCAGCAAAACGATAGAATGGACCCCAGATTGCTCGCAAGCATTAGGCGAGCTCAAATCCTACCTAAGCTCCCCACCACTGCTTGTCATACCACATCAAACGGACCCCTTATACCTCTACCTCTCTGTATCCAGCCACACTATCAGCTCAGCGCTGATGTGTGAAGTCGCAAGGATCCAGCACCCAGTCTATTACGCGAGCAAAACCTTACTAGACGCCGAGCAGCGCTACCTGCCATTAGAAAAGCTCGCATTTGCCCTAGTAATGTCTTCGAGGAAACTGAAGCATTACTTCGAAGCTCATACGATCGTTGTCCTTACATCACACCTCCTCAAGGCTGTCCTAAGGAAGGCGGATTTGTCAGGCAGGCTGTCTAAATGGTCAGTCGAGCTCGGCCGGTTTGACATCCAATTTCAACCAAGGACAGCTATCAAGGGACAAATCCTCGCTGACTTCATAGCTGAATTCACGGGCAAAGAACCTCTCGACCAGCCTAACCCAACAGAACAAAACAGCCAGGCTGTAGGGGAAAACTGGAAGCTATTCGTTGATGGAGCCTCCAACTCAAAGGGGGCAGGAATAGGAATTGTTCTCATCACTCCAGAAAATGCAGTCCTCGAGCAAGGAATTAGGCTGGGATTTACAGCCTCCAACAACGAAGCAGAATACGAAGCCTTAATTGCAGGTCTCCAAAGGGCGCAAACTCTAGGAGCAAAGCATTTACAGGTATTCGGAGACTCGCAACTAGTTTCCAATCAGATAAGTGGATACTACAACGCGAAGGACGAGAGAATGGCAGCCTACCTCTCGGTGGTAAGAAACTTGATGACAAACTTTGAAGAAATCAACATCCAGCAGTTTCCCAGGGGGCAGAACAGCCACGCTGACGCCTTGGCAGCCCTGAGCTCGGCAGTTGATTCCAACCTTAAAAGGGTCATCCCTATCGATTTCCTTAGCTACCCGAGCATTCACCCCAACTGCGAGCTAACAAGAGCAAAACAAATACTCCAATTGGAACCAGCCCCTAGCTGGATGGATCCCTTAAGAGGCTATTTGAAGGACGGAACGCTCCCAGATGATAAAAGGACCGCCCACCAGATAAGAGTCAAAGCTGCTCGCTTTCACTTATCCACGGGGGGCGTCTTGTATAAAAGATCTTTCTCCGGCCCCTACCTTAGATGCGTCCACCCAAGCGAGGTCGAGACAGTACTTCACGAGCTCCACGAAGGAATCTGCGGAAGCCACATCGGAGGAAGATCTCTAGCCTTCCGAGCAATGAAAGAAGGTTACTGGTGGCCGTATATGCAAAGGGACTCCGCAGTATATGTCCGCAGATGCCTAAAATGCCAGCTTCACGCCCCCATGGTCCACCAGCCTGCCAGCGAATTGAAATCCCTAACCAGCCCCTGGCCTTTTGCCCAGTGGGGAATGGACATCGTGGGACCACTACCCACCGCTGCCGGCAACCGCAGATACTTATTGGTCGCCACCGATTACTTTACCAAGTGGATCGAGGCAGAACCTCTGGCGAACATCCGAGACGCTGACATGATGAAATTCATATGGAAAAATATAATCACTCGATTCGGGATCCCCAGAACCATCATCACTGACAATGGGACACAGTTCGAAAGTGGCCCCTTTCAGGACTTCTGCGACCAACACGGAATCAGGCACCACTTCAGCTCGGTAGCTTATCCTCAGAGCAACGGACAAGCTGAGGCTTCCAACAAAATAGTGATCGCTGGATTAAAAAAGCGGTTAGAACGAGCAAAAGGCGCATGGACTACCGAGCTACCACATGTCCTATGGGATACAGAACGACTCCCAGATGAGCCACAGGTCAGACGCCATTCTCACTAGCATATGGTATGGAAGCGGTCATCCCATTAGAAGCAGGATTGCCTACAATGAGATCCGACCTTGTCGAGCAGAACCAGAACGATCAGGCTTTGCTCGCTGAACTCGACTTGGCCGACGAGCGCAGGGAACTTGCCCTAGTAAAACTAGCGAATTATCAGCAACAGCTCGCGAAGCACTACAGCAAAAAGGTCAATCCGAGGAAGTTCGAAATTGGAGACTATGTCCTAAGAAAGGTCCTGGGCAACACGGTGAAACCATCAGATGGTAAACTGGGCCCAAACTGGGAAGGACCTTATGAAATAATTAGAGACGACCTGCAAGGTGCCTATCATTTGAAAACGATGGAGGGCAGAGAGATCCCACGAGCATGGAACGCAGCTAATCTCAAGAAATTCTACTTTTAGGAGTTCTGTTGTTAGATCTTTTATTGTACTCGTTTTGGGAAAAGACAGTTTATTTCTTGACTCACCAATAAAAATCGCTCAGTTGATTACTCTCTAAAAGTATAACAATTATATCTTATTGCACATCCTTTTCAAATCACAGGTATAATAGTTGACATAGCAGGGGAACACCCCTCCTCGGGTCATCGTCACGAAAGCACGACAGACCTCTTAGCATTGCCCATGGCAATATATGAAGCCCTACAGAGCATTCTTAGGCATCAAACCTACTTTGGTTAAAATCCTGACCGGATGAAGACATCCAAAAACAGGTGTGTCCTCGCCAATTGCCCCTCTTAGACCTAAGGAAGTGTGACGACACGACCTAAAAGGTAAAGAGAGATCACAATGGTATTCTTAATACTGGACTGGGCGGACACTATAAAGCTGGAAAAATATAACAGAGATTGGATAAACACGTTTAGTCGGCAAAACGCCCAAAACTCAAATATATCCATTAATCTTTTATATTTACAAACAATAATGGTACATGTTTAGTCGGCAAAGACTCGCCCAAAGCATTTACAATTATTAAAAAACAAAAATCAAGAAGGGGGAAGCCTCCGAGCAAGGTAGTCAGCAACCTTAGCTCTCCTCCCATCATCAGGGGCAGGATCGAATTCCTCTACAACTTCACTTGTGTCCAACTCCAGTAGCCGCCGAGGAATAGCATCGATAGGAATCCATCGGTCATCTCGCCTAAATGGATTGGGCATCAGAATAGAGGAAGACATCTCATGCCGATACCACAACATCGAATTTCTCGGCACCTGCAGCTCTTTGAGAGCACTCAACCACCCCCTGATAAAGGAAAGATGCTCGAACTCTGATAACCTTGTGGGAGCATCTAGCCAGCCCTGATCATAGCCATCAGTCCACACTTGGTGAGGGCCCTTCTTAAATAAATGCCGCAGTCGGGTGACGTCCCTCTGAAGCCCAGCAGCAGTTACGTAAGCTCGCTGAACATCGCCGCGCAGCTCCTCCATCTCCCTCTCACGCTGCTCCTCAGCTCCCCTACTCCTACCCCGCGTACTCCTACCAGCTCGCGGGAGGGGTGGCCGAGCAACTCGCGATGAGGAAGAACCTTGCAAGACTGCCGACGCGGTGCTCGGAGAATGCTCCTTAAGCTTCAGGACCTCACGCCTCAGGTCGTCATTCTCCCGCTGAAGAAACTCCACGACCTGATTGATCTCGGTGTCCTCCAGTAACTTTACTCTTAGCTCGCTGATTTCTTCTTGCACTGAAGCTCCGATCTCCCCCATTTCCTGAAGACTGTCCTTCAATTTAGCCACCAGCTCGGACTGATCCTTATACTTCTGGTTCCTTGATTTAGCAAACCTACAAAGCCTAGCAAAAGCCTGGCGAACTGCAGGGCTTACATTAGGACCCAGAGTTCTACCCAATTGGGAGTTGACAGGAATATAATCATCCACATCAACCAACTACAGAGAAAAGAAGAGAAAAGAATGAAATCAGCACAAGTAAAAACGCAGCCTTTTTATTTATACCAAGCGAGGTTACATCAGAACAAGAAAGAAAAAATTACAAAGAAACCCTATCACTTAGCAACCTCGGAGGATGGGTCCTTGTCTTTATTAGCATCAGCAGGGGCATTACCCTCCGTAGGGGTATCCACTGCCTCCTCGACCAAGGGAGCATCAGAAGAGGTCGCCCGAGAAACAGGACAGGTGCCTTCAACAGTTGGGGCTGGATCCTCATCCACTACCGGTTTTGGCCCTGGATCATGCTCATCGAAGAGTGGAGATGCAACATCCACCCCTGCAGCCACAAGGGCCTTGTTCCACCCCTTCTTGAAGTTCAGACGGCTAATATAGCCTATCTGAACCTCGGCGTCTTCATACGCAGCAGCCCAGCCAGAATTGTATGAATCTTCTTTAACAGTGGCTTCCTGGGCTTTCTCCATCTCCAGCTGCTCAGCAAGAACCCTGTTCTTCTCCACAAAATCCAGTTTGCTCGAGCAGACCTGTTCATACGACTCCCTCAGCTCGCCAAGCTCCTTGACAGCATTATCTCTCTCGCGAGCAGAATTAGCAAGGGCCAAGTCAGAAGAAGCTCGAGCCGCGTCAGCAGCCTTCAGATCGGCCTCCAGCTGAGAACCCCTGGCCACCAGAGTAGAATTCTGCTGCTCCAGCTCGCTGTTCCTTCTCAACAGCTCGTCGCGAGAGCGATAGAGCACAGCGAAGTCAGTCACAAACTGCAGAAAACAAGGGAAAGATCAGAAAAGAGGAAACCATCAAAACAGACGAAAAAGAAGTTGAGAAATAGAAGAGAAACCTTACCAAGGCAAGCCTCTGGCTAGCCTGCAAGGCCAGTTGATCAGACCCTAACGCCCTCTCGCGATCTGCAGGGAGGACTGCCCTCTCAAGCAGAGCAGGGGCGAGTTGAGGAGAGGTAGCCACCGAAGCCCCCTCAGGCAAAGCAGATACTGGGACCAAGGCTTGAACGGTCTTAGTCCTCAGCTCCATCTTCCTCCTCTCCTCTTCTTTCTCTTTCTCCCTCCTCTTCCTCTCTTCCACCTTCTTCCTCTCCTCCTCCTTTTTCTTCTCCCTCTCCCTCGACTGCTCCTCCTCTCTCTTCTTCTTCTCTTGCTCTTGAGAGGAAGGCCGAGAACCAGTAGCTATGGCCCCGGAAACAGTCTTCGACTTCTTGGACCTCTGTGCAAGAAGCACATCATCATCATCATCATCATCCCGGATCAGATTCTTCCTGGGAGGCATTTCTTCACCTGGACTGCTGGTAGAACTCGATGAACTACTACTATCAGCACTGCCTCCACCCAAGTTACTCACAACACCTGCAGGCTCACTCTCCGAGCTGCTCTCGTGCTCGTCCACTTGGATGGGCTCCGCTGAAATCTCTTCGGAAGAGTCAAAATCCGGAACACTTTCCACAGGTCGGGCTATGAAGCTGGAGCCTGTGTTCTTGTATTCAAGCAGAAAAGTAGCAGACCTAGGGTGCTCGCCGTCACCCAAAGGTTCCCTGATGTTCCAAGCTTTCACCAATTCCGAGATACGAACCTCGCTGAGAGCTGGCTCCAAGTTCTTTATCTTCGCTGAAAAGGAAAGAGCAAGGAGGAGTTAGAAAAATCACAAAGCTAGCAAAGGTTGAAACAACAATACAACATCTACCTATATATTCTTCCCCATAAAAGGGGATAATGAACCTCTCGGACCTCGACCCTTCAAATTGAGGGGAATATTGCCAGTTCCTAGCGAGAAAACCTTCTTGCCAGTAGTCCTTATGGGAATCAGGTAAATTTACTACCAATACCCTATCAGGGCTCCTGGCCTTAAGGTACAAGACCCCTGAACTCGTTCGAGAAAAAGAATAACAAAAACAGACCTCGGCAAGCCCTAACCTCGTGCCGTACAACTGATTTATCCTGTGCACACCATTCACTATTTTCCACACGTTGGGTGAACATTGTGCAGGCACAATACCAAAATAACTAAAAAAGTGCAGAAACAAACCATTAGGGGGAAAGGTGAGACCCCCCTGAGAAAGCAACAGGACGTGAATCCAATGTGCATCCTCTATGTCCCTAACGTTCCTAGGCGGCGAGACACAACACTCAATCTCTACCCATTCAGGAATACCATAGAATTTTCTAAACTCAGTTACCGACCTATTTCCAATCTTTGCCATTGGAAAAATGCAAGAAAAACTATAAACTCAAGAAAAAGGGCACAAAAGACTTATAAGACAGAAGATCAGATCAAAAGGCGAAGAAGCGACGAGAGTGGAGACCGAAAACAGAAGGTACAAAACTCAAAAGTTCTCAAAAGATAGAAGATTGCTGGAAGAACTGGAACGTCGACGAAAAAATGTGTTTTATTCCAACAAACCTTCAAAACTAATCATAACGCACGGATAGCGAAGCGGGTGCCGCCAAAGCAACTTCACAGTTTTCAAAGAAATCAACCATCATTACTGATCATCTAAATTCATCGGACCCATAAAAAATGGCCCGACAAATTCAGGGGCAATTGTGGGTACACCGATTTTATCACCATAAGGCCTGGACGAGTAGCCCACCCTCAGCGGCCCAAAACCCAGGCCCATCACTTCTGGTATTCGTCCATTTACTCCACGATGCCATGAAGAGGAGTTGTGGGGGTACATGATCCCATGAAAGGGAGATGGCTAATAAAGAGGAACCTATCACCCCCACTACTCTAAGACATACATGTATAAATTAAACCCCAAGTCCGGGGAAAAGGACAAGTTGTATTCTCTGTACTTACTCTTCAGAATATAGAGGAATAACACTGACTGAACCACCGTGGATGTAGGCACTTCTTTGCTGAACCACGTATCCCCGTTGTTGTGATTGGTCTTTCATCTGTTTTTTCTTGGTTGTTACCTCTTTCATATTTTATTTGTGTTGCATAATAATTGCCTCCACAATAACCATACCAACATTACCCCCACTCAACTCCAACCTTATCAGACATGCATGGTTCTATGATCTTGGGTAGTTACTTAGCTTGCTTTCACTAGCCAGGGAGAACACCAACATCGCACAACCTCCATTAACAACACTCACTAGAATGGTATGTTTACTTAATTATATCAATCACACATACATAATAATATAATGTTTACTATCTCTATACCCGTATACATTTTCTCAAAAGTTCCATTATATCATTCACACCGATCTAATAATACATATAGATATTGTCTTCATACCCGTATATATATTCTCAATAATTCCAATAACCGTGTGACTCGGGGCACAAATAAGTCATTTATACAATATTGTTCATTCCCATAATTGTTTAATGATTCACTAAATTAATTAATTGAATCTCATCATATACATTTCTAGATATGTATAACTCTCAATCAACCCGTATACATATTTTTCATAATTTTCCACCTCAAATTCATTAATAAATCCCCGAGTATAATTCACGTCAAATACTCCAAATTTCACCATGAATAAAAATCCTAATTTTAGGTTTGTTTTATAAATGCAAAAAACAAGATCTAAAAACTATTCGAACCACCAATTTGACTTCAAATTTGGATTCTAAATGAAAAATTGAGCCTAGTATGTGTTTTGACTTTTTCTCAAATATCTTCCAAAAGTACTCGAAAATAAGAACTAAAACTCTCTATACCGATTTTTCTCCCAATCCGAATTTCACAAATTCAACCTCGAAA
Organism: Sambucus nigra; assembly: GCA_949130495.1. NCBI lineage: Eukaryota > Viridiplantae > Streptophyta > Magnoliopsida > Dipsacales > Adoxaceae > Sambucus > Sambucus nigra. Next base: position 237,934,032 of record OX422218.1, on the reverse strand, counting down.
ATGATCATAAACATGAGTTATTTTAATATCAAATATGTTTGATAAATTTTTATATCAATGGGACTCATCACTACACATAATTGTCATCTAAACATGTAAACTTTCATGGGGATAAATATCATATTTGAATGTTATAACACACTTTCAATCACAAGTTTTTCCTATATAAATTCCATTGTATAAGAACTCATAATCCTAAAGTTTCATGATTAAAAATTCATTCATAAATTTCATCATCATATGTCAAAATCCATTTACATAACCATTCCCCAAAATTTCAATATTTAACATGTGAATCTCATCCCCAAAATAGTTTTTTCCAACTTTAATATGATAGAAAATGCAAGAATAATTAATTAGCAAGATAATCATTTGCCTTAAAAACTTGTAGTGTCTAGATTTGATGAAGGCGGTGATAATCCTCTTTTAATCCTGATTGAGGGGAAAATCGAGCATCAATGTAATACGCTAATCGCTATTATAGGCTTCCGACCGCAATACAAAAAAACCTAAACTTTAACTACACTCTTATAGAGTATAGCGACTAGTCTGGGTATCGAATCCACGGGGAATGCCTGGTAGATTTTAATTGATTTATTACTTCAAATATAAAGTGTAAAAGATGATGATGGGGTGAGAAAGGAAAAATGGGAAAACTAATAGAGTTCACTAAACCTAATTAAAACTATTAAAATACGGAATAATTATTATGAATGAGAGATAAGGTTATAATACAATCCCCCAAACCTTAGTACGTTTACCTGAGATAAACCTAGTTATGCATTATATAATTGATTAAATCCAGTCTTTCTTAATCTCAAGCATTATATAAATGAGGGTACTAGCCCGCACCTTACATAATCAAAAGTAAGAATAAATAAGTGTCATTATAGCTACACTCGCGTCGCACTCTTAAGCACCCCGGTTACCTAGGGAAAACAAAAGTCATACAACGGTTGTGATCACCACACAGTGTAATTCGATCATTTACGTAATTCAGGGAACTAATTTTACACACTTGCAAACCACATCGGGTTGGGTTCATGCATCCCAACACCTAAAAATCAAGGCTATAATGGTGTAACTATGATTAACTATACAAGAACAAAATTCCTACAATGATTGTGATCACCACACAGTATGATTCGATCATTTACGTAATTCAGGGAACTAATTTTACACACATGCAAACCACATTGGGTTGGGTTCATGTGACAACCCGCTCAAAATAATAACGGGTGTCTAGCCCTATACTACATTAAATTAGGAATCCCACATGGCACAGTCTCAACATCAACTGACAATACTAATAATATAAGGCTAACTACCCGAAACTATTAAAAGCAAATTGTCAAAAAATTTAAAACTTTTATTAAACAACAACAACAAAACCAATAATGCAACACAACCAACAATATACATCTAACTATGATCAGTGATAATTGAAAACTCCAATATATACAAGAGTTTAATACAACGTACAACAAAAATCTCAATAATGAAATACCCGAATATGCTGTCGGGTAACAGACAATACAATAATCTGAGAAATGAAAAATAAAAGTGTTAATTTACAACACTTAAATACTAACTCAATATACAAACTGAACCCTAATCTAGATATACAAAGATAGGAATCGACTAAAAGAAAGTTTCGCGACAGTCCGCAGTGTCACAGCTCCACGAATACTGGATGGATGAACATCAATGGCGTCCTTGTGGGGGAACACCTAAAGTAATACAATATATACATGGAGGAGAAAATATAAACGGGTCAGAGCCCGAGTTGAAAAACATTTTATAGCAAGTGTATTAAAATGCATAATAATTATAAATGCATTATTACATGATTTAATGGAATCGTCCTCTCCATAATAATTCGACTCACCTCTCAACTAAAGCGCGCACTAGACGTATGCACGTCATCTCCAAATGAATGCCCAATTCTATTTAGGTAAGAGGATTCTAACTTAAACCAAATTGAAGTATTTAAGTGAAACCATCTAACCTATCTCCCAATCTACATTTTATTTCTATAATCTATAAATTATATACATTAACTTTAGAGTAATAGCTATAGTTATCTTTATAATGTTCATTTGCTGAACATATAAAGTTACATGATCCATCTCATCACCACATCAACATTCTCATTTACTAGAATTTAATATATTCTAGCTATGCCCTTATTTGGCATGTAAACAGTATATATGTATTTTTTTATATGAGTTATTAGCATCAAGAGTTAAGGACTAAACTCCTCTCGATTCTTAACACGGCACTGCGTTTCGTGTGTGGGACGTCTTGCCGAGGCGAAATCCAAACAAGGAACCCCCCCGTTACACTACTCCTGACCGTATCGATCCTCGAGGTTCATTATGCCCTCAATGCATGATGCATGTAACCCAAGTTATTATCAAATTTTAATTAATTAATATTCCCAATTCTCAATAGTACACGGTGTTTTATGCGTGCGACGTCTCGCCGAAGCGAAATCCAAACAAGGAACCCCACCCCATTACACTACTCCTGGCACTATTGATTGTCGGGATAGGTGATATATATATAAGTATGAGCATTAAGGACTAACTTACCCCCAAGTTCCAACATTACACTACGGTTCGTTCGTGGGACGTCTCGCCGAGGCGAAATCCAAACAAGGAACCCCCCCGATACACTAATCCTGACAATGTAGGTCGTTGAGGTCCATTATGCCCTCGATACCCAAGTACAAGCACAACCAATAATAACCATCCAACTGAGCTATAACTCGAAGGACGCAGGCTCACATGCTATCATCTTCCAGCATCCCATATACGTAGCAAACTGGGGCCACCTGGTGGGGTTCAACGACACCCACCTCGTGATCAACTCATGCACACGATGTTTCGGGAAGCGGTCATAGATCCTAACCGGCAAGTGAGAGAGACACATACCCACGACCTCTCACCCCCAAAATAAATAAATGTATATCACATAATAATCGCATGGATGACTATGACCTGGGCAATATCCACACCCTGCTCTTTGATCCAGGATGCTCACCCTCTATGCACGTAACTTCCCAATGATAGCAAGGAGAGGGTATGCCTAACCATGCATATATACCATCATATAGGGTATACATACATCCCACATAATAAAGATATACCATCATATAAGGTATACCTGCCACATCATTTTCATTTTTATTATACGCCCATTGGCGCAATTTGATTTACATCATTGTTTAGTATATTACTCTCTTTTTATACACTAACCATCAAATCTCACACACTAACCCCACCTAGTATACATTATACTATTTCTCGCTTGAAGCTCACAACTTTCCTCTAATAATGAATTGTCTCTCAATTCTATTTGAGTTAAGGATATTCTTTATCCTAATATACCTCAATTTAGCATTTAATATTCTCCATCCATAATAGGGTTCAATCCATTTTATGAACCTTTGAAGTTATCCCATATGGGATTTAATCCTAAGATTCACTATCTGTATGTTAGTCTCATTCTTTCATATGAATTTAATTATTATCTCCAAATAGAATTCTCAAAACAAGGTGGGCTTCCCCACTTAGAACATACCAAACTATCTAATCGGTATTCCCCAAATTTAGTCAATATGACTCCAAAATTTGTTATAAGGGAAACTCGCTAAAAGTCTCCAAAACATACTCCACATAACTCCTATAGAGGTTACCTATTGATAACCTCGAACAAAACGGGAAGAAATTCTCCCTAGAAGAACATCTCCAAAAAATCTCCTGTTTTCGAATCGATTCGTCCCCTCCGAATCGATTTGGCCACAAAAGCGAATTGATTCGGCCCCTTCGAATTGATTCGGTCCAATGGACCTGAGAGTCTGCTACATACTGAATCGATTCGCAAGGGTCAAATCGATTCGGCCCTACAGACCTGGGGATTCTACAACAGACCGAATCGATTCGGAAGGGGCGAATCGATTCGGTAAGTGCAGCAAGCTACGAAATGGGTTATTTTCTTCTTAACCCAAAATTCCCAAAAATCAATTATATCCTCCTCCAACCATTTTTCCTCCACCCAATCCCATATACATCATTATTATTCATCCAAGAACACATTTTAATTGATTTCTAACCCTAAATTCATTTTCTACACAATAAATCTAAGGTTTTCCCAAAAGTTAGGTTTTGATAAACTAAACCTAAAACCCAAAGATTCAATCCAAAAATCATGCAATAAATGGTACACAATAATTATTTACCAAGTTTAATCGCTTCCCTCGGGTTCGTAGGGTCTGAATCCGCCTTGAGATCGTGTATTTGTTGGAAATTACCACTTTCTCTTTTCTCCTTCCTTTTCTTCTTCTTTCTTCTTTCTTCTTGTCTCTTTCTTTCTTTCTTTCTTTCTATTTCTCTTTCTTTCTTTGGAGAAATATCTCCCGTAGGCTTAATAAGCCTATTCTCCCCAGATACACATCTTTATATGATAATACACACTTTAAATGACTTGGTGACTTTAATTCGAGTCAAACGGTCCTAATTTATTTCGAAACCTAATTAGACCCCAAGTACAGTCATTTTGACTTTCTCGACCCTTCCGGACACGACTACACCCTCAGAATCTCCGTTTGATACACTTTCTAACGACTCCAAGTTTTGACCTCAAGTGCCAAATTTAATTATTCTCCAATAAAATATTATTTATTTCTCCCAAAATAACTAAATCGTTGTCTCCAAGACCTAGGGTTGTTACAAACTTCCCAACTTACAAAATTTCGTCCTCGAAATTTTAGCTAAGCCTAATTCTCTAAAGCTCAACTAATTCTAATATACCCATACTCACTATTCCTATCTCCAAACTTCTAACTTTCCACGACGAGTTTATTAAATTTATTTTATTTTAAGTTAATTACGAGTTAAATAAAACCAATTTCCACAACTAGGGCGCCCATACACCCTTTATATTTGATCTTTATGCTCACATCAATCATAATGAGGCTTTATTTGCCCCCACAGTTCCACAATTCCATCGATATATCAAGTATACTAACATTTTGATAGTAATTTGTTTTTTTTTAGAATGGTCCAAAGAAATAACTCCTCTCAATTCCTGACATTCGCCACTTTCGTGCAGGGGACGTCTCGCAAAAGAGAAATCCAAACAAGGAACCCTCTTAATACACTACTATGTAGAGACGTCGGGGATTGAGAGTTTGTTAAATTCGGACTAAAGTTTTAAAATATTTTAGTGAAAAATCATTTTGAAATGGCCTAAGGGCCGATAAAAACTTTTATTTTGAAAATAGTTTATTTTAAAAACGGTTTATACAATATAACATAATATAAAATGCCTTATGTCCAATACAAGGTCTTTTAAATCATTACACATGTAACAATATGTAGCTCACAAAATTTAGCATAATCATGAGCTAATTTTTTTTTTCCTGCGTCCTAACAATCCACGATCTCAACTTTCAAACATGAACAACATCTTACATCATTTCAATATTTTTCCCTTTTATAAGGCTCATCCATATCTGGAATGCAACAATTATATAAGTCTAACATGACTATATAAAAATAAGTAGCTTTATCATTACTTACTTATCACCATAACCATTCTTACATTCACCATAAAGTTTACAGCTCTTTTTGAGCACATTACAAAATTATCTAGTCTTTCAAAAGATAATAACATAAGAGCCTAACTTGCTCAAAATTCCGCGTAGGGTCAAAACATACAAGTAGGGCTATAGCACTACCCATTCACAATTATCTCCCATACGATATTCCCAAAACTCATTTTTTTTGTAATTATCCTATTTATAAAGGAAAATTAACTTACATCATTCATCTCTAGTCCGATTTCCCTTCCTCATCAATGGGCTCCCAAATAAAGTCCCCCGGTCTAAAATGACCTCGAATCTGTTGTAGGGGTTTCACTTCCAAAACATCATCAAACTGTGGTCCTTTACCTCTATGAGGATAATCTCTCTTTTTATGACCTATTTCTTTACAAAATAAACATTTACCCACAAATCCTTTCTGCCCACTCACATTTCTGTCACTCCCATCGCCAAACTTACTTGATGAACTTGAATCTCCAAAGTTCTTACCCTCTTGCGAACGAAGATGATATTCATGACACTTTAATTGTGCCACATTCACTACCTGATTGAAAGTCATTAACTTAGGACTCTCTAACAAATGTTGTTGAATTTTCCAATCTAAACCACGAACAAACTTTGACATACGCTTCTCTTCCGTATTTACCTCATCAGGTACTAATTTTTCCCATCTAGAAAAATCTTCCTCATACTTTGCCACTATTCTATTTCCTTGTAAAATCTTTATATCTTGAGAAGAGGAAGGAAAATACCTTCGATCAAAAAGCTCCCAAAATTCTATTATAGGTAAGGTATCTCTCTGTTCAGATGTGATGACAGACTCCCACCATTGAAGAGCTGCACTCGATAACTTAAAGGTGGATACAAATTATTTCTGCACCTCGCTACACTCAACCATACAAAGGTGCCTTTGTATACTATTCTTCCATTAACTTGCAGCCATTCCATCAACTCCCCCTGCAAACTCGGGAGGATGCCCCTTACTAAAATCTTCCTTCACCCTCTCTCATAAAGACAATCCTAAATGGGGCCGGGCTGCTTGAACGGCAGATTGTTGTGCCATCATAGAAATGGCAGGAGTTACTGCTTGTGCCACAATATTGGCAACATCATCGGTAGTCACGTTACTTTAAGGCATTTGGGGTCGCACATTCCCTTTATTTGCCTTGACTGAATGACCTCCATTCGGTAGCATCTGAAACAAGAACAATTGTATCAGAACGCCTTTCCAAAGTTTTCAAATCACAGAGGAGATATGGACGTATGAATGTAATTGTTGATACCAAAATTAATATGTTGATATGGACGAATGATATGAAGACACGTGTCAATCTACTTGGCATAATAGCATCGAGGAAGTTCATTTCCCCGACCAACTCATGTTCTCTCCGAGCAACGAGGATACACCGAGGAGCTTCAGCACTCCGAGGTACTCTAGCGCTTCGAGGTACTCTAGCGCTCCGAGGAACTAAGACGGTCCGAGCTGCATCTCGGCCGTAGCATAAACTGCCAGATAATCAACAGTTCAATTATTCATTGAATGTTTATCATCTTGACGCACACACTGCATTAAATGTATTACCATTTCATATGTATATCATTTAATGTATCAACCCTTTCATGTACAGCCTAAGGGCTATAAATACCTTGTATCACCCTCATTCAAGGGGACGGGAATTTCTTGAGAGAACATATAATCGAGAATTCCCAAAATACTCAGCAATAACATAACAGTGGACGTAGGCCATTCTTATAAGGCTGAACCACTTTAAAAATCTTTGTCTCATTTTATTTATCTATGATTGAATAATTAGAGCGATCTAATTTTTTACATCAACAGATTGGCGCCGTCTGTGGGAATCGACTAGTTATTATCGTTTTTCACCACAAATCATTCATCATCAATAGCGGATAACCCAGAATCTAGCAATCGAAATGCTGGAAATGCTGGAAATCCTCCAAATCCCTCTGCACCTCCAGATCTAGCCGGGATTATGACGAATCTGGCTCAAGGACAAACTGTTATGCAAGAAACAATGAGGCAACTCATACAAACCCTTCATGGTGGTGCACCTGCACGTTCAGGATAGCAAAGTGGTCAGAGGCAAACTTATTTACTTTCTTCACGATCCAGGCGTACTGAGTCACTTCGTAATGAGGAGTCTGATGATTTCTCTTATCAACCTGGGCGAACTTCGTCAATAAGGGCTACAGATACTGATCAACATATCACTCTCTCTCCAGAAAAACCCAGTGCCTTAGAAAGACTGAGTAGGATGTCTCCTTTCAGTCGATTAGGCCCTAGGAGGAATGGGAGTCCACCTAAGACCATGTCGAGGAGTTTTCGACAACCATCAGATCTAAGAGAAGGATCAGCACAATCACGACCGGCTGCTCGTCAAGATAGATCTCAAGAAGCTACCTCCGAACGATCAATTGCTCGAACCAATAGGCCCTAGGAAGGAAATGAAGCGTGGATAGCATCTCTCCAACGGTTGGAGGATAAATTGGGAGAAATGGCCAAAGCAAAGAACCCCTACAACAAACTTTTGTTTGAGGAACACCTTTTGTTCAGGCCATTGTGAATTTTCCTACACCGTCAAAGTTCAAAGCACCTGTAGTGACCCCCAAATATGATGGAAAGACAGATCCTGTTCTTCACATAGAGCAATATCAAGCTGCTGCCGACATTAATGTCGTCCCCGACGAGATGAGATGCAGAGCGTTCTCAGGAACTCTTACTGGAGCTGCCCAGATATGGTACAACAATCTTCCTAGAGGTAAGATTTCAACTTTCTTTCAGTTGGCCGAGTTGTTTATCGGCAATTTCTATTTTGGAGCAAAGCCAGTAAAACGAGTAGCACATTTGTTAAGTGTTAGACAAAAATCTGGTGAGAGTACTAGAGATTACATAATTCGTTTCATTAACGAGAAGCTGGAGGTCATAGATTACGAAGAGAAGACAGCAATCACCGCTTTGATGAGTGGGTTGATGCCTAATAAGTTGTATTATACTTTGGCGAAAGATCCACCTAAAACTATGTCAGAACTGATGGCAAAAGCGGCCAAAATCATGAATGCCGAGGAAGCTATGGCTGCAAAGAAGAATATAGACAAAGACACCAAGGTGGACGTCGATAAGTCTAAAAATAAAGAACATAAAGGCAATGGCGATGAGAAACGTTCCAGAAATAATAAATCATCATGGTAAGTCCTGAAGAAATACGACAATTATACTCCTTTGAAAATGGGTATTCATCATGTCTTGGAAGAAATCAAGAACAACGAGGAGGTAAAATGGCCAAAGAAACTGAAGTCAGACCCTGATTCGAGGAGTAAGGATAAATATTGCGAGTTTAATAAAGATCATGGTCACATGACCAAAAATTGCATAGCTCTTCAGAACGAGATTGAAACACTCATCCGAAGAGGAAAGCTATCAAAATATGTTGATCGGGGAGGTGAAAGAAAAAATAATGACCGAGCTAGAGAGAGGTCTAGATCTCCTCGTCGAGCAGAGGAGAAAAAGAAGAGAAACCATGAAGATGATCCAGAGGATGACCCCGATCTTCCCAAGAAACCGAGGCAGCCAGAACGAGAGGTATTTTCTATACGTTTTGGGTCATTTGATTGTAATGTCATTACAGGAGGAGATGCAGGAGGAGGAGACCTTACTGCAGAAAGAAAGGCTTACCTTGGAGAGGCTCAAGCTTGTTCATATATTCAGTGAATAAATCTAGCCGAGGACGATCGTCCGAGGAAGGTAAACAAAGAGAAGCTGGTCATTGGCTTTTCAAAAAATGACCTAGCAGGTGTTCTTTATCCTCACGACGATCCTCTGGTGATCAAAATGAGGATGAAGGAAGTAGTGATTTCAAGGGTGTTGGTAGACAATGGAAGTTCGGCAGACATCATGTACTATTCATGCTTTGACAGTTTGAATCTGAAATTATCTCAATTGGAACCGTATCACAGACCCCTCCTGGGTTTTGCTGGCGAGAAAGTTTTTCCACTTGGAACGATCAAGTTGGACATATTCATTGGAACTTGGCCTGCTTGTCGAACAGAGAGAATACGCTTCTTTGTGATGGATAAGAATGTTCAGTCAGCCTACAACATCATCATGGGAAGAGTTGGTTTGAAGAAGTTCGAAGCAGTTCCATCTACAGTGCATCAGTGCTTAAAATTCCCAACAAATTTTGGAGTAGGAGTTGTGAAAGGTGATCAGAAAGTAGCTCGAGAATGCTATTATTCGTCTGCCGAACAAGAGGAACTTGAAGATTCAAGAAAAAAGAGTACTACCTACCAAGTGGATGAAGGAACAGAAATTGAAACACTGGATCCACGAGATGAATCCCAACTTGTAAAAGGACAGGTGGTGGAATCTACAGAAAATATTATTTTGGACGACGAGCACCCTGAACGAGTAACCCATATAGGTTCTACGTTGGATGCTTCAATAAAATAGGAGTTGATAACTTTCTTGAGAAACAGGAAGAAAACTTTTGCGTGGAGTCATGAAGACATGCCAGGAATAGATCCAAACTTCTTATGTCATGAGCTCAATGTGAATAAGGAGATCAAGCCTGTAAAGCAGAGAAGAAGGGTATTTAGCCCTGAGAAGAATCAGGCTATACAAGAGGAGGTCGAGAAGCTCCAGAAAGCCCAATTCATTGAAGACGTGAAGTATCCAGACTGGTTGGCAAATGTGGTGATGGTAAAAAAGAAAAACAATAAATGGAGAATGTGTGTTGATTTCACCGATCTTAACAAGGCATGCCCAAAGGATCATTTTCCATTGCCCAGAATTGATCAGCTAGTGGATGCTACCTCGGGACATGAGCTGCTCAGCTTCATGGATGCTTACTCTGGCTACAACCAGATCAAAATGAAACCTGAAGACAGGGAAAGTACTTCTTTTATTACCCCTAGGGGAACTTATTGCTATAATGTTATGCCTTTTGGTATGAAAAATGCAGGAGCGACATACCAGCGGCTGATGAACAAGGTTTTCACCGAACAAATCAGTTGCAACATGGAAGTCTATGTCGATGATATGCTGACGAAAAGCAAGAAAGGTACAGATCATCTAGTTGACTTAGCTCAGACATTTGATCAACTGGATAAATACCAGATGAAGCTCAACCCGACGAAGTGCACATTTGGAGTACGAGAAGGAATGTTTCTCGGGTACATTATCAACCAGTGAGGTATTGAAGCAAATCCAGAGAAGATTAAAGCTCTTTTAGGGCTGCGATCCCCAACGACGAAGAAAGAAGTGCAGAGTCTTATAGGACGAGTTGCAGCGCTCAACAGATTTATGTCCCGAGCAACTGATAAATGTCTCCCATTCTTCAAAACACTTCGAAAAACTTTTGAGTGGACTGATGAATGTGAGAAGGCCTTTTAAGACTTGAAAAAGTATTTGGGAGCACCTCCATTGTTGTCCAGGCCAATAACAAGAGAGAAGTTGTACTTGTATCTGGAAGTATCAGAGAATGCAGTCAGCTCAGCATTGATCAGATTGGATAATGGAGTCCAGAAACCAATCTATTACACAAGTAAGGCTTTCCGAGGTGCGGAAATCAGATACCCAAAGCTGGAGAAATTGGCATTGGCATTAATTGAAGCAAGTAGAAGAATGAGGCCATATTTCCAGGCCCATACCATCATTGTGTATACCGACATGCAATTGAGACAAGCCCTCCATAAGCCAGAAAAGTCAGGGAGACTGATGTATTGGGAAATAGAGCTCGGTGAATATGATATTGTGTATGAGCCCAGATCATCATTGAAAGGGCAAGCTGTAGCAGATTTTATAGCAGAGTTTACAAATCCTGATACCCCCGAGGAACAAAAATTGCTCGCTGACCAACCTGTGGATGTTACAGGATCAACAGACATAAGTCCAGACCAACTCCAATTGGTAAAAGGGCTTGTGGATGTAGAAGGATCATCAACTTCAAACTCAGACCAGCTCCGGTTGGTAAAAGAGCGAGAAGAGATGGTCGACGAGGAGCGAAAAGTGTCAGGGGAGGATGAAAAGAAGCAGCAAATATTTCACCGAGGAACTCTATCAGATAAGAAATTTGAAGACGGGTTGCCCATATGGAGATTATATGTAGATGGCTCATCTTGCACAGCAGGTTGTGGGGCAGGAATTGTTTTGAACACCCCAGACGAGATTGACATGGAATATGCTTTGCAATTCTAATTCAAAGCCTCCAGTAATGAGGCTGAGTATGAGGCCATGATAGCAGGTCTTAATTTATCAAAGATTATGGAAGCGCAACAAGTGATGGTATTCAGTGATTCTCAATTGATTGTGAATCAGATGATGGGAACATATGCGGTTAAAGGAGAACTAATGGTCAAGTATCATGCAAAGGTGATGGAATTGTTGGCATAATTTGATGCCATTCAGTTGATCAGAATACCCAGAATAGAAAATGCACAAGCAGACGCACTGGCCCGACTAGCATCAGCTACTCGTACCGAGTTGCGAAGAACAATACCAATTGAAGTACTGGAAAGTCGGAGCATCGATGAAAACCTGACGACGAATGTTATTACCCTTGATTTAGGACCATCTTGGATGGATCCCATCAGGGTATATATTGAAGAGGAAGAATTTCCAGAGGATAAGTTCGCTGCCAAGAAATTGAAGTATAAAGCTGCTCGGTATGTATTAACTAATGGTATTTTATATAGACGAGGAATTATGGCAGGTTTGCAGAGATGTGTACATCCCTCCGAAGTGAAAGAATTGATTGAAGAGATCCATGAAGGGTCTTGTGGAGATCATGTAGCAGGTCGAACACTTTTGCAAAGGGTAATGACTCAAGGATACTACTGGCCGACGATGAGGGCTGATTGTATAGCCTATGCTAAGAAATGTGACAAGTGCCAATGTTTTTCCTCCATCCGACGAACTCCACAAGCATTGTTGACACCAATAACTTCCCCTTGGCCATTTGCCATGTGGGGAATTGATTTGGTTGGACCACTACCGACCACCCGAGGAAGATTCAAGTACCTCGTCGTTGCAGTGGACTATTTTACTTAGTGGGTAGAAGTTGAGCCGCTTATTGATATGACATACGAGAAGGTATACCAGTTCATTTGGAAGAACATCATCTATCTATATGGTCTCCCTCATGCCTTCATCACAGATCATGGAACACAATTCGACAATGAGGATTTTGCTGCCTATTGTCAACAATCAAACATCCTGAAGACCCATTCAACACCAGGTCATCCTCAAAGCAATGGGCAGACTGAGGTGACAAACAGAACACTACTAAATGGTTTGAAGAAGAGGCTAAGTGAAGCTAAAGCTAATTGGATTAATGAGCTACAATCAGTATTGTGGGCTTACCGAACAACTCCCCGAGCAGCAACTGGAGAATCACCATACATGCTGGCATTTGGAAGTGACGCTGTAATACCTACAGAGTTGGGTCTCCCAACACACAGAGTGCTGAATTTCAATTCCCCAGTCAGTGACTTGATGAGAAGATTAGATTTGGATATGCTCGAGGAGGTTAGAGAAGAGGAAGCCATTAGGAATGCAGCTTATCAACAAAGAACAACTCTGTTCTACAACAAAAGGGTAAAGAAATGTGACTTAAAAGAAGGGGATTATGTGCTAAAGAAGGTCATTCAGAAGCACAATAAGCTTGAAGCCAACTGGCATGGACCTTACCGAGTTACAGAAGTTGTCCGACCAGGAACTTACCGAATAGCAACTCTAGAAGGAGAGGAATTCAAGAATGCTTGGAATGCTGAACACCTTCGCAAGTATTATCAATTATGTAAAATGTACAACAGTTCCATCAATATGAATAAAACGATGATGTTTTCACCATTTTTCTCTCCTTTGTTTGAAAGTTTTTCGGGGAATACTAGTGTTGTACACTACGCTGCTCGACAGCAAAAAGAAGACGATAGTTCAGACCCACGACCAACTCCGGTTGGTAAAAGGGCGAGAACAAATGATATACTCCTTTGGTTAGGAGGCGTACACTTGCGTGATCAACTTCGGTTGGTAAAAGAGCTTGTGGATAAGATAGTTCGAAAGAACCTGATATACTCCTTTGGTTAGGAGGCGTACACTTGCATGATCAACTTCGGTTGGTAAAAGAGCTTGTGGACAAGATACTTCGAAAGAACCTGATATACTCCTTTGGTTAGGAGGCGTACACTTGCGTGATCAACTTCGGCTGGTAAAAGAGCTTGTGGAAAAGATAGTTCGAAAGAACCTGATAGTTCGAGCGTGATCAACTTCGGTTGGTAAAATAGTGAGAACAAATTATACTCCTTTGGTTAGGAGGCGTACACTTGCATGATCAACTTCGGTTTTTAAAAGAGCTTGTGGACAAGATAGTTCGAAAGAACCCGATAGTTCAAACCCATGACCTACTCCGGTTGGTAAGAGGGCAAGAACAACAGTCTTAAAAATGCCAATTTTGGCTGGTTAAGAAACAAAATATGCCAATTTATGTTGGTCGGAAGGTAAAATCATTCCAGAAAATACAAGAATTCCAAACTGAACCAAGTATAGTTGGTCGGTGATCAACTATACTTGGTCGACGAGGATAAATTATCAACCTTGGTTCGTTGGACACATTTTATGAAAAAATTTACCAAGTATGGCTGATTGGAGATAAAAACCCATCAACTGTAGTTGGTCGACAAACACAATTTAACAACCTTGGTTGGTTGGAAACATTTTAAACATTTTATACTCATTACTTTATTATTAAGTGATTGAGCAACATTGATACTTGTAATTTTTATTACTAAGTTGGTTGATGAACAACACAATATTGTTATCTTTTTAATAGATACATATGCACAAATGTAAAAATGTTTGATAAACACAAAACAATAGCAATACTGATTTGCAAACAAAAATGAAAATCTTTCATTAAAATTCAAAATAAATTACAAGGTACATATGTGCTAACTGTTACACTGAAAAACCTATTCTATTGGTTTCTTTCCTTTAGCTTTTGAAACAGCCTCCTCGCCAGCAGGAGGATCCTCAAGGCAAAGAGGAGAATTAATGAAGTTAATATCTCTGAGCATTCTGACGTTCATCACAGAAGGAGTATCCAAGAGATGCTCGGGACGAGATAATTCAATCTGAGAATGAAGACTATAGTCGCCAAGGTATTTTGAAATTAGGCTCCGAGGAATGGCACGAGCTGGGATCCACTCCATGTCTAGTTTATAAGGCGGTACAGGCAAGTCTAGTAGCCCAGGAGCATGATAATCCCATAAGAAATGGCCGTGCTCTAGCTTTAACACACCCAGGGCGTTCAACCATCCTTGTTTATAACCTTCGTTATTGGCACTTTCCAGACGAGCATCCAAATGACAAAGGGCTTCATTATAGCCTGACATCCAAAACTCACGAGGTTGTTTATGAAATTGGAAATTTATTCTCTCTAGTTGCTCGTGAAGGTTCCTGGCAAAAACATCTTTATCATTCAAAGCAGACTTCGTCGCAGTAAGTTGATCTTCCAAAGATAGGTTTTTCTTGGACATTTCAGATAAAGCTCGATCTTTGGCATTCAATTGGTATGCTTGAGTTTCCAATGTTGACAGAGTACGAGATTCTTCAACATTACGGCTGAGAACTCTTGATCGACTCCGAGCAGGTGGAGAATTTTGCTCCTCGGCAACATTTTGAACAGCTCTTCCTCGCCCACGAGACCCTCTTCCTCGTCCCCGAGCAGTAAAAGGAGTACCAGATCTTCTTAAGTTATCCATTTCTTGCCTTAATTTGGCATTCTCAACCTCTAAGAACGAGAAACCTTCATCGGTAACCGGTACTAAAGCAGTGGAAGATGACGCTGCAGATTCATACTGTGCCAACTTTTTCTGCAAATTATTGTTCTCTTGTTCCAGCAACTCAACAATCTGCCTGCAGGCCTCAACTTCACCTTTTAGAGTTCTCTCCCTAACATCGTATCCAACAAGGATCTTTTTATGGCCTGTTTCAGAAGAAAGCTGTTGATATCTATTTTCATACTCCTTGTGCAGCAAAGCAGTTCATTCATTGTGTTGATGTTGTAGATCTTCTAAGGTACAATGAAGTTCCCCGATCAATTCATAGTAGGCCACGTTGTTGGCCACAGCTCGGTCAAGTAAATCCTTCAAGTACCGATAAGCCTCAATTGCTTGTTCTGAGGCATCATGGCCAAGGATGTCAGCAATTTCTAATACACTCAAATTTGTATGACCTGCTTTATAATATTCATGGCATTATTGCATCAGCTTTGTATCATGTGCAGATATCAGTTCCATTCTAGCCACAAACTAATGATGAAAAGAAGACAACAGTCAACAAAAACGAATCATCAACAACAGAGATGAACAAAGATGTATTTTATTAGATCACAAAAAGATTACATTGTTTGATTACAAATAATGAAAGATAGAAATGATACCGAACAACTTCACACCTTTTCCTAGTCTCCCAAGACTTTCTCGGGAGGCTGGGATGAGGAGCTTGGTTGCTCGGTGGTAACAGCAGCTTGATCAGCAGGAGTTGAAATTTTCTCAGGAGGAGGAGGCATGGAAGAAATGTCCTCGTTGGCAGAAGGTAGAGAGGCAGGGACTTAATCACCTATGGCCATGGAAGATTCATCAGAGATAGGCTCATCTTCTTCTTCTTCTTCTTCTACAATTGGTGGGGGAGGACCAGGGAGGTGTAGCTGAAATAGATCAGAGTCCTCTTTAATCTTCAATTCCTGAAGGGCAGCTACCCATCCATCTCGGAAGTATTTCAACTTCCCGTATTGTACTTGGGATGTCATCGCAGCAATCCCTTTGTCCCATCCTTTATCCCAGCCAGCACTGAAGGATTTTTTAACTGCGAGCTTTCTTTTCAGTTTCTCCGAGGAGAGCTTCTCGGATAGAAGATCCTCGGTAGTCTTTAACTTCGCTTCCAATTCTTCTTTTTGGCGATTGATATCTCGCAGGACGGTCAACTCTTCCTCTGCCTTTTTCAGCTTATCTTCAAACTCTCCAAAGTTCTTGAGCTTGTCGTCATATTTTTGATGCTCAATCTCTAAACTTTTCACCTTATTCTCCAAACTCTTGGAGGTCTCAGCCAACTTCACCTTCTCAGCTTCAACTATTGACAACTTCTTCTCCCAGACAGCTTTGTCCTCACTATACTGCTGACGAGAATCCTTCAAGGATTGGGTCAGACCCAGCAAAGCATCCTCTACCCCCGACGAGGAGCTGGAAGCTTTAATTGCTTCATCTTTCTTCACGATGTTGTTAAAACAATTCACCAGCTAAACAAAGGAAAAAGTGACAGGTCAGTACAAAAATACAAGTATTCAAAGAAAGAAAGGAAATTCAGAGTGTGAGAAATTTACTGAAGCAAGGTGACGGGTAGCTAGGGATGTCAGCATATCCCTATAAATCTTTTCATCAATTCCTTGGACCTCGGGTATGATCCAAGTTTTTACCGAGCTCATGGCAGAGCTCGGAGGAATGATGGTTGGAACACCAACACCACCAGCTGGTAGAGAAGAGATGGTTTCAGTCAGATTGGCAGTTTCAGCCAAATTGACTGAGGACGATTTCCTCAATCTCCTCAAAGGAACTTCAGCAATTTCAACCAAGGAAGAGCTCTTGGTCGGAGAAATAGCAGTCATCTCCACAGGAGCAACCTTCTTTCTCGGAGCCACTGGGGGCTTCTCGGTAGGTTTGGAAGGCGCAACATCCACCTTCTTAGTCCCCTCTGGGACATCAATTTTGTTTTTCTTGGCTTCAGCATCAGAAGTAGTGTCATCAAATAGAGCAGGGGGAGCTCTTTTCCTGCCCATTCTTTGACTTAAAGGGATGTGAGAATCTGAAGAAGAATCCTCTGGAGTTGAGGCTGGCTCAACAGGACGAGCAGTATAAGAAGTCGTATAGCTCCTATACTGCAGCAAATATGATGCAGACCCGATGTGCTCGTCTGCAACATTCTTATGCAAACCCCAGATAAGTTTCAGATGCTTAATATTAACCTCTGATTCTTTTGGAGTTTTTCTTTTTCTATCAACTGCAAATAAATACATAATGAGATATCAGTCATACATTTTGTCAAACATGATAAAAGCATAATTTCATAAGTAAAGGAAAATGAGAATAAACCTATCCCATTGCCATATGGGGGGCATTTAGGACCCTGGTATACTGCATCTCCAACCAAGGGGGCATATTGCCAATTTTTAATCACCACCCCATGTTCAAAATAATCTCTATTTGCATCGGGGAGGTTAACTACAAGAGCCCTATTTAAAAACCTAGTTTTTAAGTAATAAACATTATCTAAAATAGCCCATCTATAGCAATACATAATCTCAGGAATCCCTATACGAGTTCCATGAGTTAGATTTAATTTATACACCCCATTAATTATTCTCCATGAATTGGGGGCTATTTTTGCAGGAACAACGTCAAAGTACTGACAGAACTCTAAGCATAAGGGGTTTGGCAAAAAATAAAATCCACATTCAGCAATGAATAGACTGGGGAACCAATGTCCCTCAACCAATCGAAAATAATCTAAAGGCTCAGAAAGAACCTCCAGAGTTACCCAGGAAGGAATGGAAAAATCGGAACGAAATTTCTCAACAGACTCCACAATATAAACCATACTGAATAAAAGAAATACAGAAGAAAAGAAGAGAATCTTACAGGAAAAAGGAAGAGCTGACAACTAGCGAAGGAAAAGATGAACGCACAAGAGAGAGAGAGAACAGAAAGCTTGAATGCAGAAAATTGGAAAAGGTAGAAGACGGTATGGTTACCTAAGAAGTTTAAATACTTTACCTTGGGAAGCTGCGAAGGAAATGATTACACAAAAGAAACTAATACGCCACCGGCGGCTAAAATGACAAAAATGCACGAAGATCGAAGCACTCATAAAAATTCGAAAAAGGCGGATTCTGTGAATTTGAAAGAAATTCAAATATGAAGAAGAGGCTCCTAAAACCCAGGAAAGTCATTTAATATCGCCTTATACCAAGAAAGAATGTTCCATACTCCTCAAAGTTCGAAATATGAAACATTGGGGGCTTCTGTTGATACCAAAATTAATATGCTGATATGGACGAATGATATGAAGACACGTGTCAATCTACTTGGCATAATAGCATCGAGGAAGTTCATTTCCCCGACCAACTCATGTTCTCTCCGAGCAACGAGGATACACCGAGGAGCTTCAGCACTCCAAGGTACTCTAGCGCTCCGAGGTACTCTAGCGCTCCGAGGAACTAAGACGGTCCGAGCTGCATCTCGGCCGTAGCATAAACTGCCAGATAATCAACAGTTCAATTATTCATTGAATGTTTATCATCTTGACGCACACGCTGCATTAAATGTATTACCATTTCATATGTATATCATTTAATGTATCAACCCTTTCATGTACAGCCTAAGGGCTATAAATACCTTGTATCACCCTCATTCAAGGGGACGGGAATTTCTTGAGAGAACATATAATCGAGAATTACCAAAATACTCAGCAATAACATAACAGTGGACGTAGGCAATTCTTATAAGGCTGAACCACTTTAAAAATCTTTGTCTCATTTTATTTATCTGGGATTGAATAATTAGAGCGATCTAATTTTTTACATCAACAGTAATCGTCCTAATAATAAGGCTCTACATCAAGAATGCTTACGAAAGATCGTAGTAACGCACACAGATCTCAAAGACACTAGAACCTGATGCTCTGATACCATTTGTTACAACCCGCTCAAAATAATAACGGGTGGCCATCCCTATACTACATTAAATTAGGTATCCCAAATGGAACAGTCTCAACATCAACTAACAATACTAATAATATAAGGCTAACTACCCGAAACTATTAAAAGAGAATTGTCAAAAATTTTAAAACTTTTATTAAACAACAACAACAAAGCCAATAATGCAACATAACCAACAATATACATCTAACTATGATGAGTGATAAGTGAAAACTCCAATATATACAAGATTGCAATACAACGTACAACAAAAATCTCAACAATGAAATACCCGACTATGCTGTCGGGTAACAAACAATACAATAATCTGAGAAATGAAAAATAAAAGTGTTAATTTACAACACTTGAATACTAACTCAATATACAAACTGAACCCTAATCTAGATATACAAAGATAGAAATCGACTAAAAGAAAGTATCGCGACAGTCCGCAGTGTCACATCTCCACGAATACTGGATGGATGAACATCAATGGCGTCCTTGTGGGGGAACACCTAAAGTAATACAATATATACATGGAGGAGAAAATATAAACGGGTCAGAGCTCGAGTTGAAAAACATTTTATAGCAAGTGTATTAAAATGCATAATAATTATAAATGCATTATTACATGATTTAATGGAATCGTCCTCTCCGTAATAATTTGACTCACCTCTCAACTAAAGCGCACACTAAACGTATGCACATGATCTCCAAATGAATGCCCAATTCTATTTAGGTAAGAGGATTCTAACTTAAACCAAATTGAAGTATTTAAGTGAAACCATCTAACCTATCTCCCAATCAACATTTTATTTCTATAATCTATAAATTATATACATTAACTTTAGAGTAATAGTTATAGTTATCTTTATAATGTTCATTTGTTGAACATATAAAGTTACATGATCCATCTCATAACCACATCAACATTCTCATTTACTAAAATTTAATATATTCTAGCTATGCCCTTATTTTGCATGTAAACAGTATATATGTATTTTTTATATGAGTTATTAGCATCAAGAGTTAAGCACTAAACTCCTCCCGATTCTCATCATGGAACTGCGTTTCATGCGTGTGACGTCTCGCCGAGGCGAAATAAAAATAAGGAACCCCCACGTTACACTACTCCTGACCGTATCGATCCTCGAGGTTCATTATGACCTCAATGCATGATGCATGTAACCAAAGTTATTATCCAATTTTAATTAATTAATATTCCCAATTCTCAACAGTACACGACGTTTCATGCGTGGGACGTCTCGCCGAAGCGAAATCCAACAAGGAACCCCCCATTACACTACTCCTGGCACTGTCAATTGTCAGGATAGGTGATATATATATAAGTATGATCATTAAGGACTAACTTACCCCCAAGTTCCAACATTACACTGCGATTCGTGCGTGGGATGTCTCGCCGAGGCAAAATCCAAACAAGGAACCCCCCCGATACACTAATCCTGGTAATGTAGGTCGTTGAGGTCCATTATTCCCTCGATACCCAAGTACAAGCACAAGCAATAATAACCATCCAACCGAGATATAACTCGAAGGACGTGGGCTCACATGCTATCATCTTCCAGTAGCCCATATACGTAGCAAACTGGGGCCACCTGGTGGGGTTCAATGACACCCACCTCGTGATCAACTCACGCACACGACGATTCAGAAAGCGGTCATAGATCCTAACCGGCAAGTGAGAGCGACACATACCCACGATCTCTCACCCCCAAAATAAATAAATGTTATCACATAATATCACATGGACGACTATGACCTGGGGAATATCAACACCCTGCTCTTTGAGCCAGGATGCTCACCCTCTATGCACGTAACTTCCCAATGATAGCAAGGAGAGGGTATGCCTAACCATGCATATATACCATCATATAGGGTATACATACATCCCACATAATAAAGATATACCATCATATAAGGTATACCTGCCACATCATTTTCATTTTTATTATATGCCCATTGGCGCAATTTGATTTACATCATTGTTTAGTATATTACTCTCTTTTTATACACTAACCGTCAAATCTCACACATTAACCCCACCTAGTATACATTATACTATTTCTCTCTTGAAGCTCACAAGTCGCCTCTAATAATGAATTGTCTCTCAATTCTATTTGAGTTAAGGATATTCTTTATCCTAATACACCTCAATTTAGCATTTAATATTCTCCATCCATAATAGGGTTCAATCCATTTTATGAACCTTTGAAGTTATCCCATATGGGATTTAATCCTAAGATTCACTATCTGTATATTAGTCTCATTCTTTCATATGAATTTAATTATTATCTCCAAATAGAATTCTCAAAACAAGGTGGGCTTCCTCACTTAGAACATACCAAAATATCTAATCGGTATTCCTCAAATTTAGTCAATATGACTCCAAAATTTCTTATAAGGGAAACTCGCTAAAAGTCTCCAAAACATACTCCACATAACTCCTATAGAGGTTCCCTATTGATAACCTCGAACGAAACGGGAAGAAATTCTCCCTAGATGAACATATCCAAAAAAATCCCCTGTTTCCGAATCGATTCGGCCCCTCCGAATCGAATCGATTCGATCCAATGGATCTCAGAGTCTGCTACATAATGAATCGCTTCGCAAGGGGCGAATCGATTCGGCCCTAAAGACCTGGGGATTCTGCAACAGACCGAATCGATTCGGAAGGGGAGAATCGATTCGGTAAGTGTAGCAAGCTACGAAATGGGCTATTTTCTTTTTAACCAAAAATTCCCAAAAATCAATTATATCCTCCTCCAACCATTTTTCCTCCACCCAATCCCATATACATCATTATTATTTATCCAAGAACACATTTTAATTGATTTCTAAGCCTAAATTCATTTTCTGCACAACAAATCTAAGGTTTTCCCAAAAGTTAGGTTCTGATAAACTAAACCTAAAACCCAAAGATTCAATCCACAAATCATGCAATAAATGGTACACAACAATTATGCATTAAGTTTAATC
The DNA here is from genome assembly GCA_949130495.1 of Sambucus nigra. Taxonomy (NCBI): domain Eukaryota; kingdom Viridiplantae; phylum Streptophyta; class Magnoliopsida; order Dipsacales; family Adoxaceae; genus Sambucus; species Sambucus nigra. The sequence goes on along the minus strand of OX422218.1, from coordinate 237,911,661 downwards.
ACTTGCCTCGGGTTTGTAGGGTCTGAATCCGCCTTGAGATCGCGTATTTTCCGAAAATCTCCACTTTCTCTCTCTTTTCTCCTTCCTTTTCTTCTTCTTCTTTCTTCTTCTTCTCTCTTTCTTTCTTTCTATTTCTCTTTCTTTCTTGGAGAAATATCTCCCGTAGGCTTAATAAGCCTATTCTCCCCAGATACACATCTTTAAATGATAATACACACTTTAAATGACTCGGTGACTTTAATTCGATTCAAACGGTCGTAATTTATTTCAGAACCTAATTAGACCCCAAGTACAGTCATTTTGACCTTCTCGACCCTTCCGGACAAAACTACACCCTCAGAATCGTCGTTCAATACACTTTCTAACGACTCCAAGTTTTGACCTCAAGTGCCAAATTTAATTATTCTCGAATAAAATATTATTTATTTCTCCCAAAATAACTAAATCGTTGTCTCCAACACCTAGGGTTGTTACAGTTCATGCATCGCAACCCCTAAAAATCTAGCCTTGCATGGTGTAACTATGATTAAATATACTAGAATCCATTAACAAGCATGTGAAAATAAGGAAAGAATGATAAAGGTGCTGGAATTTAAGGTTACCAGGATTGAAGAACACAACCATGGAAGAAGAGATCAATGATTTAAGGAAAATCGGAAAAGCTCTTAAATTAAAGGTGCAAAATATGTAAATTCTTTTCCTAGATGTTTCTCCTTGATTAGGAGATTTTACATGAATGAAATATATGTTAAAAGAACCCTAATGACTAAATATATAGGTTACAAGTCATATAGAAGAGTCCCCAAAACATAAAACTCTTTTGGATAAAAGATAAGGACAAAATAAAAATCTCGTATCTGGAAAATTTGTCACATTTAGAAAGCGTGACTAATTTTGTAATGGTTTTGGAGCGTGTCTAATAGATAGATCATTTCGTTTTCCATTTAATTTGGATTGATCCGCTTCAAGAGCTTAGACAGTGAGTTTCAAGGCTCCGGACTGGTTCGGTTCGGTTCTTTTTTCTTACGATTTTCTCTCAACTTCTAATGACCATAACTTCTTCACCGTAACTCGGATTGAGGTGCCGTTTTTTGGGTGTTATTGTTATTGAAATCTATTCAACTTTCCAGTAGGCCCCACCTCCAGACTAAGGTTAGAAAATTATGAAAATGCCCTTTAACTCCCCATTTCTTTATTTCTTTCACTATTTTGAGTTCTCTCTTGCACTTTCTTGCATGAAATACCTGTAAAACACATGAAAAATACACAAAACACAAAAATATTTATGAAAAGGGTTAGTAACATAAATATGAGACGAATCCAATATATATACACCGCACGAGATCATAAAAATACCGAAATTAAGGGGAAAATGTGAAGAATTTATGCCTAATTAAATCCCCATCCCAAATTGTTGATCCCTTAGTGTTCTTGAGTTTTTCTTCACTTTCTCACTTGAATTCTTCGATTTTCGGTCTAATTCGCTTCAGTTTCCCTCTAACACTTGGTATAACTTAACTAAACCTTTAAAAATGTGAAATGACTTTTCCTTTCACCCAAACCCTTCATTATGTAAGTCCAAATACCGTTTTTGACTCTTCATATACCTTTAAGGAGCCTAAAAGGCACCTAAATAAGTTCCGATTAATTTAAAAAGCTCTCGAGACCCGAACACCACCCTCAGGTAATGGATTCTGACTATTGTGAGCCATTCCAAATCAACTGTGCACTCGAACTCATCACTCGGGTCACTTAACAATATTTTCCCATCTCAACCTATTTTAATTTAATCACGCGTGTCCGGGTTGGGTTGATAAAAAATTAAGTCGCGTTTACTCACTTACGACTTGATTCCATTTATTTATTGTATCACACTAGTAAGTAAATAATCACATAAATATAAATTCATTTACTTTAAATTAATATTTAATTTATTTCTCACTATTTCTTGACTTATTTATATTATGTGTCACACGCATAATTTAAATATTCAATCGAATTAAATATCATGTGTCCCCCACATAATTTAAATATTCAATCCAATTAAATATAAATATACCCCGACCGTTCTCCACATGGGGCATTGACATCATAGGGAAAGCATACCCAAGTCTTCGAATGGGCATGAGTTCATCTTATCCTCCATTGATTACTTCACCAAATGGGTCGAGACGAGTCATATGTAATATTGAATTCCAAGAAGGTGGTCATGTTTATTCGAAAGAACATCATCTACTGATACGGGGTTCACCATGAGATAGTGTCAAGTAATGTGTTACATTTCGCAGTCGAGGTCACTGAACTAGTCGATGAGTATGGTATCTTGAGGCAAAAGTATTCTCCCTACTTACCTCAAACGAATGGTGCAATCGAAGCCTCCAATAAGAACCTCAAAGCCATCATCAGCAAAATGACCGAGCGCTACCAATATTGGGTTGATCGTATTCCTTATGCCCTCTAGGTTACTGTACTTCAGTCAGGATATCTACTAGGGATACCCCATACTCTCTGGTGTAAGACATGGTAGCAGTCCGACTCGTTGAGCTATAAATACCTTCCTTAAGTGTTATGCTCGAGAGCAGAGTGTAATACCCCGTATTTTATGGACTTTATTTATGGGATTAATTAAATTTAATTGTGATAAATTAATTTAATATTAATCCAAATTTAAAATTGAATATTTACTAGAGTGACAAGAGTTAGTAATTATTGATAAGAATTATGTTCAATATTACGTATTGAGTAAAGTAATATGTGAGATTAAATTTAATAAAATTTTCGCGAGTGAATAACACGACAATTATATAAATTAAGTCGGGACGTGCGTGCGTCGTGTCGGGACTAAATTAATGGAATAAAAAGTAAATTAATTATAAGTTGCCCGTATGGTTATTTCGGGTGCGTCAATGTGTCTGGAAAGATCGACATAGTTAGAAAGTGTACCCGGGGGTTTAGTATGGGTCGCTGGGCGATTTTAGGACTAACCGGTAACCCGGGAGGGCATTTTGGTAATTTTTAATTTTAGGCCTTAATTAATGATGAAAATTGAGAATTTATATCTGATTGAATTGGGAGACCTTGATGGTTAGAAGCAATGGAGTTGCAGAGAGGCTAAGGAAGAGAGAAGAGAGAAGGCTTCCAAGGAGGAGAACCACCCAGCCTACACCATTCTCACCAATTCCACTACCAATGCGTAGATCGGGGAACAAGGGGAGGGATCATACCCATCATCTTATACAATTCAGAATTTCATTCTTGAGGCAAGTATTTAACTTGTTGTTCTTTAGTTGATAACAGATCCTTGCTAGCGTAGGAGATAATTATTTTATGTCTTTATGAAAGTTAAATGATGTTTCGAAGATTTCTATCGAATTTATGAGTAGAAACCATGTTAGGACAACCCTATTATTATATATAGATGATTAACTTGGAAATTGATGTTCAGTAGAGGTTAAATTATGGAAGAATTAGGAAGATATTGGTGATGATGATAAAAATAGGGTTCTTCATGTATTAATTTTAATTACCCTTTAATTGATGACCCTTGATGAATTTGTATATGTTTTATATTAGAATTCATATATGTAGGATAATACAACTTGTGGTTTGATTGTTTGGGAGTTTTCGATGAATTAATATAGGTTTTAAGAACTTAAGTTGATGAAATCCCTAGGAAAAGAATTGCAAAAATTGGACCAAGAATTGCTCGATCGATTGATCGATCGACTGGATCGATCGATCGACCCTTTTCATCGATCGATCGACTCCTCCTGGAAATGGAAAATTCTTCCCATTTAAATGTTAATCCAACCCCAATGTGTAAGGACCATTGGACATAATTTAAATATCATAATGAGACTTGAGAAGGACCAGTAGGGTCCGGGTAAGATGACTTTATATGAGATTTAACCGTGGGATTGTGAGGGTATAAATTGAGTGGGAAATCGTGCGTACATTAAATTAAGTCTTGTGAGAATTAAGAAGGAGTTAGGCCAGTAGGGTAGAGAGTGTACACCTACTCATTTTATGGTTATCAAGATGAAACTCTTCGAGAGATGAGAAGTACTTTAGAACTTCCGGTAATTAAAAAAATCAAAGAATGATTTAATTATACGTAAGACTCGGGCATTAGGTGCCACGTATGGTTAAAATATTATGGGTCGTGGGTGTACCTAGATGTATAATGTGAAAATAAATATGGGTGCATGTATATATGTATAATATTATATATTTATGTGCAATCATACCCGTGCTACTTGCTATCATGGAGGTTCCTCACCATGATAGTCTTATCTCAATTGGACCAATATGGGAGGATATTGACTTGTACCCTGGAACATAATATCCTTGGTACAGGCTATTAGAGAATGATAGTCAGGCGATACTAAGATACGTGAGGGTATGTGCTGACCTCTTAGGGACTTGGAACTATGCTTCACCTCCAATATGTGTGTTTTGTGTTAATACAGTTCGAGAGTGATTTCGAACAAGCAGTTTCCTTTTTGTATGAGAGATGTGTGGACTTGATAGCAGAGCATGCCAGTACCATAGATTTATGTGGGGTGCCTTATTAGTATATATATTATAAGTAATAACTATATGTATCGGTGATTAATCTACTATGCTTGTAAGTAGATAAAATCGAATAATTAATATTAAATGAATTAAGTGGCGGAGAATTTAAGTGTGTAATGAGATGAACATAACTGGCTTAATATATTTAAACGGAAAGGTTATCATATATAAATTTATAGTTATGCGTACTTGAAACAGTATTTGGTGAAGGGAAATTGGGCTAGGCTAGTGAATTGGGTCATCTTTATCTAGATTAGTTCGGTAGTACGTTACGCGTGCACACTAGTTGAGGGGTGAGAATTCCCAAGTGAGTGTCGAAGTACTAACATGTATATAATATCACCTAGTAAGAATTTTAAATACTTGTTAAACTATTTTAAAGTTGTTTTACACTTGGGCTCTAACCAGTTTCTTGTCATCTCTTCTTTCTCTTGTGTGTGTGTGTGTATATATATATATATATATATATATATATATATATATATATATATATATATATTATAGGTGCCCAACCATAGGGGCGTCAGGCTTAGTTCTTTGAACTATTGACGTGCTGCATTTAGTGTGGGTGTTGCAGGTCCTTGTAGTAGACAATTTCATCGTTGTTTTCTCAGTCTCCTATTTAGTCATTACTATATAGGGCATGTGTCGCCCATTTCCATATTTCATTTAGTTCAGAGAGAAATTCTACTCTTTATTATTTCAGTATTGTTGGGATTTTTTTATTTATTTTTGTGTCCTACGATTTAGGATATATTATTTGGATTGGTTAAACTAGCTTGGTTATTTCATCTGGGTGATTTGGTTTTAATACTATTATCCGTGTTCGTAAAAATGGGTTCGTATATTAAATCATAACAATAGGTCTTAATTTATAAAATTAAATGTTTTGACACTTACCTTAATTATTTATTTGGTGATTAATAAAGAATTTTTTTTTTTTGATAGTGATGCTAAGAATGAACAAATCGGACACTTTGATTTAATTTAATAAAGGACTGATCACCCGGTATTTAATTAAGCGGGGTGTCACAGGTGGTATCAGAGAATCAAGTTCTAGAGTCCTTTAGGATCTGTACGGATTATTATGCTTCTAATGTAAGTTTCTTTCATATAGAGCCCTACGTTTTGGATTGTTGACTTCTATGGTGAGATTCTGTTCTCCTGCTATAACGTATATATTAGTGAATCATATTTTCATTTGGGTGTGTTCATTCACCGACACATGAAGTATAACAAGCGACGGCCATTGGGCGGACAATAGGAGGTAGGGCTCAGTTGAGGTTGTAGAGTGTCTTCGATGATGGTGACCGTAGTAGAGGTCACCCCCAGTCTGGCATGGGAAGCTAGGATGGTAAAGACGTCTTGGGCGTGACATATGGTTTTCAAGTACCGCTATAGTAGAAGTGGCACCAAATTAGACTCACCCAACGTGGCAGGACTGGGAGAGAGTCAGACGAAGCATTGAAGATAGCCATCAGTGGAAGTTCTAGCAATGCGAGAATTGTGTTTGATTAGACAACAGAAGTAAAATATATCCAAAGGCTTAGACATATGTCGAATTGCGGTTAACTGGAAGTGAAAATTAGGGTTAAAATCTTCTTAACTCGTCGGAGTAAAGTTATAATGGTGGGAGTCAACCACTACATTTAGAAATGGAAAGTTGTGTCAATGGAAGGATCCTAGGTACGGTTTATGGTTTGACCGCAAGTTCCTTCATCATATGTTCAGGTAAAGATGTGAATGTTATTCTAAACTCATCACAGGAGGACCGGACCGAGGTCCATGTGTGAAAATGAATTTTATTATTTAGCAAATTTTGAACTGGAAGTAAACACAAATGGGGAAGAGGATCTCAAAGTGGGAGATTGATTCGTAAAAAAAGTTGACAATACTTAAAGGGAATTCTGCTAGACAGTCGATCCATATGGTAGGAATGTCGCATTTTTTCAGTAAAGATGTTAACGCTTCTTTGTGAAGGGAGCTAAAGGAATCGAAAGATTTATTTGGAGAGTAAGATTGGATGAAAAGCAGTTAGTTTGATGCTGCAAGGGGGAGACCCATCAAGGGGCTCATTTAAATGATTTGAGTAACTGAGTTCTTAACAAGAAATGGTGAATTCGGTAAGAGTTGTCGAAGCCAGTAGTATCTTCCTTAGGGCCAACAAAGCTTAGGGAACAATGGGGGTAGATATCAGGATCGAGCCTACCAAAGTCCGAGAGGAGGACAACCCTAATATGGTCAGTATGACCGGTGATAAGTGGATTATGTATAGAGGTAATTTATGGAGATAAAAACCATGTGCGTTAATTTTTCCCAAATTGAGTAAATGGACAAGGGTATGGTTCCTAGCAAGGGTAATGGTTAATGTAATTTTTGGTTTGGTTCGTACAGGCATGTTATGTCCAGGAACTATTTGATCAACCAGGGAAATTGGCAAGGTAGAAGTATGAGTTTTACCCTCGGAGGAGGAGGCATGTTTTTAGTGAACTCGAGTGAATCACTACTTTTTTATTATTGCAAGATTCGCATGTGAGATGATTTAGTGCGGATATCTTTAGTGTTATCCACGGAGGATGAATGGGTGTATTGATAGTGGTATATACATGTGGTGAAAATTATATTCAACACAAATAAATGAGAAAAGTGCAATCACCAAGAAAAATAAAGAACATAAGATGCCAATCACACAACACAGTAATGTACGTGGTTCAGCAAGAATGCCTACATCCACGGTGGTGCAGTCAGTATTATTTCTATATACTTCAGGGAGCATTTACAGAGAATACAGTGCATGCCTCTTTCCCCAGGCTTAGGGTTTATTATATACATATTTATCTTCGGGGAGTGGGGGTGTTTGACTCCCCCACGTCCATATTTTTCTCCTAGAATATCTCTACACGATATCCTAGGAGAAGACTAAGTCATAACGAAATTTAGTTAAGGTGCGAGGGGTCCGAACTTTGGGCCGTTTTTATTAGGCTAGTCGTCTGGGCCCGTGATGAAAAATTCGGGTACCCACAATACCTTATTTAGATTACTCATTTTAGTGATGTGTTATACGAGTATGATATTATCCTAATTGGGGTTTTATAGTTATAATTAGACTGATAGTGGGCTGATATCGCAAGTCTATCGGGGTTGCTGCCCTAGTGCAGATGTTTTATTCTGGCGAAGCCTCACCTATGAGAGGGTCGGGCTCGTATTTATATCATATATTATAGAGGCTTCGAAGGGTATAGTGGTATCGAAATGTCTAATCCCGGTGTGTGTATGGACTTTATTGATATGATTTGGTGTGTACTGAGTATATTATTGAGAACAAAGATTTAGCTCGCTATTATGTTTAGCCCTAAGGACTTGGTGATACGAAGAACGCATTGTTACATCACACCTTTTGAGACGTGGGAGATAAGACTTATATTTTTATGTCTAGGGATAATATTTCGAGAGCCCCGATTATGTGTGTATGAGGTTTATGGACTGTGATTACCACCAATGCTAAGAGGTAGTTCAATTGGCAAAAACGTTCTTTGGTTAAGTGTAATTATGGGAGGAGATGTAGCTTCTATGTCAAGAACAGGAATATATGGGTATGTTATGGATGGAGGGCCTAACGAATTTTAGTAATCGATAATGCTAGGTAGTAGTGTATCGGGGGGGATTCCTTATTTGGATTTAGCTTTGTGAGACATCCCAGTATGAAACTTAGGGTAAGGTTGTAAGCAGGGAGATGTTTGGCCATTAGTTCGTGAGTTCGGTACCTTGGTCATTATAGAAGCAGGCAGTTATAACTATAAGTTGGAAGTTACATTATGATTTAAGGCCAATGGAGCCGATTGTGTGGTAAGGAAGCATTGAAAACTTTGTTTTATCACCACGATTTGAAGGGTGGAACGATGTTAAGCAGGATTTAAAATTTTGATTTATGGAGTGATTGAGAAGACCCAAGTGTTATACCGACATTGTGAATACAGGGGAAATAAAGAATTGGGTGTTATGTGTGAAGCATATGTGATATTTATGCTAGCATGCACAGTTTATAGTGTGTGTGGACATCCCGGTTAGCTGATGCTAGAATCGTCCGGGTTAAAGGAACATGGGAATAAATGCGTGAAATATATGCTTGAGGGACTAAGATAACGAAGAAGGAATGTTATAGGGGATTAAGAATCGTGTTAGAAGGACGATAATCCATATATATACGTGTTCGATTAGAGTAGCACACCCGAATTTAGTTGAAAGGATGTAGGAAGCCATTTAAAAAGGGGTATCCCTTGCGAAGAGTAAAATTTAACTATTATGGAAAATTTGGACTGGAGTTCTACCTAGTGGAATGTTGAGAGCGACTTGCGTATGAATAGAATGATGATGTTAATAAGGTGTAAAAAGTCAGGAAGTGCACATTGTAGCGAAAAGTATACGGGTCAAAACTTTTGATGTACACCGAGGAATGGAGGGGAGTATTAAGTACCACTTAATGTGAGGTGTAACAAGTGGAAATCGGTGTTGATAAGGACATAGTGAGTAGTGTCCGTGTGCACCACTTATAGATAGAAAGCGGTTGGAGCAAGAGGATCAACCAGAGAATTTTGTAGAAAGCCGACAAATCCTGTAATGGAAGAGGGAAGTCAAGTTGTTAAATTTCTTTGATGGGTTGCCAACCTCAAGATAAATTCACGAGTTCCTTTGAATGTGTGGAACAAGTTGACCAAAAAGAAAAGAAGGTAATTGTTATTCTGTTGGGGTGATTTACACCATTAGATAGTGTGCCCCAGCCTTTCTTTGAAAAGAAGGATCGCGTCGGTATATGGTCCTGCCCGGTATTGTAATGAACTAGGATGAGATCCTTGAACCTTCAATACGGGATTTTAGGAAACAGTGGGGATGATGTTTCGTTTTGATAAGGTTGCATTACCTATAGCCCGAGGAGTAGTCGAAAGGTGATTAACGACTAGTGGAGCTGTATGAAAGTAATTTTGGACTCATTGTGATCATTTCATTTCCACAATGGATATAGATAGTAAGTGAAGTATATTATGGTAATTGGACGAAGATATTACCTAATGCTAGAGTAGTGTGTAAACACTTGTACCTATTTATTGTGAAAAAACTGCTTATTGAAGTTTTGTGGGGAAAAAACCTTAATTATTTTCCCACGAGTTATTTAGAGGCGAGCGGGTAATCAGAAATTTGGATTGGTCGAGTTAGACCCTGATGACTATAGTGGAATAACCACAAACTGTCATAGGTGGCTTTTGACTGTCGTAACAGTTACATCACCAGAAACTGAGATTCAAAGAACTGACAAGAGTGGTCAGATGTTCATGTGGTATCTCTTAGGATGGGATTTTTGTGTTTATATAATTACGAGAAGTTGACGCATAGTGAGGTACGACATCCTAATAATATTGAGATAATAGGGCCAATGATGTATAAGCTCGTCTTATTTGAATTTTGATTAGTAGAAGCACAATGTGAGGTGTCGTTATTGAGGTGTAACCTGATAACTGATAAAGTGTCGAGAGTGTTGAACAAGCTTGCTGTGAGGCGGCGGACTGTAGTGGTCGAGCCTTACGCTGAAGTTGGTTATGCGTACTGATAAAGTATCCTGAATTATTTTACCAGGTAGTCTTCTTTTTCTAATTTTGGGATGAAATTCCGTTATTAGGGGGGAAGTACGTAATACCCCGTATTTTTATGGCCTTTAATTATGGGATTAATTAAATTTAATTGGGATTAATTAATTTAATATTGATCCAGATTCTAAATTGAATATTCACAAGCGTGACGAGAGTTAGTAATTATTGATAAGAATTATGTTGAATATTACTTATTGAGTAAAGTAATATATGAGATTTTATTTATTAAAACTGTCACGAGTGAATAATACGACAATTATAGAAATTAAGTCGGGACACGTGTGTGTCGTTGTAATACCCCGTAATTTAATGACTTTTAAAATGGGTTATATTTTAAATTAATGGATTAATTGGATTTTATTATTAATTAATTCATTTGGGTTTTATCCAAATTGTGGATATTAAAATGGATGATTCTGAATATTACTTAAAGATATTTATGTAATATATGAATATGATGTCATTATTATGACGGCATGATATAAATTCCGTTATTTGAATTTTTAGTCAGGCGCGGTATGGGACGTGTCGGGACTAATTTATTAAATTAAAAAGGAAATATATTTTCTATCAACCTTATAGTCATTTCGACGGCGTCGTTGCGTCCGGAAGGGTTGAATAGTCAGAAAAGTCTATTTGGATGTTGGATTTGAGTCTCGGGTCATTTAGAAATGAAAAGACAACCCAAAAGGGCATTTTGGTTATTTTTACAAGGGGGATGAATAGTGATTTCGGGTTTTGTCTTATTATAAGTATTTGGAGATTAGTGTATGTAGGTTCATTTCATCTCTTCTACACAAAATTGAAAAGTCATCTTCTTAGAGAGAGTGGAAGGTTGCTTGGAAAGAAAAAGAAGTTTGCTTGGGAAGCAGGAGAACCAAAGGTCAAAGGTCACCACCACCATCACCACCTGTGTTATTCAACTCCAAAGGATCAAATCTTCATTAGGGGAAAGTGTTTGATATTTGTAATTTAAGTTCGTATATTGTCCATGTTAGAATAATTATGAAAAGAGATGATTTTTCATGTTTGGAAGATAAAAATGGAGTAGTAATGGATTTCTGGAAGTATAAAATATATAGGAATTAAACTCATGTTGTAGGTAGTTAGTAATCCAATAAATATTCATCAATCTGTGGAAGAAATTCTGAAAATAATTTAGTGTTCTTGAAGATAATATGTTGATAATTTTCTGGAAAAAGAGGCAAAAACGAGTGGAATGAGAAGAGCCAATTTGGAATATTTAGATCTTCTTTTTGAGTGCATTTGGATGAGATTTAAGAGAAACTCAAAACACATACCAGACTCAATTTTTCGTGTAGAATCCAAATCTGAAGTCAGATTGATGATTCGAATAATTTTTGGATCTGATTTTTCAGAGTATTTAAAATATGAGAATTCATGATGTTGTTTCTTTTTAATGTTGGTTCTTATCCCAAAACTTTTGTGGATCTTTGGTGATTATTAATTGGATATTATGGGACTTAGAAAATATCAGTAGACCCTTGATAAGATTTGAATTAATTTGATTGGGATTTAAATTGATTAGAATGATGATAATTAAATTAAAGAAATTCCGATTGCTAGATTCATTTGTTGGATTATAATTGGTTTGCTTGAGGATTAAGGATAGGTCCAGTAGTGGTGATTGAATGTAACACCTGGGTAGCCTTAGGATTACAATATGAACATCAAGGACTGAGTTTAAGCTCATTATTGATTGTGCAAGGACTAAGTGTAATACGAGCGCTTAGCAGTATGACTCATGGATAGAGATGGGAGTTTAGAACACATTTGGTTGAAAGAGGGGACAAGGTTATTCCGATCGCAAATTTGAAGTTGACGAACCTCCTCGATCGACAAAGTTAAATAGTAGTGTATTGGAGGGGTTCCTTGTTTGGATTTCGCTTTGCGAGACGCACCGCGCATGAACCTTAACGACGTCGGGAGTGGAGAGATGTTATAGGATGCGAGGATAATTAAATTATGAAGTAAAGATATGACATTTTAATACGTGGGATTTAAAAGAGATATAATGCTACGTATGGAAATTATCTTGGGGTAGTGATATTACCTTATTGATATTATATTATAGGTATGATAATGCCTATTTGATTGATTGATGATTTATGTATATGACATACCTAGCTTACTTGCTATCGGTGGGAGGTTTGTGCGTGAGGGCAATCATATCCGGATGAATCCATGGGATCTTTGATTTGTCGCTCGAGAACATAGGTCTATGAAAGACTTGTCGGGGAGTTGATAAGTCCGCTGACTGTGGGTACGTAGGTATGTGCGTGACCCATGGATACGAGAACTATGTTCGCCTCCAATGTTTGTGTTGTTTTTTATGGTTCGAGGAATCCTTACCGAACCTTTTGTCCACTATTCGGCGACCAGCGATGATGGGACATGATAGCAGAGTAATGCATTGCACCCCAGCTGTGACTCGGAGTGCCGTATTATATATGAATATATATATATATATATATATATATATATATATATATATATAATGAATTAAATGATTGAATGGTTATATTGTGGTTAAGTTATCTACTGTGTGATAATTGTAGATAAAGGCGAATTGAGAAAAGAATGGAATTAAGTTAATGAATGTTTATTCTTATAGAATTGAAAAGCTTAATTCATATTAATGACAAATGATTCATGTTAATGAGCAACGATTCATATAAATGAAAAATGTATAAGAATGATTATATAACATATGGTATGGGACATACGGGGTTATGATATGGGAATGGAATTATATTATGGAATGGTTAAAGAGGAATCATTAACTAGGAGGTTAATAGGAAACGTTAAGTGTGCACTCTAGTTGAGAGGTGAGAATAGCAAGTGAGAGTTGGATCTAACATGTACATAGTAAATGCTTTATTGCACTTGTTGTTTTAAAAATAATTTACACAATCGGGCTCTGACCCGTTTCCTTGCATATTTTCTTTTCTATTGTATCTTCTATATCAGGTGTGCAGCAACAGGGACGCCAACCTTAGCGGATTATGACAGGCTATGGATTTATGGAGTTTTGCTTAGACGCCTATCATCATTTGATTCACAGTATTCTCTTAGTAGGGCATGTCGCCCAAAGGATTCAGTTATCTTCTTCTATTGGAGTCAAATACTATTGTATTCGTGTCTTTTAATACATTTAACATTGTTGGGATAACTGTAATGGATTAATATTATGTGGGAAAGTTTATTCCAAATGATTTTAAATTCTTTTATGTTATCTATTTGGTTATCAGTGTTGTAGAATAAAATGTGTTGTGTTATTCTTAAACTAGAAATGAATTTTGTTGAATTAAAATCTGGAAAGTTTTTAACACTAGCTTAATTGGGTATTGGGTAAGTTGTAAATGTTTTTCGATAGTGATGCTAAGAATGAGCCAACTGTATATTCTGTTTTAATTTGGTATGGGGCTGGCCACCCGGTATTTAATTAGGCGGGGTGTTACAGGTGGTATCAGAGCATCAGGTTCTAGTGTCCTTTAGGGTCTGTACGGCTTACTGTGTTTTCAGCTTTGCGTTCTTTGATGTACAGCCCTATTTTTAGGATTGTTGATTTCCTTGGTGGGATTTCGTTCTCCTGCTATAACGTAGATATTAGTCAATATTAGGATTCGAACGGGTTCGTACGAAAAGTATGGCAGATGAGGGCCATTGGAGGGATAGCGGAGATCGTACTTAGGAGGTTATGAAGTATGTTCGAGTATGATGACCGTAGTCGAGGTCACCCCTATTATGGAAAAATTGAGGGGAGTCATTAGTAGAAGTTCTTGAAATGCGGTAATTATGTGTGTTACCTAACGAAGGCAATATATTCAAAGGCTTGGGCATATAGTGGAGTGTGGTTAACTAGAACTGAAAATTTGGGGGTAAAATTTTGTTGACTCATCAGAGAAAAGTTATAATAGTGGGATTCAATAACCACCACTCGCAAATGAGGGTATGTTTCCTATCTAAGGAATTATGAGGCGTATATTGATTTTTGTAGCGATTAATATTGTGTGGGCAAAAAGAATTGCTAAACTTAGCCTATAGCATCGTTATTTACGTAGACTCACTGAGGGGTGTGGGACACCTATATATTACATATTATCACGTGGATTTGATATTTATCATGGGATTACTTACTTTGGGCATGTCCGAGCATGATGTGACTATCGGCATGCATTGACTCGTGGTATACGAGAGCGTATGTACTACTATTAACTAGCATCTTGTCTTCTAGAGACGAGTAGATGAGTAGATTCTATTTGAAATCATTAAAACCAAAATTTTTTTTAAATCGATAAACCTGATATGTTTTTTTTCGATAAACGAAATTTTTATATACTATTGACGAAGGACCTTAGGAGTTTCGATGACCGACTACTTTAGGAAGTAGTGTATCAGGGTGGTTCCTTGTTTGGATTTCGCTTGCGAGACACCCCACGCATGAAACTAATAACCGTTGGGAGTCGAAATAAGTTAGGTCCTTAGTATATGAGTTTGTAACCTTTGCGACAAATATTATAATGAAAGTGGTACGATAGGGTGTACAGGCGCTCTGGATGGTTGAATGGTAGTAGTTTTCATAATTGTGAAAGAGTGAGTAGTTGTGACTTCAGGATGTATTTACTTGATGATTGAGGACCCTTTTTCTGAACTTGGTTACGTGAATGGTATAAGGAAGATTGGGTAAAGTTTAAATTCGATTCAGTTGAAACTATATGGTGAGGCTTGGCGTATAACATCGATAGGGATTTTCGTTAATGTACTGTATGGGCGGTACGTCTTAGATTTCTTGCGATGTGAGATTTATACTCGGAGTTGACCTTACCGGTATGATTTATATTCCTGAATTTCGGGACAAAATTCTGTTATAAGGGGGGAAGTATGTAATACCCCGTGATTTTAATGACTTTTAAAATGGGTTATATTTTAAATTAATGGATTAATTGAATTTTATTATTAATTAACTCATTTGGGTTTTATCCAAATTGTGGATATTAAAATGGATGATTCTGAATATTACTTAAAGATATTTAGGTAATATATGAATATGATGTCATTATTATGACGGTATGATATAAATTCGGTAATTTGAATTTTTTGTCAGACACGGTATGGGACGTGTCGGGACTAATTTATTAAATTAAAAAGGAAATTTATTTTCTATCGACCTTATAGTCATTTCGACAGCGTCGTTGCGTCCGGAAGGGTTGAAATAGTCAGAAAATTCTATTTGGATGTTGGATTTGAGTCTCGGGTCATTTGGAAATGAAAAGACAACCCAAAAGGGCATTTTGGTTATTTTTACAAGGGGGATGAATAGTGATTTCGGGTTTTGTCTTATTATAAGTATTTGGAGATTAGTGTATGTAGGTTCATTTCATCTCTTCTACACAAAATTGAAAAGTCATCTTCTTAGAGAGAGTGGAAGGTTGCTTGGAAAGAAAAAGAAGTTTGCTTGGGAAGCAGGAGAACCAAAGGTCAAAGGTCACCACCACCATCACCACCTGTGTTATTCAACTCCAAAGGATCAGATCTTCATTAGAGGCAAGTGTTTGATATTTGCAATTTAAGTTCGTATATTGTCCATGTTAGAATAATTATGAAAAGAGATGATTTTTCATGTTTGGAAGATAAAAATGGAGTAGTAATGGATTTCTGGAAGTATAAAATATATAGGAATTAAACTCATGTTGTAGGTAGTTAGTAATCCAATAAATATTCATCAATCCATGGAAGAAATTCTGAAAATAATTTAGTGTTCTTGAAGATAATATGTTGATAATTTTCAGGAAAAAGAGGCAAAAACGAGTGGAATGAGAAGAGCCAATTTGAATGTTTAGATCTTCTTTTTGAGTGCATTTGGATGAGATTTAAGAAAAACTCAAAACACATACCTGACTCAATTTTTCGTGTAGAATCCAAATCTGAAGTCGGATTGATGATTCGAATAATTTTTGTATCTAATTTTTCTGAGTATTTAAAATATGAGAATTCATGATGTTGTTTCTTTTTAATGTTGGTTCTTATCCCAAAACTTTTGTGGATCTTTGGTGATTATTAATTGGATATTATGGGACTTAGAAAATATCAGTAGACCCTTGATAAGATTTGAATTAATTTGATTGGGATTTAAATTGATTAGAATGATGATAATTAAATTAAAGAAATTTCGGTTGCTAGATTCATTTGTTGGATTATAATTGGTTTGCTTGAGGATTAAGGATAGGTCCAGTACTGGTGATTGAATGTAACACCTGGGTATCCTTAGGATTTAAATATGAACATCAAGGACTGAGTTTAAGCTCATTATTGATTGTGCAAAGACTAAGTGTAATACGAGCGCTTAGTAGTATGACTCCTGGATAGAGATGGGAGTTTAGAACACATTTGGTTGAAAGAGGGGATGAGGTTATTCCGATCGCATATTTGAAGTTCACGAACCTCCTCGATCGACAAAGTTAAGTAGTAGTGTATAAGAGGGGTTCCTTGTTTGGATTTCGCTTTGCGAGACGCTCCGCGCATGAACCTTAACGATGTCGGGAGTGGAGAAATGTTATAGGATGCGAGGATAATTAAATTATGAAGTAAAGATATGACATTTTAATACGTGGGATTTAAAAGAGATATAATGCTACATATGGAAATTATCTTAGGGTAGTGATATTACCTTATTGATATTATATTATAGGTATGATAATGACTATTTGATTGATTGATGATTTATGTGTATGACATACCTAGCTTGCTTGCTATCGGTGGGAGGTTTGTCCGTGAGGGCAGTCATATCCTGATGAATCCTTGGGATCTTTGATTTGTCGCTCGAGAACATAGGTCTATGAAAGACTTATCGGGGAGTTGATAAGTCCGCTGACTGTGGGTACGTAGGTATGTGCGTGACCCATGGATACGAGAACTATGTTCGCCTCCAATGTTTGTGTTGTTATTTATGGTTCGAGGAATCCTTACCGAACCTTTTGTCCACTATTCGGCGACCAGCGATGATGGGACATGATAGCAGAGTAATGCATTGCACCCCAGTTGTGACTCGGGGTGCCGTATTATATATGAATATATATATATATATATAATGAATTAAATGATTGAATGGTTATATTGTGGTTAAGTTATCTACTGTGTGATAATTGTAGATAAAGGCGAATTGAGAAAAGAATGGAATTAAGTTAATGAATGTTTATTCTTATAGAATTGAAAAGCTTAATTCATATTAATGACAAATGATTCATGTTAATGAGCAACGATTCATATAAATGAAAAATGTATAAGAATGATTATATAACGTATGGTATGGGACATACGGGGTTATGATATGGGAATGGAATTATATTTTGGAATGGTTAAAGAGGAATCATTAACTAGGAGGTTAATAGGAAACGTTAAGTGTGCACTCTAGTTGAGAGGTGAGAATAGCAAGTGAGAGTTGGATCTAACATGTACATAGTAAATGCTTTATTGCACTTGTTGTTTTAAAAATAATTTACACAATCGGGCTCTGACCCGTTTCCTTGCATATTTTCTTTTCTATTGTATCTTCTATATCAGGTGTCCAGCAACAGGGACGCCAACCTTAGTGGATTATGACAGGCTATGGATTTATGGAGTTTTGCTTAGACGCCTATCATCATTTGATCCACAGTATTCTCTTAGTAGGGCATGTCGCCCAAAGGATTCAGTTATCTTCTTCTATCGGAGTCAAATACTATTGTATTCGTGTCTTTTAATACATTTAACATTGTTGGGATAACTGTAATGGATTAATATTATGTGGGAATGTTTATTCCAAATGCTTTTAAATTCTTTTATGTTATCTATTTGGTTATCAGTGTTGTAGAATAAAATGTGTTGTGTTATTCTTAAACTAGAAATGAATTTTGTTGAATTAAAATTTGGAAAGTTTTTAACAGTAGCTTAATTGGGTATTGGGTAAGTTGTAAATGTTTTTCGATAGTGATGCTAAGAATGAGCCAACTGTATATTCTGTTTTAATTTGGTATGGGGCTGGCCACCCGGTATTTAATTAGGCGGGGTGTTACAGGTGGTATCAGAGCATCAGGTTCTAGTTTCCTTTAGGGTCTGTACGGCTTACTGTGTTTTCAGCTTTGCATTCTTTGATGTAGAGCCCTATTTTTAGGATTGTTGATTTCCTTGGTGGGATTTCGTTCTCCTGCTATAACGTAGATATTAGTGAATATTATTTGCGTTCGAACGGGTTCGTACGAGAAGTATGGCAGATGAGGGCCATTGGACGGATAGCAGAGATCGTACTTAGGAAGTTATGAAGTATGTTCGAGTATGATGACCGTATTCGAGGTCACCCCTATTATGGAAAAATTGAGGAGAGTCATTAGTAGAAGTTATTGAAATGCGGTAATTATGTGTGTTACCTAACGAAGGCAATATATTCAAAGGCTTGGGCATATAGTGGACTGTCGTTAACTAAAACTGAAAATTTGGGGGTAAAATTTTGTTGACTCATCGGAGAAAAGTTATAATAGTGGGATTCAATAACCACCACCCGCAAATGAGGGTATGTTTCCAATCTAAGGAATTATGAGGCGTATATTGATTTTTGTAGCGATTAATATTGTGTGGGCAAAAAGGATTGCTAAACTTAGCCTATAGCATCGTTATTTACATAGACTCACTGAGGGGTGTGGGACACCTATATATTACATGTTATCATGTGGATTTGATTTTTATCATGGGATTACTTACTTTGGGCATGTCCGAGCATGATGTGACTATCGGCATGCATTGACTCGTGGTATACGAGAGCGTATGTACTACTACTAACCAGCATCTTGTCTTCTAGAGACGAGTAGATGAGTAGACTCTATATGAAATCATTAAAACCTAATTTTTTTTTAAATCGATAAACCTCATATGTTTTTTTTTCGATAAACCAAATTTTTATATACTATTGACTAAGGACCTTAGGAGTTTAGATGACCGACTACTTTAGGAAGTAGTGTATCAGGGTGGTTCCTTTTTGGATTTTGCTTGCGAGACACCCCACGCATGAAACTAATAACCGTTGGGAGTCGAAATAAGTTAGGTCCTTAGTATATGAGTTTGTAACCTTTGCGACAAATATTATAATGAAAGTGGTACGATAGGGTGTATGGGCGCCCTGGATGGTTGAATGGTAGTAGTTTTCATAACTGTGAAAGAGTGAGTAGTTGTGACTTCAGGATGTATTTACTTGATGATTGAGGATCATTTTTCTGAACTTGGTTACATGAATGGTGTAAGGAAGATTGGGTAAAGTTTAAATTCGATTCAGTTGAAACTATATAGTGAGGCTTGGCGTATAACATCGATAGGGATTTTCGTTAATGTACTGTATAGGTGGTACGTCTTAGATTTCTTGCGATTTGAGATTTATACTCGGAGTTGACCTTACCGGTATGATTTCTATTCCTGAATTTCGGGACGAAATTCTGTTATAAGGGGGGAAGTATCTAATACCCCGTGATTTTAATGACTTTTAAAATGGGTTATATTTTAAATTAATGGATTAATTGGATTTTATTATTGATTAACTCATTTGGGTTTTATCCAAATTGTGGATATTAAAATGGATGATTCTGAATATTACTTAAAGATATTTAGGTAATATATGAATATGATGTCATTATTATGACGGTATGATATAAATTCAGTAATTTGAATTTTTAGTCAGACGCGGTATGGGACGTGTCGGGACTAATTTATTAAATTAAAAAGAAAATTTATTTTTTATCGACCTTATAGTCATTTCGACAGCGTCGTTGCGTCCGGAAGGGTTGAAATAGTCAGAAAAGTCTATTTGGATGTTGGATTTGAGTCTCGGGTCGTTTGGAAATGAAAAGACAACCCAAAAGGGCATTTTGGTTATTTTTACAAGGGGGATGAATAGTGATTTCGGGTTTTGTCTTATTATAAGTATTTGGAGATTAGTGTATGTAGGTTCATTTCATCTCTTCTACACAAAATTGAAAAATCATCTTCTTAGAGAGAGTGGAAGGTTACTTGGAAAGAAAAAGAAGTTTGCTTGGGAAGCAGGAGAACCAAAGGTCAAAGGTCACCACCACCATCACCACCTGTGTTATTCAACTCCAAAGGATCAGATCTTCATTAGAGGCAAGTGTTTGATATTTGCAATTTAAGTTCGTATATTGTCCATGTTAGAATAATTATGAAAAGAGATGAGTTTTCATGTTTGGAAGATAAAAATGGAGTAGTAATGGATTTCTGGAAGTATAAAATATATAGGAATTAAACTCATGTTGTAGGTAGTTAGTAATCCAATAAATATTCATCAATCTGTGGAAGAAATTCTGAAAACAATTTAGTGTTCTTTAAGATAATATGTTGATAATTTTCTGGAAAAAAGAGGCAAAAACGAGTGGAATGAGAAGAGCCAATTTGAATGTTTAGATCTTCTTTTTGAGTGCATTTGGATGAGATTTAAGAAAAACTCAAAACACATACCTGACTAAATTTTTTGTGTAAAATCCAAATCTGAAGTCGGATTGATGATTCGAATAATTTTTGGATATGATTTTTCTGAGTATTTAAAATATGAGAATTCATGATGTTATTTCTTTTTAATGTTGGTTCTTAGCCCAAAACTTTTGTGGATCTTTGGTGATTATTAATTGGATATTATGGGACTTAAAAAATATCAGTAGACCCTTGATAAGAATTGAATTAATTTGATTGGGATTTAAATTGATTATAATGATGATAATTAAATTAAAGAAATTTCGGTTGCTAGATTCATTTGTTGGATTATAATTGGTTTGCTTGAGGATTAAGGATAGGTCCAGTAGTGGTGATTGAATGTAACACCTGGGTAGCCTTAGGATTACAATATCAACATGAAGGACTGAGTTTAAACTCATTATTGATTGTGCAAGGACTAAGTGTAATACGAGCGCTTAGCAGTATGACTCCTGGATAGAGATGGGAGTTTAGAACACATTTGGTTAAAAGAGGGGATGAGGTTATTCTGATCGCATATTTGAAGTTGACGAACCTCCTCGATCGACAAATTTAAGTAGTAGTGTATTGGAGGGGTTCCTTGTTTGGATTTCGCTTTGCGAGACGCTCCGCGCATGAACCTTAACGACGTCGGGAGTGGAGAGATGTTATAGGATGCGAGGATAATTAAATTATGAAGTAAAGATATGACATTTTAATACGTGGGATTTAAAAGAGATATAATGCTGCGTATGGGAATTATCTTAGGGTAGTGATATTACCTTATTGATATTATATTATAGGTATGATAATGCCTATTTGATTGATTGATGATTTATGTGTATGACATACCTAGCTTACTTGCTATCGGTGGGAGGTTTGTGCGTGAGGGCAGTCATATCCTGATGAATCCATGGGATCTTTGATTTGTCGCTCGAGAACATAGGTCTATGAAAGACTTATCGGGGAGTTGATAAGTCCGCTGACTGTGGGTACGTAGGTATGTGCGTGACCCATGGATACGAGAACTATGTTCGCCTCCAATGTTTGTGTTGTTGTTTATGGTTCGAGGAATCCTTACCGAACCTTTTGTCCACTATTCAGCGACCAGCGATAATGGGACATGATAGCAAAGTAATGCATTGCACCGCAGCTGTGACTCGGGGTGCCGTATTATATATGAATATATATATAATGAATTAAATGATTGAATGGTTATATTGTGGTTAAGTCATCTACTGTGTGATAATTGTAGATAAAGGCGAATTGAGAAAAGAATGGAATTAAGTTAATGAATGTTTATTCTTATAGAATTGAAAAGATTAATTCATATTAATGACAAATGATTCATGTTAATGAGCAACGATTCATATAAATGAAAAATGTATAAGAATGATTATATAACGTATGGTATGGGACATACGGGGTTATGATATGGGAATGGAATTATATTATGGAATGGTTAAAGAGGAATCATTAACTAGGAGGTTAATAGGAAACGTTAAGTGTGCACTCTAGTTGAGAGGTGAGAATAGCAAGTGAGAGTTGGATCTAACATGTACATAATAAATGCTTTATTGCACTTGTTAAATACTTGCTGTTTTAAAAATAAGTTACAAAATCGGGCTCTGACCCGTTTCCTTGCATATTTTTTTTTCTATTATATCTTCTATATAAGGTGTCCAGCAACAGGGACGCCAACCTTAGCGGATTATGACAGGCTATGGATTTATGGAGTTTTTCTTAGACGCATATCATCATTTGATTCACCGTATTCTCTTAGTAGGGCATGTCGCCCAAAGGATTCAGTTATCTTCTTCTATCGGAGTCAAATACTATTGTATTCGTGTCTTTTAATACATTTAGCATTGTTGGGATTACTGTAATGGATTAATATTATGTGGGAATGTTTATTCCAAATGCTTTTAAATTCTTTTATGTTATCTATTTGGTTATCAGTGTTGTAGAATAAAATGTGTTGTGTTATTCTTAAACTAGAAATGAATTTTGTTGAATTAAAATTTGGAAAGTTTTTAACACTAGCTTAATTGGGTATTGGGTGAGTTGTAAATATTTTTCGACAGTGATGCTAAGAATGAGCCAATTGTATATTCTGTTTTAATTTGGTATGGGGCTGGCCACCCGGTATTTAATTAGGCGGGGTGTTACAGTCGTGTCGAGACTAAATTAATGGAATAGAAAGTAACTTAATTATTAGTCACTCATATTGTCATTTTGAGTTCTCCAATATGTCCGGAAGGGTCGAGATAGTAAAAAAAGTGTACCCGGGGCTTTGATTTGGGTCTCGAGGCGATTTTAGGCCTAACCGGCAACCCGGGAGGAATTTCGGTAAATTCCAATTTTAGGCCTTAATTAATGACGAAAATTGAGAGGTTCTATCTGATGGAATTGGGACTCCTTGAGGTTTATAAACGCTAGAGTTGAAGATAGGCTAAGGAAGAGATAAGAGAGAAGGCTTCCAAGGAGGAGAACCACCAACCCCACACCATTCTCACTAATTCCACCACCAACGCTTAAATCGGGGAACAAGGAGCAGGATCATACCCATCATCAAATCAAATCAGACTTCCATTCTTGAGGCATGTATATAACCTGTTGTTCTTTAGATGATAACAAATCCATTCTAGCGTACGAGATAATTAGTTTATGTCTTCGTGAAAGTTAAATGATGTTTGGGAGATTTATATCGATTTTCTGAGTAGAAACCATGTTAGGATAGCCCTATTATATATAGATGATTAACTACGAAATTGATCTTCATCAGAGGTTAAATTCTGGAAGAATTAGGAAGATATTGGTGATGACGATAAAAATAGGGTTCTTGATGTATTAATTTTAACTAACCCTTTAATTGATGACCATTGATGAATTTGTATATGTTTTACGTTAGAAATCATGTATGTAGGATAAAAAAACTTGTGGTTTGATTGTTTGGAAGTTTGTGATGAATTAATAGAGGTTTTGAGAACTTAAGTTGATGAAACCCGTTGAAAAAGAATTGCAAAAACTGGACCAAGAACTGCTTGATCGATCGATCGACCCTTTTCATCGATCGATCGCCTCCTCCTGGAAATGGAAACTTCTTCCCCTTTAAGTGTTAATACAATCCGAATTTGTAAGGAACTTTGGACATAATATAAATATCATAATGGGACTTGAGAAGGACCAGTTGGGTATAAGTAGATTCCGGGTAAGACGACTTTATATGAGATTTAACCATGGGATTTTGGGGGTATAAATTGAGTGGGAACTGGTGCATATGTTAAATTAAGTCTTGTGAGAATTAAGAAGGACTTAGACCAATAGGGTAGAGTGTGTACACCTACTGATTTTAGATTTATCAAGATGAAACACTTTGGGAGACGAGAAGTAGTTAAGAACTTGTGGTAATTGAGAAAATGAAAGAATGATTTAATTATACGTAGGACTCGGGCATTAGGTGCCAAATATGGTTAAAATATTATTGGTCGTGGGCGTACCTAGATGTATAATGCGAATATATATATATATATATATATATATATATAATATTGTATATTTTTGTGTAATCATACTTGCGCTACTTGCTATCACGGAGGTTCCGTGCCGGAATAGTCGTATCTCCATTGGAATTTATGGGGGATATTGACTTGTACCCTAGAACATAGAATCCTTGGTACAGGATATCCGAGAATGATAGTCAGACGGTCCTAAGAGACGTGAGGGTATGTGTTGACCTCTTAGAGACTTGGAACTATGCTTCACCTCCAATATGTGTGTTTTGTGTAAATACAGCTGGAGAGTGATTCCGAACTAGTATTTCCCTTTTTGTATGAGATATACAGGGACTTGATAGCAGAGTATTCATGCACCATAGATTTATGTGGGGTGCCTTATTAGTATATATATTATGAGTAATAAATATATGTACCGGTGATTAATCAACTGTGTTTGTAAGTAGATAAAATGGAATAATTAATATTAAATGAATTAAGTGGCTAAGAACTAAAGTCTGTATTGAGATGAACATAACGGGCTTAATATATTTACAAGGAAAGGTTATTAGATATAAATTTATAGTTATGCATACTTGAAACAGTATTTGGTAAAGGGAAATTAGGCTAGACTAGTAAATTGGGTTAGCTCTATATAGATTAGTTCGGTAGTACATTAGGCATGTACAATAATTGAGGGGTGAGAATTCCTAAGTGAATGTCGAAGTAGTAACATGTATGTAATATCAACTGGTAAGAATTTTAAATACTTGTTAAACTATTTTAAAGTTGTCTTACACTTGGGCTCTGACCCGTTTCTTGTCATCTCTTCTTTCTTTTGTATATATATATATATATATATATATATATATATATATATATATATATATATATTAATGCTCTTGTGAGGACTAGTTCGCATTTTAAGAGTGCGGATCAAACATGTGTCACCTAATGGTGCGTCTAGGCTAAATTATAGGCACACACTCTCTCTTTTCTGGGCTCACCGCTAGGTGACACATGTCATGTCCGCACTCTTAAAATGCGAACTGATCCGCACAAGAGCAGGACAATATATATATATATATATATATATTACAGGTGCCCAGCCACAGGGGCGTTAGGCTTAGATCTTTGGAGTATTGACCTGCTGTAGCTAGTGTGGGAGTTGCAGGTCCTTACACTAGACGATTTCATCCTTGTCTTCTCAGTCTCGTATTTAGTCATTATTAGATAGGGCATGTGTCGCCCATTTTCATATTTCATTTAGTTCAGAGAGAGACTTGTACTCTTTATTATTTCAGTATTCAGCTATTGTTGGGATTGTTTTATTTATTTCTATGTCCTGCGATTGGGATATATTATTTGGATTGGTAAAACTAGCTTGGTTCTTTCATCTCGATGATTTGGTTTTAATATTATTATCTGTGTTCGTAAAAATGGTTTCGTATATTAAATCATAATAATTGGTCTTAATTTATAAAATTAAATATTTTGACACTTACCTTAATTATTTATTAGGTGATTAATACAGAAAAAATGTTTTTCAACAGTGATGCTAAGAATGAACAAACTAGACAGTTTGATTTAATTTAATAAAGGACTGATCACCCGATATTTAATTAGACGGGGTGTCACAGATTCACCGAAGAAGACTGGTATTAGAGTCGCTTTGACAAACTATCACTCATGAATGAAAAGAGTTCAAAGGCTCTATTCCATATACAAGGGTACCGTCGCCGGATAACGCGATCATTTAATCGAAAAGTCAAGGACCGTGGTGTCAAGGAAGGATACTCGGTCTTCAAAGAGATCATAGAACCTGTCTGGGACCCCAGAGGGAAATTCAAGCCAAACTGAAGTGGCGCTTACATAGTCAAGAATATTCTCTAAAGAGGCACCGTTATGCTCGCCGACATCAACGAAGAAGAAATCACACTTCCAGTCAAACTAAATCATCTCAAGAAGTTCTACCCTTAGTCCGAAATATCGGTTTGCTATGACTCGTCTCATCTCCCTTAGATTCTTAAATAAACTCTTTATTTCTCTCTCCCCAAAACAGTAAAAAAAACTTGATCCTTTAAAAAACCTTTTTCTTTCAAAATAGAACTCGAAAATTTTTAAAATTCGAGAGGCACGTATGTAACTCATACATTTTATATGGGCACGGTTCCCCTTTTTCCCAAAAAATGCTATTCTTTTCTAACCTCCGAGAACGACAGTTTATTTTATCATTTAGTTGAACAAAAGGATTATCTATGCCTTAGCGATTGGTATAGATAACTCAAATGTAAAAATCATCAAGAGGCACAACAATATGATCAAGATCTCTTTTATATCAAATAAGAAAGTCCAGTACCATTACACGAAGTATCAGCAAAGGGAGTCAAAATAACCACCCCTCTTCACTGACCAAACTGTCCCTAAATAAACCAAAGCCTAACCAAACTTCACAAAATTATTCTTAAAATGACAAATACAAAAACTTCCCCAAAACATCTCAAAAATTCACCAAAAGTTTCACATAAATAACCCCAGCTTCTTAAAAACACGATCCGCAACTGGTGGAAGACCCAGCCCCATAAGCATGCACTCCTTGAGGTCCATAAAATTATCCTTCCTAGTTCATATTCTGAAGGCGCTCCATAGAGCTATATGCCCTGACCAACCTAGAAAAGACCACTACCCCTCCTTTTATAGTGTCAAAAAGAACAAACCATCTCCAGTATGTCTCTTTTGCTAGGATCTTCGCCCCTACTTTCTTCCACAACCATTTTATATAGTCTCTGAATATAGGCCATACCTTACCTTAGGATTGATATGGAGGGTCGATGGCCGACGATTCTCTCACAGAGAACCTAACCTCATAAGCATCGATGTAGTTAAGTCTTCCACATGAAATAAGTGAAGTGTTTGAGGAGGCACTATTTGCTCTTATCCAACTTGACGCAGGAGCCGCCAAGGGAAATAGAACGAAGTCTTACATGGGCAAACTAATCGAGCATACTGGTACTCCGCCAGTTCTAGAACAAGCTGTAGTTCTCCCCACCATGGCACCAACCAATGAAGGCACAAAGCTCTATGCTCCACGAACCAATAGACCCAGTTCTCCACGAATGGGACGAAATTGATAAAGTATTGAGTGAAGAAATTTGGCATGCCTACAAAGGGATACTCAGGGGGAACTACCAAGTGGAACCTCTTATCCAGCCACATAACCAACATCACCGAGCTACCTTTCAAAAAATTAGGGCAACTTTTTCTCCAAGCATCAAGGCCATTCAGGGTCTCTCCCAAGATCATTGCCACAAAACTACTTCGAAAGGACATCCACGTCGTTATTATAGCCAATTAAGGGTCCACAATCAGGTCACCCGTCACCAGCAAGAGCCTCAAAGTTAGACCTAGGGATACAACTCTAGTATATCTCGCATCATTGAAATCCCTCAAGTGCATAGAATAGATGATAGCCAAAAGAGAAATCATAGCCCCAGTAACCAACAGTTGAGCTGCCAAAGGGGAAATGTGGAGCAACTCCGCTACTAGCACCCGAAGAGACCAAGAAAATTCTGGAATATCTGGCGCTATACTGGGAATAATTCCTAACATGGATGAGAACTCTTCGTAGGTCGATCACACCTCATTCAAACCGAAAAAAAAAAACATGGTATTCAGGATACCAAAACTGCAATGCCCTTGGTAGCATGTTTCAGTCAATTCTCTATTACACTAGAAGGAGACTCAACGCAAGCTGAAAGCCTCATAGTTCACGTTATAAAAACACATGGCTTTAAGACTTTTGAGGTAGGAAGAAAATTCTTCCTGCATCGGAAGGGAAATTTGGGGAATAAAAGAGCAAAAAACAAGAAGTAAGAAGAAGAAAGTGGGAGTGTGTGGAAAAACAACACTCCTTACCTCCCCTTTTATAAATAAATGGCTTGGCAAAAGACAAGGGATCTGAAGAGTCCAAATGAATTCCAACCGTACAAAGTACTCCGTTCCACAAGAAATTGTAATCAAAGACTTATAGCGACTTGACTTAACCCATATGTTGATAGGATGGACAAGGGACATGCTGATCGATGACCCCCTACTTTAGAAGATTTTATCTTTCCATTTTTCTCAAAATTAAATTCCAAAAAAAAATCTTTACTTTAAAACCATTGGGTTATTTCTTCTTACTTATCCAATTCTATTTATCATTTCCCAAAATAAACCTTTTTCTCAAGATAATTAAGCTCTCATTTTCTAAATAAACATTATGTCATTTTCGTAGTTTTAGTAGCAAAATAAAAGTGCATGTAGGATAAGTGATTAAAATAAGAATT
The DNA here is from genome assembly GCA_949130495.1 of Sambucus nigra. NCBI lineage: Eukaryota > Viridiplantae > Streptophyta > Magnoliopsida > Dipsacales > Adoxaceae > Sambucus > Sambucus nigra. The sequence goes on along the minus strand of OX422218.1, from coordinate 237,883,116 downwards.
AAAAATAAAAATCTCCTTTATATATATGGTTCCATTGCATGATTACATTTCTTTAAGGTAAAAGAAAAGAAGAAAAAGAGAAAAACCAAAACAACGGTTCTCAGACTGAATCCACAACCTCTCTCTCTCAAGCCCTTAACCCCTGCGGTGAACACGCTTCCTCCTTCGACGAGCAGTAAAGCCTTTACCACTAGAGCTCGATCCCTCATCCAATGTGGAAGAAGAAACCAACAAATAAGGAACAAAGTCTTTGATATAACTAGTATCGGAGGCCACCCAATCCTTGATATTCTTCAGCTAAGTGGTCGACACCCAAACATGCTGCAAGCACAGAAATTAAAGACCAGTCAGTGAGTAAAATACATAGAAAGAAAAAAAAGGAATAGAACAAGAAAAGAGAAAAATATACCTCTATGCCGAAGTACTTTATACATAATCCTCACCATTCTCAGCGAGACTGCATTAGGGTGGTGCGACATGCTCAGTGTCCTCCCTCTAGTTAACTAGAAATTATAAGAAGTGGGAGTGACCTGAATAAGCAGAGCCTCCCTTGTCTCTACCGCCGCCACCGACATACCGCATATGTTGTGGGAAGATCCCATCGGTATGCTGGTACCTCTACCAGAAGACATTAGACGCGGAAGCATATGTAATAGCCCTCTCTTGTGGGACCGTATTTTATAAGTGATTACTTAGTATAGTAATTAGAGACAAGTGTTGGGTTATGATTTGAATGATAATTCAATGTAGAAAAGTTGATATTTATTATGAGTTTGCATACATATCATAACTATGGGCAAATATTGCTATGTCATGCTTATTAATATCATCTGAACTCAAAATGATATTTGGCTTAATAATGAGACCGGAACCTAAATTGAATTTTAAAATGTCCAAATGATAATTTGGAGGTTGCAGTTGATTTCGGAACGTTCGAAATAGTCAAGTAATGTACCATATTGTATTTTGAAGTTTTGGGCATTTTTGACTGATTGTACCTAATTATGCAGTTGCGTATCATTTTATCGCACTATTAGTTAATTTAGTGGAATATTTGTCTTAGGTCACGACTTAAGCTTTCCAAGTCTTCCAATTTCCCTAATTTCCTTCCTAAACCAAAGAGAGAAAGAGAAGAGTAGAGAGAAAGATTAGAGCTTTGGAGATTTTGAGAGATTCTTGCTCCTACAACCTAGAGACCTGCAATTTGCTGAATCAAGGCAAGTTTCTACTTGCTATTTGTGACTTAAGATAGATGATTTGTGATGATAATGATGTATTGATCTTGATTTAGTTAGTTTAGGGTTTTTCTTATGTTTCTGTGGGTTTTGATTCATTCAAAGATGATTGGGATGATTCATGAGGTTTAAGATGGTCAATAGTATCATTGATGTTATCTTGGTGTTGGTATATAAGTTTGGTTTGGGAGAAATTTGAGTTGGGGTAGAAAATGGAGTCCAAGACTCCATAGCCAAATCTTGGCAAAATCGCAGGCCCGAATCGATTCGGCCCCCTGGGCGAATCGATTCGGTTAAGTCCAGTGCTCAGGTCTTGTGAACCGAATCGATTCGGAATTGGTCCGAATCGATTCGGCAGTTATGCAGAAACCCAAATTTCCTAACCGAATCGATTCGGTTTCCATCCGAATCGATTCGGCAACTTTGCAGAAACTCAAATTTTCTGGCCGAATCGATTCGGCCAAGGGGGCGAATCGATTCGGTAGCCCTGAAATTTTCCAAATTTTTCTTTTTTCATTTTAACCCTTTTCTTTAGGATTAGTGATTAGGGATCTTCTTAAATGAAGTAAACATAGGGTTTTAGAGTCCTAGTTGAGTTGGGTCGACACCCTAGATTCGAAAGGGTTCATCTAGGGTTCTTTCAAGGGGGAGTTTAAAGAAATGTTTAGGCATTTCTTTTGTCTTATAGTCTTATAAGGGTCCAGAACATAGTAAGGTCACTTTGGAGACTTTAGGAATTAACTTGAGTTAGATTTGACTTGAGGGTTTATATTAAATCCTAAAGGAGGTTTTGGGAATAACTTTGGAGTCTGAATCCCTTATCGAGGATGTTATGACGGTACGAAATACACATAGTCCCGGTTGGGCTTATACCTTTGTTAAAACGTGAAGATGATAAGGTAAATGATAATTTACTAAATCATGAAATGGAAATTAATAAAATGGATGTTACACACCTCTCTAAATACCATTTTAAGGGAAGTCCGTGCGATAGGTGAAGCCCCCTGGCTAATGAATGCAGGGTGGATATAGTCCTAGGCCATATGAGCGCTTGTTTTATTTTTCTGCGATGGGTAGGAGATTCTGGGTGTGGTCTTGACTACCCCGCAGGCATATGGCCACTTCCCGACGATTTCGATAGGATCCCAGGTTGTCTTACGTTAGGCCCTGGAAGATGATGGTTATTTAGGGACGCGCACAGTGGGGAAACCCGGACGGGCGGTCTTAGAATCGTTATATGTATATTTATGACTATTCTAATTATCGAGTTGGACTCGATGGAACTTTTTATGCCACAAAGAGCATGCTATTGAGATTAGTGCCATAAAGAGCACATGATAATAATTGTATTCCTGATAAGGAATGTCGAAGAAGATTGAAATTGAAATATGATGAAAGATGAAAAAGGCTCATAAGTACTTTAAATTCTTGTATAAGTGAATTTCATTTTATATAGCTATTTATCAGTTTAGTTCCTTACTTGATGCTACCATGCTAGACTATCATTCATGCTTACTTGCGCATCGTTGTCATACCTGTCATTTATCTATTGATCACATATATCCGGCCCTGACCGGTTTTCACTTCTTGTTGTGTATGTATATATATATATAATCCGTTCAGGTATTCCGCCGCACGGTCGCCAGTAATGATCTTACCTTCCATATGTTTTGAGGAGCCGTGATATCGTGCGGGTCTCACGGGATGTTTTGTGTAGACGCCTCCATTTATGCTTTCTAGTTATGATCAGTTTATTCGGGCATGTGGCCCAAACCGTTGTAATTGTATAATGGATCTATTATGTAACACCTGGAACTTATTGATATTGTATGGTTATTTTGACCGACATTCCATTCGGTCCTTTGTTATCCTTTTAGATTCTTATGCGCTTGTGGGGGTTTCCACCCTCTATTTCTATCATGGGTTGTTGAAAATGCTTTCTTATTATTTCAAAACCAAAATTTTTGATAACCCGTTTTCTGGAATATAGTGTGGTTATTCCTTATACTTTGTATATTGTTGTGATGCTGAGAATGATATTTATCTATGATTTCCTATTTTATCGAGGTATAGGGCTGGCCACCCTTTATTTCGGATAGCGGGTTGTCACAACATATTCACTATGTCTTAAATGCAAGAGGGCGTTAACCAACCTTAGATGTAATTATAGTAGTCACTGCTCATCGACGTATCCGTGTTGAGAGTATAAGCCTCACTAACCCTAACTTCAATGAACATCTCCCTAACCCGCCTCATATACATCGGGGCACCGACGATGGGACATCCACCTCATATTCCATGATCTGCATTACCACCCTCTACCCCAAGTACCAAGAATACCCAAACTCATGCGCCATCAATCTTCGCATCTGCACATACATACCTATCACCCCTGTATATTAAGGATCCGTCCCCCACAAGTAAAAGGTCAACTGCAATCCTCGACAAAATGATCAATATTCATGAAAAGAAAGAAAATGACAAAAGATGATTCCAAAGAAAAATGAAATAAACATGATCACTCGTCAGAGTGTTCAGGGCCTGTCCCCATCGCTAGGGACAAAGACTGATTCGATCTCCTGTTGAACTTTCACCACCTATACATCTGGATGAAGTTCCCCAAATCTTTGTCCTTCATGTCTATCAATCTCACATTGATCCCAATCACCTCATATAACCATATATGCAAAAAGACATGAATTAGCAGAGATGAAACTAAAGGAAATGCGAAAAAATGTATAAGAAGAAAAAGAAATGTAAAATTTACCTCCAACGGGTACGTGGACCCCGTAAAAGTCTGCCAAAAACACCAGTTGAATGATTCAGAGATGAATAAAGGGTCACCAAAGTCAGTTTCCCCCAATCATCGAGCATGATGTTAGAAAACGCCCTCAAAAATAGCAAAAACTGGAGATAGATGATGTCGCCACTAATGGCAACCAAGAAACCATCCAACAAAAGCAGAATAAATTATCAGGTAAGTTTGTATCACCTACCTCCCATCAGTCTCATCAATCCTCCTACTCAATATCACCCCTCGAAGAGAAGATATGCAGATAAAATCCCTAGGAATGATCCTACCCATATCCCCCAACGCACCCTAAATTGCCTCCGGCGTCACCCTCACAGTACGGTCCACCTTAATCTGTGCACCCTCGCAATCTATCATCAGCAGTTGCTGCACATCTATGCGAGTAACAGTCATCTCCCCAAAGATCAAATGGAATGTGTGGGTAGTGTTCCACCATCTCTCTCCCAAAGGACATAGCATCGTAGTAGAACGTGGTGTCTCATCCAAAGCCTTCACTAAATGGTCAAAGCCAACAAAAGTAACCATCCAGCACACCACCGCAAGAAGATGCTCCCATATATCCCTCAACCCAGTCGTCCCTCTAGAATGCAGACTCGAAGGACCTATTCTAGTCTTCCAAATCCAAATGTAAAAGAATGTAAAAGAATGTAAAAGAATTCCAAATGTCATCATATTTACATAGCCACTATGGTTCCTTACCCTAGATGAATGGTGTTGCATAGGCTCACATAGAAGAGTGCGCTCATCAACAAAAGGCTCAAACACATCAAACACAATCTCATTACCTAAGGCAAGGGGCACCCTAGACTGCCACTCTAGGCCAGCTCAATCATCAACACTCAGCCATTGCAAGTTGTATTCCTCACTAGAAAAGCCCTATGTTTAAGGTTTTAAAGAATAAAGGACTTCAAAAAGATTTATAGGGAGAGGAAGTAGAAGATTAAAAGGCTTGATGATGTGAAAAATGAGGAGAGATCCCTATTTTTATAGGGGACTAAATTGCATATCGATCGACAGGCCCCTTGCACATATCGATCAATACCTAAATGTTCCTCTTCCCAAGAAAGCTTAGGATACTGTGCCATTGCCCAACAGCAACCCTTAGAAAATACCGGTCGGATGGCCTCTAAAAATTTTGTATAAAAAGTGCCAAAATAATCCAAAAATTACTCAAAAATTTTCTAAAAATGCAAAAGAAACACTATAACATTTATTCATTAAGAAATCCATTTTTGGAAATGCCAAACCCCTTATTTTATCCTGAAATATCCAACAAGATTAATACTACGCCCTTACCCCTAGCATAAACCCTAAACATATTCCACAAATAAAACCAATAACACGCCCACATCCCAAAGTCCAATTATAATTCCCAAGAGGAATCTCAAACCTCAAGTCTTACCCGGTAGAATATAAACCTCAAATCAAAGGCTCCCCTAGCAAGATTACAAAATAATACCCTCCCAATTTCCCCAGCAGAATCTCCAAGCTAAAGGCAAATTTCAAGATGCTCCTGCAGACATAATCCTTAGCGACTTCCATAGCAAAACTATCGCCAAACGGATGTCTCAAGGGTGAAACATTCCTCAAAAGAGTCTCAAAATGACACAATCCTAAGTAGAAGAACAAGTTCATGTGCATCCTCAAGATAAGACAAAAATTCCCCAGGAGAACAACTCCCTACATCTCTACTTTAGGTCCTCATAATTGGCCTCGATCCATAGAATCGGTTATCTCAAACTTTAGGTCCTCATAATTGACATCAGCCCTCAGAATTAATCGTGACAACTTTCGATCTTTATGATTTACATCGGCGCTCAAAATCGATCGTCATAACTTTAGGTCCTCAAAAATGACCTCGCCCCTTGGAATCGATCATCAAAACTTTAGGTCCTCGAAATTGACCTCGACTCAAAGAATTGGTTGTCACAACTTTAGGTCACAAGAATTGACCTCAATACTCATATTCGCTCATCACAACTTTAGGTCCTTCGAACTGAATTCGGCCCTCAAAATTAGTCTTCACCACTTTAGGTCCTCCGAATTGACCTCAGCCCTTATAATTGGTCGTCATCATTTTAGGTCCTCAAAATTGACCTCGGCCCTCAGAATTAGTCGCTAGAACTTTACGTCCTCAGAATTGACCTCGACCCTCAAAATTAGTCACTACAACTTTAGTTCCTCAAAATTGACCTCGAACCTCAGAATTAGTCTGTACAACATCGGGTCCTCAAAATTACCTTTGACCCTCAGAATTGGTCGTTAAAACTTCTGGTCCTCAAAATTAATCTCGACCCTCAAAATCGGTTGTCACAATTATAAGTCCTCATAATTGTACTCGACCCACAAAATTGGCCATCTCTAGCACTACCTTAGGTCCTCATAATCGACCACGACCCTCTGAACCGGTCATCTTTATCCCTTTAGTCCATATAATTCACCTATTTCCCAAATATTCGTGTAGTGTGCATTCGATAACCTTCACTTGTTCTAAGATCACCCATCAAGGGAATTTATAGACACGACATTATAGGACCCCCTAAGCATATCCTTAGGAACCTAGAACTTCCTCCTTTACCATAAAACCTAGGTCATACTGTGAATACCAATCTAGCGGTCACCAGCCGCTCCCAGAACCTATTTTATGGTGGTCAACTTTCTCATTTGAGAAAAATCTCTTTAAATTATTGAAGGGATATGAATACCCTTTCCAACGGTTTGCCTCGTACATAAATCGGCCTTACGCTTCGGACGAATAGTCTATTTTACCATCAATAATTGATCTAGAGGCCACCAACCACTTCTGGGACCCGTTTTGACCCCAATCAACTTCTTCACCTAGAATAAGCTCAATGAATCTTTTGAAGGCTCTCAATCCCCATTCCAACAGTCCACAGATGGTCCATTTTTCCCAAAAATAGATGCGAAGTGACAAAAAATGGGAAAATAATCCAAAAATTACCCGAAACATTTCTAAAAATATCAAAGAAATACTAGAACATTTATTAATTAAGAAAACCATTTCTGGAAATGATAAACCCCTTATTTACTCCTGAAATCTCTAACAAGATTAATAATGCGCTCTTACCCCCAGCATAAACCTTAAACATATTCCACAAACAAAATCAATAATACACCCACATCCCAAAGTCCGATTATAATTCACTAGAGGAATCTCAAACCTCAAGTCTTCCCCAGTAGAATTTAAACCTCAAATCAGAGGCTCCCCTAGCAATATTACAAAATAATACCCTCCCAATTTCCCCATTCTCCTACAGACAAAATCCTTAGTGACTTCCAGAGCAAAACTATCGCCAAATGGATGTATCAATGGTGAAACTTTCCTCAAAAGAGTCTCAAAACAACACAATCCTCAGCAGAACAACAAGTGCATTTTCATCCTCAAGATAAGAGAAAATTCCCTAGGAGAATATATCTCTACTTTAGGCCCTTATAATTGGCCTCGATTTATAGAATAGGTCATCTCAAACTTTAGGTCCTCAGAATTGACATCATCACTCAGAATCAGTCATCACAACTTTCGATCTTTATGATTTACATCGGCCCTCAGAATCAATCGTCATAACTTTAGGTCCTCAAAAATCACCTCACCCCTTGGAATCGATCAGTTGTCACAACTTTAAGTCACCAGAATTGACCTCAATCCTCATATTTGTTCGTCACAACTTTAGGTCTTTTGAACTGAATTCGTCCCTCAAAATTAGTCGTCACCACTTTAGGTCCTCCAAATTGACCTCGGTCCTCATAATTGGTCATTATCATTTTAGGTCATCAGAATTGACCTCGGCCCTCAGAATTAGTCGCTACAACTTTAGGTCCTCAGAATTCACCTCGACCCTCAAAATTAGTCACTACAACTTTACGTCCTCAAAATTAACCTCGAACCTTAGAATTAGTCGCTATAACTTCGGGTCCTCCAAATTACACATGATCCTCAGAATTGGTCTCTACAACTTCAGGTCCATGGAATTGATCTCAACCCTCAGAATCAGTCATCACAATTATAATTCCTCAAAATTGTACTCGACCCGCAAAATTAGTCATCCCCAGCACTACCATAGGTCCTCGGAATCGACCTCGACCTTCTGAACCGATCATCCTTGTCCCTTTGGTCCATATAATTAGCCTATTTCCCAAACATTCGTGTTATGTGTATTAGATGACCTTAACTTGTTCTAAGCTCACCCGTCAAGGGAATTTATATACATCACATTCTAGGACCCTCTAAGAATCTCCTTAGGACCCTAGAACTTCCTCCTTCACCATAAACCCGAGGTCATACTATGAATACCGATCTAGCGGTCACCAGGCCCTCCCAGGACCCATTTGACTCTGGTCAACTTTCACGTTTGAGAAAAATCTCATTAAATCATCGAAGGGATATGAATACCCTTTCCAACGGTTCCCCTCGTACGCAAATTGTCCTTAGGATTTGGACGAACAGTCTATTTTACTATTAATAATTGATCTAGAGGACACCAACCACTTCTGGGCCCCATTTTGACCCCAATCATCTTCTTCACCTAGAATAAGCTTAATAAATATTCGAAAGGCTCTCAATACCCATTCCAATAGTCCACCCAGTGTGCAAATCGACTTTGTAGGTCGGACAAATGGTCATTTTTTCCCGAAAATAGATGTGAAGTGGAAAAAAATGCCAAAATAATCCAAAAATTACCCAAAAAATTATAAAAATACCAAAAATATACTAGAGCATTTATTCACTAAGAAAACCATTTTTGGAAATGCTAAACCCCTAATTAACTCCGGAAATCTCCAACCCCCGGCGTAAACATTAAACATATTACACAAACAAAACGAATAATATGTCCACATCCCAAAGGCCAATTATAATTCCCAAGAGTAATGTCAAACCTGAAGTATTCCCCGGTTGAATATAAACCTCAAATCAAAGGCTCCCCTAGCAAGATTACAAAATAATACCCTTACACTTTACCCAGCGGAATCTCTAAGCTAAATGCAAATTTCAAGATGCTCCTGCACACAAAATCATTAGCGACTTCCATATCAAAACTATCGCCAAACGGATGTCTCAAGGGTGAAACTTTCCTCAAAAAATTCTCAAAATAACACAATCCTCAGCAGAACAATAGGTTCATGTGCATTCTCAAGATACGATAAAATTCCCCAGGAGAACAACTCCCTACATCTCTACTTTAGGTCCTCATAATTGGCCTCGATCCACAGAATCGGTCATCTCAAACTTTAGGTCCTCATAATTGACATCAACCCTCAGAATCAGTCATCACAACTTTCGGTCTTTATGATTTACATCGGCCCTCAGAATCGATCGTCATAACTTTAGGTCCTCAAAAATGACCTCAACCCTTGGAATCGATCGTCAAAACTTTAGGTCCTCAGAATTGACCTCAACCCGAAAAATTGGTTGTCATAACTTTAGGTCACCAGAATTTACCTCAATCCTCAGATTTGTTTGTCGCAAATTTAGGTCCTTCGAATTGAATTTGTCCCTCAAAATTAGTCATCACCAATTTAGGTCCTCCAAATTGACCTCGACCCTCATAATTGGTCATCATCATTTTAGGTCATCACAATTAACCTCGGCCATCAGAATTAGTCGCTAGAACATTAGGTCCTCATAATTGACCTCGGCCCTCAAAATTTGTCTCTACAACTTTAGGTCCTCAAAATTGAACTCGAACCACAGAATTAGTCACTACAACTTCGGGTCCTCAAAATTACCCTTGATCCTCAAAATTGGTCGCTACAACTTCAGGTCCTCGAAATTGATCTCGACCCTCAGAATCGGTCGTCACAATTATAAGTCCTCAAAATTCTACTCGACTCACAAAATTGGTAATCCCTATCACTACTTTAGGTCCTCAGAATCAACCTCGACCCTCTGAACCGGTCATCCTTGTCCCTTTGGTCCACATAATTAGACTATTTCCTAAACATCCGTGTGGTGTGTATTCAATGACCTTCACTTATTCTAAGCTCACCCATTAAGGGGATTTATAGACACCATATTCTAGGACCCCCCTAAGCATCTCCTTAGGACCCTTGAACTTCCTCCTTCGACATAAACCCGAGGTAATAATGTGAATATCGATCTAGCGGTCACTAGGAGGTCCTAGGACCCATTTAACTCTAGTCAACTTTCCCGTTTGAGAAAAATCTCAATAAATCATCGAAGGGATCCGAATACCATTTCCAATGGTTCACCTCGTATGCAAATCGGTCGTACTATTTGGATGAACAATATGTCTTACTATCAATAATTGATCTAGAGGCCACCAACCACTTATGGGCCTTGTTTTGACCCCAATCAACTTCTTCACCAAGAATAAGCTCAATAAATATTCGAAAGGCTCTCAATCCCCGTTCCACCGGTCTACCTTGTGTGTAAATCAACTTTGTAGTTCGGAAAAATGGTCCTCTTTACCCGAAAATAGATGCGAAGGGGCCAAAAAATGACAAAATAATCCAAAAATTAATCGAAAAATTTCTAAATATACCAAACAAATACTGGAACATTTATTCATTAAGAAAACCATTTTTGGAAACGCTAAACCCCTAATTAACTCATAAAATCTCGAACAAGATTAATATGACGCGTTTACTCCCGGCATAAACCCTAAACATATTCCACAAACAAAACCAATAATACGCCCACATCCCAAAGTCCAATTATAATTCCCTAGAGGAATCTCAAACCTCAAGTCTTCCCCAGCAGAATCCAAACCTCAAATCAAAGGGTCCCCCAACAAGATTGCAAAATAATACCTCCCAATTTCCCCAGCGGAAACTCCAAGCTAAAGGAAAATTTCAATATTCTCCTGCTGAAAAAATCCTTGGCGACTTCCGCAACAAAACTATCGCCAACCAGATGTCTCAAGGGTGAAACTTTCCTCAAAAGAGTCACAAAACAACACAATCCTCAGTAGAACAACATGTGCATGTGCATCCTCAAGATAAGACAAAAATTCCCCACGAGAACAACTCCCTAAATCTCTACTTTAGATCCTCATAATTGGCCTCAATCCGCAGAATCGATCATCTCAAACTTTAGGTCCTCATAATTGACATTAGCCCTCAGAATCAGTCATCATAACTTTTGGTCCTTAGGATTTACCTCGACCCTTAGAATCGAATGTCATAATTTTAGGTCCTCAAAATTGACCTCACCCCTTGGAATCGGTTGTTACAACTTTAGGTCCTCAGAATTGACGTCGACCCGAAGAATTGGTTGTCATAACTTTAGGTCCTTAGAATTGACCTTGATCCTCAGATTTGTTCATCACAAGGTCCTTCAAACTGAACTCAACCCTTAAAATTAGTCATCATCACTTTAGGTCCCCCAAATTGACCTCAGCCCTCATAATTGTTCGTCAACATTTTAGGTCTTCCGAATTGACCTCGGCCCTCAGAATTAGTCGCTAGAACTTTAGGTCCTCATAATTGGCCTCAGCCCTCAAAATTTGTCACTACAACTTTAGGTCCTCAAAATTGACCTCGACCCTCCGAATTAGTCGCTACAACTTCGGGTCCTCAAAATTACCCTTGACCCTCAGAATTGGTCGTTACAACTTCCGGTCCTAAGAATTTATCTCGACCCTCAGAATCGATTGTCACAATTATAAGTCCTCATAATTGTACTCGACCCACAAAATCGGTCATCTCCAGCAGTACCTTAGGTCCTCATAATCGACCTCGACCCTCTGAACCGGTCATCCTTGTCCCTTTAGTCCACATAATTCACCTCCTTCCCAAACATCCATGTGGTGTGTATTCGATGGCATTCACTTATTCTAAGCTCACCCTTCAAGGGGATTTATTTACACCACATTCTAGGACCCCCTAAGCATCTCCTTAGGACCCTAGAACTTCCCCCTTCACCATAGACCCCAGGTCATACTGTGAATATCGATCTAGCTATCACCAGGCGCTCCCAGGACCCATTTGACTCTGGTCAATTTTCCCATTTACGAAAAATCTCATTAAATCATCGACGGGATTTGAATACCCTTTTTAACGATTCACCTCATACGTAAATCGACCTTATGATTTGGACGAACAATCTATTTTACTATCAATAATTGATCTAGAGGTCACCAACCACTTCTGGGCCCCGTTTTGACACCAATAAACTTTTTCACCTAGAATAAGATCAATGAATCTTTGAAAGTCTCTCAATACCCGTTCCAACAGTCCACCCTATGTGTAAATCGACCTTGTCATTCGAACAAACGATCTACTTTCCTCAAAAATAGATGCGAAGGCCACTAGGCGCTCCAGGGCTACATATGACTCTTGTCAAATATTTAGCTCAAATGAGACTAAATGAATATTTGAATAGATCTAAATCCATTTCCAATGATCTACCATGTCCACGAATCTATCTTACAATATGGACAAATGACCCATTTCACTTAGAAGGGTCACCGGTGCTTCTAGGCTACGTTTGACCAAGGTTAACTCTTTGAACCAAATGGGATTTAGTGAATATTTGAAGGTCCCTAAATACCCATTCCAATGTTCCATCTCGTGTGCAAATCAGCCCTACTATTTTGACGAACGATCCATTTTCCTTCGAGAATATTTTATCCAAAAGACCGCTGAGCGATTTCGACCCCGTCTAACCTCATTAAACTTTTGAACTCGAGATAATCTCGGTGCATTCTTAAAGGACTCTAGATACCCTTTCCAACGGTACATCCCTTATGCTATTCAGACTTACGAATTTTGTTTTACGACCATTTTTTTGGAAAATATGCTTCAAACCGCCGAATGACAAACCCATTTTCCTGCCTGTTTGTTGTGCGAATGGGTTGCCTGCCGATGGGCGTGTAGATAATAATACCAATCATCACACCCTTGATCCTATATAAAGGTAACATGAGTTCACTTCGAATGGAACCTCGAAAACAGTAAGGACAAAGTTTCCAAGAAGCATCAATTTGTATGTATTGGGATTATTCCAGACAAAAACCAATTTGAGTCATAAATAGATTTTATCTTTTCACGATTCCCACATAGTTTATGAATTTATTTTATAGACTTAGAGACCAAGCTTCAATGATAGATCATGTCTTGTTTATTGGTGCACGTTTCACATCTTCATATCATATTGCATTCCGAGATACTCTCAGGTATGGACGCATAATGTTTATGGGACTCAAAAAAATATTTTAAGGATGTTATTTTCTTTAAAAAGGATTTTAAAATATTTTAACATCATTTTACCAAAGATAACTTTGTTTATTCTGAGATAAACACGTCTTAGAGTCGCGTAGATATTTTCTTGTATTTTGGACGATCAAAAGACATTTACTGTCGTTCAAACGACATTAGCAGGTCATTCTAATGACATGCGTATCTTATTCGAATGAGTTGTGTAGAGTCGTTTTAATGACAGGCTCATATCATTCTCATGACTTGACAACTTAAGATTTTTTATTTAAGGTAATTTTTTCTCATAATTTTCAAGTGTGCGGAACAGAAATTATAGAACAAACCCAATACATTTTATGCACTTATTTACAAAGATTTTTCATGTTAAAACATCCTTTGTGTTTTAAGATATGATCTTTCATATAAATATGATATAGAGATCATGATTTAGTACCATCTGGAGTTTTTTCATCTCTGTTGAACAATTGTTTCATCGAGTTTTACGGTGAAGTATGGATGGACTCCGTGTTTCGAATCGTAGGTAGTCGCCAAAGTTGCTCGATGAATATTGAGACATACGTAGACTTGTGTGTTTTGGGCCTGGCGTATATAGACTCATGTGTTGCATTGTGGAGGAGAGGTTAAAGAATAGAGGAGCCTTAAGGCTTGTGGGGTATCGAGTTGTTTAGTAAGTCTACTAGATGTACTTTGTAAAACCGTATCATATTGATTGTCTGGCTTAGGTCTTCCGAGTTTTTTTTCCTTAGTTATTTCCTCGTACATTAGTGTTGTTTGTTTTGTGGACTTGAGTTATTTTACTTGATTAATCGTACTAGATGCATGTTTAGGATTAATAAGATAAAATTGGGTCAAATAAAATTGAATCAAAAAGTGAAAATTAAAATTGAAAAAATTTATTTTTAAAAAAATTGATTTCACCTAAAGCACGCATTAAAAGGGGCCTACAAATTGGTATCAGAGCTAGAAACATTTTTTTGTGTAAGTGATCCCGTCTGCTTATAGGGATGAATTTCAAAAATTGTGATGCGTTTAGAACTCCTATTTTTTATGGTACTAATTATGCTTATTGAAAAATGAGAATGAAGAGTGAATTTAAGACTATAAATTAGCGTGTTTGGCTAGAGGTAGAAAAAGGGTTGTCACTACCGGTCACGAGAGATGGATAAGCCCCTAGTTTAAAACATGTAGAGTCATGGACTGAAGCCAAACATATACTTGCACTTTATAATTCTAAAGGTTTAAATGTCATTTTCCCGTTTCTCACCCTGGAAGACTATAATCATAGTATTATGTGTGACATGTCGAAAGAGGCTTAGGATGTTCTCTAACTTACTCATAGGGGAAGTAGCTCGATTAGGGCATCTAAACTTCAAAACCTCATTACCCAATTTGAGACGATTAAAATGTTAGAGAGAGAGACGTTTGATGATTTTTACACTAGATTTTCCCATATTGTCAACTCGTCATTTAACTTAGGAGAGAAAATACCCGACAACCGAGTCATAAAGAAAATCTAAACATGTTTACCTAGTAGATTTGATCAAAAAGTGACCATTTTAAACTCCTTGGGTATGCTTGAATCAAAGAATCTAGAAGAGATTGTAGGTGACTTACAAACCTATGAACTTTACATGTTTACCTCCAAGCAACTGCTAAAGGAAGAAAAAGGCATATCTTTGAAAGCGCGAAAGGAGAAGACTAAAGTTTCGAATGACGAATTTTGACACCGATTTTGAAGATGTAGCTTTGTTGGCAAAGAAGTTAAAAAAGTTTCTTAAGTTCCAAAAGCAATCAAAAGATTCCAAAAGACTTAAGAAATTCAAGAACAACAAAGACGATCACTTCCCGAATAATCGAAGTGAGAAAGATAAGAGGGATGAGTCGGATAGGTGTTTTGGAAATGAAGGTTATGGGAATAATGTAGCGGAGAGCCCGACTAGACTTTAAAAGGAGGGTAAGAAATTGATTGCATATAATGCCACCTTAAGAGATAGTGAATCGGAAGAGGGAGAGAGTTCCTCGATTGAGTGCAACTTTATAGCGTTTATGGCATGTCATGTGAGAGACGACGATAAATGTTCTCATGAATATACTTGATGCAATTCAAGGAGCTGAATATGCTGAATATGAACATGGGATTGGTCATACACGTGGGAGTGAAGTTAGATTTGCACAATACTTAGAGCCAAATATTTTAAGGAAGCACTTATTGGGATAATCCAAGAGAATTGGGCTGATTCTGAAAAGATGAAGACCAAGATGGGCCCAAATGATAATCAAGGCTTAGTCCACGTCAATAAAGAAATTTGGGGAGATAATGAGCATGCAAAAATGTGGCCGCCATGTTCACACCAAAAAGGGCATGAATTTAACCATTTTCAAGGTTAATAAATAGGGGATGAATCTATTCTTCGTTGGTTATCTTTAAATACATTGAACTTAGTCCTTTAGTCTTTTTTGTAGTTTTCTAAGTCCAGGTGTCCTGAAAAACGTGGGAACTTATTTACTTTGACAATTGTGTTCTTTTAATGTTGTATTTATTTCATTTCCTATTCTTGGAGGGTTTTTCCAAGTATAAATCATGGGAGATACGAATTTTGTAGACATCTTTTGACATAAACTAATAGTATTGTGAGGTATTTTGTTCCTCTTGGTTCTTAAGAAAAATTTATGAACTTATCAAGTTAATCTTGTGGCATTCAAACAACAAAACTTATCACCTTGATTTGTAAGATATTCATGGGTTTCTTGGTGTGGCGTTTTAATCCTACGTAGTTTTGGTTCTTATCTTTCTAGGTAATGGTTAAAGGCTCAACATACTTTGTCTATATGATCTTAGGGTCCTTTAACCATCATTTTTATTGGGTTTCATCACAATTATTGGTGGGGTTCATATCATTTGGTATCAGAGCCTATTTCTAAGGAAAGTTTGACTCTTTTTTTAATTTCTTGTTTCCTCCTTAAAAATAAGAAGAAGAAAAAAGAAGAAAAGAAAAAGGGAAACAAAAAAGGGGTTTTAGGATGTGAAAAACAAGATTGAAACACAAAAGTTTTATGTGTTCTTTTCCTTTTGTATTGCTGAAACCTTAGAAACTATGTGATTCCTTCATTTTTTTTCTCCGAAAATCAAATTCCTTACCTTTTGATGAGTTTTGATTGCTCCTTAATCTGAATTATTGCTAGTTAATTTGAATTTGTTTAGTGAGTTCGATTAAAAACTAAAGAGGACTCAAAAGAGTGGAAAAATGCAAGAGAGTGTGAAATCATAAGAGGGTAAAATCCATTTTGAGTGAAAACACGAGTGTGAGTGAAACACGTGAGGGAGTGCTTGTGAGGTTTCTAATTTATTTTGCAGATTCTAAACATGTCCAATATTAAAAAAGAACACAGTCGAAGAAGTTCAACAATCATCTATTTCTGAACCTTCAAATGCAAGCATTGTTAGGGGAGATGAGGCATATGTTGAGGGCAAAATTAGAACCTATTCAAGAGAGGTTTAATAGGGTAGAAGTGGCAACACCTAGGGGGAAGCAATAAGACACTCCCAATATGCAACAAGGCAGTCGAGTTCCATAGGGAAATATTGAGGAAGAAGTGGGGTTTGAGGAATTTTATGTTCCATATGTGAATCGGGGAAAGTTTGGGCGTGGTTATGAGAATAAAAATCTTAGGATGGCTAGACCTAGGACGGATAATGATTTCGGAAACATAAAGATTAAAATCCCATCTTTTCAAGGTGAAAATGATCCTAAAGCTTATTTGGAGTGGGAAACTAAAATTGATATGGTGTTTGATTATCAAAACTATTTAGAGATGAAGATGGTTATATTGGATGCAATTGAATTCGCCTATTATGCCGTTACTTGGTGGGATCAATTACTGATTAATAGGAGGAGGAATAGAGAGCCAACCGTTGACACTTGGGAGGAGATAAAAATGCTTATGAGAAGGTGATTTGTACCCAACCACTACTATAGGAGTTTGTTTCAAAAATTATAGAGATTAAATAAAGGTTCCAAGTGTGTGGATGAGTATTACAGGGAGATGGAGGGAGTTATGATCCGAGCTAATGTGGAAGAGGAACTAGAAGACACCATGGCTAGGTTTTTGCACGGTTTAAACCATGAGATTGTTGATATAGATGAGTTGCAATACAATGTTGAGTTGTCGAATATGGTGCATCAAGCCATAAAGGTGGATGAACAACTTAAGAGAAAGGGGTTAACAAGGAAAGGACCACATGTGGCTACCAACAACACTTGGAAGATAGTCACTAAAAAGGATGAGAATTTACAAAATAAGCCAAAATTTGAACCCTTCAAGAATGTCAAGTCAACGACAACCCCAACTTCAGGTAACACTGATACTTATACTTCTAAAACATGTGACATTAAGTGTTTTAAATGCCAGGGATGAGGTCACATAGCCAGCCAATGTGTAAACAAAATGGCAATGGTGATTAATCCGTAAGGAGAGTTTGAGTCAAAGAATTAAGAAGAAGTAGATGATAACATGCCACCTTTGTAAGATCCTTATGATGAACAAAATGCTATTATTGGAGATTTATTGGTGGCAAGGTGAGTTCTCAACGTGCCGTTTAAGGTGAAATAATGTTACCAAAGGGAGAACTTGTTCCATACTAGGTGCTTTGTAAAAACAAAGTTTGCACCGTTATTATTTATGGTCACTACACCAAATCTGCTGAATTGTCACGGTCATTGACCTTGACAACTTGGACTTGTCAAGGTCAATGACCATGACAATTCTGGGGGTGACAAATTTTTCTGTCACGATCATGTCACGGTCATTGACCATGATAACTTCGTTAGAATTATCATGGTCGTGTCACGGTTCTTGACCGCAATAATATTTGTCATGATCAAGAACCGTGACAAGCCCATGGCATTCTTTAAAAAATTATCACGGTCATTGACCGTGATAAGTTCGTGATAACTTTCTTTGTCAAGGACTTATCACGGTCAATGACCGTGACAATTTTGTGCTGAATTGAAAAAACATATGTTGGGCAGTATGACCACTGCCACTGCCCAGCAGTATATATGTACCTGTTATAGGTTGTACCTATTCAAACATTATATATCTAGATAAAATACAGATAGTGAAAATATACATTCAAAATAGAAAGAATCACGTACCTATTTAAAACTTTGGCATTCTCCACAAAGTACCTCAACTGTTCAACTCCATTGTTCGACCCCAATCCTCCCGTAATTTCGATTGTCTTTAGGTGTGATCACAAAAAATCAGGTACATACCATTCCAACCACAATGTCCCGATTTGTTCACAACAAAATGAAAAATCCTAATATAAGAAGAAGAAACATCACCATCAATTATCTTAAATCTACAAACTATTTAGCTGGAAGTGATGCTATGAACCCTTGACGTACCTCAAAGATAAGAACCTCTAGAAGAGGACCACTTCTGAGAAAATCCAGCACCAATTTCCATTTCCAGTTCCACTATAAGAATCAGCCACTACAAGACACTGTACAGGAGTATAGTGCCACCCAATAAGCAAATATTCATAAAAATTAAAATCAAAATCAAAATTTAAATTTAAATATTCATATAAATATAAATATAAATACATTACCTGTAGTGCCACCCAAATAGCTAACTTGAGTGCATATGGCACCTCCTTCCAACTAATGTACCCCGGGCAATTGTGTCAAATATAATTCCTTTCATATCTGAACACTAACAAATGTCATAATCCTATGGATTTATGCTCTGCAAATTCCTTCCAATCGTTGTGTAGCCAAACATCACCAGTTGAAGTTGTCAATTCCACTTTCTATATTTTCCCATGTTTTGCTAGAGGTTCCAAGTGGTGGGGTATGGAAAGTGTAGTTGACAACTTCAACTGGTGATGTTTGGCTAGACAACGGTTGGAAGGAATTTGCAGAGCATCACTCCATAGGATTATGGCATTTCTTATTGTTCGGATATAAAGGATATAAAGGATGGAAAATCATGAATTTCCCACATCAACATAGCTTTTAGCGTAAACTCTTCTTTTCTAAAAGAGTCAAATGATTGCACACCCTCTTCCCATAACTCATTTAATTATTCTACCAAAGGAGTCAAGTAGATGTCGATGTCATCAATTGGTACCTTTGGCCCAGGTATCAATAAATCCATCATCGAAAATTTAGGTCTCATACACTGTAAGGAGGGAGGTTAAGTGGGGCTAGAATCACTGGCCATACACTATGATTGGTGCTTAGATTTACAAATGGATTCAAACCATCTGTTGATATAGCCAAACGAATGTTGCGTTGTTCTCGAGAAAAATTGGGATACTCATAATTCATCCTCCTCCAGAAAGTAGAATCAATTGGATGATGCATAATATTACCCCCTACTTCTGCCCTAGCATGCCAAGTCATTGCCTCTGCTATCCATGGTACTATGAAAAATTGCTTTAATCTAGGCCCAACGGGAAAATATTTCAATACTTTTTGAGCAATTTTGAGCTTGTGCCTTCCTTACTAGTAGATTGGACATATCTAGGTTCATCGCATACCGGACAACGATCGATATTTTCATACTCCTTTCGGTATAGTATGCAGTCATACACACAAGCATGAATCAATTTATACTTCATTTCCAAACCTTTCAAACTATTGTTCATAATAGGATAGCTATTTGGAAGTGTATTCTCCTTGGGTAATAATCCCTTCACCCATTTCAGAATTCCTGTCACGCTATTGCGTCTTCAAACTGTGCAAACCAACCATGGCATGTAAAGTTATTTGATCTTTCTCACAGCCAGAGTATAACGGTTGGGTCGCCTTAAATTTTAAACTTTGGTAGTCATCATCAAGTTTTATCGTGATATCTTCACGAGCACTTGAACCTTCTACATCATCAATAACCTCATTCTCCTCTACTTCATAAACTTCGTATGCATCATCAACTAAATCCTCTAACATATTATGATCTACGTCATCCCCTTCTACATCTATCCTACTTATTGATGGTTGTTGTGAAGGTTGGTTGAGTACAAAAGGAACTTTCAATTCACCGTGAAAACTCCAAAATCGATAACTATCTTGCATACCCGATCTTAACAAATGTAGTTCACCTGTTTTCCACTCAAACACCTTACCATTCTTACACCTAGCACACAGACACGGAAACTCTTCATCATTATGACATATCTTTTCATATTTCACAAATTCATTAGCACCTCTGCGAAACACATCCCCCATTCTATTTGTCTCACCCATCCACTCTTTATATTTCGGATATCCCATCACAGCTACCACAACTAATCACCTATTAAAGGTACGAAGTGTATATTCATGGATTAGTATAAATAAAACTTAGAATTATAGTATGTTTCATTTAATTATGTCTTATTTATATTCAAATTCAATTTATAATAGAAATTTATATTTCCTCCATCTCCTCTAAAGGGTTAGTGGTCCTATCCCATTCAAGACCGTATTTTTCTTTAATATACTTTACAGCTAATGCACATTGTTACAATTTGAAAAAAATTCGGCAGCATATCCCCCTAGTTCTCCAAATACACGACGTAGATTGGGAAGTGTGAGTGTTATTTCAATTGAACAATTGAAATAACACTCATACTTGTCAATCTAGTATGTACCCAGAGAACATTAGGATACGACTGCAGAACTTCCTCCAAAAGTAACAACCTTAAGTCACTAAGAATATTATACAGAAATTATGCAGTCCCAAACTATCCAAACGGGACAATTCGAGAGATCTCATTACAGGGATAATGACTCTCGAACGGGTCTAAGGGCTATTGAATGTGTACGCATAAGAACTAGAAGGCTAGTATCTATGCGCACTATATGTAATTTCAAGTATGTTTCATTTAATTATCATACTATATATATATTGTTCGATATACAAAGTAATTTTCAAAAAAGTTGAAAAATCCCACCCCCATATGGAAAATAATACAGTGGTCATGTCACTTTTAAAATTAATCAACCCAACACCGATCCACTATAATTCAACAACAATGTCAACAACAAATGTGTATCCCGTACTCCTTCTAATTCATCTACTCAATTAATTATTTTCATCAATTAAACTAACAATTAAAGTCTACAATTATTAATTTACTAATTTACAATGAGGGGCAATCCTACTTTCATAATTAATCATATATTAATTTACTAATTTACAATGAGGGACAATCAATCAATTCGTTTATAAGGGACATTATGCACAAACACGCACACTACACACACACGCGCGCACATACACACACACACACGCATCCCCCCACCCCTACCCCCACCCACCCACCCGTACCTGCCCCCCTCCCCCACCCCCACCCCCCCCACACACAAACAGCCCACCACCCTACCCCACCCCTACCCCCACCCTGCCCCACCACACCCCCCACCCACCACACACGCATGCACACACACACACACATGCACAGCTGCCCCACCCTCCCCCCACCCTGCCCCACCCCCACCCACCCCCCACGCACACACACGCACATATATACACACACACACATATATATACACACACATATATATATAAATAAATGGAAGAGAGAGAGAGAGAGAGAGAGAGAGAGAGAGAGAGAGAGTAACCTGAAAGTGAGAGAGTGAGAGAGAAAGCGCAACGTAGAGAGAGAGAGAGAAAGAGAAAAAAGGAGGGAAGAAACGACGGGGGAAAAAATAAGGGAAACGGTTTTTTTGCTGCGACATTTGTCATGGTCTTGTCACGGTCATTGACCGTGACAACATTATAAGTATTGTCACGGTCAATGACCATGACAATCCTTTGTCACGGCCTTGACCATGACACAAAACGCGTGTTTGTTGTCACGGTCAGTGATCATGACAAGGCTAAGCACTAGAAGGGTGCCAATTTACCCATTTTGGTGTAGTGGGGGGAGTTGCACAAATGTGGCTAACACTGATTTGGTGAAGAAATTGGCATTAACAACTTTGAGACACCCCCGCCCTTATCGAATTTAGTGGATGAATAAATGTGGTGAAATCAAGGTGATAAGACAAGTGTTGGTGGCATTATCCATTGGCAAATATGAGGATGAGTTGATTTTTGATGTGGTTCCTATGCATGCATGTCGTTTATTTTTGGGGAGGCCATAACAGTTTAATCGGAAGGTAATGCATAATGGGTTAACAAATAAGTATTCTTTTACTCTTAAAAATCAACCTATCACTCTTGTGCCCTTAACAGAAAAAGAGGTTATGGAAGACCAAATAATGTTTCAAAGTTCAAATGAAAAGAAGAGAGAAAAATAAAGGAAGGCCGAAATTGAGAAAAAAGAAAATGAGAGAAAAGAAGTTGAGAAAAAAAATTTGGAAAAAAAAAGAGGGAAGAAATTCAATTATATTGAAACAAAAGTTAGATCAAAAGAGCATTATTTTCACATCAACCTCTTATTGTACTAATGTACAAGGAGGCTCTTTTATGTACTAATGATTTGGTCAGTTCATTGCCGAGAAATATTGTCTCTATTTTGAAGGGTTTGAAGTTGTCTATCCCGAAGAGGTACCTTATGGATTGCCTCCGATTAGAGGAATTGAACATAAAATTGATTTCATACCTAGTGAAACAATTCCAAACTGACCTGCCTATAAGACCAACCCATAAAAAATAAAAGAGCTTGAGAGGCAAGTAAGTGAATTGATGGAGAAAGGGTATGTGCGGTAAAGCATGAGTCCTTGTGCAGTTTCAGTGTTGCTAGTTCCTAAGAAAGATAGGACATGGAGAATGTGTGTTGATTGTCGAGCCATCAACAACATAATGGTAAAGTATCATAATCCTATTCCTAGATTAGATGATATGCTTGATGAATTTCATGGTTATTATGCTTTTACAAAAATTGATCTTAAGAGTGGATATCATTAGATTAGGATGAAAGAAGGTGATGAATGGAAAACTGCGTTTAAAACTAAATATGGCTTGTATGAGTGGCTGGTAATTCCTTTTGGTTAAACTAATGAGCCTAACACTTTTATGCGTTTGATGAACCATGTTTTGCGTGCATTTATTGGAAGATTTATAGTTGTATATTTTGATGATATCCTAATTTATAGCAAAAACTTGGAAGAACATGTAGTTCATTTGAAATTTGTTTTAGATGTCCTAAGGAAAGAAAAGTTGTTTGCTAACCTCAGAAAGTGCACCTTTTGCACGGATAAGATTTTGTTTCTTGGATTTGTTGTTAGTGCTAAACGAATTGAAGTGGATGAGGTAAAGGTAAAATAAATCCAAGAATGGCCAACACCTACAACAATCAACCAAGTGAGGAGTTTCCATGGCCTAGTTAGCTTTTATAGGAAGTTTTTACATGATTTTAGTTGTTTAACCTCCCCTCTCATTGAAGTCATCAAGAAAACTGTGTCGTTTAAGTGGGGGAAAGAACAAGAAAAGGCATTTAATATGATCAAAGAAAAGTTATCTAATGCAACTTTGATTGTTATACCTAACTTTACTAAAACATTTGAAATTAAGTGTGGTGCTTCAAGAATAGGTATTGGAGCTGTTTTGATGCAAGAAGGTTATCCAGTCGCCTATTTTAGTGAAAGGTTGAGTGGCTCAGCCCTAAACTATCCCACTTATGATAAGGAGATGTATGCTCTGGTGAGGACTTTGGAAAATTGGCAGCACTATCCATATCCAAAGGAATTTGTGTTTCACATAGATCATGAATCCTTGAAGCATTTGAAGGGACAAAAACAATTGAACAAATGTCATGCCAAGTGGGTGGAATTATTTGGAACATTTCCTTATGCGATCAAATACAAGCAAGGTAAGGAAAATGTAGTGGTTGATGCATTATCCAGAATGTATGCTTTACTTTCCATTTTAGACACAAAATTTATTGGTTTTGAATGCATTAAGGATTTGTATGCGCAAGATTCTGATTTTAGTGATGTGTTTAATGCATGTGGAAAGGTGGCGTTTGGAAAATTTTATAGGCATGATGGATTTTTGTTTCAAGCAAAATAAATTATTTGTACCTATGTGTTCTTTGTGTGAATGGCTTGTGAGAGAAGCTCATAGTGGTGGTTTAATGGGTCATTTTGGTGTAGCTAAGAATATAGGGATTTTACATGATCATTTTTTTTGCCTCATATGAAACGTGATGTGGAAAGAATTTGTGAGTAATGTATGACTTGTAAATAGGCCAAGTAAAAGTTGAAACCCCATGGTTTGTACACCCCTTTGCCTACACTTAA
Source organism: Sambucus nigra (assembly GCA_949130495.1). Taxonomy (NCBI): domain Eukaryota; kingdom Viridiplantae; phylum Streptophyta; class Magnoliopsida; order Dipsacales; family Adoxaceae; genus Sambucus; species Sambucus nigra. Next base: position 237,858,631 of record OX422218.1, on the reverse strand, counting down.
TGAACCTTGGACTGATATTTCTATGGATTTTGTTTTGGGCTTTCCCAGGACTAAAAGGGGGAGATATTCAATTTTTGTGGTGGTAGATAGATTCTCTAATATGGCACACTTCCTTTCATGTCAAAAAATTGGTGATGCATCGCATATAGATAATTTATTTTTCAAAGAAATTATTAAGTTACATGGCATGCCTAGGACCATTGTTTCTGATATGGATGCAAAGTTTTCAAATTACTTTTGGAAGACTTTATGGGGAAAGTTGGGAACCAAGTTGTTGTTTTCTATTACTTGTCATCCACAAACTGATGGCCAAGCTGAAGTAGTGAATAGAACTTTGCCTTCTTTGTTGCGTGATATCATTAAGAAAAAATTGAAAACATTGGAGGATTATTTGCTACATGTTGAATTTTCTTACAATAGAAGTATACATTCTGCAACTAAGTTTTCACCATTTGAAATCGTTTATGGGTTTAATCTATTGTCACCTTTGGATTTACATCCTTTACCTTTTAGTGAATAGGTAAATCTAGATAGCAACAAGAAGGTTGAATTTGTAAAGAAGATTTACGAAACGGCTCGGATGAACATGTAACACCCCATATTTGATGACTTTTAAAATGAGATTAATTAAATTAATTGTGGGATAATTGAAAATTAATCCGGATTTAAATATTAATTGAGAATAAACTAATACGTTATTTATGATCAATATTAATTGGTGATTAAAAGTAATATATATGATTATGACTTTATAAGTTGTCGTGAGTGACGAATATGACAATTATGATAATTAAGTCGGGACGCGAGTGTCAGTTGTGTCGGGACTATAATTAAATGGAAAAAAAGTAAAATATTTTTATGTCATTCTAATGGTCTTTTTGACTGCGCCAAAGTATCCGAAAAGGTTTAAATAGTCGAACAATTGGGTGTTTGATTTGGGTCTCGGGACACTTTGGAACCGAACAGACACTCTCAAAGGGTATTTTGGTCATTTTACTTGAGAAGTGAATAGTACCTATGAATTTTGAGGTGGTCTTACATAAGTGAAGAGTTTGTAGAAATGATATTCATTCACCAAAAATCAAAAGAAAAACCATTGAGGAGAGTGAGGGGCTGCTCTAGGAGAGGAAGAGTTTTCTAGGAAAACCAAGGGGCTAAGAGACACCTTGCACCACCATCGAAGAGTGGTCAAACAATGGAGGAACACAGTTGAGTTATCTTCCCCAATGGTTCAGACCTACGAATTAGAGGTAAGTGATTAACTATTGCAAATTTTAGCATGTATATTGTCCATGTTAGGTTGTTTAGAAAATTCTGAAAAGTGATATGAATTCAGATGATTTGTGATGAATTTTTTTAAATGAGAATTGTGTAGTATTGATCTCTTTATGATTTTAGAATCAACTCCATGAAATACATGAATTACTTGGTGAAGAAATATATAATCTACATTTTTAATTGATGATAAAGTCAAAAGTAGAGTGTTTGAGAATGAATATGGAATGTAGGTGAATTGATACATGTTGATAATGTTTAAATTATTTTTTTACGTTAGAACTTGCCCATATATGTTTGTATATGATCTGGGTTACATGATTATAAATTTAGAGATGTTTAAATATGATTTAGGTGGTTAAAAAGTATGAAACTCGTAATTGTTAAAAGGAAAATCTGGGCAATTATTTTATCGATCAATCGACTCAAGAATGTTGATCGATCGACCAGAAACAATTGATCGATTGACTCCCCCTGGAAATGTGATTTAAATTCCTATTTAAATGTTTATTTAAATCCCAACTTTGAGAAATATTTGGTGTTGATTAATTGTACAAATTGGGACTTAGAGGAGGGCAGTAGGGTATACTTAAGACCCGAAAAATATTATTTTATATGGGATGGAATGGGGGAAATTAACAAGTGTAAATTAAATTCGTTAAAGTGGAAAATATATATATTGGGATTTAAATCGAATAAAAGATGATTTAAGGTTAAGACCAGTAGTAAGGGAGTTATTATTACAAGAATAAGCTTAGGCATATATGGGATTAACCCTAGGGATGAAACAAAGGGTTAATGTTGAATCAAGGATTATCGAGAAATAAACTTAATTAAAAGTGATTTTAATTCATAGAAATTCGGGGATTGTGATGACATGGACTCGTTGGACGTGAGAGATTATCTACTGAGAATACATGAGAAATAAGTGATTACCCTTTGAGTAATGAGAGAAACTCAGGAATATAACTTGAGAAGTAAAGTGATAATTTATAAATACGTAGGATATGAGAGATAAATATACTACGTATGGATATATTTATATGGGTTGTGCATGTGCCCTATTGTTATTGGTGGGGTGAATACCTATATTATTATTTATTGTGTGTATGGAATACCTACACTGCTTGCTATCAGGGTGTAGGTTTCGCTTTGTGGACGATCTTAGCCTGATGAGTCCAATTGGGGGGGGGGGGTAGATTTGTACCTTGAGCATAGGACCTTGGACATGTTCTATCGGTGTGAATGTTAGTTTCGACAGTTGAATGGGAGCGTAGATATGCGCATGACCCATTCGGCCGGAGAGTATGCTCGCCTCCAATATATTGTGTTATGTTATTTATGGTTTGTGAGAGATGCCGAACCAATAGTCCTATATACAACGAGCGATGTATCAGGACATGATAGTAGAGTATGCATGCACCGCAGCTGTGTCTGGAGGATGTCATATTAGTATATATAATAATGTGATGAATATATATACTATGGTGTGATCTACTGTGTGAATTAGTATATTAAGCTATATATAGCGGGATGTAATCTACTGTGTGAAATTTGTAGATAAAAATGAATAATGAGATTTGATTTGATTTAATTAATTAAGTGAATACTTAATCTTAAAGCCGTAGAAGCCTAGTTCATATTGAAGAGAAATGAACATGTTTAATTATCATACGTATTATGTGGGAAATACAGGGAAATGATATGGGATAGAATCCTAATTGAGAAACCTTAATTTGGGAACTAATAAGGTAAGTTAGGCATGCACACTAGATGAGAGGTGATAATTCTCAAGTGAGAGCCCGAGAATCTAACATGTACATAATACCTGCTTAATTGTACTTGTTAAGAAATTAATATTTTTAAAAATATTTTACAATCGGGATCTGGCCCGTTTCCTTCCATATTCTCTTCTCTATTGTATCTTGTACATCAGGTATCCAGTATACGGGATGTCGGTATGAAATGTGGATACCTCGACGGGTTATAGCTTCTATTGGAGACAAGATTTATTTAGACGCTTCCATTCTGTTGAATCACACATTTGTATCGTCTACTTTCATTTAGGGCATGTCGCCCAGAATTCTAATTATTTCATTTCTATTCCAAATATTATAATCATTTATGTCAGTACAGTTGATATCAGTATTAATTGATGGCAATGAAATATTTTAACTAGAGAGTTATTCCAGTCACATTTAGTCTTGATTAGTTGTGATGTGATTTTGTCTATTATTACTACACTTTGTGGATTGGTTTTAATGAAATTATTAATGGAAAAGTTTTGACACTAGCTTAATTATATATTAGGTGAATTAATAAACAAATTATTTTTCGAAAGTGATGATAAGAATGAACCAACTGGATATTCTGATTTAATTTAATAAAGGACTGATCACCCGGTATTTAATTAAGCGGGGCGTCACAGAACATTGAGGGGAGGACTGAATAATATGTCCATCAAGCCAATAAGGGATGCAAGAAGGTGGTGTTTTTCACTTGAGGAAGGAACGTTTCCCAGAGAAACGACATTAAAAACTCCTACCTCGGGTTGATGGACCATTTCAAGTTTTGGAATGCATCAATGACAATGCATATAAGCTTGACTTGTCAGGTGAGTACGGTGTTAGTACAAGCCTTAATGTTGCTGATTTATCTTCTTCTGATGCAGTTGATGATTAAGGATAAATCCTTCTCAAGAGGGGGAGAATGATGCATTTCAAGGAGCTGAATATGATGAAGATGAAAATGGGTCTAGTCATACACGTGGAAGTCGAGGTAAATTTTCACAAGACCCTTTGACAATTACTAGTGGTCAAATTACAAGACTTAGAGCCAAAAATTTTAAGGAAGCACTTAATGGGCTAATCCAAGAGAATTGAGTTGATTTTGAAAAGATGAAGACCAAGACGGTCCTAAATGATAATCAAGGTTTAGTAATCATCATTAAAGAAATTTGGGGAGCTAATTAGCATGCAAAAATGTGACCATCATGTTCACACCATAAATGGGAATGAATTTATCTATTTTCAAGGTTAATAAATGAGGGATGAATCTAGTCTTGGCTGGTTATCTTTAAATGTATTGAACTTAGTCATTTAGTCTTATTTTGTGGTTTTCCAAGTCCAAGTGGCCTAAAAAATGTGGGAACTTGTTTACTTTGACAATTGTGGTTCTTTAATGATGTATTTATTACATTTCCTATTCTTGGAGGATTGTTCCAAGTATAAATCATGGGAGCTACGAATTTGTAGCATCTTTTGACATAAACTAATATTATTGTGAGGTATTTTTTTCTTCTCAGTTCTTAAGAAAACTTTCTGAACTTATCAAGTTAATCTTGTGGCGTTCAAATAACCAAACTTATCACTTGTATTCATGAGATATTCTTGGGTTTCTTAGTGTGGCATTTTAATCCCTTATAGTTTTGGTTCTTATCTTTCTAGGTAACGGGTCAAGTCTCAACAAACTTTGTCTATACCATCTTACGATTCTTTAACCATCATTTTTATTGGGTTTCATCACCATTATTGGTGGGGTTCATATCAATACTCATGTAAATGACACTTTCGAGGTCGTGTTGTGTGAATCCCAAGTGACTGAGGGTGAGGATAGCGAGGAGGAGGAGATAGATGTGAGAGAGTTGCAAGTTATCGTTAATAATTTGTATGAGGAAGTGGTAAAGTGAAAAAGGCAACCCTGAAGTTGCAAGATATGTTGAAAGATCGTGCCATAAAAAATATCGATGCATTCATTGAGGATTTTAGGTCATGGGAGAAAACTCTTCGAGAGAAACTAGAATATGTTGAGGGTGAGAGAGATAGACTTAGTGGTTTGATATAGGCTTTGAAGAAAGAGATTATAGGGTTTGAGAAGTCTAGGAGTTTTCTTGAGTCTAGGATTAGTGAGCTTGAAGAGATATTGAGAGACTCGAGTAAGGTGAAGTATGATTTGGAGGCTAGGTCAGAAACGTTGGATAGGATTTTAGGCACCGTTAAAATCAAGGATGATAGGTGTGGTATAGGCTTCGATGATTATATTTCACCCATTCACAAAGCCAATATCAATCGTGTGAGAAAACTAAATAGAAAGTTAGGAGAGGTCCACATTTAGGTCACATTCCTCGTCGTGTGAACAGTTGCACTCATTACGGTAAGAAGGGTCACCTTAGACGATATTTCTATGACCTTAAAAATGCTCATAAGAAGTTTAGGAATAAATTCATTTCAGTTCCCAAACCCCCCCCCCCCCCCCACCCCACAATGTGTCATTACATACCTACTTGGGTTAGGAAATTAGACTCAGTGGCTTCAGGAATTAAACTTCATGACTCTCGTTTGGTTTCACTTGATTCTTCCCACGCTAAATCTAAAGGATGATTGTGTTAGCCATCTTTGTCATATGTTAGTATTTGCTTGATGATACATATCTTGTTAGTATTATGACATGTTTATCTCTTTGTATTATATTTTTCTTTTATTGAGTCTTATTTAAAAAATACAAAAAAAAAAATTGGTTTCCTATATTTTTTAGAAAAAAACAAAAAGATTTTTGGTTTCATATATTTTGAGAAAATACAAAAGGTTTTTATTTTTTGGTTAAAAATATTTTTGAGAAACATAAAACGATTTTCGGTTTATTTTTTGTGCTATGAGTTTACATGTTTGATATGATATATTGGTGTGCTTGGACCCCTATCGTTTCATTATTCATGTGGCCAGGACATTTGGTTATAATTGTAGATGCATTGAATGATCTAAACCATTGACTAATGGGGTTGTTTCGAAGTTGATTCTCATTTGGATTTGGCTTTGTTTATATTCCATCGGACACACATGCATGAGTTTTTATGAATGTTTGACTTCTCATGCATATTTGAGTTTGGTAAGACGTTCTCCTTTCAATTTTGTCATCTATGCGTAATTAGACTTAAGAGGAGGTGTTCATGTAAGAACTGTTTCCGTGAGGATAGAATTTTCTTAAATTGAAAAAAGGATGAGTGTTCAGAGGAAAAGGTTGTGAGAGTATAATATACGCATCGTGAAAGCCACCATTTAAAAGAGCCCAAGAAATTAAAAATGGGTCCAATAGGATTTCTCTAAGGTGAGAAAATAGAAACCTCAAAAGATCTTGAAAAATAAATATGAATATATGAGGGTGTTTGGATGGAAAACTACAACGGGTTTGCACCACGAATCTTAATGTTGAAAAATTGTGTCATGACGCTATTATTTGTAAAATCTTCAAAATTTCGAAGGTTGTTTGTTTAGTTCATTTAGCTCAATATATTAATTCTCACATATGGCTAAAACTTGGTTTGATGACATTTAGCTATCAATTAGAGCTTCTTGATAATTTTGATGTGTTTATATTATGATTAATTTGTCCTAGTTCACACCCATTCAATTCATATCCATGTTTGAACATATGGATACTATGTTATCATGAAACTCATTTTTTCTGTTTTAAATCTATTTTGTTACTGTTTTGATTTTTTCTTTGAGAAAAAAATCACTGGGCAAATCCTGCATATTTTTAGAGCTAGAAAACAAAGTTTTTGAAGTCATTCAAATGATTTCTGGATGTCGTTCAAATGACATACCCATATCGTTCAAAGATTCGACCCCGCGACACTAGCAATGAGAATTAAAATGTGTCAGTTATGGGCATGAGATATGTCAATTTTAGGTCATTTCTTATTGTGCATCGCGCGACGCCATACTATTTTGGGTTATTTTTTAGATAGATCGATTGAGACCAAATATCATTCAAATGACACTGCATTGTCGTTCGAATAACCTGAGTTGACTTTTTGACTCTTTATTTTGGTTTTGTACATGCTTCGTGTATATATTATGATATTACACTGTTTGGGTACATCTGGGTTGTTTTGGACAGTTTGTTTGCAATCGATATTGGTTATTCATGCTAGATTTTTAGACTACATTGATGTGTTTAGTCACATCATTCCTGCGATTGATGATTCATTTTTGTGACTGTTTGCTTGCTATGGTTTGGTATCTTCTGATTATTGTTAGCTAGATACATATGTTTACATAAATATGCTTTATATGATTATTCTCATTCTAGATATGTGTTTGTTTATCTTTTACTCTAGTTGTCTATTCAATATAAAAAAAAATGGGGGAGAGATAGTATGTGATGTAGGGGGAATTTTGTTTGATGAACACATATGTTTATTATGTTTTGATAATAATGTTTACATTTTAGTATCATTGATTTGAGCTATATTGAAATTGTTTTATACAAATTAGTACCATATGTTTTCCTCACATGTTTAATAAATGGTTTGTTTGACATATTGATATCATAAGGTTTTATATCATTTGTACCTCCATACTATAACAACCCTCACTTTTGAGAACTTATTTTATATTTATTCACTATGTGGAGAAATTATATATAAAATGTCGGAATGTGGAGTAAGTATTAATTTAATGAAGAAAAGTTAATATTTACTAAAATATTGCATATTTACCTTATGTGTAGGTAAATACCACCATGTTTCAGTTTATTGTGTCATAAGAATTAAAATGACATTATGGTTTAAAATGAGACTGGAACTTAAAATGAGTTATAAAATTTCCAAATGATAATTTGGAGGGTGTAGTTAGTTCCGGGAGGTGCGAGATAGTCAAAATGTGTGCCATATTGTATTTTTAGGTTTTGGGCACTTTTGACTAGTTTTAGTATATTGCGTATTGGGAATCATTTTAATGTGGTATTAACCACTTAAGTTTGGAGATTTTAGACTAATGCCCCGATTTAGTCTTGTTAGGCATTTTATTTTCCTTAAGAGCATTTGTGACCTAGAGAGTTAGAGAGAGGAAGAGAACTTTGGAGAGAAAGAGAGAAATTGAAGATTTGGGGTTTGATCTTGCATTCATCTTCCTCAAATCTGAGATTGGAACCCCAAGGCAAGTTTTCTACTTGCTATTATGTGATTTAATTTGAATAATTAGTAGTGATAGTTGTGGGTTAATTATGGTTTAACAAAGTTAGGGCTTTTTATGGATTTATGGGTTTTGGAATCTTTGAAAGAGATTTGGATATTTATTGGTGTAGATTAATGTTTTTGGAAGCATTTATAATGAGTTGGTAGCCATTAAAGATCCTGGTTTGGATGGATTTTGAGTTGGGGGTATTTTTGGAGTCCAAGAATCCATAGCCAAACTTGGCAAAATCGCAGGGGGGAATCGATTCGGCCCTTGGGCGAATCGATTCGCTTAGAACCAGTTTCCAGGTCTGGGTAACCGAATCAATTCGGGTTAAGGCCGAATCGATTCGAAATTTATATAAAGTTGGGTTTTGTTACCCGAATCGATTCGCTTTTTGGGCGAATCGATTCGGTTCATGCAGTTTTGAGTTATTTTTTTAACTCGATTTTTTATTTTCTTTTTCTTTAGGCTTAGGACTTAGGAACCTTCTTATATGAAGTAAACTTAGAGTCCTAAAGTCTTAGTTGAGTTTGGTCGCCACCCTAGATTAGAATTGGTTCATCTGGGGTTTATTCCAGGGGTGTTTAAATTGATGTTCAGGCATTACTTTTCTTTTTACAACTTATTAGGAGTTTAGGAGTTAAAAGCCCATATTTGGAGACTTTAGGGGCTCAATTGAGGTATATAAGACCTTGGGATTTCTAGCATCATTATGATCACTTGGAGATTAATTCGGGACTTAAAACGTGATGAATATTAATGAGAATATTCAATGATTATGGTTTTAGATATAATGAAACAAATATGATTAAGGGAAATGAAAATATGAATTAAATTGGTAAATGTTAATTTACTTAAACGCACCACTCTAAATGCTATCATAAGGGAAGATCGCGCATGAGGTGATGTCCCCTGACTAGTGAATGCAGGGAGACTATAGTCCTCGACCATATGCGGGTTTGTTATGTGTTTTATTCTACGCTAGTGAGGTAATTCCGGGTGTGGTTATGACTCACTCGCATGCATATGGCCACTTCCCGACGTGCGTTAGGTGCCCAAGCTGCCTTGTTTGATAGGCCCCTGGAAGATGATAGTTATTTAGGGGCGCTCCCAGTGGGGAAACTCATAGGGGCGGTCTTAGAATCGTTATATGTATATGAATATAACCATTCCAAATCAAGTGGGACTTGAGATATGTTAATTCCATAAGAATAAATGATGGTATTATATTCCTGTTAAGGAATGGAAATTGGAATAAAGTGGTAAATAATTATATTCTCTTGCATAATTTAATAAAAGACATCATTTAAACTGCTTTATTATGCTTTGTGATTAGGTTATTAGATTCTCATCTTCATCCTTCATGATTAACTATTCATATCTATCATGCTTCTTATTCATCTGGGAATCATATAAAAACCGGTCCCTCACCCGTTCATTTTCCATGTTGTATATGTTATTGTATCCGCTCAGGTGCTCCGTCGCAAGGGCACCCGTGTTGATATTCCTACTCCTATACTTTTGCGGAGCTGTAAGATTTTGTGGATATTACAGGATGTTTTGTTAGACGCCCTCATTTTTTTGTATCCTAGATATGATCGGGTCTGTCACTCGGGCGTGTGGCCCAAAACTTTGTAACTATTTAATGATTGTATTATGCAAATTATTAAATTGTTGTAACACGTTGTATGTAACTGTGGACCGACAGCATATTCGGTCCACGTATTGTATGGTTGTTATTATAGTAATATAAGTTCCTTTCGAATTCCACTTTCTTTTAGAATGGGTTGTTTAAAATCTTTTCCTCAACTTTTAATCAAATTAAATTTTTTTGGCAACCCGTTTTCTGAATTATTGGGTGGTTTTCCCGTATACTCTTTATTTTGATGTTGATGCTAAGGATGATTTCCATCCATGATTCCGTTATGTCAGAGTATCGGGCTGGCCACCCCTTATTTCGGTTATGCGGGTTGTCACAGCTGGTATCAGAGCATCAGGTTCTAGAGTCTTTAGGATCTATGTGGACTTGTCACGTTCTACCATAGCGTTCTTTGATGTAGAGCCTAATGTTAGGACTGCTTTGTTGCTTATATTTGTGATCTTCTGCAATATAGATTGTTTTGAATAGTATTCTAACTCTATTGTTCCTTCATCTCAGATGCTGCCTAAGAAAGGTCGCCCAGCGAGACGTAATAGAGTTGTAGAAGAGGATGTTGGTCCTCCACCGCCACCACAAGGAACTATTAATGCTGCTGATGTAACAAACATCGTGGCTCAAGAATTTAATGCTGCCATGACCACAGTGGCTCACAAATGCCACAAGATCAACATCGAGCGCAGAATGCCCAAGCTCCTACGGGACCTTCTCCGTGGGAAAGAGTTAGGGAGTCCTTTTTAAAGGGCCATCCCACGGAATTTGATGGAGGTTCTGATGTTGTTCGAGCAAATAAATGGAAGAAAGATATGCAACGCCATTTACGAATGGTGGATTGTACTGAGGATAAGAAACAAGTCCTTGCTACTTTTAAGCTTGTCGGATCTGTATTGCATTGGTGGGAGTCAATGACTACACCATAACAGAGGGATACTATGTCGATCACTGATTTCTGGGTCATGTTTGACCAAAAGTATTTTCATCCTGCAATTCAAAGGGAGATGAGAAGGAGACTTCAGGATCTGGTACAGGGAGAACGGTCCATTGTAGAATATGAAGAGGAGTTCACCCGATTGGCAAGTTTTGTACCAGATGAGGTGACTCCGGAAGAGAGGAAAGTTCCAAAGTTTCTGGGAGGTGTGAACTGGAGAATCCGACAACATTTGTTGGGTAATCCAGCCTTGCAAACTTTTGGGGAGGTGATGAACGTGGAATTGCTCCATTACCAAGAGCATCAGTTGTACATGCAGGGTAGCAATAAAGCTACAGTAGTTGGGCAAGCGAGAAATCTTGGAGGTAGTGGGAATGGAGGAGGAGCATTTCCTTCTTCCCAGTCTTCGGGTAATAAGCAGAGAGAAAGGGATCCCCAGCAAGGGGACTCGTCAAAAAGATAACATTTTGGTGGGTTCAATTCGGGTGGTAATAACAATAGGCACGGTCAGGGTGCCCCGCAGCAACAAACAGGTCGGGGTGGTCAAGGAGGTAGAGGCCATCAGGGCAAGGTGTTAACTAGTTTAGAAATAAATGGGGCCGTGTTTCGGAGAATATGGTGGGGAAGTGCTTCCAATGTGGGGATGCGGGTCATTACAAGAAGGAGTGTCCTCAGTTGGTTGGGGGTCAGCCTCCTAGAGTCCCTAAGCAGCCTTATGTTCAGTTTCCTCCACAGGCACTAAATTCGGTTGTTCCTCCACAACAGGGTCAGCTACAGTATGGGAGAGTTTACCATATCCGGGATGCTATGCATCCACCTGCTCCGCTAGCGCCGCCAGCGATTGAGGGTAAGTTCCATATTCAAGGGCACATTAGTCGCATTTTGTTTGATACGGGTGCGACACATTCTTTCATTTCAAGAAGTTTTGCTCAGTCTACAGAGTTGATAAAATCTGCTGAGAGCACTTTCACTAGCGTTGAGTCCTCTATAGGTGATGGTTCATTCATTTTCCTAGTTTGTAAACATATAGGAATTACTCTTGGTAATTTGTGCTTTAAGGCCGATTTACTCGTCCTAGACATGGTCGGGTATGATGTGATATTGGGTATGGATTGACTTGTCAAGTATCATGCAATAGTTAATTGTTACGGGAAGAGTATAGTCTTCGTCATTCCGGGACAAGAAATATTATTGGTGGTTATGCCTCGTTTAGAAGGAGGTACTAGTACTTATTTGTATTGTATCACGGAAAAGACTTGTCGGGATGTAGTTGTTCCCTTGGATTCTATTCCAGTTGTTCAAGATTTTGTAGATGTCTTTCGGGAAATACCGAGTTTCGCTCCTAGTCGGGAGATTGAGTTTGTGATTGATTTAGCGCCCGGTATGAGACTGATAACGAGAGCTCCGTATCGTATGGCTCCTGTTGAAATGAGGGAGTTGAGAGATCAAATTCAGCAGTTATTGGAGAAGGGATTTATTCAGCATAGTACGTCGCCTTGGGGTTCTCCGGTGTTGTTTGTAAAGAAAAGGGACGTTTCTCTCCGGTTATGTGTTAACTATAGAGAATTGAATAAGGTCACCATTCGGAATAAATACCCTTTGCCTCGTATCGATGATTGATTTGATCAACTTAGGGGAGCGTCATACTTCTCTAAGATATATTTGAGGACGGGGTATCACCAGTTGAGGATACGGGAGCAAGATGTATCCAAGATCGCTTTTCTGACGAGGTATGGGTCATATGAATTTTTGGTTATGACCTTTGGGCTAACCAATGCCCCCGCTGTATTTATGGATCTCATGAATAGGGTATTTCGGGACTTCCTGGACCAATTTGTTATTGAATTCATCGATGACATCCTAGTCTATTCTCGAACAGAATCTGATCATGTTATTCATTTCAGGTTGGTCCTACAAAGGTTGAGGGATTACCAATTGTATGCTAAGTTCGAGAAGTGAGTCTTTTGGTTACAGGAGGTACAATTTCTGGGTCATATTGTGACGTCCTAGGGTATATCGATGGATCCGAGCAAGGTAGTTTCGGTGAGGGAGTGGGGTCAGCCCACGACACCTACCAAAATTCGTAGTGTTCTGGGTTTGGCGGGTTATTACCATCGATTTATCAAAGGTTTCTCTAAAATCGCTAGCCCTTTGATAAATTTGACCCGGAAAGGGGTGAGATTTGTTTGAGATAACTCTTGTAAGGCTTCTTTTGATGAGCTCAAAGATAGATTGACTTCGGCTCCAATCCTTGCATTGCTAAAGTCGGGGTTGGAATACCTAGTCTTCACTGATGCATCTCTACAAGGATTAGGAGGTGTACTCCAACAGGAGCGACGGGTTATTGCATATGCTTCTCACAAGTTAAAGCCCCATGAAAGAAATTATCCAGTGTATGACTTAGAATTGGTCGCAGTTGTCTTTGCCTTGAAGATTTGGAGGCATTATCTCCTAGGGGAGAAATGTAGTCTTTTCACAGACCATAAGTCGCTGCAATATTTATTTTCACAGAAAGATTTGAATATGCGACAGCGACGATGGTTGGAGTTTGTGAAAGATTATCAATTTGACATCCACTATCACCCTGGCAAGGCGAATGTGGTAGCGGATGCTTTGAGTAGAAGGACCGAAGGAGAGTTAGCTGAAGTATGGAAAGCTAAATAGAAAGAGCTCAGTCATGAGGATGCAGTTGCTAAGGCGTTCATGTCAGTCATGACCATTATGCCTATAATTGTGGCAAGGGTTGTAGAATCCCAAAAAAGGGATAAAGGTTGTCAGGACCACATATGTCGATTACTGTCCGAGGGAGAGGAATCCTAATCGATAAGTTCAGAGGGTAGACTACGCTTCCATGGAAGACTCATTAACCCGGATGAAGGGGACTCGAGACGGGCAGTAATGGAAGAATCTCACGGTTCCAAATTTATAATGAATACGGGTAACGACAAAATGTATCAAGACATGCGCCATCAGTATTGGTGGCAAGACATGAAGCGAGATATTTCTGAGTTCGTATCTCAATGCACTACTTGTCAGTTGGTCAAGATAGATCATTAGCGACCGACAGGTTGTTACAACCGTTGGAGATTTCGGTATGGAAACGGGAGAGCATATCGATGCACTTTATTACATGCTTGCCAAGGTCACAGAGCGGTTGTGATTCAATTTGGGTGATTGTCGACTGCTTGACTAAGTTGGCACATTTCCTACTCGTGCGTACCGATTATGACACTACTCGCTATGCCCGATTATTCATCGCAGAGATTGTCAGACTCCATAGGGTGCCTTTAAATATCGTTTTCGACCGCGATAATATCTTTGTTTCCCACTTTTGGGGAAGTTTCCAAGAGGCTATGGGAACTGAATTAAAGTTAAGCACTTCTTATACACCTCAAACAGATGTCCAGAATAAACGAGTAAACCAAATGTTGGACGATATGCTTCGTATGTGTATGCTTGATTTCAAGGGTGGTTGGGAACAATATCTCCCTTTGGTCGAGTTTGCTTATAACAACTCGTACCAATTTACTATTGGAATGGCGCCCTATGAGGCACTTTATGGCCGGCCTTGTAGATCACCCACATGTTGGTTGGAAGCGGGGGATAATAAATTCCTTGGACCTGAAATGATCCAAGATACTTCTTCTAAGATCGAACTCATTCGGAATCACATTAGGATAGCTCAAGACCGTCAAAAGAGTTATGTCGATGCAAATAGGAGGCACATGGAATTGGAGATTGGGGACCAGGTTTTGGTGCGAGTGTCACCAATGAAAGGCATTAAGCGTTTCGGAAAGAAAGGGAAGCTTGCGCCGCATTTTGTTGGACCTTTTCCCGTTATTACTAAGGTAGGTCCAGTGGCATATCAACTTTCCCTACCTAAACCTTTATAACAAATCCACGATGTGTTCCATGTCTCTTCTTTGAAGAAGTACAAGAGGTGTGAAGGTGCCCTTTGGCATATTCCTTTTGAGGATATTGACTTGTAACCCGACATTTCATATGAAGAACAACCCGTTGCTATTCTAGATCATGGGGAGCGTAGGTTGAGGTCTCGAGTGGTGACCTTGGTGCGAGTCCAAGGGAGTCATCACAACGCTAAGGAATCAATATGGGAATGCGAGGACAATATGCGGGAAAAGTATCCTAATCTCTTTATACGAGGTACGCCTAAATTTTGGGGGGAAAAGTCGTTCATAAGGGGGTGAGTATGTAACAACCCTCACTTTTGAGAACCTATTTTATATTTATTCATTATGTGAAGTAATTATATATAAAATGTTGGAATGTGGAGTAAGTATTAATTTAATGAAGAAAAGTTAATATTTACTAAAATGTTGCATATTTACCTTATGTGTAGGTAAATACCACCATGTTGCAGTTTATTGTGTCATAAGAATTAAAATGACATTATGATTTAAAATGAGATCGAAACTTATAACGAGTTATAAAATTTCCAAATGATAATTTGGAGGGTGTAGTTAGTTCCGGGACGTGCGAGATAGTCAAAATGTGTGCCATATTGTATTTTGATGTTTATGGCACTTTTGACTGGTTTTAGTATATTGAGTATTGGGAATCATTTTAATGTGGTATTAACAACTTAAGTTTAGAGATTTTAGACTAATGCCCCGATTTAGTCTTGTTAGGCATTTTATTTTCCTTAAGAGCATTTGTGACCTAGAGAGTTAGATAGAGGAAGAGAACTTTGGAGAGAGAGAGAAATTGAAGATTTGGAGTTTGATCTTGCATTCATCTTCCTCAAGTCTGAGATTGGAACCCCAAGGCAAGTTTTCTACTTTCTATTATGTGATTTAAGTTGAATAATTAGCATTGATAGTTGTGGGTTAATTATGGTTTAACAAAGTTAGGGCTTTTTATGGATTTATGGGTTTTGGAATCTTTGAAAGATATTTGGATATTTATTGGTGTAGATTAATGTTGTTGGAAGCATTTATCATCAGTTGGTAGCCATTAATGATCTTGGTTTGGATGGATTTTGAGTTGGGGGTATTTTTGGAGTCCAAGAATCCATAGCCAAACTTGGCAAAATCGCAGGGGGGAATCGATTCGGCCCCTGGGCGAATCGATTCGCTTAGAACCAGTTTCTAGGTCTGGGTAACCGAATAGATTCGGGTTAAGGCCGAATCGATTCGGCATTTATATAAAGTTGGGTTTTGTTACCCGAATCGATTCGCTTTCTGGGCGAATCGATT
This sequence comes from Sambucus nigra, assembly GCA_949130495.1. Classification (NCBI taxonomy): domain Eukaryota; kingdom Viridiplantae; phylum Streptophyta; class Magnoliopsida; order Dipsacales; family Adoxaceae; genus Sambucus; species Sambucus nigra. The sequence goes on along the minus strand of OX422218.1, from coordinate 237,842,596 downwards.
CGGTTCATGCAGTTTTGAGTTATTTTTTTTAACTCAATTTTTATTCTTTTTCTTTAGGCTTAGGACTTAGGAACCTTCTTATATGAAGTAAACTTAGTGTCCTAAAGTCTTAGTTGAGTTTGGTCGCCACCCTAGATTAGAATTGGTTCATCTGGGGTTTATTCCAGGGGTGTTTATATTGATGTTCAGGCATTACTTTTCTTTTTACAACTTATTAGGAGTTTAGGAGTTAAAAGCCCATATTTGGAGACTTTAGTGGCTCAATTGAGGTATATAAGACCTTGGGATTTCTAGCATCATTATTATCACTTGGAGATTAATTCGGGACTTAAAACGTGATGAATATTAATGAGAATATTCAATGATTATGGTTTCAGATATAATGAAACAAATATGATTAAGGGAAATGAAAATATGAATTAAATTGGTAAATGTTAATTTACTTAAACGCACCTCTCTAAATGCTATCATAAGGGAAGCTCGCGCATAAAGTGATGTCCCCTGACTAGTGAATGCAGGGAGACTATAGTCCTCGGCCATATGCGGGTTTGTTATGTGTTTTATTCTACGCAAGTGAGATAATTCCGGGTGTGGTTATGACTCACTCGCATGCATATGGCCAATTCCCGACGTGCGTTAGGTGCCCAAGCTGCCTTGTTTGATAGGCCCCTGGAAGATGATAGTCATTTAGGGGCGCTCCCAGTGGGGAAACTCGGAGGGGCGATCTTAGAATCGTTATATGTATATGAATATAACCATTCTAAATCAAGTGGGACTTGAGATATGTTAATGCCATAAGAATAAATGATGGTATTATATTCCTGTTAAGGAATGGAAATTGGAATAAAGTGGTAAATAATGATGGAGGCTTTTAAATTTATGATGTCTAATTATATTCTCTTGCATAATTTAATAAAAGACATATCGTTTAAACTGCTTTATTATGCTTTGTGATTAGGTTATTAGATTCTCAGCTTCATCCTTCATGATTAACTGTTCATATCTATAATGCTTCTTATTCATCTGGGAATCATATAAAAACCGGGCCCTCACCTGTTCATTTTCCATGTTGTATATGTTATTGTATCCGCCCAGGTTCTCTGCCGCAAGGGCGCCCGTGTTGATATTCCTACTCCTATGCTTTTGCGGAGATGTAAGATTTTACGGATATTACAGTATGTTTTGTTAGACCCCTCCATTTTTTTGTATCCTAGATATGATCGGGTCTGTCACTCGGGCGTGTGGCCCAAACCTTCGTAACTGTTTAATGACTGTATTATGTAAATCATTAAATTGTTGTAACACGTTGTATGTAACTGTGGACCGACAGCATATTCGGTCCTCGTATTGTATGGTTGTTATTATAGTAATATAAGTTCCTTTGGAATTCCACTTTCTTTTAGAATGGGTTGTTTAAAATCTTTTCCTTAGATTTTAATCTAATTAAATTTTTTTGGCAACCCGTTTTCTGAATTATTGGGGGTTTTCCCGTATACTCTTTATTTTGATGTTGATGCTGAGGATGATTTCCATCCATGATTCCGTTATGTCGGAGTATCGGGCTGGCCACCCCTTATTTCGGTTATGCGAGTTGTCCCACATACTTCACATGGTATTTGTTTCTTTCTCATGTGTAGTGATTATTCAAATATTGGAGCTTTTGTGACTACATCACATGAAGCAAGCTTATGCTGTCGGTCCGACATTTGTTTATTAGATCGCGTCCTGTATTTTTTTGGGTTTATGGGATGAGATTTAAGTCTTTTGACTAGACAGCCCGGCTTAGGCATTTCACTATTTTGGTTTTATCCCGAAATAGTCCAAGTTATGTCAATGTGTATGTATTGGCATTATTTCAGACAACAACCAATTTGAGTCATAGATATATTTTATATTATCTCAATTCCCACATAGTCTATGTCATTGTTTTGAAGATGTAGAGGTCAAGATTAAAAGATAGATCATGCCATGTTTATTGGTGAATGTTTCATATCTTCATATAATATTGCATTCCGAGATACTCTCAGGTATGAACGCATAATGTTCACGGGAGTCAAAAAATGTTTTAAGGATGTTATTTTGTTTAAAAATAATTTTAAAATGTTTTTACTTCATTTTTCTGAAGATAACTTCGTTTATTCTGAGATAAACACATTTTAGAGTCATGTAGATCTTTCCCTTGTGTTTTGGAGGATCAAATGACATTTACCCTCATTCAAACGACATTAGCAGGTCATTCTAACGACATGTGTATCTCGTTCGAACGAGATGTGTAAACTCGTTATAACGAAATGTTAATATCGTTCTAATGACATCCTGACTTAAGAATTTTTATTTACGAAATTTTTTTCTCAGAATTTCGAGCTGTGAAGAAGAAAAATTATAGAACATAACCTATACGTTTTTCTAAAATTGTTTACAAAGGTTTTTCAAGTAAAAAACATCATTTGTGTTTCAAGATCCGATCTTTCATACATATATGCTATAGAGATCTTTGTTTAGCACCATTTTGAGTTAGTTCCTCTCAATTGAACAAATGTTTCGTCGAGTTTTGCGGTGAAGAAGCGGTGGACACCGTGTTCCGAATCATAGGCGGTTGCCAAAGTTGTTTGATAAATAACGAGACATCTGTGAACTCGTGTCTTGTGGACCTAGCGTAGGTGGACTCCTGTGTTTAACTCTGGAGGAGAAGTTATGCATAGAATAGCATTAAGGCTTGCGGTATCTCGAGACGTTGAGTAGGTCTAATGTCTGTACTTTGTTGAACCATATCGTAGTGATTGTCTAGCTTGGGCCATCCGAGGTTTTCTCCCTTAGTGGTTTCCTCGTACATCGGCGTTGTGTGTTTCGTGGACTTGATTTATTTTACTTTCTTAATCACATTAGATGCATGTTTAGGATTAACAAGTTAAAATTGGGTTAGATAAAATTGGTGCAAATTAAAATTGAAAATTTTTGTTTTTGAAAAAATTGTTTTCACGTAAAGCACACATAAAAAGGGGGCATACAGAAACATCCTGCAAAGTGATATCAGCAACATTCTCTCAAAGTCAGCATGGTTTCTATATTGAAACCTGTCCCCCACATTCCATTTGCAACCTTTTCTTACCCAATTTAGCAAATTTCATTCCCTCTCCTCCTACCATCTTCATCCACTTGCAAGAGAAGCCCTTCAACAATTATGATCAATCTTAAAGCTTTCGAAGAAGGTCCAAACCTTTCACATATATTATTACCCCAATTTTTATTAGTAGTATTTCTCATACTATGTTTTCTATAAAAAAATAAGAGAAAGAGGGTTTTCTTATAAATTCCAAATGGAGATTTCTTGTAACACCCTGCATTTTTCATGCATTAAATATTTAATTAATTCGGGAATTGAAAATTACTTGTGAGTCGTAATTTAATTGAATCAATTAGGGAAATTTTATTTAAATATTAATCGAGGAGTAAATGGTTAATATTTACGGGAAGTTATTTACTAAGTGAATAGAAATTATTTATTTAAGTCATTTCGAGTATTAATGACAGGGTATGCACTTATCTCAACCGGGAGTCGGTATAGACTAAAGGGGTGAGGGGATAAATATTTTTATAAATTAATTAGGATGCCAATTCTGAGTGTACGGTTGAGTCCGGATGGGCCGAGATAGTCGGGGTAGTAAACGGGTCACGGGGCATTTTTAGACATAGCCGGGCCCACACGGGGGCATTTGGGTCACTTGGGCTTGGCCCATTAGGCAAAAAACGGGATTAGGTAAATTAAGGAATTGGGAAGAATAATAAAACAGATGATAGAGTTGTAGAAAGGCTAAGTGTATTAAGGAACCCTAATAGCAGTTAAGGGCAGCTTTGGGATCACTAGAGAGCCAACAAGGATCGTCTTCAACCTTAGAAATTCATCTCCGAATCAGACACTACGAAACCTAAGGCAAGTGGATAACTTGCAATAGTATTGAATCTGTTTTGTAATTCATATTCATGTGATGTGTTTGATCAAAATTCATTTTGGGTGTTCGTGGCATAAACATGAGGTTTTGAAAATAATAATCTGATTTACGAATTTGAATGAGGATTCTTGTAGAAATCTGATATTATAAATTGATACATATCTAGTAGGATGATATCTGGATAATTAGAAACGAATTTGGTGAAAGGATTTGGGATGTAAATGGGTAAGGAATTAAAGATGAATATTTCCCCAAATTCAGAAATTGTAGTTAATGGACGAATTAATTATGTTGGTGGACATTCTGGAGGTCCCTAATAAGGTTTTTAACATGTATTAATGTTAATAGGGCTTAAGGTTGCTGGTAGAGGAAACTAGGGTTTGAGAAAAGTCATCCATGGTTGAATCTGTCTGTGCGTAGAAGACGAAGACCTGCTCGATCGATCGATCGAAGGTCTAGGGTCGATCGATCAAAGGTCGGCAGATTTTGGCAATTCACCCAGTTTTATATTATATAAAGAAAATTTAATTTAATCTTTTTCCATGAATTAATTTGGTGAGAAATTTATACATGAGTTTTAAATCTAATTAATGGGGAATAAAATTAATTAGAATTTGGAGACGACTTAGTGTGACATCAAAATCTTTATTCGTCAGATTTTGGAGAAATTTGGTGATACACTAAGGTTAAATTTTTGGAAGAGTTCGAAAGGATTAAAAATAATTGGGAAACAAGTGCGGGGATAATGGTTGACGAATACCGAGAGATAAACCTTATTTAGGTAAAGGTTAAATAATTTGAGAGTCGGGGATTTAGAATCGGGTGAGGTTGATTAGGACTACGAGAGTAAGTCAAATTTTATGGTGGGGGCGACACCAAAGGGACTTAATTAATTAATGTGTGAATTAATTAATGATTAGAGGTAGACCATAAACTCTTAATGAATTAACTAGGCTTATGTTACGGATTGTGTACATGGTGTAGCCGGGACATTTTATATTTATATATATGTACGGGATGTGACAGTATATATATATAGTGTGTGCATTAATATCAGTGATTGAATATTATTAGTATGTACTCTAGTGCTATAGGGGGAGGTTGCGCGTAGTGGATGAATCCCCTAGATTAAGGAGTAGGGCGAGTATAATTCCGGGTCATATCGTCCATTATATGGGTGAGGGGCATCTCACTTTCAGGGAAGGAATATGACCGCCTCCAATTCGTATGTTAAACTAAGTTAGGGAGCGAATCTAACTTGGATAACTAGGTTACGTGAATATACCTAGTGGGATAGCACTTGGGAAAATTTATATTTTGTGATTATTTTTACTCGGTCGAAAGTTTGTATTAAATGTTGTTTCAGTATGTTTGTGAATATTGTATTATGATTAAATATATAATTAGGTAAATAATTATATATGGGATAATTAATACATAGTGAAAAATGTATTATGAGCATAACAGGTGTGAATATTATATGAAATTAAAAGGAGTAATGATTTAATTAAGTTTGACGTTTATAATATAACTTAAAAATCATGAATTAAGGTATACTCGGTTAGAGTTGGTAAAATTCAAGGGTTAAAATAAGCATTGGGTCAGGAGCGTAGGACCTAGTAAATTAAATGGAAGCGTTAGTAGTGCACATTAGAGGAGGGGTGAGGAAGTCCTCAAGAGAGTGCGGCACTAACTAAAATATGAAGAGCATGCATATTTATTTATTACTACAAGTTAATCATTTGTTAAATGTTTTCAAATGTTTTTGGGTACTAACCCTTGCTATAAAAATTTTAAAAACCTTTTAGGTGTCCAACCACAAGGGCGCCAAGCTTGACTCTATTCCAGGTTTCCTTTGCTGCAGCACATGTGGATGTTGCGGGGTTTTGATAGACGCATCCTTCTTCCATTCTTGTAGAGACTCTCTAGTAGTTATCTGAGCTTGTCGCTCACAGTTCATTTATCAGTAGTAGACTTGTTGAGATGCTTTTCTGATATTTACTTGTATTGGATATTTGGACCGATGGTTTATTCGGTTAGGTGTTTTATTTTTGGATGGTTATTTTAATTAACTGTGATTGTGTATTGTTGTATGTTCAGCATGAGTTTTAATTTAATTAATTGAAAGATAAAAATTGACACCAGTCTACTTTTCTCACTTAGGTGGTTAGTAATTTAAAAAGACGACAGTGATGCTTAGAATGGACCAACTGAGAAACCTTTTCTAACTTGATTTAGGACTGATCACCCGGGATTAATTAGGCGGGGTGTCACAGATGGTATCAGAGCATCAGGTTCTAGTGTCCTTAGGATCTGTGCGGTTTTCTACGTTTCAGTGTAGCACTCGTTTGTTATAGAGCCCTATTATTAGGACTGTTGATTCATTTTCCGCTTGTGAGATATCGTATTTCTGATATGTATATTTTTGAGTAAATTGTGTACTTACGTGATTCAATCTATTTCAGATGCCACCGAAGAGGCAGAGAGCAGAGAGGGCTGAGGCTAGGGATGAAATCAGGGAGGCTCATCAGGAGCCACAGGTACCGAGACCACCACCCCCACCCGAGTTGATTTCCACTACTCAGGTGGTAGTGATAGTGGCCCAGGCGGTCGAAACAGCAATGAGAGCTATGGCAGCTCACTTTCCACAGCCCCAGGCACCGCCTCCAGTGGCACCAGCAGTTCAGGGTCCAGTGGGGCCACCATCTTGGCAGAGAGTTAGGGAGACCTTTCAAAAGGGTCACCCACCTGAGTTCCGGGGTAGTACAGATGTGATAGAGGCTTGTGACTGGAAGAAAAACATTCAGCTCCATCTGCGCATGCTAGAGTGTACCGAGGTACAAAAGCAGATGCTTCCTACCTTTCGTCTATCAGGGGCAGCTTTACAGTGGTGGGAGTCAGTTACCACCGCCGGGGAGCGAGACTTGATGCCGATAGAAGAGTTTTGGGTGCGGTTCGACAGCAAATACTTTCCACCAGAAGTAGAGACTGAGATGAGGAAGAAATTTAGCGATTTAGTTCAGGGTGATCGATCAGTGGCAGACTACGAGGAAGAGTTCACCCGCTTGGAAAACTTTGTGCCAAATGAGGTGAGCGATGAGGAGCGAAAGAAGTCGAGGTTTATGGACGGTTTAGCCTGGCGAATCAGGCAACACTTGATTGGGAATTCGGCGTTAGTAACGTATACAGACATCGTTAATGTCGCACTTGTACACTGCCAGGATCATCGCTTCCATGCGAAGGGGAGCAAGTGAACAGGGGAACCGAGCCAACAGGGCAAGGCTGTTACTAGTAGTGACACAAGTGGTACTCAGCAGTAGGCGGGTAGTCAGCAAGGGAATCAGGCTAAGAAGTTTAAGCCTGGTGGTTTCCGACAGGGAGGACAGGGGTTCAGACAGGGGCAGTCGGGCCCGAACCAGCAGCAGCAGGTTCCTCAGGGCCGTTAGGGCCAAGGGAAAAATGGGGGAGGCCACCAGGGCCAGGGCCAGCCGTGGCAGGGCCAACAGGGCCAACGACAAGGGGATGGTCAGAGACGCTGTTTTGTGTGTGGCCAGCCAGGACACTTCAAGAGGGAATGCCCACAGAGGCGTAGAGGCCAACAGCAGGAGGCCCAACAGGGGCAACGGGGGCAATTACCACCAGCGGCACCAGCCCCACCCGCCCCACCTCAGCAGGGGCATATGCACTACGGATGTGTGTAAAACATCCAGGATGTTCCTAATCCCCCGGCGCAGCAAGCACCGCCAGCAGTTGAGGGTATGTTTCTCATTTATGGTTATGAGGGTAGTATTCTCTTTGATACGGGAGCATCACATTCATTCATTAAATTAAATTTTGCTAAACGGGCCGGACTACTAGAGACCGCGGGAGGTCTTCGGATGTGTGTAGAGTCGCCAGTTGGCAGCGGGGCCACGATTCACTCAATTTGTCGTGGTGTGGACATTTTGATTGGGAGACTTAGTTTAGCAGTGGACCTACTAGTGTTAAATATGGAGGGGTACGATGTCATTTTGGGTATGGATTGGTTGGCAGGTTATCGGGCGACGGTGGATTGCTACGAAAGAACTATCGTGTTCTCCATTCCAGGGCAGGAGATGTTCTTAATAGCAATGCCACTACCCGAGGGAGGGTCACGTACACACTTGTATTACATTGAGGAGGAGACCTCACAGGAGGTGGCTATTCCGTTGGATTCAATTCCAGTGGTGAGAGACTTTGAGGATGTGTTTCAAGAGATACCAGGGTTGCCACCTAGCAGGGAAATCGAGTTTGTGATCGATTTAGCACCGGGGACGAGGCCGATTGCTCAGGCTCCATACCGTATGGCCCCTTCAGAAATGCGTGAGCTGAGGGAGATGATTCAGTAACTTCTGGGTCAGGGTTTCATACGACGGAGTACATCACCGTGGGGTGCACCGGTGTTATTTGTGAAAAAGTGAGATGGCTCACTACGGTTATGCGTGGACTATAGAGAGATGAATAAGGAAACGATACGAAATAAGAATCCGTTGCCTAGGATTGACGATCTATTTGACCAATTTAGAGGGGCGTCTTATTTATCTAAGGTCGACTTAAGGTCAGGATATCATGAACTACGTATCCGAGAGGAGGATGTTCCGAAGATCCCTTTCCTATCCCGGTATGGATCTTACGAGTTCCGGGTGATGCCATTCGGACTCACCAATGCACCAGCAATGTTCATGGACCTCATGAACAGAGTATTCAGGGAGTTTCTCGATCAGTTTGTTATCGTGTTCATTGATGACATCCTGATCTACTCGCGTACCGAGGAGGAGCACGCAGAGAACCTACATATAGTGTTATAGACATTACGGGATCAACAACTCTATGCCAAATTCGGTAAGTGTGGATTTTGGCTACGGGAGGTCCAGTTCCTTGGCCACGTGGTGTCAGACCGGGGTATTGCGGTGGATCCAAGTAAAGTATCGGCGGTGAGGGAGTGGGGACAGCCCACGACATCAACGGAAGTGCGCAGTTTTATGGGGTTGGCCGGTTATTACAGACGATTCATCAAAGGATTCTCAAAGATTGCGGGCCCTTTGACGAATCTTACCCGAAAAGGGGTACCTTTCACTTGGAATGATCACTATCAATTAGCGTTCGACGAGTTAAAAGACAAGTTGACATCTGCACCCGTGCTTGCATTGCCGAAAGGAGGATTAGAGTATCGAGTGTACACTGACGCATCCTTACAGGGACTTGGGGGTGTGCTTCAACAGGAGGAAAGGGCTATAGCTTATGCGTCCAGGAAGCTAAAGCCCCACGAGAAGAATTACCCCACTCACGACCTGGAGTTAGCAGCAGTCATTTTTTATTTGAGGATATGGAGACATTATCTCCTGGGGGAGAAGTTCACGCTATTCACGGATCACAAATCACTTCAGTATCTCTTCACTCAGAAGGATTTGAATATGAGACAGAGGCGATGGATAGAATTCGTGAAAGACTATCAGTTTGATATTCAGTATCATCCTGCTAAGGCTAATGTGGTGGCAGATGCATTGAGTCGGAGACCGACTGGGGAAATATCAGAAGTTTGGAAAGCGAAGTGGAGAGAACTTCGATACGAGGATGATGTAGCCAGGGCTTGCATGTCAGCATTATCCATCACACCCGAGATCATTATTCGGGTTGTGGGGGCTCAGGCAGAGGATCAGACCTGTCGGGATAGGGTGAGCCAGTTGCTAGATGAGGGAGCAGAGGGGTACTCGATCAGCTCGGAGGGAGGCTTACGCCATAATGGGAGGTTGATTGTGCCAGAGGATGCGGAATTGAGGCATGCTGTTATGACGGAGTCTCATGGGTCGAGATTCGCGGTACATCCCGGTGGGGATAAGATGTATCAAGATATGAGGAGGCAGTATTGGTGGGAAGGGATGAAACGGTACATAGCAGAATTTGTTTCGAAATGTGCCATGTGTCAGCTTGTGAAAGTTGACCACCAGAGACCATCAGGAATGCTACAGCCACTTGAAATTCCTGTGTGGAAGTGGGAGAGCATCTCTGTGGACTTCATTACAGGGTTACCAACATCACAGAAGGGTCACGATTCCATATGGGTTATTGTGGATCGGTTGACCAAAGTGGCCCACTTCCTACTGGTTCGCACAGACTTTGAGACAATGCGTTATGCACAGCTATTCATAGCGGAAATTGTTAAACTGCACGGGGTACCGATTAATATTGTGTCGGATAGGGACAAGATCTTTGTGGCCCATTTTTGGCTGAGTTTTCAGAAATCCATGGGCACGGAGTTACGTTTGAGTACAGCCTATCACCCACAGACTGACGGGCAGACCGAGAGAGTCAATCAGATGTTGGAAGATATGCTCAGAATGTGTATACTAGACTTTGGCGGAGGTTTGGAGAAATATCTTCCTCTGGTAGAGTTTGCGTATAATAACTCTTACCAATTCACGATCGGCATGGCACCATTCGAGGCATTATACGGGAGACCTTGTCGTTCACCCACTTGTTGGTTAGAGGTGGGGGACAACAAACTGTTGGGGCCAGAGATTGTTCAGGAGACATCTTCCAAGATAGAGCTGATCCGAGGGATGATTCGGATAGCTTAGGATAGGTAGAAAAGTTACGCTGATGCCTCACGGAGACACGTGGAGTTAGAGGTTGGGGATCAGGTATTGGTCAGGGTGTCCCCCATGAAAGGGGTGATGAGGTTCGGCAAGAAGGGTAAACTAGCACCGAGGTACGTGGGACCTTTCCCTATTATCAAGAGGGTGGGGCCTGTAGCCTACAGGCTAGGATTACCAGAGCATCTTCAGCGGATACACGACGTATTCCATGTAGCGTCGCTGAAGAAATATCGCAGGAGTGAGAGGGCCTTCTGGCACATTCCACTCGAAGAAATTGATTTACAGCCAGACATCTCATATGAGGAGAGGCCGTTGGCTATCCTAGACCGTAGCGAGCGAAAATTACGATCCAAGGTTGTTCTACTAGTTAGAGTACAGTGGGGTCATCACAACATTGATGAGTCTACCTGGGAGTGGGAGGAGGATATGCGGGAGCAATATCCAGAGCTTTTTATCACAGGTATGACCTAATTTCGGGGACGAAATTCCTTTGTAAGGGGGGGAGTATGTAACACCCCGCATTTTTCATGAATTAAATATTTAATTAATTCGGGAATTGAAAATTACTTGTGAGTCGTAATTTTATTGAATTAATTAGGGAAATTTTATTTAAATATTAATCGACGAGTAAATGGTTAATATTTACTGGAAGTTATTTACTAAGTGAATAGAAATTATTTATTTAAGTCATTTCCAGTATTAATGACAAGGTATGCACTTATCTCAACCGGGAGTCGGTATAGACTAAAGGGGTGAGGGGATAAATATTTTTATAAATTAATTCGGATGCCAATTCTGAGTGTACGGTTGAGTTCGGATGGGCTGAGATAGTCGGAAAAGTGTACCCGGGGGTAGTAAACGGGTCACGGGGCATTTTTAGAGTTAGCCGGGCCCACACGGGGGCTTTTGGGTCACTTGGGCTTGGCCCATTAGGTAAAAAACGGGATTAGGTAAATTAAGGAATTGGGAAGAATAATAAAACGGCTGATAGAGTTGTAGAAAGGCTAAGTGTATTAAGGAACCCTAATAGCAGTTAAGGGCAGCTTTGGGATCACTAGAGAGCCACCAAGGATCGTCTTCAATCTTGGAAATTCATCTCCGAATCAGACACTACGAAACCTAAGGCAAGTGGATAACTTGCAATAGTATTGAATCTGTTTTATAATTCATATTCATGTGATGTGTTTGATCAAAATTCGTTTTGGGTGTTCATGGCATAAACATGAGTTTTTGAAAATAATAATCTGATTTACGAATTTGAATGAGGATTCTTGTAGAAATATGATATTATAAATTGATACATATCTAGTAGGATGATATCTGGATAATTAGAAACGAATTTGGTGAAAGGATTTGGGATATAAATGGGTAAGGAATTAAAGATGAATATTTCCCCAAATTCAGAAATTGTAGTTAATGGACGAATTAATGATGTTGGTGTACATTCTAGAGGTCCCTAATAAGGTTTCTAACATGTATTAATGTTAAGAGGGATTAAGGTTGCTGGTAGAGGAAACTAGGGGTTGGGAAAAATCGTCCATGGCTGAATCTGTCTTCGCGAAGAAGACGAAGACCTGCTCGATCGATCCATCGAAGGTCTGGGGTCGATCGATCGAAGGTCGGCAGATTTTGGCAATTCGCCCAGTTTTATTTTATATAAAGAAAAATTAATTTAATCTTTTTCCATGAATTAATTTGGTGAGAAATTTATACATGAGTTTTAAATCAAATTAATGGGGAATAAAATTAATTAGAATTTGGAGACGACTTAGTGTGACATCAAAATCTTTATTCGTCAGATTTTGGAGAAATTTGGTGATACACTAAGGTTAAATTTTTGGAAGAGTTCGAAAGGATTTAAAATAGTTGGGAAACAAGTGCGGGGATAATGGTTGACGAATACCGAGAGATAAACCTTATTTAGGTAAAGGTTAAATAATTTGAGAGTCGGGGATTTAGACTCGGGTGAGGTTGATTAGGACTACGAGAGTAAGTCAAATTTTATGGTGGGGGCGACACCAAAGGGACTTAATTAATTAATGTGTGAATTAATTAATGATTAGAGTTTGACCATAAACTCTTAATGAATTAACTAGGCTTATGTTACGGATTGTGTACATGGTGTAGCCGGGACATTTTATATTTATATATATATACAGGATGTGACAGTAAATATATATATAGTGTGTGTGCATTAATATCAGTGATTGAATATTATTAGTATGTACTCTAGTGCTATAGGGGGAGGTTGCGCGTAGTGGATGAATCCCCTAGCTTGAGGAGTAGGGTGAGTATAATTCCGGGTCATAACGTCCATTATATGGGTGAGGGGCATCTCACTTTCAGGGAAGGAATATGACCGCCTCCAATTTGTATGTTAAACTAAGTTAGGGAGCGAATCTAACTTGGATAACTAGGTTACGTGAATATACCTAGTGGGATAGCACTTGGAAAAATTTATATTTTGTGATTATTTTTACTCGGTCGAAAGTTTGTATTAAATGTTGTTTCAGTATGTTTGTGAATACTGTAATATGATTAAATATATAATTAGGTAAATAATTATATATGGGATAATTAATACATAGTGAAAAATGTATTATGTGCATAACAGGTGTGAATATTATATGAAATTAAAAGGAGTAATGATTTAATTAAGTTTGACGTTTATAATATAACTTAAAAATCATGAATTAAGGTATACTCGGTTAGAGTAGGTAAAATTCAAGGGTTAAAATAAGCATTGGGTCAGGTGCGTAGGACCTAGTAAATTAAATGGAAGCGTTAGTAGTGCACATTAGAGGAGGGGTGAGGAAGTCCTCAAGAGAGTGCGGCACTAACTAAAATATGAAGAGCATGCATATTTATTTATTACTACAAGTTAATCATTTGTTAAATGTTTTCAAATGTTTTTGGGTACTAACCCTTGCTATAAAAATTTTAAAAACCTTTTAGGTGTCCAACCACAAGGGCGCCAAGCTTGACTCTATTCCAGGTATGCTGCAGCACATGTGGATGTTGCGGGGTTTTGATATACGCCTCCTTCTTCCATTCTTGTAGAGACTCTCTAGTAGTTATCTGAGCTTGTCGCTCACAGTTCATTTATCAGTAGTAGACTTGTTGAGTTGTTTTCCTGATATTTACTTGTATTGGATATTTGGACCGATGGTTTATTCGGTTAGGTATTTTATTTGTGGATGGTTATTTTAATTAACTGTGATTGTGTATTGTTGTATGTTCAGTATGAGTTTTAATTTAATTAATTGAAAGATAAAAATTGACACCAGTCTACTTTTCTCACTTAGGTGGTTAGTAATTTAAAAAGCCGACAGTGATGCTAAGAATGGACCAACTGAGAAACCTTTTCTAACTTGATTTAGGACTGATCACCCGGGATTAATTAGGCGGGGTGTCACATTTCTCAATATATTTTCTCTTGCTAAAATATCCTTTTTCCACACACACACACACATATAATAAAGCTCCTGGTTGTATTTAAAGGATAAACCCCACCCCCGTGTTGCATGCGAACTACCTAGACTTTGATGCCTTTTTTGGCTACGTAGGTGTCTCAAGTAAAATTCGATATTCGAGTCCTCCTTTCCTCCTTTCTTATTTTTTTATATTTGTACATATACTATTTGCACATATTATATTTGTAATTTACGCTCACATTTTTTCCAACTTATACCATCGTCCTTCTATAAATGATCGGTGACCCGACAAATACATACATTGTATTTTTAATGGGAACATTGATATGGATGACCTCACTCTTCCTTTCTCCATGACGTGAGTGGAGTAATTCCATTACCCATTTATATATATACACACACACACTTCACGAAGTTATTAAGGAAAATAATAACATATTCCCATGAGGGACCGAAAGGGTAGGATGGATACCTAACACATTCTCTTTCGGTAACATAGCCCCCGAATCCTTCAAATAATTGGTTTCGCAAGCATCCGTATGTCTTTGATGTCGTTCTCTCGATGCGGAAATAGTTCCTTTTCCTATTTTGTGAAAAATAGGCTGGCGACTCTATTTCCATACATCACCCCACATTTGATTATGATCGAAGCACCGTGAGGAAGGGCGCGAAGCCCCACCATCACGCGCCCGTGCGCACACCGACTCGAGAGATCGGGATGGCTATAGAAATTATTTGGAGTCATAGGTGTACCATTTCTAAAGATAATTTTCCAAGAATTTGAACCTTTGCGGTGACATGTTATGTTACGATACTGAAAATGTGTGTGTGTGTGTGTGTGTGTGTGTGTGTGTGTGTGTGTGTGTGTGTTTATGTTTTTGTTTACATAACTCATAGTTGGAATGAGGATAAAGGTAAAAAACATGTCAACATATAACATCAAAGTCATCATTTTTGTACCAATAAACAGAGCTAATCATTTCATAAAGAAACACCAAGTATAAACTAGCTTTGTGTTATTTCATCAAAAGCACTAAACTTCAACCATAAATATGATGGCGTGTGACTTTGGATATTATTTGAAGAAAACTAATATCCAAATATTGTAAATTATAGACATAGTAAAGCAAGCCTTGTACCAACTCCCAAGTACCCAATACACCATAAATTCCTTTTCACCTCTACTCAATACTAGACGATTAAAGAAAATTAGTATGATATTCAAATCACACACTTAATCAACCTCAACATCAAACACATTATTTTCATCCATTTCATAAAAACGCTTCATATCATTTAATAAATTCAAACTGAAGTAATTTAACAAATACAAACAAAGAAAGCCAAAAAACCCCAATATCTCATACTATCATTTGAACAAATTCAAAATATAGTAATTTATAAACTTACGATAGCAAGCCTCATACAAAGTCTCAAGTACTCATTAAAAGAACAAATAATTCATCGGCATACACCATCATATTCATTATTTTATAACAAAATAATCAATCTAAAGTGATAATGTAACAGGATAACATAAACAAATCAGTAATACACATGAGAGACAAATCAACAATCAACTGGTGGATATCCAAAATTTTAATAAATCTACATATTCATACACAAATATACATACATATATGAGATGAAAAGAAGTCATGTCTTCCTCATTGCACTAGAACAACAATAGATTAGGAAAATATTGCATAAACCCAAAATCATTACGCATAAATATAAAATCAAATGAAATTGAACAAAGAAAATATAATCCACCGTGCCCAAAATCAGTATAAGGTCATTCTAATCCAACTCATAAAGTAAATAAAACAATATAAGCAAAAGAAAAGACCCTAATGGTAGCGATCATACATTACATTAAATATAATGGCAGTGATCAAATAAACTCTAATGAAGACATTACGAATTAGGCTGAAAATAATTAGATAAAAAAGGGAAGTTCTTATGGATTATGCTAAAAATATAAATTAGATTATATATGCACAACAAACAATGTTCTCTACTCAACTATTAAGGTCTAGAATTAACTTATTATCATTTTTAGTTATATTTTCAAACAAAATGGACTAGGGAACATATTTTAAAATGCATTGTAGCTTCTAATTTACATTTCAACAAGAATGAACTCGAACCATAATATATATTTTACTATATTGCTAAACATTACTCCAACTCCCAACACATAACAAAAATTACATTATTTTTTTATAATCCAAACCTTTATATATAAGCTAACATCATTTATGTGTAACCTGAAATGTATAAGATAACATCATTTATGTATAAGATAACATCATTGAAGTATAGAAAACCTAATTTTATTAAAGAACTTAAATTCACAACAAGCAACAAATAGACATCTATATAATATGGGAGATGGGTGTTTGAATAGTGCCAATGAATTAACGACTGAGATTGATTTTTTTTGGTAATCTAAAGGTGTGAGAGGGTGACATGTCACCAGTTAGCACTGTGACATGGCAAATGAAGTGACCCCCCCCCCCCCCTTAATCCTAAATCCCCCCGACTCCCCTCATTCTCTACCTCTCGCTTATCAAATGTTGCCCCAAACCCTAGCCCCTCTCTTTATTAGCCCCTCATTATCTACCCTTTATCTCCGTCTCTCATCAGTTTATTGTGCCTCTCTTTAACACACAAATTTACCCTACATCTAATCTGTTTTCTCTCCCTCTTTATAACATAAGGACGACTCCTACATGTAATCTCCCTTACACATGCACATAGACACACATGCACATACACACACTTATTTTCTTCATCTCCTACAATACATATGCACATACACGCGATTTTAGGGCTTTGAAAACATATATGATATCTATTGATAATTTTAGGCCTTTGTTCATTTTGATTTCGATTAAGATCTATATTCATTTTATTCATTTTATTTTATATCTGTTTACATATATGTTTGTATTGGGATGTAATTAATTGTTTGTGTTTTGTTGTTTATTTTTTCTTTCACACGTCACTGATTATACTTGCAACACCCTATACA
Organism: Sambucus nigra; assembly: GCA_949130495.1. Taxonomy (NCBI): domain Eukaryota; kingdom Viridiplantae; phylum Streptophyta; class Magnoliopsida; order Dipsacales; family Adoxaceae; genus Sambucus; species Sambucus nigra. The sequence goes on along the minus strand of OX422218.1, from coordinate 237,825,561 downwards.
GGTATACTCATTTTCTTCTCTTTATTATGTGTCTATTTATAGATTTTAGGCTTTTTTCCCATAGTGATAGGAAGTTGTGTGCATTTTAGGTAATATGTGTCTATTTATATAATTTATTTAATATGTAACATATTTTTATTTGTTGATTAATTGAAGTTCTAGGTCTTAATGGCTATTTGACACCACTTTGGTTTTCTTTAGTATTTTTTTGCATACATGTTTTGGTGTTTAACGATTGTTTGAAATTAAAATATTATTTAGGGTTTTAATGGTTTTCTGTTTAAACAGAATACATGTTCACTATTGGAGACATATGGGTTCTCATGTAATTTCATTTTGGAGTTTCTTGGAAGTTCTTTTTTCATTCTGAGATGATTGTGAATTCATTTTTTTATGAGTTGATTTATTTTAACTAAATGATAATATATTGTTTGACATTGTGTTTAGGATTTTGTTACGTATACACCCTATTTTGTTATAGTTTTTATGATGTGAAATTGGATATCAAATATTATTGTTTGATATAGAGTTTATTATTTTATAAACATTGAGATTTAATGATCTGAAATTGGATATTAGTATTGCATATTTTTGTGCACTCAAAGCAAGTAAATGCCCTACTCCAAACCAAGTAAATTCCGTGCTTTTTATAAATGTGATCTTATGTACATATATGTATCTAGATGAGGATTTACTCATATTGGATGCCTTTTATTTATGTGTTGTTGCATGTATTGTTCAAATCATCCGATGTTCAAAACGTACAGGGCAGTGTACATATCTTCATTGTTACATGGCTAAAAAGTAAGAAATTTTCAAAACGTACATGGAAGTTACTTTTATGTGACCTGTATGTTTATATGATGCTTTCTTCTTGATTTTCTTCATTGGATATGAACATTTCATGTTGCTTCTGTGCTTCTGGATTTTCTTAGAACATTTGTGTAACATGTTTGGACATTGGTTACCAGAAATATGTCATTATATTTGTTAAATATGTCATTGACATAGTATTTGGACTCCAATTTATTTTTAGATAAAATTATCTAATGAAATTCATATTATTAGGTAAGAATGGGCTTTAAATATTTATAGTTTCTATGTCAACATGTTTTTTTTATTATTATGATAAAATGAAGGGCCATTATTGTTCTTTCCTCTAAGTATTTTTCTTTGTTGATCATTAGTTGTCCCATCTAATGTTATTTTCCACTTTGCAAGAGCCTCACAGAACACATGTATTAATAAGTATTTGTCTGCTACCTGTGAAACTATGTAAAATGTATGTGTCCCAACTGTTTAATTATTAGTGATTTATTTTGATTTTATGTTTATGATGTCTAAAGTATTCAGTTTCTCTAACACTCCTTTTGGTTGCACATCGGGTGTTTGAAGAATTATATTTGTTTTGTACATGGCATCCATAAAGTTGATTTTGCATTTGTGAACCAGTTATGAGATGGTAAGAATTTTATGTACCAGTTATGCATTTAACATTCCCAAAGAAAACTTGAGTTACGTTGGTAAGACATTATTTATGTCTTGAATATGAAAATACTTTCGTTTCCTTTATGGTTTTGACCCGATTCTCTATTAACTCTCACCACAGCTATACATGTTAAGGTATTTTCTACATGAATTCAGTATTAGTAGATCTGAAATCGATTCAGATGAAACCAAGACTCAAAATCGATTCGAACTAAAAGCAATAATTCTATTCAGCAAATCAGGTGCCCAAAACCAAGTCGATGCAATATCATGTGCTCAAAACCAAATCGATGCAATATCGATTCAATCAGTTGGTTTACATCTAGACTTGGTATTTAGATTTGTATCTTGGTGTTGTGATACATGTTTATATTTATGTCAGTTTTTAAATTCCGAATGCACCATAGATCTGAGATACTACTTAAATGTGAGGATAGAAATGAAGTTGATCCATATCCAAATGCAGATTAGCCTCATATGATTTACTTGGATTGGCCATTTACAGAGTTGAGTTTCGTAAAGGGAAAACACAAAGTTCAAAATGAGGAATGAAATATTGTTCATGACTATTGTATAGTTTAAACGCTTTATAGACATACTCAGCCATTACTTTGTTTATAATTACTGAATTTGTTCATAATTACTGAATCTGTAACTTTAACGGCTGTCATTATTGATAAATATATCTTTTTTGAATGAATATCTAAGGAGTATTTATAGACTATTTTTTAAGTGCATTTTGCACGTTTTACACATTAATCCAATGCAAATGAACTCAAATCACGATAAGATTTTTAGCGTTGTCCTGCGAAGAGTTGCCGTGCGCAAAGTTGATATCTATTGTGAAAATATGTGGATATGTTTAGGCCTTCTGTGTTCTTTTCTAGCAGTAATAGGTTCTTCAATTGTTAGCAGCGTACTCCTATAATGTATAAATATACATGTGATCACTACTTGAGTTAGCTTTCATGGTTGAGTTTTACATATTGAGTCCATGCCCACATTAGGGTATGTGTTTTAGTTAAACATAGCGGTGAATTCTATATCTGAAGTGTTAATATTTCCAGTGACTGGTTTATTATTGAAATTCATTTATATTAAAGACACTATTTGGCTTCATAAAGAAGTTATTGAAAATGAATTTTTTTCACTATCTTTTGAATTGTCTCTTAAAACTTCAGTGATAGTTGCTTCCTCTTTCTTTAGGGAAAATTTTTTTTTAAATGATAATATCTTTTTTTTTTGCTCGCAAAAAGTTCCAACCACGACCTTTAAATTATGTCATTTTCAACATACAGTGTTTATTAACTTTCTTTGTTTATGAACTTACAGTGATTATCTTACAATGATAAAGATGAATACTGGAGAGCCATGGTAAAGGTCGTTTATCTTACAGTGACAAGCTAACTTTATTTTTTTTATTAAGGCTACTCTATCATCTTATCTTCCCCAACACCATCGTCTTCTCTATTTATACCTTTGTTTTTATATCTATAAAAAAAATTATTTGTTTCACTGACTCTATTTATACCTCTATTGATCTTAGTGGAATTTTTCTATATGTTTTAAAGAGTTCATACCCCAAAGAGGATACATGGGGTTGCTCTGTCAACCTATGTGAGAAGAGATATGGGCAACAAAAAAGGTTGGAGGTCCGATTTGGCAGCAAATAGGATTATTTTTTGGTATTTGCTCCATAGGTCTCATTATGTCTTAATGGGGAGAACTTGATTAACTTTTTAATATTTTAGATTATTATTATTATTATTTTCCCCACGAATTGAGTTGCATATGAAAACAACAATTAAAATTCTTTACAATGTATATGTACACATACCATGTAAAAACTACACGACATCTTGCGCCTTCTAACCAATGATAACATGTTATGAAAGAGCATTAAAAACCCTCAACTTTAAATGAAATTTAACTCCTTTAACTCTATTTTACACATTTTTTAATTTCTATATAGTATGAATGCAATATGTTGCTTTGTTGCTGATACAGATTGGAGCAATGGTCCCTCACGTACATCTCTATTGTTTACACAGAGGGGACAACAGTGATGTCAGGAATAATTTGAATCCTGATGGTGGTTCCCTCATAATTGTAGATCGTTGAGTTGGTAGGACTGTAAATTCGTAATAGAAGTTGATTCAGTTTTTATGGTAACAAGACCGACTGATTATTTATAAACTTTCTTCTTTCTTCATTTATGTTGGGTCATGTGATCAAAATTGTGCACATTTGATTTTATAAATGAAGATCTTTGACGTTTTTATTTTCGATTCATTTCTTTCTGAATAGGGGAGGATGATATCCAGGCCTGAATCATACTCAAAGACAAGCTCCAGGGCCAAAATAGGTTGATCGTTGGAACGATGATTACGGATATTCCTCGGAGAAATGGTTGATACGATCAAAACTAACCAACTACAATATTCTTTTTAAAATTTCATTGTACAAGGTGGATGACTTCGAGACGGTCTTTAAGGCCGGGGATGTAGCTACCTAATAGGTACTCCGGTTATGGACTACTCTAACCATTATAATCTGCTCTATAGTTATTATTAATATTATTATGACTTGGTCTTGAGTTTTCTTGGCCTACAATTGCTCTCAATTCACTTTTTAAAGGTTGAATTTAAACTCTTCTCAAGTCTTTTTACATTCACAACTTGGAAATTTTGATATGGCCTTTAATTTGTTTAGTTTTGGTAAATATGTTATAACTTTCAACTAACTATGGTACGAGTCTTAGTTGTGAGACATCAATATTTGGAAGATACCCTTGGTATGTAATTACAGATCTTGCTATGTAACAATTGTCGATCAAAATCTTCGCACTTGATCTTCACGTAGCATCATATATCTCATACGCCTAATGTGTTGTTAGTTTATTTTTCTAGCCCCTTATATCTAAACACAAATTTCTGATATGAATAGAGAGCTTTAAATTTCAGGTAAAGTACCAAGAAGAAGACAATTTTCCCTTATCTGCCCATGCCAAACAATGTATACATGACCAAAAGCTCACCACCAACTATAGTACATCAAATGTCAGACATATACACATCTTTCTCTCTAATTTATTTCGCAATAGAAAGTTGGAATATTGCGAAAATGTTGAACTTTCTCGAATATGAAAGTGTAAGTGGAGGTAATACATTTGTCATTTGGTGATGTATTATATTTTTGTTTTGATTAAGGGCCTTTTTTATTTCTTTTAATTTTAGGGGTTTTATACACAAAAGTGTATTTCAGGCCTTTTTGAGTGTATTTCAAGCCTTTTTTATTCCAAAACAAATGTTTGTTATTGATTTAAAAATTATTATAATGTACAGGTTGTAATTTTGTAGTTTGCTACCCAACAAACGGTGGTCCTGAACTCCTCTTGACATTGCTATTGCATCATGAGTTGAGGTTCTATAAATGATAGTAGATGTAGTTGTTTCACATCAAACTACTCAACACTGCCAGTGCAATCATATATGTAACCTAATACTGGGTTTGTGGGAGCGAGAATTTGATAAAATTCTCCTTGAGCAGGGGCTGGAACACGGTCTCGAGGCAGACCCGATAGATTTTGGGAAAACACAAGTGTCGTGCAAATTTACAGCATATTCCTTTGGTTTTCTTCAAATAGCTCCAGGGATTGGCGTAATATAAATGGAGTTGGTACTTTTAGGTAGTAAACTGGAGTTAATCAATCTATTAAAGTTTCAATTACGTATAAACTTTTAGTTTGTAACACGTTATATAAAGTTCATGTTTGGGTAATAAATTCTCTTAATTTTTTTGCACTGTCCTATTATATATGAGTAAGAGAACATGATTAAGTGTATATAATAGAACATCTCATCTATTGAGTTTATAGGTCAGGGGCTAGCGTTTATTGTTGTTTTTTATGTTAAGAATTAGATGCAACCATTGTGTCTTTTTGGAAATTTCAACACGTTTTTGTTTTTGTGTGTGCTAATTTAATTTTATATGATCACATATCTTAGTGATTGCTGGTGATTTAAACAAAATGAATTTACATTAGTCAATGGATATCTATTTTTTTCTAATATATGCTGAAATATGTGCATAATGTAAAAATCAATTTTTCACTATAAAATTTAACGGTGGGATCAAAAGTTTATTAGACTTTAAATGGAGTGCGTAGAAATTTATAATTAAAATATATTTATTATTAGGGCGCACATGTGGGGTATTTGTTTTCAGAATGGTTGTTCATGGTGGATTTATTATTGGTTTTGGTGGTTGTAGAGTTGATGGTTCATGGTGGACTTTTCATGTAGTTACAATCACCATTTCTAATCAAATGTCTGAGTACTAAACTTGGTTGTTTAGGCAACCAAACAACCAAATACTCATATAAAATATTATAGTACTCAAATTTGATTTTCTAAGATGATATGTTTCACCCTCACTTCATATCAAATATCCATATAAAATGTCATGTCTGAAAAATCATTTCATGTAAGAAAATCACGTTTGAGAGAGTTTTCAAAATCATTTCATATAAGAAAATCAGTTTTGAGTACTAAACTTGGTTGTTTGGATGGTTGTAGGCATGCGAGTTGGAGTCATGACGCGCACAACTTTGGAAATTATGACTAATTTTTTTTAAATTACACTTTGTATTGTTGGGGAATGGAATTTTTTTCATTTTACAATTACGTACTTTGAAAATTTTTGTTGTTTTACGATTACGTACTTTGGAAATTTTCGATATGCCTTCAGGCACAGGCATACACTAGTGTGTGTGTGTATATATATACACACACACACACGGGTATACCCGTGCCTGAAGGCACGACATTAAATTTCAAAAGTGTATGTCGTTGATAATACCGTACGTCGTATTTAGTCAGAACAAATAAATAATTTTTGAAAGATATTTACATACATACATACAATGTGTTTATATACATACATACACCATGGTACGAAAGAATTTCATGTGTTAATATGACTATTCATTGTGTTTAATAAAAAAATAATCAAACAATACTAATAATCCATCATGGAACTCATAATAATTGTTAATTATTGTATAACACAAATATTTGTAAATTGGTTCAATCCGAAACATACTTTATACTTGATAAAAATAAAACATTAAGAGTACTACATGATCTAACAAACTAAGTAGACCATAGAAATTATGTTGTCTACAATTTTTTCTGATCAAAACAGATTACCTTAGAAATTATGATGTCTACATGATCTGTTTTGATACTCATTTTGATGCTCATTTTTATATTCGTCTACATGTCTAGATTGTGTCTACATGATCAAAACAGATTACAATAAAATTATTTTGTCTACATGATCAAAACAAATTGAAGTTCCAACTTTAAAAAAATTTAAGAGTACTACGATCACTCATGTTGTCTTCCTCAAGGCTTAACAATGCCTTTTGTCGAGCTTTGGCAACACAAATTGAATTACGTTTTTGTCTTGTTTAACTAAATGCTAAACTTGTTGCACAACTGTAGAGAAACATCATAACAGTTTATTGACTACACCTACAGCACATATAAGAACAAAAACATAACAGTCGAACATAACAGTTAGGGATTCATTGAGAACATAAAAGTTAGGGAACATAATAGTTTACACTACAGTAGTATAACAGTTAGGGACATGAGAACATAATAGTTAAGGAACATAACAGCATAACAGTTTACACTACAATAGTTTGATAGTTTGGTAATATCTCATTTTAAAGTGATTCATTGAAATTTTGATCAAACATAACAGTTAGGGACATGAGAACATAACACAAACAACTCATAAATTACACTACAACATTAAAAGCTTCGTATTATTCCCTTTGAGTACTACGACATTAAAAGCTTCATGTTACACTACCGCATTAAAATCTTCATGTTATTCCCTTTGAGGACTTCCTAAAATTATAGAACAATTACTAAATTTAATCTTTTTCTCTTATACTACACTCAAATCCATAAAAATTTAAATTTAATACCAATTCCTTATGACTCAAAATGTTTACTCAAACACTCGGCCAATAAATAAACAACAATAGTGGCCCCAAAACAAAAATACTCATTCCCATGTGCCCTTGTGGACCATATGACTGTCTTGTCTTTACAGCAGCATAAGAAATTAAAGGAATACAATGAATAAAACACACTACCAAATATCAAAATAAACAAAATCGTTATGAATGATAGGAGGGAAAACATGGACAACGCTTAATGAAATTTATATTGCATAACTAAATCAATTTCCATAATAAATATGATGATTTGAAAGTAATAAAAAAAGGTAAAAATATAAAAAAATTGTAGCATAACAATGTTTAAACGTAAGAATAAAGTAATACCCACTAAGAAATTGTAGCATAACAATGGGCACTAAAACTAAAAATGTAGAAGTCACTACCGGGAAAAGATGCCTTAGGATGAATGTTGGAGCTCAATCCAGGATAAAGCAAAAATTCACTGAAAAAAATAGATTCGATATAATACCGATAGTGACTTCTACTTTTTTTCAGCAAATTCACGATATAGCATCCACTGAAAAAAAACAGATTGTATAACGTGATATACAATCGTGATATGTACCTGCATCCACGATATATCAGATTGTATACACATGATATATTAGCTTATATATACACGATATATTAGATTGTATATTCACTGATATAGGTGTATATACAATCGTGATATATGCCTGCATCCATCTGATATACACGATTGTATATTCTTTGATATAGAAACTCAGAATTTCAAACTCATAATCTAGGTGTATATACAATCGTGATATATACATGCATCCACGATATACAATCTGATAAACGATTGTATATTCACTGATATACAATCTGATATATATTGTATATCATAATATAGCATCCACTGAAAAAATAGATTGGTACTGATATACAATCTGTTATTTCAATTTCATTTTTCACTGAAAAAACTCACTACAGGGATGCCTATAAAAATTCACTAAAAAACAATAAGTTAAGGGGATAGAGTAAAAGAGATGCGCTTTTAAAATTGTTTAGTACCTTAGGATGAATGTTGGAGCTCAATCCAGAGATGAGATATCAGAAGGAAGGTTTAAAGAAGATTGTATATCAATAACAATGTATAACATGTGAAAAATCCATGATATAATACCCAAACAGTCTGTATATCAGCTCAGGATCAAAATAAGCAAACCATAAAAAAAATCATACTACATGTAGCATACCATGTTTACTGAAATATAATTGACGTAGATGTTGATAGAATCCACAAAAAAAAGCTATAGATAAATGTAGCATACCATGTTTTTTCTGAAACACTCTTTTGTCTACTCTACTACTGGTGCCTTAGCCGAAATATCCTTATGGTACCTATGGTGATTAATGCTGCCACTCCTCCCACACTTAAGCAACAACGGGAGACTAATATTCATAATTCCAAAAGGCTAGGATTACATGCATAGAAACTCCCACAAATGCCACTGGAAACGATCTGGTAAATGCAGTCACCCACTGTACGGTCATTACTCACACACTGCCTTTTCGCAATCCTGGCTCATGAGCTGATCAGGCAATTGGGCTCCGCTACCTGCTGCTGCACTTTTGTCCATATATGCTACACCAAAACCACACCCAAACTAAGATGCACATAGGGTAAGAAGGCAGCATTAAAATAATAAAATACCTGAACATAGAGAAATGAATAACATAAGAGTTTGGAAAACTTCTTTGCAATGCCTGCAATTTGATCTCCTAAGAACTGATATGCAAATATTTTCATTATTTTTTTTCAAAAGGGTAGATATTTATGCATACATATTTGAGATATCGTGATTTCTTAGAGTACGCCACTAATACAGACTCACCCCCCGAAATCCGAGACCCAAAGAAATTTTAGAATTATGATACTATATATACATAACTCAAAACATTTACACAGAAAATGTTAATCAAACATCGGAGTCTTCAAATTCTTAAGTATAGCTACTCAAATATCTTTATCAAAGATAGGTCATTCAATATTTTCTTAATTGCCTCATCATCGTGGCCACGTCCTCTCGACATGATAGATGGGACCATAGAAAATATATTCCTCCACAGTTCCAGGGCAAAGATATCCCAAAACACAAAGCTCAAATTCTACCAATTGGTAACGACTCAAGATTTCTAGAACTTGCCTAATAGCATCGGGATTTTTATAGCTACTTAAGATCTTCAAATATTACAACGACTTCTCAAATACTTGAGAAACTTGATTCATTGGATCCTCAAACATCTGCTGAAGTTGTACTTCTGTTCAAGAATTAAGGCAACCTCACCATTGATTAAACACCCAGACTACAATGAGAAATAGCCCTACTAATCGATCTCCAATTCTGAGTTTAAGTGAGAATTTCAAGCTTGGTTTTCCCATATTTCGAAGTTGGAGATGGGCTCAATGTGATGGCCTCTATTGGAGATCGATTAGTAGGGGTTATTTCAGATAAAATAAAATAAAAAAATTGACATAGCAAAAAACAAAATAGTAATGAAAAGTAAATAAAATCTAAAGTTCAATATTACCTTAACAATATATCAAACACCATGAGACCAAAACTTTTGAATGAACACTGAAACAAATAAGAGGAGAAGTACATATTCATATTGACATCCAACTTTATCCCTAATGCACATCTATTGACAGAAGCTATTGTTTTTACACTATTTATCCCTAAAACAAATAAGAGGAGAAGTATATATTCACAAATAGACTATGAATATTCAAATTAATTCTAATATGGCACTCCAATAAAACCTATGATAAATCAAGTGCAAAAATTTACCTAAGAGATCTAGACCCAATAGGATAAATCAAGTGCAAAAATTTACACATCTTCAGACTACTGTGCAATTTTCAAACTTTGAACTTCAAAGGTGTGAAAAAAATACAAAATACCAAATGTAAAGATCTAACAAAAAATATACCAAATGTACAGAACTATAATGAAAAATAACACTGATCCAACATCTCAAAGAAAAAAATACACATTTCAGATCTATGGTTGGATGAAAACCATATTTCAAATCCTTTTTTGAGTTACCTATAGGACGAAAACAATAAATTCAGATCTCGACGAATTTTGTAGTAGTGGCCGACAACTGGGAGAAGAGAGAAGGTGGGGTACGACGAAGAGGAGGGGTTGCGGCAGCGAGGAGGAGGAGGCAGAGGATTAGTGAGAGATAATGAGAGGTGAGGTTTGTGAAAATCGGGAGAGAGGATATGAGAAGGAGGGTTTGGGTGACTTTTGTGTGGTTGGAGAGTATTGGAGAGAGTTTGGTTTAGGTAGATTTACTAATTTACCCCCATTTTGAATTTTGAAGTAAGGGGGCAAATAAATTAGAGTGTGTCAAAAGAGGAGGAATTCAAAATTTAAGGGGCAAATGAGGAAATGCAGGAAAAAATTAATTCGATGACATCATGTGCCAAACTTGTGGCATGCATAAGTTTCCTACTTTATTATATATATATATATATATATATATATATATATATATATATAAAATAAGTTACAATGGAGTTTTCACTATTCATAAGTTTGGAGGACACTTTGTGGTTCAGATTGAAGCCACCTAGGCTATAAATGGAGGGTTGAGATTAAGAGTTTTCCTACAATACCTTTTTTACCCCTCAAATTTTTGGTTCCCCCTCTTTTGTTACATTCCAAATTTACATTTTAATTCAAAATTAGGGGTATTTTGGTGAAAATGACAATGCTTCTCTACTTCTCTCCCGCTCACACAAATCATTTATCTAATTTCTCCCATTCATTTCACTCTAGCCAACCCTACCTCACTCATCCCTTCAGCTCCCCTACTCCTTGCTTCCGCCCCCTCTCCTACTACCGCTCCCTCTCCTCGATGCCGCCTTTCATTCCACTGTCACAGTGACCCGCTACCAACCTCACCTCCAGCCTCTTATCCCCACTACCGTTAGGTACAAATTAGGGGGTTTGATTTAGGTTTCAAATGGTGGATTTTTAATGTTTAGTTTTATAGATCTAAATAGAAGATTTCAATGTTTTTTGGGGGGGGCGCGGGGGGGGGGGGGGGGGGTGGGGGGGTTAGTAATGGTTAAATCATTCAATCTGGGAGATTGTATTGTTTTGCAGAGTTTGTAGACCGATGTTTAATCGATGTGTATTGTTTTCCAGAGTTTGTAGATCTTGGAGATTGCCTAACTTTGATTCAAATCAGGTATGCTATGTTTTTTTAGTATTTGTAATATGATATGTGCTTTCAAATGTGGTACTATGGTGGGGTTTGTGAGAATAAGATTTAAATTTTTTTTTCTTTATGTACATATGATTTTTTTAAGGATGATTTTTTTAACTTCGATTACAATGCCACATACATAGTTGTTGAAGTGTAAGAGTGCATGTGAACCGGTGGTGGGTGATAGATTTTAAGCTTCATTAATTTTCATTCCTAAATGGGTATTTTACTTTTCTTAATTTTTTACTCTTTATTTTTTAATAATTTTTGGGTGGATTTATTTACATCTATCCAACTTCTAGATTGTTTTTAGTGAAATAATGTAGTTTTATATTGAAATCCGAAGACATAATTTAATTCAAAGGACATCGCACTGATATGGGAGACATAAGTTTCATTTATTCTATTATTCTTCTATCTGTTTGAATAAGTTTGATTCATTATAAAGTGACAATAAATGCACATGATTTGTTGGTATGCATATATATAATTTAATAGTAGAATGGAGAGAGAGTGTAGAACTTTAAACTATGTTATGAGTGTTCGAGTACCACATGACCTGATTCAAAATGACATATATATGATGAGCTAACCTATACAAATTGGGATGTGATGTCGTTAGAGGGGGATGAAGAGCAAGAGGTATTAGTTTCCTATATTTTGTATCTTTCATTATTTTTCTGGACCATGTTGTAAACTTCTCGGTTTAGTTGTAAAATTATAATGTTAGCTATGAATTTGAGTCTCTTTAATATCCTTGAAGCATGGTTTTAAATATTGGTTGATACCATTACGTATTGTCAATTCTTAATGGTTGAGGTTAATGTTCATTTTTTTACATTTTCACAAATCTCTTGCAGGGTTAAGCTTCGGAATGGGATTTGCTAAGAGAGTTCACTCATCTCATGAATTGACTTGGGGACTTTTCAAGAGAGGTCACAAATCTTCAAGGTTTGATACTTTTTTGTAGCTATTTGGTTTGGATGTATAATTTATTCTCTCTTTGTGATTCACATTTGACAAATATTGTGTTCATTTTTACATATGGTATGTTGAAACTATTTTTTGGGCTTTGGGTTTTATTTTTAATTCTAATTTATATGGCTACGGGTATTAAAATGTCTGGTGATGCAGCAGCTCAATCTCAATCTGTACCAAACAGTGATTCGAAATCTGATTTCCAAATGCAAGATATAGCGAAAATGTTATCCAACCTCAAGCTCAATACCATGGCCAAAGAGTTTATCCTTCCTCATATTCCCATGGTCGCAATCTCAGTCACCCTCAATTGTTGCTCGCCAATAACCCAAGGAGAAGAAATAATTTTAACTAGGGAAGGAGGCGGTTGAATGGGAAAGAGTTTAGAGCTCAAAGAGATGACAATATTAGATGAATGGTGTATGTTCCTGATATCGATTATGATGTCATTGAAGATCAACTTGCCACCTTATTTCGTGGATATGGCCAAGTTGTTGATTGTCGAGTTTGTGGTGATTCCCACTCACGCCTTCACTTTGTATATGTAAAGTTTGCTGATGAGTACTCTGCAACATCAACTCTTAACGTTTGTGGGACATTGCTCGGTTTGTCTCCAGTAAGGTTCTTACCTGTATTTATTTACAAGCGTGATAATAACTGTGTGATATGAACACAAACATGATTAAGATTAGTAAAAAATATGTAATTTGTATTTATAACTACTATCATTTGTTATGCACTTCCTGTCACAAGTTGTAATACGTTGTTATTTACTTCCTATCAAAATTTGTTCACCTATTGGTATAGAATAATTATTAAATAGAAATAGGATTATTTGTAACTCGTGTCATGTGGTGATTGCAGATTCTACACAGGGTGCCTGGGGATGAAGTTGTTGCGAAAATGTGAAATGAAGAATTCAGCTGCCAATCAAAATCCCTATCATGGACAGAAGTAGCTGTATCAAAAGTTTTCATTTGGCCGTATCAAAAGTTAATTAGAATTTGGTAAGCCCCACGTATCCATTTTTTTTACTGTTACGTTCATTTGGTTCATCATTCATTAAAATATTTCTTCAGGCTACTAATAAATGTTTGAAAATTCATGTGCTAGAATAATATAAGTGGATCGAGAATATTCAACCGATATTTGCTCTGTTTCAGGTCCCTAAGCCATGTGCGCAGTGAATGAATCAATAGTAGTTGGTGTTTGAATTTTGAACAGGGCACCTAATTTCAAGAATCGGCGAAAGTTATCGACCAGCTAAGACGATTAACATAGAATGCTTTGAAGCGATAAATGGTATAATTTTTCACGGAACAGGTATAGATGTCAAAATAACAACATAAGATAGGTATCGACATATTTGCGTCTCTTTGAGTTGGGTAACTATTTTAATTTATCTTCTTTTCTGCATTTAGTTGTTGACTTCACATCTTAAATTAGAAAGTTGATGTTAGATTTTTTTTAAATATGACATTTCTTCTTTTATTAATTTTTGCATAATGGGTTTGAATTCGGAAGAGGCTCCAATTTCTTTAAGTCATACTGTTTGGCAACGTTGTTTGGCAATGTTGTAGATCTAAACGGTTAAAGTTTGGTGTATAATTTTTTGTCATTGTTGTGTTTGATTTTTAAGAGTTTTAAGATTTATTTGTTTGATTTTGATTTTGTAGATATCAAGGATTTATTATCACGTTTTTTTTGGTTGGGGGGTTGATAGATGGTTCCTCTACGATGTGCATATTTGTTTGCACATTTGATTGCACCACTTTACGTCTATATTTCGTGTGTGATTTAGGTGAGATGGATTCGATTGGTATACGTGGATTTTGACACAATTCTTAGGACTATCGTGTCTGAAAATCATGATTAATGAATGTGGTTTCTTCAATTTCCACCAAAATAATTTCTTCATAGCTCTCATAGAGTTTGAGTTTATTGATACTGAATCTATTATTTTACGTGTCTTTAAGTTATGTCTACAGGTTGGTCATGCCCATGAAAGAAAAGATACAAGGGAATGACTCTATAGGTATTATTTTATGTGTATCTTTTGGTTTCCTCGGTTTTTCTTTCTTCTGTGCATTTTAACACTAATGATGTCTTTTTTGTTTCGTTCTGTTTTTTATATTCAGATCTCCTTCATATGTTTGTTATTATTAAGCATACTAGGTTGGCTGTTTTGATATGCTACTACCGAGTCAAAAAATTAGCTGAGGTACTTGATTGCTTAAGATATGGAGGAACATAGAGCCTCTACCACTATTGATTGCTTAGGATATTTTTATTTTATTTATTTTTATTATGAGCAATTGCATAACCTCTACCACTGCGGTTCCATGATAGTTAAAATTAAGTAATTGATATATCTTTTATGTTAGAGCTATATCTTTTATGTTCATACAGTGTATATTGTTGCAATTTAATCGGAGCATCATACAATGTTAGTACACTGTATGTTAGTACACTGTATGTTGTTGCGAATATACAAAGTACGAACATATTAGTCGTGGTTTGCGACACTATTAGGTATAGTACTATGGAAATTACATATTCAAATTCGGGGTTAAACCAGAAGATTAGGCATACATCTGACTGTGACCCTTATTAATTACATACTCGATATATCTTATTTTTTGGTGTTTGACGTTCAATTTATGTATCTTCCAAGTTTTAGGTGGCCCCCAACTTCATGGTATCTCAGCGTTCCAACTTTTAGAACTGGCTATGCACATTTAAGTTCATATAAAAGATGCATAAGATCTTAGTTCATATCAGAGGCCTTGACATTATATGATAATTTGTCTCACATGGCTATGCACACTTTCATGGACTATTACTTTTATCATATGTATTGTGACTTGAAGGCACACTTTTACTTCCATTGGCACAACACTATCAAATGTTGTTTTGATGTCTATGAGGATGATGTGGCCACTGGGAGTCCGAACTGGAATGATTCTATTCAATCAGATTCCGAACAGCAGAGTCAAATACAGTCATCACTAAAAACTGAGGAACGAGGAGTTGGAAGAGATGATGATGAGACTCTGCAACAAATTAGCTCCTTAGCACGATCTGCTATTCATGTGCATAAGATGTTTTTGAGTGGTTTTCTGCTACAAGACAATGTTGTTTCTCCTAAAAAGTTCATTGGTGATGGGGATATGGATAATTTGCAATCAAGATATCAACAGGTATGTGTTTAACTGACACTTGAAGTTGGATATCTAACAAAATTAAGCATGGCAAAGACCATGTCTACCAAACAGGTATGCAAGAATTTACCTTTCCTCCTTTTGATGTTATTTTCCTCATATTATCATAAATATAACTTATTATTTATTGGGTTTTGTGTAATATTGATCATGATAGTTCATTTACATTTTTCAATTCTTAGATTGTAATTGTTTTGATAGTTCATTTACTCATTATTTATTGGGTTGGTTGCAATTTTTAGATTGTAATTGGGATTTGTAATTGTTCTGATAGTTCATTTACATTTTTCAAGGCTAATTTTTATGTTTCTCTTCAAATCCTAGGGAATGATGAATGCGTGTGGGGGCATGGAATATGAGGTAATATGAATACTTTTTTTATTTCACTATCTCATTTATTACTTATTATCTTTTTACTTCCCTTATTTTGCAATCTTGATAAGTGTTTCAAAGGAGGTTAATGAGATATTGACAATCATAGACCTTTTTTGATTAATTGAATCATTTTGGTGAACGTTGGATATTGTAAGAGTTTCCATGATTCTTAAGTTGCTTTTTATCGCTTGCAGCCTTATTAGGTGATTCAACATCAAGGACACTTTAATATTTCTAAAATGTGTCTGTAAAATTCAAGATGTGATGATGAAGCAGCTATAGATCCAAAAACCAGTTGAAATTAAACACAGACAAGAACTTAAAAGAATTGAACAGTTCCTTTGCCAACATTGTCAAGTTTTGTGACTATCACATCGACAGAAACCTAAGAAACAAGGAAGTGAATATTTTTGGATTTCTGTTTTGGTATGAATTTTTTTGTAAATAGAAGCATGTGTTATTTAAATGGTATTTTGTGGTAGTTGATCACCGTTTTTACTTTTTTCAAGTTTTATAATTCATTTCAGTTTACAAGGTTCTAAAGACTAAATTAGCATTGCATTTAATTTTTTTATGAAGTTGAACAGTTATACAAGAATCTTATGAAACAGTATGATTTCTATTTTGGTTGGCGACGTAGTTTCACCATAAATGTAATGAGCACGTTCTCTATTTTAAAAAATTATAGTCGTGCCTTTAGGTGATATAGTTTATCTAAGGTCCATGAGTGACTATTTATTTGATTGTTGAAGTGTTTTTTATACCTTAAACAGGTGGATAGTCCTATAAATAAAGGAATTATTGCCCATTTTTTCAGAAATTTAACTTATTTGTATTGAAATTAAACTAGGTCTACCGTTATTTTGTTGTGATTATGTTAGCGTTCCCGAATATCATCGTGCCTTTAGGAATGGGCATACCCTAGAGTGTGTGTGTGTGTGTGTGTGTGTGTGTGTGTGTGTGTATATATATATATATATATATAGAGAGAGAGAGAGAGAGAGAGAGAGAGGAAGGCTCACCTACATCATGCACTATACATCACACCTAATTCTAGGCCCTAGAAAACTTTTTTTTTCAAATTTTATATTTTTTCCTTGAAATTAATCTTCCAATCAACCCATATGCAAAAAATTAGGTCAAAATACATTTTGTAGCTATTTTTAAAAAATTCACAAAAAACTGGTGGCGCAGACCCTTAAAAACAACATATATTTTGACCTAATTTTTTGCATATGGGTAGATTGGAAGGTTAATTGCATGGGGAAAATATAAAATTTGAAAAAAAAAATGTTTTTTAGGGCTTAGAATTAGGCGTGATGCATGGGTGATGTATAGAGCATGATGTAGGTGAGCCTCCCCCCTATATATATATATATATATATATAGAGAGAGAGAGAGAGAGAGACAGACAGACTCGTGTGCACACTAAGTTTTAACACGTGCTGGCGCACACCCACTTTTTTAAAATATTAAAAAAAATTGAGTTGATTTTTTTATGTGATATTTAAACATTCAACTGAACTATAGAAAAAAATGTTTTTTGCTATTTTTAAAAAATCGGTCAAACTTTCGCAGCTTTTAAAGTGCTTAAAAGCAGCAAAAGAAGTTGTTATGGGCTGAATTGTTTTATATGGTTTCTTTGAAATGTTTAAATGTCACATAAAAAAATCAACTCAAATATATTTTTTTTTTTATTTAAAACAAATAATGTGCTCTCTCTCTCTCTCTCTCTCTCTCTCTCTATATATATATATATATATATATATATATATATATATATATATATAATAAAGCAGAAGGGTTTTTTTTGTCTATGCCAACTGATGGCTGAGATGAAATCTTTGGGGTTTATATCTTATGTTTGTCAAAACTAACTCACCGCTGAGATTAAATGTGAGGAGTGACTACGGTGAGGTGTATAACATAGTAACCCTCTCTCGATTTATTATGGGTATTGTGCTACCTCCAGCGTCCAACCCGTCACATTATGAACCTCTACCTCGAGCCTCACACCCATACCCACAATAACACTCTCTCAATCTCTTAAGGTAAACGATTCAACCCTCTTTGATCGCAACTGGTGGTTGATATTTATCTGTACAACTTTTGGTCTTTTCCCGAGAATCAACACAAGGCTCGAGATGAAGTTGGGACACGATGTAATATTGTCCATCAAGTAATTTTAAACCATTTCACAACCTCTATCCATCATCACAATTCTTAATCAAATCTAGAAAATCCCACCTCTCTCTCTCCGTCTCTCTCTCTCTCTCTCTCTCTCTCTCTCATTTCCCTTCCTCATCTCACGTATCTTTCGTTTTCAACCCAAAGACCCAACCGAATTCACCTTTGTTCTTACTCCGACCTACCATGGATAACAGATCTGGAACTACCATCAGGAAACCATCGTCGCCACCATGGACTTTTCACCACCAGATCTAGATGTACATTTTTTTCTTTTGATTATCTTTTTTTTCTTCTTCATAAGCTGCCATGGATAACAGATGTGGAACCACCATCAGGAAATGGATATTCGTCTTTGCTTTAATTGTCAAATGGTAACATCCATTGTCTGTTTAATTGATTGTTTTTTGAATTTTGCTCAAACGTTCTTCATAAATTGGCGCAGCAAAATCAAGTAAGTTTTGGGGTTTTTTAGTTTCTCTCTCTCTCTATTTCCTTCATTTTCAGATCTTGAATTTTCAAGGCATTTTAAGATATCGTATGTACATGTATTTTTGTTTTCAGATCTTGAATTTTTGGGGCTTTTGGATTTTCAGATCTTGGATTTACGGTATACGTCCCTCTCCACTATTACCTTATCTCTTCCCCCTTCATCGAATTTACAGGGGTAATTTATTCTCTCTCATTCTGAAATATTTTTTGTTTTTTCCATTTGTTTATTTCTGTTGCTTACCGGTTTTGACAACTAAAAAATTGGCTATATCTGTTCCGACGGCTAAATCGATGGGAGGATGTCTGTGTGATTGTTCTAATATTACTACCTTTTCTTAGTTGTATTCTTCTTTGGCGTGGATTGATTTATTTTTGGGTTTGATTCTGAATCATATATTGTGTTGATGAAAGCCAGCTGAGAGATGATTCTCCCTATCCTCTATTGTGATGACTAAACCCAGCAGAAAGCAACACAGATGAGAGAATCCTATGTTGGTGTTGACGCACAAAAACATTTGGTTTGATTTAGTTTTGGGTAAGTTATCTTTCTAATTTCTTATGTTTCTAATTTTTTTTGCATAAAAATGGAAATTTTAGCATTTTTTTTTTCTGGGTTTGGAGCCTGAGTTTTTGGGATCTGAGTTTTTCTTCTTCTTAATTTCTTATGAAGTAAATGGTTTAAAGGTAAAAAAATTGTGATAAGGGTGTTTTCATTAATGCTTCATGTGTGTCATTTTTTTTATTACTTTTGAATGGATTATTTTGGGTGTACTGAACATGGTGGTGGATACCTTTTTTTCAGTTTCTTATTTTGTCTCCTAATTTAATTGAGATTGGGGCTTATAAAAGTGCGAAAAAATAATATTGAAAACAACGATCTGCGGCAGATTCAAAATGTGAAATGGTTTTGGTTTGTTTTGCAGAAATTTGTTGCCCATTTTTTTATAATTTAATCCTGATGATAATTATTTTTAAATTTTCGTTTTGAGAGTTTTTTCTTAAATTTTTTTATTTCAATTTCCTTGAACACCCGTATATTCACTTCTGCTGAGAGTTTTACACACCCGTACCCTTAAGCCTTGCTTTGTTTAAAGTTTCGAAGGTGGCAGGTAGTACATAACT
Source organism: Sambucus nigra (assembly GCA_949130495.1). Classification (NCBI taxonomy): domain Eukaryota; kingdom Viridiplantae; phylum Streptophyta; class Magnoliopsida; order Dipsacales; family Adoxaceae; genus Sambucus; species Sambucus nigra. The sequence goes on along the minus strand of OX422218.1, from coordinate 237,805,434 downwards.
CTAATAGCTAGCACTTAACCTTTTCAAATCATGGTAACCTTTAACAGGTACTAATTGTTTTAGCACGGCATTTATTGACCAAATCTGTAGATTACTGGTGAGATTGTGTATGGGTTTAAAAGTGTACAATGTATAATTTGGATTTGACATGAACAGTATACAATACATGTATTCAGATGTAGTTTTTATGTAACCTAATAATGTGTTTATATTAGGAATGCCTCCTAATATATATTGGCTGTGGATGGTTACATTTATATTAATTTTTAATTGGGTTCGAGTATGGTTGGGTTGGGCGTATACATATTGGGTATTTATATTGATTTTTTTTATTAAAATGGACGTGAATAAAAAAAATTGGTTCTTTATTTATTTTATAAAAAGTTGACGTTAGTTGTATTAAAAACAGACCATACATAATTTTTGTACCCCCTTTGCATTTATAATAATCACAAAATTTTGATCTACTTAAAATACTCTCTTACAACGCTAACACAAGTCCAAATATTTTGAGGAATATGAAATTACTAAAATATTTTTACCGTGCCATTAAAAAAACTAATAAATTACTAAAATAGTTTAAAACTCTATAGTTGAAGAAAAATATTTCATAACTAATGTACAATTTATATTTCGTAAGATTGTTTTTTAAATCTAAAACCCCCTTTTTAAAACAAATTTGTCATTTAAAAAAAATATAAAAACTTTTATTTAAAAGACGTACAATATTGTAAAAGATTTTTAATATGGAGGGCCCAATGAGGCTTTACTACAGTAGATAATAAGAATTTTTGTTGTTTTATTGTGATAGATAAAGGGAGAACTGTCCTTTAAAAATATATATCTATAAACGTGTGAACAGGTATAATAATTTGGGCCAAGGATCACAAAAAAAATTGTATTTATAAAAAAAATTATGTTGATAGTTATAAACAAATGTATATGAGGCATATGTAGTACATAGGCGTGTAAGAGACCAAAGGAAATTACGAGAAGTTTGACGAATAATTGTCGAAGGCATTGGATTGTTTTAAGCATAGGGGTTACATGCACGGGGGCATATGATAGTCAATTTGTTTATTCATATTTTCATAGTTGTTACGCGGCTCGAGAAAGAGAGACATGCAAAAGGGTAACTCACAACTTCAATGAAGTTTATAAAATTTGGTTCGGTAAAGTTTGAATGTTATAATAAAAAAAATACTAAATGCAAATCTAAATTAGGTGTTCCTAACACACGAATGCACCGTATTAAAATTGTAATCATGTCGCAAGTGTACTATGGGATGACCAGAAGTATTTATATTTGTATTATTGGCGACAAAGGAAATTTATTATCGTCGTGTCCAAAATATCACGGGAATAAATTTATCGCCGTGCCATCGGCACGGGTACACCCTAGTATATATATATATATATATATATATATATATATATATACAATAATCAGATACATATAGATCTGACTGAAAAATCAAATAAACCATAATCAAGTAGAAACGGAAGACTTACATAAACGAACAAAATCATGTGACTCACTAACTGCGAATAAGAGAGAGACAAAAACCCTAATGAAAAAATATGTAATGATCTTTCAATCTGTGAACAGCAAATAAACAAACAAATTTAAATTTAAAACCCTAATGAAAGAAATCGAAGATTAATTAAAAACCCAATTGAACAAAAATTGCGATTCCCACCTTGCCTTCAAAAAGGTTTGCTGAGATTCCAACCTCTAAACTCTATGGTTGTTTTGACACCCTAATGAAAGAAATAGACGACTCATTTAAAACCCAAATGAAAAAATTTGGAATCCAACCTTTCATTCGAGGTTTGTTGCGATTCCAACATTTAAAGCTCCATGGTTATTTTGAAAAATGCGAAGGTTTATTTTTTGGGGGCGGCAGTAACAAGAAGCGAAAAAACAAGAGCCAAATTCATTTTAACCTTTCTCGTTCCAACACGTGGGTATCATGTGCATTTTGTGAGAAAAAATAATTTTATAATGATTTTCAACACCTACAAAGTTTATAAGTGTTCAAAACCGTTTTGATGTTCTAAACCGTTATAAATGTAGGTCACAAGAAAGCCATTTTGGTATAGTGTGAAGTCGTAGTAAACTGCAAAGATCCTAAAAGACTCTAAAATGTGATGCTCTGATACCATCTGTGACACTCCACATATTAAAGTAATGAGTGACCAGCCCCTACTAATAAAAAATAGGAGTCTCATATGGCTAATTCATATCTTCACTATCGAAGTTAAATTAACGACTAACCACCTATTAGTTTAACAAGATATGCCACATTTTAGTCTTGAATTCATCATACCAGATAAAACCATTCAACATAAACCCATGCAGTAGCTATATAATCAATCACATTAATAAAGAATCTAAATATGGAAACAAATTAAAACCAAATACCGAATAAACCATCGGTTACAAAAATCCAATACAATCATCTGAACTAAATTAAATAAAAATGAAAATAAATAAGTTTGAAAACGGGACATGTCCAATTGATAACTGAAGAGAGATCCTAATCTATGATAGAAATAATGGAAGAGTGTACTCCAAATCCTGCAAACTACCACACCAGCTTCAGCTACATGATCCCTGAAAGAAGAGTCATCCTTGTCATCCCTGTGGCCAGACACCTAAAAGTTTTTTGAAAAATATTTGACACGGGTCAGAGCCCAAAACCTTTGAAAATATTTAGCAAGTGTATAAATTGCAATAATGAATGTGCCAAGAAGTTTTTCATATTTAAATCGACAGTGCACTCGCATGAGATAATTCTTGTCCCTCATCTAATGTGCGCACTTAACATATACTATTAACCCTCCTAGTTATGCTACCCCATCTAACTAGACTTGTCCCTAATACCTATGCTACACTACCCTGACCCAATTATAATATCTACCTTTAGTCTATTAATTAGTTTTCACAACCCCTTAATTAATATCTCATTAAATTATGACAATTTAATATATAACTTTTTTTGAGTTATTTAATTCTACAATCACATTTAATATTTATTACTTTATTTCCAATAGTTGTCATAAGTTATTTGAACTGTATCCACTTACTATTAGCCCGTATATTTGTCTATACTAAAATATACCAAAAAATATACTATAACAAACAAACATATGTCTCATATAGCTGTCATCCCTCAGAGTAATAACTTCATGGATGTGGGTCTTTACAATGATATCATTATCCAAGGCATGTTCACATCATCCTGGTTACTAAAGGTCAGACTCTCACATCGACTCAATAAAATCCTAAACGTATTGGAGGCAGTCATAGTCTTTCAATAATGAACGGTAACTATACACATAATTACCTGACTACGAATATAAATCACACAAACATCAACATGACGCTATGACCTGGGGTCGACACTTAACTTATTGTGATTCGCCAGGGAAGATCACCTACATCGCACAACCTCCATTGATAGCACTAGAGGGGTATGATCCAAATAAATATCACAAACGCAAATATTACTAACAATATATATATATATATATATATATATACTGTAGCTACCCGCATAAGTAAATAATCATAAAGTCCGGCTACTACGTGCCTATCTCCTAAAACACTAGCCTAGTTATTCTGAGTTCATAAATTAAATATTACATGTGTTCTTAATCCTAAACTCCCCTCTTACCTCACTCCATACCTCCTCATATTTAATTCTCATCTAAAATAAATTTCCCAAAGTCCTATTTCCATTAATGAATCTCGTAAAATTTCTCAGACTCCCAATTTATTCATATAACAATAAAATAAAAGAACCAAAAATGGTAAGGGAATAGAATTGGTTTGACCATGGGTCGAACTGAGTCGCCCCTGGAAATCTGACACGGACCTGTTACAAATTATACGAGTTTTTCCCATTTTTTTCATTCCAAAGTGTTTTTAATCTTTAACGCAAGATAAAATATACTGACCTCATCAACTATTAACATCAATATACGTATCATTTATCCTGAATTCATCAAAACTAGATTAATTTATGTGATTTACATCATTCTTTATCCAACAACACTTATGTCACAATTTATAATAAAAATCCAAATTTCATGATCAATTTTTCATCTTTTCAATTCAAGATAGTGTCTTCCCAGTCAAGATCCATATATCTAACACTTATTCATGGTTTTATCTAATCATTAATAATTTTCATCGAACAAGATCATACGTACGCGGTCACATTTATCGTTTTAAAATCCCATTTGTTTTTCATATGAATCCCACCCCCAAAATTGGTTTATTTGTCTACCTCTTTTGATATGGATCATAATACTCAACATATATAATTCATGTTTACACACTTGCCCTTTAATTTAGGATAGACGTAGATCCTTTTCTTTGTAGGGAGGATCACGTCAAGAACTCCAATGATTTGCCTCCAAATCAAGCCTCCTTCAATCTCCACTTTTTTTTTCATCCTCTTTTCTCTCCAAAAGAACTCTCTAAGGTTTTGAATGTAAAGTGGATGCCTCCTAGCCCTAATCTGTTATTTAAACCTCTTAAACCCGAATTTATGTTAACCCCTTAATATAAAATGACTTAAATGTCCCCGAATGGGCCCCTACTAATCTAAAAGACTTTCGGTAAGCAATATCTACCATCAGGTACTTGATTTCGACTATTTCGACCCATTCTAAATCAACAATGCACTCGAAATCACCATCCGAGTTACCAAACATCAATATTATATCTCAACCTAAGAATAGCCTACCCGAATATCTCAGTTGAGATACCGTCGATTCCCGTCATTATTACCCTCTACGACGTACTCACAATTTACCGAATTTAATTTACTACTCACACTTAGTAAATTTTATTTCCACATAAATATTAATTTCATTCTCACTAATTAATATTTATCAATTGAGCAGTATTATCATGGGCACACGTGTAATTAAAATGTTAAAATTAATTACTCAAAAATACAGAGTGTTACAATCTTGTTATTAATAATGAATATACATTAAATAACATTGTTGAGCTTGTTGATAGCGGTGCATATATGAACTGTATACATGAAAGATTAGTTCCTACTCAATATTTTGATAAAACCAATCAATAAGGTTTATTTTCTATCCGTTTAAATTCTTCTTTAAGATTGTATTGTTGAATCTGTAAGGACGTAAATTTCCAGTTGAGTCCATGTATTGTTTTGACTTAATTCCGTGAACAAAACTGTGTTTGTAATATGTCAGATGGAGATTTTTTCTTGTCGCGATCCCACTTGGTCTATGACGTATAGAAGAAATTGAAGACGTTGCGGCAAAGCTTCAAATAATTAACCATGCCGAAGTTTAATTGGTGCAAGTTTATTCGCCTTCAAGTTAATTGAATTCTGAGATCACACAGGTATGAATGCATATAATTAATGGTGCTCGGAATTATTTTTATAAAATATAAGGATGTAATTTTATAAGGAAATTTTTTTTTAAAGTGTTTTATGTGTTTTACACTACGTTTTATTCTTATAAGCTCGAAATAGAGTTTGACTTAATTGAATCTCTTTTTGAAGAGATGTTTTAAAGAAAAAGTCAAAGTGACACGCGTGTCGTTCAAACAACAAGCTTGCTTGTTCAAAAGAGATAGCCATGTCACGTGAACGACAGGTCGATCTCGTTTGAGCGACACTGTTTTTTAGGCGGTCAAGTTTTTGTATTTAAAGTGTGATTTCGTCAGAATTAAAAATTGTGCATTCTGGAAAAATAGTTTACGATCCAGAGACCTATTTGCACATATTTTCCTAAGGTTTCAAAGCTTAAACACATCCTTAGATTTTACAAAGACCCGAGTTATCATTACTATATGTTTATGTGATCTTACTGCACCAATAAGGTTTGTTCTATACTTGAAAATCTGGGTTTTGCGGTGAAAAAAAGAGAAGGACTTCTTGTTCGACATCATAGATATATCAAAGCCATTCGGTGGACATCGAGACATACATGGACGCGTGTGTTGTGGACAGGTATCGTGGAAGAAGGACTTTCTGCTTGGGTACTGCGAGAGGAGTGGTTGAAGATCATAAGAGCGTCAAAACCCATGGGGATCGAGTCGTTGAGTGAGTTTTTTGTCTGTTCGTTGTAATTCCACATTCATAGTGATTGTCTGGCTTGGGTCGTCCGAGGTTATTTTCCCGTCTTGTATTTTTTCCTCGAACATCCGGCGTTGTGAGTATACTTTACTTTACTTTACTTGCTTTAATCACTAGATGCATGTTTAGAATTAATCAAGATAAAATTGGTTTAAAGTAAAAATTAGTTCTTCACAACTTGGTTTGGTGCTAATTAAAAGTTGGATAATTTTTGGTGAAAATTGGTTTGATTTGAAACACACGCATAAGGACCACCCTTTTCAAATTGTTATCAGAGAGAGAAAATATAATTTATTTGTTTTGGGATCCCTTGTGTATGTTTATCTCTCCTGTGTTTATTTTCTCTCGATGGATTCTTTAAGCTATGACGATTTACATCGTTTGAATTTAAAGTTTGCAAAACGTATTGAAGTTTCGAAGAAAGAAAATTCTTGTCTTAAAAATATGATTGAATATTTGCAAACGTTTCAAATTCAAAGAAATATTTGTCGTGAGAAGTTTGGTTCCTTATTTAATGATTTTAATATGTTAAAATTGGGCAAAAAGGAGAGTGATGGTAGAGTCCTCGTTTTAGAGAAAGAGTTAGAGGATTTGAGAAATTCTAGGGTTTGTGCCATTGAGGAAAATAATTCGATTAATGATTTTGTGGCACAAGAAAAGGCTCTTAGGGATAAGTTTTCTCACATTGAGGGGGAGCGAGATAAAATTCTAGGGGTAATTGATAATTAAAATAAAGAGTCCCTAAAGTTTGAGGAGCTTAATTTTTTGCTTGAGTCCAAAGTTTTGAAGTTTAAAAGTGTTTCAAATGACTCGAGTAGTTTGTGTAGTGATGGTAATGGCTCGTCTTGTTCTAATGCTTCTGTTGCTAATTCCAAAAACATTACTTGTTTTAAAGGATCAATCACATCTGAGGGTGTTAGAAAAGGTCAACCTAAAGGTCCCGTTCCTTATCGAGTTTACACATGTTCACATTGTGGTAGGAAAGGTCACCTTAGGAATTTTTGCTATAATCTTAAAAAGTACCCGAGGAAGTTTAAACGTAGTGTCCCGATGATTTCCAAAACCCGTTTTGTTAAGTATACACCGGTTTGGGTTAGGAAATCCATTTTGGAGATGCTAAATGCTACGTTGGTGATTCTCACATGCTTGCACATGATTCGTCACATGCTATTTCTTATGGATAGTTGCTTGCATGATATTGTTTTCAATACGCTAGTTTTGCTTCATGAAATATTCTTCCCAGTGGTATGACATGTTTATCTCTTTGAATTATATTTTTCATTTGTTTGAGTCTTATTTGAAAAAAAATACATACAAAAAGATTTTGATTTTGATAAAATTTTTGAAAACCAGAAAATAGTTTTGTTTTCTTGTTTTTGTTTTTGAGTTTACATGTTTGATGTGGCATATTGGTGTGCTTGACCCCCCCCCCCATCATTTCATTATCCATGTGGCTAGGACATTTGGTCATTATCACCGATGCTTAGAATGATCTTAACCATTGTTTATATGGGGTTATTTCGAAGTTGATATCCATTTTAATTCGACTTTGTAGATATGCCAACATTGCACACATGCACGAGTTTATATGGATGTTTGACTTCTCTTGCATATTTGAATTTGGTGAGGCATTCTTATCTCAATCTTGTCATCTATGCGTAAGTAGACTAAAGGAGAAGTGTGCATGTAAGAATCGTTTGTCGTGAGGATTTAAATTGGTACCTAATTGAAAAAATGATGAGTAATTCACGGGAAAGGGCTGTGAGAGTTCAAAATTAACTCGTCGTGAAATCCAAAGTTTAAAAGAGCCCCAAAAAAATAGCAATATGCTAAGAAAAAAGGTCAATAATATTTTCTCTAAGTTGAGAATGCTAGAAACCTCAAAAGAACTAGAACAAGTATTTTTATAAGGGAGTTTATTTGGAGAATATTTAAACGGGTTTGCACAACTAATCCTAATGTTGAAACATTGCAATTTGACGCTATTATTTGTAGAATCATCAAAATTCTGGATTTGTGTGCATGTAGTATGTTTAGTTCATTTAGCTCACACTTTAATTGTCATATGGCTATGATAAAGTTTGATGATTTATCGCTATCAATTAGAGCTTCTTGATCTTTTCGATGTGTTAAAATTTTAACTCATTTGTTGTAGTCTCACGACCATACATTCCATGTCCATTTTTTAGCACATCGGTACTATGTTTGCATGTAACTCGCATGGATATTTTTTATGCATTTTTGCGTTTTGTGTAGAAAACTTACTATTTTAGCACAGTTTTGCTGCTATCATGCCCTTCCACTGTGTTTTTTTCTAGAAATTTTTTCACTGGACAAAAATATATGATATTTCTGGGAAGCGGAGAAAATTTGGCCTGTCGTGGGAACTCGTTCGAACGACATTACCATGTCGCGAGAAGTATCATTCGAGCGACGTACTCATCTCGTTTGGAGACGTCCATGGCTCGTTCGAACGACGGTCTGAATTTTTTGCTTCTCCTTTGTTTGCAGCACCCTGTTTTTTTTATATATTTTTTGGCATTGCTGGAAGCTTTCTGGACTATATGGTTTTTATGATGGTTTTATTATCGCATATTGGAATTTTGAATATAATCCGGTTATCACACCTGGTTAGTTTGCTATATTCTTTGTGTGATTCCTAATTTACAAGCTACAAATTTGTCATCTATTGATCATATTTAGCTGGTTGTTTCATGATTATCTAGCGATTTTTAATAGGTATATTCTCATACTAGATACTTGATTGATTGGTTTATCTTTTCACCGGATTGTCTATTCGAGACAAAAAGGGGGAGAGATGTATGTATGTAGGGGCAGATTTGAGATATGTTGAGCATGTTTTTTATTACATATTTTACAAATCGGTATTTCCAATTGGTATCATTTTATTGCTCAATTGTTTAACAAATGATTTTTCAGAGTTTATTCATATCGGTATCTATTATAAAATTGGTATCGTTTGGATATTTATTGGTTTTATTTGTTCCTCCATACTTCACTGGGTATTTGTTTGTCTGTTTCATGTGTGTAGGTATGCTTCATAGATTTAATATTTCAAGTCTACATCACATTCAGACAGTTCATGCTTATCGGTACTTCATATACTAGTCTGTGTCCTGTAATTTTTTACTTTGGTTTTATGGGATGGGATTTAGCCATCATACCACTTGACGGCCCAGGCTAGGCATTTCACTAGTTTAGTTTTTTTCCCGGAATAATCAAAGGGGGAGATTTATAAGGACATAAATTTCCAATTGAGTCCCTGTATTATTTTCACTTGATTTCGTGAACAAAACTGTGTTTGTAATATATCATAGGGATATTTTATTTTGTCACTATCCCACTTGGTCTATGACGTATTGAAGAAATTGAAGACGTTGCGGCAAAGCTTCAAACAATTAATCATATCGAAGTTTAATTGGTGAAAGTTTATTCGTCTTCAAGTTAATTTCATTCCGAGATCACACAGGTATAAATGCGTATAATTAATGGTGCTCGGAATTGTTTTTATAAAAGACAAGGATGTAATTTTATAAGGAAAAATATTTTAAAATGTTTTAAAAGTGTTCTACACTACGTTTTATACTGATAAGATTGAAATAGAGTTTGACTTAATTGAATCTCTTTTTTAAGAGACGTTTTAAAGAAAAAGTCAAACTGACATGCGAGTTGTTTAAACGAGAAGCTGACTCATTCAAACGAGATAGCCATGTCGTGCGAACGGCATGTCGATCTCGTTCAGGCGACACTATTTTCGAGGCGGTAAAGTTTTTGTATTTAAAGCGTGGTTTTAGCAGAATTAAAAAGTGTGCATTATGGAAAAACAGTTTACGATCCAGAGACCTGTTGGCATATGTTTTTCTAAGGTTTCAAAGATTAAACACATCCTTAGAGTTTGCAAAGATCCGAGTTATCATTATTATATGTTTATGTGATATTGATGCACCAAGAAGGTTTGTTATATACTTGAACATCTGGGTTTTGGGTGAATAAAAGAGAATGACTTCTTGTTCGACATCGTAGACGTATCAAAGCCATTCGGTGGACACCGAGACATACGTTGACGCGTGTGTTATGGACAGGTATCGTGGAAGAAGGACTTTTTGCGTGGACACTGTGAGAGGAGTGGTTGAATATCATAAGAGCATCAAAACCCATGGGGATCATGTCGTTAACTGAGTTTTTTGTCTGTTCATTGTAATTCCACATTCATAGTGATTGTCTGGCTTGGGTCGTCCGAGGTTGTTTTCCCGTCTTGGGTTTTTTCCTCGTACTTCTGGCGTTGCGAGTATTCTTTAATTTACTTTACTTGCTTTAATCACTAGATGCATGTTTAATATTAATCAAGATAAAATTGGAGTAAAGTAAAAATTGGTTCTTCATAACTTGGTTTGGTGAAAATTAAAAGTTGGATAATTTTTGGTGAAAATTGGATTTATTTGAAACACACGCATAAGGACCACCCTTTTCAAATTGGTATCAGAGCGAGAAAATATAATTTATTTATTTTGTGTTCCCGTGTGTTTGTTTATCTCTCCTGTGTTTGTTTTCTCTTGATGGATTTTCTAAGCTTTGACGATTTACATCGTTTGAATTTAAAGTTTGCAAAACGTATTGAAGTTTTGGAGAAAGAAAATTCCTGTTTTGAAAATATGATTGAATATTTACAAAAGTTTCAAATTCAAAGAGATTTGTCGTGAGAAGTTTGGTTCCTTGTTTAATGATTTTAATATGTTAAAATTGGGCAAAAAGGAGAGTGATGATAGAGTCCTCGTTTTAGAAAAATATTTAGAGAATTTAAGAAATTCTAGGGTTTGTGCCATTGAGAAAAATAATTCGATTAATGATTTTGTGGCATAAGAAAAGGCTCTTAGGGATAAGTTTGCTCACAGTGAGGGGGAGGGAGATAACCTTCTAGGGGTATTTGATAATTTAAAGAAGGTGTCCCTAAAGTTTGAGGAGCTTCAGTTTTTGCTTGAGTCCAAAGTTTTGAAGTTTAAAAGTGTTTCAAATTACTCGACTAGTTTGTGTAGTGATGGTAATTGATCTTCTTGTTCTAATGCTTCCGTTGCTAATGCGAAAAACATTACTTGTTTTAGAGGATCAATCACATCCGAGGGTGTTAGAACAGGTCAACCTAAAGGTCCCGTTCCTTGTCGAGTTTACACGTGTTCACATTGTGGTAGGAAAGGTCACCTAAGGATTTTTTCTATGATCTTAAAAAGGACCCGAGGAAGTTTAAACGTAGTGTTCCGATGATTCCCAAAATTCGTTTTGTTAAGTATACACCTATTTGGGTTAGGAAATCCGTTTTAAAGATGCTAAATGCTAGGTTGGTGATTCTCACATGCTTGCACATGATTCGTCACATGCTATTTCTTACGGATAGTTGCTTGCATGATATTATTTGTTATACGCTAGTTTTGCTTCATGGTATATTCTTCCCAGTGATATGACATGTTTATCTCTTTGTATTATATTTTTCATTTGTTTAAGTCTTATTTGAAAAAATATATATATACAAAAAGATTTTGTTTTTGATAAAATTTTTGAAAAACCTAAAATAGTTTTGGTTTTCATGTTTGGTAGTTTTTGTTTTTGAGTTTACATGTTTGATGTGGCATATTGGTGTGCTTGATCCCCCCCACCCCCAATCATGTCATTATCCATGTGGCTAGGACATTTAGTCATTATCATCGATGCTTAGAATAATCTTAACCATTGTTTATATAGGGTTATTTCGAGGTTGATATGCATCTTGATTCGACTTTGTAGATATGCCAACATTGCACTCATGCATGAGTTTATATAGATGTTTGACTTCTCTTGTATATTTGAATTTGGTGAGGCGTTCTTATCTCAATCTTGTCATCTATGCGTAAGCAGACTTAAGGAGAAGTGTGCATGTAAGAATCATTTACCATGAGGATTTGAATTGGTACCTAATTGAAAAAATGATGAGTAATTCACGGGAAAGGGCTGCGAGAGTTCAAAATTAACTCGTCGTGAAAGCCACAGTTTAAAAAAGCCCAAAAGAAATAGCAATATGCAAAGAAAAAGGGTCAATAAGATTTTCTCTAAGTTGAGAATGCTAGAAACCTCAAAAGAACTAGAAAAAGTATGTTTATGAGGGAGTTTGGTTGGAGAAAATTTCAACGGGTTTGCACAACTAATCCTAATGCTGAAACATTATAATTTGACGTTATTCTGTGTAGAATCGTCAAAATTCTGGATTTGTGTGCATGTAGTAGGTTTAGTTTATTTAGCTCACACTTTAATTGTCATATGGCTATGATAAAGTTTGATGATTTATCGCTATCAATTAGAGCTTCTTGATCTTTTCAATGTGTTGGAATTGTGACTCATTTGTTGTAGTTTCACGACCATACATTCCATGTCCTTGTTTGAGCACATCGGTACTATGTTTGCATGTAACTCGCATTGTTAGTTTTTATGCATTTTTGCATTTTTTGTTAAAAGCTTATTGGTTTAGCACTGTTTTGCTGCTGTCAGACCCTTCCACTGTGTTTTTTCAGGAAATTTTTTCACTGGGAAAAATATATGATATTTCTGGGAAACTGGGAAAATTTGGCATGTCGCGAGAACTCGTTCGAATGACATTACCATGTCGCGAGAACTTGTTCGAATGACATTACCATGTCGCGAGAAGACTCGTTAGATCGACGTCCTCATCTCGTTTGAGAGACATCCCTGGCTCGTTTGAACGACAGTCTGGATTTTTTGCTTCTCCTTTGTTTGCAGCACCCTAGTTTATTTTGTTATATTTTTTGGCACTGCTGGAAGATTTCTGGACTATCTAGTTTTTTTGCAGGTTTTATTATCTCATATTGGAATTGTGCATATAATCCGCTTATCACACCTGATTAGTTTGCTATATTCTTTATGTGATTCTAGTTTACTAACTACAGATTTATCATCCATTGATCATATTTAGTTGGTTGTTTCATGATTATCTAGCGATTTTAATAGGTATATTCTCATGCTAGATACTTGATTGATTGGTTTATCTTTTCACCAGATTGTCTATTCGAGACAAAAAGGGGGAGAGATGTATGTATGTAGGGGGAGATTTGAGATATGTTGAGCATGTTTTTTATTACATATTTTACAAATTGGTATTTCCAATTGGTATCATTTTATTGCTCAATTGTTTAACATATGATTTTTCAGAGTTTATTCATATCGGTATCTATTGTAAAATTGGTATCGTTTGGATATATATATTGGTTTCATTTGTTCCTCCATACTTCACTGGGTATTTGTTTGTCTGTGTCATGTGTGTAGGTATGCTTCAGAGATTCGATATTTTAAGTCTACATCACATTCAGACAGTTCATGCTTGCCTTTCATATACTAGTCCGTGTCCTGTAATTTTTTACTTTAGTTTTATGGGATGGGATTTAGGCGTCATACGGCTTGACGGCCCAGCTTAGTCATTTCACTAGTTTAGTTTTCTCCCGGAATAGTCAAAGGGGGGATTTGTAAGAACATAAATTTCCAATTAAGTCCCTGTATTATTTTGACTTAATTTCGTGAACAAAACTGTGTTTGAAATATGTCATAGGGAGATTTTATTTTGTCACGATCCCACTTGGTCTATGACGTATTGAAGAAATTGAAGACGTTGCGAAAAAGCTTCAAAGAATTAATCATGTCGAAGTTTAATTGGTGAAAGTTTATTCATCTTCAAGTTAATTGCATTCCGAGATCACACAGGTATGAATGCGTATAATAAATGGTGCTCGGAATTATTTTTATAAAATAAAAGGATGTAATTTATAAGGAACAATGTTTTAAAAGTGTTTTAAGTGTCTTTCACTACATTTTATTCTGATAAGCTCGAAATAGAGTTTGACTTAATTGAATCTCTTTTTGAAGAGACGTTTTAAAGAAAAAGTCAAACTAACACGCGCGTAGTTTATAAGACAAGCTGGCTCATTCAAATGAGATAGCCATGTCGTGCGAATGACAGGTCGATCTCGTTCAAGTGGCACTATTTTCGAGGCGGTCAAGTTTTTGTATTTAAAGCGTGGTTTTGTTAGAATTAAAAAGTGTGCATTCTGGAAAAACAGTTTACGATCCAGAGACTTGTTTGCACATGTTTTTCTAAGGTTTCAAAGCTTAAACACGTCCTTAGAGTTTGTAAAGATTCGAGTTATCATTATTATATGTTTATGTGATCTTGCTGCACCAAGAAAGTTTGTTCTATACTTGAACATCTGGGTTTTGTGGTGAAGAAAAGATAAGAACTTCTTGTTCGACATCGTAGACGTATCAAAGACATTCAGTGGACACCGACACATATGTGGACGTGTGTGTTGTGGATAGGTATCGTGAAAGAAGGACTTTCTGCGTGGCCACTGTGAGAGGAGTGGTTGAAGATCAGAAGAGCGTTAAGACCCGTGGGGATCGAGTCGTTGAGTGAGTCTTTTATTTGTTCGTTGTAATCCACATTCATATTGATTGTCTCGCTTGGGCCGTCCAAGGTTGTTTTCCCGTCATGGGTTTTTTCCTCGTACTTTTGGCGTTGTGAGTATTCTTTACTTTACTTTACTTTACTTTACTTTCTTTAATCACTAGATGCATGTTTAGGATTAATCAAGATAAAATTGGTTTAAAGTAAAAATTGGTTTTTCACAACTTGGTTTGGTGCTAATTAAAAGTTGGATAATTTTTTGTGAAAAATGGTTTGATTTGAAACACACTCATAAGGACCACTGTTTGAGTTCAGTAATTTGATTAATAATATCGATCATGGATTGTTGCTGAGTGGTAAGCATATAAATGCTTAATCCATTCATATGAAGGATTGGTTGAAGATGATTGTATTTATCGTGCAATTGATTATATTGACGATTTCCTTTATTAGAAATTTCAGAGTCACTAGAGCTTTGAATATGATAAAGCTCATCATCACTTCTAAAGAAGTAACTTCGTTGTCTGATGGACTAGAATTGAGTAGTAATTTAACCAACTGCTTTTTTAAATCTTCACCTATTTGAAGATTATTCAATGTAGCTTGAGTTTTGCATTTATTTGCAAAGTGTCCAAATTTATCACATTTAAAATATTTTGAATCAGATCTAGATCTATTAGATTTATCATAATTCTTTTTTCTAAAATATTTTTTAAAATTATCACCTTGATTTGGTGTTTTATGTTTTATCTTCGGGAGGATCGATATAAAATAGAAACAAACTAATATTTATTTAAAGTAGAAATATAAAACTTACAAACTTATGCCTGAATAGTGTCGCAGTCTTATACAAACTGAGAGAAAATTTTAAGAAAGAGACAGAGAGAGAGAGGTGTAGAAGTGTAGAAGTGTGTCTGAACATGGATTAAACCATTCGAATTTATACAAAAAATATTGAAATAAATCATTTCAGAGAGTGACCAGTGGGTCCCTCCTATATTTAACTGAGTTGGTTATCGCATAGCGTCGATTGAAAACGACAGTGGTTCCTACCACAAAGACTAAACAGACATAAAGATGATGTTTTGTCATTTTGCATCGGCAAGTAAACAGTAATGGGCCCAAGGTGGGCCACAGTGCATCAAATTTCCACAATGTCAAGTCAAATCATCAAGTTAAAAATTTTCATTAATATCCCTCATGGGAAAAGCTGAGTCTAGTGCAACAAAGAAATCCTCTATAGTAGGTTATGTGGGGATATCAGTGTTAAACATATCACTCGTGATATCATTATTCTCAGGATTTTATGATTCACCCGCAGGACAAAAGAATGGATTATTTTTCACATTACCCGTAGCCTTTGGGAACTATTTTTTAATTAAGAACTTTAAATCCTTTATTGAATTAACACCGAGAGACACTTTCTCTTCTAGAGGAGGAGATTTTTCCTGCTGTGACATATAAGTACTTAAACTCTCCTTAATTAAAGAGATGGTTTTAAAATTCACTACATCAAATCTGCCGAATTGTCACGGTCATTGACCTTGACAAGTAGGACTTGTCAAGGTCAATAATCGTGACAATTCTGGGGGTGACAACTTTTGTTATCACGGACTGGTCACGGTCATTGACCGTGACAAGTTCATTAGACTTGTCAGGTCATGCCATGGTCTTTGACCTTGACAAGTTTTGTCACGGTCAAAGATCGTGACAACCCCGTGGCAACCTTTAAAAAATTATCATAGTCAATGACCGTGACAAATTTGGGCAGAATTTAAAAAAAATATGTTGGGCAATTTGGCCACTGCCACTGCCCAGCAGTATATTTGTACCTTTTATAGCAAAATTGTACCTGTTTAGACAGCATATATTCAAATAAAATAGAAAGAATGCACCAAATCATTGCATATATAATTCCATATCCAAACCAAAATGTAACAAATCAAAACAATACAAATATAATCCACGTGTCTAGATAAAATAGATACAAATAATGTAATGTGGTAGGTTTGAGGAGGAAGTAAGGCCACACGATAGACGCATTGAGACACCCCTAAATATGCATCACGCCGCATTATTCGCGCAACCACAATAGGGCATTCTCCTTCCCGGTTATCACATGCGTGACGAGCATCTTGGTCTTGATGTCTTAAAGCACACGTCCATGAACCAACATACCCTAGACGGTATTCGGGTCCCTCAACCCCCTCCGTATCTGCGTGCCATCAAATACGTCGAGTATAAACATGCTCGGCCAACCAATTATTGACATAGGCCGCTCGACGGGAGACAAGTAAGGGACTAGATCATCAATTGGTGAGTCCGCACGTGTCGGCGATGAAGCAGCGATGTCCAAGTCCTCTACCTCCTCCTCCACCACCTTCTACTTACCCTTCCCCTTGCCTTTTTCTCCTAACGAACACTTCTCGAATGAGAACATATCTTGAACGATCGCCTCCAACGTTGATAGTTTCGTGTCATGTGAGTCCACCTAACGAACCAACCCGGTGTTGCTTGACTCCAATCCGATGATCCTAGATTTGTCCACCTGAGAGCTCACCCCCTTGTCCTCCTCTTGCGATCAGCGCCAAACACTTGGCTGAGTGCGTCCATGGACAAAGATGCCTTATCGACATCGGACTGCGACTCATACACTTCTTTAAGCTTTACCTGAAACGATAAAAAACACACGATTAGTTAAATAAGTAAATAAAAAAATTATAACATAATTAAAAAAAAGTATACTGTCGGATTACTTACAATCGTGGTTGCGACGCTCGGGTATACCTCCTTATCATTCCCCATTATCGTCTGAATTGCCACATAGGCATCGAGCCTATGTGGCCTACCCATAAGGCCACTCACTATCCCCTAAAATAAAATAATGCAAAATTAGTATCGGGCCCGCAAAGTAAAATAATGCAAAATAACATATTTCTGTAATTATAGAAAAATAAGCATTTACCATTATCCTATGCTCCACCTCTGCGTAAGACGTCTGGCTAGAGTAGTGCACGTCCATCTTTTTCGCCCGATTTGCCCTCCCCAATTGGTGAGCTGCCAATTGTCGCTCCTCGATCTCATTGTCAATGAACTTTTTCCATTGTGCTAATGAGATCGAATCCTTCGGCAGGACAGACTCACGCATTCTGATAATGGAGTCTCGGGTCTTCCCAAAGTATCGGCCACGTAAATTTTTCTTCCATGTCTTGTGTTGCTCCCTCAACTCCTCCAAGACAGAATCACGGAGTTACGGAGCCAGGTTGAGTTGTTCCTGCCAAACAAATACAATGCTAGTTGCGAATAAATATAAATATAAATATATATTAAAATATAAATATAAATATAAATACATTACCTGTAGTGCCATCCAAATAGCTAACTTGACATTTGGCACCTCCCTCCAACTAGTGTACCCCGGGCCGATAATTGTCTTTAGCAACTCGAGGGATCCAGCTAATATCCCCGTTTTATTCTCGTCGGACATTCCCAATTTGCCCCATTTGGGAGCGTAGGGGCCGAGGAGCCCTCGTCGCCTCCGCTACCGTCGGGCCTAGAAGAAATCATCATTATCATCATCATCATCATCCTTGCCTTAATCCCTGAAGGAGATATTTTTTGTAAAAAAAATGTTGTTATTAGTACAAAGTCAAAATGAATTCGAAAAAGACATGCAAACATTAAGTCTAAATAGTATATGCACTAATGTAATCAAATACAAATTAATAAAACGCATTAAACCAATGTTTGGAATACTTTTTATTGTTTAACTCACACACATATACAAAGGAAAGAGAGAAAGATAAAGAGAGTGAAAATGATCAAGTACAAATGAATTATTACGTCTTAAATTTTAAACTTTGGTAGTCACCGTCAAGATTTATCATGATATCTTCATGAGCACCTGAACCTTATACATCGTCGGTGACCTCATTCTCCTCCAGTTCATGAACTCCGTACGCGTCATCAACTAAATCCTCTAACATATTATGATCTACGCCGTCCCCTTCTACATCTATCCTACTTGTTGATGGTTGTTGTGAAAGTTATTCGGGGACAAAAGGAACTTTCAATTCACGTGAAAACTCCAAGATCGATAATTATCTTGCATACCCGATCTTAACAAATGTAGTTCAACTATTTTTTACTCAAACACCTTACCATTCTTACACCTAGCACACGGACACGAAAACTCTTCACCATTATAACATATCTTTGCGTATTTCACAAATTCATTAGCACCTCGACGAAACACATCCCCCAATCTATTTGTCTCCCCCATCCACTCTTTGTATTTATGATATTCCGTCACAACTACTACAAACAATCACCTATTAAAGGTAAGAAGCGTATATTCGTGGATTAGTATAAACAAAACTTAGATTTATAATATGTTTCAATTAATTATGTCTTATTTATATTCGATTTTTAAATTTCAATTTATAATAGTAATTCCTATTTCCTCCATCTCCTCTAAAGGGTGAGTGGTCTTATCTCATTCAAGACCGCATATTTCTGTAATATACTTAACAGCTAATGTACATTATTATGATTTGAGAAAAATTCGGCAGCATATCCCCATAGTTCTCCAAGTACGTGACGTAGATTGGCAAGTGTGAGTGTTATTTCAATTGATCAATTGAAATAACACTCACACTTGCCAATCTAGTATGTACTCAGAGAACATTAGGATATGACTGCAGAACTTCCTCCAAAAGTAACAACTTTAAGCCACTAAGAATATTATTATACAGAAATTATGCAGTCCCAAACTGTCCAAATGGGACAATTCGAAAGATGTCATTACATGGGTAATGACTATTGAACGAGTCTAAGGGCTATTGAATGCGTACGCATAAGAACTATAAGGCTAGTATCTATGCGCACTATGTGTAATTGTAGGTATTTTCATTTAATTATGATAAGTCCGTGGTTGTGCCACTCTCAAACGGGTCGTGACAAAAAGTAATTTTAGAAAAAAGTCGAAAACTCCCCCTCCTTCCATTTTGATAATAATCTAATGGTCGTGCCACTTCTAAAATTAACCAACTCAACAAATTAAGACAATATAATTATTTATGGATTTATTTGTGTGAATTAAATTAAGTATTTTTAAAAAATTTAACAATCAACTTCCATATCCAACCACCTCCGTTCAATATAATCGAACACCAACAACAAACCAACAAATGTGTATCGTGTACTCCATCTAATTCATCTACTCAATTAATTCAACAATAAAAATTTCAAACCTAAATAAAAATAAAGAAACAATATTTATAATGTCCAATCAACATTAACAATTAATTTCAAGTCCTAACTAAACTAAACATTAATTTTAAATCCTAAATTAACATTAACAATTAATTTTAAGTCCTAAACTAAACACCAATTAATTTCAACACACACATATACACACACGCATACACACCCCACACCCCCTGCCCTACCACCCCCTCCCCACCACACACACACACACATTCACACACACACAACTGCACACACACCAACACACACACACACACACACAAATGCCCCACCCCTTGCCCCACCACCCCTGCCCCACTACACATACACACACACACACACACGCGCAAATGCACACACACAACCCCCCCCCCACACACACACACACACATACATAAATGCATACATATAAACCCACCCCCCCACCCCCCCACAACCCCCTTCCCCCTCCCTTCCACCACACACACACGCACTCACACACACACACACATACACACACACACACACATATATACAAATGAAAGAGAAAGAGAGGTGAAAAAAAATACCTAGTAGAGAGAGAGATCAGTCGCTTAGATAGGGAGAGAGAATGGAGGGAATAGAAATAGGTGGGAAAAAAGAAGATGGAAGGTTTTTCTTACTGACAGACTTGTCACGGACCTATCATAGTCATTAACCGTGACAAGTTAATAAGGTTGTCAGGGTTAATGACCGTGGCAAGCCCGTGATAACTATTCTTGTCATAGACTTGTCACGGTCAATGACCGTGACAAACTTTTATCACGACCTTATCACGGTTAATGACCATGATAAAAAATACGTATTTTTTTATCACGGTCATTGACCGTGACAAGGGTGGCTGGCTCAAAAGTGACAAATTTGATCTTTTTGGTGTAGTGATTATTAATTCCAATCAACCAAGGGTAGTAAAATATTCTTTCCATTAGAGGAACCTTTAATTGATTTAATCTTCATTGTAAATCCATCTTTCAAATCCATGGAATATTGATTTTAGTGAAGAATAATAAGGTGGATAACCATATGGGTACATTATATTTACCCCTGAGACTTTGATGAAATTGAGTCCAATGTAGAAAAAGGTTTTGTTTAGAAATTTCCTCAGGTAGAATATCAATATTTGGACCAAATTTATTCCGCTATTGAAAAACCCATCCTGAGTATTCACTCCTAAGAGATTGTGGGCAAAGTTTGAGAAAACACGTATGTTTTTGGTAAAAAATTTGGTAATAAAAATCTTTTGACCAAGCTTGGACATAGTCCCAATAATTGTAGGTGCTAGTTTGAGAACTTAATTTTCTCGATTTTAATGGGTGAATTCCCCAATCTCTCACATAAATATTTTTTTCCAAAAACACCTTGCTATAAGTTATAGGAGATTTTGAATTTTTAGTATTTTTATTTTTATGCAAAAAATAATTGATTCAGTCTCGCTGCGGATTGCCTCATATACCGTTGGGTATTTTCCTTCTTCTACCGCATAATTATGCGTGTCAAAATATAGGGACTTAATTTTCTAAGGTGTAGCCATTAGTTTGCTGTCCGCTTCATTAAGGATCAACATTAATTTAGAAATCGTTTCTTTTGGAATGAATTCATGTTTAATTGTTTGTAAAACTTCCTTAGCAGTTTTCTTTTTGCTAGGAGCTGGAGAACTCAATTTTTCCCTTTTATCTGCACTTAGGCGAAGAAATTTAGCATGTAGAGTAGGATATTGATCTTCATTGGCTATAATTTCTTTTTCAGGCCTTTTCTGAGATTGCCCACGACCTCTGCCATTCCCTCTACAGGAGCCCCTCATTGGTTCTACAATAATTCCCCTGTTAAAAAATCAAAGAGAGAATTACTTTCACCTTTTATCTGTTCGATATAAAAATTGAAGGTAGATAAATTTGTCTGCCATCTAGAAAAAAATTCTTAGAAAAAATATTTTTAACATCTTTTTGCAAAACCTGTTTTGCAGCACTACAGTCAATTCGTAGAAAAAATTTCTGATTTAAAAAATCATTTTGAAAATTTGAAATATATATCCAATGGAATGAATCTCTTTCTTAATGTTTGAATAATTTTTTTGGTCATCTTTATAGGTTCTTGAGTTAAAATGGACTAATTCTTCTTTTGTATTCAAAGAATTAATTTGTTTCAAAATTTCTCTGTAACCAATATTAGAAGCATCAGTTTTAACAATATTTGAAAAATGATGGATTTGCTAAAGCAAGACAAGAAAATTGATTTACTTTTAGTTTACTTTTCTGAACTGCTTTAGTATATCCAATAGTCCAAGAAGAAGAATTATTCTTTAACCTGGTGTATAAAATTGCAGAGTCTTGCACAAGATTTTTATAATAATCTCCAATATAATCAGGACGTCCAAGAAATCTTTGGAGTTGAGTTTTTTTCTTTTAGTTCATTTGAAAATTTAGAAGCAAATTCTATGCTTCTATCAATAGGGAGTATTTTTACTTCACCAATATTATGACCAAGAAATCTTACATTAATTTGCAAGATTTTGAGTTTTGGTGCTGAAATGACTAGGCCATTAGTATTAAATACATTTTTAAAAATCCTCAGATGTCTAATATGTTGGTCAATTGATTGTGAGAAGATGGGGATATCATCTCTATACACAAGAGAAAATTCTAAATAAGGATTAAATATCTCATTCATGATATTTTAAAATTCTGAGGAGGCATTCTTCAGCCCAAAAAGCATGACATTCCATTGATAATGATCAAATGGAACCACAAAAGCAGTCTTGTACCGGTCGTATGGGGCAATTTGTATTTTCCAATATCCATATTTTAAATCAAATTTGGAAAATATGGTGCCCGAATTAAGCTTGCCAAGTAAATTCTTTTTTATTAGGAATGGGGTATCTTATCCATTGCAAAACATTATTAAGAGTTTTGTAATCTATTACAAGTCCAGAAACACCTCGTTCCTTTTCAGCAACTT
Organism: Sambucus nigra; assembly: GCA_949130495.1. Lineage (NCBI taxonomy): Eukaryota > Viridiplantae > Streptophyta > Magnoliopsida > Dipsacales > Adoxaceae > Sambucus > Sambucus nigra. Next base: position 237,782,622 of record OX422218.1, on the reverse strand, counting down.
TATTAATATAAAAAGCTATGAAACTCCATGGAGAATAACTTTTTTATTATTAAATTTTTATCCAAACGACCCTATATTTCCTTATTGCATAATTCAAGAAATGTAGTCTTCATTTGATTGGGTCTAGCCTTAGTAGGAATGGATTTTTCACTAAAATTCGCTCCATATGGAAGGGGAACAATATTTTTTTTCTATTCCAAAAAGCATTAGGAATATCACTGCAAACTTCAATTATTAATTGATTTTTAATAACATTAATTTTTCGCGGCATGCTTGGATGTTCAAACTTTTGTTTTATTGTAAAATACGATATTATTTTTTTGAAGAAAATTCAATTGATTCTCTTTGAAATAGATATTATCTTTTAATGAATTAATTTTCTTTACCAAGGGTTTTGTTATGAGCTCAAAAACAATTTGTTGATCTTTAATAGTGGTGTATTTATCACTAGAATCAATTTTATCCATAGGCATACGCAATGATAAAAATGAAGTACCAAAAATTACTTGTTATGACAAGTCGCTTATTAGCAAAAAGGTATAACAACCCGAATTTTTTTAAATGAGAATTTTTAAATTAATTTTCGAAATCGGAGAAAAATAAAATTTTGGATTTTATAAATTTTATAATTTAAAATGTTGGCTTTTATATTTGAAAAATAAATTTTCAAACGGAATTGGAATTGGAATTAAAATGGAGTTTTAATTGAATTTTTATTACATAGAAGAGTCCTCAAAATATAAAACTCTCTAAGACTCCTCAAAACATAAAACTCTCTAGAAAAAAAATATTTAAAAATATTGGACCGTTCGATCGATCTGAAAATTTTTCTGCAGCTTCCTCTCGCCTTCAGCTAATTCTCTGCCAAATTTTATCCATTCCTAAGGTCCGATCGTCTGGAATATATTTTTTAGTGTTTGTATCTAATTAGAACTCATTTCTTAATCAAACTCTTAATCCTTTATATATCAACAAATTCGTGGCTTGGCTTTTCAAATCACTTTTTCTCAAATTTTTTAACCAGAAGACCTCGCCAAAATTACTTTCGGTCATCTACAAACCATAGTCCCAAACTTATTCAAGATTTCAACCTTAGATTAGAAGGCTTATTTGGTATTTTCTCGAGTTTAGGCTATAACGAGATTTGATTATTTTCGCGAGAGGAACGTGATGGTGTGATCATATTTTGAGGTTGAAATTATGTGATGGTTCGTGTGATGATGTTGAGGTATGGGATTTTACACAATATGCTCCTTATCTCGCGAGTGTTATTTCCTTTGTTTTCTTTTGATTATTGACTCATATTTAAATTGCTAAATTCATTGGAATCTGGAAAATTACTATTGGAATCTAATTTTGATTCGTGTAGTATTATTTTTATGCTAAGAATGTTGTCATGAGATTTCAATAAGGCTCTGAGGTTGGGCACCCGCCAATATTCCTGTTCCGACTACTTGATAAAGCATGGTGCGGTATGGTGAGGCCTGGTGACTCGGATTAATGTGTTGTTGAGAAATTATATTAATAAAAATGTTATTGAGATTCGCATTTGATTTGAATATTCGTACTCGTGTTGTTATGATTTATTTACCGCTAATATTTGTTGAGCATCTTTCATGTCGTATTGTGTACTTCCCCATATTTTCTTTTAGTGGCAGGTTAGCGTGGATTTGGATGCTTTCGATTTGATTTGGAGAATGATATTTAACATGGATTATTATTGGGAAGAATATTGTATTTATTTTTGTTGTATAGAGGATTTTATTTCGAGATAGATAGTTGCATTGTTTCGAGAGATTATTGGTTATATTTAATTTGAACAGATTAAGATTATTGGATTCTTTTTTTTATATTGCGAGATTTGTTTCAGATGCTCTATACCTGGTTATTTGTGGATTAGTATAGTTTTTATCGACAGTAGCGCTCCGTTCGCTTTCCCCGGACGGGAAGGGTGTTACAGAATGGTATCAGAGCTTAGGTATACGATAAATCTCAGGTCTTGGGTATTGGGTCAGCATGCGGATGAGACGTGTTTTTTTTTTAGATATAAATTTTTGGTGATAATTCGTGTTAGACATCGAGGTTAGATGTGAGGTATTTAAAATTGATTTTGGAGATGAGATTTATTTTTGGAGATTGTTGGTGTAGCCTGATTTTTTAGTGTTAGGCTTCGTTGAATTTCGAGGGCAAAATTCCTTGTTAGTGGGGAAGTATGGAACAACCCGAATTTTTTTAAGTGGGAATTTTTAAATTAATTTTTGAAATCGGAGAAAAATGAAATTTTGGATTTTATAAGTTTTATAATTTAAAATGTTGGCTTTTATATTTGAAAAATAAATTTTCAAACGGAATTGGAATCGGAATTAAAATTGAGTTTTAATTGAATTTTTATTATATAGAAGAGTCCTCAAAATATAAAACTCTTTGAGAGTCCTCAAAACATTAAATTCTCTAGAAAAAAAATATTTAAAAATATTGGACCGTCCGATGGAGCTGAAATTGTTTCTGCAGCTTCCTCTCGTCTTCAGCTAATTCTCTGCCCTAATTCCAAAGGTCCGATTGTCCGGAATAAATTTTTTAGTGTTTGTATATGATTAAAACTCTTTTCTTAATCAAACTCTAAATCCTTTATATATCAACAAATTCGTGGCTTGGTTTTTCAAATCACTTTTTCTCAAACTTTTTAACCAGAAGACCTCTCCAAAATTACTCCATTTCATCTACAAACCATGGCCCCAAACTTATTCAAGATTTCAACCTTAGATTAGAAGACTTATTTGGTGTTTTCTCGAGTTTGGGATAGAACGAGATTTGATTATTTTCGCGAGAGGAACGTGATGGTGTGATCATATTTTTGAGGTTGAAATTATGTGATGATTTATGTCAGGATGTTTAGGTATGGAGTTCTACACAATATGCTCATTAATCTCGCGAGTGTTATTCCCTTTGTTTTCTTGTGATTATTGACTCATATTTGAATTGCTAAATTCATTGGAATCTAAAAAATTATTGTTGGAATCTAATTTTGATTCATGTGGTATTATTTTTGTGTTGGGAATGTTGTCATGAGATTTTAATATGGCACTGAGGTTGGGCACCCGCCAATATTCCTGTTTCAACTACTTGATAAAGTATGGTGCGGTATGGTGAGGCCTGGTGACTCGGATTAATGTGTTGTTGAGAAATTATATTGACAAAAATGCTAATGAGATTCGCATTTGATTTGAATATTCTTACTCGTATTGTTACGCTTTATTCACCGCGAATATTTGTTGAGCATCTTTCATGTCGTATTGCCTACTTCCCCATATATTCTTCTTGTGGCAGGTTAGCGCGAATTTGGGCGCTTTCAATTTGATTTGGAGAATGATATTTAGCATGGATTATTATTGGAAAGAATATTCGAGAGAATACATATGAGAAGATTGTATTTATTTTTGTTGTATAGAGCATTTTATTTCGAGATAGATAGTTGTATTGTTTCGAGAGATTATTAGTTGTATTTATTTTGAAGAGATTGAGATTAGTGGATTCTTTTTTTATATTGCGGGATTTGTTTTAGATGCTATATACCTAGTTATTTGTGGATTAGTATAGTTTTTATCGACAGTAGCGCTCCGTTCGCTCTCCCTAGGCGGGCAGGGTGTTACAGAATGGTATCAGAGCTTAGGTTTACGATAAATCTCGGGTCTTGCGTATTGGGTCTAGCATGCGGGTTAGACGTATATTTTTCTGAGATATAAATTTTTGGTGATAAGTCGTGTTAGACATCGAGGTTATATATGAGGTATTTAAAATTGATTTTGGAGACGAGATTTATTTTTGGAGATTGTTGGTGTGGCCCGATTTTTTAGCGTTAGGCTTCGTTGAATTTCGAGGGAGAAATTCCTTGTTCGTGGGGAAGTATGTAACAACCCGAATTTTTTTAAATGAAAATTTTTAAATTAATTTTGGAAATCGGAGAAAAATGAAATTTTGGATTTTATAAATTTTATAATTTAAAATGTTGGCTTTTATATTTGAAAAATAAATTTTCAAATGGAATTGGAATCGGAATTAAAATGGAGTTTTAATTGAATTTTTATTATATAGAAGGCTACTCAAAATATAAAACTCTCTTAGAGTCCTTAAAATATAAAACTCTCTGAAAAAATATTTAAAAATATTTGACCGTCCGATGGCTGAAATTGTTTTTGCAGCTTCCTCTCGTCTTCAGCTAATTCTCTGCCAAATTTTATCAAATTCCAACGGTCCGATCGTCCGGAATAAATTTTTTAGTGTTTGTATCTCATTAGAACTCTTTTATTAATCAAACTCTTAATCCTTTATTCATCAATAAATTCGTGGCTCGACTTTTCAAATCTCTTTTCCTCAAACTTTTTAACCAGAAGACCTCTCCAAAATTATTCCATTTCATCTACAAACCATAGCCCCAAACTTATTCAAGATTTCAACCTTTTATTAGAAGGCTTATTTGGTGTTTTCTCGAGTTTGGGTTAGAACGAGATTTGATTATTTCCACGAGAAGAATATGATGGTGTGATCATATTTGGAGGTTGAAATTATGTGATGATTCATGTGATCATGTTGAGGTATGGACTTTTACACAATATGTTATTTAATCTCGCGAGTGTTATTCCCTTTATTTTCTTGTGATTATTGATTCATATTTGAATTGCTAAATTCATTGGAATCTGAAAAATTATTGTTGGAATCTAATTTTGATTCACGTGGTATTATTTTTGTGTTGGGCATGTTGTCATGAGATTTTTATATGGCACTGAGGTTGGGCACCCACTAATATTTCTGTTCCGACTACTTGATAAAGTATGGCGCTGTATGGTGAGGCCTGGTGACTCGAATTAATGTGTTGTTGAGAAATTATATTGATAAAAATGCTATTGAGATTCGCATTTTATTTTAATATTCGTACTCGTATTGTTATGCTTTATTCACCGCTAATATTTGTTGAACATCTTTCATGTCGTATTGTGTACTTCCCCATATTTTCTTTTAGTGGCAGGTTAGCACGGATTTAGGCGCTTTCGATTCGATTTGGAAAATGATATTTAGCATGGATTATTATTGGGAAGAATATTTGAAACAATACATATGAGAAGATTGTATTTATTTTTGTTGTATAGAGCATTTTATTTCGAGATAGATAGTTGTATTATATCGAGAGATTATTGGTTGTATTTAATTTGAAGAGAAAGATATTAGTGGATTCTTTTTTTATATTGCGGGATTTGTTTTAGATGCTCTATACCTGGTTATTTGTGGATTAGTATAGTTTTTATCGACAGTAGCGCTCCGTTCGCTCTCCCCGAACGGGCGGAGTATTACAAAAGTTAGACAAGCATATTCCATTATTGCAAATATAAACTTTAGTTAGTTTATACTGAATATGCGTATTATCACCACTAGCTTTAAATAAAGATTTGAGTGATTTTCTCAAAATATTGAGTAGCAACTAATCATTACTGTATACAATTCATATATGCACCGCCATCAAGTGCAACAATGTTATTTAACGTATCTTCATTATTAATAAGAAGATTAATAGATATGTACCACTTTTGATTAGGTAAATGATAAATAATACCCAAATAATTAGTTGATTCTTCAACATTTAAATTCAGATTTAGGATGGTGTAACTCATTCTTGAAATTATTAATCTCAATTTGCATATTATATTGTTGATCTTTCAACTGTCCTATGTTAGGCTTAAGAATATTAACTTTTTGTTTTACATCTGTAAAATTTGTAGGTTTAGAAGATTCTGGTTTAAATTCAGATTATTATCTATTTGGTTAAATACTTCTTTAAGAATGTATTGTTGATCTAAACAATGCTTGCAAAATGAAATTCTGTAATAATTAACTCCAAATTTATATTTACGGGAGGCATCGAACTCATGTCCTCGAGTGCGCACTCTTTCGTACCACGAGTGATCAACCATTACCATAATAACGGACGGATATCATCTACCAGGTAGATCGGCAATTGCTTCGGTGATCAAGAATCATGACGGTGACCCCCACCACCTCACACACGGCTCTCTGGTTATATATCTTAATAATAATAATACAAAATCAAGGCTGCTGGAAGACCCCACAATAAATTCGTAGCTTTACAACCGCGGGAGAAATTAATGATCAGTTGGCAAAGGTTTCGTTTCGTTAGGATGGCCTCATAATGAAACTTGTGTCATCAAGAAAGCAACTACCATGTGGGCACGTACTGTCCAGCACCGACTTTGCAAAAGATATTGACAAACGACTAAGTGGGGTACACGCTTTAACTTGTATACCAATTTGGCTAAAAGTTGATGGTTATCGTATTCTTTATCTCCGAGACTACATCCCATACATGTACTCCAAGAGAGACTTTGATCTATTATTGCCTTCTTGAAAGACACTTTTTTCTCTGGACTTCAAGTCCTAAGTATTTGTTTGGCAACTCAATTTCAAGCCACGAAAATAAAATTCGATGGCTAATTTTAATTTTACGAAATTGAAATTAGTCAATTTCAATCCATGAAATTGTGTTACCAAACAGACCCTAAATATAAATATAATAGCGAGGGCCAATATATTTTCGATTCTCAATCAAGTACTAATGGTTTATCTGCAACCCACACAACCCACACAGTGTATTTTTATTTAAATACTTCTTTAACTGATTTTATAAAACAATATTATGTGTTTTTTATGCAAAATTTATTAAAAATGTACGTTTTTTATTAACTTTTTCATGTGAAAACTGTACAATAATTAAAACTATTTTCAAGTATGTTTTTAATTATGTGTTTTTTTAGACATTACATTGACTAAAAATATTTTCAACTTTTTTAAATGTACGTGTTCCTTGAAACTTTGTGTGTTTTAAAAAGAACGTTATTTTCCCGTTTTCTTTCACCAAAAAATAGAAAATAATTAAAACTATTTTAGACTATTTTTTTTAAACTGTACATTTTTTCATTATAATATGCATATTTTTAAAAAAGACAATTTTAATTTTTACCTTAAACAAGTCATGTTTTTAATAATTTTTTTTAAAATTTGTACATGTTTATAATGATATTTTTATCTATTATTTTAAGTGAACTAGTTAAAATTGTTATTTTTCCAAAAAAAAAAAAAGAGTTCGGATTTTAAAATTGTTAAAATTGATTTCTAGAGACACACACAATTTAAAAAAATATGTACAGATTTAAAAAAAATCAATTGAAAATATTTTTAATTAATGTAAAATTTAAAATAACAATTAAATTGTTTTTTATATAAAAAAAACTTAAAAAACCACAATTTTTCAAAATAATGTATCATTTCATAAAATAGTTTTTAAAATAAAAATATTTTTTCATAAATATTATATGAACATAAATTTTAGGGTTGCGCTATTAGCGCTCCACCCTATTCCTCTCGCACTCCAAATTTTTTTATAATTATAAACTTACCCTCATCTCTCTCATGACTCCCCAAATAAAATACAAACCTCCATCTCCTTCCTAATTCAACTATTATTTTTTTCTCTACAAACACTACTAAAAATATGCATAAATATCAACATTTGTACAAAAATATTTCAGCAAAAATTTATGAAATTAAATATTTTCAGGAAACCTAAAAAGGCAGCAAAAGTAAAAACAAAAATCTAAACGAATAATCCCATCAAATAAAAAAGCAACAAAAGTAAAAAAAATCTCAAAAAATTAAAAAAGTGGCAAAAGTAAAAAAAAAAATCTCAACAAATAATCCTATTTATCAAATCTTATTTATTAATCTCAACAAAAAATCTTAAATGTCCGAGTTTCCAAGTAAAATGAAAAAAAAACTTATAAAATCCACGGAAAAAAATTCGTAAAAGAAAGAGAGATTTGAATCAATATTCGGGTCGAACCAACTTTTTTTTGTGAGAATTCTTTGTCTTGGTTATTTAAAAAAAAAAAGTTAAAACAATTTGATTTACAAGAAAAAAATATATTTTCCCAAAATAGAATGGGCGGAAAACAATTTTTTTGTTGAAACGACATGATTTTTTTTACTTGACATAAATACGATCTAAGTAAAAATGAATTTTTTTACTTGACACGACACCACGAATTTTTTTGTTGAAAATCATTTTATTTTAGGGAATTTATTAAAAAAATTTAATTTCCGAACGAAAACTGTTTTCCCCAAAATAAAATGATTTTCAACAAAAAAAATATTTTCCACCCATTTTAGTATGGGAAAATAGTTTTTTCTGTAAATTAAATTTTAGTAACGATTTTTTTAATTTATTTTTTCTAGGAAATTCACCACAAACCGTCATTATTATACGTGACAATTAAATTATATCGGACAGTTATGAAAAGTAATTTTTTTTTATAAATTTATCACAAACCACTATTACTAGATTTTTTTCCCAAGCACATATAATAATTTTTTTTACCAAATACAAAGACAATTTTTTTTACCAAACACGATCGAAGTAAAATATGATTTTAATTTGGTCGTGTTGTAAAATCTTTAAAAAAAACAGAAACACGACCAAATTAAAATCCCACACAATACGAAATTCTTTTTTTTATTCGGTCATGTTTCTGTTTTTGCAAATAAATTAAAATAATTTCGTGTCATGTCGTGTGTTTTTAATTTTGATTGTGTTCGTGTTAGGTTAAAAAAATATTTATTGTTGTATCCAATTTTCATTGGGACATGTTTGCATTTGATAAAGGAAATTATGTCGAGTGGTTTTTACTTGGATCGTATTCGTGTCCAGTAAAAAAAATCATGTCGTTTTAACAAAAAAATTGTTTTCTGCCCATTTTATTTTGGGAAAATAGGTTTTTTGTTTTGTAAATCAAATTCTTTTAACTATTTTTTTAAAATAACCAAGACAAAGAAGTCCCAAAAAAAAATTGATTTGACTCAATTGATTCAAATCTCTCTTTCTTTTACGAATATTTTTACCATATTTTTTCCATGAATTTTATAAGTTTTTTTTCACGTTACTTGCAAACTTATACGCTTGAGATTTTTTGTTGAGATTTGATAAATGGGATTATTTGTTGAGATTTTTTTTTTTACTTTTGCCGCTTTTTTTATTTGTTGGGATTATTTGTTCAGATTTTTTTTTTACTTTTGCTGTTTTTTATGCTTCTTGAAAATAGTTAATTTTATAAATTTTGGTTGGAATATTTTTGTACAAATGTGGACATTTATGCATATTTTTAGTAATGTTTGTAGAAAAAAAATAATGGTTGAATTAGGAAAGAGGTGGAGGTTTGTATTCTATTTGGGGAGCCATGAGAGAGATGAGGGTAAGTTTGTAATTATAAAAAATTTTGGAGTGTGAAAAGAATAGGGTGGAGCGCTAATAGCTCTACCCAAATTTTATTTTGATTTCCATTATTTTTGTAATGTTTATGATTTTTATAATCAAGGTTAAAAAACAAGCACGGTTTCTTTTTTAAAAATGCATGGTTTTGAAAAGAAAAAAAAAACTTACAATTTTTTTTTTAAATGCTTTTTTAGCTTAATCCCCTATAATAATGTCATATTATGGCATAATCTCAAAACGAAGGAAGGCATTTTCGTCCAAGATATAGAAGAAGGTGCTTAAGTTAAAATATAGATTAATGGAGTTTTTTAACGAAAAATAAAATTTCTCACATTTTTGAAGATTATGTCTAAATACGATATTATTACAGTATCTTGAGTAAAAAATATATATAAATTGAGTAATTCTAGTTTGATTTATGTTTTCGACTTATTTTGTTCAACACTTTAATGTGTTGTGTCCATATCATTTCATATTAAAAATGATACTGAATGAATTTCAGACACGATACGTCAATATATCATACATAATCAATTGGATTTTTGAGTGGAAATAGAATTAACCGTGTCAATTTGTTGAGAAGATGCTAATTATTGAATATGTTAACAGCTCATCCTTGTATGTTTTTTTTAACAAACCAAAACTTTATATTACATCACTATGGGAGTACAAACTTGTGGTTTACCCATAAACCTACTAACCAACCTACCTACTTGATCGTCCCAAAGTGGTTTGTGGTTAAACCAAGGAGGAGTACAAAAAATTGCATTCATATATCTATTAATATTACCAACTTTGGCAAATACGCCTGCCACCCCATTGGCCTCCCTGTAACAAAAAGATATCCAGACTTCCTAAAACTGACGAGCTTCCCTAAGGCAATCCCGGAACAGCGCCTGTATATGTTGATTGGAACATTGCTCCCAACAACACAAATGAAAAGTCGTGATAGAACCTGTTTCAATGTGAATACTACAAATACCTTTACTACTAGCAACTTTTAAACCCTCCTTAATAGCCCAAACTTCAACTATAGCATTATTATTAGCCCCAATATTCTTCGCATAGCCCCACTAAAAAGTACTCTTGTTGTCCCGAAGGACACCCCCAATTCCAGCTGATTTAGTGGCAGTGTTGGAAGACCCGTCCGTGTTAAGTTTAAAATTAGTTTTATTCGATGGAGTCCACCTAATATCCATCCCATATTTAGACCCATTGGTACAACTGTGAGTGTTATTGAAAGTATTATAATTATAACAGTCCTCCCTAACTTGGTGAATTAAAAGTGATAAACTAGCTGGACTATTGGTAAATATAGCAGCGTTATGCATATTCCAAAGCCTCCAGCACGCAAAAAAGATCTTTTATGGAATTAAAACCAGTGTTAAGGGTGTGATCATGCGTAAGAGCACTAGTAAGAAGGAAGTGTGTATGTTGATTAGGAGGTATGAGGCCAAACACATTAATAATACCCTTAAAAATGGGACATTCCGTTGAAAAATAAAAATTCGAGTCTATCTGGTTGCATAAAGGTACATTTATCAGTATTCGTAATATGCTTAGCGAATAAGACATCAGTAGTGGGAAGGGATTGGTGATCCAAAATTCAGTAAAATAATTTGACTTTATTGGTACACTTTAAATATCAAAGCCGAAACCAAGGCAATAAAGGTCTACTAATCTTGCAATTTTTCTTAAGAAGTTAATTATACGTTGATTTGATAGTGAATAGCCGAGTTTTATTCGGACTCCATAACGCAATGTCCTTAGAATTTGAATTATGCCAAGGTATACGGTAAGGACATATTTCGCATGTCCGTTATCTTACATTTGTATATATCGTACGCTGCTACAAAAGGCAAGTCTCTTCATGATCTCACTCGACGGCCTCTATCCGAATTTTAGGAATCAAGCATTCAACATCTCCATCATGTGTCCCACATCTGCCTCAATGACTTCACGTTCCATGATTTTAAGAACTTAATGCAAGTGGTACGCAAGAGAAGTCAAAACAGTGAAAGAAGGCAAGATATGGAAGTTCAAGGGTATTTTGGTAATTTTATAGCCACCATCTGGAGGTCTGGTCAACTGAAAAGTCAAAGATATCGACGCAGTAAAGATACTGGAAGAAACGACACATCTATCCGAGCTACGGTGAAGAAGTTATGGCCCTTTGAAAATTGAGAAAATTCTAAGAAAAGACTTGAAAAATGTTGAGTCCTTTAAGCCCCAAACCAACGAACTTTTGCGAACCGAAGGCCAAACCGGTTCGGGGGACGAACCGGTTCGTGGTACACCCTAACCGGTTCAAGGTACCTGACGCTGGTAAGAGTCCCAAAGTTTTAAAATTCATTTTGGATTCCTATAAAAAATAACTTCGGGGGAGTTATTTTACAAGACTTGGAGAGATGATTTTGAGAGTTCTAATTGCTCTAGTATTCATATTTTTTTAGTCCCAAGACTCATGTTTTGATTCACATACCCTTGACAAACCTTTGTGAATCCTTTTGAAACCCAAGAATACAACCTTGTGTTTGTTCAACCTTTGTGAAGAAGCCGTATTTCTTCTTCATTGCTGCTCACCTGGAGTTCCTGAGGGAGATTCCAGCCGACGACATCAGAACCGACGCCTGGGGGTATTTCTATGTCACTGTATTTTCATTGTAATTCGTGTAACCATATCTTACAAAATTATAGTGAAAATAAAAGGTTTTGCCCCTTTGGGAGATTTTTCCTCACATGTGTGTGTTTGAATGTTGTTGGTTGATTTTATCATCTTCAATCACACCTAGATGCATGTTTACGACTTAATTGATAAAAACTGAGTTTAATTAAATAATTTCTTTATTTGGATGCAAGCACACTCCTTTCAAATTAGTATCAGAGCGGGTTACGCTAATTTATCGCATGATCCTGATTTTTTTTCAAGGATTTTTTTATACAATTTGACTTCTCACGTCGTCAAATTGGTATCCGAGCCTATTACACAATTATACCGTGTAATTTTTCGTAAAATTTTTCTAAGATATCAATTTTCTAAAAAATGATTTTTGAAAAAGAGCGTGTTCTAATGGAGAAGTTATATAATAAAATGCCAGTTTTTTATGGGACAAACTATGCATACTTAAAAGCCCGCATGAAATCTGCTTTAAAAGCCATTGATGAACGTGTCTGGTTTTTGGTTGAAAGAGGGTGGACACCTCCCTCCATCACTGTTGAGAACGTAACTAGTTTAAAATCTTCCACTGCTTGGACTGAAGAAGAATTTAAATAGTCTTCTTTTAATTCAATGGGTTTATGTGCTATTTATGGATCCGTCACACCTGACGAGTTCAAACGGATAATGACGTGCACCACGTCAAAAGAGGCATGGGATGGTTTACAACTTACACATGAAGGAACCAATGCTGTGAAAGAGTCTAAACTGCAAAATTTAACAACTCAATTTGAAACCATCACCATGCATGAAACTGAATGTTTTGATGATTTTTATGCTAGGCTGTCTGATATTGTTAATACTAGCTTTAATCTTGGTGAACACATTCCTAATGCTAGAGTTGTTAAAAAGATTCTACATTCACTGCCTAAGCGTTTTATCCCTAAAGTCACTGTGCTAAATTCTATGGGTAATTTAAATACGCTTAAATTAGAGGAACTTGTAGGAGACTTACAAACGTATGAAATTGATATGTTTCCTAAATCTGTCAAGACTAAAGATAAGGGAATTGCACTTAATGCCCAGGAGAGAAAGAGTGAGGGGTCGGTAAGAAAGAGGGGAGAGTCATCTAGAAAAAGGGAGATAAAAACGTCTGATTCTGAGTGTGACCTTGATTTAGATGATTTGGGCTTATTTGCTAAAAATTTCAAGAAAATTCTCAATTTCAAGAAAAATGGATATTTCAAAGATAAAAAGAATTTTGAGAAAAATAAGGGTGAAAAGAAAAATGAAAAATATTTTAAAGACCCTCCTAAGAAAGACAATGAGAGATGCTATGAGTCCGATGGTAAGAGTCATAGAGCTTTTGAGTGTGCTACTAGGTTGAATAGAGAAAAGGGCAAAGCTTTCTTTAATGCTACCCTTAGTGACGACAATGAGGTCGAGCCGGTGAACTCTGGAGATGAGTCGCCGCATGAGTGTAACTTCACCGCATTCATGGCTAGTCATGTGAGCACTTCTAGTACTCCTCTCGACGATGAGGATGCTATTTCACAGGGACACCTCGACAGTGAGAGCGATGTGAGTGAGGGGGAGGATGATTAAAACGAGAGCGAGAGTAATCTTCAATGTGCCTACACTGAGTTATATAATGAGTCATTTAAAACCAAAAAGCTTAACAAAACATTAGTTCTTAGGATCACCGCGTTAGAGGAAGATTTAGAAGAAGCGAGAGAGAGAGAGTCCTCCACCTGCACTACCTTGAGAGAGAAAAAGTGTGCCTGTGTTGAGAAAGAAAGTTTGTTTAGAGAGAGAGAGAGAGAGAGAGAGAGACTGTTTGGAGAGAGAGAGGGTGGTTTTGAGAAAAAGAAAGGGGACTTGACTAAAGAAGTGGCTAGTCTTACGAATGAGCTCCATTCCTCCCTGGAGACTCGAAAGAAACCTGAAATCCTTGTTGCCCAGCTTACTTATGATCTTGAACGATCACGGAAAGTCAAGGTTCAAATCGAGGACAGATCAGGAAAGATGGAAAAGATGCTCATCGGCCCCACTTTAGGTTTTGGTGATAGGCAGGGAATAGGCTATGATTGTGCCTCCACGTCCCAAATTGCAACTGGACCAGTTCCTGAGTTTACTACGACTCCATATGGCCATCGTCAAAAACCACGAAGGAGAGTTCGATCATGAAAAGCAAACATGGGTCCACCTAAGACTGCGTTCTTCTGTACTTACTGCAAAAGAAAAGTCCACCTCAGGGAGTTTTTCTATATTTTGGATCGGACACGACGTACTCCACTACATCATACTGATGATTTTTCCAGTCTAAGAGAGCGTGTTGAGTTTTTAGCCGTCACATCATAGAGTTTGATGGAGGGATTCTGATGGATGTCTTTGCCGTCTCTGAATGCTTCTCGCATCCTAGCTAAAACCAATAATAACAAGGGTAAACAAAAGGTTACCACATCTTGGGTGCCTAAGAAAGATAAAAAGGCTCTTGTTGTTCATGTCACTCTCAAAGCACATAATACCTCACAGTGGTATTTTGATAGTGGGTGCTCCATACATATGACAAGTGATGCCTCATTTTTACTTACCTTGAGGACTATAAGGATGGTAGAGTCACCTTTGGAGATGGGAACAAGTTTAGCATTGTAGGACGAGGTACAGTAGAGTTACCAGGATTTCCTAAGATAGAGAATATTTTGTACGTCAAAGGTTTAAAAGCAAACCTTCTCAGCATTAGCCAGCTGTGCGATGCTGAATTTGCCATATAGTTTGACCGGGACGCGTGTAATGTATATAATCAAGCCGATAAACTTTTAGTGCGAGGGGTGAGGACAGAGGATAATTGTTATGGGACTGAGCCCACGTCCTCACTTATCTGCAACAGTGTCATGATCACTCCTATGGATCTGTGGCACCAACGTCTAGGTCACGTGAACGTTAGAGATTTGATTTGTTTAGCTAAAAAGGACCTAGTATTTCGCTTACCATCACTTAGAAAGCTAACTTCCACGATTTGTGGACCCTGTCATTTGGGAAAGAAAATTTGTAGCCCCTATAGGCAGTTGCATTCCATTACCACCTCCCGTGTACTTGAGCTGATTCACATGGATCTTATGAGTCCCACTCGTACTGAGAGTCTGGGTGGTAAGAGGTATATCCTCGTGATGGTATACGATTTCTCCAGATATTGGACTATAGATTTTCTGAGAGAGAAATCCGATGCTGTAGAGTTTTTAACGACAAAGTGTCATGTCCTGCAAAATCAACACGGAGTAACTATTAATAGGATACGTAGTGACAACAGCACAGGATTTAAGGAAGAAAAGGTAGATCTTTACTGTGATAGCCTTGGGATCAAACATGAGTTTTCTGCTGTGAAGACTCCTCAGCAAAATGGGATTATTGAGAGAAAGAATAGGATGATCCCGAAAATAGCTAGATCTATGCTTCTAGGTGGTAAGGTAGCCAATAGATTTTGGGCAGAGGCAGTGTTTACTGCATGCCACACGGTGAATATTGTTTACCTGCGTCCACACACACTTAAGATGCCTTATGAATTGTGGAATGGCAAGAAACCCAACCTTGCATATTTTTGTGTCTTTAGGAGTAAATGCTACATCCTAAGGGATAGAGAGCAATTAGGAAAGTTTGACTCCCGGAGCGACGAGGGAATATTGCGAGGATATTCATCAAATAGTAGAACGTACCGGGATTTTACCCTGAAGAGCTCTAGGGTTATGGAGTCAATAAATGTCACCGTGCAAGATGACGAACCTCTAACGGTTATTGATCCTAACCTTCAGTATGAGGATGAGGACTTTATTGGCAGCAATTTACTTATCCCTCACCCACACCCTGGACCCTACTCCTGTGTTAGGGGACACACCTGCTTGGGTTCGCAAGAGTCATGATCCCTCGGCCATTGTTGGCAATTCCACTCTAGGGGTCAAGACTCGTGCTCAGCTAGAGAACGTTGTTATCCATCTTTTCTATACGTCCTAAGTCGAGCCCAAGAATCACAAAGAAGCGCTCAAGGATGAATATTGGATATCTGCTATGCAAGATGAGTTGCTTCAGTTTAAAAAGAATAATGTCTGGGAACTTGTCCCCCGACCTAGTGAGACTAATGTGATCGGTACTAGGTGGATTTTCAAGAATAAAATGGATGAAAATGGTACCATAATCAGAAATAAGGCTAGGTTGGTCGCTCAAGGCTACACTCAGATAAAGGGTGTAGACTTTGGGGAGACATTTGCTCCTGTTTCGAGGCTTGAGTCCGTCCGCTTACTAATCGCTATCGCATGTCATCTGCGCTTCAAGTTATATCAGATGGATGTCAAGAGTGCCTTTCTAAATGGCATTCTACAGGAGGAGGTTTACGTGGAATAACCAAAAGGGTTTGAAGACCCTAAGTACCCAGAGAACGTCTACTATATGAGGAAAGCCTTGTATGGTTTGAAGCAAGGACCCCATACTTGGTACGAGAGGCTTACTTCCCATCTCTTAGCCCGTGGCTTCCAGAGAGGGGGAGTTGATCTGACGTTATTCGTCATGAGAGATAACGGTGCTATTTTGGTTGCCCAGGTCTATGGGGACGATATATTCTTTGGATCCACGTGCTCCCAACATGCTCACCATTTTGAGGAGGAGATGAAAAGTGAGTTTGAGATGAGCATGGTAGGTGAGCTTACTTTCTTCCTTGGTCTCCAGGTTCGTCAGCTAGATAATGGGATGTTCATCTCCCAATCCAAGTATGCTAGAGACCTAGTGAAGAAATTTGGTTCAAACTCTGCTAAGAATGCACGTTCACCTATGAGTACTTCTATCAAGCTTAGTAAGGACACTTCAGGTAAGGACGTAGAGCAAACCTTGTATCGGAGTATGATAGGTAGTCTTCTCTACTTGACTGCCAGTCATCCCGACATCGCCTTTAGTGTTGGAGTCTGTGCGCAATATCAGGCGTCCCCGAAAGAGTCACACTTACTCCCTCTAAAACGTACTATCAAATACGTGAGTGGGACTCTCTCATATGGTATTTGGTATTCCTTTGATACTAATGACCGTTTGTCCGCCTATTCGGATGTCGATTGGGCGAGGGATATAGATGGTTGTAGGAGCACTTCTGGTGGGTGTTTCTATTTTGGTTCTTCTCTTGTCTCCTGGTTGAGAAATAAGTAAAACTCCATCTCTTTATCCACTGCGGAGGCTGAGTACATCGCCACCGAGAGTTGTTGCACGCAACTCTTGTGGATGAAGCAGATTCTCACTACACCAAATCCTGCGAATGGTCACGCCCAGATGGTCACGGCCCAAGTCCGCGACCAGCTGGTCGCGGACTTGGGCCGTGACCATATCATTTTTTGGCGTGACCATATTCATTACCACACTGAGTTATGGATGCTCTGGAAGTGGTCACGGCCCAAGTCCCTGACCACTGTGGGTCACGGCCCAAGTCCCTGACCAGGGCGTGACCATCTTGGCGCCAAATTCGCGCCAAAATTCCCTCCAAGCTTGGTCGCGGATGGGTCACGGACTTGGACCGTGACCACTTCCAGAAAAAAAAAATGGTCGCTCAAATGGGGTCACGGCTGGGGGCCGAAACCAAATTTTGAAGTGGGTCACGGCTTGGGGCCGTGACCATACCTCATTCGAAGGGCTGTTGGTCGCGCATGGTGGGATTGCTGTTGGTCGCGCATGGTGGGTCACGGCCTAGATCCGTGACCAGTGGTCATGGGGGATAACTTATTGGTCGCGGAGGTTGGGTCACGGCTCTAGGCCGTGACCAGGTCAACATATTAAATAACGATTTGGGAACCATTCGCGATTTAGCTTACTTTTGTTTCTGCCATTCGCGATTTAGCTTTGGACGATTTGGGCGATTTGGGATTTCGGCTATTGGGGTTTTTTGTTGATTTCATCTAAGATTCGTGAAAGGTATGTGTATATGTGTGTGCATTTCGATTTGTTTTGATTTGTGGCAGCTATGTGCGTATGTGTGTGTGTGTGTATGTATATTTGTGTGTTTGTGTGGCAGCTATTTGTGTGTATATTTGTGTGTATATGTGTGTGTATGTGTGTGTGTGTGTGTGTATGTATAGATTATGACAATAAACCCTAGATTGTATGTGTGTGTATTTTTTTTTTACAAAATAGTATTCAAAACGCTAGACATTATGTGTGTGTATGTGTGTGTGTATGTGTGTGTATGTATAGATTATGTCAATAAATCCTAGATTGTATGTGTGTATTTTTTTGACAAAATATAATTAAATGGATTTATAATAAGTAAAAAAAATTATAACCGCCTTGTTGTGGGTTATATGTATGCATAGATTTATGTCAAAAAAATATTAGGGTTTAAGTAAACCCTAGATTGTATGTGTGTGTATGTATAGATTATGTCAATAAACTCTAGATTGTATATGTGTGTATTTTTTTTGACAAAATATGCTTGTCTTGTTTTTTTTTTTGACAAAATATAATTAAATGATTTTTTATAACATACGAGTCGCAAACACGTGTGCACATTACTATAGTGAGATATTGTTGGCTTGGTTGTTGGATACTATGTTGAATTTATTGAATTGATACTAGTGTCGATAAATGTACATGTTATTAAATTTGTTGGGTGTGCTCTTGATTTGCCTATGAAAAAGTATATCACATATCTTTCGATTAATGTGCATTTTTTGACGTTTACGTCAAGATATTAGGAGGCTACAACTTGACATGGAACAAATATAACTTGATTCCGTTCATTCATATTTTAACTTGACATGTATGCCATAATTCTGTTGATTTCATACAGTTCTGTTTTAGTTTGAGATTTGTTGTGATCAACTTGATTGGATATGTATTTTAAAACCTTAAAATGGCGGCGTAATAATCACAACTACATTGATATTATAGGCACCGGGTTGATATTATAGATTTTTGTTCTCCTTTGCCTTTGTGCACTTTTCTTTACATATTATAGGCAGCAGGTTGCTCACGTTCGTTCGAATTACGGTGTTAAAATGGGGGAATAAATTTGCGTCATATGTAATTACGGTGTTAAAATGGGGGAATAAATCTGCGTCATATGTAAATCTACGACATATTATAGGCAACAGATCTAATTCATCAGTGGTTTTGTGAGGTAATTTCTTTAATTTTACATACCCGTTCTTCATAACACATTGTTTACGTATTGCAGATCTAACCAATTAGATACCAGTTCTTCATTACATACTAGTTCTTCATTACACACCAGGTACTCTTTACTTTAACTAAAGTAGTTATATAATTGATATACATTATCTATTAAATCTTTTAGATGATAGGAGTACGGGATAATTATTGGTTTTGTTTGGTTTGGTTGTTGGATAATTATTGGTTGTTGGCTTGTTGTTGGATAGTATGTTAGAAGGAGTACGGGATAATTAGAAGGAATACGGAATAATTATTGGTTTGATTGTTGGATAATATGTTGAAAATATTTTAGACTCCCGGTTTCAGTATACGACGATAACTTGCTAATGTCTAGACGTAGGAACTGATGTAACACGTAGGGACCAATGTAACACTTAGGAACTGATCAAGCGATCACGGGACTCCCAGTTTGAGAATACGACGATAATTTGAAAATATGAGAACTTAAGCTTGAAAACAATGCGTTAGAGGGTGAAAACTCGAAACAGCCCCGTACGGTCCCATGAGAGGCACTAACACTTCTCACGGGACCAATGTAACTCGTAGAAACTGACCGCACGATCACGGGACTCCCGGTTTGAGAGTACGACGATAATTTGAAAAGATGAAGACTTAAACTTAAAAATAAGGCGTTAGAGGGGGAAAACACGAAACAGCCCCCGTACGGTCCCGTGAGAGGAACCAACACCTCTCACGGGATCAATATAACACGTAGGAACTGACCGCGCGATAACGGGACTCCCGGTTTGAGAATACGATGATAATTTGAAAATACGAGGACTTAAGCTTGAAAACAAGGCGTTAGAGGGTGAAAACTCGAAACAGCCCCCGTACGGTCCCATGAGAGGCACTCACACCTCTCGTGGGACCAATGTAACACGTAGGAACTGACCGCACAGTCACGGGACTCCCGGTTTGAGAATACGGCGATAATTTGAAAATATGAGAACTTAAGCTTGAAAACAAGGCGTTAGAGGGTGAAAACTCGAAACAGCCCCCGTACGGTCCCATGAGAGGCACTAACACTTCTCACGGGACCAATGTAACTCGTAGAAACTGACCGCACGATCACGGGACTCCCGGTTTGAGAATACGACGATAATTTTAAAAGATGAAGACTTAAGCTTAAAAATAAGGCGTTAGAGGGGGAAAACACGAAACAGCCCCCGTACGGTCCCGTGAGAGGAACCAACACCTCTCACGGGATCAATATAACACGTAGGAACTGATCGCGCGATAACGGGACTCCCGGTTTGAGAATACGATGATAATTTGAAAATACGAGGACTTAAGCTTGAAAACAAGGCGTTAGAGGGTGAAAACTCGAAACAACCCCCGTACGGTCCCATGAGAGGCACTCACACCTCTCGTGGGACCAATGTAACACGTAGGAACTGACCGCGCAGTCACGGGACTCCCGGTTTGAGAATACGGCGATAATTTGAAAATATGAGAACTTAAGCTTGAAAACAAGGCGTTAGAGGGTGAAAACTCGAAACAACCCCCGTACGGTCCCATGAGAGGCACTAACACTTCTCACGGGACCAATGTAACTCGTAGAAACTGACCGCACGATCACGGGACTCCCGGTTTGAGAATATGACGATAATTTGAAAAGATGAAGACTTAAGCTTAAAAATAAGGCGTTAGAGGGGGAAAACACGAAACAGCCCCCGTACGGTCCCGTGAGAGGAACCAACACCTCTCACGGGATCAGTATAACACGTAGGAACTGACCGCGCGATAACGGGACTCCCGGTTTGAGAATACGATGATAATTTGAAAATACGAGGACTTAAGCTTGAAAACAAGGCGTTAGAGGGTGAAAACTTGAAACAGCCCCCGTACGGTCCCATGAGAGGCACTCACACCTCTCGTGGGACCAATGTAACACGTAGGAACTGACCGCGCAGTCACGGGACTCCCGGTTTGAGAATACGGCGATAATTTGAAAATATGAGAACTTTAATTTGAAAACAAGGCGTTAGAGGGTGAAAACTCAAAATAGCCCCCGTACGGTCCCATGAGAGGCACTAACACTTCTCACGGGACCAATGTAACTCGTAGAAACTGACCGCACGATCACGGGACTCCCGGTAGAGGATTATGGGATTTCACAGGACACTATGACCATTCCTTTGATAACACGAGCGCGATACACATATCCTGCAATCCAGTCCAGCATTAACGCACAAAGCACATCAGGATATGCGAGAACTTTATACATCAGTTAGTTGAGGAGAAAGTCGTATCCCTTAGTTTCGTACCCACCGACCTTCAGTTAGCCGATATATTCACGAAGCCTTTAGATGCACTTAGATTTGAGAGTCTTAGGAAGTCTTTGGGGATTTTCACAGTTGACCGAGGGGTTGGTTCATGTCTAGGATAGGGTGCATTGTCATGTTCATATCATATGATTCCTATTCCTAGGTTGTATCATTTGTATTATTTTTTGCTTTTTCTATTTTTTGAAAAAATTCAAAAAGATTTTCTTTTTATAAAAAGTTTAGAAAAGCACAAAAAGATTTTTGTACTTTATTTGCACCTTTTATGTATGAGCATTTAAGATAGTCGAGTCATAAATTTCATTCCATTTATCCACGTGACTGTTTGATAGTGATTTGAGATGCTACATCATTGCATCCACATGCTTTACACTGTTTGGAGTGTTCGAGATGTGATTAGTGATATCTTTCTACATGTTTGGCTCCTTATCTCCTTTATTGCACACATGCTCGATTTTATTTAATTATTGTACTTGTCTATCACATATTGGCTTGATTGTTTCCATCTCAATTCTGTCTATACAACGTACAATATGCGATAAAACTTGACAAGATTAAAATGCATGTAAAAACCGTTTAGTGAGACTGTATTTTTTTTAAATGGGGAAGGGCTGCGAAAGGTTCATTTAACCTTTGCGAATACTAAGCCACCGTTAAATCGGACCTAAAAAATTGAGGAATTTTATTATCCGGGGTCCAAAGAGGTTAAAAGAGCCCGAAAAATTTTAAACGCAATAAAAAGAATTTCATGCCAAATATGGGCCATTTAGGTTTCACCATCAATTCTCCAAAGTTTGAGAATTTAGATCACCTCTATTCAAAATATAAATCTGAGGGAGTTTGGTTGGAGAATTCAAACGGGTTTGCACTTCCTTGAAAGTCCTGAAAAAGCATTAAATCGTTTTGGACGTTATTGGTGTTGAAATCATTTTGAGCTTCGATTTCTTGATTTGATTGATTCAATGTCTCATATTTCCATCTTTTTACACCTAAGGAAGATGCTGAGTTTATTCGTTAGGAGTATCCGATAATCATCATGCACATATGTCATGTTTGTAAGCATTGATTTTCCTATAGAATTTTATCACACCCCTACATTTACGCTATCATCGACTTGGTTATTTTTGTGTTTGTTCATGGTGTAATTCTTTATTTGTATATTTTGTGTGAAAAATTTTGAAAAATTCAAAAATAGAAGTTTCTTTCCTTGTGACATTCTCCATGTGCATTTATTTCTGCTTCTCATATTTGTCTATTTGGGGACATTATAAAAAGGGGGAGAAAGAATCATCATATTATAGGGGAGTTTTGAGATTTGATGTACGCTTTCATCAAAAATTGGTATCTATGTTTGCCTCATTTCAAACCCGATATGTCACTTGGTATTTGCTTTATCTCATGTGTGTAGGTACTTCATTGATAATCATATGTTACACACACTGATGAGAAAAGTTTTAAAGATTTGAAGAACAAACGATGAAGACTTATTCATTTGTACCTTTCCAATTTTGGGTTCATGGGAGGGTAGATTTGTATAGGCAATTCTGTTAGTTGATAATTCGGATATTTTTATGTATGTACCGGCATAGACACAGGGGGAGATTTGTAAGGACATATTTCTCATGTTCGTTATCTTACATTTGTATATGTCGTACGCCGCTACAAAAGGCATGTCTCTTCACGATCTCACTCGACGGCCTCCATCCGAATTTCGAGAATCAAGCACTCAACATATCCATCATGTGTCCCACATCTGCCTCAATGACTTCACGTATTATGATTTTAGGGACTTAATGCAAGTGGTATGGAAGAGAAGTCAAAACAGTGAAAGAAGGCAAGATATGGAAGTTCAAGGGTATTTTGGTAATTTTACAGCCACCATCTGGAGGTCCGATCAACTAAAAATTTGAAGAGCTCGACGCAACGAAGATACTGGAAGAAATGGCACCCCAATCCGAGCTACGGTGAAGAAGTTATGGCCCTTTAAAAATGGAAAAAATTACGAGAAAAGACTTGAAAAATACTGAGTCCTTTAAGCCCCAAACCAGCGAACTTTTGCAAACCGAAGGCCAAACCGGTTCGGGGGCGAACCGGTTCGCGGTACACCTGAACCGATTCGAGGTACCTGACGCTGGCAAGAGTCCCAAAATTTTAAAATTCGTTTTAGATTCCTATAAAAGCGAACTTTAGGGGAGTTATTTTACAAGACTTGGAGAGACGATTTTGAGAGTTCTAATTGCTCTAGTCTTCATTTTTTTTTAGTCCCAAAACTCATGTTTTGATTCACATACCCTTGCCAAACCTTTTTGAATCCGTTTGAAACCCAAGAATACAACCTTGTGTTAGTTCAACCTTTGTGGAGAAGCCGTCTTTCTTCTTCATTGCTGCTCACCTGGAGTTTCTAAGGGAGATTCCAGACGACGACATCAGAACCGACGCTTGCGGATATTTTTTTATCACTGTATTTTCATTGTAATTCGTGTAATCGTATCTTACAAAATTATAGTGAAAATAAATGGTTTTGCCCCTTTGGAGGATTTTTCCTCACATGTGTGTGTTTGAATATTCTTGGTTGATTTTATCATCTTCAATCACACCTAGATGCATGTTTAGGACTTAATTGATAAAAATTGAGTTTAATTAAATAATTTTTTTATTTGAACGCAAGCTCACTACTTTCATATACCAATTATAATGGGAAGAAGGTGCGCAGGGATAGTTTGTAAGAGTTTAGGAATGTTCCAGTCATTAGTGTTCGGCAATCTAAATCGGGAAACCCGAAGGTTACTATCACAATCATGAAGATCCAGAGTAAATTTCAACGATTTATTTATACACCAATTATCATTCCAAAAACTCACATTACCCTTATGTAAGGACCATTGCACTCCCTCTATTATATTAGGCATGCCTTTATAAATATTACTCCAAGCCCAAGAGTTTTTAGTATTAAGTTTAGCATTGAGGAATGTGTCATTGTAGTAGTATTTGTTAGCGATAACCCTGGCCCAAAGCGTGTGAGGATGAGTTAAAAGGTTCCAACCTAATTTGAGCATAAAAGCAGTATTCAAAGTGTGGATATTTTTAATGCCTAAACCTCCCATATATTTCGGGATTTCCAAAATGTGCCAAGGAATAGTAGCTTTTTTCCAAGAAGAAGGATTTGCCCGCCAGAAAAACTTTTTAATTTTATTAGAGAATTCATCAATTAAGGTTTTTGGAAGTTGAAATGATGACATAGCATAAACCGGCATTAGAGGCAAACACATAATTAATTAGAAGTACTCGAGTAGGGTACAATAAGAATTTATTGTACCAGATGTTAACCTTTTTATCTAAGTTGAGGATCAAATCCTGGAACAAATTTTTTGTGACTCTTCCATTAATAAGGGGAACCCCCAAGTATTTTTCCTTGCATAAAACCTAGGGATATTAAGAAGATCTTTAATCTTACGCTTATTATTCTTGTCCATTTTAGGAGAGAACAGAATGGCCGATTTATCATTATTAAGACTTTGACCAGATAGGGAGCAAAATTTATTAAGTAATATATTCATATTCTCCACATTTTTAATATTACCTTTTAAAAATATAATACAATCATTCGCAAAGGCCAAGATAGGAATATGTGGACCAAATTTTGAAGCCTTGGAAGAATTAATACTATGATCCATATTAGCTTTGTTTAAACTGCGAATAAAAACATCAAGGGTAAGAATAAATAGATAAGGAGAAAGCGGGTCTCCCTGTCTAATACCCCTAGAAGATTTGAAAAACCTACCCATGTGGACATAATAATAGTAGCAAAGGAAGGGGTAGTAACACATGACATAATTCGAGTAATCTAGTAATCGGGGAAACCATGCTCGAGAAGCATCCATCTAATAAAAGGATATCATAATTTATCATAAGCTTTGGAGAGGTCCAGTTTAAGAGACAAACTACTAATTTTAGATTTAGAACCCCTCATAGTATGAAACATCTCATGAGTGATTAAAATATTATCTTGTACCCAGGAACAAAAGCATTTTGAAATGGAGAGAATATTTTAGCTAAAAAGGGACGCATTCTATTAATTATTAAAGTGGATATAGTTTTATAGACCACATTATAAAGACTGATATGCCTAAATTAAGAGGTTTTCGTAGGATGTTCAGTTTTCGGGATAAAAACTAAAAAAGTTTTGTTAAGCTCTTTCAGCAAATAACCACTTTGAAAAAAGGATTGCACAACTTTTATAATAGATGTGCGTATGACCTCCCAGTGTTCATTAAAAAACTCCACCGTAAGTCCGTTCGGACCAGGTGATTTGTGATTAGGCATATGCCAAATAACTTGTTGAATCCGGATCGGTTTATCGAGAGAAGCTAAGTCATCACTATCTAATTGAGGAGGGCACTAGTTTAAGGATACATCCTCCAAAATAGGTTCCGAAGAAGTAAAAAGATTAATATAGTAAGATTGAAATTCCAGTTCAATGTCTGCTTCGGTAGTGACCCAATCATTATTACTCTTAGAGATAGCCAGAATACGATTCCTATTTTTTCTATGATTCACAATAGAATAAAAATATGTAGTGTTTGAGTACCCATATTTTAACCAATATTGCTTAGCCCTTTGCTGCCAAAAAAGATTTTGCCGCTAAAGTAAAGCCCCTATTTTTTGCTCCAGACATTTCTCCTTACGAAGTAATTCAGACGTTAAGGAAGTATCCAATTGAGTCCTAACAGCAGCGAGTTGTTCTTGAAGCTGGACTAATAAGATTTTAGAATTATTAAAGGTATACTTTTTCCAAATTTTAGATTGGAGCATAAGGTATTTAGCTTTTTGAATAAATTGAAATACATTAGAGCCTTGAATTCGAGGAAGCCAACATTTTTTAATAAGAGTATTATACGATTCCTCAGACACCCAAGCATGGTCATAAATATTCCTATACGTGCTAAAAGTAGTTACAGGGTTAGAATCCAAAAGAAGAGGACAATGGTCAGAGGAAGACTTGGTTAAATGAAAAACCATGGTGAAAGGGACAACTAAATTCCAACAATCATTGGATAAACACCTATCAAGTCTTTCCATAATATGGTCATGGAGGCCTTGTTTATTAGTCCAAGTATGTGTGGGTCCACTAAATCCTAAGTCCCCTAGACCACAGTCTTCAATACAAGAGCTAAACAGTTTTGTATTATAAAAGTGAAAAGGAAATTCGCTAATTTTTTTAGAGGGTAAAAAAATAGAATTAAAATCTCCTAATACAAGCCAAGGAAGATTAATATTAACAGCCAAAGATCTAAGTAAATCCCATACCTGTGTGCGGCGATTAGGCTGGGCATAATTATAAATGGGGGTTAACATTAGCGGAGGCAGGGGTGGGGCCATCTCCACAAGGAGATGAACAACTCTATTAGACTCGTACACCACAGTGATTGTCAAATCATTAGTGTCCCAAAGAATACACATCCCCCCAGACATACCAACAACAGGGATAATATGATTTCCATCAAAAGGAAGCTTCCCGACAATCCTTTGAGAGTTAGTGAGATCGTCACGTGTGTCCATAACTGTCATAAGGTCAGGGTGATGTTGGTTAAAGAAATTCATAAAATCAACCCTAAATTGGGGCCTAAAGGTTCCCCTAGCATTCCATAATAGCACTTCATGGATTGGAGTGAGAAGAGATTGGTGAAGCCCTGCAATGCAGTCTCTGGTAGCCACGGCATCGCAAAATTTCTTAGGATGTTGTAAACGAACTGATGTAGAACTACGTTTTGTTCCTGTCGAGCTTGAAATGTATAGATTTGTTCTTGGTCTAACACTTTCTGATTGTCGAACCTTTCTAGTTTGACTAACACTCGGTGAAATCCCATTTGAAAATTTAGTGCATGAGGCTGGGTGTGGAATGGATGAAAGACAAAGACTTTATGTCCGTGTACTAAGAGTTGGTCTCTTGGAGCTTGGGGTGGAAGGCCTAGATCTGCAACTGGAGGAAATTTTGGGAACGTGGTTTGGGGTTGAGGGACTGGACCGGGTGGAGGTAAATTCAAACTCGGGTGGAAAGTCGGTGTCTGAGTTTGACCCGCTTGGAATTGAAACGGAATCTTCTGATTTGTGGGGCCTGGAGTTGTTTCTGTCACTGGGAGGAAGGTTGGGTTTGATGTGGTTTGGGTGGGTATGCTGGGGGTTTGTTAACTAGTCGTCATTGGTAAGGGGTAAAGGGTTAAGGGTAGTAATTAATTTTGGGCAGTGTGTTATTAGAATTAGGAATAGGAGAACTAGACCTCTGTTGAGAGTTACATAAATGCGGTAAAAAATAAGACGAGGGATGGGGGTACCCATGTGTGGGTTGGGCACCTTTAGTTGAGAGGAAAGAGGATAGGTTCCCCCCCTCTCCAGCAGGGCTTGCCAGGTGTGTATTATCCGTAGACTCAAATAATACACGAGCACTGGTATCAACAGTATGAGTAGGAGGCGTGGCTACCAAATCAGCCTTTAGAGAACCGTGGGAGTTTAAATCGTGAGAGTCCAATTGGACTTGGGTTGGGTCAACCACTACAGTATTCAAAACATTAAAAGGGTTAGAAGTACTTACCTGGGAGTTGGGCTGTAGTGGGTTGCTTATTCCCTTTTGGGGTTTACAGAGTCCAGTGGGCCCGTGAGTATAATTATTGGCATCTTGAACCGAATCTCTTTTAGTAATGGTCTTACCCAATAATGGGGGCCCAGACCTACCCCCCTTGCATATGTGCTCATTAGGACTGTCCGTTGCTGATGCCGAAAAGCTGCTGAAAGAAGTCCCGTGTTGAGATCTGCGTTGTACCACTGTCCACTTTTCTTCATCTGCAGCAAGCCGGTGATCCAAACTTGTAGTTCCAACTGTATTGTGATTCCAAATCCCACGGGATTATTTAAAATTCCCAATCATCCCACAAGAAGTACCAATTGAAGTCTGAAGCTCATACGAAATATTCTGTATAAAAGAGCCTTTTATAATTTTGGATGGGAACATCAAATTCCATGCAAATTCTTGCATATCGGGCTCTGTCAACCGAACCGATATGTACATCGATTTTTATGGGAGACCCAAGGGCAATATCAATCTTGCATAACATGTGTGGATCAGAATATTCAATCGGCAGCTCTGGCAATTGAACCCACGGGCTCATATGTTGCACAACAGCAATCGCCGATCTAAAATTCTTCTTCTAACGAAACACCGAAAGATGTATGTTATTGATAAACCAAGGGCCACCAATAAGTTCTTGAAGATAATTCTCACAGTTGAAAATTTTAGAGAGAAAAAAGCTCAT
This sequence comes from Sambucus nigra, assembly GCA_949130495.1. Lineage (NCBI taxonomy): Eukaryota > Viridiplantae > Streptophyta > Magnoliopsida > Dipsacales > Adoxaceae > Sambucus > Sambucus nigra. Next base: position 237,753,846 of record OX422218.1, on the reverse strand, counting down.
CAATGTATGTTACTTTACATATTTTCGGCTGAGTTGGTAAATCCGTCCACGCACTCTACAAAATCTTTCAGAATTTTTGAGTTGGAAATGTAAGCGGTGACGTTGTTGCCAAAGGAAAATGTCCAGCCATATCCTTATGATCCCCGCTAATGATATTATTGACTTTATGGTCTCATACAAACTTCTATTCTTCATAACAACAAAATGTCAAATTGAGAAATAGTGAGTGGAAGAAAAAAAAAAGCATAATGGGCTGCAAATTAATATCATAAAGCCAACCTCGGTTCTGTCATTGCCCTCCACACATTCCCTTCAAAAGCATATCTCCAAAAATTAAGATTTTCAATTAAACAGCCCCAAAATCAACCATGCTATCAGATTGACTTTATCATTATATTTAACACATTGGAACACTATTTACATCAAAATTTCTTAAATATGACATCTGATTGAATGCCAAAATCCATATATGTTTTGATAATAATTGATAATCGTGCTAACTAAAATATATGTAGAAAAACGAAAGTAAAAAAGAAGTATTTAAAAAAATCAATAATATATTATTTAATATTTAGTTCAACGTTTTTCAAAAAATAAACTTTAGTCACTAGTAGAGATGAATATTTTTGGGAGGACTAAAATTCGTTTTTGAAAATATATTGAACGTATCATCAAAGAGAACATTTTCTAGGATCGAAAAAATATCTTTGAAAATATATTGGGCTAAATATTAAACAAATGTTTTTTTGAACTAGTCCTTGATTAGACAAAAAAAAATCATTCTTGCTCGGAACTTGAGCCTTGAATAGTATATTTGTGGCTAAAATAAAAATAAATAGGAGTTTTTTTATGGAGATATACTAAATAGTCCCTTAAACTTCTTTTAATACATGTATAGTCCACTCTTTTTATTTTGTACCAAAAAGTCCTTTACCATGCCACTGGCGCGGACCTTTAAAAATAAGAGAATAAGGAACTTTTTGATACAAAATAAAAGGCTTGGACTAAATGCGTATTAAAAAATATTTGATGAACTTCTTGGTATTTGATCCTTTTTATATTCAATTTTTTTTCTAATTTTATGGTATTGTTTTCATAGAGAGAGAGAGAGAGAGAGTGACAATGAGGCCTAGGAGTTTTGAAGATCGTATTTGTATTTATAATTTTTTAACTTGGACTCCTTTATTCAGAAAAATGTTTTGTGCTTCGAGAAATAACATTAAAAATTAAATTACATGATTAATAGTGTAACAGATTTTTAAAGACTAACCTAATGCTATTATTATACTATATTTAAATTAGTAAAGTAGTCTTAGATCATTTGTAAATAAATTTTAAACACTAAACAATTAGGTCCAATAATTCTCTTCTTATAAAAGTTCATGTTAGTGACATAATAGTGAACCGAATAACAAATTGTTTTTAAATATTTAAAAATTATCAACAAAGGATATAATTATAAATTATCTATTTAAATAGACATTCACATTATTCACGGTGGCTACATTCCTTTAGTAGCTATAATATTGTCATTTATGAAAGTAACTAAATATAAAACACAATCAAAAAGATCAATATGGTTTTAGACCATCGTTTTACCAAAAAAAATCGTAAAGATGTGATCAAAATAATTAAAAAAAAATACATTATATAAAGTTGGTGGAGAATTAATAACTGGGGTAAGACAAAATCATGGCGTGATGGATTCTTATGCGAGAGTGAGATTTATTCCTTTTCCTTTAGAAAATAGAGAAAGAAAAAAAAGGAAAGAAAGAAAAGAAAAGGAGTGGATGTCACTCTGTTACCTAAGTTCCCAAAGACGAGAGAAATCCGCAGGCCATGTCTGCCACCGCTAGAAGTATGTGATGTTTTTGTTTATTTTATCTTTTCCTAGATAATGAAATTTCCTTTGTTCTGTTGACATGGATCGTTTGCATGTCTCATTAGGAGACTTGAGGCTGCTTAAAATTTACATTATTTAAATATTATACATTATTTATACAATAATGTACCCCTCATGACAACAATATGTAGCACATCTAGTCCACTAACAAACAGATTCAAATCAAGAGGACGAACAAAAATAAGTATAAAGAAAATACTTTTGAGGGGAAGAAACTTATAAAATTGCATAATTTTATATGCCAATATTTTTGTGGGAAACATAACATTTTTTTAAAAAGTCCTTCTTTCAAATTATTATTGTAAATAGTTCTCCAAATGAGTTATGTAGTGATAAATTATTAGCTTCATTTCGACAAAATGATTTGACATCACATCAATTTCATAAAAATAACTTTGCCCTGTATAAAAAAATCAATTTGCATTCAATGTTTAGTTTTTCATAAATATGTTTGTTCGGTAGTTGATTTGTATTAAATAGGTGTCAATTTACATAAATTTTGTGCGATGTCTAATTATTTGCAAAAATAAAGAGTTTTGTCATAATAATTCAATTTTCTTATTGTGTATTATTGATTATGTGTCAAGATTAGCATCACCATTAATTAACACATCTTTTAGTTGTGTACAGTCACTTTCAAGTCAAGACGTGGTTTGTGTTATGAATATTCAAATTAGTGACTCATTTATATTAAGGCATTTATATTATCGGATCTATCTTGTAACTTTTTGATCACTCAACCTCATCAAAGCTAAACTCAAAATGAGTTCAAATTTGACTTTAAAAGTGGGCCTCCTTCTTACATGATTTGTTGGAACATTAAAAACAGTAAGATCCAGTGTAATTAGTTATTTATTGTTTTAATATTTTAATTAATTATGTGAGAGAGTCCTTACGACTCACTTTTAAAGTGGATTTGGTATCATATTAAATTCCAAAAAAATATTTATTTTAAAACCATTGGGTTATTTCTTCTTACGTATCTAATTCTATTTATTATTTCTCAAAATAAACTTTTTTCTCAAGTTAAACATTATGTCATTTTTGCATCTTAGTAGCAAAGTAAAAGTGCATGTAAGATAAGTGATTAAAGTATATATTATTCATTTGCTTTGTTATATTCCACTATATAAATTTGTTTGTGTTATTATTAATATTTGTGTTGTGTATTTTTTTTGTAAATTTCAATTTATTATTAAGACATTTAAAAATTAAAATTTAAAATTACTCTTAAATCAAATTCTGTTATTCCCCTTTAGCATTTTTCTTTAAACCAAAACCAAGGCTGCTGAAAGATCCCACAATAAATTCATAGCTTTACAACCACAAGAGAAATTATTGATCAGTTGGCAAAGGTTTTGTTTCATTCGGATGGCCTCATAATGAAACTTGTGAAGTTGTGACATCAAGAAAGCAACAACCATGTGGGTACATATTGCCCAGCACCGACTTTTGCAAGACAAACGACTATCTAAGTGGGGTACACGCTTTAAGCGTATACCAATTTGGCTAAAAGTTGATGGTTATGGATTCTTATCTCCGAGACTACATCACATACACTCCAAGAGAAACTTTGATCTATTATTGCCATCTTGAGAGACACTATTTTCACTCGACTTCAAGTCTGTAAAGTGGGAGTTTTGGAGAAATGATTCATCTAATTCAAAGTGTATAAAACTAAATTACTCTATATAATTTTATAAATTTAATCTATATATTAAAAATATCATAAAAATAATAAATATATCATTTGACAACTCATACAAAATAAACATCAAATTTTTAGAAGTCCATAATTTCAAATTTATAAATTCAAAATTCACAAAATTTATATATTTGAAATCTACTCATCGAGATCTGTCCAACAACACCCATATTTGAAATTTTTTGACAAAAAAATCGAAACCGATAAATTTACTATTTCACTAAAACCTCAATTTTTTTCGACGAAAAACCAATTTCTCCGCCGCTGGCAATGGTAAAAAAAATGAAAAAAATAGATGAAAGGAGAGTGAAACGAGGAGTGATAAACAATCCGGCGAGAATTCCGACGATTTCCAACGAAAATTTCGGCGTTTCGACAAGGATTCCGATGGGTGGAATGGGGTGGGATTATGTGTTTATTTTTAGAATGAGTTTTAAATGAGTATGAGTAAGTGTACGAATATAAATACATCTTTAATTAAAACAAATGAAATTATCTATTTTGTGTACTCCTAACTATAAAAGGACCAGACAAATAAATGTTATTGTACCACATGGACTAGATTTATAAACCTAAAATCACTGTCTTAAAAATCCAAATATAAAAATGAATATAACCTCGACCTTAATTCTCTAATGTAAATATAATAGCAAGTGTAAATGTATTTTCAATTCTCAATCAATTACTAATAGTTTATCTGCAACCCACACAGTGTATTTTTATTTAAATACTTCTTTAACTTATTTTTTTAAACAATATTATGTGTTTTTATGCAAAATTTATTAAAAATGTATAATTTTTATTAACTTTTTCATATAAAAACTGTACAATAATTAAAACTATTTTCAAGTATTTTTTTAATTTTTTTTTCGTTTACACCAAGTATTTTTTTTAATTATACGTGTTTTTATAAACTTTAGATTGATTAAAAATATTTTCAACTTTTTTTTTTATTGTATGTGTTCCTTTAAACTCTGTGTGTTTTAAAAAGAAAGTTATTTTCCCATTTTCTTTTACCAAAAAATAGAAAATAATTGAAACTATTTTTGACTATTTTTTTTAAACTATACGTTTTTTCATTAAAATATGCGTATTTTTAAAAAAGACAATTTTAATTATTTTTTCTTAAACAAGACATGTTTTAAATAATTTTTAATTTTTTTTTTAAATTTGTACATGTTTACAATGACATTTTTACCTATTATTTTTAAGTAAACTAGTAAAAATTGTTTTTTTCCAAAAAAAACACGCACAAGTTTTTTAAAAAGTACATTAAAAAAACAGTTCAGATTTAAAAATAGTTAAAATTGTTTTCTATAGACACACACAATTTAAAAAAAATATGTACAGATTTAAAAAAAATCAATTGAAAATAGTTTTAATTAATGTACAATTTAAAATAACAATTAAATTTCTTTTTATATAAAAAAAATTTAAAAACCCACATTTTTTTATTATAATGTAACATTTTCATAAAATAGTTTGTAAAATAAAAATATTTTTTCATAAATATTATATGTACATAAATTTTATTTTGATTTCCATTATTTTTGTAATGTTTATGATTTTTACAATCAAGATTAAAAAAACAAGCACTGTTTCTTCTTTAAACATGCATGGTTTTGAAAAAAAAACAAGTACAATATATTTTTTTAAATGCTTTTTTAGCTTAATCCCCTATAATAATGTCATATTATGGCATAACCTCAAAACGAAGCAAGGCATTTCCGTCCAAGATATAGAAGGTGCTTAAGTTAAAATATAGATTAATGGAATTTTTTTAACAAGAAATAAAATTTCTCACATTTTTTTTGAGATTGTGTCTAAATCTTAATTATTTGAGGATTATGTCAAAATATGATATTATTACAGTATCTTAAGTAAAAAATATATATAAATTGAGTAATTCTAGGTTGATTTATGTTTTTGACTCATTTTGTTCAACTCTTTAATGTATTGTGTCCATATCATCTCGTATTAAAAATGATATTTAGTGAATTTCAGACACGATAAGTCAATATTTCGTACATAATAAATTGTATTTTTGAGTGGAAATAGAATTAACCATATCAATTTGTTGAGAAGATGCTAATTATTGAATATGTTAACAGCTCATCCTTGTATATTACTTTGCATATTTTCGGCTTGAGTTCGTAAAGCCGTCCACGCACTCTACAAAATCTTTCAGAATTTTTGAGTTGAAAACGTAAGCGGTGACGTTGTTGGCAATGGAAAATGTCAAGCCATATCCTAGTCATCCCCGCCAATGATATTATTGACTTTATGGTCTCATAGAAACTTCTAGGCTTCCTATCAAACTTGTCAATTGAGAAAATAGTGAGTAGAAGAAAAAAAGAAAAAGCATAATGGGTTGCAAATTAATATCATAAAGCCAACCTCGGTTCCGTCATTGCCCTCCACACCTTCCCTTCAAAAGCATATCTCCGAAAAATAAGATTCTCAATTAAACAGCCCCAAAATCAACCATGCTATCAGATTGACGTTATCATTATATTTAACATATTAGAACACTATTTACGTCAAAATTTCTTAAATATAACATCTGATTGAATGCCAAAATCCATATACATATTTTGATAATAATTGATAATCGTGCTAACTAAAATATATGTAGCAATACAAAAGTAAAAAAAGCATTTAAAAAAATTCATAATATATTATTTATTTAATATTTAGTTCAACATTTTTAAAAAAATAACGTTTAGTCTCTAGTAGTGACATTAAGATTAATAGGAATATTTTTCGGAGGAGAAAATTTGTTTTTGAAAATATATTGAACTTATCATCAAAGATAACATTTTCTAGGCCCAAAAAAATATTTTTGAAAATATATTGGGCTAAACTTAAACAATTTTTTTTAATGAATTGTCCTTGATTAGACAAAAAAAAGAAGTCATTCTTTCTTAGAAGTTGAGCCTTGAATATTATATTTGTGGCTAAAATCACCAATAAATAGGAGTTTTTAGTTTCAATTTTTTTTCTAATTTTATGGTATTGTTTTCATAGAGAGAGAGAGAGAGAGAGAGCGTGATAATGAGGCCCAGGAGTTTTGAATATCGTATTTGTATTTATAAGTTTTTAACGTGGGATCGTTTATTCAGGAAAAAAGTTTTGTGCTTTGAGAAATAGCATAAAAAATTAAACCAAATGATTAATAGTGTATCAGATTTTTAAAGACTATCCTAATGTTATTATTCTACAATATTTAAATTACTAAAGTACTCTTAGATCCTTTGTAAATAAATTTTAAATATTAAAATTTTTTTGACAAATTTTAAACATTTAAGTCTACTAACACTCTTCTTATAAAAGTTTACGTTAGTGACATAACAAGTGGACCTAATAATAAATTATCATTAAATATTTAAAAATTATCAAGAAGAGACATAATTATAAACTGTCTATTTAAATAGACATTCACATTATTCACGGTGGCTACATTCCTTTAGTTGCTATAATATTGTCCTTTATGAATGTAACTAAATATAAAACACAATCACAAAGATCAGTATGGTTTTAGACGATCAATTACCAAAAAAAAATCATAAAGAAGTGATCAAAATAATAAAAAGAAAATACATTATATTAAGTTGGTTGAGAATTATTAAGTGGGGTAAGACAAAATCATGGCGTGATGGATTCTTATGCGAGAGTGAGATTTTATTCCTTTTCCTTTAGAAAATAGAGAAAGAAAGAAAAGGAAAGAAAGAAAAGGAGGAGATGTCACTCTGTTACCTAAGTTCCCAAAGACTTAGAAATCCGCAGGCCAAGCGTGCCACCGCTAGAAGTATGTGATGTAGTTTTTGTTTGTTTTATCTTTTCCTAGATGATGAAATTTCCTTTGTTCTGTTTTTTGTATCACGTCCTATAGTCGGATGAAAAGGAAAAGTTACATTATAATAATTATAAAAATTAAAAAAAAAAAAAAGTTTATTTTCCACGGCCTTTCTCTTCTGTCTGTTCTTGTCAATGAATCCAAACTTGCCTAACACACTAGGTTGACATGGTTCGTTTGCATGTCTCATTAGGAGACTTGAGGCTGCTTAGGCATCTTCAATGGCAGTGTACAAACAATGGGTATTTAGATTTTTTTTAATAGATTGTTGAGTGTGGTTCCACACTGGGATTGTATAAAATGATGCTGGACGGGAGACATTTATCCGCCCAGAGGTAGGGCCCACCCTGGGCGGGAGACATTTAGCCGCCCACTTTTCCCACAATTCAAATCCGACCGTTAAAAGCCTTTAACCATTTGGCTTTTAATTTTTATTTTTATTTTGTATTAGTGGGTGGGATCTGGGCGGTAGAGAGTCATCCGCCCACACGCTGGGGGGCTAAAACTTCCCCGCCCAGCTGTGGGCCCCCCCTCCTACACAATGTCTTCCGGCCATCCAAATCTGCATTGACGCTACACTTTCTCTCTCTCAGATGTGCACATTATTTGACCCACTGCAAACTTTGGCAGTCTAAATGTATACATTTAGACTGGCCATTGGAGATGGCCTTATAATTTACATTATTTAAATATTATACATTATTTATACAATAATGTACCCCTCATGACAACAATATGTAGCACATCTAGTCCACTAACAAACAGTGTCAAATCAAGAGGACGAACAAAAATAAGTATAAAGAAACTACTTTTGAGGGGAAGAAACTTATAAAATTGCATAATTTTATATGCCAATATTTTTGTGGGAAATATAACATTTTTTTAAAAAGTCCATCTCTCAAATTATTATTGTAAATAGTTCTATTATTAGCTTAATTTCGACAAAATCTCAGTTTGATAATGTAATATTTGATTTAATTATGCTTTTTACAAATGATTTGGCATCACATCAATTTCATGAAAATAACTCTCGCCTGTGTAAAAAAGTCAATTTGCATTCGATGTATAGTTTTTCATTAATATGTTTCTATGGTATTTGATTTGCATTAAATAGGTATCGATTTACATAAATTTTGTGTGATATCCAATTATTTGCAAAAATAAAGAATTTTGTCATAATAATTCAATTTTGTTATTATGTATTATCGATTACGTCTCAAGATTAGAATCACATTAGTTGACACATACTTTAGTTGTGTGCAGTCACTTTCAAGTCAAGACGTGGTTTGTGTTATGAATATTCAAATTATTGACTCATTTATTTTATGGCATTTATATTATCGGATCTATCGTGGTAACTTTTTAATCACTCAAACTCATCAAAGCTGTGCTCAAAATGAGTTCAAATTTTATTTTAAAAGTGGGTCTCCCTCTTACATGATTGGTTGAGATAATAAAAATTGTAAGATCAAGTGTAATTAGTTATTTATTATTTTAATATTTTAATTAATTATGTGAGATAGTCACTACGACTCACTTTTAAAGTGGATTTCGTATCATATTAAGAATCACGAGTATATATATATATATATATATATATATATATCCTGCATTCTTGTTATCACAAACCCGTCATGTAGGAAGCCATTTTCTTCGCAGATTGAAATTTCATTTGAGGTTATCATTGTTTCTGGTGTGATCTTCGCAACATCCATCTTTCCTGATTTTTCACATTGCCTTTCACCCAGTTTTAAACTCTTCCTTCTTCTTTTTTCCCAGTATAAACATATATACATACATAACTTAAGAGAGTTCTTTGAACGAAAAAAATAGTAGATTTTGGTAAGTTTTTAAGTTGTAGAACTTTGGTTGGCCTTACATATTCGTCTTAGTCGGAATCAAAGCCAGCGTAGTTCATGGGTTCTAACTATTCGTCGACAAACTCATTGTAGTGGTTTTCGAAGAGGTGAGGCGTGGAGGACTTGAGCAACCATTTTGTTTTTCCTCTACACACATGGTTCCTCTCATGAAAATGGTGGAGAGATGGAGTTATCATGTCTGCGCTTACAAAACTCTTGTTCTCTTAATGAAGAAGAAGGCCTTGTTATACCTAAATAAACCAAGTGAGCTGTCGTATGTCAGTTTCATTAAGGAAACAAATGTCCAAAAACTTGTGGTGACACATGTCCTAGTTTTGATGACATAGGTCTCATAACATATGTTTCACCCTTAGTATTAAAATATTGTCTAATTTATTCATTAATAATACACAAATATTTATGATAGGCTAGACGCGAATAATAGTATCTCAGTCGCATAAATACACGTGGTATTATAAAGTTTTGTCAAGATTGATCTTTTCTAATCTCATTTAATAATTAAATGGTAGGATTATATGTCATTAACCCCTCCTACACTTTTTCTTAGTACACATAGTTGATGTGTTGATGCCTGCTAAAATATATCGTGTGTGTGTATGAAATACTTTTAATTGCTTTTGATATATTCGATCAACATGTGGATCGTGGGTGTTGATATAATATTTCATACTTTAATTTGATGATGCTCAAATTTTGTTGCAATGGATCACGATAAATATTTTTTAACGGACCTCACGAGTTTATTTTGAAGGATCCCATGGGTTATTCTGACAGATCTAATGGTCATTCTCTTTATACGAATTATATACTTTTCATTTGTTCCGTTTCCCCCTACTTTGATTTGGACAAGTATTTGGGAGTTACCCCCATTCATCTCGACAAGACATGTGTCAACGATTTTATTTTGATTATTGGTAACTCTATTTCTTCCTGAATCATCATGTGTTGGTATGATTAAATATTATAATTGCCCCACGGTTAGGGAAAGTTTATAAATAAGCACCTATTTGGTGACTTGTCAAATTGACGACGAGATTTTATCCATACACATGTTACTGACGCGTAAAATCAAGGCAAGATTTTGTGCATTCACATGCTAGTGAATCGCTAAATTTAGGTATGATTTTGTTGCATATACATGTAGGTGACTCGTGTGAATTTTTAACAAGATTTTAGTCCATATACATGTTGGTTACTCGTCTAATTTGGATAAGATTTTAGTGCATACACATACTAATGACTCGTCTGAATTTTAGACAAGATATTAGTACATACACATGTTGGTGACTCGTCTGAATTTGGAGAAGATTTTAGTGCATACGCATGTTACTGACTCGGTTGAATTTGGACAAAGTTTTAGTGTATACACATGTTGGTGACTCGTCTCAATCACGATGACTTTTTTGTGCATGCATATCATGGTGACTCATATGTATCACTATGAGATTTTTTGTGCATACCTATGATAGAGATTTATCGAAATCATGATGAGATTTTTATGCATAAACGGGCTAGTGACTCGTTCGAATCACGATGGGATTTTAATGAATACCCATGTCAGTGACTCGCCCATCTCACGATGGGATTTTTATGCATACACATACTAGTGACTCCCAGGATCACATCTAGTGGAGATGGGGTGGGGCCTATAGCTTAGAGGATTAAATCACGTGGCTATGAACCACAGTGTCGGGGGTTCTAATCCCTCATCGCCCACAACCAGACCAAAAGGGAAGGACTTTTCCCTCTGGGGGTACGAAAATCATGATCGAGATAACGGACCAAAAGCTATGGAACTGAGGTGTGGGTCTTTATCAAAATGGAATGTCCTGACTCATCCAAATCAGGATGATTTATTAATGCATACACATGCTAGTGAATCATCTAAATCACAATGAGATTTTTAGTGCATATGCATGCTATTGACTCGTCCAAATCATGAAAATATTTTTATGGTATACACATGCTAGTGGCTCGTTCGAATCACGAAGATATTTTTAGTTCAGACAAATGCTAGCGACTCATCCAAATCAAGACTAGATTTTTAGTGCATACACATGCTAGTGACTCGTCCAAATTCGGATTATATTTTTAATGCATACACATGCTAGTAACTTGTCTAGATTTCGACGAGATTTTTATTTCATATACATGCTAGTGACTCGTCCAGATCACGACAAGATTTTTAGTGCATACACACTCGTCTTTATCACAATGAGATTTAATGCATACACATTATAGTGACTCATTTAAATCATGCCGATATTTTAAGTGTAGACATATGCTAGTGACTCGTCCAGATCACGACAAGATTTTTGAAATAGCATGTTCTCAGCGGCTTACCAATTTTGGTAAAATTTTGTAATATAATGCACAGCTAAAGGAGATGTACCATAATATTGTTAAGGTTTTCTTAATATGATGCACCATTGAAGGACACTTACCACAATATTGGAAAGATTTTTGCAATATGATGCCATATATGAAGGATGACTATGATTTATGTTGTCAATTTCTGAGTGGCAACTAGTTGATCAAACTGAAATTGTTGCAAAATCAACGAAAGAATCTTTAGTGATGGACAAGTAATATCATGGTACTCTATTTGATCCTTTTTATTTTGTTTATCGTGAGATAAGTGAAATAAAGTAAATATGCAGGTACCTTTTTGTGCCCTGTGTTGTCATGAGTTGTCAGGGTTAAAGTTATTATTATAACATGTTATCTAGAGATTTGTAAAGATATGGATGAGATAAAATGGTAAGGTGTGGATCAATGACTAACTCATTCAAAGGCCTATGCAAAACAATATAGCTTTTCTGATAAAATAATATATTTCAAATGGTTAGTAATCAGGAAATTTTCCAAGTGCAATTCTCATTATGCCCCTTTTATTTTATTTTATTTTATGTAATAAAATAAACTCCAGTGTAGGGATATTTATGCAATGAATCATAGAAACCATTCTAGCAGGTGTATCACGCACAAAAACTTAATATCATTTTAGCACACGCCATATTGAATATGAGGGTGTATATAATCTCAAGGTGAATCCTGAGTTGTGAAACATACTCAAATATTTCGTAAATGATTCACAATGTATGAATATGATGTACAGACATAGAATAACGTTTTTAAATGTCATAACATTATGATGAAGATTCGTTATAATCCTTCTATATCATTTTTAGTTTATGTAACAAAAAGTATAGCTTATAGGGATATCTTGTGATGAATCAAAATAAAAAGTCACAGTATTTATATCTCAGATGGTGTGGCTCCTCACGCACACAAGCTCTTAGTGTATCATCGACAGTTCACGAATGAAAATCTATGTTGTTATTTTTCTGAATAAATAGCAAGCTAAATGCACTGTTTTATACCTTTTTGGTTTATTTCCCTTGTAATCTAAAATCATATATCATCAACTCAGTAAAGAGAAAAATATCACTAATTATAAAATATTTGGATGAAAGCTTCAATATGTGTCTCTATTTTATTTTATTTATCATAATATAAAGAAACTCATTGGTCATCAATATTATGTGTATACTACAAATTTTGCAAACATTTGAATATCCTATAAATTTACTATGTGGATAACCATTTCTAAGAAATATATTCAGAAATGTTTATGATACCAGGTTTGATAGACGAGGAACCACATAAGCTTTTGGTGATAATATATTTGTCATCTCAAAGTGTGATAAAGCACCACGTGATATTTCAATCATGCTCAATATATTTCCAATTTCAATTCACCCTATCTAATTTCTATATTTACACCAATGTGTATAACCCTAAATAATAGTTACTAAAGCATGAAATAGATTTGCACCAATGGGTTATGTTAAGTCTGTGTGATCTATTTTAGGTATGTGGATGTACTTTCAAATTTTTATGAATATTAGGGATCATAAGTGAGCCAAAATATCCAAGCAGGGGCGTGTTGATTGACCAAATTATATGGTCAAGTTTAAAAAAGGAAAATATCGTCTCTTAAGCAAACATGAGCTCTCTCGCTAAAATTGATGATAAGGGGAGCAAATTGTATATGTTGGTGTGCTTTATTTCTCATTACCTTGCATTTTGATTGTATTTCTCTTGTTATCTATTTAGGTTGTTCGTTATCTTAGATTTTGGATGTGCAAAAATCACTCTACTGAGTGAGTATTTGCACAATAATTTGGTATCAAAGCTTTGACTTGTAGGGACTTTTGTTTGTGTGCATTGTTTGATGAAATTCTTAAGTGGGATTTTGGTTTTAACCTAACTGGTTCTTATTGAAGACTCATTTTGGAGATTAGAGAATGGTAACATCTAAGGTTGCAAATGTATGAAAAGTGACATTTTACTTGGAGAAGTTTGATGGTAAATTCTTTTTTTTGCATGTGAAAATGTCAAATGAGAGATTTGTTAATCCGACAAGATTTGCGTAAGGCATTAAGATGCATTTTGACTCAACCCGGGGATATATTGGAGGATGATTGGAAGGAATATGACTTGTAAGCGTATAGAACTATCTAATTGAATCTCGTGCAAAATGTGGTATATTATGTGATGAAGGAGTAATCGGTGGAATCAATATGAAAGAAAGTAGAAGACAAATATATGACGAATATCCTAGAGAATAATCTTTATCTAAAAAAAAACTATTACAATTTGATTATATTGAAGGTATGTTGATGTTCGAACATCTTGGTGAATTTAATAAAAATTATCTTCGATTTATTAAGCTTAGATTTTCATGTTGTTGATGATAAATATTTGTTACTTCTAAATTCACTTTTGGATTTATATGATCATTTGAGTATCACATTGCTATATGGGAAGGAGAAAATTAAGTTTGAGGATGTCTCTTTACCATTATTGGAAAGTGATAATTAGAAGAATGAGAAAGGTTATTTTCTATCTGATTTGTTGATTGCACAGGGTAGGACCGTCGAGATAATGAAAGGTGGGAGAGGAAGCTTAAGGTCAATGTCTAGGGCCAAGGGCTTGGATAATTTCATGTATTATAAGTGTAAGAAGAAGGTTATTTTTAAGAAGGATTTACCTAAGAAAAGTCGAGAGATGATAAGAAATTGACGATGGAATACACCAATTCACTTTAGAGGATCATGAATTTGGAAGTACGCTGATAGTTTCAGATGATGCTAGAAATAGCACCGCCTCGCAAGGTGTTTGTAAGATCAAACTGGTGATAACAATGGCAGCATAAGAGTATACTAAATATGCGAGATTGAGGTGAGGAGAAGAGGATGAACACTTGAATGTAAGTGGTTCAGCTAATCTGGCCTACATCCACTGTGAGTATGTGTGAGTAATATCACTAAATGAAGGCACTAATGGCCATGGATTTAATCTCTCAAGCTTTGTCTCTCTACTGTGTAAAATGATAGAGTTTTAGCTAGGGTTGTAATTATCGATCCCTTTACAAGGTAGAGGATGACCTCTATATATAGTGCTTGGGGGGTGTAATGTGCCCCCCAAGCATACAATGAGCATGTGCATGAGCATCGAGCCAATATGAGAATGGCACCTGGCTGATCGCAACTAATTAATGATGACCTCAATATTCCCTCACATGGAGGGAATAATTCAATTATAACAGATTTGTCCACGTGTTCTAGGTTATACTAGAACGTGTAGATGGCGGGTTGTCCTCGGGTGATACCAACCTCGTCCTGGGAGAGTACGAGGTTGGTGAAGTCTGGCAACTGAGCAATCATAGGTTATCCGTGATAATCTTGGCTCAGTAGGAGAGCCGAGGTAAGGCAGGTGGAGTTATAATGTCAACCAGGGCCTAGGTAATAGTGGAGTAGCAGGAAAGTCGGCTGGTTCCCAGCCGAGGCTGATTATGATGATTTGAGTAGTCTCTACTTCCTCGGCTTACACCCAGCCGAGGTTGATGTATGATGTTGGCATAATGTCGGCTCCGGATGACCTGATGGATTACTATCTGCATGGATCATGAGGACCTCAGCTGTTGCTTGACTGTGAGGCAACTAGTAACGTCGGCCATGGCCGACCTTGCTTAGGATTACACCACTAGTCACCAATCTGGGGCCCTTCTAACCTTGGACATCTCCCTGGATGAGGTTGGTATCTCTGAGTTGTTGGGTACATACAGGGCATATCAATCACCCCCTAGACCTTAGTCACCTGTGTGATTAGGTTCCTAAGGGGTATGTTTGTCCAAGGTTGGATTTCATTAGGTGCCAGTATTTTCTTGACAAGTGTCAGCTTCTAAAGGTGGCTGTGTGCTTGGCAAGTCTAATAATTGTAGTCTTTTGGGTTCCCAAGGCAATGATGGGCCATGGGAGTTGTGCCAACTTATTCAAAGGTTTAAACCTTATTTCTTTTTCTTTCTTCTTCATTTCTCTCCTTCCCGCCTTGGCTATCTCTGCAACTGTCTCTTTCCTATCAGAGCTTGGCTGCTACGTTTTTGGGGATCTCTGTGTTTCTTTAAATCTCCTTCATTTCGTAAGTCTTCAGGTATCGTCTCCACTTTCCTCTGCCATTTTTAGCCCCATTTATTCTTGTCTCTTCAATTTCCGGCGAGAGTTATGAATTTTCCAGTGACTGTTTGATTTTTCCGAGGAGTTTCTTGAGTTTTCTGGTAACTATTCTTGTATGTTCTTCATTTTTCTTATTTTTTAAAATCCCAGTTTCATCCTTAGTCAAATTTCTAATCCTGTTTATTTAGGATTTAGAGTCCCAAGTGTAGGGTCTGACTCATATGCCCAGGCCTCTTTATCAACTCTTAGAGGAATTCCCCTCTCTTAAGGAGAAAACTTAGGATAAAATTAGGCAAATAGAACGAGTCCAAGAGGAAGCTCGTAGGGCAGAGGAATTCCCTCTTAGGCCTATATTTCCACTACCTCTGAAAGTGGTATATCCTGAGCCATCTATGCCTGCAGAGGTCCCAGTAGAACCCATTCTTATGTCTGAGTCTGAGTCTGAGTCGTCAACCTCAGAACCTATGTCTGTTGATTCTTTTGAAGAGATCATGGATTACTCCGTCCGGATGGACCAAGCCCCAGATCAAGCCGAGGTTTTTAATCGTGCCTCGTCTCAAAAGAGTTTTAGCATCTCTCACTCTTCCTCCGACGTTGAAATTATAGGGCCTAGCATGGCTATTCCCCCAATCCTTGACACTTTTCCCCTGTCGGCCGCCACAGGAGCTGAGTTTGCTTAGAGGTTTCCTGGTGGTGTTCCCTTGTCTGCTCAAGTCGACATTGACCGGGAGGAGGATGACGGTAGAAAAAGCGATGTTGATGCCTCTGAGGCGGCCGAGATATAGAGAACTGTCAGTGAGATCGACCTTCTATCGTTCAGACATCTGTACTCTATAAGTCCCTCTATAAAACTTAGGAGACCTCTGAGGGACGAGAGGGCCTTCGGCAGCCGAGACGGTGAGATCTGCTTATATGAGCAGATGTTTAAGTTAGGGTTTTGTCTTCCCATTCACCCCATAATCAGGGCTATATTGTCGTACATTAACTTGGTTCTTTTCCAGTTATCACCCAATGCCTGGAGGGTGATAATTTGAGCTATAGTCTTATGGAGGGCAGTCCATTATTCAGACCTTCCCGTCCAGGTCTTCATAGGGTGCTACGTCCCCTTATCTGCCAGGAACCATCCGAGCCACTAGAATTTCTTAGCTCGGAAGTCAAATAAGAAGATGTTGTAGGTTACCCAAACCTCGAACCACAATTGGAATACCCCTGAGATGGGGAAAGGGCCATGGGAGTTTGGTCCCTGTGCCCCCTCTTCATCCTTAGAGCCGAGAATACCCCTGAGATGGGGAAAGGTGATAATGGCTGCTAGGGCCGACCTTGGGCTAAGCCAAAATAATCTTCAGAAGGTCAAAGACCTTCAGGATCAGGGGTAGCATGGCCTGCTAGTCAAGTACTATCATTTGATGACCCCCTATTATCTTTCTGAAGCTGGCCTTCGGGGGAGTCCTCTGATCGAGCTTCATAAGTTGCTTTATTATTTCAATAAGTTATACCTCTGAATTTGTGATGTCTATGATTTTCTAACTCAGACCTTTCTGTTTGCAGAGCGCCCAAAAGGAATTTTTGATGACCTCTGGGAGATGGAAGCGCCTAGTCTCACGAAACTTGTAAAGAAAGAAGGTCTAAATGCGCCTCCTCCCCCTCCAACTACTTCAAGGGCTGAGGCCTCCAGGAAGAGGAAACCTGCCAACCCTGCCCCTGAGGATTAGAGGCAGAAGAAGAAAGCTTCACAAGGGGATTGTGCTATCCCCATTTCTTCTGAGGATGTGTTAGTTGATCTTCTAGATCAACTAAAGATTGGCGACAGTCTTATCGGCCAAAGTCTGAAGGCCCTGGACGCTATCGGCTCGGCCATAACCGACTATGACAAACGCTTCTGCCGTTATCTGGACAGGCCTCTGCTAAACGAGTTTTCCCTTCATTGATCTATTTAAGTAAGACTTTGCTTTTATTCAATTAAGTGTAACCTCGTCTTTAAATTATACCAAATCTTGAACTGACATCTCTACACATGTTCTACAGGGTCTCCTCACCATGCACCATTTTGTTGACTGTACTTTGAGGAAACTTCCTCTGAATGAGAAGGGCTAAGAGGCTGAAAAGACCGAGGCTGTTCTAAACGCTGAAGTGAAGCGTCTAAAGGCTTCCTTGGAGAAGTCTGAGGCTAGCGTGAAGTGGCTGGAAAAGGAGATGGACAAGGTGAAGAAGGATCATAGCTCTGCCTTGAAGACTCAGGCTGACTCTCTCCAACACAAGGTAGATGTCGCTGTGAAGGCTGCCTTGGATGATGCCTCCGAGAAGATCTTAGAGGACTACAAGGTCTCTGATGAATTTGTCAGCTTCGTCTTCGAGTACCTCGAAAGCGGTGTTAAGGGCACTGGCAAATGGGCTGCAATGAAGGAGAAAGAATTAGGGAGCCTGGCAGTCTTTGACTTCATTGGTCTAGGATACGTCGATCCTCAGTTTGTTCAGTCCTTACAAGAGGTCAAGGAGGAAGGAGGCGTCGCCCCTACTGAGACTGCTCCTCAAGAGGATACCAGGACTGAAGACGTTGGTCCTCAGGATGATGGGGTGGAGGTGACCAACCTCGGCCAGGGAGATGGGGCCATGGTAACTAACCCTGAGACTGAAGACACTTGAATCCACTTTGTGAAGCTTTTGTAATTTTTAATTTTTGATTCAATCTGTAACCTCTGATGACAAATCATGTTACCTTATAGCTTGTGATTCTTATCTTTATGCTACATCAACCTCTGAAGAGGGATTTATTTCTTTAGTTGCTGAATGTTCTTTGAATGGTGTTATATGTCATGCAATGTGTTTGTGCTAAGGCCTGAAGCTTCCATATAATGTTGTCTTCATAAGCCCCATAAATAAAATATTCACCAAATTAATGATGTCTAAGGTCTGAGGTCATCTAAATATGATGTCTCCTCACACCTTATCACCAAATCATGATGTTCTAAGGTCTGAGGTCATCGACTAAGATGTTACCCCCATAAAATATTCACCAAATTAATGATGTCTAAGGTCTGAGGTCTGAGGTCATCAACTAAGATGTTACCCCCATTAATTTTTTCACCAAATTATGATGTCTAAGGTCTGAGGTCATCCAAGTGTGATGTCTCCTCAGACCTTGTCACCAAGTCATGATGTTCTAAGGTCTGAGGTCATCGACTAAAATGTTATCCCCATAAAATATTCACCAAATTAATGATGTCCAGGGTCTGAGGTCATCTAAATATGATGTCTCCTCAGACCTTGTCACCAAATCATGATGTTCTAAGGTCTGAGGCCATCGACTAAGATGTTACCCCCATAAAATATTCACCAAATTAATGATGTCTAAGGTCTGAGGTCATCCAAGTGTGATGCCTTACCTCAGACCTTTTCACCAAATTATAATGTCTAGGGTCTGAGGTCATCTAAATATGATGTCTCCTCAGACCTTGTCACCAAATCATGATGTTCTAAAGTCTGAGGTCATCGACTAAGATGTTACCCCCATAAAATATATTAATGATGTCTAAGGTCTGAGATAATCAACTAAGATGTTACCCCCATTAATTTTTCACCAAATTATGATGTCTAAGGTCTAAGGTCATCAACTAAGATGTTACCCCCATTAATTTTTCCACTAGATCATAATGAACCAAGAATTGATACTGGAACTAATCTTCTCATTAATAATCTCTTCACAAGATGATACATTTTCATAGAAACTCTTGCAACATCATATGTAATACTTTTTAGATGATCAACATTTCAAGGGTTGGAGAAAGTTTCCCCCTCAAGGTTTTCTAGCCTGTAGGTCCCGGGTATAACCTCCCCGGTTACTTTGTAAGGTCAATGCCAATTGGGGTGGAGCTTATTTGCCTTCTCTAACGTCTTCTTCAGCACTAGGTCTCCCACGGCTATGGGTCTTGATTTTACCCTTTGATTGTAGAACTTTGTTGTTCTCCGCTAGTAAGCTTCCTGTCTAATCTTTGTATCTTCCCTTCTCTCTTCAATCAGGTCTAAGTCAAATCTTCTCTCCTAGGTCTGAACCCTGTGACTGGGGAGGCCTATCTCTGTTGGTGTGATGACCTCTGAGCCATGTGGTAACATAAATGGGGTTTCCCCCGTTGGTGTCCTAGCCGTTGTTCTATAAGCCCATAACATAACATAAACCTCTTCAGTCCATCTTCCCTTAGATTCTTCTAACCTATTCTTAATCACATTGAGGATAGTTCTGTTGGTGAGTTCGGTCTGAACGTTTACCTGAGGTCGGCCAGGAGAAGAGAAAAATTGCTTTATCCCAACTCTTTCACAGTATTTTTCTAAGGAAGAATTGTTGAACTGGGTGCCATTTTCCGAGATGAGGGTGTTTGGGAGACCATATCTGCATATGATGTTCTTCCAGATAAATTGGAAGGTCTTGTGCTCTATAATCGTGATCATCGGCTCGGCCTCTACCAATTTGGAGAAGTAGTCAATGGCAACTATTAAATACCTGTAGTTACCCGCCGCTCTTGGTAAGGGACCTACCAAGTCAATTCCCCATACTGCGAACGGCCAAGGAGAACTTATTGACGTCATAGGCTGATGAGGTTGATGGGGGATAGTGGAGAATCTTTGGCATTTGTCACACCTCTTCACATAGGTTGCAGCATCCTTAGCCAAGGTCGGTCACCAGTATCCCCACGTGATAATCCTCTTGGCTAAAGGTCTTCCTCCGATGTGACTGGAACAAGAACCCTCGTGCACCTCCTTTAAGACGCGAAGAACTTCTATGGGATGGACACATCTGAGGAGAGGTAATATAAATCCTTTCTTATATAGGATGTCTCCTACTATTGAGAACTTTGCATCTCTGTACCTTAGTTTCCTCCTCTCTAGCTTTGATTTCGGTAACTCTCCCTCTCTGATGTATCTGATAAGGTGATCCATCCATGAGTCCCCTAAGTTTAAATTAAGACAAGGGTTACTAACCTCTTATTCTTCAATGGTCGCCTTGGGCAGGATCTTGACTGGAACTATCCTTTTGATGTCTGTCCTTATTGCTGAAGCCAACCTTGCTAGTGCATCTGCGTGGCTGTTGTTTTGTTAAGGTATTCTCTTCATCTTTACCTCTTCAAAACCTTCTAATATCACTCTTACCGTCTTCAGGTATTTGGTCATCCTTTCATCCTTGGCCTCATAAATCCCCAACACTTGGTTAACAACCAACCTTGAGTCACTGTGAAGCAGTAGTCGTCTTACCCTAAGGGTCTTTGCCAAGGTGAGGCCTGCTATCATGGCCTCTTATTCTGACTCGTTGTTTGATGTCTTGAAGTTAAACCTTAGGTCATATTCAATGTTGGTACCATCTGAAGCTGAGAGTATCTGCCCCGCCCAGCTTCCACTTTTGCAAGAAAACCCGTCAATAAATAGGTTTTAGATATCTTTATCTGATGAGAAGCCCCCTTCTATCATGATTCCCTGCTTGAAGAGGTACCGATTTTCCTCATTCTCGGCTACTCCATTTCTGGCTTTCTTGGATACAACCTCTTACAGGTCTCGTAAGACGTTATTGTTTAATCCCTTTGTAGCCTCTAGGTTATTCTTGATCTCTTCCCATGTGAACTCAGCAACAAAATCTGCAAGTGCTTGCCCTTTAATGGCCACCCTAGGTTGATAAGTAAGGTCATACTCCACCAACTCAATGGCCCATTTCATCAATCTACCCGACTTCTCGGGTTTGTGGAGGACCTGTCTTAGTGGGGAGTCTGTGAGGATGACTATAAAATGGGTTTGAAAGTAGGGCTTAATCTTCCTAGAAGCATGTATCAAGGCGTAGGCTAACTTTTCCATCCGAGGATAATTATGTTCAGACCCTTGAAGGGCCTTACTATTGAAGTATACGGGCCTTTGGACCCTAATGTCTTCCTGTACTATGGCTGCACTTATAGCTGATTCAGAGACTGCTAGATAAACATACAACTTCTCTCCCGCTATGGGCCGAGATAAGAGCAAGGGAGATGCGAGGTAGGACTTGAGTTAATTAAAAGCCTCATCACACTCTTTGTCCCACTCAAAGGCCTTTCTAAGCACCTTAAAGAACGGAAGACATTTGTTCGTCGCTCTGGAAATAAATCTGTTGAGTGCAGCTACTCTTCCAGTGAGTCTCTGAATGTCCTTGATACTTCTTGGTGTCTTCATGTCGAGCAAAGATTTAATTTTTTTGGGGTTCACTTATATTCCTCTCTGATTAACAATGAATCCAAGGAATTTCCTAGCACCTACCCCGAAGACACACTTCGCAGGGTTGAGTTTCATTTTGTACAAGTCCATAGTGTCGAAGGCCTTTTCTAGGTCTGCCACGTGAGTGCAGGCCTTTAAGATCTTCGCTAACATATCGTCTACGTACACCTCCATAGTCTTGCGTATTTAAGCCTCTTATTCACAAGACGTTGATACGTTGCCCCTGCATTTTTCAATCCGAAGGGCATAACCTTGTAGCAATATGTCCCTTTGTCTGTGATGAAGGTTGTCTTCTCTGAGTCTTCGGCATCCATGAAGATCTGGTTATAGCCAGAATACGCGTCCATGAAGCTCATGAGCTTATGCCCTGCAGTGGCATCTACCATCTGGTCGATCCGAGGTAAGGGATAGCTGTCTTTTGGCCAAGACTTATTCAGGTCGATAAAGTCTACGCACATCCTCCATTTTCCATTGGCTTTGGGCATAATGACCGCGTTTGATAACCACTATGGATATATAACTTCCCTTATAAACTCGGCCTCTTCCAACTTTCTTACTTCTTCTCGGATAACATCATACTTTTCCCTAGAGTAAACTCTTTGCCTCTGTTTGATTGGCTTAGCATCCTTAGTCACGTTGAGTTTATGGCACATAACCTCAAGGTCAATGCCAGGCATGTCCGCGTGGCTCCAAGCGAAGACACTCTGCCTCTTCCTCAAGAAACTTATTAGCTCTTCCTTGATCTCTGCTTTTAAGGCTTTGCCGACCTGGATGGTTTTTTTTGGTTCGTCTTTATTGAGGATGATGGATTCTACCTCTTTCGCGACCTCTCCTTTCTTCAACTTCATTTCATCTCTGGGGTCCAGTGTATCAATGTTATATGTGGTAGTTGCTCTCTTATGGGCCTCTATCTCTTCGGTTGAGTTGAAGTAGCATTCCCGTGCTATGGTCTGGTCACCCTGCACTTCCCCTACCCCATAGGGGGTCAGAACTTTTAGCATCTGGTGGACCTTCGACGGCACGGCCTCAAACTCCTTAAGGGCCACTCTTCCTATGATGAGGTTGTAGGACGAGAAGACGTCTTCATCCATAATAAAAAAATTGATCTTCCGGGTCAACCTTTTAGGACACTCATCGCCCATTCGCATGTCTATCTCATACATACCCAATGGGTGGACCTTTTCACCGCTGAAGCCCATTAACGGATGATGATAGGGTACTAGCCTAGCTCTGCTAAGGCCAAGGCTTTTCAAGCAGGGCCAAAACATCACATCTGCTGAACTTCCTCCATTTATGAGGATTCTCTATACCTCGCATCCATGCACCCTTATTATGATTACTAAAGGGTCATCATGCGGAGCTAGGATGCCTTTGAAGTCGAATCGGGAGAACCCAACTATAAGATTTTCCATATCCACCTTCTTTCTCTTCGGCTTGGTTTCGGAAGACGTTAGATTTACCACTTCTGGCCTGGCCATTGACTTGGCTTCTTCCACATGAGCTTTTTGGTCAGCCACTTCAGAACCTCCCCTTGCAAGTCCTCCACATATGGTGTTAACACCAAAAGAGATCATGTCGACCCTCTTCACCAGGGTGTTGTTATCTTTTGGTGGGAGATTTGGATCATCCTCATCATCACCTTCTGAGTCATCGTCTCTTCTTGTTGGGTCATAATCGTGACATCTGTCATTTATCTTCTTTTTTGGGTCATCTCTTTGCCTCTTTGGAGCCTTGCCATCAACGTACTTCCTCAACTT
Organism: Sambucus nigra; assembly: GCA_949130495.1. Lineage (NCBI taxonomy): Eukaryota > Viridiplantae > Streptophyta > Magnoliopsida > Dipsacales > Adoxaceae > Sambucus > Sambucus nigra. The sequence goes on along the minus strand of OX422218.1, from coordinate 237,729,999 downwards.
ACCGGATTTCAGCATCTTTTCAATCTCATCCTTTATGGCGAAGCACTTGTCTATGTCATGGCCATGGTCTTGGTGTAACTCGCACCACAAGTTCTTGTTTCTCTTATGTGGAGGAGCTTTTATCTTCTTTGGCCATCTCAGCGACCGATAATTCTTGATCTCATTGAGGATGTGTTCTCAGCTCACAGTTAGAGGGGTATAGCGTGCGAACTTATCATCGGCTACTCTCTTCTTTCCATCCTTCTTTCTTTGGAACTTTCCGCTGCTATCGCCATTCTCATCCTCGTATTTTGCAGCCATGGCCTCTTCAGCGTTCATGACCCTGCCCGCGATTGCCAACAGCTCTGCCATGGACTTGGGAGGGTCTTCCGCAAGTTTCCACAACAACTTCCCTTTCTGAAGATCCCCTATGAGGGCGGTCATGGCTATATATTCTCTTCGTAATCTTCAACCTCAAGTTTTTCTTTGTTGAACTTGGCAATGTAGTCTCTTAGGATCTCGTGCTTGCCTTGATTGACATACAACAGATGGGTGGTCTTCTTTTGAGGTCTTACCCCAAAACAAAAATTGTGAATGAATCGTTCAGCCAAGCCCTTAAAGTTATCAATTGAATTCTTCAGAAGAGAAGTAAACCAGAAGTGTGCTTCTCCCGTAAAAGTCGCGAAGAAGTCCCGTTACTTCATCTCATCTGGTATTGAATAAATGTCCGTCGCTGACTGGTACATCTCAATGTGATGTACAGGGTTGGTGCTACCGTCATACTTGGGAGACACCGTGGGTGGTTTAAACTTAGCAGGAGTTGGAAAACTCACTATCCTGGCCATAAATGGGGTGCCCTTTGAGAAACCTCTTTGCAATGGGTCTCGACTTTTGATGAGGTATCCTATCTTTTCTTCAAGACGTTGGATGGAGTCATTCCATGGTCTTGCAACGTCGGCTTGACCGAGGTTGTCCCCAGCCACCTCCAAGGGGTGGGCTGAGGGTTCCCCAGCCGCAGCACAACGTCGGTTGTTGACCTCTTCCTGATCCCTACCTCGTCCTGTGTTTGGTTGGACTTGATAAGGCCGACGTTGCCCTTCTTCCCTTTATAAGCCGACTACACTTCTCGACCTGGATAGCCTCTGTCGCAGGTCGTTTACTGGGCCAAGCCTTTCAAAGGCCGACCCTCTGCTTAATCGATCAAAAGATGACCTTCTTTATTGGTCTTCTTCACCTCTTCGGCCTCCACAACCTCAGCTCTTCTGGATAGGACGTACTGTGTTATTTGAAACGTCACACGGCTCCCAACAATCTTCTGGAGCATCTTTTGCCTCTAAATCATCATACCTATCCTCAGGGCAAGGGTGTCCTTGCCTCCCAACATGCAAACGTCTAGGGTCAGCAACATCCCTCCTCCGCAAGGTGTTTGTAAGCTCAAACTAGTGATAACAATGGTAGCATAAGAGTATACTAAATATGAGAGATTGAGGTGAGGAGAAGAGGATGAACACTTGAATATAAGTGGTTCAACCAATCTGGCCTACGTCCACTGTGAGTGTGTGTGAGTAATATCACTGAATAAAGGCACTAATGGATGTGGATACAATCTCTCAAGCTTTCTCTATCTACTGTATAAAAATGACAGAGTTTCAGCTAGGGTTGTAATTTTGGATCCCACTCTAAGTAGGAGAAGACAGGTTTATATAGTATGTGGGGGGTGTAATACACCCCCTATACATGCAATGAGCATGTGTGTGTTGATCTAGCCAATCTGATGAAGACATCTGTCACTGTCACATGTAGAGAATGAAGATGAAATATTCCCCCCACGTGAGGGGAATGATTTGTTATAACTGATTTGTGTACACGTGTTCCCAGTCATACATAGGGGAGTAAAGGCTCGGCTATCTTCAATTGATACTAACCATGACCTGGAAGAGTACGAGGTTGGTGAAGTCTAGCTGTTTCCCAATCCGAGATTAATCATGCTGGTCTGGGCTCATATGAGGCCGAGGTAAGACAAGTGGAGTCATAATGTCGGCCTGGGCCGAGGTTATGGAGGAGTAGCCTGGGAACATCGAATGATGCTCTGTCGAGGTTGATTATGATGATGGTGTAGCTCTTATAACCTTGGCTTGAACCCAGCCGAGGTTGTCAACCTTGGATGGCCTGATGAATAACTGCCACCATGGATCATGAGGGCCTCAATTATTGCATGGCTATGAGGCAACTAGTAACGTCGGCTATGGCCGAACTTGCTGGGGACGAGGCCGTTGGTTGTCATTCTAAAGCCCTTTTAACCTCGGCCATCTCCCTGGCCGAGGTTGTAATCTCTAAGCTGTTGGATACATATATGGCATATCAATCACCCCCTCGAGACAGGTATTTTATTTTCTTGTGTGTGTATGCACCTATCTGTATGTGCCTTTTTCTTCCTCTATTATTTCTTGTACATATACACTTCATGCTTATATCACTACTCACTCACACGCTTGTAGAAATTCCCCATGTACACTTGACACCATGTGCACCTAGGATCACTTATGTCCACATGTTGCACACAGCACTTATAAATCCATGCTTAGGTGTTACTAAGACACACCTCCACTTATCACATTTGTATATATCCATGCTTACTCACACTTATCACACACCACTTGTAGTTGATCCATGCTTTGGTTCACTACCACACACTCGCTTGTAGATAGCTACACATCACTCACTCTCACATAATCCATGATTTGTATATAATTATTTTTTATACTTGTACATTATCCCCCGCTTGGCATGACCCTCATCAATAAAGATTCTCTCTCCATAAAGTACTAATCAAGGATCATGTATTTTGCACACTACATCACCAAAGAGCATTGCTATTTACCAAATTTTGTCCCCTAACTGGGGGGTCACTTCGTGATGGGCGCTGGTCCGGCAGGTCGCAGTTAGCTTAAGAGATATTACTCTCACCTTCCATTGGCCAAGTACCTTTGACGTATACCGAATGGTTCCCCCCACATCATACGGCTTGACCGAAGTCATAACGGGAGGTATATCATAGGGAAATCATTCACGTACGTTGAGTATATCGAATTCTCTCTCACACATATTGTTTCCACGAGGTATATAGTGAGGCAATTCACGTACACTCAGGTATATCAAATGGCTTGTCCACACGTACCAGTTACCCTCAAAATCAAGACATATATCGTGTAAGTCATGCCAAAGGGGGGTACACCTTCCAATTAACCCAACAACTGCATACCCTTAGATAGGTGTCAAACCCAGGGCACTCATATTAAGTTGGCCGGTTTCTACCCAAAACTCTGTCGAAATGACGGGTCGGCACGCCTTCCAAATTTTTGCGCAATTTTTAAAATGGGACCCTGTCCATGAGCCTGGTAACAAGTCCAACCATAATTTGTACATATTTTTTAAAATTTAATTTTCCTAGGCTCGGGTCCCGTCCGACATTTCTTTTTCCATTTATATAAACCTAATACAAGTGAGAACATAATAAACATAATAATAATCATGCTGAGACCCGTCTCTCGTCTTTTCATTCTCTCTTTTCCAAAAAGTGTCAAAAATATTTTTCCTTCTTTTATCAAAAATACCAAAAGCATTTTTCCTTTCCTTATACCAAAAATATTTTTCCTCCCTTTTACCCAAAAACATTTTGTCCACGTCTTTTTAAAGAAAATGTCAAAAACATTTTCTTTCCTTTAAAAAAAATAACAGTTTTCCTCTCTTTCAAAAAAATAAATTCGTATTTTTTCTCCTCCTCGGGTCGATCGCATACCCTTGGCCTGGGTCCCTATTGACTTTTGTATTCAGTCGAACCTCCTCGAAGATCCGTCAATTCCTTCACTATTTCCTCCGAGTTCGGAATCCATCCATTTTTTATGGAAAACACATATCCAGTATCGAATATGCAGCCGAATTTGATGACGGTTCTAGCCTAACTCACTGTCAACTTTTAAACCGAGGTTCATGAGATGCAGAGAAATCGGTTCCTTATTCTCAAATAGGTTGGGGTCTTCTTCCCTCACGCTATGGTTCCACTTGGACTGGAACCTATTTGGGTTCCTGAGAATATCAACACTCTCCATGTGCCCCTCCTGTTAATGGGCCATCGCTATCCCAGCTCCCTATGCCGAATCTTGGCCAGCCAGGGGCTAACTTACCTGTGATCATTGGTCCGAAGTAGGAAGAGTTGAACGATGTCAAGGAGGGCCTCAAGATATTAACCAAGAAGTTTGATCAAGTCAGAATCGTTGGGAACTATATAGACTACACCCATAGGTCTCCCTATCCTAAAGCAAGGCTTTCGAAAAAGTTAAAGATGGCCAACATCAAGAAATTTGGGGGTAGTGGACCTCCGATTGTTCATCTCCATAGTTATCACTGAGCCATAACTCTCCTAGGTGCCTTCAAGGAAATAATGGCCCAAATGTTTCAACAGACTTTGAAGGACAATGCTCTTCGTTGGTTCTTATCCCTCGAGGAGTCTAGGATCCGCAGTTAGAAGGATGTAGCCTGCGAGTTCATGTCGCAATACAAGTACAATAAAGAGTTAGAGGTTACCCGTTATGATTTAGAGCTACTAAAAAAGAACCCTGGGGAATCAGTTAGTAACTTCATAGCAAGGTGGAGAGAGAAAGAAACCACTATGACCAAACCACTTCTGAAGAGGAGCAAGTCAGTATCGTGAAGAAGAACTTCTTACCTCATGTCTGAGCAACGATGGGAGGATATTATTACCCTCATTTTTTAGCCCTTTAAGATGAATGAGTGGAGATCGAAGAAGGTCTTGCTAAGACAGAAGTCGAACTGAAGAAACCATCTGGACAGTTCGCTCTTAGAAAGTTTGAAAAGTCTGCCAGTACCGCAGTCTCAACCATCAATAACATCTCTCAACCTGCCACTTCATGGGAACCAGAATGCCTCCCTAACCCGATTTGAAAGGAATACACCGATATTTACGCTCTTCTTTCTAAAGTTTACCAGTCCTTTTTAAGCTGAAACCTCATCAAGCCATTGGACCCTCGTCTGTTACCAAACCCACTTCCCAAAAATTTCAAACCAGATGCCCATTGTGACTTTTATCAAATTGATTGCCATACCACTGATCAATGTTTCCACTCGAAATGTAATCCAAGGTCTAATTGACCGGGTTGTCATCTTCCCAACAACCAATCCTAAACTAAACACTACCCAAAATCCACTCCCGAATCATACAAATGTCATATTTTTAGAAGAAGACTCAGAGTTTGACCCATCTACCCAGATCACACCAGTAAAATCACTAATCGTACTCATATATTCTCCTAAACCTCTCCAAGTGTGTCCGTATTTTCTCCTACTCCCTACCAGCTTCGTTAATCAAGCCCTCTCACTCCTTACTAGAGAATTCATCGTTGTTCCTACCCGTTCTAGAGGTAAAGATATAGAATTATCATATGTATTGAACCAACTCCTAGAGTTTGGGCTAAAACTTCCCTCCCAGATGACCATTGACTTCCATAGATTTAGTGTACTATTCTTAAAAGCTTGGAAATAGGCCCGAGAGTCAGAGAATTGTGTGATACCAACTGATGAAGTCAGCTTAGATGATGTGGTGCAGATCATGACAGATTTATTCTGACAGACCAGTGAAATTTGTAGTATATTAGAGCTACTTCATTCTTCAAAACTACAAGGGCGCTTGGTTCCTTCATTTCTACATCTCCCCTTCAAATGGGAGGATCTATACGAAGAAGTCGTTAAGGTTGTGGAGTGTATTAACTTTTCATGAAAAGATGATGTCATTGCCATCAGACGGGGAGACGAATTCGATGATTCAGATGAAAAGCAAGGTTCAGAAAAGACTAGCCCAGTAATTAGCATATGTGAGATGATATCATTTTAAGAGCTTCTAGGAGAAATAGATAAGGTGGTTGAATAACCCGAGATCGATGAGGAAATAGGGTTTCTATTTTCCCCCTCTTCTATGAACCATATGACCAAGACAAGGAGGACTTACCAAGACCTAAACCTTCCACCATCAGCAAATGACAAAGGAAAAGGAGATGAGAATCTTTATATGCTTGAAATGACCCTTGAGGAGAGCAAGATCCATGATCAATTAAAAAGGACCCAAGCCAACATCACTTTATGGGGACTCTTTATGTCTTCCTAGTTTCATAAAATTGACTTGATCAAGCTACTCACAGGATCCACAATTCCTCCTTCTACCACGCTAGAAGAAGCAGTGAATCTGGTCAGATCTCTAACCTCTACTAGAAGGCCCTCCTCCTCCTAAGAAAAAATCCCCAAGATTATGCCAAACCATAAATATGCTCTCAATATCTTTCATGGGAAAGACTATCCTGCTCTCTCTTGTCTATAATGGATCAACTTTAAATATCTGTCCATTAAGGACCCTCATTTGTTTGGGATTAAAAGTGAGAGACCTTGATCCAACCTTACGATAATACTCGTTGAGAAGTGATGGGATCCATAAAGCTTGTTGATGATACCAAATTTATTCTGCTGACGTGGACCAATTATGTGGAGACACGTGTCAATCTATATGACACTCGCAAACATTTTTGAACAACACCTTGACTCCGAGGAACTCAACCTCCTCGACCAACTCAGGCGCTTCGAGCAACAAGTGCTCTCCGAGGAAATCTATTGTACTGAGCAACTCTTGTATACCGACCTACTTAGGCGGTTCGGGCAGCTTAGGGGGTCCGAGCTGCATCTCGTACAGAGCATTCATATCCGGGTAATCAAGAGGATGACTGCGCATTAAATGCTCATTATTGTCACACAGACGCACACGCCTATTGGACAGCTATGTATTATTCTTTCATTTGTACCGCCTCAAGGCTATAAATACATTGTAACCTCCTCATTAGCAGAGGACTCGGAATTTCTTGGTAAACCCATTATCGAGAATTCTGCAAACAGTCAGCAATAACACAAATAGTGGACATAGGCCATTCTTTCAAGGCTGAACCACTCTAAAAATCTTTTGTCTTGTTTATTTTTAATCTGTGATTAAAGAATTAGGTCAAATCTATTTTTTTACATCAACAGATTGGCGCCGTCTGTGGGAAACGACAGTAATTATCGTTTTTCACCAAAACAATTCATCACCAATGACTGATAATCCTGAATCCAGTAATCGAAATGATGGAAACCCCCCAAATCCATCCACTCCAAATGTCCAAGACCTAGCCGGAATAATGGCTAATCTAGCCCAAGGCCAAACCGCTATGCAAGAAACTATGTGATAACTCATACAAACTGTCCAGGGTGGAGTATCTACCCATTCAGGACAACGAAGCGTTCAAAGAAATACCTGTTTAACTTCTAGGCAAATGTTACTCCCAGAGGAATCTCGATCTAGACATGCCGATTCATATCGCACTGATATATCTAATGATTTTTCTTATCAACCTGGCCGAACTTCATCAGTACGAGCTAAAGATACTGAACAAAGCATCACTCTCTCTCCAGAAAGGACTAGTGCATTAGAGAGATTAATTAGGGGCTCTCCTTTTGATCGTTTGGGCCCTAGGAGGAATAGAAGTACTCCTAAGGCTGTGTCGAGGAACTTTTGATGACCATCCGATCTAAGGGAGGGTTCTGCCCAATCACGACCAACTTCTCGTAATGAAAGATCCCAGGAAGCAAATTCAACACAATAAGTTGCTCGAACCAACAGGCCCGAGGAGGGAAATTATGCATGGAAAGGCTCTATTCAGAGGTTGTAGGATAGCCTAGGGGAAATGGCTAAGGCAAAAAATCCTCTACAAAGAACTTTTGTCCAAGGGACACCTTTTATCCAAGCAATTGTGGATTTTCCCACACCATCAAAGTTCAAAACACCTGTTGTGACTCCTAAATATGATGAAAAAACTGACCCTGTCCTTCATATAGAACAATACCAAGCTGCTGCCGATATATATGCCGTGCCAAACGAGATGAGATGTAGGGCATTTTCGGGAAATCTTACCGGATCTGCTTAAATATGGTACAATAATCTTCCTCGGGGGAAGATTTCAACTTTCTTTCAACTGGCCGAGCTCTTTTTTGGAAATTTCTATTTTGGAGCAAAACCAGTTAAGCGAGTAGCACATTTGTTAAGTGTTAGACAAAAAGCAGGTGAGATCACCAGGGATTACATAACTCGTTTCAATAATGAGAAGCTCGAAGTTATTAATTACGAGGAAAAGACAACAATTACTGCTTTGATGAGTGGACTATTGCCAAATAAATTGTACTAAACTTTGTCCCAAGATCCACCTAGGACCATGTCAGAATTAATGGCAAAAGCAACCAAAATCATGAATGTCGAGGAAGCTATGGATCCAAAGAAGAACATGGACACTAAGGAGACCAAAGTTGAGGCCGAGAAGATTGAGAAGAAGGATCGAAAGAACAATGGTAGTAACAAGCAATAAAACTAAAATCCATCATGGGAAATGTTGAAGAAATTTGGAAATTATACTCCTTTGAAAGTAGACATAAACCACGTTTTGGAACAAATCAAGAACAACGAGGAGCTAAAATGGCCAGAGAAAATGAAGACAGATCCTAACAAGAGGAATAAGGCCAAATATTGCGAGTTCCATAAAGACCATGGTCACACGACCAAAAATTGCATAGCTCTTCAAAATGAAATTGAAGCACTTATCAGACAAGGAAAGCTGGCTAATTATGTTGATCGTAGAAGTGAAGGAAAGAACAATGACCGAGCAAGACAGAGATCCAGATCTCCTCGTCGAGCAGAATAAGACAAGAAAATAAATCATGAAGATGATCCAGAAGACAACCCCGATCTCCCCAAAAGACCAAGATAGCCTGAATGTGAGGTATTTTTAATTCGTTTTAGATCATTTGATTGTAATGTTATTACAGGTGAAGATACAGGAGGTGGAGACCTTACTGCAGAGAGGAAAGTTTACCTTAATGAGGCTCAAGCTTGTTCATATATTTAGCGAATAAATCTAGTTGAGGATGACCGCCCAAGGAAGGTAAACAAAGAAAAATTGGTCATCAGTTTCTCCAAGAACGACCTCGCAGGTGTGCTATATCCTCATGATGATCCATTGGTGATCAAAATGAGGATGAAGGAAGTGATGATCTCAAGAGTACTGGTGGATAATGGTAGCTCGGCAGATATCATGTTCTACTAATGCTTTGACAGCTTAAATTTAAAGTTGTCTCAGTTGGAGCCTTATCACAGGCCCCTCCTCGGTTTTACTGGCGAGAAAGTTTTTCCACTTGGGATGATCAAGTTGGATATGTTCATCGGTACATAGCCTGCTTGTCGAACAGAAAGAGTGCACTTTTTGTGATGGATAAGAATGTTTAATCAGCTTACAATATCATCATGGGAAGGGTAGGATTGAAGAAGTTCGAAGCAGTCCCATCTACTGTACATCAATGCCTAAAATTTCCAACCAACTTTGGAGTAGGAATTGTGAAGGGTGACCAAAAAGTAGCTCGGGAATGCTACTATTTGTCTGTCGAGCAGGAAGAACTGGAGGAATCTAGGAAAAAGACTACTACTTATCAAGTGGATGAAGGTGCAGAAATTGAAACATTAGATCCCAGAGACGAGTCGCAGCTCGTAAAAGGCCAGGTGGTGGGAGCCACTGAAAATGTCATTCTGGACGATGAGCACCCGGAACGAACAACTCAAACACTACAAAAAAAGTAACTTTTGAGACGGTGGCCTAACTGTCCCAAAAGATGGTTTATCCGTCTCAAATACTTTTTGGGACGCTATTTGGGATGGGTAGGGAGGGTCTTTTTGATAGGGGGTTATAAATACTTTTTGTGACCCCATAGCCGTCTCAAAAGAATTTTTTAAGACGGGATCAAATCCGTCTCAAAAGGTCCTCATTTTATAAGACTCTTTTGAGACGGCACGACAGCTGTCAAAAAAGAGTGCTTTTGAGACGAGAATTAATCTATTTCAAAAGGTTACTATTGTAGAAAAACTTTTTGAGACGGAAACATAACCGTCTTAAATATGTTTTTAAGACAGTTTTAACCATCCCAAAAGAGGTGAACGGATCTTAAAATTTTTGCACCAATATATTATAGACAATACCATCTATCACTAAAGTTTAATATTAAATTGAATTACATTTAAGACAACACAATCAACGAATAATAATAAACTGTAATACATAAGATGATTTTCAACCAACATAACGAATCATTTTCATTCAACAATAGTTAGAGTGCTTACAACCATCTCGAAATATTCATCAAAACAAAAATTATGACACTAAATTCAAATATTTGACTTGACAACAAAAATACATTAATTTCTTATACTCCAAAACATAAAATGTTTTTATCAAAGTAATTCCGCAACATTAAATCATACGACCTTCAAAACCACTGATTAAAATTTGCATGTTCTACAAAAATTCTCCTGCACAAAAAAAAAATATAGTGTCAATTGTGTCAAAATTAATACCACACTCATCAACAATACAGTGTGTAAAATGAATCAATATAGTTATTCTTATCACAAGCAATATAAATATTTAACTACTATTATTTTTTTTAAATTCGGCAGAATCTCATTTGTTTATTCATGAAAATCATAGGTAGTCAACCTGTTTTAAATATTAAAATTGATTCTATGAATAATATACACCAGCCAACAGAAATTATTTACCACCACCATAATAATTTTTCACCACCATAGAGAGTTTTCACCACCGCCACTGAAAATTTAACTTTAAACAAGAATTTTCAACATGAATCTCTCTCTCTATCTATCTCTATCTATCTATCTATCTATCTATCTATCTCTCTCTCTCTCTCTCTCTATATATATATATATATATATATATAAAAGTAATTATATGTATGAATTATATATTATTACCTAGTTGGACTGAATCGTTAAGGTAATGGAAGCATGATGAAGGGTGCATATCATTCTTCATCTTTAATAGAGCTTGTTGGTTGCAACGATGACGACACTTCAACATCATGGATCTGTATATTTGCATTTATCATATTATGAAGTCACATTTCAGTTATATATCACATTTCAACATCAATTATATATCAACTATAAAACTAATCAAACATGAAAAAATTGAATAAAAGGATCGATCATTACCTTAAAATGTTCATGTTCATTTCAAAATAATTTCCACCAAATTACTACTCCGTATAGGAGTCTGAAATCCTATAGGTGTTTAGATTATTAATTTTCCCATGAGATTTCATTTTGAACTAGTTTTTCCTTTGAAGCTTGAGTTATTCGTACTAATTAATACACCAGCACGTATACACTGCATTATACCACTTCAGCAGACACATAGATGCATAGTAGATGCACGATTAACACAAATGCATAGCAGACACACATATGCATTATTCCACGTAGGGATGCACGATTAACAGAAATAGGCAGACACACATTGGTTAAATTTTATTCTGAAAACGAATAATCTATAGTAGGCATATAATAAGGTCTAACACAACTAACATTGGTGAAAAAATATAATTTGTTTTTTTTATCTCAAACAACAATGTTTATTGAAACAAAAGATAAAATTACAAGAACGATGAATCACGAGTCCACCCAAAGCTACTAATCAACACACTCACATAAACACACACTGCTGCTAAAAAATAACACACACACACATGGATGTAATCAGATATACACCTATGTAGTACCAAGCTATCAGCAGCCCCTGCTGCTACACTAGGCAGTGTGCACACACAGATATATAGCAATAGCACACACACTACGTAGTAGGTCGAGGTCCGAAAAGGATCAAGAACTTGTAGGCAGTTTGCCCTGCACCTCACCAATCTGGTAGGTTCCCAAACAATGGTCCATTGACCTTGAAAGGCCCACAATGAGTCTAATCCAAAGTATAGTCCAATGTCAAGGGTCATCCAACTGTGTTGATGTCTAAAATGGACCTTAGGGACCTCATTCCCTTTGGAAGGGAGAATGGACACGCTACCCTATATGACCTTCTTTGTAAAGAAATTTGGGAAATGTTCAAATATACCAATAGGTCTTTTAACACTTATAAAAATTTAAAAAGAAAATTATATATCTATCCTTTAAAGATGAGATGAGAAATGGTGAATTTATAGAAAATCTAAGTGAGTCTTATGACAAGCTTTACAAAATTTCCATAGGTTGTAGAAAAAGAACATTAAGTTGGCAACAAAATTCAAATTTGTTGACAATGACAGAGTCAACCAAGTGTGACCTTAATTTTCTAAGTCAGCTTAATAAAAATATGGACACTCTTCTAGAAAGTTTCAATATTTTGAAAGTGAGAGCCGATGTAAAATTATGTTTCGTGCCTAATAAAAATTAGGCAGTTGGCAGTATCTGACACTATCTTAATGATATGTGCTTAATAAAAATTCTGAGTTGTGCACAAGCAGTTATTTGACACTATCTTAAGTTCTGGTATGATTAATTTAAAGGAATTATTGGTCAGTGGGAAAGCTTCTTGGATGGCGTACCTGGACATACAATGTTTCGATGCTTATGGTTCCCTTTTTTATGCTGGATTACTCTCTACAGTTGGTGTATTCTCTCATTTACAAATCTTGGTAGTTTCTGTTAATGATGATGGAAGAGTAGTGGTTATTTCTGAGGAAAATGAGGGAGGAAAAAAGGAAGCAGTCAACAAAGAGAAGAGAGAGATCAAGTTGAGTAGCATACCGTTCTCCTTGACATGCAGACTTCACAAGAAATACATCCTTGTGGATCCCATGTCAGAGGAAGAGTCCATCGTGGATACATTTGTGAACGTGGTATTAGATTCGTCTTGTCAACTTGAATCTCTTTACAAGCCAGGGGAACCAGTTCTTGCCTACACATAAGTTGCCCAGTATTGCATTGCGCACATACCATTGAGTTGCAAGTGCATCTACCGTTGCATCTGTATAAGGTACAAACACTTATTATTATGAAAAGTTCATTTATTAAAAGTTTTAATTTTGATCAATAATTTCATAAACAACATAATAATATTGAGAAATGTTTGTTTTGTAGATAGGGCACACCGTTGTATAGGCGGGAAGCACCCCGTTGTCTTTTTCGGTTATTTTCTAGTTATTTTTTATTTTAGTTTGTATATTAGGTTGAGGGTAATATTTCAACGCACTCCTTCCCTTTCTCTCTTTCCTATAAAAAAGTTGAGACTTCTTCATTCTGTTCTATATGGACCAGATCAGGGGAAATAATCGATTTGTATCATTTCAATTTCATATTTATGAGAATTCCTTTCTATTCACTTGACCCGCTCTTTATGGATTGTTAGTGTAAATCAAAACCGTCCTAACCAAGTTTCTAGTTAAAATGGTTGATCATTCTACAATTCTGATTTCCAACTATTATATTGGTTGTTCAGCTAAAAGAATTAAATTATAGGGGCTTAATCATTATTGTATACACTTCATATTATTGGATAGTTACCAATATGATAGCTGAAGCAATTTTTTTCCCCGAGTATAATGCAATGATATTAGGACTAAATCTAATGTAGTATATTAGGACTAAATCTAATGCAATGTACACAGATACTGATTTTCATAAGAAACTTAAAAACTGGGTGTTGGAGAATACCCAAAAAATAAACTATTGAGCAAGCTACCTTCGTAAAAGCTGGATGTCGACGAATCAAACTTGAAGCACTAATCATAAGTTATAAGAAACTTACCCATTAGGCCATCTTAAACTGAGGGAACTTGCTCAATAGTTTGCTACTCCATAACACCCAGAGCTTTCCTTGTAAGCTCGTCGCCTACAAAGTTTATAGCACCCAATGGAGCAACCCAGAAGAACCTGGGTACAGCTCCTTTGAATAATCCAAGGGGACCCTCGTGACTAAGGATGGACAAGGCTATAATGGACATTGACATGGGTTGGCCCTGAGTAGCAATCATCATTCTAGTTTTAATCACATCGAATGGGGTTGTTAAAACAGCAGTTAGCCCACCAGTTACAGCCCCAACAACAATTGTTTCGCATGTCAATGTCCATTGTAGAAACTTGAGATATTCTGAATAACCTTTTTTGATTCAGTATAAAAACCCAAGCCTGCAATATAGAAAGGAACATCACGGTAGAGTGTGGAACCTCACGGCAGAATGGGCAAAGTGATCAAGTACTGCATCCTTATCAATTTGTGTACCACTCCTAATAACAGTAGCTGACTGTATACGGCCCACAACATTATCACAAGGATCATGGTAAGTAGAGGTCTTAAGCAAAGCTGATTCAATTTGAGGGGAACAATGACCTGTGTCCAAAACATCCACTTGTGAAGTGTCAAAAAAATTTGTGGAATAATTTTCTTTACTTGTACACTCCCCAATAACAATAGCAGGAAAAGTAGTGGACAGAACTGGTTAAAAATAAGTACCTGTTTTCAAAACAAGAAGGGGCACGATGTCATTAACATATGGAGTATAATCGTGGCATGTGGTAGCACTATGCAAAGTAGGAGTATTTAGAGTCATACCTATCTCCAAAGAATGTGTGTGGCCTATACAAACAATAGCAGGGGTAGTATTGTGGCAGACATGCATCCATGCAGAATTAACCAAGCCGATTTAGGCATCTGGTGTAACAAAATTAATAGTCGACCCATCTTGAATGGCCTTATCAAATTGTGACGTGTCCAATATGTTAGTGGGACAAAGAGAAGTCAATATTGTACCACACTTATTTAAAAATACCGACTGTATATCAGTGGGGTTATAAGTTTAACGAGAATAAATATTAGGAGCCATAACCTGAGTATGACCCACATCATTAGCACATGAGGTATTAACGTGGCCAGAATTAACCTTGTTCAAAGCTGGAGCAACACGGGAATCCAGGTTGTTGGCCAACAAATTGGTATGGTGAAAACAAACTGCTGTTGCCATTTAAGGCTGAGAAAATCTCCAAGAATCACAACATGGGAAAATATATCCAAAGAATCCTACAAGTTTTAGTTTTGCTAAAACAACCTGTTTCCGTGTATATCTTACTAAAGAATATAAAGTTAGGTTCCGAATGATTTTATTCTTTCAATACAAAAAGAATATAAAGTTAGGCTTCTACTGATTTTAAATCCTTGCTTCTGACTCACTCCTTTTAAATATTTCTTTGAGGAACGCATATTTAAACATTTTACGAGTCAACTAAAGACTTGGGAGGAACTTATGGAAGCTGTTGTTGCACAAACTAAGGCAATTGCGGATTAAGTATCAAACTGGGATGATGTTATTTTTGCATATGAGTCTGTCTGGGCTATTGGAACTGGGAAGGCTGCAACTCCCGCTCAGGCTCAAGAAGTACATTCCGAATTGAGGAAATGGATTCAAGCTAACATTAGTCCTGAAGTTGCTGCCACGACCCGAATCAATTATGAAGGTTTTGTGAGTGGTGCCAGCTGCAAGGAGCTATGGGCACGACCCGATGTCAATGGTTTTCTAGTTGGTGGAGCTTCTCTCAAGACGAAATTCATTGAAATTATCAAGGCTGCTGAGGTGAAGAAAAATGCATAAATTTGGATGTTGTTTATGAGTACTAGTAGCATGTGAATACGAAAAATAGAGCAACAAATTTCCAATGCAAGTTTGAAACACTGCTAATACTATGAAAATAATAATATGCAGAGCCTTCTAGTATCCGTAATTTTGAACAACATACATATCTTGTCATTGATGAACTTGTTTGGAGAATATGTTTCAATGATCACAAGGAGATGTTTCAATGTTCCTTTCTAAAGCAAATGGTTGCCCAGATTGTAAGGAGGAGATGTTTCAACGTTCCTCTTTAACAGAATACCCCCTGTATCAGCCATAACCCAACATTTAATGATAAAGATGTCATGGTGAGCCTCTTCACTCTGTCTTAGATCTTCACCTTTGGTGTTATTAGCAATCAACACAATGCCCTTCTTGGGGTGTGTGCAATCGGGTGGGAAGGTTTGACAATTTGATAAGAAACATTTTAAGTTAGTCACATAAGCCTATAAAACATGGACAATGCTATGTGTACTAAGAGTGCACAAAATGCATTATAGTGTTGCACATACTCTTGTTAAGAGAAAATTTTAATGCATTTTGTGCATACTCTATCCAGGAAATTTCATTATTATTTTTTCATTTTCACCCTCAAAATCCCACTTTTAACCCCAACATGAACGTTTACTAGTTAATTTGGGAAAACCAAGAGTCTGATGAGGACTCAGACACTACCTACAAATTAGTTTTCTACATCTATGGATTTTCATGCCTCTTTTTGGCCCACTCAGTTGCTATTTTGAGTTTTCACCCCTAAACTCCATTTTAAGCCCAAATATACTAATCAATTTTGAAAACCAGTACTCCGATTTGGACAAGGTCACTTACCTTAAATTGCTTTCGTATCTTCTAGGTTATGCATGCCTCTTTTCGGGACACTTCACTGTTGTTTTTTGTTCTTCTCACGCCTCAATTCCCACTTTTAACCCCCAAACGAATGTCTACTAGTCAATTTCGAGAACCAGGAGCTCGATGAGGACATCGACACTTCCTATAAGGTACTTTTTTACCTCTTAGGGTGGTTGTTAGTCTGTCTAGGCCACTAGATTATCGTTTTAAGTTTTCACATCCTAAATACCATTTTAACCCCAAAGCGAATACTTACTAGTCAATTTAAAAAAACCAGGAGTCCGATGAGACACGCCACTTCCTACTAGTTACTTTGTAACTCTTGGGGCGTATGTACGTTTATCCGGGCCACATGATTGTTGTTTTGAGTTTTCCCCATCTATGTTCCATTTTTAATCCCAAAACAAATGTCTACTAGTCAATTTCGAAAAATACGGAGTCCGATGAGGACATAGACACTTTCCACAAGTTACGTTTGTACCTATTGGGGAGTTTGTGCCTCTCTCCATAAAACTCGATTGCTATTCTTAGTTTTTGTCCCTTAAATCCTATTTTAACCCCCAAACAAGCATAAACTAATGAATTTCGAAAACCGAGTCTAGGGATGACACAATGACTTCTCTTAGGTTATCTTGGTACCTTTAGGGGTATCAGTGTCTCTATTCGGGCTCTTATATTGTTGTTTTCAATTTTCACCCCCAGAACGGGCATTTAACCCCAAAAGGAACGTTTACTAGTCAATTTTAGAAATCGAGAGTTAGATAAGGATACAAATACTTCCTACAAGTTTTTTTTTGCTCTTTGAATGGTAATGTCTATATCTGGGCCACTTGTTTGCTATTTTGAGTTTTCACCCATAAATCCCAATTTTAAGCCCAAAACGACAGTATACTAATCAATTTTCAAATTCGAAAGTCTGATTTGGGCACGGTCACTTCCCTTAAATTACTTTCGTATCTTTTCGGTTATTCATGCCTCTCTCCGGGACACTTCATTATTATTTTCATTTTTTACACCCCAAAGCCCACTTTTAACTCCAAAACAAATATCTACTTATCAATTTCAAGAACCGGGAGTCTGATGAGGACGCTGACACTATAAATTAATTTTGGATAACATTGGTGAATTTTTCAACGGTGATGCATGTTTAAATTAATTGGGTCCATCACATATATCACAAAATAAAATCAAATTCTAATAGTAAACTCACACAAACGAGTATATACAATCAATAATTAACACAAACAAATATATCAATAATTCAACTAAAATTCACACAAATAAATATACAAATATTGCCATAAGTTAATCTTAAAACTACACTACAACAACCAATTGACAGGCCGGGTTTTCAATTGGCTCACCCTCAACCTCCTATCACCACTACAAATCAATTCAGTACAAAAACTAATAATATTAATCAATAACCAATAATTAAAATTACCTTTAATCCGTATCAATTCGAAGATAACATAACTTCAAAGCTCGGGATTAGATCAAATATTTAAACGGCAATGAACCCTGTCAAATATCCATTAATGAAAAACATATTATTGCCATTGAAAGAAAATAATTATGGTATAAGGAAGAAAAACAATTAATTAATTTATATTATAGCAAAAACTTCAGCTATCCCAATAACCAACCAATTACAACAATTAGACATCCCATTACTTTTCCATTACCATTTCTTTAATTTTAACAGCTACCAAGTAACGAAATTTAAAAATAATAGATAACAAAAACTAATTTGATGTCTCCAACCATAAAATCCAAATTTAATAATTTCTAATTACGCTTAACCCTAATTTTTGAAACCCTACTTAGCTATCCAACTACAGCACCGTAATCTCACTACAAAAAAAAGAATGCGACTTACTTCTTGTCAAGTGAACTAGCGAAGATGGTAGATCTAGGGGAAGGGCTAGGGATAGGATGAGATAGGGCAGGTCTAGGGGAGTGAGGGCGATCGTGAAGGGTACATCTAGGGAAAGAGAGAACCGGGTGGATTAGGGTTTTTACCGAGATTGTAGGTTGAAGAAATGACGGGAATAGGTTTTGGTTTGGTTTTACCTTTTTTTTTGTTTTCTTACCAAAGTAACAGAAAAGATGAGCGGGAGTTAAAAATGGTAAGGAGGGAACCCAAAAAAATTTAGCCGTCTCATAAGGTAAACCTTTTGAGACGGATGTTAATTTGGAGTCTCTAAAACTCAGTTTTTAAGACAGATAAAATTAGTGGTCTTAAAACTTATTAGATTTTAAGACCACTAATTTTATCCGTCTCAAAAGGTGACTTTTAGAGACTTGAATTTTAGTGGTCTCAAAAAGTATAGTCTTAAAAAGTAATTTTTTTTGTAGTGAAATAGGTTCGTCGTTGGATGCCTCGCTAAAACAGGAATTAATAGTTTTCCTAAAAAGCAGAAAACAAACTTTTGCATGGAGCCACGAAGACATGCCAGGGATAGACCCAAATTTTCTATGTCACGAGCTTAATGTGAATAAGGGAATCAAGCCAGTAAAACAAAGAAGAAGAGTGTTCAGCCCCGAAAAGAGCCAAGCTATAGAAAAAGAAGTCGAGTAGCTCCAAAAAACCTATTTTATTGAGGATGTCAAATATCCTGATTGGCTAGCTAATGTGGTGATGGTGAAGAAGAAAAATAACAAATGGAGGATGTGTGTAGACTTCACCGATCTCAATAAGGCATGCCCAAAGGATCATTTTCCTCTACCCCGAATCAATCAACTGGTGGATGCTACCTTGGGGCACGAATTGTTGAGCTTCATGGATGCTTATTCTGGCTACAACCAGATTAAAATGAAATTTGAAGACAGAGAGAGTACCTCTTTTATTACCCCTGGGGGAACTTATTGTTATAATGTTATGCCTTTTGGGTTGAAAAATGCAGGTGCAACATATCAACGGCTGATGAACAAGGTGTTTGCAGAGTAAATCAGTTACAATATGGAAGTTTATGTTGATGATATGCTGACGAAGAGCAAGAAAGCTGCTGATCATCTAATTGACTTAGGCCAGACCTTTGATCAACTAGATAAATATCAAATGAAGTTGAACCCTACCAAATGCATATTCGGAGTACGAGAAGGCTCGTTCCTCGGGTATATTGTCAACCAACGAGGTATTGAAGCAAACCCTGAAAAGATCAAGGCTCTATTGGGACTACGATCTCCAATGATGAAGAAGGAAGTGCAAAGTCTCACAGGGCGAGTTACAACACTTAATAGATTTGTATCACGAGCAACTGATAGATGTCTCCCATTCTTCAAAACACTCAGAAAAATGTTTGAATGGAATGATGAGTGCGAGTAGGCTTTTCTGGAATTAAAGAAATACTTGGGATCACCGCCACTGTTGTCCAGTCCAATGATGGGAGAAAGATTGTACTTGTATCTGGCAGTTTCGCAGAATGCAGTTACCTCGGCATTAATAATAATGGAAGATGGAGTGCAAAAACCAATTTATTACACTAGCAAGGCCTTCCGAGGAGCAGAGATCAGATATCCAAGACTGGAAAAGTTAGCACTAGCGTTGATCGAAGCGAGTAAAAGAATGAGGCCATACTTTCTGGCTCATACCATAGTTGTGTATACCGATATGCCGTTGAGGCAAGCTCTTCATAAACCAGAGAAATCAGGGAGATTGATGT
This sequence comes from Sambucus nigra, assembly GCA_949130495.1. NCBI lineage: Eukaryota > Viridiplantae > Streptophyta > Magnoliopsida > Dipsacales > Adoxaceae > Sambucus > Sambucus nigra. Next base: position 237,709,924 of record OX422218.1, on the reverse strand, counting down.
TCTGGGCAGTAGAAGTTGGTGAATATGATATAGTTTATGAGCCTAGATCGTCGCTTAAAGGGAAAGTAATAGCAGATTTTATCACAGAATTCACTTATCCTGACACCTCCGAGGAGCAAAAGCTGAATACCGATCAATCTCTGTATGTTACAGGATCATCAAATTTAAACTCCGACCAACTTAAGTCGGTTGACGATCAAGAGGAGATGGTCGACGAGTAGCAAGAAGTGTTAGGGGAGGATATAAAGAAGCAACAAATATTCCATCGAGGAACTCTATCCGATAAAAAATTTGAGGATGAAGTACCTATATGGAATCTGTATGTGGATGGCTCATCTTGGAGTACAGGCTGTGGGGCAGGGATTGTTTTAAACAGCCCAGATGAAATCGATGTGGAGTATGCTCTGCGCTTTCAATTCAAAGCCTCTAATAATGAGGCTGAATATGGAGCTATGATTGCAGGTCTTAGTTTAGCAAAAACCATGGAGGCAGAGAAGGTCATTGTATTCAATGACTCACAGCTGATCGTAAATCAAATGCTGGGAGTGTACGCAACAAAGGGAGAATTGATGATCAAGTATTATGCGAAAGCAATGGAGATTGTATTGAGCTTTAACGCTGTGCAATTAATTAGAACACCCAGATTGGAGAATGCAAGAGCAGATGCTTTAGCTCGGTTAGCCTCAGCCACACGCACCGAGCTACGAAGAATAATCACAATAGAAATTTTGGCTAGCAGGAGCATCGACGAAGATTTGATGATGAACTTTATTACCCTCGATTTAGGACCATCTTGGATGGATACTATGAGGGCATATATTGAAGAAGGGGTTTTACCAACTGATAAACTCACAGCCAAGAAATTGAAGTTTAAAGTTGCTCGTTATGTATTGACCAATGGTATTCTATATAGATGAGGAATTATAGCAGGTTTGCAAAGATGTGTGCATCCCTCCGAGGTGAAAGACTGGATTGAAGAGGACCATGAAGGGTCCTGTGGAGCCCATGTAGCAGGTCGGACGCTTTTGCAAAGAATAATTACGCAAGGATACTATTCGCCAACGATGAGGGTTGATTGTATAGCCTATGCCAAAAAATGTGACAAATGTCAACGCTTCTCCTCTATCCGAAAAACTCCCCAAGCATTGTTAACACCCATTACTTCCCCTTGGCCATTTGCCATATGGGGAATTGACTTGGTCGGGCCACTTCCAACAACCAGGGGAAGATTTAAACATCTCGTGGTCGCGGTGGATTACTTTACTAAGTGGGTGGAAGCTGAGCCCCTTATTGAAATGACATATGACAAGGTGTATCAATTTATATGGAAGAACATCATTTATAGATATGGTCTTCCTCATGCATTCATCACAGACCATGGAACTCAATTTGATAACGAGGAGTTCGCTACATATTGTCATCAGTCAAATATATTGAAAATCCACTCTGCACCAGGCCATCCCCAGAGCAATGGACAAATTGAGGTGACAAACAGAACGCTGCTGAATGGTTTGAAGAAAAGACTGGATGATGCGAAGGCATATATTGGATAAACGAGCTACATTCTGTGCTGTGGGCTTATCGTACTACACCACGAATTGCAACAGGAGCATATCCATACATGCTGGCATTTGGAAGTGAAGCTGTTATACCTGCTGAGCTGGGCCTCCCCACACACAGAGTGCTGAATTTCAATTCTCCTATCAGTGACTTGATGAGAAGATTAGACTTGGATATGCTTGAGGAAGTTAGAGAAGAAGCAACAATCAGGAATGTTGCATACCAACAACTCTGTTCTACAACAAGAGAGTAAAGAAATGTGATTTGAAAGAAGGGGACTATGTGCTAAAGAAAGTAATTAAAAAACACAACAAGCTAGAAGCTAACTGTCATGGACCCTATAGAGTAACAGAAGTTGTTTGACCAGGGACATATAGGATTGAAACCTTATAAGGGGAGGAGTTTAAGAATGCATGTAATGCAGAGCATCTGCGCAAATATTATCAGTAGTTCAATCCCTATGTAATGAAGTTTTCTTCAATATGAATAAAGTTTTGGAGGTTTTACCCAATTCTCTCCTTTTGTTGAAATTTTTTCGGAATACTAGTGCTACTCACTACGCATCAAGTCTAGAATGAAAATCCACCAACTACGATTGGTGGGGAATAAAAATCCACCAACTATTGTTGGTGGGGAATAAAAATCCACCAACTATGGTTGGTCGGGAATGAAAATCCACCAACTACGGTTGGTCGAGAATAAAAATCCACCAACTATAGTTGGTCGGGAATAAAAATCCACCAACTACGGTTGGTCGGGAATGAAAATCCACCAACTCCGGTTGGATGGGAACAGTTGGTTAAACAAAAGTAGGATCATGGGATGAAAATCGTTTCATGACTTAGAATTAAAAAAAAAGTGATAAGTCACTATAATAAAAAAATAAAACAAAATTTCTTTACTTGTGACATTTTAAATTACCACCAACTCTAAGTTGTTCGGGAAACAAAATATCACCAACTCTGGTTGGTCGTCAGATAATTATCACCAATTCATGATAGTCAATAATAAATTTTCACCAACGCCAGTTGGTCGGCAATTTAAAATAAACATTTTTGTCTTTTTACATACACATTCTTCAGTAAATAAAATAGATGACAATCAAGATTACAAAGAAAACTAAAAGTTTCTTCATTAAAATCAAAACAAATTACATTGAGAATAAAATACATGTTACATGATGAATCATTACATCAAAAATCCTATTCTATTGGCTTTTTTCCTTCTGCCTTTGAAACAGGTTCTACTCCAGCAGGAGGATCATCTAAGGCGTAAGGGGAATTTATGAAGTTCAGGTCTCTAAGCATCCTGACATTCATCACTGATGGCCGATCAAGTAGGTACTCCGGACGAGATATGTCAAAATTAGAATGGAGGTTGTAATCGCCGAGGTACTTTGAGATCAGGCACTGAGGTATTGCCCGAGAAGGAATCCAACTCATATCAAGCTTGAAAGGAGGCACTGGCAAAATTAAGTAACTCAGGATCATAATAATCCCATAGATAGTGGCCCTACTCCAACTGTAGCACACACAATGCATTCAGCCATCCTTGCTTATAACCCTTGTTATTTGATTGCTGGATCCGGTCATCGAGATGATAAAGAGCTTCATTATATCTAGCCATCCAAAATTACCTGGGCTGTTTTTGAAACTGGTAAGTTAGCCTCTGCAGTTGTTCATGGAGGTTCTTCACTAGAAGATCTTTATTCTCCAAGGCAGCGCTTTGTGTGGAGAGTTGCTCGCTAAGGTTCAGAATCTTCTTGGACATCTCTGACAAAGCATGATTCTTCGCCACCAACTGGAATGCTTGATTCTCCAAAGCTTCTTGAGTTCTTGCCTCTTTAATAGTAACCCGAGCAGCCCTTGCTCGTTCCCGAGAAGCTCTTACTCATCCGCGAGCAGATGTAGTCCTTTTTAAGGTTTCCAATTCATCTCTCAAATTGGCATTTTCAACCTCCAGAAACGAGAAACCTTCATCGTTAACAGGGACCAAGGCTCCCGAAGAAGATGCTGCAGATTTCAATTGAGATATCTCTTCTCTCAGAACATTATTTTCCTGCTCTAACAGCTTCGCGATTTGCCTATGCTCCTCGACCTCAACCCTTAGAATTTTCTCTTTCTTCTCGTAAGCACCATATCCTTTATCAGCATTGAGCTGCTGATATTTTTTCTCATACCCCTGATGCAAAAGGGGCAGAAGATTCCTTGAAGGTCCTCAATCATCTCATAGTATGCCACATTATTGGCAACATCTCGATTAAGTAGACATTTTAAATACTGATATGCCTCAACTGCTTGTTCAGAAGAATTTGACCAAGAATGTCAATAATTTGAGCCTAGTTAGGTCTGCATGACCAGCTGTGAAGTACTCATTACATTTCTTCATTAGTTCTGTATCATGAGATGATAATAGTTCCATCCTGGCCATAAACTAGCAAAAAGAAGAGATAAAAAGAATCAAGAAGAAACAGAAAGAATCAATAAGAATGCAGACAGAGCAAGAAGAATAAAATGGATCGATAATAAGAGCAGAGCAAGAAAAAGGGAGTTAAGATTCACAACCAAAACTTCAAATATTATTACGTCATAAAAAGAAGTACATGGCCCAAAATTACATTCAATAAAAAAATAAAAAGAAAAGAGAAAGGTCCGAACAACTCTACACCTTCTCCTTGCTTCCTAAGACTTCCTCGCGAGGCTTGGACGAAGAAGTAGGTTGCTCCGAGGGCTGAGAAAGCTGATCGGTAGACATGTTGGTTGGTTGGGGCTGCTCGTAGCGAAGTTCAACAGTAGGGACCTGATCCCCAATCATCATTGAAGACTCTTCAGAGGCAGTTTCATCCTCTTCTTCTTCTCCAGGAGAGGGAGGAGGACCATGAACATGGCGCTGAAAAAGTTCAGAACTCTCAGAGACCTTTAACTCCTGCAGAGCAGCAATCCATCCATCCCTGAAGTATTTGAGGCTAGCAAATTCCATCTTAGAGGACATGGCAGCTAGTCCTTTGTTCCAACCTTTGTACCAGCTAGCGCTAAAGGACTTCTTAACAACAAGTTTTCTCTTTGCCTTCTCTGAGGAAATCCTCTCAGTATGAAGTTCCTCGGCAGCCTTCATCTTCCCTTCTACCTCCTTCCTTTGACGATCAACGTCACGAAGTCTAACAACTTCCTCTTCAGTTTTCTTAAGCTTGTTCTCAAGCTCTTCAGTGTTCTTGAGCTTCTCCTCAAGCTCATTATTTTTCTTCTCAAATTCTTTCACTTTCCTCTCCAACTACTGGGAGGCCTCCACAGCTCGGTCTTTTTCTTGCTCGATGGACTTGAGTCGTGTCTCCCAGGCCTCTTTATCTTCGTCATATTTTTTACGAGAATCCTTTAAGGACCGAGTCAGTCCTATAAAAGCTTCCTCCACACCTCCCGATGAGCTCGAAGCTTTAATAGCTTCATCCTTTTTCAGAATAGTGTTGAAACAGGTTACCAGCTGGAAAAAGAAAATAATTGTAAGTCAGTGCAGGGACATAACATTGAAAAATGAAAGTTTAGATTAGTAATACTTATTGAGGCAATATGTTGAGCTGCCAAGGTGGTAACCCTATCCCGAGAAAGAATGTCCTCAATACCTTGGATCTTGGGAATAATCCAAGACTTCACCGAGCTCATAGCAGAGCTCGGAGGAACAAAGGTGGGAATACCACCTTCAACATTTAAAGACTGAGAGACTGCTTCAACTAGTCTCTCAAGAGAGATTTTCTTTAACCTCCTCGTAGAAGCAGGAACATTATCAACCAAGGATGTTATCTTGGTCGGTTATATAACGATAACCTCGCTTGGAGTAGAAACAGCTACAACCTTGCTCGGAGCCACAGGGGGCTTCTCGATAATCTGCTTAGCAGCAGCAGGAGGGGATGCATCAATATTTCTCGTCCCTTCTTCTGGGACATTTGGCTTATTTTTCTTTGCCTCTCCAGTAGTAGAGGCAGACTTATCAAAGAAGGCAGGAGCTCTTCTTCTCTTCATTCTGTCACTCAGAGGAATATTTAATTCAGGGGAGGAACCTTCAGAAGCTGGTATTGGGTCGATGTTACCTACCACTGGACGAGCAGTAAAAGATGAAGTGTAGCTCTTATACTGCAACAAGTACGAGGTTGATCTGATATGTTCGTCTGCAACGGTTTGGTGCAAATTCCAGATAAGTTTCATGTTCTTCAAATTGACATCAGTTTCTTTGGGGATTTTCTTTTGCTATCAACTGCAAATAAACAAAAATTAAAATGTCAATGACGCATTTTATCAAACACAAAGGAAACACAATCTCAAAAATAAAATAAAATAAAATAAAAATAACCTATCCCATTGCCATAGGGAGGGCATCTAGGACCCTGATACACATCATTTGCATTTAATGGAGCATGTTGCCAATTTTCATAACAACCCCATGCTCGAAGTAATTCCTGTTGGCATCTGGGAGATTGACAACTAAAGTCCTATTTAAAAACCTAATTTTTAAATAAAAAGTACTATCGCTGACAACCCATCTGTAACAGAACATTATCTCTGGAATCCCTAAACGGGTTCCATGAATCTGATTTAACCTATGGACTCCATTAACTATTCTCCAGGTATTGGGAGCTATTTTTGCAGGTACAACGTCAAAATATTTACAGAATTCCAAACGCAGGGGATTTGGAGGAAAAGAAAAGCCACATTCGGCCACAAAGAGATTGGGGAACCAATATCCCTCAGCCAAAGAAAAATAGTCTGAAGGTTCAGAAAGTTCTTTTAACATGACCCATGAAGGAATAGAAAAATCAGAGCGAAATTTATCAAGCGACTCAACAAGGTAAACCATGATGAACAAAGAAAATAAAAGAGAAGGAAGAAGATCTTACAGAAAAAGGGTGGATCAGTTGACAACGAACAATGGAAGAAATGAACGCACAAGATAGAGAAAAAGTAAAGAAGTTCTAAGATGCATATTTGAAAAAAGTAAAAGACGATCGAATTTTCTGAAGCATTTAAATACTTTACCTCGGGAATAGAGAAAAACAATGATTACCAGGATGGACGATTGCGTATCCGACGGCTAAAAAGAAGAAAAGGGCACAAAAAATGAAGCGGTTATGGAAATTCAAAATATTTATAAAGACTTATACTGTGCATTTATAAAGGAGTTGTATACAACGAATGCTTTCCTAGAAACCATACAAACATAAAATCTAAGCAGCAAAATTTTCCATACTTTTCTTTAACATCAAACTAAGAAACATTGGGGGCTTCTATTGATACCAAATTTATTCTGGTGACGTGGACCAATTATGTGGAGACACGTGTCTGAAAAATAATGTTACTAAAGCCATTTATAAAAATAAACTATTTAAGTAACTCCGATCTATTTTTTTAGGAAATTCTTTTCGTAAAAACCAAACTATTTGAACACAAGATGTGTTTAACAAATCAGTATGTACGAGATCTATTCAAGATTTGAATAATAGGTTTATAAAGTAGTTTAAAAAACTTAAACTCAGCACAACCACGAATGAGATGAGGAGATGTAGAAAAATTATGTTCACGATGTTTTTTACGTGGTAAAACCTCACCAATTGAAGAAACATCCACGACTCCCTCTACGGAGTAAAATGAAAAATCCACTAAAACAAATATATGAGTTACAAACTATATAAATAACATGTAAACAACTCAGACCTATATAAGTTTAAGAATGTACCCTCTGGTGTCCTTATAACTTCTCTGCAGTTCTGATTGTAGATGTAGTTCTCCCAGTTTGCTAACTTCTGATTTGTTCCAGCACTTTACGTCAACTCTTTGTTCACAAGATCTTATTACCAACACTTTTCGTGTTGTAGGGTGAAAGTGTTTGTGGAGGTGATCTCTAACACATGCATGCACACACACACACACACTTATTAAGTACAAATAGTCCTAACAAATTACAATAACACTATATGCTGTGATCTTTTCTTTTTCTTTCTTCTTACAAAACTTCGAACCTTATTTAACCTTAAAATCAATCCCAGAATCCACGGATACCTTGCTAGGAAGACAGACAAGGTCTTAATCAATCTCAGAATTTAGAAAAGTTTTTCGAGATTGAAAACCTCCAAGTGAGATTCCAAACTAGGTCAAAGGTTTAGTTTTACAAGAACTAGAAACAGAAAGCATTTATTGTTGATTTCAAAGTAAGCAAACGTTTTATAGAAAATAATCAACAATATATTTCTCAAGATGAGAAATAAATAATGAAACTAAGTGTAATGTAACATGAATAACTCAGATCTAAAATTTCTATGAAATCAGAAAGTAGATCTAAGTAATAGTTTAAGTTGAAAACAAGATCTAACGAACAAGAGGTTACAACAGCAATTACAAACTCAACTCAAACTCTCAAACACTCAAGAACACTCAGGGTAGTATTTTGGATATGAAGGAGTTTTGAAGAAGTGTTTGAGTTTGGATGGAAGAGGCTTTGACGAACAGGGTTAGGGTTTCTAACTCTCTCTCTTCTCTCTGTTTTCTATCTTCTCTATATTCTCTCTCTTCTCTCTCTATTTCTCAGAAATATGAAAATGGCAAAAGTCTTCAAAGTCTGAGAATAGGGTTCCTTTTATAGTGTGAAGAGAAGGTTTGAGAGACTGGATCAAAACCAAGGGCCAGGATTAAGTCAAGTTAAATTGACTTAGATCGAAGGGTTCTAAGAACGTGGTTCTTAAACTAAACCTGATTGGTTTAAAATGTTTACTGGGATTCACCAAGACAACATGCAGATCGTCGATAACCAATGATCCAAGGGATAAAAACATACGTGTTTATAACTCAGTAAAGAAACATAATCGCAGCCAATCAGACGAAGACAGATGTTGGCCAATAACAGGATATGAAACGCGCGTCTTAAACTAATTAAAACCACACCCTAAGGTTTACTCCGCTTTCGGATTCTATCCAAGGTAACATTAGGCCAATATACCCAACAAATTTTATTTACAAATTGACCACAATAACTTTTAAATCCAGTTTTAATTAAGAAAACCTTATTAAAAAATGTTTATAAAATCCCAAAAAAAATATTAAAATTCCAACTTAGGGATTTAAACACACTCAACATATGTACACACATAATTATGCAGTATGATATGCATTAAATAAATTCTACTGTGTGTGAGTGTTGGCAATTTGTTCTTGATCACTACAAGATAGAGAGATGAAGTAGCAAACCAACTTCTGAGGTTCTTTGGTTTCTAGGGAGGACATAATTTTGTCACAATTTCCAAACTAGATGAGCACTTATACAATATAGACTCAAGTGAGTCAAAAGTATAAGGGCTTCAATCTTCCCCTTTGAAAATATGAGACAAAATCTCTTTTGATTCATCTAGGACTCGTAGGGCAACAAAAAGTAAGAAAAACTTATTCCTATCAAAATTCTATCTACCCAATACCTAGAAATCAAAAAGTACATAACTCAACTAAGTACATTTGAATACCCTACTACAACTGTTGAGAGAAACTATACAATAAGAACCTGCAATAAATCACTAAGATCAAGCTGTTTAGCATATGTAAGAATTGAATAGACTCAAATTTCTCCCCCATTTTGTGTCAAATGGACAAAGGGAAAAACTTGGATAAACAACAAAGTTATTAGTCACCATAAACCATACCAATAGATTTACGTAATGAAATGAATCTATTATAATCTAGAGGTTTGGTAAACATATCTGCGAGTTGTAGATCAGTAGGAAGATAATTGATTTCTAATTCCTTAGATTCAACCAATTCGCGTATAAAATGATGTCTTATTTTAATATGCTTTGTTCGCGAGTGCTGAACAGGATTTTTAGAAATATTAATCGCACTTTGATTATCACAATAGAGATGCAATTGGTTTTCTTGAATACCATAATCACTTAGCATTTGTTTAAGCCACATTAATTGAGCACAACAGCTGCCAGCGGCTATGTATTCAGATTCAGCTGTCGAGAGTGAAGTGCAGTTTTTTTTTACTGCTCCAACCTACCAAGTTATTACCTATAAAATAACATGCTCCTGATGTGCTTTTACTATCATCAGTACACCCAGCTCAGTCAACATCAGTGTACCCAATTATAGTGCTTGGTGTGTCATTAGTGTACCAAAGTCCTAGATTTAGAGTGCCTTTTACATATTTAATGATACGTTTAGCATCATTCAAGTGGCTCTCTTTAGGGTTACTTTGATATCGAGCACATACACACACAACATACATAATATCAGGACGCGAGGCAGTAAGATATAGTAAGGTTCCTATCATACTACGATACAGAGTAAGATCTACAGATTTTCCATTTTCATCTTTAAAAAGTTTTAGCGTAGTACTCATGGGCATTTTAGCATCTTTAGCACTCTCGAGGCCAAATTTCTTTACTATCTCTAAAGCGTACTTGGATTACGATACAAATAATCCTTCTGAATTTTGTTTGACTTGGAGGCCTAAGAAGAATTGTAGCTCCCCCATAAGGGACATTTGAAATTCCTTATGCATAGTTTCAGAGAAGGATTTGACTTCTGAGGGAGAAGTTGATCCAAATATAATATCGTCAACATAAACTTGAGCAATAGTGATATGTTTGTCAAAATGTTTGACAAAAAGAGTTTGGTCATTTCCGCCTCTTTTGAAACCTTTATCTAAAAGAAAACTGGAAAGACGCTCATACCAAGCTCTAGGAGCTTGTTTAAGGCCATACAAAGCCTATTTCAGACGAAATACATGATTTGGATGTTTAGGGTCAATGAACCCTTTAGGTTGTTCTACATAGGTTTCTTCAACTAGTATTCCATTAAGCAACGCAGATTTGACATCCATTTGGTACAGTGTAAAATGCATGTGGCAAGCTATAGTAAAAAGCAGACGAACAGATTCTAAACGAGTAACAGGAGCAAAGGTCTCGTTAAAATCTATTCCTTCTATTTGAGAGTATCCTTGAGCAACTAATCTAGCTTTATTTCTAATTACTATCCCATTTTCATCAGTCTTATTTTTGAAAATCCAACGTGTGCCAACAACCTTTTTGTGATCAGGACGTGGAACAAGATACCAAACATCATGAATGACAAATTGTAAAAGTTCTTCCTGCATAGCAAAAATCCAGTGAGAGTCATTCAATGCCTCATTTACATTCTTTGGTTCCACAAGGGAAACAAAACATGCATAATGTGCATAATTTCTTAGTTGGGATCTTGTATGCACTGGATCACTAGGGTTACCAACTACGTTATTTATGGGATGATCTTTAGAAACCCAGTTAGGTACCTCAGGTGTCTCAATAGGTAATGAATTATCCATTTCAGAGGAGTCATTTTCTAAAATATTTGTAGACTCTTCCTCAATAGTAAATTCACCAGTCTTGCTTTCTACAGTAGTGTCACTAACAATTACATTTATGGATTCCATCAAGGTTTTAGTGTGAAGATTATACACTCGATAAGCTCTACTGTTAGGTGAATATACTAGAAATATGGCTTTATCTCCCCGGCTCTCAAATTTGGATAAGTGTTCCCTATCTTTGCATACATAACAAGTACTGCCAAAGGTTCTAAGATATTTGAGATTAGGCTTTTTATTGTACCAAAGTTCGTAAGGGGTTTGTTTGGAATTCTTTCTAAGATAGACCCTATTTATAATGTGACAAGCAGTACGAATAGATTCTACCCAAAAATATTTAGGTAAATTCTTGGCATGTAACATAACACATGCCATCTCTTGTAGGGTACGATTCTTTCTCTCCGCAATACCATTCTGTTGAGGGGTCTTAGGAGCACTGAACTCGTGTTTATAACCATTATAGTCACAGTATTCTATGATACTAGTGTCTTTGAATTCACCACCTCTATCACTACGAATTATATTCACTTGAGTATCCTTCTCATTTTCAATCCTAAGAAAAATTTTTAGGAAGGTTTGAAATGTTTCAGACTTTTGTTTTAAGAAGGCTACCCAGGTAAATCTAGTGAAGTCATCAACCATAACTAGGATGTAACTGTGTCCACAGAGACTAACAGTTTGGGAGGGACCCATTAGATCCACATGGATGAGTTCTAAGGGATTAGAGGTAAGAATATCTTTAACTTTCTTATGAGGTTCCTTAGCAATTTTACCTTCCTGACAGGAACCACAAATAAGATTGGGTATGAGTTTGATTTTAGGAACTCCTCTAACTATTTCCTGAGAAGTCAGTCTACTAAGGTTATCGTAATTTATATGACCCATTCTGTTATGCCATATCTCATTGTCATCTATTCTGGCAACATTACAGATTTCAGAATTGTTCATGACAGTGTAGCAGTTGTCAGGAGTTCTGAATCCAGTAATTATGCATTCACCTTTTTCATTTAAAATTTTGCAATTGTTCTTTGAAAAGGTAACAGTATGATCTGAGTCATAAAATTGCGATATGCTAAGTAGATTTGCCTTAAGACCTTTGACTAGAAGAACATCTTGAAGAATAGGAAGCCCATCTTCTTGGAGAGTTCCTTTGCCTATGATTTGAGATGAAACTCCATCACCAAAAATGACTTTACCACCAGCAAAGCTGGTTTTGTTTAAAAGTTTAGTTTCATCACCAGTCATATGCTTAGAACATCCAGAGTCTAAATACCAACCGGATGATGTGTGTTCAGCTTTTAAAGCAGTAACAACAACATTACATTTCATCTGAGGTAATAGATCATCTTTTCTAACCCAAATTGCCTTAGTTTTCATCTTGCGCTTATTAACTCTCAATTTATAAAATTTGCGAGCTTTGGATTTTTGCTGAAAAATGTTTTGCGCATGATTTTGAATTTTGTGATAGACTTGAGCATTTGGTTTAGGAAAGTGCTTAGGGTTCCTTCTAGGAAATGTCCTTTTAGGTTTGGTCTTTCTCTTTCTATAAATAGAGTTTCTATCTGGTTGTCTAGTAAGTATATAATTATTGCGGTTCCTCCTAGAATAGTTAAAGTTCTGATAGATATAAGGATTATAGACAGGTTTAACTAGTCTCCTAGCATATCAACTATCAAAAGAGTGACCATATATGTCACAGTAGGAGCAATAAATATTGCTCAGAATTGGTGTCTCCTTAGGAAAGTCTCTAAACAAAGGTTTTAAAGAGTTTTGAGGCTGAACTCTATTCCTAGATATGACAGTCTTGTATGCAGACTCACTCTTCCTAATAGAAGGGCAGACGTATTTAGCCTTAAGTGAACTTTCATGTTTAGAGAAACTTGATTCCCCAATGTTAAAGTTTGGATGTTTTGAATCAAACTCAGTTTTTAGAGAATGAAAGTCTGGGCATGTTTCAATAGGTCTTTTGCCTCCTAACACAAACTTGATAGTTTCAAAAGATTTTGTTTGTGTTTTCAAATTGGGGCAAAACCCTATTCCAGTTCGATCATCAGAATTGGTTTTTGATTCAGCAACAAATTCATCAAAACATTTTGAATTATTTTCAAATTTTGTAAATTTTTTGAAAACAGTTGCTATCTTTTCTTTAGTTTGCTCCAATTCTAACAATGTCCCTTTGTATTTTTTCTCCAGAGTTTCATTTGTGTCTTTTAAATTTTTGAGTCTTTCATCAAACATTTTTATTTCTCTTTTATGAGTCAAACATTGGGTAGTATACTCTTCAGCATTTAGTTTAACCATTAGGCTTAGATCTTCCAACTTTTTGGTAAGTTCTTTCACAATTTTTTCTAGTCTAGCGCTTTTCTTGAGAGTTTTAGCATAAAGCGTGTGAATGTCTGGGAGGTCTTCATTGTCCGAGTCACTAAGTGTGGTGTGTGGAGTGACCCCTAAAGATTCATTTTTTAAACTCACACACCCATTGACATCGTCATTATCGCTATCCCTTTGACTCACATACCCCGAAGTAGAACATGCAACATTCTCAGTAATCAAAGCATCTAAACTAGTATAAACATGATTCTCAATAGCAGGAGTAGAGTTACTAGAAACATTTTCATACACAGGCATAGGCACATCATCATTATATATGATCTTGGCAAAGAAAGACATGCAAGGGTAAAAAACATCAGCTGACTCAGGTTCCTCCTTTTCAGAGTCCCTTGAATCATCCCATGTTTTGCAAATGTTAGCTCTAGTATGTTTGTTTTGAGTGTTCAAGTTAACTCTACAGTCTTGTGCAATGTGCCCCAGTTTACCACATCTATAGCATTCAGTCTTCTTAAGTTCTCTATTAGGTCTAATATGAGAGTCCTTGTGATTTTTGTCATGGTTTTTCTCATGAGGTCTGTGATTAGAGGAAGTTGAATAATTTGAATTGCCTTGTTTATTTGCCACTTTGTTTCTAAACTTAATGATTTTCTTAAATTGTTTTGTAATTAAGGCAATCTGATTGTCCAAACTCTCTATATTGCATTCCTCATCAGAATCATAAGTGGGGAATATAAGCTCAGGCTTAGTTAACTTAGAAGAGAAGCTCAGATTGGAACTAGTCTGTTTCCTATGGGTTTGTGTCAATTGTTTCTTAAATTCTAGTTCCATTTCCACAGTTCTTATTTTACTACTGAGTAATTCAGGAGTGAGATTTTGATCACACATTTCCTCAATAGCATATCTTTTGTTATCAAATTTCTGTGGTAATGATCTTAGAATTTTAGATACAATTTCATGTCTATCATAAGTCACCCCATTAGCATGAAGTTTGGTCACAATATCAGTCAGGTTTATATAGAAGTCATCAAATGACTCAGTCTCAGACATAATTAAGGAGTTATACTGCTGAATAAGCATTTGAGTTTTAGCAGCCTTAACTCTAGTATCTCCTTCATGAGCAGTAACCAATGTGTCCCAAGCTTCCTTAGAAGTGGTACATGATGAGATTCTTTTGAACTCATGTTCATTTATGGACATAAATATGGCATTCTTTCCTTTATTATTATTTCGAGAAACTTGTTTCTCTTCTTGAGTGAACTCACTTAGTGCTTTTTTAACCCTCTCATTACTTCCTTCGTTGGCTGGTTTAGTAGGAAAAGTGTAACCATTTTCAACAATGTCCCAGACATCATCTCCCAAAGTTCCTTGAATGAAAGCAATCATCCTTACTTTCCAGTAAGCAACATTGGTTCCATCAAAGATTGGAGGTCTGGTCAAGTTACCAAATTTTCATTTTTCTCGTCTATATTTGATTTTCAGAAAACAATTTCAGAAACACATGATCTATTTTGAAAGCAGTTTACAAAGCTCTGATACCAATTGAAAAATAATGTTACTAAAGCCGTTTATAAAAATAAACTATTTAAGTAACTTCGATCTGTTTTTTTAGGAAACTCTTTTCGTAAAAACCAAACTATTTGAACACAAGATGTGTTTAACAAATTAGTATGTACGAGATCTATTCAAGATTTGAATAACAGGTTTATAAAGTAGTTTAAAAAACTTAAACTCAGCACAACCAAGAATGAGATGAGGAGATGTAGAAAGATTATGTTCACGATGTCTTTTACGTGGTAAAACCTCACCAATTGAGGAAACATCCACGACTCCCTCTACGGAGTAAAATGAAAAATCCACTAAAACAAATATATGAGTTACAAACTATATAACTAACATGCAAACAACTCAGACCTATATAAGTTTAGGAATGTACCCTCTGGTGTCCTTATAACTTCTCTGCAGTTCTGATTGTAGATGTAGTTCTCCCAGTTTGTTAACTTCTGATTTGTTCCAGCACTTTACGTCAACTCTTTGTTCACAAGATCTTATTACCAACACTTTTCATGTTATAGGGTGAAAGTGTTTGTGGAGGTTCTCTCTAACACATGCATGCACACACACACACACTTATTAAGTACAAACAGTCCTAATAAATTACAGTATCACTATATGCTGTGATCTTTTCTTTTTCTTTCTTCTTACAAAACTTTGAACCTTATTTGACCTTTAAATCAATCCCAGAATCCACGGATACCTTGCTAGGAAGACAGACAAGGACTTAATCAATCTCAGAATTTAGAAACGTTTTTCGAGATTGAAAACCTCCAAGTGAGATTCCAAACTAGGTCAAAGGTTTAGTTTTACAAGACCTAGAAACAGAAAGCATTTATTGTTGATTTCAAAGTAAGCAAACGTTTTATAGAAAATAATCAACAATATATTTCTCAAGATGAGAAATAAAGAATGAAACTCAGTGTAATGTAACATGAATAACTCAGAACTGAAATTTTTATGAAATCAGAAAGTAGATATAAGTAATAGTTTAAGTTGAAAACAAGATCTAACGAACAAGAGGTTACAGCAGCAATTACAAACTCAACTCAAACTCTCAAACACTCAAGAACACTCAGGGTAGTGTTTTGGATATGAAGGAGTTTTGAAGAAGTGTTTGAGTTTGGATGGAAGAGGCTTTGACGAACAGGGTTAGGGTTTCTAACTCTCTCTCTTCTCTCTGTTTTCTCTCTTCTCTCTCTATTTCTCAGAAAAATGAAAATTGCAAAAGTCTTCGAAGTTTGAGAATAGGGTTCCTTTTATAGTGTGAAGAGAAGGTTCGAGAGACTGGATCAAAACCAAGGGCCAGGATTAAGTCAAGTTAAATTGACTTAGATCGAAGGGTTCTAAGAATGCGGTGCTTAAACTAAACCTGATTGGTTTAAAATGTTGTACTGGGATTCACCAAGACAACATGCAGATCGTCGATAACCAATGATCCAAGGGCTAAAAACATACGTGTTTATAACTCAGTAAAGAAACACAATCTTAGCCAATCAGACGAAGACAGATGTTGGCCAATAACAGGATATGAAACGCGCGTCTTAAACTAATTAAAACCACACCCTAAGGTTTACTCCACTTTCGGATTCTACCCAAGGTAACATTAGGCCAATATACCCAACAAATTTTATTTACAAATTGACCACAAAAACTTTTAAATCAAGTTTTAATTAAGAAAACCTTATTAAAAAATGTTTATAAAATCCCAAAAAAATTATTAAAATTCCAACTTAGGGATTTAAACACACTCAACATATGTACACACATAATTATGCAGTATGATATGTATTAAATAAATTCTACTGTTTGTGAGTGTTGGCAATTTATTCTTGATCACTACAAGATAGAGAGATAAAGTAGCAAACCAACTTCTTAGGTTCTTTGGTTTCTAGGGAGGACATAATTTTGTCACAATTTCCAAACTAGATGAGCACTTATACAATATAGACTCAAGTGAGTCAAAAGTATAAGGGCTTCAGTGTCAATCTACATGGCACTTGCAAACATTTTTTGAACAACACCTTGACTCCGAGGAACTCAACCTCCCCGACCAACTCAGGCGCTCCAAGCAAGAAGTTCTCTCCGAGGAACTCTATTGTACCGAGCAACTCATGTATACCGAGCTACTTAGGCGATCCTAGAAGCTTAGGCGGTCCGAGATGCATCTCGTATAGAGCATTCATATCCGGATAATTAAGAGGATGACTGCATATTAAATGCTCATTATTATCACACTGACGCACACGCCTATTGGACAGCTATGTATTATTCTTTCATTTGTACCGCCTCAAGGCTATGAATACATTGTAACCTCCTCATTAGAAGGGGACCCGGAATTTCTTGGTAAATCCATTATCTAGAATTCTGCAAACAGTCAACAATAACACAAATAGTGGACGTAGGCCATTCTTTCAAGGCTGAACCACTTTAAAAATCTTTTGCCTTTTTTATTTTTATCTGTGATTAAAGAATTAGGTCAAATCTAGTTTTTTACATCAACCCTTGTAATAGGGGTTGGCCTTGTAAATCCTTCTATTAAACTCCAAGTCATTGATATCTCAGCTTGTTTCAATCTGTTACTTGGACAACCATGGTTCTAAAACATTAAGGGTGTGTCTTCTTCCCTGCATCAGAAATTGAAGTTCTTCACCAAGGGGCAGGTCATCACCATCTTGGGCGACGATGAAAATATCGAGAATGCAAGCACCAGTAATCCAGTACTTAAGATACAACACATGGCGAATGATATGTTTTTATCAGGCTTTCGAGTTGAACCACTTCTACTCCCTGCAGGGGATAGTTTCAAATATAGGGTTTGTCCGGAGTATAACCCTCATGGCAACGTCAATGTCATCAAGATGTTCAAGAACAAACACTTCATGCCCGGACTGGGGCTGGGATGAAGACAACATAAAATACTTGAACCCGTTATACTGAAGAAAGCATTTCCTCCTCATGGCCTTAGATATTAACCATAAACAGAAGAACTCAGAATGATCCACCAGCCTCGACCGAAGAGAAGGCTAAAAAAACCAAGACTGTCTCCAAAGATTCCTTAAATTGAAGATTCATCAGAGACGGTGAAGATTTCCCCCTATGCGTCTTTCCAGAACCATGGTATGTTCATATGGATAAGAAGATGAAACTTGGAATGGAGATCTTTTTCTAAGATAGCTACTCATGGGCCAAAATGTCCCAGCATCATGTGTAACAACTCATTGAAGAGACCATAGCCAGAGATTTTGAGGAAAATAACTCCGATGATTCCTTCAACTTACAGACACTGAGGTTGACACTCTCCATGATCCTCTTAGGAGTTATATCATCGGATCCATCCCTCTTAATCAAAGCCGTTGATACACCTATCCTCAATTGGCATGTTGCACCTGGGCCAACTGATGATATTCAACCTAACCCAGATGTTTATCCCATTTCTTCTTTTCTTGTAGTTCCTCCTTACTCTGATGTAATTGAGACCTCCTTTGATGAGGTTCTCAATGTTGTTTTTCCTATCAATGAAATAAAAGAAGATTTTGAGTATCTTTATGTACCTTACATTAATTATGTTGATTCTAATCAAACTCCGGATGATGATGATTTTGTAAATGAACAATTCTTAACTGATCTTGATAAGTTTAATAACTAACAACATAATTGTGTTCAAGTTAATGAAAATGAAACTGTTATTGTTAATATTGGTTCTAGTAGCCAACTGCACGATATTAGGATAGGGGCCACCCTTGACGTGCATGTGCGCGCGTAACTCGAAGAATTTATGAAGGAATTTATAAATGTATTCGCATGGTCTTACGACGATATACCTGGAATTGATCCCGAGATATCTCAACATGATATTCCTACTCTCCCAAAATGTAAACCGGTTAAATAGAAACTACAAAAGCTCCACACCAAATGGTCGCTCAAGGTTAAGTAAGAAGTGGTCAAGCAGTTGAATGTGGGCTTCATTCGTGTGATCGAATATCCCATATGGCCAGCCAATATCGTACCCGTGCTGAAATTAAGAGGGAAAGTTTGCATGTGTGTAGACTACCGAAACTTGAACAAAGCTTATCTAAATGATGATTAACCGCTACCCAATATTGACATGATTGTGGACAACACAACGAGTCATGATCTTAAGTCATTCGTTTATGGGTTTGCTGGATATAATCACATCAAGATGCACTTGGATCATCAAGAGAAAATCGCATTCATCACCCCTTGGGGAACCTTTTGCTACACTATTATGCCATTTGGTCTAAACAATGCTGGGGCTACCTACCAAAGGGCTACCATAACCATCTTGCACGATATGATACACAAAGAAGTCAAGGTCTACATAGATGATATGATTATCAAGTTTCAGACTAGAGAGGGCCATGTTCCCGCTCTCGAGAAGTTCCTCGAGCGACTGCGATAATATCAAATACGACTTAACCCCCATAAATGTGTCTTCAGCATTTCCAAAGTAAAGCTCTTGGGATTCATGGTTAGTGAGAAAGGGATAAAAGTAGATCCTGCTAAGCTAAAAGCTATACTCGAGATGCCACCACCCTGAATGGAGAAAGAAGTTCAGGGATTCCTCAAAAATTTACAATATATCAACCAGTTAATCAGCCAGTTGACTTCTATTTATGATCCTATCTTCAAACTCCTCTAAAAATATTCCTCTAAGGTATGGAATGAAACTTGCCAAGAAGCCTTTGATCGAATCAAATGATACCTAACCCAACCTTCGGTGCTCATGCCACCGCAACCTGGTCTTCCCCTACTCCTACACCTAATCGTAATAGATACAACAACTGGGGCTTTTCTAGCCCAATACCTTGAAGAAACCCGCAAAGAGAGAGCCATCTAATATGTTAGTCGCAAGTTGGATGGATACGAAGTTAACTACACAGCCTTAGAAAAAGCACGTGTTGCCCTTGTCTGGGTCAACCAAAAACTACGGCACTACATGCTTGCCTTTCCCATAAAACGTGTGTCCCGAATGGATCCTCTCAAGTACCTACTCAAAAAACCTACCCTTTTTAGCCTAATTGCTCGATAGTTGATGATTTTATATGAGTTGATATCATGTATGTCCCGCAGAAAGCCATGAAAGGAAGAGCCATCTCTAACTACCTTACTGACTACCCTATAGAAGAAGCCAATGTCTGGATTTTTGATTTCCCAGATGATAAAATCCTTTGTACCTCCCAAGAAGACCTTAGATGGAAAATGTTATTCGATGGATCCACTAACAAGAAAGGTAATGGCATTAGGATCCTCATAATTTCCCCTGATGACTCTCACATTCCCATTACCATTAAGCTGTATTTTCCCTGCACCAACAACGTGACTAAATACGAGCGTGCACGGTAGGCCTCAAAGCTACTCTTGTGTAAGGAATTAGATACTTTGATGTCTGTGTGGATTTAACCCTCATCATCGATCAAGTACTCAGAAGATAGAAAGTCAAAGACAAGAAAATTTTACCCTTTCATGCCCACCTAGAAGATCTAGCTTCCGAATTCCAATAAATCATCTTCCACTACCTTCCACGAGCAAAAACTAACCTAGTCGATGCCCTGGATACCTTAGCCTCTATGATTGATATGCCCGAAGGAATAACAATGTCCCCTTTCCAAGTCCAAAAGAAATATAAATCGACCCATTCCTACCACATTAAGCTCATCATAGAAGAAGACCATGGTATAATCGATTGCTAGTACTATAATATTTAGCACCTCCTCAAGTATGGAAGCTATCCCTAAGGTTCTGACAAGAAAGACTCAGCAACCCTCCGTAGATTGGTTGCCCAATACATTATCTGCGATAAAGCAGTGTTCAAACGAAACTTCGATGGAACCCATTTTCACTTCATCGCAGGGGCTGATATTGAAGGGAAGATGCATAAAATCCATAATGGGGAGTGCGGACCCCATATGAATGGTCATATGCTCTCCAAGAAAATCATCTAACTGGGTTACTACTAAACTACTATGGTTCGGGATTGCACCACCTACGTTCAGAGATGTCTTAAATGCCAGCAATTTTGCAACCTACAACACTTGCCTCCATGGGAATTATATAACATGACTTCTCCCTAGGCATTCTACATATGGGGCATTGATACGTCACTTCTCCCTGGATGTTCCCCATATGGACGTTCTCCATATGGGGCATTGATAGCATAGGGAAGGTTACACCCAAAGCCTCCAACGGGTATGAGTTTATCCCAGTTGCCATTGACTACTTCACTAAATGGGTCGAAGCTAAGTCATACGAAATTCTAAATGCCAAGAAGGTGGACAAGTTCATTAAAAAAATATCATTTACCGATATGGGATCCCGCATGAGCTGGTTTCTGATAACGGGTTGCATTTTAAAGCAGAAGTCATAGAAAGCTTTTGACGAGTACGTGATTCAGAGACAAAAATCTTCTCCCTACCGACCTCAAACTAATAGAGCAGTTGAAGCCACTAATAAGAACATTAAAGCCATCATCAGTAAGATGACTGAGAGTTACCAAGATTGGGTCGACCTGATCCCTTACGCCCTCCGGGGCTACCCCACTTCAGTCCAAACATCTACTGGGGCTACCCCCTTACTCTCTAATTTATGGCATGGAAGCAGTCCTACTCGTGGAGCTAAAATTCCTTCACTAGGCGTCATGCTTAAAAGAAAAGTCAGCTAGGGAGACTGGCATCAGATTCGTCTTGATGAGTTATCACTCTTGGATGAAAGGAGACTGAAGGCATTATATCATATACAAGGGTACCATCACCGGATATCATTATCATTCAATAATAGAGTCAAGGACCGTGGTGTACGAGAAGGGGACTTAGCCCTTAAAGAAATTGTAAAGCCCATCTGGGACCTAGAGGGAAATTCAAACCCAATTGTAGCGGCCCATACATCGTATTGAAGATCCTGTCAGATGGCGTCGCTATGCTCACTGTCCTTGATGAAGAAGAGATAGCCCGTCCAGTCAACCTAGACCGTCTCAAGAAATTTTACCCCTAGTCCTAAATCTCGGTGCGCTATGACTCTTCTCATCTATTTTCTATTGTAAAAAAATTAATTTTATTTTTACTCAGAACTACGTGGTGCCTAATCCTCTAAAAATCCTCAGAGATACATAGGCAAATCATCTACTTTACATGTGCACGACCCCTTCTTTTTAAAAAAAATGATATTCTTTTCTTATCCCCGAGAATGACAATCCATTTTATCATATACATGGTCAAAAGGATTGTGTATGCCTTAGCGATTGGTATATGTAATTCAAAAGAAAAAACTTATCGAGAGGCACAACTAGATGATCAATTTTTTTTATTCCACTATTTAAAATTTCCAGTACAATTAGGTCATCATAGGGAGTCAAATAACTTCCCTTGCCAAACCAAACCTTCCTAAAACCAAAATAAATGCAAGTCCCACTACACCTAAAATAACCCTCGAATTATTCCCAAACACGCAGTGCAAAAGCTTCACAAATAAACTTCCCGAGGGTCCTACACGTAGCTGCCAGAGGAACCAGACCCATCATCACCCACATCCTGGGGTCCCCAAACTTCCCCTGCCTGAATAAATTGTTGCAGATGCTCCATAGAAGGATAAGCCCGAACTAGCCTGGGGAAAACCACAACACCTCCCTCCATAGTGTCAGTTATAGCGAACCACCTTTGTCTAGTCTTCACAACCAGCATCTTAACAATTACTCTCCTCCATTATTGCTTCATGTAGTCCCATGAGATATGTCAGACTCTTTCCATAGAATGGGATAGACGAGTTGATGGTCGATAATTCTCCCACAAGGAGCCAAGTCGCATGCGTATACTCTATGTCAAATTCTCTACATGAAACAAGTCTAGTATCCAAGGTGGAACAATTTGTTCCCAGCTAAATTGGCACAGAAACCGCCAGGGAAAGTAGAAAGAGATATGCCTAAGGCCAACCAACCGAACATACTGGTATTCCCCTAGTTCCAGAAGGGGAAGTAACTCCCCACACCAAGGCACTGACCAACGTAAGCCTCGAGACCTGCGATCCACAAACCAATTTTCCCATCTCTCAATGTCCAGGCCTACACTAATAAAGTAGCTTGAAAAGAAGTTTGGCACATCCGTCAAAGGATACTCGGGTGGGACTTCCATACGAAACCTCTCTGATAGCCACATGAACAACATTACAGTGCTACTCCTCAAAAAGTCAGAATGACCTTCCCATCAGGAATCCAGACCATTCAAAGTCTCTGCCAATATCACCACCATAGGATTGCGACGATACGACATCCAAGAAGCAATGGTTGCAAGTTGTGGGTCCACCAGTAATTCCCTAGTCATCAAAACAGTTTTGAAACTAAGCCCAGAATGATGGCTCCAACATAACCAGCATCACCAACATCGTGCAACTGCACAAAATGTGGCACATCAGGAAGAAAGATCATTCCTCCCTTAACCAGTGACCTAGCCGCCGAAGGGGAGATATGGAGAAGTCCCGCTAATAGCTCCTTAGGAGACCGATAAAACTGAGGCATAGCCGCAGCATCACTAGGATTTATCCCCAATATGGCAGAGAACTCTTCATAGGTCGGACAGACCTCGTCCAATCTAAAATAAAAAACATGGTCCTCATGGTACCAGAACTCCACCGCTGCCATCAACATGTTCCACTCTGTGGCTGGTTACGCCATAAGGAGACTCGATGCATGTTGAAAGTGTCGTAGTCAAAATTGTATGAGCACATTACTTCCAAGGTTTCGAGTTAGTTGGAAAACTCAACACTACCAAGGAGAGACATTTCATACAGAAAGCAAAGAAGCATTCAAATGAAAAAGAATGTGGAGGTGTGAAGAAAATGCTCCACCCACACCCCTATTTATACTTGAAAACCCTCAAACAAAGACAAAGAAACCTGCAGAAATGAGAGAAAAAATGATCCTACCAAGTACCAAGCAATTTAAGAATGTGCAATCAAAGCCTTCGATTGATTGAACTGGACTAACATGCCGATAGGAAGGACAGGGGTCATGCCGATCAGCAACCCCTATTTTTGGAAATTTCCCCTTTTCCTTTTTTTTCAAAACGAAAAACTCAATAAAATTAATTTATATTCTCAAAGAATCCCAAATTTTCTTCTCTTTATGTTTTTTACTTGTCTTGTTTTTGAACTAAATTCTCTCCCAAATTATTTTTAATCCTTTTTATGGTCTCAGTAGTAAAGTAAAAAGAACATGTGCATTAAGTCATTAAAAATCAATAAAACCTCATTTTATTTGCATAGATATTTATTATGTTACATTTGTTTTGCATGAAATAAAGAAAATACAACGGGACTCATCCCGAACCCACCTAAATTTTTCTTTCTCTCTCTCTCACTCACTTATATTTTCCCTCTCTCTTCACCTACAACCTCTCTCTCTTTCTCTCTCTCTTCTCTCTCTCTCTCTCTCTCTAGGAACCTCCTTCCTTGCGACGCTCTCTCTTCCCCCAGCAACGAGATGACGTACCACCACTCCCCGGCCCAGACCCTTCCTCAAACGAGGCAGACAAGAAGGAACCAGAATAGTATCCCAAATGTGGGCATTCGTCGAAGATATACAATCTTGAACATCCTTTAGATAAGTGGTGGAGACCCTGATATGCTGTAAAGAGAAATAGAGAAGAGCAAATCAGTTAATCTGAAGAAAAAGAAGAAATCAAAAAATCAAAAAGTCAAGGAGATGAAAAGTATAACGATGGCTCAAAGACTTACTCAGTTAAACCCATCTCCTCTGGATCCATCGCATTAGGATGGTGTAGTAAACGCACCGACCTTCCATTTTCCCGTTGGATGTTATAAGAAAGGGGGACAACCGTACACAAAAAACCTTCAAGGTCATCGTCGTCGATGCAGACGTACCATCTGCACTATGGAAAGATCCAGTCGGCCGACTCGAACCCGCCTGGGGGAGAGGCATCACATTATATATGCTATGAGGCATCAACCAGCTCTACATAGAGTCCAAGTAATCATAGCTGCCACCGTGTCAGTATAGGATGAGTAAAGCTTGCCCATCATCATCACTACCGTGCATCATTTGCCATCTCCCTCACTCGCCTCATATACATCGGGGGCCTCTCCGGTGGAACCGTAACCTCATCCTCCACAACCTTCCAGACTACTCTCTCCTTGAAGACCCGGGAGTAGCCAAAGTCATGCGCTAGCAAACGCCACATCTGCGCGTCCCCCCCAGTTAACCCCGTGTGCTGAATGGCAGTCCCCCATGGATAGGAGGTCACCTAAAAAATCCCCAGAAGATAATTATCAATATCAAAAATATCATAAAGGAAAAACGATCTTAGAAGAATAAAGAAGATTTACCCCCTCGCTCGTCAGGTCGTTCAAGACCTGACGCACCGGCTCCAAAAAGGGAGACTTCTTCGACTACCGGTTGGACTTTCACACCCGGTATATTTGACAGAAGTCTCCAACAGACTAGTCCTTCAAAGATATTGATTGGGTGTTAAACCCAATCACCTCGTTGAACCAGGTCTACAAAGGGTAAAAGGTCAGCAATCAAGAAATCAAGAATAAAATGCATAAAGGCAAATGCGCAAAATAAATAATACTTCCAAAAGATACATGGCTCCAGTAAAAGTTTACCGGCAGCACTGACTGAACACATCAAGAGAATAATGAAGGATCGCCAAGGTTAGGCTCTCCTAGTTATAAATAGAGATGTTAAAAAACACCCTCAGAAAATGCAAAAACCACAAGTGGATGACATCGCCACTCTTCGCCACCAAGAAATCTCCTAAAACCAGTAGAATAAACAAACGTGCCATCTACTGCTCCTGATACCCGTCCTCCTCATCAATCCTCCTTCTCAGTAATAACTCCCTAAGAAGATACAAACGAAGAGAGTCCTAGAGACTACCCTCTCAACATCACCTAACACCACCGTCACCGCTGCTGGCATGACCCTCAAAGTCCTATCCACCTCAATATAAACCCCCTCATAGTCCAGCCCCAGTAGCTACCGCACATCTATCAGAGTCACCGTCATCTCCCCATAGCCAAAATGAAAGGCTTGGGTGGCTTCCCACCACCTCTCCCCTAGAGCACAAAGAATACCCGTAGAACAAGGCGTTTCATCCAGCACAGACGCCAGTCTCCCAAAACCGACTGATGACATCACCCAACGCACCACCAAAAAAAGGTTCTCCCAAATTTCCCTAAGCCCCGTCATCCCTCAAGCACGCAAAGTCGACATAGAGACATCAGACTGTCAAAAGAAAAAAGAAAAAAACCTAGTCAAAATTCAAGAAATAAGGAAATACCACCAAGAAAAAATAAAAGAATACCAAAGGTCATTAATAATTACAGAACTTCCGGGGTTCACCACACTAGAAGAACCATGGTGCGACGGCTCGCACAAGAGGGTTTTCTCATCCGCAACAAACTCAAATAAGTCGAAGGAATTCTTATTACCCAGTGCAAGGGGCGCCCTAGCCCTTCATTCTAAGTTGGACCAATCATCAATATTGAGCCATGCCATGTGTGTTTCACTACTTGAGAAATCATCCATCTCTTAATTTTGGAACGCTAAAATTCTTCGTAGCAGGTAATTACATAAGAAGGCAAGTCAGAAAGCTGTGAAAATGAAGAGAACCCACCCTCTTTTTATAAAAGGCTTAGGGACCTGCCGATCGGTATCTCCCCCCATCGATCGGCATTGTCCCTCCACCTACTCGAGCTACCTCAAAAGGCCATTTCACTGTCGTTTCGCACCCTTCAAACCATGCTAGTCGGCACCCTCTCTAAAATTTTGTACAAAAATTCCGAGAAATCCTTAGAAAATTCCTAAAAATACCAAATGAATTTTAGAACCTTTTTTACCAATAAAAACATTTTTACCACACTCATATCCCCAGCAGAACCATAATATGTGTATCCCCGGTGGATTCCCTAAATTTTCCTAAGAAAACTTAGGCCCTCATAATTGACTTCGATCCTCAGAATTGGTCGCTTCTACTTAAGTCCTCATAATTGTCTTCGACCCTCAGAATTGGTCGCTTCTACTTAAGCCCTCAGAATTAGCTTTGATCCGTAAAATTGGTCATCTCTACTTAAGCCTTCAGAATTGTCTTTTACCCGCAGAATTGGTCATCTCTACTTAAGCCCGCAGATTGGCTTTGACCCACAAAATTGGTCATCTATATCTTAAGCCCATAGAATTGGCTTTGACCATCAAAATGTGTCATCTCTACTTAAGCATTCATAATTGGCTTCAATCCTCAGAATTGGTCACTTCTACTTAAGCCCTCAAAATTGGCTTCTACCTGAAGAATTGGTCATCTCTATTTAAGCCCCCAGAATTTGCTTCGACCCTCAAAATTATTCATCTTTATATTAAGCTCGCAGAATTATCTTTGACCCGCAGAATTGATCGCCTCTACTTTAGCCCGCATAATTGGCTTTGACCCTCAAAATTGGTCACCTCTATCACAAGACCGCATAATTGGTCATCTCTACTTAAGCCTGCATAATTGGCTTTAACCTACAGAATTTTTCACTTCTACCTAAGCCCTCAAAATTAGGTTTGACTCGCAAAGTTGGTTGCTACAACTTAGGTCCTCATAATAGACCTCGACCCATAGAATTGGTCTCTCCCTACCTTTGAACTCAGTCGTCACCTCCTTTAGGTCCTAAGAATCGGCCATTCCCAGCATCACCTTAGGTCCTTAGAATCGACCTCGACCCTCTGAATCGGTCATCCTCATCCCTTAGGTCCGTAGAATTGACCTCTTTTCAAAACCTCATATGGTGTCTATTCGACGACTTTCACTTGTTCCAAGCTCACCCATCGAGGGGCTCTATAGACACCATATTTAATGACCCCCTAAGTCTGTCTTAGGTTATACTCTGAATACCTATCTAGAGGCCATCGAGCTCTCCTGAGCCTCATTTCACTCCTGTCAACTCTATCGTCATAATGAAAGCTCTTTGAATCTTCGAAGGGCCCTGAATCCCCTTTGTAACTATCTACCCCATGCACGAATCGGCATAACGGTTCAGACGAACGGACCATTTTACTACCGAAAATTAATCTGGAGGCCACCGAGCGCTCCCGGGCCTGACTTAACCCCAATCAATCTCATTGTTAAAGCGCAAGCTCTTTGAATCTTATAAGGGCACAAAAACCCCTTTCCAATGGTTCGCCTCGTGTGCGAAACGACATAACCATTCAGACGAATGATCCGTTTTCCCCCAAAAACTAATCTGGAGGTCAACGGGAGCTTTAGGGATCCATTTAACCAAGTTCAACTCTTCATCTCGAATGATATTGAATGAATCTCCGAAGATAACTAAATAAACTTTCCAATGGTCCACCCCGTGCACGATTCTGACTTACGATACAAATGAACGATTCATTTTACTCTGAGAGGTCACCGGGAATTTTCAGGCCCTAGTTAAACATGGTCAACTTTACGAACCAAGAAAAACTATTTGTAATGTCAAATTACATCTCCTAACCTTTACAAAGATCCTCCCCGTGCGTGATTCTGACCTACCATGCGGACGAACGATCCATTTTCGTCCGATGATCTCCCGTCCAAAGGATCTACGTGGGCTTTCGAGCCACATTTGACCTAAAGTCGACTCTCAGACGCGAGCACAATTCGAGGACTCTTGAAGTTATCTGAATTATCTTTCTAATGGTATGCCCTATACACAATTTGTATCAACGGAGTGCGTTCTATGACCAGTTTTCCAAAAAAATCTGCACGAGACTGCCAATTGGCAGGTGCATTCGCTTGCCTATCGTCAGTAGGTCAAGGGTCACCTACCGATGGGCAGTGCTAGGTCCATTCTTATCATCACCGCTACCCTATAAATAGAGGGCATGACCTCAATTCTAGGACACCTCAGATCCATCAGCATCAGTGATCTTAGTAACATTCTCTCGAAATCAATGAAATTCCTCCAGGTGAAGTTCCAATTTGGAAAAATCACATTCTCTTTCATCTAATATTCATCTCTCATTCAAGAGAGTTCATCCAAGGTCAAGATCAAGCTTCAAAGAAGGTCCAAATCCTTCCCCTCTCTTTAAATTTCTTATTTTCATAAGTTACATTAGATACATAATCTAGTTCTTACTTTAGTTCATACACATTAATATCTATATTTTTATTAGTATATTGCACATACCTTATTTTATATAAAAAAAACCTCAAAACAAACAAAAAGAGGGTTACACCTACAAATACCGAACGGGATTATCCATCACACTTTTTCAAAACTAAAACACATTTTTCTACACACACACCTATAATAAAATCGCATTCGAATCTATGGAATAAACCCCACCCTCACACCACATGCAAACTATGCGAACTTTTATGCCTTTGTAGGCTACATAGGCATTTCAGATTAAAACCCGAGACTCGAGTCCAATTTTATAATTTCCCAATTTTTAACTTTTTCAAAAATTTCCAATTTTCCTAAATCCCCCATTTCCGCATGTATCACATTCTTTCATTAGTGTATATATTATGTTTGTTAGCGTTTCATCCAACACATATTATCGTTTCATCATAACGATCAATATCGCGATAAACACATAAATCATATTTTCTATATATTATTTTAGGAACATTCCTATGGATGACCTCACTCTATCTTTTCCATTGTATGAGTTGAATGATTCCAATCTCCACTATATATACACGCACACACACTTCACGGAGAAAAAAAGGAAAACAATAACACAAGCCCATGAGAGATCGAAATGGCGGGATTGGTGCCTAACACCTTCCCATTTCGTAAGTAAGCCCCCGAACCTTCGAACTATTGATTTTGTATGCATCAGTTTGTCTTCGATGCCACTCTCTTGATGCGGCGGCGTATTCTTTTGCCTGTTTTGTGCAAAATAGGATGGCGACTCCATCTCTTTACATTTATCCCACACCGATGTCATCCGAAGAGTTCCTAAGTAGGGCGTGAGACCTTTCAATCCCTCTTTCGTCCCCATTCCCCTTTGGGAAGCAGAGGAGAGAGGAAACGGCATATATTCTTGACTTGGGATGGCCACAGACTTGTAACAGGGAACTCATGGTTGAAGAAGACTCATTTTTAGGAGTTTGAGATGTTTGGATCATGCGCACGATAGTGTTTTGAGGGCGTTCACCCGGTTTCAATAAATGTAATTGTAGAGTTTTGAATTACAAACGCATGGATGCTAGTTTTATTTTTTTTATTTTTATTTTATTATGAATATTTTACCAACAATGCACAATGTTGAAATTCTGGGTTGGTGATTTTGGGAACGGGCTTTGTGCTATGTTCGTGTGGTTAAGGTTTTTATTGAGATTTTTTTGCGGGGGTTACAATCTAAGATTGTTAGGCATTAGTTCGAGAATATATGGGATTTTTATATAGTTTCTCAAAGACCTTGAGTATAAGAGCGAATATGAAGGTAAACGATGAGATAAATAGATAGCTATTGATTCTGTAGATCACTCAATATTTTCAAATGTATTGATAACCCCTTAAGTAGTTTATTAATCTTATTATGATGATGCTAGTAAAGGTTTGGCGTGAATGATACCCAGACATATCCTTGGGAGATCGTCTAGTATTTTACGTATCAGATTATTGTTAAGTTGTGTATTTATTAACAAAGTTAAAAACTTTATGCGTAACCCTGATGATTGGGGTTTGCATTATATTGGTTTGGCCCGGTTAATTAGGGCCATACTTTTTTACTTGTTTGTATATTATGTACATATATCGGGTGTGTGTACTATGGAAATATGTATTAGACGGGATATACTTATGGATTGTGCGAAGAGTGTCACTCCGGTATCCCGATAGATAGAGATGGGTTATACCCTTGACTCATGACGACTGTCTCATTAGAAATGTGTTATACCCTGGGTCAGGTGAGGGTACCACGCTGATCTCTCAAAAAATTGAGACGTTCTTACCTTTGGATGTACGACGGTTACCGTTTTTGTATTCTGATAGACAAAGACAGGTTGTATCTTAAGCCATACAATGGGAACCTCTTCGGTATCCTTGTAGGTAAATACGATATTTACTCTAGGCCAGGAAACGATGACATCTTCGGTACTCTGGTAGTCAATTATAAAATACTTCGTATCAGTCGTACATATGTGGATATGAACGTAGCGATATCGACATGAGATGTATATGATGGTACAATTATGGAACTTTTACTTATATTTGGATAAGATGAATAAAAAGTAATCATGGGTTCACTTGGATATGGGAGTAGACAGATGTGATATTTAGGGTTAGTTGGGTTAGGTAACTTAAAACACATCGACTTTAAAATCGGAGGAAGGATACTATTATTATTATACCCTAACTTGAGTCAAATTATTATTCTTTGTAAACTTGTTGTTTATGTTGTTGTTGAATATATTTTTATAGGTCTTCGGTCATTGTTGTTGCCATAGACTTGGATTGATTTCATTGGAGGAGTATCTCTAACATTGTTTGGTTTCTCTTTCCTAAGATGTAGAAGTCGGGTAGTGTCGGCTCGTTACTTCTAGTTTTATTTAAATATTTCGGTATATGAAATTTTATGGATCTTATATTTGAGATACATTTGTATTATAGAGTTGGATTATTATATTAGTACTGATTGGAATCAGAGATCATTTTATCTCATTCGGTATTTATTTATCCCTTCGCCTTTTTTTATTCAGTTTTATTTATTTTGTTATTGTGAGAATGTTACCAAATATTTTTTATTCCCGTGATTATAGTAGGTAAAAATGTGTTCTACCCTGGGTCGGGCGACGACTCCTCTTAGGTATCCCAAAAGGTAAAGATTGGTTTACCTTAGGTCATGCGATAGTGATCACTTCAGTACTTTGATAAACAGATATGGTTTATACCATAGGTTTTACGATGGTGACCTCTTCGGTATCCTGTTAAGACAGTTTGTACCCTAGTGTATGTGATGGTGATCGTTTCAATACTCTATCATTATTTATGAATACTTGTTATGAACCATATATATGTGGATATAGACGTAGAGATGTGTTTCTCGATGAGATGTATATACTTTATATGTACAGACTGGTACAATTATGTCACCTTTACTTATATTAATTTAAAATAAATAAAACATAATCATGGAGTTCACTTGGGTTTGGTAGTATATGCATGTGATATTTCGGGTTGTTTGGGTTTGATAACTTAAATGACTTAAAATCCACTTAAAACGGGAGGAATATGTACTGTTATTATGATGTCCTAACTTTAGTTAAATCACTATTCTTTGTAAACTTATTATTTACATTGTTGTTGAATATATTTATACAGGTCTTAGGTCATTATTGATGTGGTATACTTAGGCTGATTTCATTGGAGGATATCTCTAACGACATTTTATTTCTCCTAAGTAGGGTGTAGAAGTTGGGCGGTGTCTCTTTTATACCTTTTATTATATTTGAATAATTTAGTATGTGTGGTTGTATGTATTTTATATTTGAGATACATTTTTCTTTTAGAGGCGAATTATTAAATTGGTAGTGATTGGTATCATATATGGTTTTATCTTATTCGGTATTTATTTATCTCTTAGTATTGTACTCATTCAGTTTTATTGATTTCGTTATGTTGAGAATGTTACCAAATTTTTTTTATTCCCTTGATTTTCATATTAGACCCAATCAATCTATTTATGAAATTTACACGGTGTCAAAGTTGGTATAAGAGCATTTCAGGTTCTAGTGTTTTACGGATCTTTAGTGCGTCCATCGCATTCCGCATTGCTTTTTTTGATTACTTTAAAGCCTTACTATTTAGGATTTGTACTCTATATCACGAAAACCAATTATGGGATTTCACGCCATGGCTCCAGACGAACGAGTTGAGTCCACCAAAGTGTATCAAGAGGGTTCCTTGTTTGGATTTTTCTTGTGAGATGTCCCACACATAAATTAGCTTTCGATCACGAGTTAGGGACTATTGGACGTGAGAATTGCATCATGTTCTTAGCATATGGTTTGAGGGAAAATGCTTCCACTCACCAACTATAAGAGCTTTAGGATTAAGTTTCTAAAGACCTCGTGGTGGCCAGTATGAGGAATATCTTAACTTATTATTTACGTTGGTGTTGAATCTAAACCACTTATTTTAGTCAAATCCCTTGAAAACTTTATTTTAAACCACTTGAATACCACTTAAAACTTGTCTTTAAATCCACCTGAAACCCCTTGGAAACTTGATTGGAAAGCATTGAGTTGACTAATTTGATTACTTTACTAAAATCCCTTAGAAAGCCTGATTAAATCTTTAAAAATCTTCTTGGTTTGGCTTAGAGGAAAAGGGTTTTCTTGATAGATACGAAGAGTGTTGTTAGGTTGGTTAGAGAATAATACAAGTTAAACTAAGGGTTTGAGGGTTAAGAAAAGGCATAAAAATGTATAAGGTTAAAAACAAGGCGAAAATAAAAAATAAGAATAATCCAGCACGCCCCAAGACCTAGGTGTGGCTAGGATATGGTTGAGGATTTAGCCCGCATCATCATTGTATAACTTGTCATGGTCTCATCCCACATGCCCTAGCCCCATTACGACGATTGTTTTTCAACCCTAGTAATCCTTTAATGATACTGAAACCCTATTTTTTACTTGTTTCCCAAGTCACAACAAAAAGGCCTTCATACATATAACCTCAACTCAAAATTCCCAATAACTCTAACTAGGTATATAACTTAAAGTAATATCAAATTGACCCCAAACTATTATAAAATTTAACTTTGGCCCATAAATGTTTTATCAATTTACCAATTTATCTAAAAAATGCAATTCGGCTTATTTTCTCCTAATTGAATTCAAATCTATTCGTTTTACTTATAAATTTACCCAAGTTGTATTCTAACTAGTTAAATCAATATTAATTAGTTGATCTCTTAAAATATTGGAGTATTAAAGGTTTGATCCATAGTTGACGTATTGCTACGATGAGGATATTATTCAACATTTTTAATTATTAAAAGAGACACAAAAAAAATTGAGTAACGAAGAGGATGAACCGAATCTTACTTAAAAAGGTGAGGTGCATGTTGCTTAATGTGGGCTTGCGGAATCATTTTTGGGTAGAGGCTTTACCCTATGCTTTCCTTATTTTAAGCCATTTTACATCCACCTCAATTGAATATAAGACTCCTAAGGAGGCTTGGTCAAGTTAATATCATACTTATGATAGGGTGAATGTAATTGGTTTCCCGATTTAGTTTCATTAATGAAGGGGAAATTGGTCAGAGAGATTGAAAGGCAATTTTCATGGGTCCAAGTAATGGGCTCAATGGATACAAGTTATGGTCCCCGAAAGATAAGAAAATGGTGGTTAGTTGAGATGTGAATTTTAATGAGGCGTCTACGCTCAAGATGCCAAAGGTCGATTTTTCGATGGAGAATGAAAGTGAAAAGTTGCAAGTGTAGGTGACCGCTCCGATCAACTCTTAAAGTGAAAAGATAGAGATTGTCAAATAAGAATAGTCAACAACGAGAAGAAAAACCATATTTGGATAGAGGATGAGGACCTAGTGCTTGAAAACCTACGAGGAGATATGACTTAGTTAATGATAACTTTACATACAAATTGATGGTTTATGGTGATGTGACATCCACGTACCGAGAAGTGATGAGTGAAACTCATTGTAAAAGGTTGAAGTCTTCCCTAAGTGAGGAGATTTATTCTCATCACAAGAACAAAACTTGGCAGATTGTGAAATTGCCTAAGGGGAATAAGTATATCAGTTATAACTGGGTTTATTCAAATAAATATGGTACTCCAAATTTTGACATTCTTTACAGGGCAAGGTTAATAGCCAAAGTTTTTCGCAAAAGGCAATGTTAGTATCTGTGGCCATCTCAACCCCTTTCGGCATCACACGCATTCTCGACGGAGTTATCGCTATGGTGGTAAAATGACATAAGATGTCGTCGTCAATGATGTAACTGGTGTGAACGTGTAAATATCGGAGTCTCCGACCTATTTTTCTCAAAACATGAAAATGAGGGAGCCACCTCAAATAAGTAATTAAAAGAGTTCTAGTGCATGCAAAACCATGTAAGATATGGGATCAGAGACTATGTTATGAAGTGGGAAAGCGTTAGGCACCCAGTCCACCATTTCCATCTTTCATTATTTCAATAAAGTTTTCTTCTTCTCTTATATTGTTGAATATGCATATAAGGTAAATTTGACAAAAAATATATTTATAAATACCAAAAAAATTAAAACCAGTACAAACTTATTATAAAATCATGGATCCCAATATTAACTTTGAAAGAACTGGAAATGAAAAAAATATATATCCAAAAAGAAAATCTAATGATACAAAAAATACTGACAAAAACATTGAATAATACTAAAAACATTTTTGACAGATAGCGAAAAACTAAAAAAAACTTATAAAAATTCTTGAAATGAGTCAAAAATATATTTAAAAAATTGATAAAAATATTTTTCAAAATAATAAAACTTTGAAAAATTCAAAAATCTTTTTAAAAAATCTCAAAAAACTCAAAAACCTTTTTAAAATATACAATTGAGAAAACAATATAAGAAACACTTGACATAAAATATATTTTAAAATATAAAAATGACTAAAAAGGCATTGAAATACTAAAAACTTTTTTAAAAAAGTCTGGGAAATATTGTAATAAATTTTAAAATTTCTCGAAATGATAAAAAAAATATGTTTAAAACATCTGACATAAACTATATTTAAAAAAAATCGATGTGTTTGGATTATTTGGTGAATGTTTTCCAAGACAAACGCATAAAATGGTATTTAAAAACTACCTAAAAATACTCTAGAAATGTAGAACATGGTGAGTTGATTCAAACCCCTCCTTTAATCCAACCTCAAAAAAGTTACAAACATGAATACTAAATTTCAATAACTCCACCTTTGAACCCAAAATTCAATACCCTCATCAGTTTCCATTTCAAAAAATCCCTAGATTTTCATTCTCAACAAACCTAGAAGATATTCAATAAAGAGAAAATAAATGCCCATTTTATCAAATCCATCAAAAAAATCGTATAGATATGTGTGTGTGTGTGTGTGTGCGCGCATGCACGTGTGTGAATCCATGTGTTTGTGTGTATTTGCATATATATGTTTGTCTTTAGGGGTGTGTGTGTGTGTGTGTGTGTGTGTGTGTGTGTGAGAGAGAGAGAGAGAGAGAGAGAGAGAGAGAGAGAGAGAGAGAGAGAGAGAGTAAATAAGTGAGGGTAATGTTGTTTTTACCATTTAATGATAAAAACCAACAATAAGTGTAGTTGGTAAAATCCTACAAGTCAGGATTCGACATAGAAAAACAAAACATAATAAATAAATAAAGCACACACACACAAGAACAATCTGGGATTCGATAATGTTCCTACGTCCACAGGAGGTTCTACTTTACTATTGATAGAGTTTCAATACTCGTGGTTATGTTTCCTTTTTCCTCAAGGGCTAGTTTTACATTTTTAATAGGTAGTGATTGAGTCCTTGAGACCTAAATCATGTGGCAATCCTCAACTAATCGTCTATATCTTCTTCTTTTATTCTCGCAAGTTAGTTATCTTCAGCAATATTAATCTCTGTAGATAGATATGATTGACAGGATCAGTAGGGAAAATGCACCCCTTTCACATGTGGAAGATTGAAGGAAAAAAGTCAAAGAGTGACCTAATTGTCAACTACCAGATTCCAATTCAAAATATTTGTCCACGGCTTCAAAGTTAAGAACTAGGTGCATTTTCCCAATTCAAAGGGTGTTGATCCATATAACAACCCTAGATCCCCTCGTTAGGGGCATGGAATAGGTTTACTCTCATTCCTCGGAAGAAGAAAGAACCCAAATCAAAATAAGTCAACTTCTCTACCTTGGAAAAAATTTGGGTGATCAAACAAAGGATTAGAGATCCAGATCAACCTCGAGTATCTTCTATGTTATTATCCTACACTTCATCCACCACATCCTTCATTTCTTGACTAGTTAATAGGAACCCAAAGATCTTAGAAGGATTTTCTAACCATAATTTTCCATGGGATCACCTCAGGTTCTTTTGAGTATATGGATATTTCTAAAATTTTATGTTGTCATTCCCACCTCATCTAAAGATGACTTGGAACCTAAAGGAGTATCCCAAAAATAATGGGTGATGAAAATTGTCCAATCTCCCCCATTACCCGTCCATACAAGAGAAAAAATAGGTCAGGGGGCCTTTTGATCCTATTGTGATGGAAGCTTCACCAGATAAAATGCAGGCCAATCCTACAAAAAAGAGGAAGACAACCAATAACCTTGTCCTGCATATCCTAAGTTCCAAGTCGAGGGCTTTTAGCCTAATCACGGGGAAGGCCCATTTTGATGGTTCAGTTTCTAAGTATCCAAATTTTAATCTTAGACATCTTAGGTGACTCTGACTCCCTGGAGACCAGTCTTTCATTGCTTTCCTTACCTCTGAGAGGTTAGCTATGCATGAACCTCATGCAAAATCTCTTGTAAGTGTTAAATGCTTTATATTTGGTTTGTTATAAATTTGATTTACTGACTGATATTGACTCTAATTTCCTAGCTTTAACAACCTACTTGACATGAGTAATAACTAGAAAAAGATGTTTGTGACTTGGGATCTGCTTAAATGGGTCCAGAAGGCCTTTGATATTGCCAAGGTTAAAATGACCAAGGAGGAGGTTCACTTTAAAGTTAGAGATAAAGATCTTCTCCATCTCAAGTCTAAGGTGGTGACCTTAGAAAAATTAAACTAAGGGTCTTCCCAATATCATGCGATAGTGTTAAAAGCATGGTTCTAAAAATTACAGGGCGTGACTATAACTAGGCTATTAAAAATACTAAAATGGTACATACCTTAAAATATGTGTGAATATATGCAAACTAAAATACTATTTTTTTAAATACTAAGAAAAAAAGAAAAAATAAGAAACACCACGAGTTTATTTGGATGAGAGACAAAGAGGTTTGGGATACCATTTGTCTTTTGATTGTTTGAATGAGATATTGGTCTGATTTTTTTAAAAAAGTCTTTAAAAGGAGATATCGTTTCACTAAAGCATTTTTGTTTTTAAAAAAAGTGCCCCTAAAGACTTTTACCAAGAATAATGCGTACAAGGCTTAAGGAGGGTCATTTATCCTAAGCCTCACGCATATGCACGCCTTTTAAAACACTAGTTAAAAGTAAACAACATTGCATTTAAAAAATATTGGGACAAATATTTTGACAATCCTCAAAATAAATTAATATTTGTCTAGAAATCCTTTATGAAAAAAGGGTTGGGACAAGGAATTGTTAAAGGCTAGAGTTGTTGGGAAATCTAAGTTGTTTGTCTGGAACAATACTAGAACTCATCTTAATATAGAGGAAGGAGAAGAAGAGGGAGAATAAATGACTCACCCAATGAAGTTCGCAAAAGATCCTAAGGAGAAGAATCCATTAGTTTAGTATTTATTATGAACTTATTGTAATTTTTGAGTGTTTCTTTCTTCTTTCTTTCATCCACTTAAGGGTCTTTCCCTACACAAAGTTTTCAATGGAAAAAGAGTTTTACCCTTTCTTCCCTTTGTATGTATTGATAATTTTATGCATTTCTTGTGCATGTATTGTATCTTGATGTTATTCATTAAGATATGTACTAACTTTATTCATTTCTATAGTCTGGCAATTGATTGGACCTCATGCTAATGGTCTAAAATAATGATGACTTAGAGTTTGTGCGTGGAGATGATCATTCTAACCATGCTAAGATGTCCTTCTCCGTTGTTCGCCAAGCCACTTAAGGGAGATCGAAATGGGAAGGTCTTGAGACCTCAGGCCAAACTCGAAGAAATAAGGAATGTTATCGGTATGCTGAAAAAGGAAAACTCCGTCTTAAAGAAAGATCTTGACAAGGATGAAAAATCATTCTAACAATATTAAGCAATTAAAATTGGCCTAAACTATAGGATTATGAGGTTGAGATATTAGTTCAGGAAGGATCCCGTCTAGATTGCGTTGAGGGATATGGAAAGGTCCTATTGAATGCCAATAGAAAGGCTAGAGTGATTCTAAATGGCATGTAACTAGGGTTAGATATGTATTTCCCTATTATGATTTTCCTGTGTAAGGAAGCCATTACCTCATTGGCATGTGACCTCGATTTCAGTGCAATATCCATTCCAAATTTAACAAACATCATTTTCTCAAAATTATTTGATACATTCCATTACATAACCTTTCCCAATCTTCAACCACCACTCCACCACCATCATCTGCACATTCAGCAAACAAAGATCTCAAAATAGATTTTGAGAGTTCTTGAAGGTCCAAATCTTTTTACATTTCACTATTCCCATATATGTCATTTTGCAAATTTTAGCATTCCCCTTCAATTTATAGTTGGTTTTATTCTATTTCTATCCCTAATACCAAATTTTTATTATCATATATATCCTCAAGTCTATTTTCATTAATAAAAAAAACAAAAATGGGGTTAAAGTTACAATTTTGAATATATAGTGTTCTCACACATTTTTATAGTTTCACCACATTTCACTTTATCTTCACATATCATAAGAGACACCCTAAATTCGGATTATAGGATA
Source organism: Sambucus nigra (assembly GCA_949130495.1). NCBI lineage: Eukaryota > Viridiplantae > Streptophyta > Magnoliopsida > Dipsacales > Adoxaceae > Sambucus > Sambucus nigra. The sequence goes on along the minus strand of OX422218.1, from coordinate 237,670,490 downwards.
GGGTATTGATGCCCATTTGGGTACGTAGGCCTCCTAAAGCTATTTTAGGACTCAAGTCCCTTTTTACCAATTTAATTTAGTTCATTTCCATATATTGTGATCTCATTTATGTAGTTAGTATATTTTATCCATGTAGTTAGTTATCTTAAATTTATTATCCTTTTAGCGGTCGCATATATACATACTCAATTTTCAATAGTAAAATTATGATTTGGGGGCGTTGTTCACATTTTTTGGCATTTTATACATAAAATTTACTATATTACTCATGCTTAGTTAGTTTACTCTTTCTCTAGCAATCTCATTCATCGGACTCACTTTTTACATAGTGGTATTATGATTTTCAATCTTTTTTTTGCATTTTATCTCCTTACAAAGATTCATAGCCACATTTCCTAGGATGGGGATATGATGAGTTTACTCTTCACGCACAAACACTTGCACATCCATGTATATATTCACTTTGTTCAATTTTCACACAATATAAAATGTATTTAAGATATCTGCAATTTCTATTTTCTTTAATTTTTAAAATTTATTCTTTAAAAAACTTTTCCCTATTTTTCGATTTTTGGAATTTTTAAATATATTTTTTGTCGATTTATTTATTTAGTTTTTATATTTCGAGATCATTTTAAATGTTTTTAGTACTTTTCAACTTTTTATTTAATTTTTAAATATCCTTTCATAAAAATGTTATAAATTATATTTGCCATTTTATTTTTATAAAGTTTATTTGCGTTATCCTTTTTTTATATATATTTTTTACTATTTTCCAAATTTTATAAATAGTTATTCTGTAATTTTTAAAATATAAATTTTTTCTTTTATTTCCAATTGTATTTATTATTTTTTGTATTGTCAATATGTTTAAAAAATTGTCCTAGTATTTTAAAAATATTTTATGGAGATTTTTTTATTTTTTTTATTTTTTTCGTAATTTCATAATTTTATAAAGATAGTTTCGACTAGAATAAAAATTCCTCATGTGGCATGCACTTGACCCATATTTCGTTGGAAAAAATAACGATGTTAGTATTAAAGGGTTACTTGAAGCCATTTTGAAATTTTAGATGGTAAATTTATAAAACTAAAGTTGAGTTGGTGAAGTTAAAATTAGAATAGAGCTCTCGAGAAAAAATGTTGTTAACCCTTGTGTCATAGGTATGTGTTCCCCTCAGGCCCATGATGATACACAAATAACATCGGTACTAAGGCGCAACCGACCAATGTGTATGGGTGATAAAATTTGCTTGGGTACGCTAGTGTATTATATGCTTTCTTATTTGAATAATGTTTAAACAATAGAAACATTTTAGTAAATTTTAATCAATAACGTCATCATTCAAAATTTTATCGAAATACCAATGACTTCCTTTCATATTAAATTATAGGGTTAACTGCAAATTTAACCCTTATGTTTTAGGCACTTTAAAATTTTAGACCCATTATTTTAATTTTTGCAATGTTAACCCAAACATTTTCAAATGTGGCAATATTAACCCTCCGTCAAACCTCCGTTAGGAGACTTGAATGAATGGCTATATATTCATGAAAGTGGCACCTTATGTGGCTTGTGCGCAAAGAGAATGATTTTAAAATAATAAATAACTATATTATATAATACTTTAAAAATATAATAAATCAATCAAAAATCAAATACTAAAAAAATTATTTTTATTAGATAGTATTAAATATACCAGTAAAATAGTCCATTGTGGAAACATAATAATTAATGTATACACCCCATCCTAGTACCCCCTTAAACACCTCCTTATGTCCCTAGGACTCACTCATCAACCGTAAACCCTAGGTCATACTCTGAGTATCGATTTAGAGGCTACCGGGCGCACCTAGACCCTAATTGACTTCGGTCAACTTTCTCATCCGAGAAAAAGCTCAATGAATCTTTTAAGGTCTGTCTATGAATACCCTTTTAAATGGTCGGCCCCGTGCATGAATTTTCCTTATATATGGATGAATGGTCTGTTTTACTATCAAAAACTGATCTGGAGGCCACTGGGCGCTCCCGAGCCCCATTTTGACCCCAATCAACTTCCTCGCCTGAGCGTAAGCTCAATGGATCTTCAAAATCTCTGAATCCCCTTTCCAATGGTCCACCCTATGCGCGATTCGAAGTTCCAGTTTAGACGAACGATTCGTTTTACCCCCAAAATTGATCCCGAGGCCATCGGGGGCTCCCGATCTCTGTTTGACTCCTATCAACTCTTTAGATCGAACGAGACTTAATGAATCTTCAAAGGATTATGAATACCCTTTTCAACGGTCCACCCCATACGCAAATCATCCTTACGGTATGGATGGATGATCCATTTTACTCTGAAGGGTTACCGGGTGCTTTCGGACCCCATTTGACCAAGTTTAACTCTCTGAACCGAATAATACTGAATGAATCTTCGAAGGGCTATGAATACCCTTTATCACCTTCTCAAGACACCATCACTTCACCTTGATATTAGCGCATTTACAAGTAAGATGTACTCCAAGTCTTCATAAGGAGGTCCATTTCTTCCTCTTTGTGTTTTAATTCTCTTAATTTTGCATTAGTTACTTCATTTTCGCTTTAGTTATTTACTTCATTACATAACATATCTGAATTATAAAATTTTTATTATTAGTATTCGTGCATACTTTATTTTCAAAGAAAATCCGAAAACAAGAAAAATAGGGTTTACTTGTAAATTCCAAAAGGGAATTTCTCATCACATTTTCTCACACTAAAACACCTTTTTTTATACACACATATAAAAAAGTCCCCGATTGGATTTATGGGTTAAACCCCACCTCATATCATCTTTGAACTACGTGAACTTTGATGCCCCCCGAGCTACGTAGGCGTCTTGGGTAAATCCCTCAACTCAAGTCCTCTCTCACATATTTGTTATCTTATTCTCATCATATATTCATGATATATACATGCTTATTTGCTTGTGTCTTATCCGATATACTCATTCGTTCCATCATAATGATTTGTGAATTGCCAAACACTTACATCATATTTTTTATCATTACTATTTGGGAACACCTCTAAGGATTACCTCACTCCGCCTTTACCCATGACATGATTCGAGAAATTCCGCCCTCCATTTATATTATGCACATAAGCACACATATCACAGAGTTCTAAAAGAGAATATTAACACTGCCCACGAGAGATCGAAAGGGAGGAATGGGTGCCTAAAACCTTTCTATTTCTTAACATATACCTCGGACCTTTAAACTAATTTATTTTGCAAGCATCAGTGTTGGACTCGATGTCGTTCTCTCGAAGCAGCAACATTTATTTTTCCTGTTTTTTACAAAATAGGTTGGCGACTCTATCTCTACATATCACCCCACATCGACGACAGTCGAGTGCCTCAAAAAAGTATGCAATCCCGCGTGAACACTAGAAAAGGACGAGAAAAGTAAGGAGGGAGGGATCCACCTCCAGAGACCCCTCCCCCCCCCCCCCGGGGGGGGGGGGGGAGGGAACCTCGGGATGGCCACAGTGGCGACTCCACTAGGAATTTCAATAAGAGGACTAGACTCTGTTTTTTCATGGTCATTATTCTTTTCTTCATGTGTGCTTCTGCACCTACCTGTATGTTCCCTTTTCTCCTCTCTTTACCTTTTTATATATATCTCTCATGTATATATCACTTGTACACTTCACGCACTTGTATATACTCTCCATGTACACTTCACACACTTACACTTATCTTCACTTTACACTTACATGTTTCACACCACTTAAAATATCCATGATTTGGATTCACTATCACACAAACACACTTCCCACACTTGTATATATGCTCACTTTCACATGTCACACACCACTTGTAGTTGATCCAAGCATAGATGCACTACCACACTGACTCACTTGTATAGACTCCCAAGACACATACTCACTTGCATTGCATGTATACATACGTAGTATAGTTCCATGCTAGATATACTTATATATGCTCCCCATTTAGTGTAGTAGTCCCTTTACTCATCATGCAAATAAAAAATGATAAAAAATACTCTTTCTCCATAATATCTTAATTAATACTCATGCATTTTTGCACACTACATCACCAAGAGCATGGCTTTTGACCAAAATTTTGTCCCGTACTGGGGGGTCACTTTGTGATGGGCGCTGGACCCGCGGGTCACAATTAGCCTAAGCAATATGACTCTTACCTTCCATTGGCCTCATACCTTCGACATATATCGAACGATTCCCCCACATCGTATCGCTTGACCGAGCTCACGATGAGAGGTATCTAATAAGGAATTCATTCATGTACATTGAATATATTGAATTCTCTCTCACACGTACTGTCCCCGTGAGGTATATACTGAGGCAATTAACATATACTTAGGTAAATCAAATGGCCTATCCACACGTACCGACGAATGATTGCCCTTATAGGAAAGAGGTATATCGTGAAAGTCATGCCAAAGGGAGGAACCCTTCCACTAACCCAATAATTGCATAAACCTCATATAGATGTCAAACCTTAAACACTCATATTTAGTTTTTCGATTACCATGAGAAACTCTGCCAAAATTTTAGGTTGGCTTACAGCCTGAATTTTTGCACGATTTCACTTTTTTCAAAATAAGACCCCATCCATAAGCCTGAAAACAAGTCCAACCGTGTTTTACAGATATTTTCAAAACCTATTTTCCCAAGATCGGATCTTGTCCGACATTTTTTCTACATTTAGCCAAACCTAATACAAGTGAGAACCTAATAATAACATTAATAATAATCATGCTGAGATTCCTCTCCTTTTCCCCTTCTTTTTCAAAAGTACCAAAAATGTTTTTTCTCTTCCTTTCGAAATACCCAAAATTTTCTCCCTCCTTCTTTCAAAAATAAATTTAAACCATTTTCCCTTTTAGGTCAATTTCATACCTAACTTTGCCCCAGCCCCTATTGGTTTTGGTATTCTATCAAATCACCCCAAAGCTTCGCCAGTTCTTTTGCTACCTCATTTGAGTTTGGTATTTACCTTCATGAGCTCTTCGTGGAAAACATCGACCAAGAACCGAATGTGCAGCTAGATCTGCTGATCGTTTTAGCCCGGCTCAGTGCTAAGAATGATAACCTTCAAACAGAGGTCTATGAGATACAACATCACTAGGACCAGATTCCCAAAGAACTCGAGCTTATCTTTCCTCATTCCATGGGTACACCTTCTATCGAGCCTCTTTTGATCCCGAAAGAGTATCAGAATGCTTCGTGTGCCGCTCCTGCCAATGGGTCACCTCCAACTCAGCTTCTTATCTTGAACCTTGCCCAATCAGGGCTAACGTACCAATACCCACAAATTCTAAGGAAGAGGAACTGAACAAGGTCAAGGAAGACCTCAAGCTGTCGACGAAGAAGTTTAACCAAGTCCAGATATCACGGACCTATATGGACTAAACCCATATGTCTCCTTATCCCAAAGCCAGAGTTCCACAGAAGTTCAAGATGCCAAACATCGAGAAGCACCGGGGGGAAGTGAACCCCTAAATATTCATCTTTGAAGATACCACCGAGCTATGATGCTCCTAGGTGCCTCTGAAGAGATAATGGACCAGATATTCCAGCAAACCTTAAAAAAGCGCCCTTCATTAGTTTATCTCCCTCGAAGAATCTAGAATCCGTAATTGGGAGGATGTATCTTGGGAATTTATGTCTCGGTATAAGTACGATGAGGAGCTAGAGGTTACGCATCGAGATCTAGATCTTATTAGGAAGAAACCTAGGGAAATAGTTTGTAGCTTCATAGGAATGTGGAGAGATAAAGATGTTACCATGATCCATAGACCCGCCGAGGAGGAACAAGTTAATATCATGAAGAAGAACTTCTTACCTCATATTTGAGCATCCATGGGAGGATATTACTACCTTCACTTTTGAGCCTTTCTAGAGGCTGGTGTACAAATTAAGAAAGGCGTTACCAAAGTGAAATTTGAGCCGAAGATCTCGAGCCCTCATAAAAAGTGGCAGGCGGCACAAAGCATGAAGAAGTCGAGATCTTATTATAATCCGTCATGATGGACATCCAATCCTTGATATTTCCCAGCCAAGTGATCGACACCCGAACATACTATAAGCAACGAAGCAACAATGGAAAGGCAAATAAATTAGTCAATAAGCAAAGGAAAGTCAACAGAACAAGAAAAAATAGAAAATGAAATACCTCAGGCCCAAGGTCATCATCGGTAAGCCCCATCAATATAGACATTGACGCACGAGGGTGATACAACACGCTCAGTGACTCCTCACTACGTAATCAAAAATTGTAAGAAAGGGGAGTAACCTGAATAATCATATCCTCCAATGTTGCCACCACCTACAGTGTGGGTTGATCCCACCGGTGCAGTAGTCTCTCTGCTCAAAGTTGTAGCAGGTCGAGACATGTTCTCCCCATCGTAGATAAAGCAGGGCATAAGCTATCTCATCACAAAATTTAGGTGGTCGTAGATCATCGTTGTATCCGTATAGAGCGTGTAGGGCTCACTGATCATCGCTGTCATCTGAGCATCCTCTGACATTTCCCTCACTCGCATCATGTATATAGGGGCCATCGACAGCGGGACTGCCACCTCATCCTCCATAATCTTCCTAACCACCCTCTCCCCTAAGTACCAGACGTACCCAAACTCATATGAGATCAACCATCGCATCTGCGCATGTAGGCCCGTAACCCCCATATCATGCGAAGTCACCCACAGGGGTAGAAGGTCACCTGTAATCCCCAACAGAGAATTCGTATCTACTCCAAAGAATGAAGAAACCAAAAGAATTAGAGAAGATAAAAAGATAACCTGATCACTCGTCAGGGCATTCAGAGCCCCTCACACGTCCGATATGGACAAAGCCTAATTTGACCTCTGATTAGTCTTCCACAACCGAAACATCCGGTAGAAGTCCCCCAAGCTATCATCCTTCAGGGCTATTAACCTTCCATTACACTCGATCACCTCGTAGAACACACTACAAGAAATTTGAGTTATGTCAACGTTTTGAAAACATCGACAAATCAGTAAAAAAACGTCGCTAAAAATAAATCCAACGTTTGCTGAAAGCGTCGTGGAATATCCAGTCGGGAAATAGCCGACGTTTTTGTAAAACATCGATAAATAATTTCTCGACGTTTTCCAAACGTCCTCAAATATCTTCCCTTCGGTAGACTACCCCACATTTTTAGGAAAAAATGTTGCTGAATTATAAGCTAACATTCCCGACATTTTTCAAACATCCTCAAATCTTTGCCCTCGGGCAGACTACTCGAAATTTTTTTGGAAAAAAAATGTCGCTTTGTTACAACACATGCAAAAACCGTCGCTGAATTATATGCTAACATTTTTTAAACAAGGGAAAAAATTATGACATTTATGCATAAACATCGAGCTTCATCAAAATCCACATTTTAATAGAGTTCATCTTTAGTTGTTATTTAACAATACAAAATTAAAAGTAACATCTAATGAAGTGAAAACATCACTCCTAAAAATCTATTATATTCAAGAGGGCATCATTAATATGAATGTGTCTCTCAATAAATATTGAATAAACAAAACATTGAGTCTTTATATAATCAATATTTCAAAATAAAAATGTATTTTCAATCCAAAACAATGTCTACCACGCATCCAAATTATCCCAATAAAATATAAAGAGATTGTACATTATCATCCAAAAAGTAATGAAAGTTTCTTGTAATTAATCAAAATACACCTCCACGAGCAAGCATGACCAAATTCAAAATCTGCAAAATAAAAGTGAATGAAATGTTAAAATGAAAATTAGCCAAATGGGATATTAAAAGAAATGAAAGGTGGACTTACATCGCATGTGGATATTTTGTCTACTTGTTCTTTTTTATCCTCTTAGCCGCAATGCAATTTTTGAAATTAAAGATAAGAATAATGGTGTTTCAATTTATGTGAGTAATTAAAGAAAACAAGGCATAACAAATTTCATTAAATCATCCAACTTAAGATGGAGTGCAACACTAGAATATTCAAATTTTTAAAAATGTAAATCTACTAAAACTAAAAACTAGTTTATTATCCTTAAAATGAATAAAAATTAGTTTAATGCAAGAATGCACGTTAATTAATGTTCAATAAGTAATGGGGGTAAGATTTGCCTACATCTATCTCTTCCAAGCCCTATTAAAGCAGGATCAATATATATTGGGTACGACCTTTTTAAAGTCGATTTGTAAAACTACATATCACAACATTTTTTTATTATTATATATTTTTTGGTAATTTCAAGGGCCAAAGTTGAATTAACAAAAAAGTAGGGGACCAAAGTAAAGTATTGGGGTGAAACCTCTAATAACCCAAATAGTGCAGGCCTATGTAGATCATATAGGTCAAATGAGTTAACTTGGTTCTAGATAATAGAGTGATAATGAAAAAAGTTAAAATAATTAGAATCGAATAATATTATTAAGATGATGTAGTTTCCATTAACTTATAGTATGGATGTATATCGATGTAAGCATGTGTTATCTAATATCAATGTGTAATGGGGGTAGAGCTTCACGAGTCTGTAGTGCAAAACTCATCTCTCTCTAACATCCTACAAAGTTGCATTTTGTTTATATTTACGATCTACTTATTATTACTATTGCATTGACCAATTTTTCTATATATTTTTTCTAAAAGAGGGACGGTATCTCCATAAGTTTTATTTATACAAAAAAAGGAAAAAAAAAACTTTCATATGTTTCACATAAAAGAAGGGTCACATTAATAACTAACCTTCCAGAAAAAGAAAGGAAATAAAATGATCCCACTATAGTCTTTAAGGGTCACAGGTATTTAATCCCACTTTTAAAGATTCTTTTGCATCCACTCCCATGTTATTATTTTTTAGTCTTTGGTCATGTTGTAACAAGTATAGGATAAGTGTAATTATATGCGGAGAGGAAGATAAGCGATTATGGGAGGTGTTGGGATTTAATACAATTTAGAAAATACATGGGAGGGAAGCTTAATAAAACTTTGGAAAAGGGACTAAACCAAAAAAAAACTAGTCTTTATAATGGACTAAGGGCTTCACAAATAGAGGTTGAGGGATATACCACCAAACCGACCTTAATAACATAAACTAATGACTCAATACTGAAAATAAACCTATGAAAACACTACAAAAAAAGTTGCTTTTAAGACCCTATTTTTGTAGACAGACAAAAAATAGTCTTTAAAATATACTTTTTATACGGATATAATTAGCCGTCTCAAAAACTATTATTTTTTGAGACTGTTAATTATATCCGTCTCAAAAAGGGTTATTTTTTAATACGGTTAATTATATCCGTCTCAAAAAGGTCACTTTTTGATACGATTAATTATATCCTTCTTATAAAGTATATCAAATGAGAAGGTAAATACTTGTTGTATAAAAAATATACCAAATAAGACCTCTAAAAAAAATTGGTTCCAACTCTAATTATTATCTCCCGCTCATGACTTTAACCTAACCTCTTACCTCAAAAAAAAAAAAAACCACTCCACCCCCACCCAATCGGAACCCACTCGCCCCCCCCCCCGGGCGCTTATTCTCCTCCGTCGATCCCTCCTCCCGCATTCTTCTCTCCCCCCCAGCGGTGTTATCTCCCCCCCCCCCCCCAGCGTGCTTCTCCTCCTATCCGACTATTTTATCCTTATTTTTCTTTTCATGGTAAATTTTCATCTTTACTTTTTTTTTAAGAAAACAGCATAGAAATTATTGTTATAGATATGTGGGCTGCAGTCTTGTTCCCATAGAATTGTTAGTGTGCGATCCCATAATCCTTTTTTTGTTGTTTGAAGTCCCATTTTTTAAGGCCCCGTTTGGTTGTCCCAAAATTGTAAATTGGATTATTAATAAGTTAATCCATTTACAAATTGACCCATTAATTGTATTTGGTTTCATTAATGAAAGGATTCATTAATTGCCCCCATTTTAGCTCATGTGCAAAATCTAAAATTGGATCATTTCACAAAAAAATGTGAAATGAATCCATTTGAAATAGGAGTCACATAAAAGTGCATGTCTCCTCTCCCTCTCCCCTTCTCTATTCCCCCACCCCTCTCTCTCGATATGTTTTTACCTTTTTTTGATAAAACCTTAACATCAATTTCAAATTACCAAACATCGCATAAAATTGGATTTAACTCATTTCAAATTCACTAATTCACAATGAACCAATTTACATAATCAAACAATTTGCGCAACCAAACTGGTTCTATAATAGGCTATTTATTTTGTTTGATGTTATATAGCATAATGGTTCATGTTGGCTCAATAATTCTATAATAGTTTTTATTTAATTTTTAAAGAAATTCTTAAATGCATAGACCAATTATTTAAAGATCCTAAAATTATTCTTCTCCCAAACCATTAATGTTTTTTTTTATGTATTTGAGATTTGTAGAACGATTGATTAGGTTTTTGATGTAAAGTTGTGATTGGTAGATCTTCTCTTTTTTTTATGTATTTCTAAGAATGAAGTTAAATGATATTGGGTCTTATTACTACAAAGCTAAATGCAAGGATAAAAATGCTTTAGGGATCGTTTAGTTCGAGGTTTAGAAAAGGGATGGGAATCCTTGATTCCAGGAATTCTAAGTTCCTAGAATCTTGAATTCCTTTTCATTGTTTGGTTCGAACGGGAATTCTTTTTTTTTTCCGGCACCTAAATTATTTTTCCATATTTGGAATAAATATCATCTAATTAAAATACCCTTCTACTTGATTTGAGTGTGTGCGCGCGAGTGTGTGTGTATGTGTATGTGTATGTGTATGTGTGTGTGAGAGAGAGTATATGTGCATGTGTGAGAGAGAGATAGTGTGTGGGTGTGTGTGTGAGAGAGAAAGAGAGAGAGTGTATATATATATGTGTGTGTGTGTGTGAGAGAGAGAGAGAGAGAGAGAGAGAGAGAGCGTGTGTGTGTGTGATAGAGAAAGAGATTATGTGTGTGTATGTGTATGAGAGAGAAAGAGAGAGAGTGTGTGTGTGTGTGAGAGAGAGAGAAAGAGAGTGTGTGTGTGTGTGTGTAAGAGATAGAGAGAATGTATGTGTGAGAGTTTATGTGAGGTGGTATTTTTGTCTCACCACAAAAGTAAACTAGAATGCTCGGGAATATAGGATTTCCCCATTTTAGAGGGGAAATTTCCTTTCCAAACCTCAAACCAAATGAGTCATTAAAGTTCTACAACTACTTTGAGAGCAGTATAGAAATGAAATTAACATGTTAAAGATGTAGTTTGAGTCTCATTCCTTCTTTAATTACATATCTTTTCTCAGAAAAAGTTTGTGACAATGATGGAGTACGAGAAAGAAAAGAGGAAGAGAATAGAGCCAAATTGAAGGAATTGGGAATACATGAATTGTATTTGGTAATTCAAAACAAAGATAAAAAAAAAAAGTGGTTCAAAGAGTAAAAAAAAATCATTGGTGATGATGACGAGTTTGTGCCACGTGAAGAAGAAAATGAGCATATGGATTCAAACGAGGATGAAAATGGGTATGTGCCTTGTGAGTTTTTGAATGTGTAAATGTTTAGTGATGCCGATGTTAATTAGTTGATTGTGTGAATTTTTGTTTGATAATGCGTGCATTAATACTTCAATATTTCAAATTTGAATCGCTCGGTTTAGTTAGCAATAATAATACTTAAATTGATGTGATGAATTATATTCTTATTTTTATAGTTTGTTCTCCCTTTATGAGCTAATCTTTTTAGGAATTCGTGTTTGCCATTATTAATCTTTTTAGCTTTTCATCATCTTGGGAAAACATTATTAATCTCTTTATCTTTATATTATGAAATATAAATTTACTGACATTTTTTTTAATTCATAGATGGGAACCATGGATAAGAGTTGGAATGATTTTCGCAACCGGTGTCCAAAAGAATACATTAATGGGATTGAAGGGTTTCTTAACTATGCATATGCAAATAAAAATATTGAGACAACGAAAATCTATTCCCCCTGTAAGAGATGTGCAAATCGAGTGTACCACGCCCGACAAACTATGAGAGATCACCTTGAGATCCATGGTTTCGACAAGACATATAAGGTTTGGATTTTTCATGGAGAAACTTTTGGCGGTGTAAGCAGCGATATAAATACTCCGCGGGCTGATATGTTAGTTGATGATATGCCTATACATGTTGAATTGAGTGCTCGAGATAACATGGTTACAATGGTTCAAGAGGGAATAGGTATTTCCCACGCGCATGACAATATGCGTGAGGAGGAATATAACACCGAAGATGTCTTTGAATCCGACGGAGATATTCCAGAGTACTATACTCTTATGAAAAAGGCTCAATGCGACTTCTATTAAAATTGTCCACCTGGGATTACCGAATTGTCATTTGTTGTTGAGCTCTTGCAAATGAAGAAACTTCATGGTTGGACAAATTGTTCTCTCACGGCTTTATTGAAATTTTTTGGGGAGGATGTTTCCGCATGCTAGAATTCCCAAGTCTTACTACCAAGCCAACAAGCTAAAAAAAGACTTGGGATTCAAGTACGAGACTTGGGATGCATTCCCAAACAACTGTATGTTGTTTCGTAATGAAACCGAGGGTCTTGAAAAGTGTGGCACATGCGGATCTTCTCGATATAAAGATGAGGACTCAAGTATTGATGGTGTCCATGGTCCGAACGTAGCCGTGAAGAAAATGAGATACTTCCCTTTGAAACCGAGATTGCAAAAATTATTTTGGTCATCCTATTCGGCGCCTCTAATGAAATGGCATGCTGAAGAAAGGATCGACGATGGTGTAATGAGACATCCCGCTGACTCTCCTGCATGGAAAACTTTTAATGAGAAAAACTCTTCTTTTACGAGGGAGATTTGCAATGTTAGACTTGGGTTAGCTGCTGATGGATTTAATCCGTTTGGTAATATGAGCATTAAGCACAGTACATGGATAGTTATCCTCATTATTTATAACTTACCTCTGTGGTTGTGCATGAAGCAACCTAACTTGATTTTGTCTATTCTTATAGATGGACCAAAAGGACCCGGAGATAAGATTGATGTATTTTTACATCCATTGATTCATGAGTTGATTGAGCTATGGGTTGATGGTGTACGCACTTACGATGCGTCAAGTAAGGAGTTCTTTTAGTTGCATGCATCGTTGTTGTGGACCATTAATGATTTCCCTGCTTATGCGATGTTATCGGGATGGAGCACAAAAGGTACATTTGCTTGTCCTTGCTGTAATGAAGACCACCAGTCAATGCGATTAGATAATGGTAAGAAATTCTGTTATTGGGGTCATCGTCGATTCTTAGACTCGCACTATAGGCTTCGTAGGCAGAAGGCACCATTTAATGGGAGGGTAAAATTACGTCCAGCCCCACTTAAACTTTCGGGCTTACAAGTATTGCAACAGTTGAATGATCTTGACGTTGAATGTGAATATAAGATGGAAGATGTCTTTGGAAGGAGGGAAAGAGAGGCGTTAGAAAAAAGTAAACAGGCAGTTCCAAAATGTAGATTTATTTGGAAAAAGAAGAGCATATTTTTTGAATTGCCGTACTGGAAGGATAATCTTATTCGCCATAATCTTGATGTCATGCATATTGAGAAAAATGTCTGTGATAATGTCCTGTTTACATTGTTGGGTACTAAAGGGAAGACAAAAGACAATTTACAGGCTCGAAAAGATCTCAAAATTTTGGGTATTAGATCAGAGCTTCATCCTCAACCACAAGGGTCAAATTTACAGTACCTTCCCCCAGCAGAGTACATGATGAGTAACAAAGAGAAGGAGATTTTTTTAAAAGTGTTGCAGAATCTTAAAGTTTCTGATGGCTACTCTTCGAACATTTCACGGTGCGTGAACATGAAAGAAAGAAATATTTCGGGATTAAAGAGCCATGATAATCATATTTTAATGCAACAATTACTTCCAATAGAAGCGCGAAGGGTATTACCCAATCATATTGTCAAAGCCTTGATTGAATTAAGCAATTGCTTTGTGATATTGTGCTCAAAAGCAGTTACCGCAGCTGATTTGGAAAAGTTCAAAGATCGGATGGCCCTTACACTTTGTAGCCTTGAGAAGATATTCCCTCCGAGTTTCTTTGATATGATGGAACACTTGCCTATACATTTGCCGGACGAACTCTTAATTGTTGGTTGTGTCTTTTAGCGTTGGATGTATCCGATTGAAAGGTACCTCCACACTTTAAAAGGCTACGTCGGTAATCGGGCTCATCCTGAGGCCTCGATTTCCAACTCTGTTATTCTTCAGGAATGCATGACTTTTTGTTCCCAGTATGTGGATGTGGAAACTAAATCTAACCGACCGTCTAGAAATGATGATTGGGGGCATATAAATGGTCGTGCAATTGGGAAAAAAGTTCAATTTGAACTTGGTTCTGTAATGTATATGCAAGCTCATCGGCACGTTGTTACCAACACCGAGGCAGTGGCGCCATTTATTGAGTAAGTTTTATCATAAGTATTTGGTGTTTTTGAAAACCATTTTTATATTTTTTGCAGAATTGACATACGGCTATTTTTTTACTTGTAGAAAGCATCTCGCAAAACTTTTATCAAAGTATCCTCAAGATTCACAAAAGCATCGTGTTAGTCGTCTTCACAACGATGAGTTCCACACATGGTTTAAGGATTATGTAACCGAAAAATATCATAACTAATAGTTGAATAATGAATAAATATATACTTTTATATTGACATTTACTTTAATATACTATAGGTTAATAAATTGGCACGTGACGGTGTGCAAGTATCCGATGAAATCAAATGCTCGTCTTTAGGTCCTTTTAAGGATGCAGTCAGATTCAACACTTATATTGTTAGCGGTTTTAGATTTTGAACAAAGAGACTTGATAGGGGAAAGAAAACTCAAAATAGAGGAGTTGTTATAAAAGCCGAACAAATGAGTTATTCTAGCCGGAAGGATAAAAACCCCATTGTGGGTGATATGACATACTATGGGGAACTAACGGACATTATTGAAGTTCGGTATCTTAATGGCATGAAGTTTGTGTTATTCAAGTGTGATTGGGTTGAAAATCGTATGGGTACAAAAGTTGACGAGTTTAACTATACGCTAGTGAATTTCAAGCATTTGAAATATAAGGATGATCGAGAGAGTAACAAACCTTTCATACTAGCATCCCAAGCAGAACAAGTATTTTATGTGCAGGACCCTGTCGATACAGATTGGCATGTTGTTGTTCCCATGACACCAAGAGACCAATTTGATAGGTACACGACAGTTCAAGAAGCTGGAGAAGAATTGTTGCTTACTGGAGATGAGCCGTTTTCCATGCAAAATTTGAATGAAGATCAAAACTTACGGTGGGTGAGGGATGGAGATGGATTAGTAGTTAACACTAGTGTGGTTCAAGCTAATGATCATGAAGATGTAAATGCAGATGAAGACGGAGATGGAGATGAAATGTAGAGGGGCAATTCTTGAGGGAGATATAGTCCTATACTAGTTATTTTTATTTTTGAACTGGAGCATTTGTAGTTTGGTTTTGTATTGATAGTTATGGGTATTTTATTCAAAACTAATCACCATTATCATTTTTTATCCAAAAAAATTTATGGTTTTTTGAACTTGGAGCGTTTATTTTTTTGTATACTTCTTAATGTGTGCTTTATATTGTCAATATGTGGCTTGCATCTTCTCTACTTAAACTCACCCTCTTCATAAGCTTCCCCCCCCCCCCCCCCCCCCCCCCCACCAATTTTTTAGGCATATGAATGGAAGTATCGCGTTGGTCCTCTGACTCGTTTCTTGGAAGATGAACCTATTTAAATGTACATACAATGAAAATATCAACCAATAGAAGAATTTTAGTGATACAAGACATTATATGCAGAAAATACCAAGCAATATGCAAAATTGGGGCATACATTTTATATTGCAAATACCAATTCATTCATAAAAATTATATACATCAAGTATTGGGGAGAGCTAAAAACTATATCCAGCAAGTTATATGCAACAAATACCAATCCATAACTTGGGCAGAACATGCCACACGATGTGAAAACACAAATGCCTGAGAATCTTTGCATTCAAATCAGTTAATAGCAGTTAATCTCAACTCAATGCATTCAAATCAGTTAATACTAGTTAATACACAAATGACTGAGTAATCTTTAAAAACACAAAGTACCAAGGAATAAGCTAATAGATAATACTAAAACACAAAACAAAAACAAGCTAAAAATAAGTGGTGCGTGTATGCAGTAAGTACCGTGGACTGATGGCATCAAGTCATAAAGTTGTTCCATAGCAATGCTGCAATAAGGCTGCCATTGCCACTCAATACTCAAATATGTGTCCCATATTTGATTAAAAATAAGACTTTTGAAAAGAAGGAAAAAAGGTAACTGCATCATTATATGTTGTTCACTGAGATTTATTTCCTGGTTAGTTGGGATCCCCCCTCTCTCTTATGGTTGGTGGAAGTTAAACACTGATGGCAGCTCTACTGGCAACCCAGGCCATGCGGGTGGCGGTGGATTAATTAGAGATCACAGAGGTATCTTTTTTTTAGCCTTCTCTTACTATTATGGCCCTGCCTCTAACAATTTTGCGGAATTCAATGCTCTGGTTAATGGCATTCATATTAATCTGCCTTGAAACTTGCACTGACATACTAATCTACCTTGAAAATTGCACTGACATACTAACAGATCTGGAATAATGGAATAAGTTTTTTCATATATGAAGGGAAATTAAAGAGTGAATATCTTGTATATCTTTGCTGGAATGCATCTTCATGTGTTAAAATTTCCATTTGTTTCTTATCTTACAAATGCCCCAAGTAATGAAAGAAGGTAGGATCTTTATGATAATTTCCCACTGAGATCCATTAGAAGTAGACCACCATGAGATGAGCCTACCTCTAATTGATGTATTCTGGATTAGTATCCCACAAAATTCACCAAAGTGTCTCCAAACCTTGTTAGCTAACTCATTATTTCCAAAGAGATGATTTAAAGTTTCACTTCGATCAATGGCGCAACAACCACATTTTGAGGGTCCTCTTATCCCAGTTCTTTGAATGGCATCATCAACTAGCAGGCAATCTCTTAATAACCTCATTAGAAAGAATGAGACTTTAATAGGAATAAGTTTATTACATATAAAATAATTAGTCCAAAAAGACACATGGGGTTGCCTTATAATGTTTAAAGCTAAGGCAATGTTGAATCTACCATCTATTGCTGCAATATAAGCTAGAGTCATTTGTTTGCTTCATTAGAATCGTACTCTATCAAGGTAGGCAATATAGTCACTTTTAAGGTCTTTTGCCTTAAAAATTGAATCAAGAGAATTTTATGTACAATTATCTAGGAAACGAACTTCTGAATATGCTATCAAAAGGAAATTTTAGGCACATCATACTTTACCCAACTGTTGAATGTCTGACTTAGCTAGTTCACTTATTTAAAAATGTCCCATGTACCATATTTTTGTCATAAGTGAAATAAATAATAATAATAATAATAATAATAATATTAGAAAACGATTGCACAAAGATATGGGCCAGAAGTTCATAGTACAATGAAAACGAAAATCTATACAATAGAAAAAGAGAATAAATGAAAACAAGGTTTAACTAGTTACTTTAGATTTTGCCTATCTTCCATTCCTTTATGACATATGATAATGTAAAATAGCCTCAAGCCATTCTGGTTCATAAACAAACACACATCTATAAAATGGCCTCCTTCCAGCCAAGATGAATTGTAAATCACGGGTTATTTTAAATTTATTTTAACAGAGGTTCCTATTAAAGTAAATTTTTTTTACTCTCCCTCACCCTCCCTTAAAAAATAATACTTTTTCTTCCATTCTAAAGAGTCCAGAACATAGACATTACTACACATATCCACAACCAACGCATTTTAGATAGATTCCCTACACCCTTTAGACTTCGAGTTAAATTGTCTGAGCTAATAGAGAAAATAATAAGAAACTTCTCTCGGGATGGGTTTGAAGAGGATATATAACTACCTTGTGAAATGGGAGGTGGTATCTAAAATTAAACTTTGTGAATGATTAAGGTTGAGTGCACCATCAAATAAAAGTAAAGATTTCTTAGGTAAATGTTTGTTCAGATTTCTCCTTAAAATAGATTCTCTACAGTACTCCATCCTCAAGAGTTTCTATAGGTTGGATGAGAATGTTTAGGATTCAAAGTTTTCTAACATAGGTAGTGTTATAAAATCATTGGCTTGTATCTGTGGAGATCTCTTTAATTTTCTAGAGAATGTTTACCTCAAGGTGGGGTTGGTCTATATCACATTTCCCTAAAAAGAACCCCCAAACTGCAATTTTATTCTACATGGATAATGAAACTATCTGTTGGAATCTCAAATTTATAAGAATCTTAATTAAAAGGAAATTTCTGACTTTGCTTCATTTTACACAGCCTTCTGGACTGTGCCCATATCATTCAGTGCACTAGGGATTGTAGATGGCGGGAGGGGGTCTGGGATGCAATCTCTTGTAAAAAAAATTCTACTAACTTAAAATCTTTTTTATCGCCTTAATTTGCACCATTTGCGTCTGAACATCTGGAGTAACATCTAAGGTTCAGGCTACTATCTACTTTGATGAAAAAGATACGTCTTGATTGGCTCCTCTCGCCAAACTGTTGTGTGCTATGTTGTAATTCGAGGGAAGGCACTAACTATTTGTTGGTGTATTATTCCTTTGTGATATTTCTTTGTCATAAGAGTGTGGATGAATTTGGCAGTAGTGGGTGCTCTTCCAAAGGAAGCTAAACACCTATTTTCATTTCAGTTGATCAGGTATGGGAAGAGGAGGAAGAGAATATGCTCGTGGTGGGGAAATGTGATGATGC
The DNA here is from genome assembly GCA_949130495.1 of Sambucus nigra. Taxonomy (NCBI): domain Eukaryota; kingdom Viridiplantae; phylum Streptophyta; class Magnoliopsida; order Dipsacales; family Adoxaceae; genus Sambucus; species Sambucus nigra. The sequence continues at coordinate 237,651,613 of OX422218.1, read as the reverse complement.
CTTTTAGGCAAAAGGGATAGAATTGTTGGAGATAAGAAGACAGAAGAACAAGATATTTTTGAAAAAATTGAAGGTCATTATATCATGAAGCTTGTTGATACCAAATTTAGTCTGATGACATGGCCCAATTGAATGAAGACACGTGGCAATCAATGTGGCAACAACAAACACTTTCGAGGAACTCAGACGCTCCGAGGAACCATACTACAATGAGGAACACTGCTTCCCCGAGGAACTCAGACGCTCCGAGGAACAAGAACTCTACGATGAACTCTTGAGTATCGAGGAACTCTTGAATATCGAGCAGCTTAGGCGGTCCGAGCAACTTAGGTGGTCTGACCTTCACCTCGAACAAAGCATTAATAGCAGGGTAACCAACAGTTTGACTGTTCATTAAATGCTTATCATTCAGATGTATATGCTTAAGGGGCATTGAATGTATTACCTTTTCACATGTACATCATTTAATGTATTACCCTTTCACATTAAAGCCTCAGGGATATAAATACATTGTACAATCCTCATTGTAAGGGGATCGGAATTTCTTGATAGAACTGGTAATCGAGAATTCCCAAACAGTCAGCAATAACATAACAGTGGACGTAGGCCATTCTCATAACGCTGAACCACTTTTAAATTTCTTTGTCTCATTTATTTATCTGTGATTGAATAATTAGATACGATCTAATTTTTTACATCAACAGATTGGCTCCGTCTAAGGGAAATGACTGGTAATATCATTTTTTATCAAAACAATTCATCACAAATGGCTGATATTCCAGAATCCAGCAATCGAAACGCTGGAAACCCTCAAAATCCATCTGCTCCGCCAAATATTCCAGATCTGGCTGGAATAATGACAAATCTGGCTCAGGGCCAGACCGTCATGCAAGAAACTATGCGACAAACTCATACAAACCCTTCATAGCGGTGCACCAACCCATTCAGGACCACGAAGTATTCAAAGAAATACCCGTGCACCTTCTTCGCGTACTAGGCGTACCGATTCATATCGTAATGAGGAGTCTGAAGATTTTTCTTATCAACCTGGATGAACTTCGTCAGTGCGAGCCACAGATACTGAACAACGTATCACTCTCTCTGCAGAAAGGACTAGTGCGCTAGAGAGCTTAAGCAGGGTATCACCTTTTGATCAATTAGGACCTAGAAGGAGTAGAAGTACTCCTAAAGTAGTATCGAGGAGTTTTCGATGACCATCAGATTTAAGGGAAGGATCTGCCCAGTCGCGACCAACTTCTCGTCAAGATAGATCCCAGGAAGCCACATCAACGCGATCAGTTGCTCGAACCAATAGGCCCGAGGAAGGAAATGATGCGTGTAAAGGATCTATTCAGAGGCTGGAGGATAGATTAGGGGAAATGGCTAAAGCTAAGAACCCTCTACAATGAACTTTTGTTCGAGGAACACCTTTTGTCCAGGCCATTGTAGATTTTCCAACACCATCAAAGTTCAAAGCACCTGTTATGACCCTCAAATATGATGGAAAGACTGACCCCGTCCTTCATATAGAATAATACCAAGCTGCAGCCGACATCTATGCTGTTCCATATGAGATGAGATGCAGAGCATTCTCGGGAACTCTTACCGGATCTGCTCAAATATGGTATAATAATCTTCCTCGGGGTAAGATCTCAACTTTTCTTCAACTGGCCGAGTTACTCATTGGGAATTTCTGTTTTGGGGCAAAGCCAGTTAAACGAGTAGCACATTTGTTAAGTGTTAGACAAAAAGTTGGTGAGAGTACCAGAGATTATATAACTCGTTTTAATAACGAGAAACTTGAAGTCATTGATTAAGAGGAGAAGACAGCGATTACCGCCTTGATGAGTGGACTACTTCCCAACAAGTTGTACTATACTTTGGCCAAAGATCCACCTAGAACCATGTCAGACCTGATGGGAAAAGCGTCCAAGATTATGAATGCCGAGGAGGCTATGGCTGCGAAGAAGAACTTGGATGCCAAAGAAACCAAGGTGGATGGTGATAAAGCTAAGAAGAAAGAGCATAAGAACAATGGTAATGACAAACACTCAAAAACTAGGTCGACATGGGAAGTAATGAAGAAATTTGATAATTATACTCCTTTGAAGAAAGACATCAACCATGTTCTAGAAGAAATCAAGAACAACGAGGAATTAAACTGGCCAGAGAAAATGAAGGTAGACCCTGATCGGAGGAATAAAGAAAAATATTACGAGTTTCACAAAGATCATGGCCATATGACCAAGAATTGCATAGCTCTTCAGAATGAGATTGAAACACTCATCAGACGAGGAAAATTGGAAAAGTATGTTGATCATGGAAATGAAATAAGAAACAACGATCGAATAAGAGAGAGTTCTAGATCTCCTCATCGAGCAGAGGAGAACACGAAAAGAAACCATGAAGTTGATCCAGAAGATGACCCCGATCTTCCTAAGAGACCAAGGCAACCAGAACGAGAGGTATTTTCAATACGCTTTGGGTCATTTGACTGTAATGTTATAACAGGTGGAGATGTAGGAGGAGGAGACCTTACTGCCGAGAGAAAAGCTTACCTCTGTGAGGCTCAAGCTTTCTCGTACATTCAGTGAATAAATCTAGCTGAGGAGGATCGCCCGAGAAAGTTGAAAAAAGAGAAATTGGTTATTGGTTTCTCAAAGAATGATCTTGCAGGTGTCTTGTATCCTCATGATGACCCATTGGTGATCAAGATGAGAATGAAGGAGGTAATGATTTCAAGAGTACTGGTAGATAATGGTAGCTCGGCAGACATCATGTTCTACTCGTGCTTCGATAGTTTAAATCTAAAGCTATCTCAACTGGAGCCTTATCATAGACCCCTGCTCGGTTTTGCTGGCGAGAAAGTATTTCCACTTGGGATGATCAAATTGGATATATTCATTGGTACGTGGCCTGCTTGTCGAACAGAAAGAATACGCTTCTTTGTGATGGATAAGAATTTTCAATCATCATACAATATCATCATGGGAAGAGTAGGATTGAAGAAGTTCGAGGCTGTACCATCTACGGTTAATCAATGCCTAAAATTTCCAATAAATTTTGGAGTAGGAGTTGTGAAAGGTGATCAGAAAGTAGCTTGGGAATGCTATTATTCATCCACGGAGCAAGAGGAACTGGAGGAATCAAGGAAAAAGACTACTACCTATCAAGTGGATGAAGGTGCAGAAATTGAAACATTGGATCCTAGAGATGAGTCGCAACTCGTGAAGGGTCAAGTGGTGGAAGCTACTAAAAACATCATTCTGGACGACGAGCACCCTGAACGAACTACTCAAGTAGGTTCGTCATTGGAAGCCTCACTAAAACAGGAATTGATAACTTTCCTAAGAAGCAGAAAGCAAACTTTTGTGTGGAGTCATGAGGATATGCCCAGAATAGACCCAAATTTCTTATGTCACGAGCTCAATGTGAATAAGGAGATCAAGCCAGTGAAGTAGAGAAGAAGAGTGTTCAACCCCGAGAAGAATCAAGCTATATAGGAGGAAGTCGAGAAGCTCCAGAAAGCTTGCTTCATTGAAGATGTTAAATATCCAGACTGGTTAGAAAATGTGGTGATGGTGAAAAAGAAGAACAACAAGTGGAGGATGTGTGTAAACTTCACCGACCTCAACAAAGCATGCCCAAAGGATCACTTTTCATTGCCACGAATTGATCAACTGGTGGATGTTACCTCGGGACACCAGCTGCTGAGCTTCATGGATGCTTATTCTGGTTACAACCAGATTAAAATGACACTTGAAGACAGGGAGAGTACTTCTTTCATTACCCCTAGGGGAACTTATTGTTATAATGTTATGCCTTTTGGTTTGAAAAATGCAGGTGCGACATATCAGTGGCTGATGAACAAGGTCTTTGCTGAACAAATCAGTTGCAATATGGAAGTCTATGTTGACGATATGCTGACAAAGAGAAAGAAAGCTGCCGATCATCTAGTTGACTTAAGTCAGACTTTTGACCAACTGGATAAATATCAAATGAAGCTGAACCCGACGAAGTGCGTATTTGGAGTACGAGAAGGCATGTTTCTCGGGTACATTGTCAATCAACGAGGCATTGAGGAAAATCCTGAAAAGATCAAATCTCTATTAGGGCTGCGATCTCCAACGACGAAGAAAGAGGTGCAAAGTCTTACAGGACGAGTAGCAGCACTCAACAGATTTGTATCGCGAGCAACTAATTGATGTCTCCCATTCTTCAAGACGCTCGGAAAGACTTTTAAGTGGAATAATGAATGTGAGAAGTCTTTTCAAGACTTGAAGAAATACTTGGGAGCACCTCCACTGTTATCCAGGCCAGTGATGGGAGAAAAATTATACTTATATCTGGCAGTGTCCGAGAATGCAGTTAGTTCGGCATTGATAAGAGTGGAGAATGGAGTATAAAAACCAATCTACTACACAAGTAAGGCCTTACGAGGAGCAGAGATCAGATATCCAAAGCTGGAAAAATTGGCACTAACATTGATCGAGGCGAGTAGGAGAATGAGGCCATACTTTCAGGCTCATACTATAGTCGTATATACTGATATGCCGTTGAGGCAAGCCCTTCATAAACCAGAAAAATCAGGGAAATTGATGTACTGGGCAATAGAGCTTAGTGAATATGATATAATTTATGAACCCAGATCATCGCTTAAAGGGCAAGATGCAGCGGATTTTATAGCATAGTTCACCTATCCTGATACCCCCGAGGAGCAAAAGTTGCTCGCTGATCAACCTGTAGATGTTACAGGATCATCAAACACAAGCTTAGACCAACTTAGGTTGGAAAAAGGGTAAGTGGATGTTACAGGATCATCAAATTCGAGCTCAGACCAACTCAGGTTGGTAAAAGGGAAAGAAAAGATGATCAACGAAGAGCAAGAAATATCAAGGGAGGATGAAAGAAAGCAACAAATATTTCACCGAGGAACTCTGTCAGATCAGAAGTTTGAAGATGAGTTACCTATATGGAGGCTATATGTAGATGGCTCATCTTGCACTACAGGATGTGGCGCAGGGATAGTTTTGAGCACTCCGAACGAGGTCGACATGGAATACGCCCTACGTTTCCAATTCAAATCTTCCAATAATGAGGCTGAGTATGAGGCCATGATTGCAGGTCTTAATTTGGCAAAAATTATGGAGGCGCAACAAGTTATTGTTTTCAGTGATTCTCAATTGATCGTAAACCAAATGATGGGAGTATATGCAGTCAAAGTAGAATTAATGATCAAGTATCATGCAAAGGTGATGGAGTTGGTATCAGAATTTTCTGCTATTCAGCTGGTCAGAATACCAAGAGTGGAGAATGCAAGAGCAGACGCCCTAGCTCGATTAGCATCAGCTACTCGTACCGAGCTCCGAAGAACAATCCCAATTGAAGTTTTAGCTAGTCGAAGTATAGATGAAGATCTGACGATGAAATTTATTACCTTTGATTTGGGACCATCTTGGATGGATCCCATCAGGGCATATATTGAGGAGGGAGAATTACCAATTGATAAGCTCACAGCCAACAAATTGAAGTTTGAAGCTGATCGGTATGTATTAACTAACGGTATTATATATAGACGAGGAATTATGGCAGGTTTGTAAAGATGTGTACATCCTTCTGAGGTGAAAGAATTGATTGAAGAGATCAATGAAGGGTCTTGTGGAGCCCATGTAGCAGGTCGGACTCTTTTGCAAAGGGTGATGACGCAGGGATACTACTAGCCGACGATGAGGGCTGATTGTATAGCCTATGCCAAGAAATGTGACAAGTGCTAGCGATTTTCCTCCATCCGAAGAACTCCACAAGCATTGTTGACACCCATCACTTCCCCTTGGCCATTTTCCATGTGGGGAATAGATTTGGTCGGGCCACTGCCAACGACCAGAGGAAGGTTCAAATACCTCGTCGTCGTAGTGGATTATTTTACTAAGTGGGTAGAAGCTGAGCCTCTCATTGATATGACGTATGACAAGGTGTACCAATTTATTTGGAATAACATCATTTGTCGATATGGTATTCCTCATGCCTTCATCACAGACCACGGAACACAATTTGATAACGAGGAGTTCGCTGCCTATTGTCATCAGTCAAACATTTTGAAGATCCACTCAGCACCAGGCCATCCTCAAAGCAATGGACAAACTGAAGTGACAAACAGAACGCTACTGAATGGATTGAAGAAAAGACTGGATGATGCGAAAGCAAATTGGATTAATGAGCTACAATCAGTACTATGGGATTACCGAACTACTCCCCGAGTAGAAACAGGGGAATCTCCATATATGCTAGCGTTTGGAAGTGAAGCTGTTATACCTGCCGAGTTGGGCCTCCCAACACACAGGGTACTGAATTTCAATTCCCCTGTCAGCGACTTAATGAGAAGATTGGATTTAGACATGCTCGAGAAAGTTAGAGAAGAAGCAACCATTAGAAATGCTGCTTACCAGTAGCGAACATCTTTTTTCTACAACAAGAGAGTGAAGAAGTGCAACCTAAAAGAAGGAGACTATGTGCTAAAGAAAGTGATTCAAAAGCACAATAAACTAGAGGCAAACTGGCATGGACCATACCGAGTTACAGAAGTTGTTCGACCAGGAACTTACCGAATAGCAACTTTAGAAGGGGAGGAGTTTAAGAATGCATGGAACGCAGAGCACCTGCGCAAGTATTATCAGTGATGTATATTCTCATGTAACGCAGTTCCCTCAGTATGAATAAAATGAAGATATTCTCCTAGATTCTCCCTTTATTGAAAGTTTTTCAGGGAATACTAGTGCTACACACTACTCGGCAAAGCTCAGGCTACTCAAATTTATTCTCGAAAATGCCAACTAAGGTTGGTCGAGAAACCCAAAAACGCCAACTAAGGTTGGTCGGGAAACAAATGTATTCCTACGGGAAGTAAAACTATGATTACCTACGGGAAGTAAAAGTATGTATTCCTCCGGGAAGTAAAACTATGTATTCCTAAAAATGCCAACTTATGTTGGTTAGGAAGTAAATGTATTCCTCCGGGAAGTAAAACTATGTATTCCTCCGAGAAGTAAAACTATGTATTCCTAAAAATGCCAACTTATGTTGGTTAGGAAGTAAATGTATTCCTCCGAGAAGTAAAACTATGTATTCCTCCGGGAAGTAAAACTATGTATTTCTCCGGGAAGTAAACCTATGTATTCCTCCAGGAAGTAAAACTATGAATTCCTTGAGAAGTAAAAGTATTCCTAAAATGCCAACTTGAGTTGGTCGGGAGGTAAAACTATTCTAAAAAATGCCAAAGTTGCTCGTTAAGAAAAAATTTAGTAACTATGGCTGGTCGGGGATAAAAACCCACTAACTGTAGTTGGTCGACAAGGAAAATTTACCGACCTTGGTTGGTCGGAAACATTTTATGAATACAAGAAAGTGATCGAGCAAAATTTTTGATACTCATAACTTTTTAATTATTACTAAGTTGGTTGAGAAACAAAACATCATTTTTGCCAAATGATTACCACAAATTCAAACTAGTCGACAATAAGTTGATCGAAAAATAACACAATATTGATATCTTTTTAACAGATACGCATGCACAGATGTAAAGTGTTTTACAAGACAATAGAAATTAAGATTGCAAACAAAAATGAAAGTCTTTCATTAAAATCAAAAACAAATTACATTGAGAATGAAATGTATACTAACTATTACATCAAAATTCCTACTCTATTGGTTTCTTCCCCTCTGCTTTTGAAACAGGTTCCTCGCCAGCAGGCGGATCATTTAAAGCAAGAGGAGAATTTATGAAGTTAAGATTTTTTAACATCCTGATATTCATCACGGATGGTCGATCTAGGAGGTGCTCGGGACGAGATATCTCGACATTTGAATGGAGATTATAGTCGCCGAGATATTTGGAAATTTAGCACTGAGGGATGGCCCGAGCAGGGATCCAACTCATGTCGAGCTTAAATAGTGGTACTGGTAGGTCGAGCAGCCCAGGATTATGGTAATCCCACAGGTAATGACCCTGTTCCAGTTGCAGCACACCTAAGGCATTCAACCAGCCCTGTTTGTATCCCTCATTATTGGCATTCTGGATACGATCGTCCAAGTGGTAGAGAACCTCATTGTAGCCAGCCATCCAGAACGCCTTGGGCTGTTTGTGGAATTGATATGTCAATCTTTCCAGCTGTTCGTGGAGATTTTTGATGAAGAGTTCCTTATTCTCCAAGACAGACTTCTGCGCAGAAAGATGCTCTTCCAGGTCCCTGATTTTCTTAGACATCTCAGCCAATGCCTGGTTCTTCGCCATTAATTGGAAGGCCTAGTTCTCTAAAGAAGATTGAGTCCTCTGTTCCTCGACAGGAATCCAAGATGCTCTTGCTTGTCCCCGAGGAGATCTTGCTCGCCCACGAGAAGATGTTGAAAGGCTAGACCTTTTCAAGGTTTCCAACTCATCCCTCAGGTTGGCGTTTTCGACCTCCAAGAACGAGAATCCCTCATCAGTCACTGGGATCAAGGCGTTTGAAGTGGAAGCTGCAGACTTCAACTGAGACAACTCTTTTTTCAAGTTTTTATTCTCTTGCTCCAACAACTCGGCTATTTGTCTGCACTCCTCGACCTCAGCCCTCAGAGTTCTCTCCCTCACATCGTAGCCAACAAAAATTTTGTCTTATCCCTTGTCGGCAATGATTTGTTGATATTTCTTCTCGTACCCCTCATGCAAGAGGGCACTGGATTCCTTATATTGTTGATGAAGGTCTTTAAGAGTTCCTTGGAGATCCTCAATCATATCATAATAAGCTATATTATTGTCCACCGCACGATCAAGCAGACACTTCAAGTATTGGTAGGCTTCAATTGCCTGTTCCGAAGCATCTTGGCCTAGGATGTCGACAATTTGTGCTGCACTCAGATCTGTGTGACCAGCCTTAAAATAATCATTGCATTGCCTCAACAACTTTGTATCGTGAGCAGATAATAATTCCATCCTAGCCAGAAACTAGCAGAGGAAGAAAAAGCAATAATCAATAAGAGTACAAACAGAGCATGAAGAAGAGAAACAACTGTATGCATAAACAAAAGTTCAAATTTTATTACATTACAAAGGTCAGAAGTACAAGGTTCAGAGTTACATGTTCAGGATTACATTTGTCAAAGAAAAATAAAAGATAGAGAAATTCGAACAACTCTACACCTTTTCCTTGTCTCCCAAAACTTTCTCGGGAGGCTGGGACGAGGAGGTAGGTTGCTCGGATGGAGCAGATAGTAGCTGGGGAAGTGCTGGAGGTTACTCGGAGGAAGTAGCGAGTTGATGAAGTTCCTCGTTTGTAGGCTGGATGGCTGGGGGATGAGAAACTTGATCTCCCATCACCATGGAAGACTCTTCGGAGGCAGTTTCGTCCTCTTCTTCGTCTTCAGGAGTTGGAGGGAGACCAGGGATGTGTCGCTGAAAGAGTTCATAAGTTTCATCAACTTTCATTTCTTGTAGAGCAGCGACCCACCCATCTCTAAAGTATTTGAGGCTGCCATATTCTACTTGCGACATCATGGCAGCCAAGCCTTTGTTCCACCCCTTGTCCCAGCCGGTGCTGAAAGACTTCTTCACAGCCAGTTTTCTTTTCATTTTCTCCGAGGAGAGTTTCTCGCATAGAAGATCCTTGGTAGACTTCAACTTATTCTCAGTTTCCTCATTCTGGCAACTTACTTCGTAGAGTTGGATTAGTTCTTCCTCAGCAACCTTGAGCTTATTCTCAAGCTCTCCAGCATTTTTTAGCTTCCCTTCAAGCTCTTTATTCTTCTTCTCCAAAGCATTCACTTTTTTCTCCAACCCCTTGAAGACTTCAACAACTTGAGCCTTCTCCTGTTCGATTGAGGTAAGTTTCTTCTCCCAAGCAGCCTTGTCAGTATCGTACTTCTGACGAGAATCTTCCAAAGGCCGCGTCAGACCCATCAGAGCTTCCTCCACACCAGATGAGGAGCTTGAAGCTTTAATAGCTTCATCTTTATTCAAGATTGTATTAAAGCAGCTCACCAACTGTGAAAAGAAAATGAAAGCAAGTTAGAGACAGATATGACAAAGGAAAGATGAAAAGTTCAAAATAATAAGACTTACAGAAGCAATATGGCGAGCAGCCAATGAGGTGACCATATCCCGAGAAAGGTTCTCTTCAATACCTTGGATCTCGAGAATGATCCAAGTCTTCACCGAGCTCATGGAAGAGATCGGGGGAACAAAAGTAGGAACACCAGTTCCAGTAGTTGGGGGCTGAGAGATGGTTTCAGCCAAATTGACCGAGGAGATTTTCTTCAGCTTCCTCGGGGGAACAGGAATAGCTTAGACCAAGGAGGAAATCTTGGTCGATGATATGACAATCACTTCTCCTGGAGTAGCAGCCTTGCTCGGGGCCACTGGGGCTTCTCGACAACCTTCACAGGAGCAGCCGAGGAAGGTGCATCAAGTTTCTTTGTCCCTTCTCCTAGGACATCAATCTTACTTCTTTTTGCCTCTCCATCACCAGAGGCGGGTTTCTCAAAAAGGGTGAGAGGTCTTCTTTTCTTCATCCATTCACTTAAAGGAACTTGTGACTCAGGCGAAGAACTGGTAGAAGCTGGTACTGGTTCTACTTCGCTTATCACCGGACGAGCAGTGAAAGAGGAAGTGTAACTGTTGTACTGCAACAGATATGAATCTGACCTAATGTGCTCGTCAGCAGCAGTTTGTTGCAAACTCCAGATAAGTTTGAAGTGCCTTATATTAACGTCTGCCTCTTTTGGACACTTTCTTTTGCTATCAACTGCAAATAAATCAAAATTAAAATATCAGTGGCACATTTTATCAAACATAAAGGAAGCAGAATTTCAAAATAAATAAAATGAAATAAAAATAACCTATCCCATTGCCATAGGGAGGGCATCTGGGACCCTGATAAACTTCATCTCCAGATAAAGGAGCATGTTGCCAATTTTTTATAACAACCCCGTGCTCAAAATAGTCCCTATTGGCATCCGGGAGAGTGACCACTAAATCCCTATTTGAAAATCTAGTTTTTAAATAAAAAGTGTTATCACCAACGGCCAATCTATAACAAAACATGATTTCTGGAATTCCTATGCGAGTTCCATGAATTTGATTTAGTCTATGAACCCCATTAACTATTCTCCATGTATTGGGGGCTATTCTTGCAGGAACCACGTCAAAGTATTGACAGAATTCCAGACATAGAGGGTTTGGAGGAAAAGAAAATCCACACTCAGCAACAAAGAGACTGGGGAACCAATGTCCCTCAGCCAAACGGAAATAGTCTGAAGGCTCGGAAAGCTCTTCCAAAATAACCCAGGAGGGAAAAGAGAAATTCGAGCGAAATCTATCAATCGATTCTACAGGATAAACCATGATGAAATAAGGAAATGAAGAAGAAGGAAGAAGATCTTACAGAGAAAGAGTGGATCTGTTGACAACGAATGATGGAAAGGATGAACGCACAAGAGAGTAAGACAATGGAAAATTTAAAGATACAAATTTGAAAAAGTAGAAGACGATGGGATTGTCTGTGACGCTTAAATACTCTGCCTTGGGAAACGTTAAGGTTAATGATTACAAAAGGAAACGATTACGCTACCGGCGGCTAGAAGGACAAAAAGTATGCGGAGATCGAGGCGGTTATAAAAATTCAAAAAAGCCTGATTCTACGAATTTGGAAGGAAAAATAAATACAAAGGAAAGACTCCTAAAAATCAGGAGAACCATTTAAAACTGCCATATTCCGAGAAAGAATGTTCCATACTCCTCAAATTTCGAACTATGAAACATGGGGGGCTTCTGTTGATACCAAATTTAGTCTGATGACATGGACCAATTGAATGAAGACACGTGGTAATCTACGTGGCAACAACAAACACTTTCGAGGAACTCAGACGCTCCGAGGAACCATACTACAACGAGGAACACTGCTTCCCCGAGGAACTCAGACGCTCCGAGGAATAAGAACTCTACGAGGAACTCTTGAATACCGAGCAGCTTAGGCGGTCCGAGCTGCACCTCGAACAAAGCATTAATAGCAGGATAACCAACAGTTTGATTGTTCATTAAATGCTTATCATTCAGATGTATACGCTTAAGGAGCATTGAATGTATTACCTTTTCACATGTACATCATTTAATGTATTACCCTTTCACATTACAACCTCAGGGCTATAAATACATTGTACAATCCTCATTGTAAGGGGACCGGAATTTCTTGATAGAACTGGTAATCGAGAATTCCCAAACAGTCAGCAATAACATAATAGTGGACGTAGGCCATTCTTATAAGGCTGAACCACTTTAAAATTTCTTTGTCTCATTTATTTATCTGTGATTGAATAATTAGATACGATCTAATTTTTTACATCAACAAAGCTCTTTGTCATTTATTTTTTATTTTTTATTTTATATTCTCATTCTGTTTGCTGAACCTAAAACTGGGCAGGTATAGTCTTCAGAAAGACAAATTGTCCCCTTTTTATTTGTAAAATGTAGTTCCCTAATATATTTTTCGTTTCTGATAAAAAAGGACTATAAATGACAATGCTTAATAAATTATAAAATATATCGTCTTCACATATCCCACTCTGAACCCTCAAAGTCTTCTCACTAGATCTTTTGGTCTCTAAAAATCATTCTCTTCCACTTGTAGTTTTTCCATCCATTTTAAATATAGTTTTTAACCTTTTTTGTTTTCTCTTCTTCAGTTGGCCTCATTTACAACATAAATTCATTTTTCTGATAAAATCCGAAAGAATAATTGAAATCTCACCCTCTTCTTATCTTGTTTTCTTCTTTTACCCCTCATTTGTCAAGGTACCCTCCCTACCAATTGACTGTACAGTATGGAATGAAAGTCGAGTCCTGCCAAAAAACTATGCAAATGCTCAAATTTAAGTACTAGTAATACAGTCAAATATAACCAGATACACTTCCGCCAGTACCACATTTTTGATCACGTGTACCTTGTTAGGAACTTTAGACTCGCACATCTCCAAATCCTTTAATAAAATTTAGGCCACCTTCAGTTAAAGGTCTGCATGATTCCATCCAAAAAATCTACCGATATTTATGACTATCTTCAGTTGATCCCCTTTCAGATATCTTCGATGACCTTTTCAATAAAATCTAGGAATTTTAGGAGGTTAAATAACTACCAAAGTGTAAATAGGTATTGATTGACTTCCTTCCACTTAGAAAATAGTTGCAGTTATTATTTTCAGTTATTGAATTCTCATTCACCAAGTGCTAATAGTTCTTGCCTAACAGTTCACCAAGCAGGATTAGCAGTGGCAAGGACAATAGTTCTTGCATTCAATGATGCAGTGATCCCAGCCTTGGCTATGCTAACTGAAAAGTGTAATATTTTGATTTAAATTTAAATTAAATTCACAAGTTTCCTAGTAACCCTTATTTAATTAGAGTCTACTTTTAAATCAAATAAATACAGCCATAAACATGCATCTAAAGTGCGTGATTCAACCCATAAACAAATAAAGCATGTGACACAAAATTAAGGAAAAATCCCCGCAGGGCAAAACCTTTTATTTCTAGAACTTTGAATAATTTACTAGACCATTGACTTACATACAACCTGATAATCGCCCATAAGTGTAACGCACGGTGTCTTCGGTAAACCTTCAAAGCAACGGCTAACAACAGTGTCGGCTGGAATCTCCCGCAGGAACTCCAGGTGGTCAGCAATGAAGAAGAGAGACGGCTTCTCCACAAGGGTTGAACAAACCAAAGTTGTGTTCTTGGGTTACACAAAAAGATTCACAAAGGTTTAGCAATTGTGTGAATCAAAACATGAGTCTTGGGACTCAAAAAATATGAAAACTAGAGTAATTGGGACTCTCAAATTCGTCTATCAAAGTCTTGCAAAACAGCTCTCCCGAAGTTGGATTTTACAAGGAAACCAAAAGAGTTTTAAAAAATTGGGACTGTTTCTGTACGTGTACCCCGAACCGGTTATGGTGTACCCCGAACGGTTCCCCGTGCGGTTTGGGGTAAGTTCAACTTCACATTCTTAAGGACTTCTAGCACTTCATCACTTATGGTCCTTTTATGGGCAGGAACCAATCTTTGAGGAAATGGCGCAGCGAAGGGTGATTTTTCAACTACCTCGGGCTCACTAGTGTTTTCCTTTTATGGGCAGAAAATGCACATTAAGTTTTTTACCAATAAATTTAAAATAACATCAACTATTACACAACAAGCCTCAAATAACAACAATTATCACCATTTTGTAATCTCTTCCTCATCATCAAGACATCAACTCAAACCTAAAAAATAGGTTTATTAGTGGCCCTAAAAAGAGTAATCAGGAAAAAACAAGGATCAAATAGTTTCTCATGAGTAAAAATTTTAGAACCACTGTTCTAATTAATATATGAGATTTTTAATACCACTGTTCAATCCAAAAAAATAACATCCAAAAGCATCTGTTTAATCAATCCATTAGGTTCGTATAGATTTGGGTTCTTATATATATATATATATATGTGTGTATGTGTGTGTGTGTGTGTGTGTTATGTACATACCTTATGTGCTTAACTGAATCTCAAAAATAGAAACACGAACATCTTCAATCTTCAAAACCCATAAAGGAAATAAGGAAAAGTTATTTTCAAAGACAAGAAACTCTAAAAATCATAAAGGCTTCAACCCGTTATACGAACCAGAGATTCGGGTTCGTATATCTGATTTGGGTTTGGTTTCATATATATATATATATATATATATATACGAACAAATATTAGAGGTACCAACTAGAGATTCTCTGTAGGCGTTGCCCTCTGGCGCCGGGTAAGATTTCGGTTAGAGTTCTTTGTGGAGAGATGAGAGTACCAGAGAGATTTCGGTTCTTTGTGGAAAGAAGAGAGTTTTCTTAGATTTAGAGGGTAGGTAATGAGGTTAGGGTTTTATAAGTATATATATATATATATATATAAGTTACAATGGTGTTTTTACTATTCATAAGATGAAAAGACATTTCACGGTTCAGATGGAAGCCAACAAGGCCCTAAGTGGAGGGTGAGATCATAATTCACACCATAAGCTCTAGAACTCACCACACCTAATTTTTTAATTTATACAACATTTACGGTTTTAACCTACTAAAATTTACTTTCCCCCTCATTTTCCTTCTAAATTTTCATTGTGCTTCAAAAACAAAGGGTATATTAGTAATACATCAAAAAGAGGATATTTTCTCTCTCCCCTTTACTTCCCCAAACTCTCAAATTCTGTGGGCCCCAAATGAAACCCAATCTCACTCATTTGCGATTTTATTCTCAAACTCATCTCCACCTCCGGTTTTGCCTCATCTCTCTCTCGAATTTGTTGATTCTTCAAGTGAATCTTGATTTTCTCCACCTTGATTTCTACATTAGTTCATCAATGAGTGAGATTTTCCCCACCTTGATTTCAACATGCCCTCTCTTCCTCGAATATGTACTTGATTTTAGAGCTGAAATTTTGCACCTGAGGAAGACTGAAACGAAGATAGACAAGGATGTAAAGGGAGGGCATCGTCGGGGAGAGTTTTGTGGTAGATCAAGCCAATCTCTTACAATAGCACAATAGCCCACTTCGCTCAGGCAAAATCTCAGTTAACCTCATTTGGTACGGCAAATTCAAGCCATCCCAAAGACCCATCATAGCTGATTTCATCACCTCACTTTCATCATCTACCCCATCTCAAAGCCAACCCAGTGTTGCTGTGTGGTGGAAAACTACCGAGAAATATTACCATCTCACCACTTCTAAAAAACACTCATCCTCTCTCTCACTCTATTTAGGCAAACACGTAATCGACCGCATGCCTCCCTCTAGCGACTGCCACGTTAAAGGTAATGTCTCTCTCTTTCTCTTGCCCACGCATGCCTCTCTCACACACACATACATACACCTTAGTTTTCGTAGTGCGATTTGCGAAATCACCCCTCTTTTGGGTTTATGATTTTACAGATCTGTTGATAAATGCAAGGTTTTATGTAAATATACTCTTTTGTGTAATTTAGGTTTTTCTCTGAAATGTGTATTTTTTTTCTTTCACATATTGGATCAATGTTAATTTTCGTGGTAAAGATTTTGTTCAGCTCCAAGGAACTTTGTCAGGAATATTTGCCCAGATTCTTGAAAATGCAAGGTATACATACTTGAGATTTTTTTCATTGTACTTCGATACGGGTGTGAAATTAATAGTTTCAGCAAAACTAAGGTTTTGTCTTTCTATTTTGGCATTGTAATTTTGAGTTTTACATTTGGGGTGCAAGTTAAAATAACAAAGGAGAAGACCCACTAGGATCTATTTGGTTAGATTTTTCTTTTCAAAGCGTGTGTTTGTTTTGGGGGGGGGGGGGGGGGGGAGGGAAGAGGGGTAAGGTTTTGAATGTCGTCACAAAAGCGGAAGTAGCATACTGTTATCACAAGTTTTGAATTCATGACAACTTTTGATTACAAATCTTTCTTAATCATGCATTATCGATTGAACTCAACTTTTAGGACTTAAGATTTGTTGAACTAACATTGGACCTAATTTTTATTGTATAAGGGATTTGTTTATTTTATGGTGTCCAAAAATACCTATTGTGTTATAATTTGATTTGGAAGGGGGTTGATTCTTGAAATTAGGGAATATGAATTAAAGTGGGTAAATATTTTTTTTTGATGTTTTTCATAGGTATACTGAATTATTATGTTAAGTTTAGAATATTTTTTATTCCAACATTTGTTCTTTTGCTTAGATATTCAATTATGTCTCAGTTTGAAAATAGGCTTTATTCAATTTCTGGAATTATTCAATTTGTTATCGACTGTTGTATTTATATAGAATATTCTTGGATACATGATTTGAAAATCATGAGTTGATCATTCATGTTCGTTAAATGTTTAAATTCTAGGTAGGATTTCATACGAGAAAGTGGCATGCAATGTAGGGAGTGCACACATTATAGATGAGTGAATGCAAGCATGAGACCTGTTCTTGAGGTAATTCCTTAGTTTCATATCAGGTTTTCAAACTTTAGGCGGTCTTTAAGAAACTTGCTATTTGTTAATTCTCGCTAAGGTGTTTATTCCTATTCTAGAATTTGGTTTGAGTCCTAATTGACTGTTTATCAAATTTATTTAGAACTGTAGGTTATCTCATAGCCTGGTTATCATTTTTACCCCTTCTTGTTGAACTTTCTTATTCAATTAAATAACATCACGTATGATAAATGATTTATTTTAGACAATTTTTTTTGTATTTTTTTTCTAACTTGATTGTTCATAGAGACGCTGTCGTACCACATCGAAAGCAAGTCCCTAAACATGGCCATAGTTATTGGAGATCTGATTCATATTTTATTTGAATGTGCTCATAGGTTTTTTCTATACACATTATTATGGTTTGTCAATGTTATTTTCCGCCTCCATAGATAATATACTTTTCGACTACTTTGTTATTGCACTCTGGCACGACATCTTTGTAGCATATGAAAACTCCTAATTGATCTATTGTAAACATGAGTGGGGGACCCAATTGATCTCTGAAATGTGTATTTTTTTCTTTCAGGTATTGGATCAGTGTTAATTTTCATGGTAAATATTTTGTTCAGCTTTAAGGAACTTTATGAGGAATATTTTGCCCAGATTCTTGCAAATGCGAGGTATACATACTTGAGATTCTTTTCATTGTACTTCGATGCGGGTGTGAAATTAATAGTTTCAGCAAAACTAAGGTTTTGGGTTTCTATTTTGGCTTTGTAATTTTGAGGTTTACATTTGGGGTGCAAGTTAAAATAACAAAGGAGAAGACCCACTAGGATCTATTTGGTTAGATTTTCCTTTTCAAAACGTGTGTTTGTTGGGGGTGGGGGGGTGGGGGGGGGGGGGTAAGGTTTCAATCGTATGTTTTGAATGTCATCACAAAAGCGAAAGTATCGTACTGTTATCACAAGTTTCGAATTCATGACAACTTTGATTACAAATCTTTCTTAATCATGCATTATTGATTGAACTGAACTTTTAGGACTTAAGCTTTGTTGAACTAACATTGGACCTGATTTTTATTGTATAAGGGATTTGTTTATTTTATGGTGTCCAAAAATACCTATTGTGTTATAATTTGTTTTGGAAGGGGTTGATTCTTGAAATTAGGGAATATGAATTAAAGTGGGTAAATATTTTATTTTGGTGTTTTTCATAAGTATACTGAATTATTATGTTATGTTTAGAATATTTTTTATTCCAACATTTGTTATTTTGCTTAGATATTCAATTATGTTTCAGTTTGAAAATAGGCTTCATACAATTTCTGGATTTATAAATCTAATTTGTTATCGACTGTTGTATTTATATAGAATATTCTTGGATACATGATTTGAAAATTATGAGTTGATCATTCATGTTCGTTAAATGTTTAAATTCTAGGTAGGATTTCATACAATAAAGTGGCATGCAATGTAGGGAGTGCACACATTATAGATGAGTGAATGCAAGCATGAGACCTGTTCTTAAGGTAATTCCTCAATTTCATATCAGGTTTTCAAACTTTAGGCGGTCTTTAAGAAACTTGCTATTTGTTAATTCTCACTAAGTTGTTCATTCTTATTCTAGAATTTGGTTTGAGTCCTAATTGACTGTTTATCAAACTTATTTAGAACTGTAGATTGTCTTATCGTCTGGTTATCATTTTTACCCCTTTTTGTTGAACTTTCTTATTCAATTAAATAACATCACGTATGATAAATGATTTATTTTAGACATTTTTTTTGTATTTTTTTTCTAACTTTATTGTTCATGGAGACGCTTTCGTACCACATCGAAAGCAAGTCCCTAAACATGGCCATAGTTATTGGAGATCTGATTCATATTTTATTTGAATGTGCTCATAGGTTTTTTCTATACATATTATTATGGTTTGTCAATGTTATTTTTCGCCACCATAGATAATATACTTTCCGACTACTTTGTTATTGCACTCTGGCACGACATCTTTGTAGCATATGAAAACTCCTAATTGATATATTGTAAACATGAGTGCAGGACCCAAACAATTTTAGTGATGAGAAGTGTGAAAGCATACTTTACATTAGTTCCTCTTAGCTACATATCGGTTCGATGTCATTCATTAATGGTTTATAATTAATGTCAACGGAAACTGTTTTATATCCATGTCCAACTCCGTAGAAACATTTAGTTTGTGTTGTTGATTACCTCTTTCTGTTTTGGAGTTTTCAATTTTGTTGAAATAATCATTATACCCTACAAAATCCATAGGTTGTTTTCCCTTTCCATTTACATTATGAGAGCTCATTGCATATGGATAAGTTTCATTTTCAGAATCTACTGACATAATACCACCCTGAAACTTATTGCTAAATAAGTTTACAGATTGTAATTTGCATTTAAGTGCTTCGAGGTTGTTGTGAACTGGGCCTCAAGATTCAATCATGGTCTATAAACTGGAATTGGAGGAGTGAACTTTGTTGTTTCAGCATTAATTCATGTGTAACTACTAGAAGTGTTTGGAAGATTCATGGGTTGAGAAGATCTATGTTCACCATTGTATGTTGGTTTATTCAGCGTGAATGTATTATTTGCAGTAGTACAGTTAACACTCTCCCTCTCATTTTGTTCTCTATATTTCTGCAGATGACTACCAGCATGGAGATATGACAAGTTGGGGTCATTCATCAGCTTCAGCATTTCCCTGGGTTGAGCTCCTTCCGTGAGTATGCTAATGGTTTTCAAGAACTTTTGATGACGCTATGGAGTCCATCTTATCCCTTGCAATCTATTCTCATGAAACATACTGTTCTTACCTGTTATTAGTTATGAATATAATTTTGTATGATTAAAATTTCTAAAACATCCACCTTAGTTAAATCTAAGGCAGAAAATCATGGTAAGTGGTGGTCTTTTAGTTTAGTTGTACTATTATTGAGACTTAGTTGATTTTCATTCTATTTATATCATGTTAGGGTAGTTAAGTATCATTTTCCAAATTTTGTTTTATAGGCATTGTGGATGCTGAGCTAATTTTCATTCTCTCTGGACGTCATCCTTTAGTGGGAGTTAAATGCTTGGAATTCTTGGATGGTATATCTTCTTTATAAACAAGCACAGTACTATTGTGAGTGAGGTGATCTTGGCTTTGGCTCATTAAAT
The DNA here is from genome assembly GCA_949130495.1 of Sambucus nigra. NCBI lineage: Eukaryota > Viridiplantae > Streptophyta > Magnoliopsida > Dipsacales > Adoxaceae > Sambucus > Sambucus nigra. Next base: position 237,631,452 of record OX422218.1, on the reverse strand, counting down.
CTTAGAATAAGTGCAGAAAGAAATGGAGAGGCAAGACCATGAAAGACGGAAGGAAGAAGGAAGGCTATTGCGTGAAAAACAGCACAAGGAGGAGGGATACCAAAGAGAACAGAGGCTTGAAATGGAACGAAGTGAGAGTTTTTATAGAAAGAATCTCTTAGTTTAACAAGTTATGTGTAATATAGATTTTATAGAAAGAATCTCTTAGTTTTTATAGAAAGCATTTGCCACCATTTCTTATACATGAATATTAGGATTTTGATAAAAAAGTTATGTGTAATATAGATTTTCACAAATTCCGTTAGTTTAACAAGTAAATTGTTATCTATGCAATCTTTTTTATTGTTGTAGATGCATATTTGAATTACACTCATGGTGAAAGCCCACATTCAAAGCAAAATTTGATATATCTTATTTCTCTTCCCATAATTTTGATAAATGTTAAAACTTGACTTGGACCAGATGTGGCACAAGGTGGTAATGCAATAGTTGTAGACTGCTATTTTTCTATAAAACAGTCATTAGTGATGCTATCATTTTTTTATCCGCTTCATTACGGTGATGCTTTCTGCCTTTGTCATGGTGTACTACATATGGACCTGCTGTTAAAGCTTCTTATGAATTTTTATTTTAATTTATATTTGTGTTGATGATAGTTTTATATCTCTTATATTTTGGAGTTACATATGTATGTACACATTCAATTATCTGTGTAACTGATGTACTAGCTATACTATATGTCTCTGTTTTATAGGTACACACATCATTAATGCCCCTGTTTAAGTGACACGAGCGCCAAATGCTGAACTGAAATGAAGAGTGACATACCATATTTGTGATTGCACTTTTGTATGTGTACCTACTTTAACTCTCTTGGATACCTGATATAATGCAGCTCATGTTATTGTAGGTACACATGGATTCAGATGTGAGAAAATAGCTAAGATGTTCACGAGAGTTAAAGTAGGTACACATACAAAAGTGAGAAAATATGAGCCACATTATATCAGGTGTCCAAGAGAGTTAAAGTAGGATTATATCAGGTGAGCAAATAGTTTAGACACCTGAAATGTACACGAGTTAAAGTACGTACCTGATATCAGGTGTCTACTTTAATCCTACTTTAACTCTCAGCTCTGAACCGCATTATATCAGATGACTACTTTAATCCTACTTTAACTCTCAGCTCTGAGTCGCATTATATCAGGTGTCTACTTTAACTCTCTTGCAAACATATAATGCGAAAAGTTAAATCAAGTGTCCAAGAGAGTTAAAGCAGGTACCTGAGTTAATGTTGGATTATATCAGGTCGGCTATACCAGGCAGCTCTGATATAATGCTCACACCTGATATAATGCGACTCAGACCTAATATAATGCGGCTCAGACCTAATATAATGCTCACATATTTTAATTGCAAGTGTTTTTTTCTTCTCATCATCAAACTGAAATGAATTTTTCTCTTTTTTTTGCTTTGATGGAATAAACCTCTCCATTTTCATATTAGGTGCACTTGGCGTATGATTTATCTATATAAACTATAAAGTGCATTTTATGTTTAATTTATCATATATTTGTAATTGATCTCTCCTAATACTTTTTATTTATATTTTCTTATAAAGAATATTTATTTAACTATTTTTTCTTCTTATCACAGGGGTTGAAAAGTTTTGGATGCCAAAACCTAAAACCATGGCAGCTCCCTCAGACATCATGATTTTAAAACTTTCTCACCTAAGGTTGTTAACAATTTTATTCAGTATAAACTCAGTTTCTTTGGTGCCTTCAATAGTTTGTGGGGTAAGGTTCTGTAGCTGAGTCAGTGTCTGATTCTGTATACTACATCTCCGATATAAAATTGATGTCTTAAATTCTAAATATTCGAAGTCATTTTTAAATTAACAGAGAGGCAAGTAGCTAGAATGTGTGAATGTGTGAATTTCAACAACGAAGTTTTGTTTCAGTTGATTCCAACGGACAAGTTCATTATACACTTCAAAATATTCTTTTGTTATTTTATCTCAGATCTCTTTAACTGTTAGGAATTTGGCTCTCAGATATTTGGAATTCAAGTCCCTTATAAAGGTGTATAGATTTTGTAGTCATATTTGCTTATTCTCATTCAAACATAGGCCGATACTGATGTTATTTGTACGCTTTTATAGATCGTCCAACCAAAATTCCATTTTCAGTTTTCGGAAATGGTAGCTCCATTGACCGAAAACATTCTCAGTCGTGTATAAGGCAAAGCTTCCCAGGCCACTTAGACTCGACAAAAGATAAATATAGTGGGACCCCAACACTATTAATGAGCAAAGAAAAAGGAAAAAGATTATTACAGGGACCTCGACTGCTCCCATTAAACAACAACAGTAGAGGAGGAAAGAGGGTCCTTCAAGATGATCTTTAGAGCCTTTGTAGCCCATCACGGATGACACCCTGGCGGCTACACGCTTATCACAACTGGTTGTCGATGTCGATTCCCGTTTGGGGAATCAGGTGAAGGCTTGGGAGGCCATTATCTCAGTTGTTCCTCTTTGCGGCAACTGATATTTGCTTTCAGGTTTGAATTTGAATTTTGCAGCTCCCCTTCCTGCACATTAACACTAAAATCGAATTCCTTTAGTAGTGTATTGACACATTTAACACTAAAATGCATTCCAATTCTTCAACTCACCTAGGTTATGCCCCTCTCAGTCTCATTATGTATCTCCTTTTAAATGGTTTGTGGTGGGGATAATTATTGGTCATTTGATTTAAATGTTATGCGAGGGAGAAGTTATGCACGTACATAAATCGTAATATTGAAATTATTTGTAGGCAATGCTTTGTTAAGTAATGAGTGAATATATTCCGTTTAGATTTATGGAACCCTTTTTCATAAGGATTAATATGATGTTCTAATTTGATTGATTTAATCATGAATAACTAAAATGGGGGAAATCCATGTGAAAAGGTTAACTTTTTAATATTGTATACATTCATACTTCTTGGTGAAAGGGGGTTTGGGGCTTGATATGTAGATTTGATTTATTTTCATCAAATGGGGGAAATCCATGTGCATCTCTTTATATAGTGTCAAAAACACAATCTTACGAAATGAAACTACAAATTTTCCCTACAAGTTACAGCAATAATGTGTCATATGAGGCTTAGTGCCTCTGTTAAGAATTTCACTTCAATAATGTCCGGTGAGTAGATTTATTGATTATTTGATGGTAACCCTTACTACTTAAGCTTGAGCGAGATAATGTTTTTCATTTTTGTTTTATCCTTTAGACATCCAACATAGCTGCCTAAGTTAATTTTAATGATTCAACATCTCATCTCTTCCTTCCAACCCATTCATTTAGAAAAACAACGGCTCTCTGCTCACTCTTACATGAAATTTACATAAAGATTTGTACATACTCTCTGAAATCTCTCATGATACTATAGATCACGGATAAGAAATAAAAAGTTATTTGTGCATTCATTTGTGATCTTAAATTTCTCCAGGTTGTATTTAAATGTCAAATATTGGACCTTTCAACTCATTGTGGGATGCTATGTCTGTAATTTAGCACCATCATCTATCCGCTTCAATTTCTTCATCATCCTCCGTCTTCATAGGCCAAACCAACCTCAACAAAAGAATTCATAATGTTTTGATTCGGGCCAACAACAACGGGATTTGCAAATGCGTTGCAGTAGAAAAGACTGCTTAGAAGACAAAGGTCTCTCGCAACTCAAATACCTCTAAGCATCAAGCTACTTTTCTTCACACAGTGTGTTAGAAGGAAGGCTGCACACATGTTGAAGTACCCTGATGAACAAGTAATAAGTCTTGGAATTGGTGACACTATTGAGCCCATTCCGAAAGTTATAACTTTGGACATGGTAAAGAGGGCACTTTCATTGTCTACAATGGAGGGTTACAGTGGTTATAGACCTGAACAATGTGAAAAATTATTAACAGTGGAAATTGCTACAAATTTCTATGCCCATTACATTTTTTTTAGATTAGTGATTCAGAAGTATTTGGTGCTATTATGTCCTTATAAAATTTTGTACAACGAAAAATATCGCTTTGGAATTCCATATGTCTCCTTTTAACCCTAAATACTTAATCTACGAAGGCTTTTAGTTTTTTATGGAGTAGTATTCATTGTATTATATAGGACGCAAAGCGAAAAGAGACTGTTTAAAGACGTGGGTATGCCCACGTGCACAAAAATTATAAGGTCTGGCCTTGTCGTTTAATATCTATGTTGTCTTCCTTATCTTCTCTATCTTTGTAGGGATTTTCATGACTTATTATGTAGATATCTTTCGAATATATGTTGAATAATAGATGCTTACATTTTCTAATCAAAATGTTATTTTTTAAAATATTTCTGTCCAAATTTTATTTTTGTTATGTATTGAGTTTTTTGGAATCAGGGGTTTACTAACCATATGAAGGTGTTATTTGCAAATTTCTATCCCCACTATGAATTTCATGGTGTTGTTTGATAAAAAATATTGGTGATGTAAAAATAATGAAAGAAGGGCTGATGTTGTTGCCGCCAGGGATTACACTAAACCTTTATGCGATAACCTCCAAAAACGTAACTCCATTTCTTATTTCCATTTTATTTTGACTATTTTTTACAGTTTGTTTGTTTTCCTCGAGTGTTCAGCATCCGATAGTGTGTAAGCATCCAGCAAAGAAATCGATCCAAGCACTACTTAGCAACTCACAGCGGATCCCCGTCTTGGCTACAATTTGAAGAGTTGCAAATGTTGGTGGTGCAAATGCTGGAAGGAATAGTATCAATCTATTGTAGAATTTCTAAGATAAAATTTCAATTTTGTGTTATATGATATTAACTTCTTATTGGTCTAATGCTACACTACTTTGTGTAAATGATATTCTAAGTTGTTGAATGTATGAAATGTATGAAAAAACATCATTTTTTGTGTGTGCATGGGAAAGTATAAACTGAATGTTTTTATTCGCCTCATTTAAAGTGTGTTTACTTCTCCTTATCCTTTTATGCATTATCAATGTTCTCTTTATTATAAATACAGACCCCACTTTGACATAATTCTATTGCCATTAGTATTTAGGGTCACTGTTTTACTACCTTTATTATAAAAAAATAAAAACTACTTTATAAAAGTAAAATACGCTTTTTAAAATTTAAAAATAACTCTTTTCCGAATAAAACTCTTGGGAAACCATATTAATTTTTTTTAAATATAGTTCCGTTAGGCATTTTAAACAAAAAAAAATGGGGAGTTAATAGCATGGGGGTGTAATGATTTTTTCTAAAGTGGGGTCCATTATTGATCTTGGCCGTAGGAGTTCATTACACGATGATTCTTGACTTAGCAAGTTACCTGGTAGAATCGATTTCGCGCAACTTCAACTCGAGTGACTATTTTATTTTGTTTATTGAAGATCCATGAATGACTATTTATTTGGTTGTTGAATTATTATTTTTATACTTTAAACAAGTGGATAGTCATATAATTAAATCGGATCGATCGTTATTTTGTTGTTATTATGTTAATTTTCCCGAATATCATCGTGCC